>CM037587.1:25027536-26433769 GCA_021018995.1 Chloranthus sessilifolius | reverse complement strand
ATTCTATGTCACGGCCTAAAATTCTACCCCATCCCGAGGACCTAAAATTCCGAGTAATGACCTGCACACATCCCAGATACGCTAAGCGGATATACATATCAAATTTCTCGCTCAAATATGGCTCCACGAAATCTGCAAACCCAATAATAAAAGAATAAAATAAATTGGCCGCCATAAATAATGAATAAATACGATAAATTCCAATTAATCCAAAAATAAAAAGGAAATAAAAGTCGGAGACAAATCCGATATATGAGGCTATAGAGTCAACAATAACAGTATAAAACGAAACTCAATACTGAGACTAAAACAGTCACTAGCTAATACCAGGGTCAAAATCCACACCAAGGTCCTCCTCGTAACCTTTTACGTCGCCCTCCCAAGACTCCTGGCACTCAGTGCCCACGGGATCAATGAAATCAACGTCAGTAGGATCTGGATAGCCGACGTCTACTCCGCCAATATAATCACCTACAGCTGTTAGTTTTTCGTGAGATGAATTTCCTCAGTCACGTAAACTCAGTGGATACACAACCAATTTATCCCATTCTACTCAAGTGTATTGCGGTGCATTACATGAGTGATAAACATAGTATAACAAAAGAATCTGAAAGAGAAAATGACAAAACCAAGTACATATCGTAAAGCTCATATCATAATATAAACGCAGACCCATGATCTACACACTCATATCCTAACGTACATCACCATATCTCGTAACATAACATATCTTATCATTCTCGCACATGCATTTATATATCAAAAGAGCGTACCTAACATACTTATAAATCCTGCAAGACATATGTCAGAGTCGTTGCTCAAGCTACCATGTAAGGGTTACCATAGTATTTTATCACCATATCATAACGCCCTCCTTATCCTACTTATACTCCCCTTTCAGTCTAATGGGGAGACATAAATGGCCAAACGTAACTCATAACCTACTCCTAATATCTCTCAGAGACTCCGTTTTGGTTGTAAGACGTTGTTGCCCTTACGATGGCTACGTAAGAAACGACACATATAAACTTAAGTTCTTAATCTTTTGATGACCTACACAGCGATGTCTTATTATCATACTCATAACTTATCTTATCTTAACATACTTATATCATAACATACTCTTATAACTTAATTCTAGGATGAGCTATAACGAGATAACTTCATTAAATCATGCTTTTCAAGGAAATGATTCTATAGTAATCTGGATGTACTTCGTGTGGCAGTAAAGAGACTTTACTATCATAGAAGTTTCATACTATCATTGAGAGATTGCATTCGTACATGGACGCCTATATTTCAAGTCTCACGTGACAGTAAATAGATCTCACAATAACTGAGGCCCATGATCCGAATCTGATATCATAACTTATATCTTATCCTTTCATATTAAAACTCGGGGTGATAGGGTCACCGTATATAAAGTTACACCAAATTTACACTCACCCTACTCATCATGATGTTCTATACCACCATGAGTTGTAGGGCATATGAATACTATATATTTCTTACTTCGATACCATCTCAGCCAATCACTACGCTCAAGCGTAAGCATGATCTCATACACTAGCGGTATATGACTTAATTTATCCATAACTTGTGTATCATGATCAAGATGGAAGTATAAAACTATCATACTTACAGATAGATTTACATCCAGATTTATTGTTATGTGTATGCATATATAAATATTTACATAACACCGATATAAATATAGAATAGGATAGTTAATAGTATGATTTTAATAACGTGAAGGTCAGAGTTTGATTTTCACATGACCATCAAATTTTTAACTCTTCATTTTATTAAAGAGGTCACATTGAAGTAATAAAACTAATATATATATATATATATATTATAATAATTAAATATTCAAATTGAAAGACATTATAATTCAAGATTAGGTAAATCACGACCATCGATTGAAACGTTCAAGTGATTAACATGCATTAAGTTTTGGTAATGCTAAAGTGAAATTATAAGGTAAATAATGTCGTATGCTTGGACGAGAATCGATCGATCAGTTTTGAAATCGATCGATCAAAATTATAATATATATGTCATTTAATTCAGGTTAGAATCAATTCGAAAGACCTTATTTAAGATATAATATATACAGAAATTTTTAGTCATGAAAATAAGAAAATAACAATAAATTTATGTAACCCTGGATCATTTAATACTGATCCTGAATTTTTGCTCTATTTTGACCTCAAAAATATCGGATTCGTAAAATATCTATTTCACATAAAGTTGTGATGCTCGAAGTCTTCTTTCTAATGTCACAAGAATTATATCAATCTGAGGTCGGAGTAAAATGTTATGACCAAAATATCGAGACCAATAAATCGATAGTCGCGAGCTCGAGTTAGTGGGCACGAGACAATCTCGTGGACACGAGTTCAAACCCGAAAGTTCATGATGGTCCATTCCCAATACTTTTTAACATGAGAATTTATTTACTAATCTATTATTCATTTAAATAAATTAAGAACATAATTTAAATTTTTAGGCCTAATAACAAAGTAAAATATTAATAATCAAGCAAAAGGATTGTTTGAAAAAAGAAACAAAATATAGACTGACTTACAAATCATACAACTGTAATAGACAAACAAAATACAAAATATGCAGATTTATCATTCTTAAAGATATTCATGTTTAATTAATATATAGATTTAAGTGAAAGATAAGATATTAAATATTCGATCTAATAGAAAGTAAAATATTAATAATCAAGCAAAGGGGTTGTTTGAAAAGATGAACAAAATAGAAATCGACTTACAAATTATACAACTTTAATAGACAAATACTAAATATGCATATTTATCATACTTTAAAATATTCATGTTTAATTAAAGTGTAAATTTAAGAGGAAGATAAAATATTAAATATGCGATCTTATAGAAAGTAAAATATTAATTGCCCAACAAAGGGGTTGTTTGAAAAAATGAACAAAATATAAACCGACTTACAAATCATATAATTTTAATAGATAAACAAAATACAAAATATTCAAATTTATCAGAATTAGGGGATATTAAGGTTTAAATAAAATTTTAAACCCGTCAATGCGTGATTGAATATACTCTACGTGATGGGATCTGAGAAGAACAAAATAGATTGACAGGTACCCACCTGTTGAAGGGTGAACAATAGATCTACGATGGTTCGAGTTGAAAAAGTTGATGCATAAGGCGTCGGTTTATCTAAGTCGTTTTATTTTCCTTTCTCTTTTTGAGAATGTGACCTCTTAAAGATTTATTTATAATAGTAGGAAGTTTTAGGTTAATTCTAGTTAAGACTTTTTATTATGTAAAAGTTTCATTTAGTGCTCTGTGTAGGCACCGAAGCAAATCGTGTTTTTTTTTCCTGAAATTACAATTACATTATTTAAATTATTTCATCTCTTAAAACGGGCGTAAGTTTTTATATTTTTGTCAGAAATCGACAAATTATATATCGTTGAAATTGTATCGACGAGCACTTCACAATGAATATAATATTGATATAGAAAAAAAATTAAAATTCTTCTAAAAGAGGGTGGATTCTGGTATGGAGCGTTAGCACCGCACAGTGTGGTACAATATCTAATACAGTTAAAATGAAGTAAAAAAAATCAGGGTTGTTACATTCTATCCCCTAGTTGATCGGGTTCGCATGATAATAGCGAATTGCGAATTACGAACCCAAATTCGGACTGAAGATTAAGTAATATTAGGATAAAACAATATAAACCATTGCTAATCTCAACCATAACAAAATCCTAGATACGCCTGATCGGTGCCGAAATGTGACTATATTTCGCACCTTAATTCCTATATTTAGCTAGTCGATGAAAGCATCTGATGGTTGTTATGAAAGTTCAATGTTTACAGGTGTTTCTAACTGTTGGATCGTTAAAGAACATAAAAGAGAACAATTAAGGATTACCCAAGAACTGTGGAGCAAAAAGGTCAAAAGAAGCATCGAAATCCGTGAAGTAGCTCAACATCCACAAGGAGAATGGAGACTCTACCCATATATGTCAATCGATTGAGAACCCAGTGTCAATCGATTGACAAGAGAGAAAGTTTTGCCCTATTTTTCGAATTTGGGGTCAATCGATTGAGAAAGAATTCTCAATCGATTGAGGTAATTAGGGAAATATTTTGTTTGTCCCTATATAAAGAAAGCTACGGCTTTGTTTTGAGATCTCTTATCTATCCCTTCTCTCACTCTTGGGCTCACATTCTTTCTTTTTCTTTTAGGATTTTCTCTGGGGTAGATTGTACTTAGGCTTTTACATTTCTTTTTTTTTACAGTTTGTGGAATCATAGATTGTATTTAGGAAAAACATTGTAAAAAGATCTTTGGTGATAAATAAAAAGTACATATTTAAGAGAGTGACGTCGAGTTTACAACGAGATCGCACACCAAGGATGAGCGGTTAAATCATTTGTTCAAGGAGGATGCGATCCCCAGATAAGTAATATTTTTATGATTAACTCTACAGTCTTTTAATTTCATCATGGAATCATCCTGTTAAAAAGTGTGCTTAAATTGAATATCTTTTGAATACTTTATTATGATCGTTGATCTATGTTATCAACGACCATAATCGTTAGATCTGTACCTGCAGGCCGATCTGGGCTGCAGAGTGATTATATGTTCATGGTCGTGATTTAAGAATTTTGAGATACGCTATGTTTTTTACATGATTCATACCGCAATTATAGGCTGAGTTATCGTTTTTAGATAGGGTATGCCGGATCTATGATCATGTTTTCTGACGATTCATTTTTCTAGATAAATGATGGTGTGATTGATGTATTGTAGAATTGTGGGTTTAATGGTAGAAAGGTTACAAATCTGAGGTAGCAAATTTCTTGTTCATTTATAGAATTGTCATTTTATTTATCTTAAATTGTTTTGCTCAGATTAGTTATTTTTCTTGCATATAGAATAATGTGGTAATTATTTGAAAAATTGAACTTTCTCCTTTAGTACTTTCTTGGATGTTTTAAATCTCCTTAAGGATTGATTAAATTTCACGTTTTCCTGTGGGTTCGATACCCTTAATTTTATCGTGCTACAACTGATCTTGTGCACTTGCAAGTGTACAATTTAAAATTGGCCAACGCCCTTGAATGAAACCCTTAAAACAATAAAAAAATGCATGCAAGGTGTACAAATATGACCTTTAAGGGTTTGTTCGGTAATAAGGAAAATGGCTTATTTGGTCTAAAAATGAGTTGAAAAAATATTTTTAACAAATTTCCATTATTTGGCAACTGTTGTTTGTGGGTCTCAATTTTTCTCATTTGCCTAAAATATGCTTTCAATGAAATTTTTATTGGAAATCAATTTTACGCATGCACTACAAATATACTTGGGTCCTAAAGTCTTACTTTTCAAACTTATATTAAATGACGATAAATTTATTTTACCCATATATATTTACTTTTCCCAACTCTTACAAATATACTTTTTTTACAAATAAAAATGTATATTTTTCCGAAAAATATACTTTCCCTTACAAATTTTCAAAGGAGGCCTAAGGGACAAGCAAAACAGTCATTAAATTCGAGTCCAAACATAAAGGGAGAGGAGCGGAGATGGACAAAAAAGATTGTACCATTATCTTCACCCACTTTATAAGGAGTAAATGTATACAATGTATATCTGCAAATAATGGTACTTATAATTATCAGATTCTAAAAGAAGCTACGGACCTTTTTTCACTCCCTCAATCACTTGTTTTCGCAACACTACAAAAAATAAGATTATTAGCGCCGCTAAAAATTATCGCTAGTAACAAAAAAACTATTAAATGCTATTAAGACTATTAGCAAGAAGAGTTTTAACAACATCTTTTTGTTAATAGCGGCAATTTTTGCTGCTGCTAATAGTCTTATTTTTTGTAGTGCAAACAAAGATTGTTGCGCACCGTTAACAATTCCACTGTCCAAATCGTTGACTTCCTTAAAGCAGATGATAGAGCTCATTTTTTATCCCAATCTTTCACACCTTAGATCTTGACTCATGATCAACATATCAGACAATCAAGTGTTGATTATTCGTGACTGGCATCTCTAAAGTGATCGTGGTCATGGATCATTGAGTACCAATGTACACTGTGATAACAAATGTGTCATGTGAAATCAACATCTTTTCATATGATATTTAGGCCATTATCATCTCAAAGTTTGAGACGAAAAATGATCTCAATTGTGGGATTTACAATAGTCAACAATTTAAAAATATGAATCCTTGAAAAGAAAGAATCTTGGATTGCAAGTAAAGGCAAAAATACCCTCTACTTCTCTTGCACCTACTCGTATCAGAGGATTGGGTCAAATCGATACTTGATTGACCTGACCCAAAGTTTTTGCAAAGTGGGATACATAAAATTTACTTGACCCAAGTTGGGTTGGGAATAGGAGATCAGACCCAACCAATGTGTCCCGTCGACTAAGAAGTCGAGAAGGTAGAGTCAAGCATAAATTGGTTGGGTTTGGTTAACCCAACCCGACTCGATCTTTTATATGACAAATAAATGGAAAGAGTTAGTCTAGAGTGGGTGTCTACCCGTGCGTTAAAGCTGTCCATACATATGTGTGACTGTAAAACATGTACAGACTTCTATATATTAGAAGTTCGTGCATGTCATGTAATCATACAGACTTGTGAACTGTCGTGTCCAATAGACTAACTCAAATGAAAAATAGGGTTTTTATGGGATAAGGTCAAGTCGGGTCAAGTTTTACAAGTCGATCTCGAGTCGAATAGGGTCAAGGGTTGGGCATTTGCCATTTTCGTATTGAGCAACCAATCAAAAAGTTGACTTGGCTAAATCAATTGGCAACCCTACCTCTCTACACACATGCATCTCACCTGTAAGAAATAATAGTGCAATACAAGTGAGATGCGTATCGGACGATACGTATCGGTATTGGACTCAAACAATACATTCGATACATTCAAATGTATTGAATGTATCGAACAACACATTCAATATATCGTCCGATACAAATCGGTACCGATACATATCATCCGATATGTATCGTTTTGGAGCTCGAATGATACGTATCGGGAACCGATATTGTAATCTATGAGTGCATCGCTACCACCAAATTGATGAGTATTTCTAAAACTAGAGGGTGGTTGGGGAGAAAGATTCGCTAATCAGTAATCAATATAATAAAGTACCGCAAAAAGCTGGCTTACCCTGCACTTTATAAAATCTCTCTCTCTCTTCCTTTTATCTCTAATCTCAAATCTCTAAATGGGTATCGAACTTTTTTCTCATCATCATAAACCAGACGCACAAACTGACAAAATCCTCAATTACTAACACATTATCGCGTCACCAATCATTGTCAAATACCCCGTCTTTATATTATTTTATTTTATTATATTATTATTATTATTTTTTTTTCGATTTTCACAACCCATTTCCTCACTATCCACTGCTTTTCACTTATAATATTAAGACACGTTCATGTACTATCTATTCCTCTCTCTCTCTCTCTCCTTTCTTTTATCTTTTGGTAATTGTGTTTTTAAACAGTGAAACTCATCTACCTCCATAAATAAGCAGCTTAAAAGTTTATTTTTCATTCTACGTGGCATACTAATATAAATTATTCTAAGTGACGCATCATAATCACGTGAACTGAGATTAGTACTTTTGATCAATTGGATGGAGCCATCCAATCCAAGTGGCGTAACATCACTTTAGACCATTGTTTATATATATATTATCAAAAAAAAAAAAATCATTGTTTATATTTAATTTACGGCATGATTTTATATATCCGTCGAAACCGTACATATCAGCCCAATAGGGTGAAATGTTGGGTCAAAAGAGTTAAAATCATATCGACTCATAAAACTTCATATAGGCTCAACTGAAAGGGTTAAATATCACGTTAAAAAAGTCAAATAACAGATATTTTTGGGTGATATATTTTCCATATAAATCAGATAAAAAATGAAAAATGTCTTTTGAGCAAACTTTATTATTATCTTAAATTATATATATATTTAAATTAAAAAGAAGTTAATAGGGGCCCCTGTGGCTGATACAGACATGTATGGGTTTAAGACTCGACCTATATGCCGATATGTATCGGTCGAAAAACCCCTGACTAAATGTAAGCAATTAATGTAGGGAAAGCTTTAAAGAGAAGCCCTAATTGTGTACTGGATATTTGGCGTCCGAGTTAATAAAAATTCTGAGGTCCGGAGACACTGGGCCCCTTTAACCAGCTGGGTGAGAAGACCTCATGGTATCCGTACGATTGGAGATCTGGTGGTTTGAAATCCTTTACAGGCTGGCAGTGGGCCGGACAGTTCTACCGACAGGGTGTTAAAATCTGCCTCTACAAATATTACTGGCTCTGCTTAATTATTATATAACCCAATGCCACGAAAATAAATGCGATAAACGGGCAACGGGCAGAGCGTAGCGGGCAGAGGGCACCTCTAACGGCCCACGGGCAGTGTCGGTAGCGGGCAGCTTCCCGTGACTACGAAATTCCATGTAGATAATATCTTTAAGTCCACGTGGCAATGCAAGCTCCATCCACGTGAGGACAGAATCGGCCACTGCCTATCTCTACTGATGCAAGTTTGGACCCGAAACCACAATCTGACCCAATAACCCAAGAACCGAACCGGTCCAAACCGTCCTGAAACCCAATTCAGACCGAAACAAGTGGATGCTAGATTGGTTGGGTTTTAATTTTGGGTGGCAAAAACTGGAAACCTATTAGGTAGGATAAAAAACTGAAAACAATCCAAAATCCCAAAAAACCAAAAATTTATAAAAATAATAGAAAACTCGAAACTAAACCGAAAAAACCGAATTTTTGGGGTGTTGGTTTAGGTTCGGTTCTAAGTTGCGCCAATTAGGGTACCCGAAACTGATGTGGTTCAGGTTGGATTTGGTTATGCGTGAACAGACCCAAATACTGAAAAAATTGGTTTCAGGTTGGGTACCTGAAGTTGCTTCCCTATCTCCCTCGTTTGAGTAGAAGTCAATTTGATGCTATTGAAACTACATACAATTTTAGCCGAACGTCAAAGAGGTTTGGCTTGATGGCCAGGTGCCCGCCTCCTCCGGGAAGAGGAGACCTAAGCTCAAACCCCCCCTTGAGGTCACGCTGAAACTTTTATCCTGTGCTGACCCTCATGCGTTAATTTACAGCACACGTATGCCCTTGGAATTAGTCGGGTGTTCTAGGAGGCTCACTCATATTATTAAAAAAAACAGAAGAAGATCTAAATGATTGTTGGAGAGATATGGGGCTTCCAATGGGCCGAGTTAGGTTAAACCAGACCTAGTCCTACTTGTGCAAGGTTATTTTTTTTCAACCTGCCTAACCAATGACTAGAAGTTGAGTCCGATCCTAGCAGCTCGGGTTGGGTCCGATCGGGTAGCAGGCTTTTTCTTTAAGCTATATTTTTTTAAATCAAATTCTTTTAGATAATTTTTTTGAAAATTAACTGAATTTATTTATAAATTGAAGACTTCTTAATATTTTTCAAAATCTATTCTCTAGACATTTTCGTAAAATGTCCTTTATTTAAACTTATTATATATATATATATATATATATATATATATATAGAGAGAGAGAGAGAGAGAGAGAGAGAGTCCGTTGTTTAAAGTTTCACGTGGAGGTCCATGTGGCATCCGAAATATTGTTTCGATGCCACATGAAGGTTGGGCACATTGCTTAGATCATGTTTACAAAAAATAATATGAAAACTCATCTCCACCGTATGTTTTTTGAGCCGTGAAATATGGACCACTGAAATCCGTCAAAGTTTCACTTGTATTTTTAAAAATGCTTTTTGAAATTCCTTTTTAAAAATTAATCTAAACCATCCACCCGTGTGTTGTGAATTTAAAAGAGATACTCGCAAGTGTACGAGTCGTATCGTAGTTAATGGGTGCAAAGTACGAGGTTGACCCCACGATGTCAGATAGAATTTAAAAGGATTCAAATGCCAATCTAATAGCTTACTTGAACTTAAAACAATTTTAACCTAGCCTACCATAATTTGGAGATGAAAATATAAATAAAACACACAATAATAACTATAATCACCAGAAAAGAGAAAGGGTTAGGATACTAAATTTTCCTATCTTTGATTCATTACTCACAATATTAGATCCGACGGTTTGAATTAACTAGATGCAAAACCAAATAGATTATCAAGGCCAATCAATACGCTATGGAAAATATAATAATTAAATCAAAATAAATCTCTAATATATCGTCCTTCCAAATCTCTAAACAATATAACCTAAACATTCAATGTATTTGAAATGAATCAGCTGACAATGAATAAAAGAGTCTATTCTATTCAATAGAATCCAGATTAGGATTTCTAATTACAGATTTAAGACCATGAGAAGAGCAAGACTAAATCCCATATCTTGGATCTGTGGTTAGATTCTAACAATAAGCAATAACAAATGTCAATAAAATCATACACATTTATTTTATTTCCATCCATAGATCTAATCTATGAATAAGACATCGGATGGGGATTCATTAGATCTTAAAACCCTAGAAATTTAGCCACACATCTCAACACAAAGCATAAAATGAAATGAAATAAGGCAATGAAAATTTATTAAAATACTCAATTATGATATACAAAAATTGCTCTTCAATCAACAAAACGGCTACACTTCATTATACCGTTCGATAGTTCTTACAAATTAGGGCTAATCCCTTGTCTAAAAAAAACTAAAAATAATAGAAAAAGAAAGACAATGTGTAAAAGAGAGCTCCCCAACCGTAACTCTAACATTGCCTTTTATAGGGCTTGTCTTTTCGAAACCCGAATTTCTTTTCCTCAAATTTTGAGTCGAAATTTGGGATTTTGAATCACTTAAATCGATCGACCGATTCTCAAAATCGATCGATCAATTTTGGTCCACTTTAATTCATTTTTTATCCTCAAAAATGTAAAAATTCGGCTAAGAATCGATCAATAGATTCTGAAAATCGATAAATTGATCGATTTTCCTATATTTTCATGTTCAATAGACACATTCTCGATATTTTGGCCATAACATTTTACTCCGAATTTAGATTAACGCGAAACTTGCAGCATGGAAAAGAAGACAACAACTTTTACAACTTTGTGTGAAATAGAAATTTCACGAATTTGATATTTTAGAGGTCAAAATAGAGCTTCAAGTTGGGATAAGTTCTAGATGACCCAAAATTGCGCGAATTTCATATTATTTTTTAAAATCTTGGGCTATTTTATGCTTAACTTATCTCTATACCTGTAAATCACTAAAACTACATAAAATATATCAAATAATTTTCATCAGACGACAATCTATAGGTTTAGGGGGTCAAATATTAACATTTTTCAACATGCATCACCGTGCTCCACGTGAATCTTTCGAGATGACATTTTTCAACATTTTTTTCAACTTATCTCCATACCTCCCATGAAGGATAGAATAAGCTCGCACTCCATGTGGCATCCAAACAATATTTTGGTTATTACGTGGATCTTGGAGGACGGTGACCGTCGTCCCATAAAGGACGGAACCAACTCCATATATATATATATATATATATATATATATATATATATATATATATATATATATATAATATATGAAATTTGGGCTGGGCTTACTCACTAAAAAAAGTCATCAATATTTGGATAAAGTTTGAGGTATAGTGTTATAAGGAGTACATATTTTATGCAGACAAAGTATAAGCGAATGATGTGACACGACGCAATTAGTTGCATGGGCGGTGGGACTTAATTAATGCAGGTCGATGCTATCAATCATGTCATGCCATGTCAGCCACCTACACTTTGTCCTCAATAAATCTGTCATCCGTTTATAATTTTCACCAATATTACTTTGTGTGGTGAAGGATGAGCTACATAGCATTATAGGTGTACAATTGTCACTTGATACAAACTTTCTAAGATCTCTTTGAAAACTGCCCTTCCTCCCATAATTAAAAGGGCTTTTGGCTAGGTCCCTGCCCTAACTAAAGGAATTGGCTGGATCCCTGCTCAACTTTGGGGTACTATTGAATTCCTTGTTCCAATCCTTTAAATTCTCACTAATCCCTTGTTAAAATTTGGAATACAAATAATATATTTACTTTTTCTTTTAGCAATTAATTTCTCATTTTTCACAAAATAATTTTAATAATGCCTATATTGAACGGTTGAAAAATATTTAATCGTTCGATTTCTTGCTGATCAAAATTAACTGTATTGTCAAAATCAATCACACGCATGTAGTCAAAGTGCGGTTACCTTGTGGTTGATTGTTTGACCATATAGTTGACCCCGTGATTGACTTTGACTTCACTGGTGATTTTGATCGGTGAGAAATTGAACGGTTAAACTTTTTTCAACTGCTAAGTAAGACCATATATGTCATTATTAATATTAGGGAGCCATTACTTGCACTCAGAAACTTGGCTCTTACACCGAGTTTAAAACAAAGACTTACAAGTTTGGAGACTTATGCTTTATGAAAACACTATCTAAATCGTTTGATTTGGAGCCCAACATTTAAAAATACTAAGTGCAAAAGATTAGCACGAAATATAATCTTCATCATGTGATTAAATATAGTCAAAGGCTATTATGCAATTCAAAGGGTGACAACAATAGATCATATGCTAAATCTCGTGTTTTGCTCCAATTAATCTTATCCACTAAGGATCTATATATCATGAACTTTAAATTAGAAAACCTTCATATGTGATATGTCACATGTCCCAAAAATGCAAAGTCATTCCTCAACTTCGGTGTAATTAAGAGCCACATTTGCCAGTGCAAGTAATGGCCCCTTAAAATTATTCATTTGATAAAATGAGGCTTTAATTGTTAAATAAATAGGTAACGGTATTTTTTATTATTTCATATTCTAACAAGTAATTATTAGAAGTCCCAATCGGTTAGATGTTGTTAGAAGTTATAACACAAACATCTCACAAAAAGCCCTAATTAAAACACATCATATCGCCTTAAATAAGTGTCAAAGAGCAGTGATGGATTTAGAGGCCCATTCATATATTCTTGTTGGTTTAACATTTATGAATTTTCTTATAAAAAAAAAAAATTCATGAATTCCAGTGGTTGCTATTTTAGATTTGGCGGAGGGGATCCACCCCTTCAAAATTTACCAAGTTTAGATATAAATAGGATTGTAGATTTCAGGCAGGGGTGTCAAGGGCCAGGCTGACCCCATGTCCCGGTCCAGTCCAGCCTGATTTGTGTCTGGTTTAGGCTAAGGTGTTGACCCAGTTAATAATCGGCCTAGGTTTGGCCTGGGCTGATTATCATATAGGCTAGGTCAGACCAGCTTTTAAGGCCCAATTACGTACCGGGCATTGAAGCCTGACCCGAATGCGGCCAGCCCGGCCAAATTGAATTACTTAAACCAAAAATGGCTGGGCTGGTAAGGCATTAAGCCCAATTAATAATCATGCTTAAACCCAGTTCTGCCCGATTACTAACAGGACAAGGTCGGGCACAGTTTTTTAGACCAATTAACAATAGAGTTGTTCAAATCCTGGCCCGAAGCAGGCCCGACCCATCCCATTGGCACCCTAATTTTAAGGTAACAATTGATTTTGGGTTTTATGCAAATACCCCCCTATGTTATGCTTAAATTGTATAAAACCCCCTGAGTTATGCCTATTTACACTTGCCCCCCTACTTTTATGTTTTCTTTATAAATAGTCCCTGTCGTTAAATGACAGTTAATTAGGCGTCATTTTTTCAATTAAATGACTTGTTTGCCCTTACTTAACATTATATACAAAATGATCATTGTATTTTTTCTAATTTTGACCGCATTTTAAATGGTGGAAAAGTATCAGATCTTGCTCAAAAATTTTGGGTGGAATATGATTGATCTCCTATAAGTTGCCGTGTTACTTGATTTTCGATTTGGATGTCCATGACGCTCGCTTGACTCGTGAGTAGCGTTAAAATGTTACCCCCGTTTGTACCATCTCGACTCTACCATCGTTACGAATTAATTGGGTATTATGGACATCTAAATTGAAAATCAGGTAATAAGGCAACTTAGGGGAGATCATTCATGTTCCACCCAAAAAATTTGGCCAGGATTCGATGTTTATCCACCGCTTAAAATGCGGTCAAAGTTGAGAAAAATATAATAGCTAATTTATATATAATATTAGTAAGGGCAAATGCGTCATTTAATTGAAGAAATGACGTTTAATTAACTGCCACTTATGGGCAGGGGTATTTGTAAAGGAAACATAAAAGTAGGGGGTGTAATGTAAATAAACATAACTCAAGGGGTTTTATGCAATTTCAGCATAGCGTAACATAGGGGGTATTTACAAAAAAAACCCTTGATTTTAATTGTGTTTGGCTGACGTAACTTTTTTTCAATGCAATCTTTGAACCCATCAAATCTTTACATTGAGTCCTTCACTTTAAATGGCACACTTGATAGGGACAACATTGTTACAATGACAACCATTCAAAACTACAATTCAGTCATCTTTTGTCAATTCCGCATCAGATCCCACAAATCGCATGGCTCACATTTAGTCAAATCCCATATGTATTGTTTTTAACTTAAGAGTTTGTATTAGCTACACGGGCCACAAATTTATCCAGACGGCAATTGTCAGGCCCAACTGGTTGAACCAGATTTAGAGTTCAAATAGATTTGGAGCTGTTGAGTAGAACAGAATCTTGACTTTCATAATTTCTATTATTTATAAGATAATATGTATTCAAGATTCAGTTATATATATATATATTCAATGGCTGTAAATTTGGTTGAACACAATATCTGTTTCAACCTGTTGGAGCTGACCATTACCCTTGGTCCCAGAAGCTGTACACGAATCTATCTCAGTCCTCCTGCACGGTAAAAAGTGCTCTAGCAATACCTCCATACTCTCTCCTAACTTCCTTTCGGAGTAAATAATATCAGCTATGAGAGGGAGTGAGCAAAGAGCCGGGGAGAATTGTTGGAGCAGGTAAATCCTGTTTTACAACGAGTTAACAAGGAGAAGGGGGTATTTTTTTTTTTGAGAGGAAGGAGAAGAGGCACTTGCTAAAACAAGTAGCATGAATTTAGCAAAGTAAAAGAAAACCTGCTAAAATAGGTAAATCCTTATATGGTAGAGAGCTAGCTAGCCGAGAGCTTTGCCAAACAGAACATAAATCTCTGCTCCAAAGGTTTAGTCATGTAGCAGACTAAGATTAGTGTGTACCACCACAGGTACATCGCTAGTTTACGTAATACAAACTCATTGAATCAGTCCAGATACCAAGTGATTGAGCTCCTGAGTGATCCCCACCCACTATAAAAAAGAGTCAAAGGTGATGATCACAAATTACTATCCACACTTTTAAATTCCATAATGCAATTATGATTTAGGAGATTGGGGATTATGAGTTGTCTTGGTGGCTGATACTAAATATCACCCAGTACCCACAACACAAAATCATTGATTACTTAAACTTAGACTATGGAGATCGTTTTTTGTCCCAATCTTTCACATAATGAATTTTCATATTATTGGCGTATCATCAGACGATTAGATTTTTATTCCATGTGGCACACATCCTCAAAAGTTGTACAAGAACCATGTTTAATGTATGCCATGATCACATTTATAATTTGGGATGCGTGCCAAGTGAAATCAAAATATGATCATCTGATGGTAGGATTATGATCTCAACGTCCATTGTATGGAAGATTAAAATAAAAAAACGATCTTTACCATGTGATTCAAAGCAATCAACAATTATCAACTATTATTTGTGGGGTATATTTAGTATTTCATGGGCCTTAGTAGTCACGTTGTTTTCTTATTGATCTCTAAAAGTAATTTAGCGTGTATAGGCTGCATGGTGCCGCATGGCATTAATTTTAGCCATTCAGAGAAAGGTTGTAAACGGATTGGGTGGGGTCAAAATTTTGGGCTGCCCATTGAGAAAATGGCATATCTCCAACTCAATCCGAAAGGATGGTGCACCCAATTACCGTGACCCAATAAAAAAACTATGTTTTATGATTTTTATATCTATAAAATATCGGGTCACGGTTGGATATCCCGTCCATCCAACCTGTTGACAGCCCTGCTGTCAAGCCATCATTTGAACTCAACCCAAAAAAGCAATGCCCATTATGAGATCTCTACTATCAAATATGAGCATATCAATGGTCGATCAAAAATAAAAATATGAGCACATCTAACTCTATGTTAGATAGGAACAACAGTTTTCTTCCAAATGCCTAAATCGAATGGTTCCAATCTTCTAATTGACATGCCCTTTTCGGCTGGACTATATTCATACCATATTTTCTAATGCGAATGGCTTGAATTGGTCAAACAGTTTTTTATATTATAGATTTAGATAATGAAAATGTCATTATGATAGGGATTTGGAAGGGTTTTTTACAACTGGCTACCAACCTAACAACAACTCTCCACCTTTCTCATCCGGACTTGAAATAGCGGACCTTCACGGATATCCTAAAAATTTGAGCAATCCAAAAAGATATGCCAATCTGGAAAGTTGACAATATTGGCACTTAGAGGTCTCAGGTCTCCATCCCAGCTTAACCAGAGAGAGAGAGAGAGAGAGAGAGAGAGAGGTCCTCCATGGCCCAAACATCATTATCGAGTTATCTGTCTAACTACTCGTTGTAATCCTCAAAGGCTAACCCAACGATATTCTTCTAGCGGGTCGGTGAAGATAAGGCCGACTGACTCAAAAAAGGAACTACTATTAGGTTGGCAGCACGAGCACCAGCTGAGCTTTTCACATATATGCGTGTCATGTGGAATTAATATTTATATCATTGACTATGAAGAATCTAAAGATCTTTGGTATTAAAAAATTGTAGAAAACAATCTCCATGACTTCATTTAAAACAATCAAAACCATCTAAAATTAATGGATCCCATATAAATCCAACATATTGTTAGTTTTAGATGATGTTTGACTACATTAAATCAAAATGATAAAGATCTTTTTTTATTGACAAACAAGGTTTGAAGATCATAAGCGTCAAATCAAATACAATACATGATGGTTCACATGACACTGGCACACATCCCAAAAAAGTGACCCACATGCGAAGAGTCCCCATGCTCGGGTTGGGTACCTAATACTAACTTTTTTGATGAGTTAGGACTTGATAGCCGAGATTAGGTAATAAGTTAATATTCGGTAAGCGCTGTAAGTGCTTGGAGACTTGTTAACGAGCTCACTGATAGAAAGGGATATGTCATGGCTCTTTTCTTCTTTTCTTTTCATTGGTAAAGGAATTCCCTAAAAAATAAAGTACAACAAGAACAAGGCCCCATTAGAAAGGCCTCCTAGAAACCCAAAACACTACTAAAAAACACAACCAAACCAAGGACATAAAAAACCCCCCTCTAAACTACCCAAGATTGCCCACATTACAGACTATGGTCCCAAAAACAACACCCCACACACCCTAGAACTACCCTAAAACAAGGCTAACCACAGGCAAGACAATCCCCACTACACCCAGTGCATGCTATCCCAATCATCCCTATACTCTCCCTCCCCTCTCCCCCTACTGTTCATACCAAAATGCTGAAGCAAAACATACTAAACTTTTCTGGTAACCCAACAATGAATAAAGATATGGTGAACATTCTATTGATCTTAAAGGCATAACAGATGTATTTCTGAACATAACTCCCCTTTTCCTTATCTGATTAGTGGTTAGTATCTCACCCCAAGCTACATTCCAACCAAAAAAATAGATCAGAGGAATCTTTTTCCTGTAGGTTTTGACCAATGGGTGCTTGTTGAGAGGTCTTCGAGTTAAAAAGTTGTCAAAAAGATTTGACAGTGAAAATTTGTTTGGGCTCCTCCGTCTAAAATTTTCGATCCTAAGCCCATGTGATTCTTGTTTAAATTATTCTACTCAGTCATCGGATTGAAAACGCTGTTAATTTCTCCAAGATCATTTTTTATTGTAATCTCTTACATACTAGATTTGGAGATCTTGAGCATTAAATCAAATAAAATACATGATGGTTTCACATGATCCTGGTACACATCGCAAAAAAGTGACCCAAGTGCCAAGAGTCCCGTGCTCGGGTTGGATACCTAATATTAACTAACCCTTTTAATGATTTAGGACTTCATAAGCGAGATTCGGTAGTAAGTTAATATTAGGTAAGCCATGTAAGTTGTAGGAGACTTGTTAACAATGGCGGACGCATGTAAGGGTGAGTGGGTGCGTCCGCCCTCATTGACTTAAAAAAAATAAAAATAAAAATAATAATAATTGTTCTATTTGAGTAAGAAGAGTCGGTAAAAAAATCCCCTGAAATTTTCCTTGGGTACCTCTCTTCGCGCCCATACCATCTCTGAAAATGCCCATGTCCTAGACCCCTTGAAAATCATTGATTGCTTACGATCAACGATGGAGATCATGTTTCAGCCCAACATTGCACATAATAGATTTTCCCCCCACCAGTGGTGCTAAAATCTGGGACTAATTTATTTGCAATCTTTAAAATTTGAGATTCGTTTTTCTCAACTCAAGTTTTACATGGCACAACCATTTGACAGTTTTGAATTTGATGATGAAGATAGGTTTTAAGCCTAATTTTCGACAAAATAGATTTGAGACTATGGACTTGCCATCAAACGCTAGTTTTCTCTATGTGGCATACACCCTAAAACATAGCCTTAATTTATTGTGATATGTGCCTCATGGCTTTTTAGTCACTTTATTAAGATTTGTGCCACTTAAAATAAAAAATTGAATTTCGGATGGTATGCTCATACTCTCAAGATCCTTTGTGTGGAAGATTGGAGTGAAAAATGATTTCCATCATTTAAGTCAAATCAATCAATTGTTGATGATCAAAAGATCCTATGAAAAAGATAAAAAGCGATGATCAAAAGGATCATATGTAGGAAAGATCATCTAAGCCGTCAAATTTGAAAATCATGATCAAAAGATCTTATGTTGAAAAAATTGGCACGAAACATGATTTTTATGATAATATATATTTTAAATATGCTATTATATATTTTAAAATTAAAATTATATATTTTATATATTTTTTAATCCCAACAATTTTTTCGAAAGTTATTCTGAAATGAATCAAAATTAAATCTAATTTATCTTATGCTGCCCTGCCTAGATGAAAATTTTAGTTCCGCCACCTTATTTATAAGCTCAGTCATATAAAGGGATATATGTCAAGACTCTTTTCTTCCTCTTCTTCTACTTTTCTTTTCATTGATAAAGGAATTCATTAAAAAATAAAGTACAACAATAAGAACAAGGCCCCTTAGAAAGGTCTTTAGAACCGAAAACACTACTGAAAAATACAGTCAAACTCAGGATATAAAAAAAGCCCCTCTAAACTACCCAAGATTGCCAACATTACCCATTATAGTCCCAAAAATGACACCCCAAACACCCTAGAACTAACCTAAACAAGACTAACCACAGGCAAGGCAATCCCCACTACACCCAGTGCAGGCTATCCCAATCATCCAGCACTCTCACCCTCCTCCCCTTCCCTTCCCTACTTTTCATACCAAAATGCTGAAGCAAAGCATAATAAACTTTTCTAGTAATGCAACATCGAATAAAGATATGAACAATATTCTCTCGATCTTGAAGGCGTATCAGACATATATTTCTCAACATAACTCCTCTCTTCCTCATCTAATCAATGGTTAGTAGCTCCCCCAAACCACATTCCAACCAAAAAATCTGATCCCCAAACGAATCTTTTTCTTCTAGATTTTGATCCATGGGTGCTTGATGAGAGGTCTCCGAGTTAAAAACCTGTAAAAAAGATATGACAGAGAAAATTTGTTTGGGCTCCTTCTTCTAAATTTTTCGATCCAAACCCATGTGATTCTTGTTTAAATTATTCAACTCAGATATCAGATTGGAAACACAGTTAATTTCTTGATCATTCAGATTTCGTTTAAGCCTTGTATTCCAAGACACCACCCACTCCCCCATTTTATTCATAAACTTTAGAGATAACTTCATTTTCTTCCCGAGTTAAGGCAAAAAGATCTCGATATTCTTCTCCAAGAGGACGCACTCCAGCCCACTCCCCCGGCTGAATGAGAGGCATTTCCTGAAAATTGGTATGATGGAGCACATACCTTTCTGCCATCCTGTCCCTCTACCTTTTCTGTAATTAATTTCCCACCCATTCAAACTCAGCCCATACTTATTCTTTAGAACCCGCCATCAAAAGTTGTCTCTTTCTTTCACCTCCCCAATTCTCCAAAGCCATATTCAGAGAAGAGTCCCATTCTTCTCTTTCAGCCTTCTGATATCTAGCCCCCCATCATCATCACTACAAAAAAACAGATTATTAGTGGCAGTTTTTTTTGGATTAACGAAAAATTATTAAAGACTATTAACAACAGTTTTTTGTTAATAGCGGCAGTTTTTGGCTGCCGCTAATAGTCTTGTTTTTTGTAGTGCTGCATTACTGAACCTGCAAAGTTTCCAATTAACGAGATGATATTTTTCTCTTGACCACTTTGTTCCCAAAGAAAATCATGCATGATTTTCTCCATCTTCTTGATAACTTCCTTAGGAGCTTTAAACATTGACAAGAAAAAAATAGGAGGGGTAGAGAGAGTAGGCTTTACTAGTGTGAACCTACCTCTAATGGATAGAACCTTACTCTTCCACAAAGTCAACCTTTTCTCAAATCTGCCCACCACGGGATCCCAGAATCTAGTTTTTGGACTTCCCACACCCAAAGGATGTCCGATATATTATAAATGAAAACCTTTAATCACTCATCTCATTATTTGTTGTTGAAATTCCAATTGCAAAATAAACCCCAAAATCACCTCAATTAAACACTTAAAAAATTATCGTCATTCAAGTTAAATACTTGCAAGTATACGAATCAATATATAACAACGGGTAAGTATTGCGAGTATCGATCCGTTAGAGATTGTTTGTGGAAACTAAATGTTGAAACCGCACTTAACTAATCCAATCAACTAATTGAAATATCTTAATTCTATGTTCGGAACTCTAAAAATGAAAACTTTCTAAACGGAAGATAAAAGTAAAAAATAGATAAATTAGAGAAAATTCTATTAAGAAATGATATCAAAGTTTAGAATCCACACCTAACTCTCTTTCTAATGTCCTTAAATTTTTTTTTTTTATTGACCTTGGATTAATAATTAATATATAAAATCTAGACACCAATAATTTTGATCCAATTAAAAGTGTTTAAATTCTACAAAGACAATTTTCTTTTTTGGACAAATCACCACTAAAATTAAATGTTCTCTTGGTCGGATAAAAATTTAGATTACTAAAACTTTCTTTTTCTCTTAAATGGATCAGATATATTTTTGATCATTTTCATATCCGATCATGCTAATCTTCCTTAAATTATTTGATAAAAAAGTCTAATTTTATCGAATCATCAAGTATAAAAAGGGAAAATACCCTTAAGCATACTAGATATTCTTATAATTGACTTTAAAATCAAGTAATAAAAGATCTCATAGCATTAAAAGTATTGATATAGAAAATGATCATTAAAACAATGGATCATAAAAATTCAAATTAAAATTTCATAAGAAATTAAGTTAGGGTTTCAGCTTAACTTTGATGTATGGATTTAACAATCCATAATCCTCGCAATAGTCTTCATTACGCTCTTGATCATATTGAATTGAATGAAAGATTCAGATTTAGAAAGGTGTCAATCTTTCTCTTCTTGATCTCTCTCTCAACTTGACTATCTCAATTTGAATCTCTATTCTAATTAACTGGAACTAGAAAAATAAAGTGCATAAAATAAAAGGTACAAATTAAATGACATAAAATAAAAAAATTACATCAACCTATGAAAAATTAGCTTAAGCCTCTTTCCCTTTAACATTCTACTGGAATTGAAAAGACATGAACATAAAATAAAAAATAAATAAGAACAATGCATTAATTAACAAGAAAGTACAAGAGGTTCATATGGAGAATCAGACCAAACTTTTCATTCTCCTTAATAATCTACTTGAAAATAAAAAGGCATGAAACAAAAACTAAAATTAAATAAATTACTCAACTAAAGTTAAAGCTAGAGATTAAAGAGAAATAGAGGAGAGAGAGATCTATGCTTGGAGAAAGCTTGAACTTCAAAGGTTGGTTCTCTAGAATGAGTGATGGAGTGTTTATACATAGTTACATGACCTCTTTCTTTCATTCTTTAGTCTTTTTTATCATTCTCCAATTGAATTCTTTAAAAATTTGACTTTCTCAATCTTTCATGTGAGTTTTCCTTTTTAAAAATTTACTACCACACTTTCCAATATTAAAACCTTGACTGATTGATTCTTTCTTCTCTCGTCTTTCTCTTTTTAAATTTTGTGTGCCACACTTGCTAAATACATAAAGTTTGATTAAATGACCTGTATATTTCTTTGACTTTGTTGATATTGAAAATTAGTATTTACAATCTAATTTAGCTCTTCTTTAGGAGTTTTTACAATAATAAAAAAAGAGTTTAATTAGTGTAATTTTATACAAAATTAGCTAGCAGTTAAAGATAATTTAAAATTTAAAGGGGAAATATATAATAAAATTGGACTTATCAAACACTCACAAACTTACTTCTTACTCGTCCTCGAGCAAGACTAATAAAACTAACACTATCCTATCTAATCACACAAACCCGATGAAAGCGCAAACTAATGATAACATGGAGAAAACTAAAGCAATGATAATAAAACAATCTCCTCAAGTATTTCTCATCATTATGTGCATAGAAAATTGTCAATTTAGATGAGTAGTTCCTAGTAAAAATACAGCTTCAATTAATTTATATTAGCAAGCTAATAAAAATTTACAATTATCTCAAGCTAGAAAAATATCACATCCATTCATACTCAGTGTTGTGTGTGCATTGGCCAATTATTCACATAAAATTTAGCTTCAAAATATAAGAAACTAGATTACCCTTAGAAAATGTGCTTTGACTCAAACCTCACAATGGATTTTTGACACTCAACAATAAAATCACTCAAAGTTGGGTTGCTTAATATCACTCATATGCGGGTGATCAACGATGCAAATTTTCATATTACTCACATACTTCGAAAAATATAGACTTAAAAAAAAAAGATCTCATGACCGGATACCTAAGTACATTGAGAATGCTGAATCAAACACCATAAATCTTGTCCATTCTCCACTTGGCAATCACAATAGACCTTGGATCATGTAGGTTTTCATTAAGGGTTGTAATGGGGCTTGGGTTTAGTTTAAATCAAAGTATTCTGAGAAAGGTTAGATGCCTTCAACCTTTGTAACTTTTTTTCATTTTTCTTCCATTTTTCTCATTCACTTTTTTTCATTTTTAAAAAAAATTCAATTTCCAACCCTCATTTCTTTTTATAGCACATTTTTCTAAAATAAACTTTCTTTGTAAATACGACAATCTCTCTTTGAATTTTTTTTCTTCCAAATATTTTCTCCTTTTTTTTTATACAACCATGGACCTTCAACCATCTCTTCCCATTTCTCATAACAACAAAATGGTATGGTAAATTAGATTTAGGTAGACTATAATTAGAGTATGTCATGACCCAATTTTCCCCTCACGGAATTCAGGGAAAATTGGACCGTCAGATTAGATGTTATGAATTAGCACTAGATTCTCTAATACCAAGCTGTCATGACCCGATTTTTTTCCCTTCACTAAAATCTAGGAAAAATTGATTCATTTTCGAATCCGATGCTCGATGCTCACGCAGAATACTTTGATATCAAAATACTTTATTACCATTGTGATAGCTCGACCTTCCCCTAAGTAGCTAATTGGGAAGATCGGGCTATCACGCATTTGGTACATCTGAGTAAGGGCGGAAGCAAAGCGGTGAAATAAACATATGACATCATACAAAAAATTTCCCATCATTCTAGAATATAACGAAACTATACAAACCACCGATGACGGCCGGCCATCACCTAAACAGTGGTTTAAAACTATACCAATTATCAATAAGTTTAGTACAAGGAACATATTGAGTACAAACACAAAATGAACCACACTTTATTGAAGATGGAGGTGCGAATTAGGGGAAAAACTCGTCAGGTGGCAAATCCTCTTCTTCTTTTGGAATATAATCTGGATCCTTTGCCAGCTCCAGATCCAACCTTGGATCTACTCCTGCAACCATGACGTATAGTTGAGGGATGAGCTATAGTCCAAGCTTAATAGGGAAAAAGACAATGCAAACTCATATTTATTATTCTATTTTATAGGCATAAGCAAAGATTTTAAATAATTCAAGTAAAATTTTATGTCAAAAGCCTAGGACAAACCATTCAATCTGCAAATATAGATCTAAGCATGTCATGTCATGATGTAGTGCATGTGCGAAATAGATACAAATCAGAGTAAGAGTCAACAAAGTGCAGAATGTAACAAGGGGGACAAGCATGTGAGAATCAAACGTATCAGAGAATCAAAACATATATGAGAATTGAGACATATAAGAGAGCATTAGTGCAAGTATCCCGTAGCGGGAACATAGCATCCTGTAGAGGGAACAAGGTCTTAACCTCGGGGACTCCACCCCTCTCTTGGAGACTCCACTCCCCTTACAACTAATGCGGAATCAGAATATCAAGCACATATATCATGTCAAAGCATCCCGTAGCGTGAACAAGGTAGTAAACCCCGGGGACTCCTCCCTTCTCTTGGAGACTCCACTCCTCTTTACACATGATCTCCGAATCAGATAGCACATCACTCAGATCGGAATTTGAGTTCAGGAATTAGAATTTAACGATTTAATGCATCAACATGCCAAAGTACTAAATGCTATAATCATGTGCAAAAATCCAACCTTGACTATTCAAAGGTTTCCATATGATTAAAACAATTCAAATAAGTAGTTGCAACAGGTTTTCAGAAATCACAGGCTCATGTAAAACATTCATCAATGACCATGAATCGACATTAAAACATAACCTTGCATTGAAAGTTTCCCAACCTTAACGTTGAGTTGTGCAGAATTTAAATGTATAATTCGAAGCGGAGCTCCCATCAATGGTCTCCTGCATTTATCCTAGATCATGACATGTTCATATGCTAAGTGTTAATGAAGATGATTTGTATGAAGCGAAGTCCCTTTATCATTTGTAGACCAAAAACATAATCCTTCAAGAACAAGGCAACTCGCTGCAGTGAACTCCCATAGTCATTGCAGGGAGCTTATCATGTGTCCCAATGGCGCACCTAACTCGCTACAACGAGTTTTACCCGAGCTACATTTGCCTGATTTTTCAAGGTGCACTCGCTGCAGCGAGTGACTGATGTGTCCTAAAATTTGTACTCGCAAGTGCACGAATCGTGATGTAGTCAGTGGGTGCAAAGTACGAGATCGTTCCCACGAGGATTGGTGAGAAAATGTAAAAACAGAAATATCAATTAACTAAAAGAATTTCCACAGATATTTTACAGTAACCAACAATCTAGGGTTCTGGTAACTTTTGATAAAACAGATAAATACTAACAAAATCTAAGAGATTTAAACAATTAATGAAAGATAAGGATTGGGATGCTAAATCCTCCCATCGTAGGTTTATCATTTACAAAATACCAATCTGTGGATTGAGATATGAGATCTTTAACAGATTTCTCAAAAGAAGAACTGCCCTATACACACGTGAGTTCTAAAATATAGATCTGAGATCACGGAGATGTATGATTAACATCCCATGAGTGTATGATTAACACTCACACCTCGGACAATATTTAGAACCCAATCTATAGGGTAGTTTTCAAAGTACGATCTAAGATCAAGGAGATGTATGATTAACACCCCATGGGTGTATGATTAACACCCCATGGGTGTATGATTAACACCCACACCTCAGATCGTGATTAGAACTCACCACTGGGATAAAGTCATACTATCAATCCGAGATCAAGGAGATGTATGATTAACACCCCATGAGTGTATGATTAACACTCACACATCAGATGATGGTAAAACTTCACCCCGAGATGGGTGATAATTAGGATAAAATTATTATTGCAGATGTGAAATCATAGGGCATGATTAGTTCTTAGATCTCAGACTGAAATAATGATTTCACCATTTTTAATGAATATTAGGGTCTTAAAAAGCATCTGACATCTCAATCACAGATTTATATTAATATAAATGAATACCTCGGATGGGGTTCATTAGATCCCCATCCTTAATGAAACTGGCCACACTTAACTGAAATAAGCAATAAAATAAATGCAGAAGTTGAAAATGCCATTAAAATACCGTAAAGAATTATCCACAAAAAGCTTTAATCCAAGTACGTACACCTCCTTCTTGAAAGTGGATCCAAATCAGGAAACTAAGACTTATCTTCTTCTCAAAATGAATATTAAAGATAGTTCAAGAAAATGGGACTCAATGCCCTTACACTTTGAAACGCAGAAAACTAAAAATAAAAGAATGCAGAAAAATGAAAACTCTCTAAAAAAACAGAACTCTCTCAAAAGAAGAATGCAGAAAAATAATAAGAATCAGAATAAATCTCCGAAGGACTCCCCGAATGAATATATCTCCAAGAATATCTTTTTCCTTAATTGCCAAAAAAGAAGCCGCTTTTTCCTCTAAGATTTTATTCCGTGAAAAGAGTACCGAGATTCTCGCGGCCAAACAAAATTCCGAACTCCAATTCAAATTTGGTCGATCAATCGACCTCCCAGATTTTCGTGAATTCCCGCTACACTTTGCATTCAGACATTGCCTCGGTATTTCGGTCATAACTTTCTATCCCGAAGTTAGATTGAGGCAATTCTTATGGCGTTGGAAAGAGGACGACGAGTTCTCCAACTTTTGTGTTTTGATAATTTTTTGAATCTAACATCTTGAAGGTTAAAATTGAGCTCCAAGTTGGGATAAGTTCCGAATGATCCAATGTAGCACGAATTTGACGTTATATTCTGAACGTTTGGGTTATTTCATGCTCAACACATCTTTAGGCCTATAAATCACTAAAACTATATAAAACATGTTAAATGGCTTTCATCGGATAGCTAAATGTAGGTCTTTAGGGGTGAAATATCATCATATTTCACTGCACATTAGTGACTCAGAAGGAACCTCGCTGTAGCGAGGCTGCAAAGTCGCTGCAGCGAGTTCCTCAGAACTCGCAGTCTTTTGGGTCTTTATTCTACATCCGAAAACCTAAAATTCTTTACATAACTTCCATTCCAGATAGTTAATCTAATCTAGTTTCATGTTATAAGATTAAATTATGAACTTCTACCTTAAAATCTTGCGCATGCAACATTCGAAATCATCAGAATCGGAGAAAATTGGCGTCTATGCCTCTCATGCGTCTGATCGTCGCAAATTCCTTGCATGGGATTTTAGAATCGAAACAATTAGATCCTAAAATTTGGGAATCTAGGTTTAGAAGGCCATTTTAAGACATTTACCTTCTTAGTTTACGCGCATGCCAAGATCGACGATTGTCAGTGTCGAAATTATGGTCGCTTAAGCAATCTATCGTGCAATCGCTCAATCTTCCTTCACTTTGATCGAAACGAATTTGAGATCGAGCTCTGTTGTAATTTGAGCTTGCAAAGAATTCTATGAAGGAGAAGGAGACTCTGAAAGAAATTGGGTGGCTGTGATTTTAAGAGTTGGAGATCAAAAGAGAAGGAAGGTCTTCTCACGACTCTTCAACTCGACAAGGAGGTTTCTCAAAACACGCATGCATGGCTTATGCGTGGGAGAGACTTAACTACACAAGGGTTTTGATTCGGTATATAGTCGGTACACTGAATTCGGTGTTTTACTAGTCAAGTTCTTTACCAAGAGTGCTCTCAAGGAGCTTGTGTAGTAATTACACAATTTAATATATACACCTTATTCAAGGGCACACTTTGCATTTTAATCTCGTGACCGGTTTCAATCCAAGGTGTTGATCGTACTTGTCAATGGACACGTGCACATACTCGGTATAATTGTGACGACTCAGATTTTTCGTACCCCGAAACCTGTACTGTCGGATCACCCATAAGGTGATCCCCGAATTCACTGAACACTTGGTACATCCACACACAAAGCGAAAACAAAGCATATTTTCTAACTAAGCAGATAGAGTTATCATAAGGAATTTAAATCTCTAATTCTATATATGACTCCATCACTGAAAATGACAAAAGACAGTTCTAATTCCATGCAAGACACATGGACAAAAGAACCGAACTGAACTACCGGTGATGGCCGACCGTCACCTAAACAATGGTTACAAAATAATACAAAAGCTACATACTGAATCCAATATACAAACAATGATGGCTGGACGTACCAAGCCTTACACACAGATAAATCTCAAAACTAACTCTCGCAGCTCAGCCCACTAGAAGAACTTGCTAGGAGGGGGTTCAGTCTCCTCTGGTATGTATTCTGGGTCCTTAGGATCAATATCCTCAATACCCGCATCTATACCTGTACCTGTGACATATAGTCGAAGGGTGAGGTAACATCTATGCTCAATAGGAAAACATAAATAACATGCAGATCTTCACATCACACATATTATGACATAATCCAAAACATAGTTTTCTTGTAAAGATTCATAATTTAAAAGTATTTAAATTGATACATAACTGATCAAAAGAAAATTTCAAAGCTAGTTCACATGATTTTCTAAACCTTTTCACACCACACAAGAAACTTAAATCAATCACTTAAATACAATCTCGAGTATATATAGCATTGAGAGCCACACATATACCGATGGGAACCCCAACCATCATTGTTTAATGAACCATTTTTACAATATCCAAGCCCCTTCAAATGAGGGAAATTTGTACCGAACGAAGTTTTTATTATCGCAGATCGGTAAATAAAGAATGGATAGCCTGCCGCACCAGAGAAGAAGAGCTTCGTTTCGCATGAATTCTTAAATCAATGTGCGAAGTCTAACATATAGTTTATTACCATGTAATATGGTAATTTATAACTAGATTTAAAGTTTTAAAGTCTCAAAGTTTACACACACACACACTTATTCACATCTTTCTGATTTCCATACACACATATCTGATTTCACACACACATATGAACCTTTCTAAGTGCACATACACACACACACGTTTTCATGTTTGAAAACATATACGAAATTCATGCTTAATTGATGACAAAATTCATAAATCACACACTTTCATCATATTATAATATTCATGCTAGTTGTAATCAAATGCACATATTATTGAGTTTTTCCTACCTCAAAGCGGAGCTAACACGAAGATTCCTTATTCCGAGCTAGCCCTCCTAGCACATACTCTTGATCACACCTAGAGCACACCAATTCACATCCCGTAAGTCATAAATGATAAGAAATGGGATGTCCTAAAGTCTCTCAAAATTCTCTTTACTAAAAATAGAAAAATCTCTGAATCTGTCCAAATCGATCAATCAATTCTCAAACCGATTGATCGATTTCCAAAATCGATCGATCAAAATACATTTAGATATGTCAGTTTTCTCAGAAAACCTACACATTTCTCATGTCACAATCCGATCGATCGAATTTCATTTCGATCGATCGATTTCTCCAGAAACTCCTAACACGCTTACTATTTTTACAATCCGATCGATCAGTGCTCAAATTGGTTGATCGAACTCCAAAATTGATCGATCGATCAGTTTCACAAATCAATCAATCAAATTTTATTTTGATCGATCAATTTCTCTAGAAACCTTCATATTTTTGTCCAGTCAAAATCGATCGATCGATCAGATACTTATTTCAATTGATCAGTTTTGACAGATTTTTTAGAAATACGGGTTTCTTCTTCCTTAACTTATTTTTTCTCAATTTTAACTTCTATGCTTTTAATTTTTCACTCATATCATACTTAAAGCCTAACATAACTATGAATCACCCAAAAATATAATTATGCTCATCTTTAAGTGGCCAGATTCCTTGATCCATGTGTTGTCTCCCAAGAGAGGGATTCAGAGCTAAAATCGAAGGTCTTTTCAATGATCGATTCGAAACGAAATCCATAGCTCACACAAGAAGACTAATAGGAAGAGGTTCAACTTTCTTTCTCTCTTCTCTCTCAAACATCCAAAGCAAAGACCTCTCAAACAAACACACTCACATCCAAAGCAAAGACCTCTCAAACAAACACACTCACAAACGACCAAAGCAAAAGAAAAATGTATTTCTTACTTCCTTTTGCTTTTATACTTAAAAGCTCTCTTTAGGGTGTTAAGCCGGTACACCGCACGTCGGTGTATGGTACTTCATGCAACGGTTCATACTATTACTAAATCTTTCTTTTTCACTCGAGATTTATTCTAACTCACTCTTAGAATTTATACTCAGTTGTGTACGGATTGGCCGCCGTATCGGTCACGAATATCCTGCCGAGTCAGTCGCGGTATCCCGCCGCGTCGGTGAGGTATTCTCCAAACCTTAAATCAAAAGTGTACTACATATAGTTATTCACCGTATGATTATGCTAATTATAGTATATTAGGCCTGATCAATTCTTATTTCATTTACTTCACAATTTTTCCATACATCCTTGGGATGCCATTAGCTCAATGTATCACACAGATGCCTTTAACAATCACATCCCCTGGGAGTGTCACATACTCATATCGTAACTCATTTCCTTAGTGTTCACACACACACACACACACTTAAGTTTCACATTTTCAATTCATAATTATTCATTTCTATATAACTACATACATGCTCTTGCAATTAAAGTACATGTTCAAAGCATTTCCTACCTCACGCATATAAATTCTCAAGCATCACAGTCCATGGTTGCTTCCCATGCTCACATTTGATGGTACAACCTAAGTTATATCATAGCATAAGCAAAACATTAAGAATGATGCATAAAAGAAGGTACAAAGCCCTCTCAAAACTCTAAAGTTCAAAACAAAAGTCAAACAAAAATTGCCAAAATCGATTAATCGATCTCCATATCGATTGATCGAAATTCCTAGAATCGATTAATCGATCCCAAATCGATTAATCAGATTTCCAAAATCGATTGATCGATTTACAAATCGATCAATCAGTTTTCCCAGACTCCTCATTTTTCAGTCACTGTGAGTGCACAGACAATTAATAGATTTCAAATTGATTAATCGAAATCCAAAATTGATTGATCGATTTTATTTCAATCAACTGGTTTTAGGCATTAATGCCCAACTTTACTTCCAGGTCAAAATCGATTGATCGATTTACAAAATTGATTAATCGATTTTGTCAGAGACTCACCCCTTTTCGGGCATTTCTTTTAATATCCTTCTCTCTCAATTTCCCTTCCTTTTCTATCGCTTTAATTCAACATTTTTTACCATTAATTCACTAAATTAATATACAACAACTTGCACATTAAGATCTAATAAAAACTCACCTCAAATCAATTCCTTGATTGATCCAATGGCTTGGGTCATTGGCTAGGGTTCTCAGCTCCGACTCCAACGAGTTCACCTACGCGTTGCCTTCGGAATTAATGCTCACGTGTGGCTTCAATCCGCCATTCTACACAATTCCCTTGCAATTACTCCTTCCTTTTCACTTCTCTCTCTTTATAAATCTCTACACGACCAACTAGAGAGAAATAACTTCTCTTAAGTTATTTATCTCTTTTAACCCATTTTATATTTTGGTATAAAGCACATACACCCAAGACAGGTGTATATGACCTCTAAACAAGATCCAACACTACGCACACTTGCTCATTCGCATCAAACTTAATTTAATCTAACTCCTCAAGTTGACTTCCACTTGGTCAAACTTATGACCAGTCGGGCACACATCCCGGGGACATTGTTCAAAGCTCAAATTTTGAGGATGTTACATTCTCCCCACCTTGAGAATTTTCGTCCTCGAAAATGTACCTAAGGGCTCCCCCTTTCAGGAAATACCCACACACATTGAAACACGACAACCTATATAACGTAAACCATAACACATCCTACAAAAAACGTATCTACAATTGCATACATTGAATAGTAGACAAAATTTTAATTAAACAATGATTAGAATTACATTTGCTCATAAGCAAGACAATGGCATTCATGCCATAATGTGTACATTCAAGTTCATCTTTACAGTTTTCCAAAAAGATACATTTGCAAGTGCATGTAATAATTGCAACCCCAAAATAATCATATATCAAAAAGGTAACTACACTAAAAAAGAACATCAAATGCTAGTAATCATGCAGTCCCATCCCCAGGCTGGTCCTCATCGTCATCCACATGTGTACCAGAGCCCGATGCATCAGGAGCCCATGTCCGTGCTGCCGCGATGTGCTGATGGTAGTCGCTGAGATACATGAACTGCATGGTCTAATGGAGTAGCGCCTCGTGAAAGTTTAGCCGGTAGTCCATCCGAATGTGGCTCTCCTCCATCCGTTGGTGGTGCTCCAGCATCTGGCGATTGTTCTCCGAATGAGGGCGAGAACATCATCAATGGTACTAGGTGCGGGGGTCGGAATGCCCGTCTCCTGTGAGAACTGACAGGAGCCGTAGGAGTGGACTGTGAAGGAGTAGGAGGTGGTACTAAAGGATGCTCTGCTGGTTGGACAAGGTCAATAGGCTGCTCCTCAGGTGGTATCGGGTCAGGAGGCTGCTCCCCCACTACTGGTAGGTCCTACAGTGGTACAAAAGGCTGCTCCCCCATTATTGGTGGGTCTTGCTGTGGCGGTGGGGCAACACCAGCCTGGGCAGGTGCTGGTCCCTCAAGTGGTAGAGTCTTCTTCAAAAGGTTGTATCTTCGACTCCACGAAGCAATAGAATAGTGTTTTACATGGTTCGTGGCATGCTTCTCGGTGGGAGAAATAGCATACTCTGGGGCGGCAGAGTAGCATTCGAACATGCTCGAAATCAGCCGAGTGTAAGGCATACGCTCCTTGGGTCGTAAAGGTCCCTTCATCATTTTCCCTTTAATATAAATCATATCCTCAATTACCAATTTGGTAGCGTCGAACCAACGACCGCGGTATGCCACGTATAATGCCTATTGGACCAACTCCACCCTCTCAGTGTCATGGTGCATGGGGTAGAGATTGCACTTGATTATTGAATCAAGCATCCATAAGTGAGGGGGTAAGTCAATCCTCCGTATGGATTTTTCGGATCCCTTGTTCTCCTTTGTCATCTCGATTCTTATCTCCTCATAATTTATGGGTTGTGGGAAAGGAGGTAAAAGGTTGGTCTCTGGTACATGTGTGAGAAAATACTCTAAAGACTTGTGAACATGTCGTAGGGTAAAAATGTAGTTACGCCGATCTATCTCAGTCGTAACGGTGTCAGTGACTCGACCCGCTTTTAGGTTTTGGTAGAATAACCTAACGAGTCTAGGGTAGAAATAACCGTGTAACAGTTTCAAAAGATTTTTGAGGCCCGCATTCACGAGATATTATCGGGCCCATTTGGTTTCCCCCTCAACCTTGAAATCCGTAAACAGAGCCTCGTCAATGATGCATTCATTCTCAAACTCCTTTGTGGCCCACCATTCTTTTGGTTGGGGTAAATGGCCGGTTGGTGGTGGTGGTGGTGACGATTCGCGTGCAGATGCGTCCGTTGAATAGGATGAAGATGATGATGATGATTGTGAAGGTGGTGGCGGCGCGGTGTTCTTGCACTGAACCGGTAGCTTAGAAGTCGCTTGCTTCGAAGCTAGCCTAGTTAGGTGGCATCTTAGGTTTAAAAGTGAAAGAAATTCAAAAGCTAGGGCTGGAATGACTGAAATTGAATGGAAATCGAAGAAACTAGGGTTTACCTTTCGTATTCGATCCGGATAGTTAGGGTTTTGATCCGAATTCGATCCCCAAAATCATCAAACCCTTGCGATTTTGGCAGCCAAAGGAAGGAGATAAAATGGCACCCAAATGAAAAAAATCAGCTTGAATTTTGAATGGGACAAAAAAAATCCCAAAACTATTATATATAGGCTAAAATCAATTAATCGATTTCAAAAATTAATTAATCGATTTTTATAACTTAAACCCAGCTGCTAGAAATCGATTGATCAATTTTCAAATCGATTAATCGAATTTAAATCAAGTAATCGAAATTGACTAGTAATAATTTTCCAGGTATCTCACCTCAGTGGCATGTGCCAGTCGTTCAATCGAACGATTTCGATTAATCGAAATCCAAAATCAATTAATCGGTTTGGAAATCGATTAATCGGTTTTGACAAAATTTCAAAAATTTTTACATTATATTTTTCTTCCTTTGCTTCTGTCATTTTGTCAGTTTTTCCATGGCTTTTAGGTAAGCCACTTGCTGACCTTGCTTTTGCTTCTCCGCACATATTGGCCATCCTTTTCATGATGCAATCACCATCAAGCCATACATTTTTAATTACACAAAAATTCATTTACGACCTACATTTTTTTTTGCATTTCCTGAACGAGTTGATGTAAACGTGCAACTCTTGCTTACATAGATGTGACAAACTTACAAACATATATGCACTAACACAATTGGGCTCTCAGCTCTCTGCAAATAAGTTCGGATATTGCTCTCCTACATCCACCTCACATTTTCAAGTAGCTTCTTCGGCCAGATGATTCTTCCATCGAACAAGTACTAAAGGAATCACTTTCGTATGCAACACTTGCTCTTTTCTATCCAGTATCTAAGTCGGTTCTTCAATCATGGTCATATCTTCCTACATTTCAAGTGGCTGACTCCCCAAGATATGGGCAGGGTCATTCACATACTTTTTGAGCATAGAGATATGGAAGACGTTGTGTACCTGATCAAACAATGGTGATAATCCAATGCGATATTCAACCTCGCCTATACGACCTAAAACCTCAAAGGGTCCAAGGTAACGGGGACTCAACTTGCCTCTCTTTCCAAATCTCATAATGCCTTTCATGGGCGATGCCTTCACAAACACATGGTCTCCAACGGTGTAGTCCACACTCGTTCTCTTGATATCGGCATAGCTCTTCTATCTACTCTGCACCGACTTAAGTCTCTCTCTGATCATATGAACAATGATAGCGTTATCTTCAAGTAACTCCGGCCCCAAAACAAACTTCTCGCCAGTCTCTTCCCAATTGATAGGTGATCTACATCACCTTCCATAGAGAGCTTCATACGGTGCCATCCCAATACTCATTTGGAAGGTATTGTTGTATGTAAATTCGATCAACGGTAGGTGTTGATCCCATGATCCTTGTAATTCAAGCATACACGGTCTGAGCATGTCTTCTATCACTTGGTTTATCCACTGTACTAAAATCCAATCGTGTACCCATGCCTTTCTGAAACTTCTTCCAAAACTTTGAAGTATATAACGAGTCACGATCAGAGACAATGCTATTAGGAATTCTGTGTAACCGCACTATCTCTTTCATATACAACTCCGCGAGTCTTCCTGCTGTGTACATTGTGTTGTAGGGTAGGAAGTGTGTTGACTTGGTTAGTTGATCCACGACTACCCAAATGGTGTTGTATCTCTTTACTGTACTCGGTAGCCCAACAATGAAATCTATGGAGATTGATTCCCACTTCCACCCTAGTATGGGTAAAGGTTATAATAATCCAGCAGGATGTTTGTAGTCCACTTTCACCTGCTGACATGTCAAACACCTTGACAAGTACTTGGCCACGTCTTGCTTCAAACCTCTCCACCAGTAAATCTTCTTCAAGTCTTGATACATTTTGGTGCTACCGGGGTGGATAGCATATTTCGACTTGTGAGCCTCATCAAGAATAGTTTATTACATATCGACATCGACTGGAATACAAAGGCATCCCTTGAATAGTAAGGAACCATCCTCTTTCAGTGAGAACTCTGGCCTGATGCCTTCAATCGCATCTTGTCGAATCTTGGTTAACTCTGGGTCTTTCATCTGTAGCTTATGAATATGCTCAAAGATTATCGGTCTTACTGTGATGTTGGCCAAGAAAGCTCTTATAGGTTGCACCTCGATATTTGTATCATACAGTAAAAGATCTTCAAATAACTTCCATCTATGCATTCCCATGATTAGATTAGCCAACTGAGCTGAACCCTTTCAACTCAAGGCATCGGCTACTACATTAGCCTTGCCTAGATGGTATTGTATGGAGCAATCAGTCTTTGAGAAATTCCATCCATCTGTGCTGCCTCATATTTAACTCTTTCTGTGTAAACAGGTACCTGAGGCTCTTATGATTGGTGAAGATCCCAAAGGTCTCACCGTACAAATAATGTCTCCAAATTTTTAGCGCAAATATGACTGCTGCTAGTTCTAGGTCATGTGTTGGATAGTTCTTCTCATGATCTTTCAGCTGCCTCGACGCGTAAGCAATCACCTTCTTGTGCTGGTTGAGCATGCAGCCCAGACCATTATGTGAAGCATCACTATATATCGCGAACCCTCCACTGCTTGAAGGAATTGCTAGCACTGGAGCTGAAGTGAGTCTCTTCTTGAGTTCTTAAAAACTCTTTTCACACGCTTTACTCTACTCGAATCTTGCATCCTTCCTTGTGAGTCTCGTAAGTGGTCCCGATATTTTAGAAAATCCCTCGATAAAACATCGATAGTATCTAGCTAGACCAAGGAAACTACGAACATCTGTCACCGTCTTTGGTTGTTCCCATTTTACCACTGCTTCGATTGTAGCCGGATCCACTGTGACACCATCCTTTGAGACTAATGTCCCAAAAAGCTAACTTTCTTCAACCAAAACTCACACTTACTGAGTTTGGCATATAGTTGGTATTCATGTAGAGTTTGTAGAGTAACTCTTAAATGTTCTTCGTGCTCCTTTGACTTGAAATATATCAGGATGTCGTCAATAAATACTACGATGCAAGTGTCCACATGTGGTTTAAACACCCGATTCATCAAATCTATAAATGACGTCGGTGCATTTGTCAACCCAAACGACATTACTAAGAACTCGTAGTGTCCGTACCGTGTCCTGAATACTGTCTTTTGGATGTCCTCTATCTTCACTCTCAACTGATGGTATCCAGATCTTAGATCGATCTTGGAAAAATACCTTGGTCCTTACAGCTAATCAAATAAATCATCAATCCTTGGCAATGAATATCGATTCTTGATGGTTAGTTTATTTAACTGGCGACAGTCAATGCACAGTCGCATTGACCCATCTTTCTTCTTTACAAATAAGACCGGTACTCTCTAAGGAAACACACTAGGTCTTACAAACCCCTTATCCATGAGCTCTTGCAACTGCTCTTTTAAATCCTTCAACTTAGCAAGAGCCATTTTATATGGTGCTTTGGAAACAGGCTCTGTTCCAGGTGCTAAGTCGATAGCGAATTCCACCTTTATCAGGAGGTAATCCTGGTAATTCCTCTGAAAATACATCCTCAAATTCATGCACATTTGTGATCTCTGAGATAATTTTCTTCCCTTCTTTATCTTCCTTTAAAAATGCCAAGTAACCATTGCACCCCTTTCTGATCAAGCGCTTGGCCCTGACTGCGGTCACTAGTGGCATAAATGTCGATGTCGTTCCTCGAAATCGAAACGATCTCCTTGTATTAAGTCTGAAGATGATGACTTTGTTCTTACAATCTACTATTGTATAATGCTGTGATAACCAGTCCATGTGAAGGATCACGCCGAATCCTTGCATGTCCAATATAACTAAATTTGCTTGTAGTTCAAAGACGCCTCCATCTCTGATGGTCACTATCACCGATTTACAAACCCTTTTCATATCGACCGATTCTCTAGTCAGGATAGATACCGCTAAGACAAAATCCAAAGCCTCTAGTTGAACATTCATTTTCCTAGCAAATCGAGGAGTAGTGAATGAGTGGGTAGACCCCGGGTCTATCAACACTCTAGCCTCACAAGCTACATAACCTCCCTTTCCCTACAAGTCTAAGGTACCTATATGGGTTCAAGTTTGATGATGGGCTTGGATTTGTTGATAGTTTGAGGTTTGATGTCAGGTTTGTGTTCGGTGATTGGTTTAGGTTCAACGGTAGGTTCATGTTCGAGGATCGATTTAGATTCCTTGATAGTCGGAGACTTGATGTCAGGTTTGTATTCGGTAATCAATTTAGGTTTGACGATAGGTTCAAGTTCGATAATGGGTTCGAATTTGATGGCGGGTTCACCTTTGATGGAGGGTTAGAGCTTGTGGATGGGTGCAGGATCGATGATAGGTTCGATGATTGGTTTAAGTTCAATGATCGATTTGGTCTCGTGTTTGATGACGGGTTTAAGTTCGATCATGGGTTTTGGTTTAGTGATAGATTCATGTTCGAGGATAGTTTTAGGTTTGATAATAGGTTTATATTCGATAATAGGTTTAGTTTTGATAGTAGGTTTAGGTTTGATGATAAGTTTAGTTTTGATGATATGTTTGAGTTTGGGGTTCAGTTTCGTGGTTGGTGGAATGGTAAGTTCAATAGTGGGTTTAAGTTCTTATTTTGGAGTTGAGGGGATGATAAGTTTAGCGGTAAGTTCTGTAGGGGTTGATTCATGAGTTGGTTCCAAAATTAACCCAATGATTGATTTTCGAGTGGGTGGTTCGGAGGTCTGTTTGGTGATAGAGATGGATTTGAGATTTTGTTTTGAAGTTGGGGAGGTGGTGAGTTTGGTTGTGAGTTTAGGTTTTGAGGCGGGTGTAGAGACTGATTCATGAGTTGATTCTGAGGTTAGTGGGGTGATGTGTTTGTTATTGAGGTCAAGTTTTAAAGCAGGTGTAGGGATTGATTCAGGGGCTGGTTTTGAGATTAGTGGGACAACGTGTTTGACAATGTGTTCGACAATGGTTTTGAGATTAGTGGGACAACGTGTTCGACAATGTGTTCGATTTCAGGGGTTTGTTTCAGAGTTGATTTGAAAGTGAGAGGGCTGGTGATTTTGGGAGTAGATTTGATTACTGATTTGGGTTCAGAGTTTATTTTTGTGATTGATTTAAGTATGAATGGCTTCGTATAACATTGATTGATTGGTTCAAAAACTACCTCTAGAGTCGACACGTGAACCTGTTCGAGGGTAGTTTGTGTCATTGGTTTGGGCATCTATTTAGGAGGTGTGGGGATTGATTTGTTTGTTGGTAGGTTATCGGATTCAAGGGTAGGTTGAGTTGGTTCGGAGATAAGTGCGTTGACCTCGGCAATGAGTTTGGTGATAGGTTGAGTTAGTTTAGGGGTGGATTTAGTGATAGTTTGGAGTTTAGTGATCTTGGTAACCAGTTCAGGGCGAAAGGTAACTTCGCGTTTATAGGTGCGTGGGATAGGATTGTTGGCTGTAAGTGAATAGTATGGTCTTGCTCTGAGGGAGGTTCAATTCTTCGGATCAGGCTAGTTGAGTGGAATGGGGCAGGGGTGAATGAGTGTACAGTCTCATATGCGAGTTGAGTTTGATCGAACAATGGATTGTAATAGGTGATATTAGTTTGCGTGTCGTAGGGGCATTGGTTTTGGTCATACTACAGGTTCATGTATTGGTTGGTGTATAGTGGTTGGTCTTGGTAAGGGTACAGGTTTGTGTAGAGGTCTTGAGCTTGGTCATATAGGTGGTATGGTTGAGGGTTAGTGTCATTTTGTTCTTGGTTCGCATTGATTTGTTCGGAGTCCATGGCTTCATTTAGGGTGTTCGTCTCGAGGTTGTCGGAGGAGGGTCTGTTGGACGTTAAGGTAGAAAGATCAAGGTCTCCATTTTAAGCGTGAGGCGCGTTGATAAAGGCTAGCGAGGTCATGACAGTCGCTTAGGATGAGAATGCGCCAAAGTGGCTCTCGGGTATTGCTAATCATGATTTCTATCGCATCACTTTCTTTTATTTGATTCCCCGTTCGAGTGGCAAGTCTTTTCCAACGGTTGGCGAATGTCGAGAAATCTTTATTGTCCTCTTGTCTTGTGTGCATCAAGTCAGCGAGACTGATTTCTTCATGAGTTAGGTGCTGGTATTGATTTAGGAATCTATCGGCTAAGTCTTCGAATGTCTCGATTTTGGCTAAAGGTAAGGCCACAAACCAGTCAAGGGCTTCTCCTTCTAGTGATCTCAGAAAGTAATGGATCAAGAGCCCATGATTGGTGCGGATTGGTGGACAGTCATTGTAGAATAGGGCTAAGTGGTGCTTTGGGTTTCCCGTACCATTATATTTATTGAATTTTGGAGGTTTAAAACTAGCGTGTACAGTGAAGTCGATGTCTCAGCAAAATTTGTCAAATCCAAAAGTGTGACTAGAGCATTCTTTGTTAGCCGCGTAGTCATCTAGAAATTGGTGGAGGTTGTTTATGTTTATGGCGGTGTTTTTTATAGGTGCCTTGGGAGAGGGTTGTCCTCGACTGTTGTTGTTGTAGAAGGTGTGAGAGGCATATGTGTTATGTGTCAGGGGAGTCGGAGCATGTGGAGGAGTCGGCATCCTTTTCTTTTGTCTATTCCTTGGAGTAACTTGTCTTTGGGATTGGAGTAATGCGTCGGCTTCTCTTCCTCCTTTTATGAGTGCACTGGGAGTGGTTCATAACTTGACTATCGGAGTAGCTTCGCTCAGTACCACTTTCTTCAGTGCTATCACTATGATTTGTATTTTGTGGAGCGAAGGGATATTTTTCGCTCTCATTAACTATGTCTACCCGAGCACGACGTTGGGCTGTCCACGGAGACGGCCTAACGTTATACTCGGAGTCGCTATGGGAGCCCCATACCGGTGGGTGTCGTTATCATTAAAGTTCAAATTTCTGATGTTGGCCATTTAAATTTTTTTTTATTTTTTTCATTTTTTTGAAAAAGTTTATCCACATACAAGTGTGTGTAGAAAAGTGATAAAGCGAAACAAAATAAAATCAAAATAAAAAGTAAAAAATATAAAACCAAATTAATAAAGTAAGGAAAATAGAAAATCAAATTGATTAAATCAGGACAACCTTAGCGAAAAATGGTCCCATTGCGATCGCCAGTCTGTTGGTACGCGCTTTTTCTGGGTTCCTTTTGGTCCCCAAAATCAGTGGCCCAATTCGGTCCAAGTGTACTCTGGCGAAGTGATGATGGAGTAATAAATTAGGAAATATTAAATGCTGAAATTAAAGAGGCGAATTATAAATGAAGAATACCTGAGAAGATGCGATCGCCAGCTACAGATATTTATCGACGCTGCAATATGTCCCTGATCACGCTTTAAGGGGGCGCTAGGGCTTGCAGGTTGAACTCCTTTACTGAATCGTCCGTTGGCGAACGCCAACAACTATGGGTTGCCTTTAGTTTAACTGGTTTGGTTTTTTTATTCCTGCTGAAATTCTGATTTAACTTGGTCTCCTAATCTTACTGGGAGTCTAATTGATTTCGATATCTTAATCCTATTAGAAATCTAATTAATTAAGTCTCCTAATCCTACTAGAAGTCTGATTATTTTAAATATCCTAATTTTAATTAGAAATCGAATTAATTAAAAAAAAAGGGTTTTAGGCCCGCTATGCTAAGGAGGATTGGCCCCCGTTCTCGGGTACCTCCGTAAGCTCCCTTAGGCAAATCGAGTGGCTAAAATTGAGAGAGACTGAATTTGAATTATAAAGTAGTATTTTTTGTGAAAGATTGATGATTCATATTTAAGGGTTAAAATTTTAAGGCTAAAAAAAGAATTAAGAACTGAAGCTATAAAGCAAATTTTAGGAGTTAGAATTATGAGAAATTAAGACTAAAGCTAAAATCTAAGGACGAAAATCAGGATCGAATTTAGAAAAATTTGGACCATGAGATTAAGGACCAATTCTAGAACCTAAGAATCAGGGCCTAAAAATTAAAAGACTGGTTCTAGAACCTAAGGATTAGAATAAGAAAATTAGATTAAAACTTAAGATCTAGAATTTAAGAACTAGAGGGCTAGAACCTAAATCTAGAACTAGAATATATAGAAAAAGGGGAATTGGTTCTAAAACCTAAGAACTAGAATCAGAAAATTAAGGACTACGGAATTACCTGAAGAATCGTCTAAATAGTGCAGAGGGAAATTGTATAGAGGGCAATCGTGTAGAGGGAAATTGTATAGGGGAAAATTGTGTGGAGGAAAATTGTGTAGAGGAAAATTATATAGAGGGGTAAAGGTCTTATTTATAGGCTTTTACCATAAATCCTATTTTTCTAAAATAATATAATAAAGATACTAATCCTAATTCAACTAGGAGTTTTGAAAAATGTCACTTTTTATGCAACGGCCGAAAACTGACCATAAATTCTTAGATACTTGTGAGAATTGCGTGTTTTTTGGCTCGTTAGAAAGCTACTTCGATAAGCTTTCCAACATGACCAATTTTACCTCAATTTAACTTCATTTTTTATCTCAAAATAAGCTAAACATAAAAGTGATGGGATTGACAATTGAGAAAAGGTTGGGGAGACCTAGTTGGCTCTAGACTGAGGATTTGGGCAGGGATTTCCTAAGGGCTGAATTCTAAAACTTAAGAATTAAGAATTAGAAGCTAAAGATTAGAACTATAAGAAATTAGAAATTAAAACTAAAGGCTAAAAAAATCTAAGGACTGAAATCAGAGTCGAAATCAGAAAAATCAGACCGTAGGATTAAGGATTGGTCTCAAAAAACTAAGAACTGGAACTAGAGATTAATATTAGGACTGAAAATTAAGGTATTGAGATAAAAACTAAGTTTGATGACTGAAAATTAGATAATAGAATTAAAGACTGATTTTAGAAACTAAGAACTAGAATCAGGGATTAAAGTACGAATTAAAAAGGAGGTATTCCGGCCTAAGACTGAAAATAGGAACTAATAATTAAAACCTAAGTTTTAAATCTAAGAAATAAAGACTAGGACTAGAGATTAGAAACTAAAACCTAGGACTAGAAATCAGAGCCTAAGATCTAAAACTGGAAATTAAAACTAGGAAGTAAATTATACCTACGGCCTGGGCTGCAGAGAGAAATCTCGGAATCCAAAGGTTGGAGATGGAGAACTCGAAACTCGAATATCAAAGTTGTGGGGGCCAGAGTTTGGGTCATAATGGAGAGGTATTTTTATAAGTATTTTCTAATTAAATGCCCTGTTTCAGGCATTTAATCGAATTGCGCGCCGATTTCCCAGTGCTTAATCGCTTTGAGTCGATCACCGACTCAGTGAGCGACTAGCTGACTTGCTCAGCGAGTTTCCTAGTTCTAACAAAGTTAGGACTAATTGCGTGCTTATTATGGGGTGTGCAATCTAATTAAGCATTTCATTTGAAGCATTTAATCGTGAAAGCTTGGGGGTCAAGGACTGTAAAACTAGGTCGGGCGTAGGCCAATTGCTCGCCAGTGGTGGGGCGCTCAATTCGATCGCGCGTCTCATGTCAGATACGTAATCGAGTCTCGAAGTGATTTGGGAAAGGAAGTCTGGTCTGAGAGGGGACTGATTGCACGTGTGTGGTTTAGTGTGTGATCAAATTACGCGCGTGGTTTTGGGCACGTAATTTGGGGCTGTCCTGGTTCGGGTCGGGTCTTAAATGCCAGACTATTTTTTCAGCCTGCATTCCGACTATATACTATTGTTTCAGTATATAGTTTTCGTACGTCGAGATTTGAGCCACAGAGCTATTGTTTCAGCCTGTGTTCAGTCATGTACTATTGTTTCAATGCATGGTTCCCATGTTAGGGTTAGGGGGGGTTGAAATGTCAGACTATTACTATTATTTTAGTATAGTCTCCCTACGTCGAGATTTATGCCACAGAGCTATTGTTTCAGTGCATGGTTCCCACGTTAGGGTCATGGGGCCTGAGCCACAGAGCTATTATTTCAGTCTATGTCCAGCCTTATACTATTGTTTCAGTATATGGTCCCACAATGGGATAGTCAAAGGTTGACCGAATAGATTTATATATTCTGAGAGGGCCAAATGGGGGTGTCTACAGTCACATACATAATTAACCAATTACATATACACCGAGAGCTAAATATGTAAAACACTAGAATTTAAAAGACTGCTTTTTTAAATTTATGCACCTTCTCTATCCAAATTCCAATCAATGATATATATATTGAATTTAAAATAAACAATTTTACCTTGAATCATATCATTGTTGTTCCGGGCATCCTGAGCTGTAACGACATATGCATGCCCTTGCACAGTAGGCCTCACAGTCCGTATAGGCCGTGGCATAGCAGCTGATGCCGTCCTCTCCTTCCTCAACTATGGGCAATCCTTGATCATATGCCCCATCTTTTCGCACTTGAAGCATCATCCTGTACCCCATCTACAATCCGAGGTCTTGTGAGACTTGCCACATTGGGTACATGTATCAGCCGGAGTGGATGATGCTGCCCTAGAGAACCCTTGGGTATCTGATACTCCCGTAGTAGTCACAGGGCCCTCATATTAGAAAGGTCTAACTAATGTAGGCATCGGTGGCCTCGAGTAATTTGTCTGAGCAGGTTAGCTCGGGACTAGTGCTACAAATCTTGGCTTTTTATTCACCGACTCGTAATTGCTTGGTCTCCCTTTACCTACTTTGCCCTTAATCTGCTGGTCTCATCTTTTATACATATCATTGATATCTTTCTCGGCAATCAGCGCCTATCCCATAACTACTCCATAGGTCTCCAACTCTAGCATGGAGATCCTATCATGAATAATCGGCCTTAAGCTGCTTTTAAATTTGTTGGCCTTCATTAATTCCATGGCCATGTACTGCGGAGCAAACCTAGACAGCCTTGTAAACTCTATGCTATACTCTCGTACGGACATTCCTCCTTGCTCCAATGTCATAAATTTTGTTGCGATCTGGTTCCTTACCTGCTTGGGGAAATACTCTTTGTTGAATACCTCAACAAATTCCTCTCAAGTCCATAAACCTTTTAGATTCTCCTGCTCTCTCATCGGCAAGACCAATTTCCACCACCGATTGGCTTCTCCCTCTAATTGAAAAGAGGCCCAACTCACTTTCTCTTCCTCCGCACATGATAGCGTATGGAGAAGTTTCTTGATCTAATTAAGCCATTTTTTCTCTTCAAGCGGATCTGTCTGACCTTAGAAAATAGGAGGTCTCAATCTCCTAAATTCAACAAAGGTCGATAGTGTTTGTGGAATCAGAGGTGTAGGGGGTTGCTGATGGTTATTGACACTATTTGTAGCCATCAGTGCTGTCTGCTGAGCCACGATATTAGCCACGACCTCCATGGCTTGCGCCATTCTCTGTGTTTCCTCTCTATTTTGATTTTTTTCTTGGTCTCTCTCTTCCGGAATACTCCTTCCGGAACCTCTCTGTTACCCAACAGAACTCTATTAGAACTAGTGGGAATCTCGTCCCCACTTCTCAAGTTCCATCCACGACCGTCTCTCGGTCGTCCTCTACCTTTAGTAGACATAATGTTCTCCAAACATGAAACCAAAGTTTCATTAGCAGAAGATCCCTATATTCTGACAAAATCTTAAACATATGATCCACGTCTAAGGCTTGTTAGAAATCTCTAATGCATATACTTTGATACCAACTGTGATAGCCCAATTTTTCATACTCAGAAATCCGTGCCGTTGGATCACCCATAAGGCGTTCCCCGAACTCACTGAACACTTGGTACATCCACACACAAAGCAGAAATAAAGAATACTTTCTAACTAAGTAGATAGAGTCATCATAAGAAATTTAAATATCCAATTCTATATATAACTCCATCATTGAAAATGACAAAAGGCAGTTTTAATTCCATGCAAGACACATGGACAAAAGAACCGAACTGAACCATCGGTGACAACCGACGGTCACCTAAACAATGGTTCACAAGATAGTACAAAAGCTACATACTGAATCCAATATACAAACAAAGATGGTTGGACATACCAAGCCTTACGCACAGATAAATCTCAAAAGTAACTCTTGTAGCTCAGCCCACTAGAAGAACTCATCAAGAGGGGGCTCAGTCTCCTCCTCTGGTATGTACTCTGGGTCCTCAGGATTAATATCCCCAGTACTCGCATCTACACCTGTACCTATGACATATAGTCGAGGGGTGAGCTAACATCTAAGCTCAATAGGAAAACATAAATAACATGTAGATCTTCACATCACACATATATCTTATGACATAATCCAAAACATGCTTTTCTTGTAAAGATTCATAATTTAAAAGTATTTAAATTGACACATAACTGATATCAAAAGAAAATTTCAAAGTGGGTTCACATGATTTTCTAAACCTTTTTACACCACTCAAGAAACTTAAATCAATCACTTAAATACAATCTCGAACATATATAGCATCGAGAGCCACACATATACCGATGGAAACCCCAACCATCGTCGTTCAATGAATCATTTTCACAATGCCTAAGCCCCTTCGAATGAAGGAAACTTATGCCGAACGAAGTTTTTATTACTGCAGATCGGTAAACAAAGAATGGATATCCCGCCGTACCGGAGCACAACAGGTTCGTTTCACATTAATCACTAAATCAATGTGTGAAGTCTAACATATAGTTTGTCACCGTATAATGTGGTAATTTATAACTAGATTTGAAATTTTAAAGTCTCAAAGCTTACACACAAACTTATTCACATCTTTCTGATTTCCACACACACAAATATCTGATTTCACACACACACATATGAACCTTTCTGAGTGCACACACACACACACACATTTTCAAGTTTGAAACCATATACAAAATTCATGCTTAATTGATGACAAAATTCATAAATCATACACATTTTCATCATATCACAATATTCATGTTAGTTGTAATCAAATTCACATGTTACTGAGTTTTCCCTACCTCAAAGCGGAGCTAACATGAAGATTCCTTGTTCCGAGCTAGCCCTCCTAGCACACACTCATGAACACACCTTGAGCACACCTAGATCACACCCACACACGCACGTATCTGATTTCACACACACATATGAACCTTTCTGATTGCACACATACACACGTTTTCATATTTGAAATCATATACAAAATTCATGCTTAATTGATGACAAAATTCATAAATCATAGACACTTTCATCATATCATAATATTCATGCTAGTTGTACTCAAATGCACATATTACTAAGTTTTTCCTACCTCAAAGCAGAGCTAACATGAAGATTCCTTGTTCCGAGCTTGCCCTCCTAGCACACACTCATGATCACACCTAGAGCACACCAATTCATATCCCGTAAGTCATAAATGATGAGAAACGGGAAGACCTAAAGTCTCTCAAAGTTTTCCTTACTAAAATAAAAAATCTCTGAATCTGTCAAAATCGATCGATTGATTCTCAAACCGATCGATTGATTTCCAAAATCGATCAATCGAAATACATTTTGATAAGTCGGTTTCCTCAGAAAACCTACACATTTCTCATGTCACAATCCAATCAATCGGTTCTCAAATCGATCGATCGATTTATAAATTGATAATTCGAATTCCATTTTGATCGATTGATTGCTTCAGAAAATCACATACTTATGGTGCCACAATCCGATCGATCGGTTCCCAAATCGATCAATCGGTTTCCAAATCGATCGATCAAATTATATTTTGATCGATTGGTTTCTCCAGAAACTCCAAACACGCTCACATTTTTTACAATCCGATTGATCAATGCTCAAATCGGACTATCAGACTCTAAAATCGATCGATCGGTTTCCATGTCGATCGATTGGTTTCACAATTCGATCGATCGATTTCTCCAGAAACCTTCATATTTTTGTCCTGTCAAAATTGATCGATTGGATACCTATTTCGATCAATCAGTTTTGACAGATTCTTTAGAAACACTGGTCTCTTCTTCCTTAACTCAATTTTCTCAATTTTAACTCCTATGCTTCTAATTTTTCACTCATATCATACTTAATGCCTAACATAACTATGAATCACCCAAAAACATAATTATGTTCACCTTTAAGTGGTTGATTCCTTGATCCACATGTTCTCTCCCAAGAGAGGATTTCGAACCTAAAATCGAAAGTCCTTTCAACGATCGATTCAAAATGAAATCCACGGCTCAGACAAGAAGACTAACAGGAAGAGGTTCAACTCTCTTTCTCTCTTCTCTCTTAAACATCCAAAGCAAAGACCTCTCAAAAAAACACACTCACATCCAAAGCAATGACCTCCTGTGCGACCATGGATTCTCTCGAACCCGTCGCGGCAATGCGCTCGTGATGGAATGAATGTAGAGTCGCCACCTGGAGCTTTTAGTGACCCGGGAAACCTTTAAATCAATATCTTGAGCGCCGAAGTGCTAAATATGACTATGATTTACCGGTCTTTGCCAAAGGTTCTAGGGTAGGGGCTTCAGTTATCGATTGGGAAGGGTTTAGGTACCCGATCAACCCGCACGTAGCGGTCTCTATCTATAGCCAAAATGAAAAGCAAATGGGCGGAGCTTCCCCTTGCCCTAAGGCAATACGGTCCTATCAAGCTTTGAGCCAAACCGAAATTTCGGCGGCGTAACGGCTTGAATCCTTGGACGGAGGAAACACCAAGAAGGTAGAGGAAGAGAGGGGTGAGCCGGAGCTCACGGGCCCTTATTGCACCATGGAAGACCTTCGCTTCGGCGTGCCTTCGATGACTTTATATGGCTTAAATGGTAGGGGAATGGGTTCTAATGCTAGGATTCGGTAGATGGGAAGTGTAGGATGAAGCTAGGGACTAAGCTTGACTAAAAAAGGGTGATCTAATGGTTGAAATGGGTTGAAAGGGGTAAACTAAGCATGCTGAAATTTTGGTTGAAGAATGCAAAATAAAATGGAAAATTCTCTCACTAGGGCTCTCTCTCTTAAGCTTAACTTTCAACCTTAATTTTTCAACCCTTTGGGAAGAGGGGGGCCTCTATATTTATAGAGAAGAGGTGGGTTAGAGGGTTACTTAAGGGCTAATTGGTTTAGCAAATAGGTAATCCTCCATCTATGGTTTTCTAGGTTTTTACGGTCCTAGGGGTTTGGAAAACCGGTTTCAATGGCAGATGACGGGGTGAGACCATGGGTGCCTTAAGGGTTGCCAATAAGCTTAAAGGGGGTGCAACCAACCTTAAGACACCCACCTCAACCAAGGGGATGGTCAAAAGGTCAAATCAGATGAAGGAATTTTGAGCATTTGATGATAGTTACTGTAGCTAAGCTGGACGTATATATTACATACGCCCAGTTTATGTTTAATGATTTTAATGAAAACCAGAGGAGATCTGAGAAGGTGGGTGTCCGTGGTGGGCCCTAGCTATGCTAGGCGTATGCATTATATACGCCTGACCAAATTTAGCCCAAAAATGCCAACCGTATATAATATATACGCCTGACCAAAATGGGGCCAAATTTGCTGGGCGTATCTAATACATACGCCTAAGCAAAAGTTATGATTTTATGTGAAACTTTAATCGGCCATAACTTTTGAACCAGAACTCTAAATTGGGTGATCGTTGGCTTGCTGGAAAGCTGGAGAAGTCCTCCTTCCAATGGTATGGTGCCCCTCCTTAGAAATGGTCTGTGTAAAATTTTGTGGCTCTCCTCCCATCAAATGCTCAGAAGAGTTTAAATTGAGTCTGAGAAGGGATCCGAGGGTTTAGGGGTGATCTCTAAGGGTTGGGGGAATGGTCCTAATGGGTTCAGGGTGATTCCTAAAGGTTTGGGCAGATTCCCAAGGGTTCAGGGGTGATCTCTAAGGGTTGGGGTAGATTCCCAAAGGTTCAGGAGTGCCATCTGAAGCACAGGAGTGCATCTCTCTCGGAGTACAGACTGATCGGGCCTTGGGCTGAATTTGGGTGTCTACAGATGCCCCTATTTAGTATTCGATCACTAATGATCAGATGCCAAAGACAAGAGACATCTGAAGAGGTCCAAGGCATGTTTGATGGGTCTGCCTGGTTCGACTCAATTCTCAAACATCCATGGTGATGGTGAGTGTATGTAAGCCCTCTCATTTCGAGATATTGTCCGTACCTCAAAGCTAACAGTCCCCAAGCGCATTGCGACATTACTGGGCATAACTGTGATGATCATAAGAAGTGTAAGCTCGCTAGCCAGGATATCATCCACTTCCTGAGGTAAATTATAGATTGGTGAGGTTGAGTATTCATCTGAACCAGACAGCTCCATGAAACGGGGTGATCGATCTATGCTTTGGGATGGACGCAAAGTACACAAAGCGAAGGCCTACAAATTGTGTCCAATCCTATGGGGTATCGATAGCTCCATTGGATTGGCCACGGGTGCCCTTACCTAGGTAAGGCTCAGAGTCTCTGGGCGAACCCATCAACCTTGAGGTTTCTTTAGCATGATTTACCCGAGTGAAGCGAATATTGATGTCGCAACACTTCTTGGGAATGCATGCCCATTTTCAGAGTGAACTTTTTTTTTACGTTATTTTTTGAATTTTCTTCTAATTTGAGGCATCTAAGCAAAGCTCAAGGACCTCTGGCAATTTTATTCATGCACAACTCTTTAAGTAGATCAAATGCCAGTGGATACACTTTAAGAGCACGTGCACTCTACCGATGATAGGTACACCTTGGGGATGTGCACGTTTCGGTGGTGAGGTGCTCCTGATCCACACGAACCGGAATGCCTTAACTCAAGACAAAGCTATAAAAGATCGGGCTAGGACCAAACATCCATTGAAAGAGATGACCAATTCTAGCCTCCATCCCTAATGAAATCACATCTTACTAACTATGCACAGACAGACACCCATCAGGGGCGATAAGCAGCAAATAGGTGCGAACAAAAGCCTCGACCCTAAGGTACAATTTACAAGGACAAACGACCATCCTGCGGATACCTAGACGCAAGTGCGTACATTAAATAGGGACACCGTGCCTAGACAGGTTTTAAGCCCGTGTAAAAGGAAATAAAAGGAATGAGCCCTTTGGTCTGTATGTTTGCACATATTTTAGTTGGTTGTAATTTCACTTTTGACGGGCCAGTTTAAACTGACAATAGACTTTTTGAATGGTCTAAAGTCAGGTACACTCTTGGTCAACATAGATCCGAAGGTGGATGATCAGAGCCAAAGCTTGGAAGGTGGGGTCAACCTACTCAGGATTTTAACTACATAGCAAAAGGTTGTTATTCCGAACCTTCTCCTTCTTTTTCTTTTTCTCTTTTTTTTTTGCACATGTCAGTTCGAGACTTTGAGCATGCTCAAACTGTTTTAATTTTTTTGCATGTATCCTTTGGCAAATCAACTTGCCATGTTGATATACCTTAAGGACGTGCGTATTCCGGTGATAGGTCCTTGGTTTGCCTGCCAGATCAAGTCTCGCCTCATGTTAGAGAAGATTTTAGGTTAGGTGTATGTTCCCAGGAGCGATCGGTGATGGACGAGTTTATTTGCTTGCCGGATCAGGCCTCGCCTCCTGGGGATGCGTGGTCTTGGTCTTTAAGCCAAATAGACCCAGACATTTTATTTGGGTTCGGAAATGGGTTCCTGATGACTGGGGATAAACATGACCAGTATTTTGCCTGCCGGATCAGGCATGAGGTGTCCCTATGTAAAACAGGGTTTGAAAATTTTTGGGTGAACCCGATCATTTCGAATTGATTTTAACACGACTCTCGGAGTGGGGCAAACAGGCATTGCGACACTCTTTTGAGAACTAGTGTTGTGTTTCAGGAATTTTCCTTTTTTTCTCTTTTTTTGTTATTTTATGTGAATCTCTTTTTTTTTAGTTTTGCGTAAATTTTTTTTGATTTTATGATTTTATGGGAGCACTCGGCAGGCGCTTATAGATCTAGATCCGTTTATTGTAGCACGGTCCCTTTGGGCCAATCGAAGGGAGCTCGAAGGGCCATTTGGGGATGCGTGCACCATCGCTCGGCGATACGTGGGCTTCTAAGAGGGACCGGGCCTAGATTTGGGGCATGCAAAGGGCCTGTCGGGCCATTAAAGACAAAAATTGGCTGGGCGTATATAATATATACGCCTGACAAATCTGTAGCGAAAATGGCCGGGCATATATATTATATACGCCTGACCAAAATCGAGCAGTTTTTAAAGCTGCTCGAGCCCGAGCACAAAAGGGGCCCTCCTTTCAAATTCTATCTTCTTCCCTCCTTCCTTCTCAAGCCCAAGACAGCCCCCTAGGGTTTTTGCATTTGATTTTGCTTGAGTTCTATCACCGGGAGTCGTGCGTGCCGATTAAAAGCGTTCACTCTCCGCCGATTTTTTGATCTATTTCTTCTCCTATTGAAGGTAATCACCAACGCCTCCTTCATCTTTCCTTTAGATTTTGATAATATATATTTTTTTGTAATGCTTGATGTTCTTCCTTTTCGTGGTGAAAGATTAATGCTTTTTTTTCAAGTGTATGTGATTCCTTATGCCTATGCTCCTCTTTTCTTTCATTCATCATTTTTTTTTTATATATCATCATCCTTCGTCATTCATCATCATTTTTTTTTATTTGTTTTTTTTTCTTTCATAATGGATTAGTGCATTTTTTTTTCTCTTCTCTCTATTTTTTTTTTGCCTTTTTTGTTATTTTTCTCTTCCTCTTCTTTCTTCTTCTTCTTTTTTTTTTTTTTTTTAGCAGCCCTTTCTTATACTGGTGTTCCATATTTTCAGATGTTTGCCGACGAAGGGCAGGATCCACAGGAGGGGCCAGAGATGGCCTATGGTCCTCATGGGGAGCAGTTTACCGTTTCACAGCGCTCCTCTCAACCCTGGTATGAAATGCAAGGTGAAGCCGCCCTTACTGGCCTCCTTCATTGTCAGCACACCCATATCTCCAATTTTGGGATCGCTGGCCAGGTAAATAGATGAGCCCTTTTTCTTTTCCTTTGATGCCTTTATTATACCACTTTGCTCCTATTTGACAGATCCCTTTTGTTTGCAGCCTTTATCACACATCATGTTCCGGGGTGGCTGGTTCGATCTCCAGCGCCTTGTACTCTATCTTCCTCAGGTGGTGAAGGACCTGCTTGCTCAAGCCGATTTTAGGGATTTTATTTCATGCCCGGCCGTGAGGGCCAACACGGCCTATGCGAAGGCCTTGATAGAATGCTTTCGCCCTGAGACCATGACGTTTCATATGACCATGGCTGAAATGACCCTTACACCCGCGGACTGGTCCATGATTACTGGGGTTCGTATTGGAGGGGTGCCAGTGACACCTACCCGCACGCCTGATAGGGAGGAGGTGACTCGACTGATAGGGGCCTACCCAACCTCTGGGAACGTTCGCGGTTCTGAAGTCAAGTTATCCTGGTTGGTTAGTCTGTTTGAGCCCCATGAGTTAGTGGATCTGGACCAGCCTGATGCGGCCATTTATCTCGAGCCAGAGCGTGCACTGATGCTAGCCCGTATATTTATGTTGTTCCTTTTGGGTAAGACTCTTCTTTCATATACCAGCGGAGGGCAGGTCTCATTGTCCCTTCTCAGTCTTATGGTGAACTGGGACACTGTGCATCAGTTTGATTGGGGCGGTGCTGGTTATGTGGTGCTCATGTCTAGGTTGGTGCGAGCTGTGCTTGGGGAGTCCAGCTCCGTTGTGGGCTTTTGGCCCACACTTGAGGTATTTTATCCTTTGGTCTCAGTTTGTTCAACTTTTCCCTTTTATGGCAAATCTATTTTTATCCGCTTGTTTTCTCAGGTTTGGGGGTATCTGCATTTCCAACCTGGTTGTCCTCTGCTTCTATCCGAAGTTCCTACGTTCCCCCTTATGAGCAATTGGCACGCGAACCACCGTCAGGACGTAGGCATGAAGCACCTGGAGTTAGGGCTGCGCCCTCAGTTTGATCTGTTGATCCCTGAGCAGGTATAACAATTTCTCTCTTTACAAATTTGATAGCTCTTTTGTGCCGTGGGTTCCGACCAAGTGTATATATCCCTCCTGCTTTTTGTTTCTGAGTAGGTCATCCTTGACCCCTACATCGGATCTCACTTTTGGAACCTGACTGCAATGGGTCCTTCTCATTTTTTGTTAGATCGACGCATCATTTTCTTCTATGGGTCCTGTGCTAGGGCTTATTACCTAGGAGAGAGGGTGGTTCATCAGTACCGTCCTCTTTTCACTGTGCCCCAAGCTCCTCCAGCTGATGTATTGGCTCTTACAGGTTCTACCGAAGTGCATACCGCTCATTTTCTCCATCATGGGGTCCCCATTGATGACCTTCTTTTTTCGAGGGGATATCAGATGTGGTATGAGTCTCTGCCCTATTATTCTCTGCTGCCTTGATTCCTGCCTGGTGCCAACTTTTTGGCATTTGGTGGTCCGCGATCTCAGGTAATGTTCTTTCCTCTTTTTATTTAGCAGCCTTCCATGTGATTACCTTGATTGCTCTGCTATTTGAACAAAAACTGTTTCTCTCTGTAGTTTGGGTAGGGTGGCGATTCAGATGAGGGGGATGAGGCAGTTGCTCCTGATGAGGCTACCGGTGTTGGACCTTCTGACCCTTCCGGTGCTGGCGCTTCCGACAGTTCGCCAACTAAGGTCCAGGGGACTTTTAAGCGCTTGGACGATGCCTTTCTATCATGTATGTGTGCCAATGTGGCTGAAAAGGCACGCATATCTGTTGAAGCTATTTGGATCCCACCCCCTGAGCTGATCCCTGGGGTAATCTCTCCCTTGTTACATTGCTCTTCTATTTTCTTGGATTATGTCGATGACCTGTGTGACTGACACCTCTTTTTTTTTTTACTGTGCAGAATTATGAGTCGGCCGTGAACCAAGCCGAATACTACCGCAACATTGTCGGGCTTAGAGAGGGTGAGGTGGTGAGTGAATACTAACTGCACATAATCATTTTTTTATTTACTCTCTGCTTGTTTCCCTACCTGACGGCCTCTGGTGTGCTCATGCAGCGTACTCGCGAAAAAGAGTTGCGTTCTCTGCTGGGCCACATCTCTCAGGCGTGGACTCGAGTGGGGGAGACCCATACTTTTCAAAGCTCGACTTGACCCCAGAAGAAGTCAAAGGGGCTGCCCAGGACTTGTTTATTTTCTGAAAATTTGAAACAGTGAAACAGTTTAGACTTTGATTTATTGGGGGATATGTAATAATTTTTTTTTACAACAATCTTTTGAATGGTTTTATGATTTTTATGGTTTATATGGATGCTCTGTTTGGTTGTCTTTCCGCTTTTATGGTTTTCTTTTCCTTGGTGAGAAATGGGCCAGAGCCCCTCCAATGATGAGTTTGAGCCTGCACATGATCCTCCGCATACGATCCACAGATTTTGCGCCATTCGAGGGTTTCCCATGGGTGTGCAAGCATGACCGACTGTGGGCTGCCCCGGGAGAAAAAGTAGGTTAAGCGAAACCCGTCCCTCTCTTGGGGGAAGTAAAAAAGAATGGACCAATGTGGGGGGAGCCACCTTTCCCCACATTTTTAACTGGGCATATATATTGTATACGCCTGGCAAAATTTTTGAAATTTTGTCTTGGCGTATATAATATTTATGCCTGGCAAAATATCTTGACATGTTGCCTTGGTGTATATAATATATACGCCTAGCAAAATATTTAAAATTTTGCCTTGGCATATATAATATATACGCCTCATATAACTGGGTTCGGCGGGTTCTTTGTAACCCGGACCGGGCCCTCTTTGCTTCTCTTTTCATCCGGGTTTGGCCTTTTTGCCCCTCTTTTTTTTTTTTTACAAGCGGGTCCATCGCCCTACATTGGCTGATTTTTATAAAGAACATCTTTCTACGCCCATGGATCCGCTTCCTAAAAAAGGCCAAAGTTCTCATACGGGGGCTGGGGCTAGTATACTTCCCTGTTTGGACCTGGGGCCCAGTTTTTTATAAAAATGGTGTGATAGCTTGGCTGAGGGTGAGCTCACTGTTCTGAGTCGCCTCGAGTTATCCCGCCTTTCCTCCCTCCTTGCCATTCCTCTCTTGCCCAACCTCTTGCAGGCGGCTTTGGCGTCGTGGGATCATAGGGCCCATGTCTTCAGATTCGGGTCCAGGGAGCTCACCCCAACCTTGGAGGAGCTAGCTTCTATTACTGGCTTGAGGATGCATCGGGGATTTGCCAAGGTGGTGCCCAAACCGGGGTATGCAAAGGCGGTCCATGCGGTTCTCTGAAAGTTGCCTATCTGAGATCCTTTCAATATAAAGGCCTTTGCCATTTTTTTACTGTCAGAAGTTCTCTTCTTTACTGGGGGCGAGACATTTTCCCTTGGGTTATGCGATGTCTTGACCGAATTGGAGGGAGGTCGTTCACTGGTGCACTTGGTTATGGCCGAGATGTATCGGGGCCTGGATGCCTCGGCCTCGGGCTAGGTCGGGATTCTTAGCGGGAGTCCACTCCTCATTCAGATTTGGCTAGGAGAGCATTTGGCTATCATGGGGCCCGTGCCGAGATTTTGCTTGGTAAGAGGGGATGTGGCTCGAGGCTTTCTGACCCGGTGCTCGAGGCTGCCCCATGGGAGCATCGAGGAACTGAGCCTGTGGCTATTTGATGCAGATTTGATCTGGCAACTTCCCTGGCTGGACGACACCTTTTTGATTGTCCGCTCTCGGGATTGTGAGGGTATCACGCTTTTGGGGTTGATTGGTAGTACCTACTATTTCCCATCTCGGGTGCTTCGTCAATTCGGATATATCCAACACGTGCCGTGCAATGTGAGGCCACCCTTGTGCTCTTTGATATTTTCTCGGGGTTCTCTCGGTGACCTAGACCACATAGCAGCCCTCCGAGACGCTTAATCGGCGCACACATGTGTACTTAGTGGGGGCGTTCTCTCTTCTGATTACAAGGTTTGGCTGGCATCCGAGGGCTTACCTACCCCTAACCCGGTTTCGGTAGATGCGATAGAGATGGGATCCTGGCCATACAAGGAAACGATACTCTGGAGTAGGATTGAGTCTCTTTCTGTAGAGAGGCTGGCTTTGACTGAGGCTTTGGAGAAGGAAAGGGCTAGGGCTGAGATTGCGTAGGTGAGAGCTGCTATGGCCGAGAGTGAGGTTCTTCGGTTGACTGGGCTTTTGACTGAGTCTCGTAGTGCAGCTGACGCTTCGCGGAGGCGACATAAGAGTCTTCATGGGAGGTGGTTGTCTGATCGGAATGCCCGTGAGGACTCTCTTCTTATAGAGATCAGTGTTTTGAAGCGTGGTCCCTTCCCTTGACCTGTTCCTGTACATACCATAGATCATATACACAGAGGGGGGGCTGATGCCCCTTAACAGAGATCTTTTTTCCTTTTTGGGTTGTTTCTCTTTTCTCTTTTAAAAAAAAATTTTTTTTTAAAATTTTTTTATACTTGTAAAGAAGGCAGAAAATAAAAAGTGTGTCATGTTGTTATCTTTTTGGGACGTGACACTTTATACGTAACTGTAAGAAAAGAAATGAAATATGCTATATATACATATACATATATATATATATATATATATATATATATATATTTATTTATTTTTTTTGCTGTTCAAATTTTCTTCCATACGTCTCGCAACGTAAGGCTTTTTATGGAAAAGAAAAATTTATTATCTTTTTAAAAAATTTTCTCCTACACAGTGTGAGGCTTTTTATGGAAAAGGAAAATCTATTATCTTTTTAAAATTTTTTCTCCTACACAGTGTGAGGCTTTTTATGGAAAAGGAAAATCTATTATCTTTTTTAAAATTTTCTCGTTTTCTCCCTCTCCTTTTTGTGATGTTGGTATTTACGAGGCCAATTGGTAGGTCCCTTTTTGAGCATGGACGAACCCTGTTTATGAGGCTTCGATTTTTCTTTTTAAACATGGATAGGTCCGCTTCCCCGAGATTTATTGGTCTTCTGCCTTTACCTTTGGTCATGTGTCAGACGATGCGGTAGAGACGACATACTTGATCGAGATCTGATCCAATTTTAACATGAGCAGCCCAGCAAAGGGGAGAAGAGGCTCAAGGGGTCCGAACTAAAATAGGCGGGCCAGAACAGATCCTCTCCTAATCTCTCTTTTCTTGACATTTTTGCTCACAGCGCTCAATCGCTATGCTTGTCATCCCTATTTTTACCCATTGCGCCCTTTCGGGTTTTCACCACGTCCATGGGCTCGCTCTCTTACCCCAGGTGCCTTTCCAGGTTTTCACCTGGTCCACGTGAGTTCGCTGTTTTTACCCGCGGTGCCCTTGCGAGTTTTCACCACGTCCATCTTGCTTTGAACTCAAATTAATTTTTCCCTCTTCTTATCTTTTTTTTTTTGTTAGAAGAACTAGAGAGCCATGACATGGACATTGATTCCGTCATAACCGGCTGGATGAAGGTCTGGTATCGTCTCACGACTCGGTTCATGTCAACTTGACAGATATTATGACTACTTGTGATCCTACAAAGAGGGCTTCCTTCATGGTGTAGCTTGACCATGGGTTAGGTTAGGATTTGAAGGTATGATGGGTTAAAAAGGGTTTCCTTGATACGGCTTCAGTTTTCTCAAAATACTTTCTTCCTTGAGGGTTTCTATCGTACATGCCCCATGATTCTTCTACACACATTTTTTTTTTGCTATTCTTTTTTCCCCCATTTAAGGTAATCTCTTTTTGAGGTTTTGCTTTTATAATTTTTTTTTAGATTTGATAGTAACTTTATACACATGCATCTTTTCTCTCTCTCTTTTTTGGTATATGCACATGTATATATATATATATATATATTTTGTTTTGGGGGAATAGGTTTATTGAAAGAAAGGCCCAGCTTCAAATGGGGTAGTGTTGGGAACTGGAAAATACCATTTTCCACCCCTTAACCTGGGCCTTGATAAACCCTTGAGAGAACTAAATAAGTATTTTAAGTGTTTATTTTACAACTAACAATAAAGGCAGGCTTAACCCTGAAAGTAGCTTAAAAGTACCAAAAAGATGATGACCCATCTTGATCTGAAGGAAGAAGGAGAAGGGACAGCCTCACTGGCTGTCAAAATGCCTAAACTAAAGAAGACAAAGGCCTGGTTTCAACCTGGAAATAGGTTTAGAGCTATTCGAAAGGAAGAATGCACTACAGAAAGCTATTCGAAAGGAACAATGCACTACATAATGCTATTCGAAAAGATTCCTGATCTATTTGAAAGGATTCCTGATCTATTCGAAAAGAACCTGAACATTGCGAAAAGAACTAAAGCTCCAGACTTGGTTTTCGAAGAGCACTGATCTAGTCGAAAGGAACCAAACTTGCTGATGATCCTTTCAAAAAGAAGAAAACTCCTTGCGAACAGCACCAATTCTGTGCGAATAGAGCTCCAGAAGTTACTTTTCCTTTCGAAAAGACCCCCAATCTATGCAAAATCGTATTCTAAAGATTCTAGCATCTGCAAGGGTATTTTAGTAATCTCTACATGCGCCCCAATGCATTAAAAAACTCAGGGGCATTTTGAAAGATTCTGAGCACGAACCAGAGGCATATTCCACTCCATGTGAACACCCAAAGATGAAATTACTTGGCGGGAACTTCTAGAAGCTCAAACAGATTTTTGAATTACCTAACAGAATTGATGCCTCTGTCTCCTGATTGGCTGAACCAGATCAAGCAGTTCTGATTGGCCAGAACAGATCTGGATCCTTGTGCTCGACTCCTATTAGTTGATATGGATCTAACCAATTCTGATTGGTTGATGCACATCTGAGCTGGACTTGGGGAAAACTATAAATAGACGAACTATTTGCCCAATTTGGGTATCTAGAATTTGAGTTTCATTCCTGCTGTCCCATTTTCCAATTCAGATCAAGATAGCTTATCTGAAACCTCTGTAATAGCCTAGTTTTTGCCTGTAATTGAGAACTGTGAGATATTTGTGTAATTCAAATGAGAATTGTATTCAAGACTATAAATCCGAGAGCTGTTGTAAGTTGTATTCAGTAATTGTAATGGTGGATTTGAAAAGGTTACTTTCATCAGTACGTTCTCAATCGGATTCATGTTGAGTGTTTATTGTGATCTCCTCACTCATTAGATTCCTTTAGATTTACTGTTTTAAAGCAATTTCCCTTAATTCACTATCCCTGTGAGAATCTGTGTTTGTAACCTGGTTCTTACAACATTTGTAGTGGTGCTTATGTTCTGAATCAAGACTTTGGATTGAAGAAGGAAACTATTGGATGATCTGTGTCCATGACAGTGGACAGATCATAGCCATAAGTTCAACTATTGGATGATCTGTCCACTGTCATGAACACAGATCATAGCCATAAGTTCAACTCAATTCTAATCCTTGAATTGGATTATTTTCTATTACATCTGAGCTGGTAGCCAGATGAAGATTTGATACTTTCTCAACCGTGTTACACTATTTCTCATTCTGCAATCAATTACTAAGCTTAAGTTAGCTGTTATTTCTCCATTCTTATTAATTTTGCATCCAGTTCCCCCAACTCGGATCTGGATCACTTAGTTTAAATTTTACTTTTAGATAATTTAGTTAATGTGACAAATTCAACCTCCCATCTTACTTCCTTTATAGATAGGAAAAGAGGCCAGATCTGGTAGCTCAGATATGGAGGTTTACCATACATTTTAAATCAATTCTCTGTGGACGATCTTTTACTCACTTACATTTAAAACTTGCTACAATTGGCCCTGATCTTGCAGGCTAATTGATTTCTCTCTGTGCTGATATTTCTTTTTTTTAGTTTTCCAATTTCAGTATAATCCATACTTTGAAAAATCTATTTTCAAAATACAAATAAATCATGCACACTTAGGAAGACAACAAGTAGCAAAGGATATCATGATTTTTAGGGATATTTTTGGGCTACTGTGCTTGGAACGATGGCCTCTTTTGGGTGGTTTTTAAGCAGTCACATATATGTTTCATCGATACTTACCTTATCGCGATAGACTAAGAGTAGAATCGTCAGACGTATCCAGCGTTGATGGGCTCAGGAAGATGATCTCCGTCCATGGTGGCGAGGCGGATGGCGTATCCCGACAACACTTCTCGAATGACGTATGGTCCTTCCCAGTTTAGCTTAAACTTTCCTCTTAGATCGGCATGGAGGGATGGGAAGATCTTCTTCAGCACAGTGTCTCCTACCTTTAGATCTCGACCGTGGACACGTTTATTGTAAGCGCGTGCGATTCTCCTCTGGTAAACTTGAGTGTGACACAAGGATAGGAGTCTCTTCTCGTCCAATAAGTTAATTGTTCAAAGCGGGATCTCTCTCTCTCTCTCTCTCTCTCTCTCTCTCTGCTTCGGGTAAGCCTGATTCCATGAGGATTCGGAGCGAGGGCACTTTAGCCTCTACTGGGAGGACGACCTCGATTCCATACACAAGGGAGAATGGTGTTGCCCCTATAGCAGTACAGATCGACATTCGGTAGGCCCACAAAGTAAATGGCAGCATTTTACTCCAATCTCGATAAGTGACGACCATTTTCTCAAGGATACAGACGACTGTCTTGTTCGCGGCTTCCACGGCTCTATTGGTTTGAGGCCGATAAGGGGATGAGCGATGGTGCTTGATCTTGTATTACTCACAGAAGTCTTGAATGCGCTTATTCGCAAAGTTTATATCGTTGTCCGTGATGATATCTTTGGGTACTCCAAATCGGCACACAATATTATTTTTAAGAAACTTCTCAACGTGACTGGCTGTGATGTTGGCATATGATGCCGCTTCCACCCACTTGGTGAAGTATTCAATGGCGACGAGGATGAACCGATGTCCATTTGATACTTTTTGATTAATCATTCCGACAACGTCAAGGCCCCAGGTAGCAAATGGCCAAGGAGTGGTCATGTAGTGAAGATCAATGGTAGGAGCATGTATCAGACTGGAGTGTTCCTGACACTTGTAGCATTTTTGAACATGTTTGCAACAATCAGTCTCTAAAGTGATCCAAAAGTATCCTTGCCTTAGAATTTTCTTAGCGAGCATGTGTCCACTGACGTGTGCCCCACAGACTCCTTCATGATCTCAACCGCTTCTCTCTTGGTTAGGCATCAGAGCAGAACATTGTCGTGAGACCATATGTACAGGAGATCATTGCAGATGATGTAGTTCATTGCCAATGCTGGATGGTGTGTCTGTCTACCTTCGATGTTCTTTCTGGGATAGTTTGAGTTTCGAGGAAATTCTTGATGTTTGAGAACCAGGGTGGCTCATCATCTAACTCGGTAGATCCCTCGATCTGGTGACAGAATGCCGGTTCGTCCCTCTGCTCTATCATGATCAGCTTCATCTCAACTCCGTACGGAATCTCAACCATAGAGGCCAGGGTAGCCAGGGCATCAACAAACCGATTTCTCGCTCGCGGCACATAGGAGAAGGTGACTTCCTCAAAGCAGGTTATTAGATCCTCAAGATGTTCATGGTATGGGATCAGCTTCTCATCCTTGGTCTTCCAATCTCTGTTGGTCTAGCATATGATTAACTGTGAATCCCTAAAGACTCTGAGGTGAGTTATATTCAGATCAAGAGCCGCACGTAAACCAACTATATAAGCTTCATATTCGGCCATATTGTTGGTGCATGGGAAGTTCAACTTGATAGAGATGGGTACATGCGATCCTCTTGGTGAGATAAGAATTGTGCCAACTCCTTGGCCTTCAACATGCGATGCCCCATCAAAGTGCATTACCCAGGACTCCTCTGTTTCCTTCGTATCCTCTGCAGTCATGAACAGGATGTCCTCATCGGGTAATTCAGTCTTTAGAGGCTCATAGTCCGGCAGAGGGTTCTCAGCAAGATGATCAGCGAGTGCTTGCCCTTTGATCGATTTCTGAGTGGCGTATGTGATGTCGAATTCAGATAATAAAAGTTGCCATCATGCAGTTCGGCCTGTGAGAGCAGGTTTCTTGAACAATTACTTCAACGGATCCATCCGTGCTAGAAGTAGAATGACTTGGGATAATAGGTAGTGTCGAAGTCTTTGAGTAGCCCAAACGAGCGCTAAGCATGCCTTCTCCAGATGAGAATAACGCGTCTCATAATCAGTGAACTTCTTACTCAGGTAGTAGATGGCCTGCTCTCTTCTTCCTGTCTCATCATGTTGTCCTAACACACAGCCCATGGAAAACTCTATCATGGACAGGTACATTATCTGGGGTCTATCAGGTACAAGTGGTACCAACACTGGAGGATTTAGGAGGTAACCCTTGATCTTGTCAAATGCAGCTTGGTAGTCATCATTGCACTCAACGGGTGAATCCTTTCTTAGTAGCTTGAAAATCGGTGCGCATATCAGAGTTAACTGTGCAATGAACTGGCTGATGTACTGGATTCTGCCTAAAAAGCCTCTGACCTCCTTCTTTGTAGACGGTGGCGGCGTTTTAGTGATGACCTTGATCTTGGTCGGATCGACCTCAATCACTCTCCTACTGACAATAAAGCCTAACAGTTTTCCTGACATAGCGCTGAATGCACACTTTTGGGGATTCAACCGCAACCTGTACTTTCTCAACCTCTTGAACAGCTTTTGAAGGTTTAGCAAGTGGTCATCCCTTTCCGGTGATTTAACAATCATGTCGTCGACATACACTTCAATCTCTCGGTGCATCATGTCGTGGAACAGGGCTGTCATTGCTCTTTGGTAGGTTGCCCCGACGTTCTTGAGCCCGAATGGCATCACCTTGTAACAAAAGGTACCCCAGGGAGTGATGAATACAGTCTTTTCTCGGTCAGCCTCTGCCATCTTAATCTGATTGTAGCCCGAGAATCCATCCATGAATGAGAGCATTCCGTGCTTAGCAGTGCTATCGACCAAGATATCGATGTGTGGTAATGGAAAGTCATCCTTAGGGCTTGCCTTATTGAGATTTCAGAAATCAATGCACATTCGAACCTTCCCATCCTTCTTTGGTATAGGGACGATATTGGCCAGCCATTGCGGATACTTGGATACCATGAGGAAACCCGTGTCATACTGCTTAATGACCTTGTCCTTTACCTTCAACATCCATTCGGGTCAGAGGCGTCTCAACTTTTATTTAACCAGCTTAATATCAGGGTAGAGTGGCAGCTCATGCTCAACCAGATCGGTATCCAAACCAGGCATGTCTTCATACGACCATGCGAAGACGTCTTGGTACGACCGAAGGAAGTCTATCATACCTTTTCTCTCCGCAGGGGACAATGATGTTCCGATTTTGGTGATTCTAGGGGCCTCTTTGGTGCCCAAATTGATGTCCTCTATTTCTTCGACGATCGGGGTCGAGCCGTGCTCAAAATCGGCAAATTATTTGAGGAGTTCATTGGGGAGCTCATCGATTTGACCTTCCTCGTCCAAACTTGTGACTCCTACCTCTTCTTATATTTCTACAGGAAAGGGGTCGGCTTCACGCGAGATGGGTATCACGACAACATTTTTAATTTTATTGGGAATTTTAAAGGAAAATATTTTTAGAATTTATATTTTTTCTAGTTTTATGGTTTTTTGCATTTTTTCGAAGGTCAGCCCCTGGCGAGGTGGATCTCTATATATAAAGGGTAGAGTGTCCCAGAGGCTAACCTCACTTTTTATAGGTTATTTTTTTTTGGAGAGTCGGTGTCGTATTCACGGCATTTGGTTGCTCCTAGGAGTTGGGGCAAAGATGCCCAGTTTCTTTCCTACGAGGCTTGGCCTTTACCTCTTTGGTTAGAAACGGCATCGGTAGGCTCTTGCAGTTCCTCCCTCAGCATATTTATGGAAGGATCCTCTGGGACCCTGTCCTCTATGGTTAGGATGGGCTCAAAGTGGCTGGTGTTAGAGGGACGGGTGGACCGAGGGATCTCCTCCTAAAATAAGGAGAGGGCGGCTAAGTCCACCTCGAAGTCTGGGGGGATGATGTAAGGGTTGGTGGGATGGGCATAAACAGGCTTGTATGGGGTTACCCTTGTCTCCCCATTCAGATCAATCTTTACCACCCCGACACTCACAAAGGTTTGACGGATGTGGGGTCGAGCGTGAGGCTCTTCTTCCAGGTTGATTCCTCTGGCCCTGGCGGCTGCTGCAGCTCTTATCCTTTCTTTGGCCTCTTTGACTTCTTCTTCGACGGGCTTATAGCCCAGGCCAAATTTGGTTTGCTGCCCCTTGGCCTTGACGGGGTCTCTTCTTCCTTGAAGGCGTGGGCCCAACCCCTTCCCTTTTTGGTGGCTCCATTTGTGGAACACAGCTGCATCCATTCCTCCTCCAGTTGTGGTAGGATTTTTTTCAGTCGACCCGAGGGTAACGGCTGAGAAGTCATAGTCAAATCGATGGAGATCGGTGTCATCTGTTGTGTGTGGCATGCTAAGCACTTTCAGATTCTCAATATGAAGAGTGCTCCTCTCCCTGTTTTCTCTACTCTCACTTAAGATGGTGATAATTCTTCCTTCTGAGATGAATCAGAGTTTTTGGTGTAGAGTTGACGGTATTGCCCTGATCTCATGTAGCCACGGCCGGCCCAACAGTAGATTAAATATAGACTTGATGTCCATCACCTAAAAGAGGATGGTTAAGGTTTGCAACCCGATGATCAGGTCGAGGTCTACTTCTCCTATGATTTCTCTCCTGGTATTGTCAAATCCCCTGGCGCTTGTTATGGATGGTTGGAAGGTGTCGGGGCTCGCACTAGTTTTGATTACCGTCCTTAGAGGGCATATGTTCATTGCCGACCCGTTGTCTATTAAGACCAATGACACCACTAGGTTTCCTACGTCCACTGTTATATTCAGGGGCTTAGAGTGGTTGTTCCCCTCGAGCAGCAGATCCGCATCAGTGAATGAGATGACATTTGGGGCCAATACTTGCCCGATTATTTCTCCCACTTCATCTAGGGTTACATAGGCGGAAACATGTGCATCCTTGAGTGCTCCCATTAAGGCTTGAAAGTGGAGTGGGGACGTGATTAAAAAATCCCACACAATAATATGTGCGGGTGTTCTCTTGAGCTGCGTCTCCAACACATGCTCTCTAGCCATTTTCTCAAAGGGGTTCCCCGCGGCCTGCTCTTTCTTCTTCTCTTCTCCTCTGATGGCCCCCGGTGCTTCCGGCTGTATAGAAATCCTGTCAAATCGAATAATAAATTCAACAGTCTCCTCTCGGTTGCAACCAGCATTCATGTCCATCTGTTCATAGCTTAACGGTACTTGATGCGGGTCATAGGTAAGTTTCGGGATGAGGAAGGGAGTGCATGGAGATTCTGGGGATGATTGGGCTGGGTATGTAAGATTCTCAGGTCCGACCAGGTTGACTCCAATAGGGGGTGGAATGGTAGTGGCGGGAATTGGCGAGGTTGGATTTGTGGGTGCGGAGGGGGCTTGTACAAGCATTATCTGGGCGTGGTAAGACAAGTGGTGATTGGGAGCGGTTGATAAGGGGAGTGGGTGAGGGGTTGTTTCTTTGGGTGGGGGTGGAGTTGGATTGGAGGTAAAATAGTGAAGGGATGGTGGGGGTGTGACTGGGAGAAGTCAAAGGTGCGGGCGAAGCGGGGTGATAGTGATATGAAGGGTTTATATATGGGGTGACATGGTGGGGCAATGATGGGTTTGTAGATAAAATGGGGTAGATTGGGGATGATGGAGTTGTGCATGGAGCGGGGTGATTGGGATATGACGGGGTAGTGGATGGAGCAGGGGGTATGGATATGAAGGGTTTGTATATGGGGTGGCATGGTGGGGCGATGATGGGTTCATGGATGAAACGGGGTAAATTGGGGATGATGGAGTTGTGCATGGAGCGGGGGGATTTGGGGATGGTGGAGTTGTGTATTGGGCAAGATGATTTGGGGATGGCGGGGTGGTATACTGGGTGTTGGAATTTAGGGGTGTGTATAGGATGGGATAATTTGGGGATGGCGGAGTGGTGTATTGGGTGGGGAGATTCGGGAGTGTGTATGGGGTAGGATAGTATGGGGATGGTGGAGTTATGTATGGCGTGGGGTGATTTGGGTGTGACAGAGAGGTATATGGGGTAAATTGAGAGTGAGGCGGATATGCGTATGATTGCGATAGGGCTGTGCCCGTTTGGATTTGATAGGCGGGCGCGGGAGTGGAAAAATACTGCCCTAAATCCAAGGGCTCCTCTTGGTATGCCGGGGTGGGGAAGTAATCGGCTAAATGCAACGGCTCGATCACCCCCACAAATGATTCGTCCTTATTCATCCTGGGAAATGAGAACTCCTCTTGATTACTGATGTAATTCGAGGGGTCAAACTCTTCTTCTTCCTCTTCTACCCAGTGGATGTTAGGCATGGGGCCTCCTGGGTGCAGTGGTAGAGGGGCTTGATGGATGTTCTGGTTCTGCCCTTGAGGAGGAGGCGGGGGAATAATTTTACCTGCCTATATTAAAATTTGGACCACGTGCTTTAGTGGGAAGCACCGGTCGGTAGGGTGACCCGGTCCTTGGTGGAAGTTACAATACAGGTTCGGGTCATAGTTTCTCGGGATTGGATTGGTGGTGGGCGAGGTTGGAGTAAATTGACCAGGGCCTTTTATAGCAACACTGGTAATAAGACACTTAAAGATTGCCCCAACGATGTAAATATCCTTTCGAATCGTGCTCTTATCTGTTCCTGGGTAAATGGGGCTCTTAGTCAGTTGTTTGGCATTGGCGCTTACTCGAAACAGGCTGGGGGTGGTTGTGCGGCCTGGAGCTATATTGGGGGGCATTGGTATTGGCCTGAGGGTAAACGATGTTCTGTACCTCTGTCCCTGGTCTTGTTTCAATTCTTGGTTCGACAACTTTTCGAACCCCGATGGTCCCATTGGCTATGCTCTTTTCCAACCTGCCTTCTCTAACGGGGTCTTCGCAACGATTGGCATTTTGGACCAAATCAGCAAAACTGGACTGTTGTTGATACACCAAAAAATCTGTGATGACTAGGAGAGCTCCCTTGGTTTTCAATTCAATCTGCTCATCATCGGGAATCCGGTGGGTCACCTGGGCGGCCAATGCCCTCCACCTTCCTAAGTAGGCACTGAAAGTTTCATCATGTCTTTGCTTCAAACGGGCTAGATCCGACTTCCTTGGCTCTATGTCCATGTTATAGACATACTGTTCTTGGAATAAGTGTTTCAGATCTTTCCATGTTTTCGTCATGGATGGTTCTAGGGATGTGAACCATCTCAATGCTGGGCCCGTTAGTCTCTTTTGGAACACTTTGATGAGGAGTCGTTCATCTCTGCCGTACTGACACATATCCCCACAGTAAGATTTTAAGTGGGCGATGGGGTTGCCAGTGCCATTATATTTATCGAATGATGGCATCTTAAATTTTTGTGGCAGGGGGACATCCGAGAACAGACATAAGTCTAAAAAGTTTATCGAATGCAGTTCTACCCCTCCCATCTTCATCAGCTACTTCTATATTTTATCTATCTGTTCTTTTAGCTGCTCTAATTCTTTTGAGGTCAGAGGGATTGCCTCCCCGATTTTGTTTACAGGTGTGACGATGGTGGGCCTAGAAATTTGCCGTAGCTCCTCCTTGTGGATCTTGTCCTCCTCGTACTGTTAGTCATTATACTAGTGAGGGGTGAGGTCCGCTATTTGGACTTGGGGGGTGGGGGTGATGGGTTGAATGATCTGGTGGGCCACAAGGTTTGTTGGAGATGGGAAGGAGTGAATGGATGAGTGGTTTGTGGATGAATGATGTGCTGAGCTGGGTGCACATTCTGGGGGTGATGGGGGTGTGGTTGATGTGGGGGGATGCTGTTGGCATGGTTTTGAGAAATGGGGTGGATCGGATTTTCCGTTGGAGGCGAGATGGGGGCATAAGGGGTATAGGTGAATGAAGGGTACTGGTGAAGGGGTAAGGGGTTCGTGAACGGGCTTTGATGAGTGTGGGTGGACGGGCCTTGGGTTTGATGGATTTGGACTTGATGGTTTTGGAAGGCTTGGGTTGATGGGCCTTGGGCCTGGTATGATTTTGGGCCAGTGGGCCCTGCTGGGTTTGGGCTAATGGGCCATGTGGGTATTGAGTGTGGGGTGATGGACCTTGGGCCTGGGTTTGATAGGTTTGGGTCCAAGGGCCCTGGGGGGCTTGAAACTGGGCCTGGGTTTGATGGGCTTGGGCTGGGGCCCATGGGCCTTTAGGATTTTGTGCCTGGGTTTGATGGGTTTGGACTGGGGCCGATGGGCCTTGAGGATTTTAGGCCTGGGTCTGATGGGTTTGGTGGGCTTGGGCCTGGGCCTGAGTTTGGGTCTGGGAGTGGGTTTAGGCCTGAGATGAGTGGGCTTGGGCCTGAGCTTAGAATTGAGGTGGGGGATCTTGGATGGTATGAATGATTGGTGGTTGGGTATGGTCATAAGGGAATGGGGCATGGAGGTTTTGGAGACCTAGATATGGGGTTTGGAATGTAGGGCTCTGAGAGGCAGCCCACAGGGCATACATCATTCTCATGTCCTCCATTGAGGGCATGGATTCAGGTGTGAGATTAGAGGGTGATGGCCCACTCAAGGATGGAAGGGGTCGGGTGAAATTGGGCATGACCCGGGTATGGGGGGTATGGATGATTGTGCTTGGAGGGTATGGATGTATGGCTATGGAAGATGGAGGGTTACTGGCCATACCCTGGGAAAAGTTGGGCATGACCTGGGTAAATGGGGTGGTATGTTGGGATGAATGGGCCATGTGATGTGGATGGCATGTGAGATGAGGTGGATGGGATATAGAATATAGGGGGCATGGATGATGAGGTGGATGGGACGTGGGAGGTAGGCGGGGGATGGGACTCCCGATGGGGTCTTTAGGAGTAGGGGGGTGCCGTAAGGGTGTATGGATGGCAGATGGGGATGTATGGGTTGGTTGGGAAATGAGGGGTTTCCGTAGGGGATGAGATGGGGCTATGTTGGGAGAATGTAAGGGAGGGGGATGGGGTGGACGTGAACACAGGCCCAAATGGACCCGTGACATCGAATCGGGTTTGGGTGAAGGTGTTGGAGATCGGGTCTTCTCCTATATGGGAATGGGATGGGAATGATGGTGGGGATGTATCGGCGCTCGACATGATCCGCTGACGAGTGTTGTATCGATGTCTTGGGTAAGGGCCGAATAAATTCCTAGTTCTCTTTCTACGGGTTGGGTTTGAGGTCGCCGTAGTGACGGTCACACCGAAAGTACACGTATATATGGATTTTTGATTTTTCTATATATATATATATTTAGATTTTTCAAATGAAAATTAACTCTCCTATTTAAATGAATGATGATCTGGTGCCCTAGAAAACTTCGTGTCTCGGGTGATATATGCACCTTTAGTAGGTCCCACGGCGGGATTCGACACACTTCAGAAGAAGCGAAAGGGAACCCTTTTGTTCTATTGAAGGTGAGGAAATCCACCAAACGACCCCATCCCCCAGAGCAAATCAATGAGAAGTTGCCTTCTTTTGACTGGGCGGGGGCATATTGGGCGTTACAGAATGCGGGAGGCTACTGTGGGCATTAATACCGCTAATCGGGGAACTTGGGTGGTGGATTGGGCCTCAGATCAGGCTGCCTAAACCCAGTTTATACTGGGCGTATGTATTATATACACCTGACCAAAACTAAGCAAATTTGGCTGGGCGTATATATTATATACGCCTGGCTTAAATCTGGGGATTTTGGCTGGGCGTATATATTATACACGCTTGAGTAAATCTGGGGATTTATTGTTGGGCGTACTTAATATATACGCCTGGTAAAAACTATTCTTCCAGCCTGGTTTGTCAGTGAACAGTAAGCCTACAATGAGTCTTTTGAACTAGTTTCCTGGGAGGGATGCTCCCGGGGACTGCTGTGTATGTTATCGGGTCACTCCTTTCCGCTTCCTAGGGATACACGGCTGAATTCGGGCTGTCTACGCTCTCACCATTGCGGGTTTTATGGCTTGATCGGAATTGGCAATCCAACCGATATAACTCCGGCGCAAGCACCTTCTCAGGTACTGAAAGGGGTGGTTCTTTTAAAGATCATCACCACTAGGGCTGCCGCCTTACTGGGAACTGGGTAAGTTATATATGTGCCTAAACCCTCCGAAAACTGCCCAAAGCACACAAAAACAGATTTGATTATGTCCCCACACTGTTGGTTCACTTCTAATTATAGATTTTTAAAGGGGAGTGAATTTAAGTCTAAATTTGGGTCGGGGATGACAAGCCCGTGCCGTCTCAACGGGCCGGCGTCCACTGTTAGGATATGACAAGAAGTAAAAAAAAAATGACGGGGCCAGTCAAGCGACTAGGGAGAAAATATAAAGTGCTGAAATTTAAAACCGAATTGTGAAGGTAAGTAAGAAAGGTGTCAGTCAAGTGACTAGGCGAAAATTGCTGAAATTCAAAGCCAAAACGTAGGGGTAAGTAAAAAAGGTGCCAGCCAAGTGATTAGGCAAAAATTATTGAAATTTAAATCCAAAACGTAGGGGTAAGTAAAAAAGGTGCCAGCCAAGTGACTAGGCAAAAATTGCTGAAATTTAAAGCCGAAACGTAGGGGTAAGTAAAAAAAGGTGCCAGTCAAGTGACTAGGCAAAAATACTGAAATTTAAAGCCGAAACATAGGGATAAGTATGTTAGTAACAACAACAAAAATGAAAGGAAAAATAGCAGAAAATCAGAAAAATAGCAATGGTTAGTAAAGATTAAAAAAAAAGCCAATAAGAGGGGAAGTGCTAGGGTGATATCCCAGCAGAGTCGCCATCTGTGCGACCATGGATTCTCTCGAACCCGTCGTGGCAATGCGCTCGCGATGGAATGAATGTAGAGTCGCCACCCGGAGCTTTTGGTGACCCGGGAAACCTTTAAATCAATATTTTGAGCACCGAAGTACTAAATATGACTCTGATTTACCGGTCTTTGCCAAAGGCTCTAGGGTAGGGGCTTCGGTTATCGATCGGGAAGGGTTTAGGCACCCGATCAACCCACACGTAGCGGTCTCTATCTATGGCCAAAATGAAATACAAATGGGCGAAACTTCCCCTTGCCCGAAGGCAATACGGTCCTATCAAGCTTTGAGCAAAACTAAAATTTTGGCGGTATAACGGTTTGAATCCTTGGACGGAGGAAACACCAAGAAGGTAGAGGAAGAGAGGGGTGAGCCGGAGGTCACGGGCCCTTGTTGCACCGTGGAAGACCTTTGCTTCGGCGTGCCTCCTATGACTTTATATGGCTTAAACGGTAGGGGAATGGGTTCTAATGCTAGGATTCGGTAGATGGGAAGTGTAGGATGAAGCTAGGGACTAAACTTGACTAAAAAGGGTGATCTAATGGTTGAAATGGGTTGAAAGGGGTGAACTAAGCATGCTGGAATTCTGGTTGAAGAATGCAAAATAAAATGAAAAATTCTCTCACTAGGGCTCTCTCTCTTAAGCTCAACTTTCAACCTTAATTTTTCAATCCTTTGGGAAGAGGGGGGGACCTCTCTATTTATAGAGAAGAGGTGGGTTAGAGAGTTACTTCAGGGCTAATTGGTTTAGCAATTAGGTAATCCTCCATCTAAGGTTTTCTAGGTTTTTAGGGTCCTAGGGGTTTGGGAAACCGGTTTCAATGGCAGATGATGGGGTGAGACCATGGATGACTTACGGGTTGCCAATAAGCTCAGAGGGGGTGCAACCAACCTTAAGACACCCACCTCAACCAAGGGGATGGTCAAAAGGTCAAACTAGATGAAGGAATTTCGAGCATTTGATGACAGTTACTATAGCTAAGCTAGGCGCATCTATTACATACGCCCAGTTTATGTACAATGATTTTCATGAAAACCAGAGGAGATCTGAGAAGGTGGGTGTCCGCGGTGGGCCCTACCTATGCTCGACATATGTATTATATACGTCCGACCAAATTTGGCCCAAAAATGCCAGGCATATATAATATATACGCTTGACCAAAATGGGGCCAAATTTGTTGGGCGTATCTAATACATACGCCTAAGCAAAAGTTGTGATTTTATGTGAAACATCAATCGGCCATAACTTTTGAACCATAACTCCAAATTGGGTATTTTTGGCTTGCTGAAAAGCTGGAGAAGTCCTCCTTCCAATGGTATGGTGCCCTCCTCAGCAATGGTATGTGTAAAATTTTGTAGCTCTCCTCCCATCAAATGCTCAGAAGGGTTTAAATTGAGTCTGGGAAGGGATCCTAGGGTTTAGGGGTGATCTCTAAGGGTTGGGGGAATGGTTCTAATGGGTTCAGGGTGATTCCTAAAGGTCTGGGCAGATTTCCAAGGGTTCAAGGGTGATCTCTAAGGGTTGGGATAGATTCCCAAGGGTCAGGGGTGCCATCGGAAGCACAGGAGTGCATCTCTCTCGGAGTACAGACTGATCAAGCCTTGGGCCGAATTTGGGTGTCTACACCTCCCAAACAAACACACTCGCAAATGACCAAAGCAAAAGAACAATGAATTTCTTACTTCCTTGTACTTTTATACTTAAAAGCTCACTTTAGGGTGTTAAGCCGGTACACCACACGTCGGTGTATGGCACTTCATCGAACGGTTCATATTATTACTAAATCTTTCTTTTTCACTCAAGATTTATTCTAACTCACTCGTAGAATTTATACTCAGTTGTGTGATTTATCGGACACGCACACCGAGGTGGACTGTTTGAAAAAAAATGAAAATTTTCAGGACGTCACAATAATAAATAGAGTCGAATTTTCTAGGGTGTTATAGAGTAGGATATGATTGACGTGCTTAACAAGAAAGACTTGTTTTAATGCTCCAAAAAGGGAACTGTAAGAATAAAATCTCATGGTAGTCATTGAGGCTCAAGCTGTCCAAAGATGGCCTCAATCACTTTCTAGATTTCTTGTGAATTTGCCTTTATATCTCAAATAAAACAAGTACGAGTTTCTAGCATAATAATTCAGTTTTAATGTCATTCTCAGTTTTAATGTCTACTCCTGGTTGTTAACCAGGAGTAGAACTTCGAAAATGGAAATTACCAACCGAGGAATTCTGGTCAAAATCAATACCAGAACCAGAATCAACAACGTACCCTAATCAGAATCAGAATAAATACCAAAATCAGAACTAATACTCTAACCAAAATACCCACCAGAACTAGAATGCCACCCAAAACCGGCCAGCTAACCCTCAGATTTTTAACAACGTACGCTCACCCCAGAACTTCAACCAACAAACCAAGGGCCCTTACGAACCAAAATGTGAGCACTATCCTCCATTGTCTGACACCATCTCCAACATATTCTACCTTCTTAGTAATCAAAATCCATTCGATTCCCACCGGAACGACCCTGACCCTAGCTTGCGAAACTTGACTACAGTAAGTTTTACGCTTTTCATTGATTCACAGGACATAACTTTGAAGACTGCTAGGTTTTACAGGATATGATCTAAGACATAAATGATCGGAACCAGATTGACTAGGAATCCCTCCAAAATTCTAATGAAAACAACAATCAACCCCTACAGAACCTGGGGATCATCAATAATCCCATGCCAAATCACAACCAAGGGTCGGCCGCCCACATCACCATAGTAGATCTCTCGGGTTGACTCCCTTTTCATCCTTCTACCTTCATCACTCGTATAAGTTCTTTGGATATCCTAATTAATCCAGGTGAACCTCTGAGACCTTCCATCGTTCGCCCACATCCTTCTTCACTGATCACTCGAATCCCTCCTTCGAATCCTCCGCCCTATCCAACCTTCACTCAAATTCGAGTCCACTCATTTAGAGCTCGAAGATCAAACCTCTAGCTTGTGAAACCCTTGACTCCCTCAAATTCTAAGACAACTCTACCACTGTTTTCCCTATATGACTCCGAATCGGAAAACAAAGACAATGTCCTTCAAACTGCATCTCAAATCTCATCATGGGTAGACAGCCTCTCTCGAAACACCTCAAGTCAAGAACATGAGACCACAGTTGAACATGAGCCAGATGCAGAGAGGAGTCAACAAAACCAGGAACCTAATAAGGAGAAGGCATTGCACCTTCTTAGAGGAGGAAGACTACACACAGTACCCCCCCGTGGAACGGCATAGCTCTAGTGTGTATCTTGCTTTCAAATTTCACCCCATTTATGATGAATGCTTGAGGAAGCTCATCAACACCAGTCATGACATGGATGAAGGCTCAATTGATAGCATGCCCTGTCCTTAAATCAAGGATCAATTATCCACCACCACCATTCTCCCGAGAGAAGCAGAATGTCGGTGCTCAGTTGCTAGAAAGGATAACAAGAGAGAGAGAAACCAACTTGCCTCCTTTGCCTCATGTGATTCCTCTATCGCCAGCTCTGGCTCCCCAGCCACTCCAACCAATCGCAAACAAGATGCACTGATCCTGCAAAGAACCAACACTCGTATCGGGCCAGGAGTATGATCTCCTACGACACCTTGGGAAAGTGCCAGCATAGATATCAATACACGAACTCATCAAGAAGTCACCAGAACACCACTAATTGTTACTAAAGGTGATGGATGAAACCCACATGGACAAGGATACTACTTTGGATGAGTTGCATAAGATCGCTTCAGTTATGATGCAACTTTCAACACTTACCTTCACAGAGGTTGACAGGCCAAAAGAATCATTATGGGGAAGTTTAGCCCCCATATATTTAACAGTCATGATAAGAGGATTCTTAGTTCTTCACACACTCGTCGATACTGATGCAAGACTCAACATATGCCCACTAACAGTTCTCAAGACACTCGAGTATACGGAACATGACATAAGGCATTCATCCTTATCCCTCATTACATATGATGGCCCTAGATGTTCGTCAAAGGGACTATCAAGGTCTAGGTCCGTTTCGGGCCAGTCACCAAATATGTCATATTTTACATTTTTGACTCTTATAGTACCTATAACCTGATACTAGGAAGGAAGTGGTTGGAATCCATGAAAGCTATTGTGTCAAGTTCCCCCATGAGGATTTTATCATCAGGATATATGCCGACACGCCCCTCTAGGAAATAAATACCGATTACATGACAAGTATTCCAACAACGCATGACTCTGTGCTAAATACCAGCCACATCAAAAGGGTGGAGATTCCCGATGATGCATCGGTAGCAGAAATCAGCTATCCCTCATCCCCCTCAGCTTGTCAATAAAAATTAACGAAGAGAGCAACAGACCCTGACCTCACGTGCCTGTATGACATAAACTCAATCGCGATAAAGTGGTGGTACCTTATGTCTCAACTAGGGTACATCCCACTTACAGGACTCGATAAGAATAAGCAAGGATGCATAGGCCCTGTCGTCCCGAAGAAGGTTCCTAAGCACACTTGGTTAGGCCACCAATCACACAGCAAACAGACTGACCTTTTCCCAACTTTGCCCAAGTGGTCACTCTACGACCACTTTACGTACTGAACCATTGAGAAAGCCAATGTTTCGAAGAGAGAGAAATCCTTCACAAAGCCACAGATAATGGAAATTGAATAGATGGTTGAAGCCTTCGCTGATCTAACCAACTTAAATCGAGACGACGATGACATAGATAGACCACTTGAAGGATTTGGACCATTATTTAAGATTGAGGAACCCTCCATTATAGAAAGGCAGAAGTCTCCAGAACCCGAGTCACATATAGAAGACTGGGAGTCAACCGACGAAGAAAACTTTCATATTGCAGCTATAGAGGTAGAAGAGGAGCTAGAGCTAGACACTCCTCAATCCTCAGAATCACCCTAACTTCAGATATTCTGGAGATCACTAGAGGAAGAATGGAAACCGCCGTCGAGCGACGATGAAGATTACTGGATAGATCTCCTAGCTGATGAAGATTACTGGATAGATCTCCTAGCCCTCGAGTTGGTAGAGCAACTAGACCAAGACCTCCAAAGCCCATCCAATGAAGAGAACGAGTCCTAGTAAGAAGACTCCAGCTCTACCCACAACGGTCCTGGCCCCGATTCTGAGGGCTGGGAATGCCCATGGGGATATCCCTGCATCTTGCAACCCTACCAACCTCGCTGTAGAGTATGCACCTTCATCCTGACATACCACAAAATCCAAGAAGCATAGCACATGAGCTTAGAAGAGGATCGACCCGATCCATCCAAAGAAGAAGAGACGGTCCATGTGGAAGACAAGCCTCAGCAAGGAGACTCAAGCTCCAACAATAGCAACCCAGAATGCCTACCCAAAGGATGGGAATCCCCATGGGATTGCCCCTGTGTCGTCCAACCATATCAGCCCTACAAATCATGCACCATCATACAATAGTATCTCCATCCTATAAATGGATATAACCTTTACATCCCTTCGAGAAAAGGCCCAATCCTTGAAGCCTGACAAGTAGAGTTCAATAGTGAGGACAATTCATAGTCAATCACTCCTTATCCCAGGCTGAAACCCGATCAAGAATGCGTCTGGCCCTACGATTGTGAGTATTACAAAATTGATCCTTTGTGTGAAAAATGTATCTTCGTGATGAGCCCCTGGCCAAAGGAAGAAGGCCCAAACTTGTCACTCTTCAAGGAAGTCAAAGCTCTCTCTCTCCTCAAGAATGCTCCCAGCAAGTGTTAATCACTGAAAAATACCAATTTTCACCTCCTAACCTAGCCCTTACTAGACCTTAGTGTTGTTTAATAATTGCTTTTTGAGTGTTGTTTGTAGTTAGCAATAATCTATAGTGAAGTACAGAAATCCATGTAGCAAAAACTAAAAGGAGGGAGATTTAAGTCAACAACTGATTAAAGCATGATAGTGTGCTGTAACAGACTATCCATCAGCAGCAGGGGTTCAGAAAATGAAGCTCGAGCAATTAAAATAACCTATTGAGTAGATCTGATGCACATTCTAACAGTTCTAAAGCTGCAGTGATGTTGTCAAGTGGTTGCCTGAACCTGTCGAGTGGTTCATGGATGAAGCAAGTAACCTGTCGAGCAGTTTAAAGGGTTGAAAACCATCCCGTCGAGTTGCTGCACCAACCTCTCGAGTTTGATAACTTGAAGCTACCATCCCGTCGAGGAGTATATGCTTGAAGATTTAAACCTGTCGAGCACTTTAATGTGCTGATTTGCGAACCTCGAGCAGTCCAATTCAACCACTCGAGTTGAAGTGCTGAAGGATTAAAACCACTCGAGTGGTTCCCTGCACCTATGAACCATCCTGTCGAGATGTTGTTTGAACCACTCGAGAATGAGCCTGAAGCCAGCCATCCTCACGAACTTGTAGTATGCTGAAATGAGTTAAAGAAGAACCTATCGAGTAACCTAGCGAGATCATGTCGAGTTGCTGTTCGCATTACTCGAGTTGTATTTCTAAAGGCAACTAATCTACTTGAGATTCATTCTGAAGCCTTCATCCTGTTGAGAACCTGTCGAGTTATAAATTCTAAAGCTCGAACTACTCAAGGCATGATTCCAAAAGTTGTCTGTCAGCTTTAGAGGGCATTTCAGAAATTCATCAGTATTGAGGACACCCGACCTAACTGTCCCACATGTGCATAGCTGTTCTAACAAACTTGGGGCAATACTTGGAGGAAATGTAGCCACCTCAGTAGGTCTTATAACTGATTTGATTCTCCTCTTCTATGATTGGCCAAGGCAGATCAAGTTCACTTAGGAATTGTAAAAATAGAGGGGAATAAACCAGATCTAGACATACCGAGATTTAGGAATTTTTGAATTATTTCCCGTCTTTACTTTTTGTTATTGTTCTTCTTCTTCTCTCCTTAGCACAATATGGCTGGCTAAATCTCTGTAGCAGCTAGGATTAGTTGATCTGTAATTTGATTTGTGAGGGCATTGTATGAGTGGAAATTCCAGAGACTGCAGATTCAAGGGTAATTTGTTGTAAGTTGTTTGTAGATCAATGAATTACTGGTTTTAATGATCATTTAATACGTATATCTAGATATCTAGTGATTCTTTATCGGATTTCTATAGATTTTATGCTCCTATGAAGGCATGAGCTTGTAGCCTTACATCCATAGCATTTGTAGTGGTTTTACTATTTCATTTTTTTCCCTCATGACTGGATTATATCCATGGGATACTTTGTAACCATTTGAGTGGACAAAGTATAGCCCTAGGACTAGTCCATATCTTAGGGCAGATTTGGATCCTTCTACCTTGCATTTGTCCTTGTAGCCAAATGTAGGATTTTTGTAGATACATCTTCTACTTTGCTTTGCAAATCAGTTTTACAGTGAAAACTATCTCCTAGCTGTTGATTCTCCATATTTAAAGTTTATTTTACCATAACATTTGTTCTCTTCTTCAATTCTCTCCCTTAATCTCTGATTTGGTTTTTAATCTATTTTTAATTAGATATAGGCTATTCCTATTTTAGTTTAGTGACAACCACAAAACTCCATCTCTTTTCCCTATTTTACTTAGTTTTAACTTAGAATAGGATTAGGAGTGCCAGATCTGGAGATTTACTACCTGTTAGTTCACAAGTCTTTGTGGGACAAACTCTTACTGATTTAAAACTTGCTACAACAGGCCTTGGATCTTGTAGGACTGTGTATGATTGCTGTTGTTTTTGTACTGTTTTATTGCATTTTTGTGCACAATAATTATACATCAACAAGTTTTTGGTGCTGCTGTCGGAGATATGAGATCTAAGTAGTAGATCTGAGTTTTTCTTTTTGTTTGTAGATCAGATTTGTATTTGAATTAATACTGTTGTGGTTTTTGTAGTCAGGAGAGGAACAAATTGCTTGCTGCTGAATCTGATTCTGCTTGAGTTTGCATTTCTTGTTCCTTTGATTACAATTTCATTTTTGAAAATTTTGAATATAGCAACAGTAGTATTAGTGTGTTTATTTTTGTTAGCTGTAATTTGTTCCTACTATGTGTTGTATGTTTGGTAGAAGGACTCTTAACCGTGAGATTTTACCTTTAAATCTTGAAGTTGAGAGGAACCTTAGAGTTAGACAACCAACACACATCCCTACTAAGATGGGTGACCAATCAAGACCATTGAGAGAATATTATGTACCAGGGGTGTACACATCCCCTCCTACATTCAATTTCCCAATGCTGAGGGCAACTATCAAATCAAGGCCCAAATCATCCAAATGCTGCCATCTTTCCATGGGCTTAGTAAGGAGGATCCTTATATGCACAACGATGAATATTTATCTTTATGTACTACATTCAAGATTGCTGGTCAAGGAGATGAGGTCACAAAACTGAGGCTTTTTCCTTTTTCACTAAAGGACAAAGCCAGAAATTGGCTTAACATGTTCCCTCCCAATAGCATAACCTCATGGAATGCCTTGCAATGCCAATTTTTAGCTAAATTTTTTCCTATGAATAAAACTAGCCAGTTGAGGAAGAGCATCATCTCCTTTGCTCAATTTTCAACTGAGGATTTTCACAAGGCATAAGAAAGGTTTAAAGAGCTACTGAGGCAGTGTCCACATCATCAGATCTGTAAGTGGCAACTTGTCCAGAGCTTTCCACGAAGGGATTTGCTCTACGAGTAGAGATATGATTGATGCCTCATGTGGTGGCACATACCTCAACAAAACTGATGAGGAGGCTTGGGAATTATTTGATGTGATAAGTGAAAACTCCATGTAGTAGGAGTCCTTGTCAAGAAATGACATTGAATTTACAGTGACAAAAGAACACCCTCCCAAGGAAAAATTATATGAGTTGACTGGGTACAATGACCTGGCTAAGAAGGTTGACAACTTGTCCCACAAATTTGATAAAGTGTTTGAGTGTGCTACAGCCTCAAGTTGTTGTACAAGTGGAAGAGGCATGTTTGATATGCCAGTCACCTACTCATTCACTGCTGGACTATCCCTCAGCTAGTCAATACCATGAACTGGTTATGGAGTATGCCAATGTTGCCCAATCATATGGCCAGCGACCTGTTGGGTACCCATGGAGAACCCACCCCAACTTGAGGTGGAGGCAGGACAATTTCCAACAATCCCAATAGCAACAAGTAGTATTGCCATATAGACCAGTTCAACAGTACAACCAAGGTTATGCCCCTAGACAGTAATTTGCTCAGTCTGCCCCACAGTCAAGTCAGTTAGCTTTGCCCCCACCACAACCTAGAGCACCCTCATTTGAAGAACATGTTATGTCCTCACTACAAAACTTGAATGCATTATCACATACTGTGAGCTCTCACAATCAGAGTATTAAAAAAATAGAGGACTAGCTTGGTCAAATCTCTAATACTCTGACTAGGAGGGAAGAGGACTAGCTTGGTCAAATCTCTAATACTCTGACTAGGAGGGAAGAGGGCAAATTGCAAAGTCAACTAATGAAAAATCCCAAGGGTCAGTACATGATTGGTGAAGGTTCCTCAACCCATGAGGAAGGTAAAGCAATCACAACCCTAAGGAGTGGCAAGGTGGTAGACAATCAAGTCGGCATGAAAGTAAGAGAGAATGCAGGAGTAGAGGATTTAGTCCATGTCAGTGTGCAGCAGGGACAACATGAGAAAAATAAAGGGGCTGCTATTGAGCCCCTACAAAAAGAAAAAATGAGAAAAGTAAAAAGAAAAAAATTATTGATGATACAGCTAGGCTAGCAGCTGAGGTATCAGCAGTGCCCCAACTGCCATTTCCTCATGCTCTAAAAGGCTCCTCTCCTTTTGACAAGGGGAATGATAGAATAGAAGAAATGTTAGAGACCTTCAAGCAAGTTAAGATCAATTTACCTCTACTTGATGCCATCAAACAGGTCCCAGCCTATGCTAAGTTCCTAAAAGACCCGCGCACTCAGAAAAGGAAGGCAAGGATTCATTTGTCTAAGGTCTTTGCAGCTGAAAAAGTCAAGTTAGTTTGGTCTATTGCTACACCAGCAAAACTTCAGGACCCAGGGGTGCCTACCATCCCCTGCATTATTAGAGACCACACCATAGACAGAGCTCTCTTGGACTTAGGAACCAGTGTTAACCTGTTACCATACTCTGTGTATGAATAGTTGGGTTTGGGAGAGCTGAAATCAACTCCTGTTGTGCTCCAACTGGCTAACAAGTCTGAGAGGAGACCTATGGGCATCATTGAATATGTGTTGGTAGGGTGGATAAATTCTTATACCCTGCTGATTTTCTGGTATTGGACATGAAACCTTCCAAGTGTACCACCCCAATTCCTGTTATCTTGGGCAGGCCATTTCTAGCCACAACCAATGCTTGTATTCAATGCAGGTCTAGGGTGATGAAGGTTATGTTTGGTAACATGAAAGTCACATTAAATGTGTATAATACTGCAAAGCAATCTTAGCTGAACAATGAAGACTGTTTTATAGTTGATGTACTAGAGGAATTAGTGGAAGAAAATTTATCCAATCTGCTGGATTGGGATAATATTTGTGATGATTTTGAGGATGTTTGGACTGAGGTGACTAAGTAGGAGGTCCCAACTTACATAGCTGAAGAAAGAAACACATCAAATTCTTCAGTGGGCCTAGTGCAGCACACCATTTGGAGATCCACATTGCTGCCCCTACCTCAACCCTCTAAGGCCCCTTCGCTGCCTTCAGTAGTTAGTCCACCAGATCTGGAGCTCAAGCAGCTGTCAGCAACCTTGAAATATGCTTTCTTGGGAGAAAATAAAAAGTTGCCTATAATTATCTCTTCCTCTCTTATTGTGGAGCAGAAAGAGGAATTGCTGTGTGTCCCTAGAAAACATAGAAGAGCAATTGGCTGGACTATTACAGATTTGGGGGGATAAACCCATTAGTGCATATACACAAGATCCATTTGGAAGAGGATTCCAAGCCCTCAAGTGAAATGCAGATAAAATTGAACCCTCATATGCAGGAAGTTATCTTAAAAGAAATTGTGAAACTGTTGGATGGTGGGATAATTTACCCCATTTCAGACTCTGAGTGGGTCTCACCTATCCAAGTGGTCCCTAAAAAGTCTGGCATCACAGTTATAACTACTGAGTCTGGCAAGTTAGTACCAACCAGAGAGACCACTAGTTGGCGAGTGTGCATAGACTATAGGAAACTGAATTCCAAAACCAGAAAGGATCACTTCCCGTTACCCTTCATTGATCAAATTTTGGATAAGCTGGCAGGAAGAGTATTTTATTGCTTTCTGGATGGATACTCTGCTTACAATCAGATACCAGTGTATCCATAAGATCAAGAAAAGACCACTTTACTTATCCATTTGGCACTTTTTCTTATAGAAGAATGCCATTTGGCCTATGTAATGCTCCTGCCACCTCCCAAAGGTGCATATATGTAATCTTTTCTGATATACTTGATAAATTTTTAGAGATTTTTATGGATGATTTCTCTGTGTTTGGAGAGAATTTCAGTCAATGTTTATATTACCTTAGCCTGGTTCTTCAAGATGTGAAGAGACCAACCTGGTCTTGAGCTGGAGAAAAGCCATTTCATGGTCACTCAAGGCATTGTGCTTGACCATGTGGTCTCCCATAAGGGCATTGAGGTTGACAAAGCAAAAATTGGCTTGAATGCACGCTTACCCCCACCAAAAATAGTCAAGCAAATCAGGCCTTTTTTAGGACATGTAAGATTTTACAGGAGGTTTATCGAGGACTTCAACAAAATTTCCAAACCTTTGTGCCACTTGCTGTGTCAAGATGTGCCATTTAATTTTGATGCTGAATGTCTTGAAGCATTTGAGGTGTTGAAGAAATGTCTAACATCTGCCCCTGTGATCTAAGCTCCTGATTATACCCTACCCTTCAAGTTAATGTGTGATGCATCTGATTTTGCTGTGAGAGTTGTGTTAGGTCAGAGGAAAGATAAACCGCCTTGTGTGGTTTATTATGCTAGCAAATCACTGACAGAAGCTCAGCTGAATTATATAACAACTGAGAAAGAGCTTCTGGTAGTGGTGTTTGTTGTGGATAAATTTAGATCCTATTTATTGGGGTCTAAAATTGTAATCTTCACTGATCACTCTGCCCTAAAGTACTTGCTGGCAAAGAAAGATGTAAAGCAAAGGTTGATTAGATGGATCCTCCTGCTACATGAGTTTGATCTTAAAACAAGGATAAAAAAGGGGTAGAGAATGTCGTGGCTGATCATTTGTCCCAGATTTTAGTTGAGGAGCGTGCTACCACACTTGTGACAGATTCATTCCCTAATGAGCAATTATTTTCCATCTAGTCTGTTGTTCTCTGATTTTCCAATATAGTCACAATTACTTTGCTATAGGTAGGATCTCTTCCCACTAGTCCAAGATGGATAAGGACTTGTTCTTCTCACAAGTCAAATATTTTTTTTTGGGAGGATCCGTACCTGTATAAGTATTGTGCAGACTAGATCATTAGAAGATGTGTCCCTGAAAGTGACACCCACAGTATTCTAATAATGTGTCATGAATATGCCTATGGGGTCACTTTAGTGGGAAAAAGTTAGCAGTAAAGGTGCTGCAAAGTGGGTTTTATTGGCCTTCTTTATTTAAGGATGCCCATGTACACTCCAAAACCTGTGTAAGATGTCAAAGGATTGGTGGCGTATCAAAGAGAGACTCAATGCCACTGCAATCCATCCTTGTTGTGGAGCTATTTGATATATAGGAGATAGATTTTATGGGCCCCTTTCCTCCTTCAATTGGATTTAACTTCATCCTTATGGTTGTTGATTATGTTTTCAAATAGATGGAAGCTACTGCCACACGGACAAATGACCACAAAGTTGTCCTCAAATTTATCAAAGAAAATATATTCTCCATATTTGGCACCCGTAGAGCATCATCAGTGATGGGGGAAGCTATTTTTATAACAGACACTTTGAGAGCCTGCTTAAGAAGTATGCTGTTACACATAGGGTTGCTACTCCCTACCACCCACAGACTAGTGGGCATATAGAGATTTCTAACAGAAAAATTAAGCATATCCTGGAGAAAACAGTTAGAACTGATAGGAAGGATTGGTCAATAAAATTAAATGATGCTTTGTGGGCTTATAGGACAGCCTATAAGACCCCAATAGGAATGTCCTCATTCCGATTAGTCTATGGCAAAGCATGTTATCTTCCTGTGGAGTTAGAGCACAAGGCATTTTGGGCCATTAAAAGTTTGAATATGGACCTAACTTCTGCTGGTGCTGACAAAAAATTATAGCTGTTTGAGCTGGAGGAACTAAGGTTGGATGCCTACTCAAATTCTAAAATTTACAAGGAAAAAGCTAAAGCCTTCTTTGATAAGAACCTGTTGAGAAAGGAATTTGCTGATGGGGATAAGGTATGGCTTTTCAACTCCAGACTGAAGTTCTTTCCTGGTAAATTAAGATCTAGATGGGATGGACCTTATACTATTTTGCATGTATCCCCATCTGGAGCTGTAGAGATCATGAACCCGAAATTGGGGAGGGTAATGAAGGTAAATGGTCAAAGGCTCAAACCTTGTCTGAAAAATAATATGGAGTCCTTTGAGACCATCAGCCTTCAAGAACCTCCCAATTGAGAATGATCTTGAACTTGTATAATATATATCATATCTGCCATTTAGCTTGCAAACTTCTATTGTTTTTGCCTAGGTTTTCAGTTAGTCTAATGTCTGAAAAATGTTGTCCTTTGATGCTTTTTTTTGGTCTAAAATTTGTTAGTATCTGCTGGTACTAAGCTGCCAATATGGTTGTTGTTGAGTTGTGGATAGTGCAGAGTGAAGTGTTGAGCATATCTGCAGTTTTGAGAGCTGTCGAGAGGTTCTAAGTACTGATCGAGAGGTCCTAAGTGAATTTTAAGAGGTTCTGATGCTTGTCTAGAGGTTCTGCCACTGAAAGGCAACCTCTCGAGTCCTACTTTCTGAAGAGTGGCAACTTCTCGAGTGGATCCGACAACCTCTCGAGCCCATTGTTTTGAAATCCAAATCAACTCGAGAGGTTCCTACTACCAAAGTGATCTACTCAAGATCCACTGAGGAATTGCTCGAGCAATTTTTCTGAAGCTCCCTGAAGCCTTCTGTGCATCGATAAGATTGATACCACTCGAGGAACCACTCGAGGAGTGTGTTCTGAAGCTCTCTGAACCACTCGAGGTGTTTAAAATGCTTCAATAGGTTGAATCCATTCTAAATCATCTGCTCGAGAACTCCTCGAGGTTCCAAATCTGAAGCCCTCAACCTGTTGAGATCGGGTTTTAAGGTTTTAAAAGCCTTCGTGAGGTTCATTTCCTCATTTCTCTCCCTCTGTGCAAAACCCAGTTTCCTTTGTCCGCGAGAACTGTTCTTCCTATCCAACTCAACCTTTGAGCTTCCATTCATCCATTACTTTTGCTGGTTGGGGCAACATTGTAAAGTCACCATTTTGCACCAAGCTTCTTCCGATTTGGTTCTCTATGCTCAATTTGGTGTGAAACCCTAACAGTAGGGTAAGTTCTTCATTATTCTCTGTTCCAGTTATGGGTTCTATTTTAATTTCTTTTTGGACTGAGTTCAGTGTGCTATGGATCGTCAATTGGTTAAGGATTTTGATTGCTGAGAGTTATTGCTGTGTTTAAGATAAGCTAGGCTTTACTGTAGCTAAATGGCTGACCCTGGAAGATTTGATGATTCCCTAACCAATTTACTCCAATCTTCCCCAAAATCACTTAGGATATCTAGTAGACTAGCATCCTCCCAGCCTCAATCAGATCCACCTATGAAAAGAAGGCTAAGTGAGTCATCTGAGCCTGCTAAGAAATCTAAAAAATCCAAGCAAACCAAAAAGCCCAAGAAAGGCAAGAAGAGTATTGAGGAGGTACCTGCTTTACCTGAGACTTTTTTTAGTCCCCTAATAACACCCAATGAATTTGTGGATGAGTTGTAGTTGGTACCTGAGACTATTTTTGATGTACCTTACTTTACCAAGGAGGAGTGGGGTAGGGAAACAATAGCTTATTTGGCTAAGGCCTCCTTGGAACCCCTCCTGAGTCCATTAAATGAGATTGTGTATCCTAGGTTGGTGAAGCTCTGGTATCAGAACCTCAGGTTGCATGAAGCTAGTGGGGCAAATGAATCTATTTTTGTGGTATTGATAGATGATTGGGAGATTGTGGTGGATATTAGAGACATAGCACTTGTATTGGGAATCCCATTCCAATATGACCCTTCTTGCAGTGTAGGAGCTCCAATCAGTGCTTCATTTAGGGACATTACCCAACATTTAACTCAGGGACTAATTGGATCTGGAGAATAACCGAGAAGGAGGGATTTTGATACCAGCTTGTTATTCATGGACAACATTCTGAGAAAGAATGTATTTGTAGCTGGACATCAGCGAGAATGAAGGCACCCCATTGTGAATGCCCTTTACTCTTTCTCAAAGGGGCATTTTTCAATGCTCCTGAGCTGATCTTTGATGGGATGTCTGACATTCATAGGAAGGTTAAGAAGAGACAAACAATGCTGGGTTTACCTTACAGTAGGCTCATCACAACCTTGTTGAAGAAAAGGAAATATGTCTAGAAGGAGCGAGATCCAACTGATGACTTGCCCCCTGTGGTGTTTGGGAAGAAGTTATGGACAACAAGTGTGACTTGATGGGGAAGAAGAAGGGGACTATGGATGTATCTGCAGCTACTCCTGTGGCCACCACTGTCGCCACCACTCCTACACCTTCTACTGACAGCTAAGCATCATTGCCCACAACATCTTCATCTACAGTTTTAGTACCCAATCAATCAACACACACTTTAGAAGCTACTCCTGTGGCCACCACTGCTGCCAGTTCAGTACCACACACCATCCCCTCATCAATCATCTCACATTCCATTCCATCCTCTATTCTTGCACCCATGCCTACCATTTCCACTTCAACACCTTCCATAATCACCACCACCATCTCCTTGTCAGCTCCAACTACAACTCTCGAATTTCCATATACCCTACCCACTCCCACCATAAAAAGAAAATACCAAAAGAGAACCCACCACCCAAAAACAACACCCCTTACACTTAGCCCATCCATTTCCCTACCTCCACCAAGTTCTCCCATTCCAATTCCTGATCCCATTGCCATACCCAACCCTACCCTGGTCCCACCTTCCCCATTTACCTATGACAGTGTACCTATGGTCACTACCATTGATTCATCCTTTGAACCCATTCACCCCACTGAATCAGTTACTTCTCCTACCCATTCCCTACCTCCTATAAATACCCATGACCTGAAGCAGTTCACTACTGAGGGGTACTCAACCTTGTGAGTACCCCATTGTGGAGGATATTGGACATGATGAGTACACACCCCTTCCGGACTCTCCATGGCTTGACCATTTCCACTATGGCCCTACATCAGCTTTCCAGCCAATCCCACCTACCCAACCTGTTACACAAGTCTTACCAGACACCTTTGCTCAAATTCTTTCCCTCCTTGCCTCTCCAAACCCAACTCCTTACCAATACTGAACATCAGGCCACTATGCAAGCCAGCCTACATTCCATCCAATCAACTCTTCAAACCTTACACCCAGCAGCCCAACAACCTACACCTACACCCATACCTGTACCCACACCACCTCCTTCACCCTAGCCTTCTACTTCTATGGTCACAACAGTTGTTGCCACCAAGACAGACCTTGGTCATGATGAGCTGGACCTTATCACCTCTACCTCCACACGTCTGAAGCTTTAATGTTGAACTCAACCACGCGAAGACTAGAGCTACCACGCGACAAGTCTGGGAATCGATTGCAACCTGACGAAGGTCTAAACTCCAACTTCTATCATTCTATAGAGGACTTTTTGAGGATTTCCAAGGATTAGGGCACGCACTCCCATGCTCAAATCTCCGTGCACGCGCCCTGAGGCATCGAAGGATCATTATTCGGCCATGTGGCATCGTTAAAATTAGGGTTTCCTAACCCTAATGCGCCGCCACACCACTGCTATATAAACCTAAGCCTGGTTTAGGTTTAGGGAGACTGGAAGTTAGACTTTGAGGAGACTTTAAGTTAGAATTTAGAAGAGGAACTTCTATCGCAGATTTTGTGATTTTCTTGTTCTTCCTGTAACTGTAAGTAGTTTTCTTTTTCTTCTTTTTCTTCTCTCTATGGCTCAGCACTTGCTGGCCATGCCTTTGTATGTCTATTGAGGTTGGATTAATGGAGTTTTTGTAATAGGATTTGTACTCTTATGGGATTTGTGTATTTGTGAGCTGTTCTGTGCAAGGCTACTGCCTTGTGATTCGCCATTACTTTGGCTGTGTTTCAAAGCAATGGAAGACTGATTCTAAGGATCCACTCAGATCCAAGTGACCTGTGTGTCTGGGCTATCACGGTCCTATACAGCCTTAGCCCCACCACATGACCCACTAGATATGAAATTCTCATGGGAGCCGGAGCTGGTAGCCTTGTGACCATGGTGGTAGCAACAATTAACTTGTTTTGTCTTGGGCTCCGTGAGGAGGATAGCCCCTAGGATAGTCTGTGACCATTTAAGTGGATAGGCTATAGCCTTAGGGTGAATCTAATCCGCCGATCCAAGATGGATCCTTCTTCCTTGAGCCTGAGCTGTTAAGCCTGGTAGGAGATTGTGCAGAGGCAGACTCCCCATATATTTGTATAGACCCGCCATCCGATGTTAGATCTGATCTGGTTATGGAGATTGTAGGCTTGTGACTGGACCATTGCTGCCCCACTCAAGCAATGGACAGCTAGATCTAAGGTGGTACTCAATCTCTTGTTGGTTCTATGTGTCTGGGCTATCATGGTCCTATACAACCTTAGCCCCACACATAGAGCTTTAGAGGTTCAGGTTCCCTATGGATTCCCTGAGCTTGTAGCCTGGATGAAGTAGTGCCTACAATGATTAATTTGTTTTGACCCATCTCTGGACTGTGGTTCCCCTATGGGATAGTCTGTGACCATTTGAGTGGACAGGTTATAACCTTAAGGGATCAGATCATGGCACAGGGATGAGTTGGATTCTTTCTCCTCTTTGGTGATAATATAGCCATTGGACAGGATTTTTATAACATCAAATCTGAATCTGAGTTACAAAACTCCTTTGATCTAGACCCAATAACATACTTCTCACCCTTTTATATTTATTTTCCACACTCCATCCATCTTCTCAACCCTTTCTGTAGTTAACTCATTAGGCTATCTTAGAATACTTAGAATAAGTGACCTTAAACTCCCCTCCTTTTAGAACTGCCAGATCTGTAGTCAGATATGGAGGGACTACTAGAGACGACTCCTTTGGAGCTGTAGATCACCTTTCCCTGTGGGACAAACCCTTACTTATCAAAACTTGCTACAAATGGACCCTGTATCTTGCAGGTCTAGGATTTCTCAGTTGTGCTGATTCCATTCCCTGTTTTACTCTTTCTTTGATTTTAAATTATTTTTACCACCAACAAATAAAACAAGCACACTGAGATTCCGCAATAAGTTTTTGGCGCCGTTGCCGGGGAAAGATGATCTATTAGTCCCTTAGTTTTTGTTTTTTTAGTATTCTTTGTAAATGTGAATAATTGATACTGCTGATATAATTTTGAATCTTTCTTGCAGACCTAGACAACAGCAAAGAAGGACATTGGACCGTATTTGGAGATTAGCTACCTCTGTTTGCAATTCTCTAACCTTTAACACTCAGTCTAGTTTCTTTGAAAATTACATAGCAGTTGTTTAATATAGTTGTAAATGTATGTCCTCTTAAAATAGCTGTAAATTTGTTAAAAAATTCTTTGAATCAAGTGCAATGTGCATGCAAGGAGTTGTCCCTGCTAGTGGTGTGTTTGCATGCTAGGTAGGAGATCTCTTAGTCCTACTTTAGAGCTGTTCAACCCTGAGCTAGAAAGGGGTAGAAAGGCGGGAAGGAGCAGGCACACCAGTGAGAGCCCCAAGCCCAGATCACGGGACAGTAGTCATGGGTGAAGAACAACCCAGAACTCTCAAGGAGTTGAATGCTTCGGATGACTATAACTCTCCATTCAGCATTCAATTCCCTGATGTTCAAGGGAATTATGAGATTAAAACTTCAATCATCTAGATGCTACCCTCTTTCCATGGGCTCAGCAAGGACGACCCTTATAAGCATATTAACTAATTTTTGGCTTTGTGCATCACTTTCAATATCGCTGGTTTGGGACCTGAAGCTACTAGGCTCAGGCTCTTTCCCTTCTGTCTGAAGGATAGGGTTAGTACCTGGTTGGCTACTCTTCCCAACAATGGCATCACTACATGAAAAGACCTGCAGACCAAGTTCCTGACAAAGTTCTTCCCTGAGACCAAAACTAGCCAGTTGAGGAAGGAGATTCTTGCTTTTGCCCAATCTCCAACTGAGGACTTTAATCAAGCCTGGGATAGGTTCAAGGAAATGCTCAAACAATGCCCCCATCACAAGATCCCAGACTGGCAGCTTGTACAAAGCTTCTACAATGGGATTAATGACAAAAATAGAGATATGGTTGATGCCTCTTGTGGTGGAACCTACATGCACAAGACTGCTGATGAGGCATGGAAATTGTTTGAGGTGATTAGTGAAAATGCTTTTCAAAAACCATCCCTGGCAAGAACTAGTCAGAAGTCTGAGTCAAAAGTGGGGCCTGCTACTTTGTCAAGAGGAAAAGTTTATGAGGTGTCTGGGAATAATGACCTGCAGCTGCAGATGGCTAACCTCTCAGGGAAGTTTGACAAATTGTTGACTGTGATGCAACCCAGAAGGGCTGATATGCCAGTCCCCACAGCACACAGTAGAGGAATGTCCATCTGCAGGGCAATATCCTAAATTTCCCTGCAGATTGAACTGCTCAAGTGGTGGAGGCATGTCTGATATGCCAGTCCCCACAGCACACAGTAGAGGAATGTCCATCTGCAGGGCAATATCCTGAATTGATATTGGAACATGCTGCTGCTACGCAATCTTATAGCCAGCAATAATCTGGTGGCTACAACAGATAGCCATATGGATACCAGCACCAAAATGCTGGTTACCAATGGAGAGACCACCCAAATCTGAGGTGGAGGCAAGACAACTATATGCAGTCCCAGCAGATGTTGGCCTTACCTCAAAGGCCACAGCAGCAGTTCAATCAAGGATATGCCCCTAGGTCCAATTTCCAGCACCAGCAGTAGCCCCATCAGCAAAAAAATCAATTGGTCATACCCTCATCTCAACCCAGGAATACTTCTTTCGAGGACTAGGTCTTGACCTCACTACAAAACCTGGGGTCCTTGGCTTAGACTGTGAATGCTCATGGTCAGAGCATAAAGAAGTTGAAAGAGCAGCTAGGCCAACTATCGAATGCCTTAGCTAAAAGAGAAGAGGAGAGGTTGCCCAGCCAGCTAGTGGTAAATCCCAAGGGCCAATTTTTGATTGGTGAAGGATCCTCAAACCCTGAGGGGCAGGGGGATCTTTCATTAAATTGATTCACAAATCTGTGCATGGTGTATGTTATGTATTTTAGTATGGTTTGTTCTTTTTACTATTTTTAGGAATTTTTAGTGATCTTGTCGGAGTTTGAATGTATATTATCTAAACAATTCGTCTGCCTGCTTTGCTTCTGGTCCCCTTTGAATTGATGCTTGTGAATGAATGAATGATGATTAGATTGTGTGATAATGAGAATATTTTGGATATGAGGTTTTGATTAGATGCTTTTTGGAGCAATTGCATGAGTAATTATTGGGAAAGCAGTGAGAGTCCTGTTGTGAATGAATAAGGGTGTCCCTGGACGAGAGCATGTGAGAGAATCTGTTAAGTAGTGAAAAATACCATTTTTTACCCCTAAACATGAGCTTTGAAAGACCCTTGAGAAGACTAAATAAGTGCTTTAGTGTGCATTTTACAGCTAACCAATTAGACAGGTCCAAGTCCGAAAAGCATCCTAAAATGATCAAAAAGCTGACAACTCATGTCAAGCTGAAAGATGGATTGAAGAAACAACCTCAGCAATGGTTAAAAAGGGTCTAAAAGAGCAGACAAAGACCTGAAAAAAGAGAGAGAGCCATTCGCAAAGAAGAATGGGAGCCTAGAGTCCAATTCGCAAAGAACTTTTACTATTCGCAAAGAACCTTGAACTTTGCGAAAAGAAGAAAACACTCCTCGAATAGAAGATTTACCTCTGCGAAAAGAAGAGAAGTCCTTTGCGAAAAGAACTTCTGAAGCCAAAGTCCTTCGCGAAAAGAACTTACGAAGCCAAAGTCCTTTGCGAAAAAGAACTTTTGAAGCCAAGATGCTTTGCGAAAAAGAACGAAGCCAAAATGCTTTGAAAAGAACTGGAGCCAAACTACTTTCTTGAAAAGACCCTTAAACTTCTGCGAAATGGCATCTTTGGGATTCTGACCACTTTGAAGGGCATTTCGATAAACTCTACAGCCCCAATGTAATTAAAGCCGAGACATTAGGAAGATTCCAAGCACAAACCAAAGGCATATTCATGCGTGAAAACCCAAAGATGAAATCACTTGGCGGGAACTTCTAGAAGCTCAAACAAACTTTGAATTCCCATACAAATTGATGCTTCTAACGCTGATTGGTGAACGAGATCGAGCATTTTCATTGGCGAACAGATCCGGATCCCGTGCTCAACGACCATTGGGCAATCCGGATCGAGCACTTCGATTGGTCAATTGACCTTATGCAGGATAGAGGGAAAGCTATAAATTGAGAAGACATTTGCCCAATTGAGGCATCCAGTTTTGAGTTTTCATCTCTGTTTCTCCTTCGGTCGGATAGTCTATCTGCACCTTGTAATTTCTTCCTCTGTTTTGCTTTTGAGAGTTCTTTGAGAGTGCTTTTGTAACTCCAAAGAGATCGGATTCAAGACTGCTAGTCTGAGGGCTTTCTAAAGCCGTGCTCTGTAATTGTAAGATTGAATTTAAAAGGTTGCTGTAAACTGTGTTTTCTCCATTGGATTCATGTCAAGGGTTCTTATTGATCACCTTAGTGCATTAGACTCCTTTAGATTCACTACTTTGCATGCAATTTCCCTTGATTCATTACCTATGCGAATTAGCGTTGGTAACCTAGTTACGGCACTTGCGATGATGTTCATGTTCAATTGAGGATAGGTCAACAACTATTGGATGATCCGTGACCATTTAAGTGGAGATCATAACCATAAGTCTAAACCCTTCCTTAATTCAGATTTATTTCTCTTACATCTGTCTTTGGTAGCCGGATGAAGATTGAATCAACTCATGTTGTTGCGATTCTCCATTAAAATTCAAAGGCGAAATCACGAAAGTTATTATTTCTCCATTTGATTTATTTTAATCACTTCCCCAACTTGAATACGGATCGGTTAGTTAGTTCTTTTCTTTATTTGCTTTTAGTTAAGCGTGACAAAACCCAACACTCTCTTTTTATCACTTTCTAGATAATTATAGAGCGGATCGGTAGCATGAGATCTGGAGGTCTATCTCATATTTCAGACAAATTCTCTGTGGACGATCTTTAATATACTCACTTTTAAAACTTACTACAATTGGCCCTGATCTTGCAGGCTATTGTTAGCCCTCAATGTGCTGATATCTCTTTCATAATTTAAAATTATGTAACTTATTATTCATTAATTCGTTCTCAAAATACACATAAAAAAGGCACATGTGGAGTTACAACAAGTTTTTGGCGCCGTTGCCGGGGAAGTTTGTTCTAAAATAGATAGACCTATGTTTATTTTCATTTATTTTAATTTTTGCTTTAAACCTGCACTTTGCATTCCAAGTGCTTGATTAAATGTCTCTGATTTTGTATAGAAAACTGTTTCTTTACTGAGAATTTTTTTTTTTTATTATTTTTACGAGTTTTATTCTTTGCCTTCTAGTTATTTGAATAAATCGCTGCCACTCTTTTGTCTTTTGTCAAATTTGAGTTTTTCTTTTATTTTTATCAATACTTGAATAAGGTACTTTGCAGTTTTGAATGTTTGCAGATCCGGAGCGGCCGTCAACAAGGAGCATCATCTGGACCAAAATGGAGCAGATCCGCTTGAGTTTGCATCCTTCTCCTTGGCATTCATTTTCTATTTTAAATTCTTGAGAACCATGATTACATTGTGTTTATTATTTGTTACGATTATAATTTCTGCATCTTTTAGGCATCTTTGATTTTTATTTTTTACAAAACCAAATACAAAATAAAAGAAAATGAAAACACAAATAGAAAATCTCTTAGTTGTTTCTCATTATTTTCAAGATAGAGTAAATAAGGGCTCTTGTTGAGCTGTGATCAAAACAAGTAAAAAAAAAAAAAATAGAAAATTATAAAATAAAAAAATATATATATATCTTCGTATGGGCTATTTTTCTCCATTTGCATCCACTTTTCCCATCCGGACCTCTTTGAGATCATTTTTTTTTTTTAAGGAATCATGTAGGATAATGAGTAGTGAATCATAGGCTGTTTTGAATATTCAATGGACCCACTTATTTTATTTTCCTTCGAGATTTCTTCATCATAAATGGGTCTCAGCTGTGTATGAACTCTGTTTTTAATAAGTGCTCCCATGCTTCATCAACAAAGGGGTCAATCTTATGAATCTTATGAATCTTATGAATCATTTGGCATTAGATTTTCGTTTTAGAAATTTTAGTTTCAAATTCTGTTTTTAGATCGCTGATTTTTTTTTCTTTCTTAGGTTAATGTGTCCTAGTTTTACTAATTTTCGTCATTTTTCTGTGAGTATAGTTAGTTTCTAACTTTGTTTTCCTATTTTGCATTCACAAATTCTGTTTTTGTATCAACACTTTTCTATTTTTTTTTTAAAACTTTGTATGCAGCTGAACCAGAGCCTGCTCTTTCTGCTGGAATTGAACGAGAACCATTTACAGAAGCTGCAGTAGAAGAGGAGCTTCAAACTTCCGCTGAGCCTCAGCCAGCCCCTACCCTTCCTCACAGTCCTGAGGCTGTCAGCTCTTCTGCTGCACCTCTGACTGCCATTGAAGGCCTGGTCCCTTACACCCCCACCCCCTCCCCTATCCCAGATAGCCCTCCATCTATCATTGCCATTCCAGATACCCCTTCCACACCCACCACCCCTATTATTCAAACCCCACCCATCTCACCCAACCTTGCCTTACTCCTGGCAGACTTGCCCATTCCCAGCCCAGAGGAGGTAGCCACCCCCATACTAGCCCCATCCCTTTCCCCCCTCTTTTCCTTTTATTTTCTGTAAAATTTCTGGTTCATGCAATTTGCTTTCTGCAATTCTCCATGCTATTATTTTTTCTCCTGTCTTCCCCTAATAATTGTCCACCACCTTTGAACCAGTGAGGACACTGCTCCTCATAGGTTTGAGGGTGTGGCGACAAGTCTGCCTAGGAATAGTTAACATAAGGGCGTGAGAATCACCTAAGTAATTAGGAAATGTATTAATTTACTTAAGAATCATGACAACTAGAAAATTTAAAATTCGCCAAATTTAGACATTCTAAACCTTGCGATATTCTACATTTCCATGATGATTACACATAAAAACATACCGGTATCGACGTAGTAAGTCAAAAGGAAGAGAAAAGGTAAAGATATACTTAAAAGCTCAAGGAAAAACCATAACCAGTGAGAATTGAGCCCATATATTTTCCATCTCTGTTGAAGAGTGGTCGAGGCAATTTTTACGATTCAAAGGATTGGTGAGGCATTAGATCCACTAGAAGTTAGGAAACTCCAAATTAAAACAAGTAACTTGACACTCATGAACCGAGGAAAAGATCAAGGCCTTCTTTGAATGACTTGAACCTATGAACCAACCAAGAAAATCTGCTCTGTTGTACCCCATTTGAGTCAGAATCCTACAATTCTTCATCAAAAATACTCAAAAGTACGCACTTTTGAACCTATGGAACTAATTCAGCTTTCCCTCACTCACGAGAATTCAGAGGTAAAGGAGAAAGAATCGAAGATGGACCATTTGGGCAACATCAAGAAAATGAAGAAAAATACCTCAAAAAGCAGGCAATATGGTGACCGAGAAAAGAAGAGACAAACAATGTGAAAAAGTTGCAAGCAAAAAGGCAAAAAGGGACCTTATGTTGAAAATGCAAGATCAAAGAAAGAACGATCACTGTGGAATGTGAGAATCTCGAAAAGAAGAAGAAAGAAGCTAAACTCAAAAAGTGGAGTCATGAACCATCTCTGCACTTCACGAGTTCTCAAATTCAAACCTCTGCTCAAAGCGCCTTTCCTTGAAACTTCACTCCATAAGCCATACAAACAAACCTAGATTAAAAGCCCTTGTGATCCAAAGTTGAGTGAGTGTCATGTGGAGATAAGAAGTGACCCAATCTATGGTGAGGAGATGTCAATGATGCCATTGCCTAAGAATCATGCCTATGCTCATGCTTACAGATCCATTTGGGAGATGTAACCGCTCTTGAATTTGGAGTGAAATGAACCCCTCAACAAAAACACCATGAGAGTATACCCCGTGAGTATTTGGGTTGGAACTTGAGCACCTTAAGTATGACTTATAACCTAATTTTTATCCATAGGATGAGCTTCATCTTGGCACATTTGTATGATTTTCTATTTGTTCAGATTGGAAATATTGAAACATTCATGAGGTTTATAAATGTTTAAATTCTGTGCAAACAATAATCAAATTTTCGTTTTCATCATTGATTCAAGAGTAACTAACCCTGCTCCTTGATTGCTCATTTGATAATATTGCAATCGATGTTAACTGCTTCATGGAGAAGTTTGTGGGTACCTTCATTTGAAAACCCTCGGGAGACTTCACTCCTCCTCTAGGGATCACCTAGGGGTTTAAAAGGCTTGTTGCATATGCTAAATGCACTGTGCTTCCTACAAAAGTGGCTCTTTATTTTGCTTTTATGTTTCTTTGCTCAGGGACTAACAACGCTTAGGTTTGGGGGTGTGTTAAGTAGTGAAAAATACCATTTTTTTCCCCTAAACATGAGCTTTGAAAGACCCTTGAGAAGACTAAATAAGTACTTTAGCGTGCATTTTACTAACCAATTAGATGTCCAAGTCCGAAAAGCATCCTAAATGATCAAAAGTCGACAACTCATGTCAAGTGAAAGATGGATTGAAGAAACAACCTCAAAGAATGGCTAAAAGGGTCTAAAAGAGCGCATAAAGACCGAAAAAAGAGAGAGCCATTCGCAAAGAAGAATGGAGCCTAGAGTCCAATTCAAGAAGAACTTTTACTATTCGCAAAGAACCTTGAACTTTGTAAAAGAAGAAAACACTCCTCGAATAGAAGATTTGGCAGTGCGGAAAGAAGAGAAGTTCTTTGCGAAAAGAACGTCTGAAGCCAAAGTCCTCTGCGAAAAGAAGTTCTGAAGCCAAAGTGCTTTGCGAAAAGATGTTCTGAAGCCAAGATGCGTTGCGAAAAAAAGAACTTCGAAGCCAAAATGCTTGCATAAAAGAACTTCGAGCCAAACTACTTTGCTAAAAGACCCTTAAACTCGCGAAATGGCATCGGGATTTACTGACCACTTTGAAGGGCATTTCAAAGAAACTCGCACGCTACCTAATGTAATTAAAAGCCCAGACATTCCGAAGATTCCAAGCACAAACCAAAGGCATATTCCACCCACGTGAAAACCCAAAGATGAAATCACTTGGCGGGAACTTCTAGAAGCTCAAACAAACTTTTGAATTCCCATAAATTGATGCTTCTGATTGATTGGTCGAACGGATCGAGCATTTTCATTGGCGAAACAGATCTGGATCCCGTGCTCAATGACCATTGGGCAATCCAGATCTGATCCACACTTGATTGGTCAATTGCCTTCAGATAGAGGAAAGCTATAAATTGAGAAGACATTTGCCCAATTGAGGCATCCAGATTTTAGAGTTTTCATCTCTGTTTCCCCATTCGCGAGAAGCTCATCCGATTCCCCGTAATCCCTTCTTGTATTTTACCTTTGAGAGCCATTGCAGGTGATTTGTACTTCCAAGTTCGGATTCAAGATCAGAACTGAGGGTTTCTCGAGAAGCTCGATCGTAAGTCCGAGGGCTCTCTAAGTCAGTGCTCGTAATTGTAACGTTGGATTTTAAAAGGTTGTCTTGTAATTTGTGTCTTCTCCATTGGAGTCATGTCGCGGGTTCTGAATGTTGACCTTAGTGCATTAGACTTCTTTAGATTCACTCATCCGGATCCAACTTGCCTTAATTCATCATCCTGCGAATTAGCGTTGGTAACCTAATTCAAGCGGCATTCTGATGATGTTCATGTTCAAAATAAAGAATAGGCCATGACTAGGCGATGATCCCGTGACAAATCACAGCCATAAGTCTAAACCTATTCCTTAATTCGGATTTATTTCTCTTACATCTGTGCTGGTAGCCAGATGAAGATTGAATCTGCTCTGTTGAACTACAGATTCTCCATTAAAATTCAAAGGCTAAAATACATGAAGCTATTATTTCTGCATTTGTCTTATTTTAAACACCTCCACAACTCGGATCTGGATCACGTAGTTAGTTCTTTTCTTTATTTGCTTTTAGTTAAACGTGACAAAACCCAACACTCTCTTTTATCTATTCTTTATTTTAGATAATTATGGAGCCAGATCTGGTAGCACAGATCTGGAGGTTTATCTCTCATTTTAGACAAACTTCTCTGTGGACGATCTTGAAATACTTACTTTTAAAACTTGCTACAATTGGCCCTGATCTTGCAGGCCAGTGTTAGCCCCAATGTGCTGATATCCCTTTCATAAGTTAACATCCATATAATTTAGCATTCTTTAATTCTTTAATTTTTGATTCATAATGCACATAATTATGGCACACTTGGAGCGACAACAGAATCTACCCACAAAGCAAAGGTCAAAGGCTGACATGGGTGTTTTTTAAATAAGTCATTGAAGACCTTATTCAGCAAATGCAAATTGAACGAAGCACTCCCTCTCGATTATAAGGAAGCTATCTTTTGCCGCACGGTTCAAAATTTGTTGTGAATTCCTTGTGCAGTTTGGATGAACATCCAACCTCGCGACCCACTCACTTCTATCCAGCGAGCAGAGCATTTCAAAGCGTGCCAAGCCTCGCGATTTATATAATCCAACACCACGTTTCTTTCCTTTTATGTTTTCTCTTTCTTCTCCAGCCAGCGAAACCCTAGCTCTGACTCCCATTAACCTCTCTCCTCCAGCATCCAGTTTACAATCCATCATTCACCTTCTCATTCTGGGGATTTGTTCCTAAAGCCTCTTCCACCAGTTGCCCCCTGCTAAGAGCTCTCACGGTCTTTTACGCATCAGATTGAACAGAACCCTAACTTTTAGGATAAGCCTTAGCTCTCAACCATCTTGCCAACTACACAGTCACATAGGAGAAGTTCCATGGCCCCTAAGAGCGCACCTGTGAAAAGAGCAAGGGATAAGGCTCCCATTGAGCTCACTCCCAAGAAAGCCAAGTCCTCTGAGGCGCCACAAAAAGGGAAGGAAGCGATTCAGAATGTGGCTGCGCTACAACCTGATTATTCTACACCCTCTGAGCTCCTGACTCCCATTCCCTTGGAGCCTGAAGCCATTTTTGACCTCTCTTTCTTTGAAACGGAGCCTCTGTCAGCCCCTACCATTGAGTTTATCCGTAAAGCTGGTTTGACCCCACTGCTGCAAGCTACCCTAGAATAGTACAACTCTTTTACCAGCACATTAGGGCTAGACCAGACCATCGTGGACAGCCATGCCTCCTAGTGTTAGTTGACAATTTTGAAATGTTACTCAACCCTGAGTTGATTGCTGAAGTAATGGGTATCCCTGCTGTCTTTAACCCCAACTGCGGATATGGCCCTCCTTTGTGTGCCCCTATTGATACCATTACACAAGCCCTTACCAGAGGGTTGAAGGCCACAGGGGATTCCATCAGGAGAAGAGATCTGGACCCCAAACTCCTGTTCATTGATCAAGTTCTCCGAAAGAACATCTATTGTGCCGGCCATCAGCAGGAGAGGAGGACCCCAATTGCTGATGCTCTCTATTCCTTCTCTCGGGGCCACAGATTCCATGCTGCTGGGTTGATGTTTGAGGCCATGAAGGATATTATGGTAAAGATAGGGCATAAAAAGAAGCTCTACACTCTCCCCTATGTAAAGCTCATCACTAAATTACTCTTGAGGGGAGGGTACAAGATACCAGTGGGGGAGTTAATTGTTGACCTCCCCCCTACCACTTTCGCAAAGTGACAATGGGAGATCAGCAGGAGTTTGATGGATCCCAGTAAGAAGAAGAAAGCTCAGACTGCTTCTGAGAAAGGAGAGAGGACTGCTGCTGCGAAGACCACCCCTGCTCCCAAGAAGGTGGCTAAAGCTCCTGCTCCCAAGAGGGTGGTGCAAGCTAAAGCTCCTGCTCCCAAAGATGCATATACACACTGCAAGGTCCCTGCAGCTGTCTGAATTGGACGAGCTGAGGATGGATGCTTACGCCAATGCCAAGATCTACAAGGAACGATCCAAAGCTTTCTTTGACAAGGGCTTACTGAGAAAGAGCTTCATCGTTGGTGGCAAGGTTTGGTTATTTAACTCCAGACTAAAATTCTTTCCTGGCAAACTAAAATCCCGATGGGAAGGTCCCTATATTGTTATAAATGTTTCCCCATCTGGTGCTGTGGAAGTCAAGGATCCCAAATTTGGGCGGACCTTGAAAGTGAATGGTCAGAGGCTTAAGCCTTGTCTCGAAAAACCTGTCAATCCTATGAACGCTATTCATTTTCAAGGGACCCCTTCATCTACATGACCCACAGTTGTGTCCATGTTGTACTATACTGCTTTACTTTCTTCAATAGTTTTTAGGAAACTGTAGTGTCTCGATGGGGTCTAAGTTTGTGGGGTCTGATAGAGTTTTGATGGGGTTGGTATGATTACTTCTTCTTCTGCGATTTGCTGATTTTTGAATTGAATGCATATTGTTTAATTATTTTTTATGAATATGCTGAACTGCATGAATTGCTCCCTGTTTGGTACTAAGCCTCGCGCATTCCAATTTGAGATTTGGGAAACTCTCGCACAATTCACATAGAGTATTTATTACGTTGTCGCGAGCTTCAACAAACACCGTAGTGCCTCTCGCGCACTACAAGCTACAACATTCATCATCGCGAGATTTCGTTCCTATCTCGCGACCCCCTTGCCCAGCTGCGCGAGTCAAATGCATTTGTCATTTCCCACGCTGATTGCTGGGACTTGTCACTTCCCAACTCACTCTCAATTAATTGCGGCGACTTGGATGTTATTACACCGTTTCATCTTCCACCATCCTCATCTTTAAATCCACAGGGAGCCCCTTTCATATTCATCTCATCCTTTCTCCTCTCACCCTAGCGGTCCTTCCCTAGTCCTAACAATGGCAGATGACAAGCCTAATGCGCTGCCTAACAAGTTTTACCCGATGTGGTTGGAACCGCCCCCACCTAAAGAGCCGGACCCCCTACAACCCCTCTGGGATGAATATGAGGAGGTTCAGCAGATCCTGGCTAAGGAGGAGGAAAAGCTCTAGCCACAGAAGAGAAAGCAAAAGATTGAACCATCCCCATCCCTTGCCCCCTCCACTCAACCCCTTCCACCACCTTCTCAGCCCCCCCATCCTTGATCCCTCTCTCCTTTCCTCTTTCCTTTTGTAATTTTTTTTTTTTTTAGCCTTAATGAAATTTTCTTTTTATGCTATTCTGTACAGTTCTCTGTTCTTGGTTGTTTTCTTTCTTACTGTTATGACCTTTTCTTATGTCCGTAATAAATCTGCTGCACCCACACCTTTGAACCAGTGAGGACACTGCTCCTCATAGGTTTGGGGGTGTGGCAGGCAGATCCTGTCAATGGAATAGTTAACCTAAGTGCAGCAGAATCTTGTGAGTAATATGGAAATGGAACCATGTTCACTAGAGAATCATGAAAAATAATGAAATTTAAAATTGTTTCCAGACTTTAGGCATTATAAGCTTGTAATATTTCACATTTCCATGATGAGATCACCAAGGAAACTTACTTGTATCAGCACTTAATGAATCACTAGAGAGAGAAAAAGGTAAGGACATACTTAAGAATTCAAAGGAAGACCATAACCAGTGAGGTTTGGGCCTATACAAATTTTTTTTTCCTTGAGGAGTGACTAAGGCAATTTCTTTTAGCTCTAAGGACTGGCTGAGTCACTATGCTCACTAGAAGTTAGACAACTCCAAGTTAAAACAACTGACAACACTCATGACACTTAGGAAAGGATCAAGGCCTTCTTTTGGACAGTTTGAGCCTAAATAGACCGACCTTAAGCAACTGCCCTTGCCCATACCCCCTTTGAGCTTTAAATCCTAAATTTCTTCAAAAATGCACCTGAGCACTTGTACCTGAACCTATGTATCTGATTTAACCTTACCCTCACTCTGAGAATACAGAAGGTAAAGGAGAAAGAGTTGCAGATGGACTAGCTATGGTCAACATGAGGTGAATAAAGAAGAAGTACCTCAAATTTGGCAGTATGGTAACTGAGAAAATGGTGGCATTTCAGAAAAGCAAAAACAAAATAAAAAGAGGAAAAATGCATAAAAAAGAAACAAAAAATAATAATGAAGAGGAGTAAGAGAGGAGTCAAGAGGGAACTTTCATTGGAAAAATCGAAATCAAGAAGAGAAACTGATCACTTCAAATTTGAAAACCTCAAAGAAGATGAAAGGAGCTGAAGTAAAGAAGGTGAAGTCATGAATCACCTCCATCACCTACTGATTTCTCAAGTTTGCACCCCTTTCAACCTTCCATTCTTTTAACCCCACTCCATAAGCCACATTACAGCCCAGTTAAAAGCCCTTGTGATCCAAAGTTGAGTGAGCTGTCATGTGGAGATAAAGAGTTATTCAATTTATGGTGAGGATCTGTCAATGATGCCAGAACTTCAGAGCTATGCCTATGCTCATGCTTATAGACCCATTTGGGGGTTGTAACTGCTCTTGAGCTTGAGAGAAAATGAAACCCTCAATAGTTCTTCATGAGAGTATGCCCTGGAGAGTTTTTGGTCTGATCTTGAATGCATTAGGTGTGACCTATAACCTAAATTTTGATCCAGTGATGACCTTAATGTTGACACTCCTGTGTAGTGTCTTTGGTGTAAAATGATTGGAGATGCTGTGCTTTCACGAAAAGCTTATACTATTTAAATGTCTGTGCAGCCACTGTGTTTAAATTTCTTTTATTTCTACTGATTCAAAGGCGAACCAACTCTGTTTCTTGACTGTTCACTTGATAATAATACACTTTTGTTAATTGTATCATTGAGAAGTTTGTGGGTGTCTTCACTGAAAACCCTCAGGAGACTTCACTCCTCCACTAGGGATCACCTAGGGGTTTAAAAGGCTTGGTACATATGCTAAATGTATCCGTACTCCCTACGAAAGTGGCATTTAAATTCTATAGTTGATTTAGTGTAGCTTTGCTAAGGGACTAGCAAAGATTAGGTTTGGGGGTGTGTTAAGACCTGAAAAGTACCACTTTTCACTCCTTAACTTAGCCTTTGATTAGACCCTTAGCCATCTAATAAATGCTTGTTAAGTGTTTTCTGTAGGTAATAAACAGCAGGGTAATAAGGCCATGAATCCTGCTAAGGAGCCTGTTTTGGCACCAGAAGTCCCTCAGAAGAATGAACCATGAATCCAGACTATAGAAGAGCCTCGCGCAGCTGACAAATCTCCAGAGGATTCAGAAAAATACACTTCGCACAGTCCTCGCGAAGTCCCAAGACTTCACAAACAAGTTCTCGCGCAGTAGAGTGACAGGAGAGCTTCAGAAGCCTTGTGTCACACAGCTCCCGCACAGTTCAAGAAGACCCCTCTCACCCTTGAACGGTTCGCTCAGAACAGCTGAGGAGAGAGAGCTTCAGAATCCTGCCTCGTGCAACTGTCGCGTAGTAGCCGCGGGATGCAAATATCAAGAGAACCTGTCGCGCAGTTCAGAAAAGCCTCAATGCCTCGCGAGGATCCTCGCGAAGTTCCATTAAGAAGTGAACTTCTCGCACAGTTCTCGTGCTGTTTAGAAAGAAAGCAGTCTCGCGAAAGCCAGAATTAGCCTCACGAAGTGAAACGAAATGCTCGCGTAGTTCCCGCGCTATTCACAAGTATCAATCCAATTGTGCGAAACCCAATCCAGCGAGAACTTAACTGTCTACCTTGTGACTGCTCAAAGCATCAAGAAGCTGCAACTACGCGACGTCTAAAGCTTTAATGTTGAACTCAACCACGCGAAGATTAGAGCTACCACGCGACAAGTCTGGGAATCGACTGCAATCTGGCGAAGCTCTGAACTCCAACTTCCATCATTCTGTAGAGGACTTTCTGGGGATTTCTAAGGATTAGGGCACACACTCCCATGCTCAAATCTTTATGCACGTACCTCGAGGCATCCAAGGATCATTATTTGGCCATGTGGCATCGTTAAAATTAGGGTTTCCTAATCCTAATGCACCGCCACACCACTGCTATATAAACCTAAGCCTGGTTTAGGTTTAGGGAGACTAGAAGTTAGACTTTGAGGAGACTTTGAGTTAGAATTTAGAAGAGGAACTCCTATCGCAAATTTTGTGATTTTCTTATTCTTCCTGTAACTGTAAGTAGTTTTCTTTTTCTTCTTTTTCTTCTCTCCATGGCTCAGCACTTGCTGGCCATGCCTTTGTATGTCTATTGAGGTTGGATTAATGGAGTTTTTATAATAGGATTTGTGTATTTGTGAGCTGTTCTGTGCAAGGTTGCTGCCTTGTGATCCGCCATTGCTTTGGCCGTGTTTCAAAGCAATGGAAGACTGATTCTAAGGATCCACTCAGATCCAAGTGACCTGTGTGTCTGGGCTATCACGGTCCTATACAGCCTTAGCCCCACCACAGGACCCACTAGATATGAAATTCTCATGGGAGCCTGAGCTGGTAGCCTTGTGACCATGGTGGTAGCAACAATTAACTTTTTTTATCTTGGGCTCTGTGAGGAGGATAGCTCCTGGGATAGTCTGTGACCATTTAAGTGGACAGGCTATAGCCAATCCGCCGATCCAAGATGGATCCTTCTTCATCGAGCCTGAGTTGTTTAGCCTAGTAGGAGATTGTGTAGAGGCAGACTCCCCATATATTTGTATAGACCCACCATCAGATGTTAGATCTGATCTGGTTATGAAGATTGTAGGCTTGTGACTGGATCATTGCAGCCCCACTCAAGTAATGGACAACTAGATCTAAGGTGGTACTCAATCTCTTGCTGGTTTTATGTGTCTGGGCTATCATGGTCCTATACAGCCTTAGCCCCACACATAGAGCTTTAGAGGTTCAGGTTCCCTATGGATTCCCTGAGCTTGTAGCCTGGATGAAGTAGTGCCTACAATGATTAATTTGTTTTGACCCATCTCTGGACTGTGGTTCCCCTATGGGATAGTCTGTGACCATTTGAGTGGACAGGTTATAACCTTAAGGGATTGGATCATGGCACAGGGATGAGTTGGATTCTTTCTCCTCTTTGGTGATAATGTAGCAATTGGACAGGATTTCTATAACATCAGATCTGAATCTGAGTTACAAAACTCCTCTGATCTAGACCCAATAACATACTTCTCACCCTTTTATATTTATTTTCCACACTCCATCCATCTTCTCAACCCTTTCTGTAGTTAACTCATTAGGCTATCTTAGAATACTTAGAATAAGTGACCTTAAACTCCCCTCCTTTTAGGACTGCTAGATCTGTAGTCAGATCTGGAGGGACTACTAGAGATGGCTCCTTTGGAGCTATAGATCACCTTTCCCTATGGGACAAACTCGTACTTATCAAAACTTGCTACAAATGGACCCTGTATCTTGCAGGTCTAGGATTTCTCAGTTGTGCTGAATCCATTCCCTGTTTTACTCTTTCTTTGATTTTAAATTGTTTTTACCACCAACAAATAAAACAAGCACACTGAGATTCCGCAACACCTAGCTGTTCATTTTCCATATTTGAAGTTTATTTTACCAAAACATCTGTTCTCTTCCTCAATTCTCCATCCCTTTATCTCTGATTTGGTTTTTAAATCTGTTTTTAATTAGATCTAGTCTATTCATGTTTTAGTTTAGTGACAACCACAAAACTCCATCTCTTTTCCCTATTTTCCTTAGTTTTAACTTAGCATAGGATTAGTAGTGCTAGATCTGTAGAAAATATGGAGATTTACTACCTTTTAAATCACAAGTCTCTGTGGGGAATAGGCCTCATTTAAAACTTGCTACAACAGGCCTTGGATCTTACAGGACTGTGTATGATTGTTGTTGTTTTTGTACTATTTTATTGCATTTTTGTGCACAACAATTATACATCAACAACGAGGCCTATTCCCCATGTATCAAGATCAACCTCTCTACAGAGCATGTGACTTTATATTGCAAAATCACAGCCCATGAAAACAGAAACCCTCCATGCTACCGACACAACAAGTAGAATCAAAAGGATACCTAGCTAACATGGAGAGTGAGGCGATCCACATGATACAAGAAGCCAGAACATCAGGCGGACTGCCACCTTCATCTCTCATTCAGTGGATCATGCAAGACGAGGACTACAAAAAAAATGCTAAATTCAGAAAGAGTCCACATCATCTGGAGACTTGCAAGGACGGCTTCAGTAGCCGTCCCGCTTCCTCAACTAGGAGAAACACCCCCGTCGATTCCGCTTTAGGAAGTTGACCCTGTACCATACCTATGGTCAAAAATAAAAAAATAGAAAATCCTAAAACCCCTAAAAATCTAAAAATAGAAAACCTAAAAAAATTAAAAAATTTGAAAAAGAGAGGGAACCCTTCATCCCAGACCCATTCAGTGACCTACAAGGAGGCTCTTCTCTTCAGGCTATAAGTGATGGTTACGTCGATGGAGTCAAGGAAGAACCAACTGATACACCCGCACAAGGCCCTGCCGCCACTTTCGACACTGCAGAGCCGCACCTTGAGCCTGCTTAACACAACCTTACTACTTTTCCCTCGCGAGAGCGTAAAGCATCTTGGCGAAGCAACAAGTTAGTCATCATACCCGAAGAGATACTCTACGATTTTGAGAGGAGGATGAACATCCTCAATCAACATCTCACCAAGGATGTCGCGATTATAAATTGTGTCGATGAGGGGTTCCCTATCACAAAACTAACCCCCCCAGTGTAGTAATTTTATAGTTTATGAGCTTACGGATGATGAAGGAGACATAAGACTTCCTACGAGTCATCAAACACTTCGACGAGCATAATCTAGCCATCACGGAACCCATAGAAGAAATCAACTTCGGCACCAAGGAGAAGCCCAAGAAGCTCTTGATCAACACGACACTTAGTCCAAATGAATGACAACAGATTGTCCAAGTCCTCTAAGATCACCTCAGCTCTTTCGCATGGTCCTACGAAGATATGCCTAGCCTAGACCTGAGCTTACTAGAACATCGTCTAGTATTAGAACCTAATGCCAAACCTGTCAAGCAGAAACTCAAAAGAATGCACCAGTAGATTGTGCTATAAGTCAAAGACGAAGTTGACAAGCTACACAAGGTAAAATTCATCTAAGTCATCTTCTACCCCAAGTGGGTTGGTTATATAGTACCTGTCGCCAAGAAGGACGACATACTATGAGTGTGCATCAACTTCCAGAATCTTAACTAGGCATGCCCAAAAGATGACTTCTCGCTACCACACATCGACACTCTGGTCGATAACACTGTTGAACATGAGATGTTTTTTGTCATGTACGGCTTCTCTGGATACAACCAGATTAGAATAGTAGAATCCGACCAAAAGAAGACTTCCTTCACTACACCATCGGGAACCTACTGCTATGTCGTCATGCCTTTCGGCCTCAAGAACGCAGGATCCACATGTCAATGTTCCATGATGGCTATATTTCATGACATGATGCACAAGTGAGTAGAGGTCTATGTCGATGACATACTAATGAAGTTTCAAACATGAGCAGGACATGTTGAAGCCCTCCGACTTGTGCTACAACGGTCCAAAAAGTATCAGCTAAAGATAAACCCAAAGAAATGTGTATTCAAGGTAACCTCCGAGAAATTATTAGGGCTCATAGTCAGCAAGCGAAGAATCGAAGTGGATCCGTTGAAATCCAAAGCTATTCTTAAAATGCCAACTCCCAGCAACATCAAGGAACTACGAGGCATAATAGAAAGACTATAATTCATGAGGAGATTCATCTGCTAGCACTCAAACAAATGCGACCCTTTCTACAGACTACTCAAAGGAGGAGCCTAATACATATGGTATGACTAGTGTCAACAACCATTTGACAACATCAAGAAGTTCCTCCTCAACCCTCCGATACTATCACCATTAATCTTCGAAAGACCCTTAATCCTTTACGTCTCAGCTAACGAAAAGGCGATGGGAGTCATCATGGGACAACAGGACGAAGATGAAAAGAAAAAGGCCATCTACTGCTTCAGCAGGACGATGGTTGAGTACGAAGAAAAGTACACTACAATGAAGAAGACATGTCTAACACTAGTATGAGCTTCAACAAAACTACGACACTACTTCGGAGCACACAAGATAATGGTACTAACACGCATGGACCCGTTGAAGTACATCTTCGAGAAGCTCGCTACATTTGAGAAGATCGCTCGCTGGCATATGCTACTACAAGAGTTCGATATTACCTACGTCACCTAGAAGTCGATCAAAGGACAAGAGATCACTGATTACCTCACTAATCTTCAACTCCTAGGCAACGAGCCAGTACACACAGACTTCCCTAACAAAGACTTACTCTCAATCCACAATGAAGAGCCTGACAAGACCTCATGGACCTTATACTTTGACGATGCTCTCAATCACAATGGGAAAGGTATCGAGATAGTCTTACTAAGCCCAAAAGGAGTTGTCATAGCAAAAGCCTTTTAGCTCGACTTCTCAGTCACTAACAATGTCGCGGAATATGAAGCCTTCATTGTCGGGCTACGAGCAACAATTGGGCGTCAAATAATTAAAGACAATCGGCGACTCCAAACTTGTGATATCACAAGTCATTGGAGAGTGGAAGACTAAAGAAAGAAGATTGATGGCATACTTAGAAATAGCTCAGTTCCTGATAAAGAAGTTCGAGAGAATTTCCTTCATGCATATCCCGAGATTCGAGAACGACCTGGCAAACTCCCTCGCCACATTAGCCTCAGTCATATAGATACCAGTCGGACAAAACACAAAGTTCTTCATTGCGAAATTGATGGCGTCAGTACACAAAGTGGCCTGACAAGTGAAATTGGAACTGCTAACTCTACCAAAGGCTATTACGAATGAAGGGCAGTCTACCATAGGGGATCCCGCAAAGAAAGAAGCCATCATCGCAACCTTCAGATTCGAGAAGTCACCATCTGACAATGGACAACCCTAGTACTTCAACATATGGAACTTCCTAAAACACCGACACATCCCTCCTTACGCCATAAAGATTGAATGGAAGTCCATAAGGAATCGATGCACCAGATTCTACATCCTGGGCGAGATACTATACATGGAAGCCTTCACTAATGGAGTACTATTATGATTCATCATAGTGGTCGAAGGGAAATATATCATCCGGGAAGCACACACCAGTGCCTGTGGCACCCACGCTAGTAGACAGAGACTCACATACCAGCTCGTATGACAAGGCTACTACTAACCAACGATGACGAGGGATTGCCATCTATACGTCCAATACTGTAAGCATTGTCAAGAACTCGTCGCGCTCATTAAAGACCCATAAGTTACACTGAACCCCATAACCTCACCAAGGTCGTTCTCGATGTGGGCCTTCGACATCATTGGGCCATTCACAGACATAGTTGAGATCACTCACAAGTATGCATTTATCCTCACTACAATCGAATATTACACTAAATGGGCTAAAGCTGAGTCATATGTTAGAATCACTGCTTTAATGCTCATGAAGTTTATTATTCAGAACATCATCACCAGGTTTGGAGTTCCCAGAATATTCATCACAGACAATGGACCACAATTCATCACAGAAAGTATGAAGAAACTGTGCAATAGATACGACATTAATCTACACCACTCGTCACCCTTCTATCCCCAAGGAAATGGACAAGTAGAGGCTACGAACAAAATGCTGATCCAAATTCTAAAATGAATAGTGGAGACAAGCAATGGAGTTGACAGGCCTGAGCAATTATCAAAAGCACTATGGGCCTATAGGACCTCTATTCACACGACTATTGGTCAAACCCCTTATCTCCTCACATACGGGATGGAGGCGGTCTTACCTTATGAAATATAGGTGTCATCCCTACGAGTCCAACTTGATGATCATTATCCATAGATGAAAGAAGAGTTTCTCTGCTCACTCAGCTAGAATATCTCAATAAAACTTGCCAAAGGGCAGCCAATTATGCTCAAGTATATCAAAGGAGAGTGGTCAGAGCCTACGATAAGAAAGTCCTCGAGCAAACTTTTGAGATTGGAGAGTTAGTCTTGAAGAAAATCATGCCCTCCAAGCATGCCCGCCCTAAAGGGAAGTTGAAGCCAAACTTGGAAGGACTGTATGTTATAGCAGCCGCGTACCTGGGAAACGCATACGGACTAGTGAACCAAGATGGGGAGGAACTTCCAAACTTGTGGAACACTATGTACCTAAGAAAATGCTACCCTTAGCATCGTGATCATCATATCCCGTAGTTAGATACTTATATCTACCATCCCCATAGTCAACATGACCCATTCACCAGTCATGCGTCATTATTTTTGAAAATATTCCTCAAAGTTTTCTGACCCACTGCCCACCTTTTCACTCGGGCAATTTGATTAGAAGGACCAGTGAAATATCAAGCCCCTTTAAAAGTATACATAACACCCGATTCTCACCCTCTTTTCCTGCCATTGGAGGAGACGTTAGAGCATAAAAATGAAGATGTGAGGTTCAATCAAAACTCACTATTCTTACGTTAGCATGCTGCTTTCAAAATATATACATGCTTAAAGAGAGAGACAAAAGCGAGAGATCAAAATAGAGAGATAATAGAAGCGTACTTAAGTGAGAGCAATACGACGGGTGAACAAGTCAATGAGCCTAGGAAAGCATAAGCAAACTGCGAGGATCTTCTTGACAACTGTGTTAGGAAAGTATAAGCAGGCCGTGAGGGCCTCCCTGATGCTTCTACACTACTAGATATCATCATAAGGTGGTGGGTGGAGGACAAATCCCTAATCATAGAATATGAGACTTTGATGGTGCCAAAATATGATAAAGAGCTCAATCATGGCACCGCATCCCACCTGAGAAAAAGATTGTTGCCTATCCCTTTTAAAGTTGTCAGGTGCAAACTATTCCTCACATCATTGAGCCTTATCCCCTCCTTTCACCCCTTTACTTTCAGGCAACGACTTAGAACCTTTCCTAAGATATCCTTAGAAAATAAAACCGAAAACTTGTGAATGATGATTGATGAAATCATCTACTACCCATCGCATACCCCTCCTAATAAGACTATGGGATAAGATGATCATTGTTAAAGGTAAAACATGGTACACGACTGAGATACACAGACAACCTTTCGACGTTATTAAAAGAATTTTCCTCAAAAATGACTCGCCAAATACACACAGCTCTCCATAGGCCCAAGTACTCACAAAACTGTAAAAGCTCCAATACATCTTAACACTGAGGCATTATTCAGAAGAAGGGTTATATCAAAAGCCACTACTTATCCATAGAAAGGATGCAGAACAACGAAGACATCACCCCAAGGAAGACTATCAAAGATACCGCACAACCAATTCCGTCATGCTCCCACACTGGGGCATTTTTTTGGAGTTTTAGGCTTAGGCTTTATTTCAGTATTTTGCTTTCCTTGTAATGAAAAGTAGATAAAAAAAAGATACAATAGTACTTTCCTTTATTACCAGACTCCGGTCTGAGACACCTCCCCCCTTGATGGTCAGCAAGGGGGAAAATAAAATTACTAATGACTCTATCCTCTTGTGCAGATACGAAGCAGCCTTTAACTATTACTGGGCCAACTCAAGGAGCATCCAAGTCCCAATAATAGGAGACAGCGCCTAAGAAAGCAGCTAAAGTGTGAAAGGTAAACAAAGAAAGAAGTGAAACCAGGTACATCTAAACCAAAAATCCATCTATACATATATGTCAAAAAGATTTATATCTACCACTGAGGGCATACCCCCTGTATATACAATGGACAAAAAGAATATAAAAAATATACACATACCCCTACTCCCTCTGCTGCCTCTGCGAGGGATGCTCACCACTCTCCAACCTCATCGACTCGAGGACCAGGAGTCTGGTCCACTAAAGCCTCCACTGAAGCCTGGGGTGTGGATGGGGGCCTCCTAGAAGAAGAAGGTCTAGCAACAGAACCTCCCTCACTCACCTGGCTCAAGGCCCACCTAGACCGTGAGCGTAGAGGGTCAAAGGCAAGACGAGTCAACCTGAGAATAGGTCCTCATTCACTCACGGATCCCATGATGGATCTCAGCCAAAGAGCTAAAAGCCTTCGATCCTGACCCAGGAAGGTGATCGAGCATCCCTCACACTCTCGCCAACTTGTGCTGTAAAAGCTCAATTGTCGTCTGCATCTCAGCATAAGCTATGGCTCGAGCACTCTCTAGCTTCGCCATCCGAGTCCTCCTCTTGACCATGAGGTCCATGGTCAGCTCTCAGAGATGATGCTCCGTAAGATCAGAGGGAATCTCATGGACCTCCTGACGGGCAAAAGCAGCTACGTCTCCACACGTGACTGCTCTAGCTTGCGCACCTACACACACAAGCGCGAAGAAAAGCTAAGAAGATAGGCGTCCATGACAAGATAGAGATCAAGAGTAATGAAGATATACCAACTCATCACACTTCTGAAGAAGGTGCTCAACTGTCTCGACAGTCAGTAGATTGACAGGTGGCGGAAGAGGAACCTCGGACATAGACGACTACAACACAAATAAAAAACATATTGGATAACATCATGACTATGAAAAAAATGGAAGCATAACCATTCTAACTAAATATACCTAAAGTGGAGGAGTAGAATCTTAAGGGGGAGCCTCAGGAGCAGAGTTAGGGATAGCATCCACAAGAAAGGAGCAAACAACAAACACAAAATGCATCAGATAAAACCAATCAATAGAACAAATAACTAAATAAACCAAAACCAACATATACCTGACTCTCTGGGCATAAAGAGGCAGCTGTGGCCTCCCTCATCTGGAGGTCCTCTACAAGCTGACGTTGAAAATATTCAACCCAATATTAGTAAGAGCACTAAATAAAATAGAACGAAATAACTCAAGAAAAGAAACTTACCCAATGCTCTAACTCAGCGTGGAACGGAGTAATCACTGGATCCTCTCGACTCGAGGATGCCACCGAGGACGGATCAAGTCCTGGAGCAGAACCCCAGTAGTGGAAAGCTCTACCCTCTGTAAATATGACAGACGACAAACACCTCAGGAACAACAAAACCAACAATGCTAATGATTAACAAAACTAATACAAACACTCACCAGTCTATCGATCTCGGAGCATAAGCTAGCCTCCACCTCATGACAGGCTTGCTACTGACCCCGAAGCAGCTTAATGAGCTGCGCCTGGTGAGCCACCTCATCCTCTCTCATCGCTTGAGTCTCACCGCCTGAGAAATATACAAGCACATTAACCCACTAAAATGAGACAAGTAAAACCAAATACAACTAAAATACAACAAACTCACCAAAATACGACGGGTCTCCTCTACCTGACCCCTCAAACCATCCTCAGTGGCTCTGGCATCAGCTATAAAGGCCGCCAATGATCGCAACATCTCCTCATCAGGATAGGAGCACTCCCCATCTGCCTGCGTAAGATGCAAGGCCTCCAATGCCCCATGAACTCCTGGGCTCAGCTGGCCCTGCTCTAGCTCGACCACTCTCTCCTTTAATGCTCCGATGGGATCAGGCCCGCCAATGCTGAAGGAGCTCTTCCCCTGGAAAGGGAATTGGGTAAAAAGCCAGCCATGGAGCTCCTCGAACCATCTCCTATAGCCCCGAGCATCTGCCTCATCATGCACTCCAGCCACCTCGATCACCCTAGCTCGAAAATCTGCATACTGCTCTGGCATCTTCTTCTCAAAATAGCGGCCAAGGGGACTAGTCTTCTTCTTCACTCGTGGGCGAAGCTCGGGAGGGACTCCCTAAGGAAGTTCCAACTGGCGTGCAGCTCGAGAGAGGTGGATCTGCTCCACCATCTCAAAGCAGGGGACTCATAGCTCTCACTTGAAAAGAGCCTAACCATAATGTATCACAGCTTGGTTGGCACCCTCGTCATCCCGGTAGGGCCTCCAAGTGACCTTTGATAAAAGAAAACAAATGAGACCTACATATCAGTAAAACCCAAGACACAACATGAAACAGAACTAACGAAACCAAGTGTACATGCACCTAACAGAGGTGCATGTCCTCAAATAGTCAACTCATGGTCTGGAGGTCTGTACTCCTCCGACGACCCCCCATCAACCTCCACCACATGTACATACACGAAAACATGGGTTTCGTCCCTGGAGGAACCCTAGGGCGAAGAAAGGTGAAATGGGCGTATGCCCAGAACTGAATAAGGTAAAATAAGCCAGCGTCAACAAGAACTCCTAAAAGAAGACAATGATCCCTAAAAAACTTATAAAACTGAAACCTCACCTGGAGGAAAGGGATGAAACCACTGATGGTAGCAACTACCCTTGCCCGACGAAACAACTGCCCCTAAAGATGGGCTAATGCCGCTGCGCCCCATGCATACAAAGGGATTTGCTCCAAGTCCACGAGCAGTGGCAAGAATAACTTGATGATACACCCCCGAGAGGACGAAGAAAATAGTACAACACCAAAGAAGTGCATCGGGAAGGCCCTAATAACACAATCTGCCTGCACTCCCTGCTCCAACACGGGAGCACGAGCCTCTATCACCATACGACGCTCCTCATACATCATCGCCGACTCTGGGTGGCACCTCGGAGGAGTCAACCCCACGACAAAGGTATCGAAGAACCAAGTAGTCTGAAGCATCCCTAGTTTAGACCCACTGCAAGCATACTCAAGCCCAAAACACTCTATGCTCGCCAACTGGTAATCATACAGCAGCTGCCTGGTCATAGGCTCGCCCTCAAATCTCACTCCCGTAACACGAACCTAGTCCTCGGGGGTCAACAACATCATCCCCATAGGGAAAAGCAGTGCCTGTTGCTCCTCTCTCCACCTCTCCATTATAGCCCTGACTAGACCAATGTCAGGATGGGAAGGGTCTAGCCCCAAGATCGGCCCAAAATCAATATCCGCAAGCCTTGTCAGCTGAAACACAGAGAGCGCCCAATACCATGCATGGGACTCGACCCACATAGAACTAATGCACAAGGAGATGGTCTCCTAAATGCACTACCAACGAAACACAAAAAGGAGAACATAAGACTAAACTATGAAAAATATAAAAAGACAATAATATAAGTTACTGATAGTTGATCAATACTAATGATAATAATGATAATGATAAATAATAATAATGATAATAGTAATACTAAAAATACTAAAATGATAATAAAACTATAAATATATATAACAACAACAACAACCAGGGTGATGGCACGATTACTGTAAACAATAAAAGGATAAAAATCACAGGTAACGATAAACTATGTGACAACAATGGAAGAACTGATATACAACAATCACAGTAAAAATCTATAATAAACACGTAAAACATGAGAAGATAATATAGAGCGGCAAAATAAACATGACCTAAAACTATATACAGGCATGATGCATGAATGCGCATGCAGCTCACGACCAAATGCAAGTTCTACATAAAATAAATGGGTTTCCATATCCTAGACAATCTACGTTATAGCCTAAATGCCTAGGAAAATAAAAGGACTCTTATTTTTGAACACCTACCTGGTTCACCGTGAAGACGTCTGCCAGTGGGATCCGTATTAGACTCTCAGCCTGAGGCAAAACAACATCATTAGCACCCTCAGCAATAGGAGAAACTTCAGCCCCAACTAGAATCTCGGCCTCAGCGAAAATCTTCGGAACATCCTCGCTCTCCACAATAGGAACCTCTGGAGCACCCTCACCATCCAACATCTCCACAAACTTCAAGATAGTCATACTACCCTATGGCTCCATGTCACAAGAAATCACTTGAGAAATGAAGAAGAATGCAAGAAACCATGCCGAAATCCAACGGACGGATTGCGAGATATTGCAAGGACACAGAAACTAGGGCACTCGAGAGCAGAGAAGCAAGAAAATAAGAACGCGAGAGGCAAATGGGAAGAATTTTTGGCTTATATAGACATCGGTCAATTCCTCGCATCATAAATAGGGTGTAATTGAATCCAGCGCCAGTTAGCCCAGCACGGATTCGAAATTGCACGCGGGCGACAAACAGAACCCGCGTGACATCCTACACGCGAAATCAGAATCCAACGTGTCCGTCGCTGCACGGAAGTCAAAAGAGACACTCGGACACCCATCCAAGTGACCCCAAAACTTTCCAATCAGGCGCAACATCCCATGCATGTAATTGCATTGAGCGCGGACCATACTGCGAGTAATTATCTTCCTGAACCCACAATCCCACGCAAATAAATAAGCGCGGAATTTGTAACATCCCAAAATTTTGAACTTGCACGCACTGACTAAGTTTGCATGCCTGGGATGACACACTATGTGCGTGTGTACCTAGAGGAAACTTTTTTGTAGATAATAAATCAGTAAAGATGATTAAAACTTGCTTGAGTTATATGGGTCGACTGATTGGGCCGACTATTTGGGCCAACTATTTGGGCCGACCAATTGGGTCGACTAAGTGGGCCGACTTTGGGTCTTAACTTGGACCTTACAATGTGTGACCAATACACAACTTAGGTGATAGAGCTTCACACCGAGTTAAAGGAAGTGGATAAGATTAACACCTTGCTTTGGTGTTAAAGCTTGACACCGAATCCATTGGATAAGTGATTTGGGTGTGCAACCACACCGAACCAAAAGTTTAGTTTGTATAATAGTTAACACCTTGTTTAGGTGTATGCACTTAACATCAAACCAAACTAATACGCCATTTTGGGTGTGCGAGCTTCACACTAAAGCCACCCCCAAGTTAAAAGCACAACCCCTCACGTGGGTTCATTTACTTGCAAGAGGAAGAGAGGAGAAAGGAGAAAGAGAGAACCGTGAGTGGAGAAGGAAGAGCTTCGCCTCACTCGCCTTTCGAGGTCCGATGCGCCGTTGATCTTCCGTTCAAGATTATTTTTCTCCTTCGATTATCGCAAGAAAAGCAATAGACGTGACGCGGCTACGATCGATGAAGAGTGTGAGAGAGCCCACCGTTCCAAACCTTTTTTTTATTTTAGAAAGCCTAACCTCCATTGATCTTCATCAAGGATCCTTCTTCCTTGCTCAAGAGAGCCTTTAGCTTGTTGTGTACATCCGGTGGAGTTGATTTATGACTTCGTCCGATCGCAAGAAGAAAAGAGGTTTTGCACCGATTTCTTCCGAGATCGCTTGCCGTGGAGTGTGCATGCACGTGATTAGAAGGTAAGATTTGAATTGGTTTGTGTGGAATTAGTTTAGGTTTGATTTCATGTGAATGGGGATGTGTGCATTGAGTTTTTAGGTGTTTTGGATTGAAGAAGAAGCCCGAAGGGTTTTTGAAACTATCAAAATTGATCGATCGATCGGATTGTATAGAATAGAATAGTGAAATTTACTAGAGAGATCGATCGATCGGTTTTGGAAATCGATCGATTGGATTTGGAAATCAATAGTTTGATTTTGGCTAAAGTGCCGACACAACTTTGGTATTTTGGCCGGAACTTTTTACTCTAAACTCTGATTGATGTGATTCTTATGGCCTTAGAAAGAGGACAATGAACTCTAAAATGTTTATGAATTAACCAACTGATGAATCAAATGTTTTGAGAGTCAAAATTGAGTGGGAAGTTGGGTTAAGTTTTGAGGTAGCATATTTTGACTGAAGTGCCAACACAACTTCAGTATTGTGGTCATAAATTTTTACTCCAAACTCTTATTGACACTATTCTTGTGGAGTTAGAAAGAGGACAATGAGCTCTACAACTTTGGAGAATTAATAAACTCATAAATCAAATGATTTAAAGGTCAAAATAGAGCGAGAAGTTGGGCCAAGTTCTAAGTTTGCATGAACTTGCCCATTTCTGACTCGATTTTGAGAAAACACTTCATTATGTCTAAGTTATTAGTAATTAAGGTCAATCCTTAATACAACATATAATTATGATGTAGATTGAGGGTGGGAAGCCATCGATAAGACTTTATTTTGATTTGCGCAACTTTGAGATTAAGGTAGGGGAAATTCACCATCTAATTACATTTTTGATTTTTATTCATAGATAATGTGATATAAGCGAATGATTTATAACTTTTTTAGAAAATATGAAAGCTTTGAAGTATAAATTTGTAATTGAATGCTTGTGTGTGTTCGTTCCATTTATGTATCGGTTTTCGTTCTGAATCCGTTTGTGTTCCATTCCGTTTCTGAATCCATTTATGTTTTCGCATAGGAATTTGAATTGAGAATAACGTGAATCTAAAATCACGTGGTAAAGAGGGGTTGAGCCCCTGGGGTTTTAACTTTGTTCCTGTTATGGGATGCTTTGGCCTAATGATATGTTATATTCTATCTTCGATATGGTTTGTTCCTTGTATACCGGATGCCTATGTGATTGTGCATTGGCTATACGAGGTTTGCAAAGAGGGGTTGAGTCTCCGAGGTTACGACCTAGTTTTTGCTATGGGATGCTTTGGCCTTCTGATATATATATATGTGTTTCTATTCCCTGCTTATAGGATGATTTGGTTATACTTTGTGTGCAAAGAGGGGTTGAGTCCCCGAGGTTACGACCATGTTCCCGCTATGGGATGCTTAGGCCTTCTGATGTATATGTCTTTCATGCTTTTGCTTTCGGATATGTATGTTCTATTCCTTGATACGTTCTCATTTCTCGTACGCTTCGACTTGATGATATGTTTACTCTATTTTGTTATGTTCTCATCATGATATGTCTCCATTTCCAACATGTTTCTATTTTGATATATTCAGCTTCTGATTTGCTTCTGCTTCCAACTATATTTTGTTTTTGATAAGTATCCTTGTTTTTCAAATATATTATGTTCTCGATATATATTAGTTTTCTGATATGTGCTATTCTGATCTATGTTCATCTCTGATATGCTCTATTTCCGCTTCATTTTATTTTGAAAATAAAAATGTAATATTTGCAACTCTGTTTGATACAAAATTATTTTAAAAATTTATCACTGAATCTATACATTTCAATGATAAGATGTGAATTGTGTTTGAATTTCTTCTATTGAGCTTAGCCTGTTAGCTACCCCGACTATACGTCACAGGTGCAGATATGGATTAGACTTGAAGAGGATCCTGCAAATCGTTGATTCTGGACTTGGCACCTTTTGGATTTGGTCCAGTGGCTTTAAGACTTTAGACTTGGTATATTCACAAAACTTAGTAGAATTAGAATTTGTATTGTATATATATTTTATACACCAGTGTTTTGGTGATGGTGGGCCATCACCGGTGGTTTTAAAATTGTTAGCCTACTGTTTAGTATAGAAAATAAATTTTTAGTTCTGCCAATTATGATATGATATTTGCTTTGATTTCTGCACTGTGTGGATGTATCAAGTAAATTCTGTATTCGGATCGTAAAGTGCGACCCGACAGTTCGATTTTTCTGAGTATCCATCGTTTAAGAAAAAAAATGAGTGTCAAAAAATTGGGCCGTCATAGTTGGTATTAGAGCTTAGGCTTTAGGTCTTATGGGAGACTGAGAACCCTAGCTATAGCTGCAGAAATATGGATGTAGGTCCAGAGATGTGATTTTAGATTCTGTTAGAGTATTGGCTGTGAGATTCTAGGAGTTTTGTCCGAGTATAGTAACAAATTCTTAATTAAAACTTTTATTTCATTGTAACAGATCATTATGTCTAGAAGGGGTAGACGACCAAAAGGTGGTCGAGGTGGTAGCGGATTTGTGACAAAAGTGAATGCTACCCCAGTAAGGGGAGAGAGTGGAAGCGAAGAAAGAATGGCATGGGCCATGGAAGCTGTGGCTAATGCGATGGCCTAACAAATGGTGTTGATGACTGCCACTAATACAAATAATCATCAGCAGCTGCCTCCACCTCCTCCATCAACATTTGTAGAGTTTAGGAGGATGTGACCTAGTTTTTACGATAAGACTGATCTGCTTGAAGCGAAGAAATGTCTGAACCAGATCGAGAAGCTTCTTCAGTGATTGTCATGTACTGAGGAGGACTAAGTAAGTTGGGCTTCTTTTCAGCTAGAAGGAAAAGTCAACCCTTGATGGAAGTCCGTATCAAGGATCAGAGAGCAAGATAACCCTGGTGGGTTATGGACTTGGGAAGAATTCGTTGAAGTGTTCAACAAGGAATACTTTTTTAGGCAAGTGAGAAGTCAGATGGCGGTGAAATTTATGAACTTGGAATAAGGGGAGATGCCCGTACGAGACTATGGGACAGAGTTTACAAGGTTTTCAAGGTTTGACCCAGAATGTTTGGCCACAGACTTGATGAAGGCCATTAGGTTCTAACATAGCTTAAGGCCGAACATACGCGATAGAATTTCAGTATTAGAGTTGGAAACGTATGGAGCTGTGATTTGTAAGCCCTTAGTTGTCGAGAGAGATATAGAAGACATGTACAAAAGATGAGAGTAGCAAAGCAAAAATATAGCGGGTTAAGGAAGGTCAAGTAATTATGAGCCGGCAGACGAGAGGCCAAGATCCTTGATACCGACACCACCTCAACCTACTCAAATTGCCCACTTAAAACCATCCTTGTCTACGCCTACAAAGCCTTTTCGCCTTACAAACCCTACTACGACCGAAAAGCCAAGGGTTCAACAAATTTTACCAACTGTTTCATTTGTACCGACCGAATTATGCTCAATGTGTAGGAAGCAACATAAGACAGAGGATTGTAGGTTACTGTCAGGTGCTTACTTTGGTTGTGGCCAGAAAGGACATCGGGTAAAGAATTGTCCCGAAGTTAAGATGAGTCAGACGACGTTAGCACTTGCTCAGGGATCATCTCGACCTATCGTATAGGGTCGAACCTATGTCATCTGGGCACACGATGCCCAAGCAACCAATGAAGTCGCTCGAGGTATAATTCCTCATTAATTGTCAACTTTTACACTATTCTCAATTCATGAAAATTCTTACACATCGTTTGTTTTTATGAAACTTTGTGCATACCATTGCATCACTCTAAGCGCTCTTACACATATTTGTCAGCATAGTGATATGTCTATTCAACTTTGGATACCTTGATAATTAAGGCACGAGTTTTGATGGATCTAGGATCGGGTAATCGACTTTGGCTGTATATTCAACTTTGCATACTAGGTATGACCCTTGCATTGATTTTATTTGGGAATGAGTTACATTAGGCCTTGATTGATTGTTCGTGTCATACCAAATTGATAAGCTTTTGATGAATGGTTAGTAAATGCTTTAACTTTAATTGGATGTAACGACTTCAATTTTAATTTGTGGTAACTACATACTTTGATGAAGGGATCACTTTTATTACTGGATGGTTAACATTTATAGGGTACTGGTATGCCGATAGCTAATGGTTTAATGACTAAGATTATTAGTGGTAGATGTAATTACCTAAACAAATTGTAGAGATCCTTGTTGAATTTTCGAGGACGAAAATTCCTTAAGGTGGGGTGAATGTAATGACCTTGATTGTTCATTGTGATGAATCGTTGACTCCTAAGGAAAACGTGACTGCCTTCGTTAGGAGTTACCCAGTGTCCGTACAAATAAAATATGGTATGTCAATTTTCGAGGACAAAAATTCTTTAAGAAGGGAAGAATGTAACATCCCCAAATTTCAAAACCGCACGCACTAAGTGCGCGTGCCTGGGATGACACACTGTGTGCCTATGTACCTAGAGGCAAAATTTCTGTAGATAATAAATCAGTAAAGATGATTAAAACTTGCTTGAGTTATATGGGTCGACTGATTGGGTCGATTATTTGAGCCAACCAGTTGGGCCGACTATTTGGGCCAACTATTTGGGCCGACCAGTTGGGTCAACTAATTGGGCCAACTTTGGGTCTTAACTAGGACCTTAGAATGTGTGACAAATACACAACTTAGGTATTAGAGCTTCACACCGAGATAAAGCAAGTGGATAAGATTAACACCTTGCTTTGGTGTTATACCTTAACACCGAATCCATTGGATAAGTTGTTTGGGTGTGCAAGTCTCACACCGAACCAAAAGTTTAGTTTGTATAATAGTTAACACCTTGTTTAGGTGTATGTGGTTAACATTGAACCAAACTAATACGTCATTTTGGGTGTGCGAGCTTCACATCGAAGCCACTCCCAAGTTAAAAGCTCAACCCCTCACATGGGTTCAATTGCTTACAAGAGGAAGAGAGGAGAGAAAAGAAAGAGAGAACAATGAGTAGAGAAGGAAGAGCTCCGCCTCACTTGCCCTCCAAGGTCCGATGCGCCATTGACCTTCCATTCAAGCTTATTTTTCTTCGTTGATTATAGCAAGAAAAGCAACAGACGTGACGCGGCTACCATCGATGAAGAGCATGAGAGAGCCCACCGTTCCAAACTATTTTTTTGTTCTAGAAAGCCTAACTTCCATTGATCTTCATCAAGGATCCTTCTTCCTTGCTCAAGAGAGCCTTTAGCTTGTTGTGTACATTCGGTGGAGTTGATTTATGACTCCGTCGGACCGCGAGAGGAAAAGAGGGTTTCGCACTGATTTCTTTCGAGATCGGTCACCGTGGAGTGTGCATGCACATGATTAGAAGGTAAGATTTGAATTGGTTTATGTGGAATTAGTTTAGGTTCGATTTCGTGTGAATGGGGATGCGTGCATTGAGTTTTTGGGTGTCTTGGATTAAAGAAGAAGAAGCCCAAAAGATTTATGAAACTGTCAAAACCGATCGATCGATTTGTAAATCAATCGATCCGATTGTATAGAGCATAAAAGTGAAAATTTACTAGAGAAATTGATCAATCAATTTTATAAATTGATCGATCAATTTTGGAAATCAATCGTTCGATTTTGACTGAAGTGTCGACATAACTTTGGTATTTTGGCCTTAACCTTGTATTTCGAACTCTGATTGACACGATTCTCATGAAGTTGGAAAGAGGATAATGAACTCTAAAACTTTTATGAATTAACCACTCATGAATCAAATGTTTTGAGGGTCAAAATTGAGCGGGAAGTTGGGTCAAGCTTCGAGTTAGCACGTTTTGACTGAAGTGCCAACACAACTTCGATAGTTTGGCCATAAATTTTTACTTCGAACTTCGATTGATGCGATTCTTACGGAGTTGGAAAGAGGACAACGGCCTCTACAACTTTGGTGAATTAAGAAATTCATAAATTAAATTTTTTAAAGGTCAAAATTGAGCAAGAATTTAGGCCAAGTTCTAAGTTAGTACGAACTTGCCCTCTTCCGCCTCGATTTTGAGAAAACTCTTAAATATGTCTAAGTTAATAGTAATTAAGGTCAATCCTTAATACATCGTATATTTGAAATGTAGATTGAGGGCGAAAAGCCATCGATAAGATTGTTTTTTATTCGCGCAACTTCGAGGTTAAGGTAGGGGAAATTCACAATCTAATTGCATTTTTAATTTTTATTCATAGATAATGTGATATAAACAAATGATTTATAACTGTTTTATAAAATATGAAAGCTTTGAAGAATGAATTTGTAATTGAACGCATGTGTGTGTCCGTTCCGTTTATGTATCAGTTTCCATTAGAAATCCATTTGTGGTCCATTCCATTTTCGAATCCGTTTATGTTTCTACTTAGGAATTTGAATCAAGAACTGTGTGAATCTAAAATCAAGTGGCAAAGAGGGGTTGAGCCCCCGAGGTTTTTACTTTGTTCCCGCTATGGGAAGCTTTAGCCCAAAGATATGTTATGTTTCATGATATGTTCTATCTTCGATATGTTTTGTTCCCTGTATACGGGATGCCTATGTGATTGTGCTTTGGTTATACGAGGTTTTCAAAGAGGGGTTGAGTCCTTGAGGTTACGACCTTATTCCTGCTATGGGATGCTTTGGCCTTCTGATATATATGTGTTTCTGTTTCCTGCATATAGGATGATTTGGTTATACTTTGTGTGCAAAGAGGGGTTGAGTCCCAGAGGTTATGACCTTGTTTCCGCTATGGGATATTTTGACCTTCTGATATATCTGTTTGATGCTTTGGATTTTGGATATGTATGTTCTTTTCCTTCATACGTTCTTGTTTCTCGTATGCTTTGAGATGATGACATGTTTGCTCTATTTTGTTATGTTCTCATCATGATATGTCATTGTTTCTTACATGTTTCTATTTTGATATATTTTGCTTCTGATTTGCTTCTGTTTCTAGCTATATTTTATTTTTAATAAGTATCCTTGTTTTTCAGATATATTCTGTTCTCGATGTGTATCTATTTTCCGATATGAGTTGTTCTGATCTATGTTCATCTCTGATATGCTCTGTTTTTGCTTCACTTTGTTTTGAAAATGAAAATGTAATATTTGCAACTCTATTTGATACGAAATTATTTTGAAATTCTATCACTGAATCTATGCATTTCAATGATAAGATGCGAATTGTGTTTGAATTTCTTCTACTGAGCTTAGCCTATTAGCTCACCCTGACTATATGTCATAGGTGCAGATCTGGATCAGCCTTGAAGAGGATCCTACAAATCGTTGGTTTTGGACTTGGCACCTTTTGGACTCGGTCCAGTGGCTTTTGGACTTTAGACTTAGTATATTCATGAAACTTAGTAGAATTAGAATTTGTATTGTATATACATTTTATACGCCACTATTTTAGTGATGGTCGGCCATCACCAGTGGTTTTAAAATTGTTAGGCTACTGTTCAGTATGGAAAAGAAATTTTTAGTTCTACAAATATGATATGATATCTGCTTTGATTTTCGTACTGTGTAGATGTATCAAGTAAATTTTGTATTCAGATCGTGAAGTGCGACCCGGCGGTCCGATTTTTCCGAGTATCCGTGCTTTAAGAAAAAAAAATGTATAAAAAAAATTAGGCTGTCACAGTTGGTGTCAGAGCTTAGGCTTTAGGTCTTATGGGAGACTGAGAGCCCTTGCTATAGCTGTGGGAATATGGTTGTAGGTCTAAAGATGTGATATTAGATTCTGTAAGAGTATGGCTGTGAGATTCTAAGTGTTCTGTCCGAGTATAGTAACCGGTTGTTAATTGAAACTTTTGTTTCATTGTAACAGATTATGTCTGGTAGAGGTTGACGGCCGAGAGGTGGTCGAGGTGGTAGATGGTTCGTAACAGAAGTGAATGTTACCCCAGTAAGGGGAGAGGGTGGAAGTGAAGAAAGAATGGCATAGGCCATGGAAGCTGTGGCCAATGCGGTGGCCCAACAAACGGCGTTGATGACTGCCAATAATACAAATCATTAAAGCCGCCTCTATCTCCTCCATCAGCATTTGTAGAGTTTAGGAGGATGAAACCTCTTAGTTTTTACGGTCAAACTAATTCGCTTGAAGCAGAGAAATGGCTGAACCAGATCGAGAAGCTTCTTCAACGATTGTCATGTACTGAGGAGGACAAAGTAACTTGGGCTTCATTATATCTTGAAGGAGAACCCGACCATTGGTGGAAGTCAGTATCAAGGATCAAAGGGCAGGATAACCCTGGTGGGTTGTGAACTTGGGAAGAATTTGTCCAAGTGTTCAACAAGGAATACTTTCCTAGGAAAGTGAGAAGTCAGATGGCAGTGAAATTTATGAACTTGGAACAAGAGGGGATGTTCGTATGAGAGTATGGGATAGAGTTTACAAGGTTGTCAAAGTTTTCCCCAAAATATGTGGCCACAGACCTGATGAAGGCCAATAAGTTTGATCATGACTTAAGGTCGGACATATGCAATAGAATTTTTGTAGCGAATAAATCAGTAAAGATGATTAAAACTTGCTTGAGTTATATGGGCCAACTGATTAGGCCGACTATTTGAGCCAACTAGTTGGGCTGACTATTTGGGCCAACCAGTTGGGCCTACTATTTGGGCCGTCTAGTTGGGTTGACTAATTGGGTTGACTTTGGGTCTTAACTTGGACCTTAGAATGTATGACAAATACATAACTTAAGTGTTAGAGCTTAACATCGAGTTAAACCAAGTGGATAAGATAAAGACCTTGCTTTGGTCTTATAGCTTAACACCGAATCCATTGGATAAGTGGTTTGGGAGTGCAAGCCCCACATCAAACCAAAAGTTTAGTTTGGTTAATAGTTAACACCTTTTTTTGCTGTATGTGCTTAACACCGAACCAAACTAATACACCATTTTGGGTTTGCAAGCTTCGCACCGAAGCCACCCCCAAGTTAAAAGCAAATCTCCTCACGTGGGTTCATTTGCATGCAAGAGGAAGAGAGGAGAGAAGAGAAAGAGAGAACCGTGAGTGGAGAAGGAAGAGCTTCGCCTCACTTGCCCTCCGAGGTCCAATGCACTGTTGATCTTCTGTTCAAGCTTATTTTTCTTCATCGATTATCGCAAGAAAAGCAACGGACGTGACGCGACTATTATTGATGAAGAGTTTGAGAGAGCCCACCGTTCCAAACCCTTTTTTGGTTCTAGAAAGCCTAACATCCATTGATCTTCATTAATGATCCTTCTTCCTTGCTCAAGAGAGCCTTTAGCTTGTTGTGTACATACGGTGGAGTTGATTTACAACTCCGTCCGATCGCGAGAAGAAAAGAGGGTTTTGCGCTAATTTCTTTCGAGATCGGTTGCCCTGGAGCGTGCGTGCACGTGATTAGAAGGTAAGATTTGAATTGGTTTATGTGGAATTAGTTTAGGTTTGATTTCGTGTAAATGAGGATGCGTGCATTGAGTTTTTGGGTGTTTTGGATTGAAGAAGAAGAAGCCTAAAGGATTTCTGAAACTGTCGAAACCGATCGATCAATTTGGAAATTGATTGATCAAATTGTATGGAAAAAAAAAGTGAAAATTTACTGGCGAAATTGATCGATCAATTTTAGAAATCGATTTTTTGATTTTGATTAAAGTGCCGACACAACTTTGGTATTTTGGCTATAACTTTTTACTCCGAACTCCGATTGACGTGATTCACATAGCGTTTAAAAGAGGATAACGAAATCTAAAGCTTTTTTGAATTAACCAACTCATGAATAAAATGTTTTGAGGGTTACAATTGAGCGGGAAGTTGGATAAAGTTCTGAGTTAGCATATTTTGACTAAAGTGCCGACACTGTTTCGGTATTTTGGCCGTAACCTTTTAGTCTGAACTCTAATTAACGTGATTCCTGTGGAATTGGAAAGAGGACAATGAGATCTACAACTTTGGTGAATTAACAAATTCATAAATCAAATATTTTGAAGGTTGGGCAGAAAATTGGTCCAAGTTCTAAGTTAGCACGAACTTGCCCATTTCCGCATTGATTTTGAGAAAACACTTAAATATATCGAAGTTATTAGTAATTAAGGTCAATCATTAATAAATCATATATTTGTGATGTGGATTGAGGGCAGGAAGCCATCGATAAGAATTTGTTTTGATTCACGCAACTTCGGGATTAGGGTATGAGAAATTCACTATGTAATTGCATTTTTAAATTTTATTCATAGATAATGTGATATAAACGAATGATTTGTAACTAATTTAGAAAATATGAAAGCTTTGAAGTATGAATTTGTAATTGAACACATGTGTGTATCTGTTCTGTTTATGTATCGATTTTCGTTCTGAATCCATTTGTGTTCCGTTCCATTTCTGAATCCGTTTATATTTTCGCTTAGGAATTTGAATTGAGAACTATGTGAATCTGAAATCAAGTGGTAAAGAGGGGTTGAGCCCCCGGGGTTTTTACTTTGTTCTTGCTATGGGATGCTTTGTCCCTATGATATGTTCTATCTCTGATATGTTTTGTTCCCCGTATACAGGATGCCTATGTGATTGTGCTTTAGTTATATAAGGTTTGCAAAGAGGGATTGAGTCCCCAAAGTTACGACCTTGTTCCCGCTATGGGATGCTTTGGCCTTTTGACATATATGTGTTTCTGTTCCCCACTTACAAGATGATTTGGTTATACTTTGTGTGCAAAGAGGGGTTGAGTCCCCAAGGTTACGACCTTGTTCCTACTATGGGATGCTTTGGTCTTATGATATATGTGTTTGATGCTTTGGCTTTCGGATATGTATGTTCTGTTCCTTGATACGTTCTCGTTTCTCGTATTCTTCGATTTGATGAAATGTTTGCTCTGTTTTGTTATGTTCTCATCATGATATGTCTCCATTTCTAATATGTTTTTGTTTTGATATATTCTTCTTTTGATTTACTTCTGTTTCCAGCTATGCTTTGTTTTTTATAAGTATCGTTGTTTTTCAGATATATTCTGTTCTCAATACATATCTGTTTTCTGATATGTGATGTTCTGATCTATATTCGTCTCTGATATGCTCTATTTCCATTTCACTTTGTTTTGAAAATGAAAATATAATATTTGCAACTTTGTTTGATATGAAATTGTTTTGAAATTCTACCACTGAATCTATGCATTTCAATGATAAGATGTGAATTATGTTTGAATGCTTCTACTGAGCTTAACCTGTTAGCTCACCCTCGACTATAAGTCACAGGTGCAGATCTGGATCAGGCTTGAAGAGAATCCTGCAAATCATTCATTTTGGACTTGGCACCTTTTGGACTTTAGACTTGGTATATTCATGAAACTTAGTAGAATTAGGATTTGTATTGTATATACATTTTATAAGCCACTATTTTGGTGATGGTCGGCCATCACAGGTGGTTTTGAAATTGTTAGGCTACTGTTCAGTATAGAATTTTTTTTTTTAGTTTTTCCAATTATGATATAATATCTTCTTTGATTTCCGCACTATGTGGATGTACCAATTAAATTTTGTATTCGGATCATGAAGTGCGACCTGACGGTCCGATTTTTCCCAGTATCCGTGTTTTAAGAAAAAAAAAATGTGTCGAAAAAATCGGGCCGTCACAGAATTAAATTGAGCTCTATGCCCTTTGTGCGTAATTCCCCAGGTATAACAAAATATATGCACCAACTAGCAGCAGCCAGAGACCGAACTGTAGGGTTTTAACCACACCTAAAACCAACACCTATAGCCCATAACTTACAAAAAACCTACACCATCCCGGATGCACTCTTGTGACAGCTCGGGTTTTTCCCTACCACAAAACTCGTGCCGTCAGATTGTGCATAAGATCTGAGTTACAGTAATTTCATGGTATTGAAGTGAAATGGCTCACTTCCCAACGACTCGATCATTCCACTTACAATTTATATGAAGGATTGGGTCGTCCACCAATGGTAAGCATGCAATAGTGCGGAAACAAAGTGTGAATAGAGGGAGCATAGCTATAACATAGAACAAAATGACAACATGAATTACCAATATCTATCTATCCATTTATCATAACCATACTATCCACTATGCCAAAACCCAAAATACATCCACCGATGAGGACCGACCCTCACCTACACAGTGGATACAAAATGAACATATCTTGGTATTTAATTACAGGCCACTATACCATTTATCCAAAACCCAAAATGTCCCAAAATCTTGAACTCCAAGGCAACTACTGGAAGTATTCCTTCGGATGATCTTCTTCCTCTGTGGGATTATAATTCGGGTCCTCAGCCCGCTCCGGATCCCCTGTCAGATCTTCCCCTACAACTGTGACATATAGTCGAGGGGTGAGCTACCATTAAAGCTCAATAGAGAATATACCATGCTAAAAATGCACTTTATCATTCAATTTCATGTTCTTGGTGCATAGATAACAAAAAGCGAAATTCATATTATATCAACACATCAATTTCAAAACCCAGGCTTTTATCTATAACATCACTACAAAATATAAGTCAAATCCGGATAACGAGCAAACATGCTGAAACCAATGCATATTGAAAACAAAATATAGGCTTGCAATTAAGACCCAAAGATCGAAGAGTTATGAACTTATACATGAAGGATTTTACACAATTTTGGAACACCGACACGGAGTCATGAGAATGGCATAACGTAAAACACAAATTTGAAGTAAATCACATCACATGGCATTAGGGTAAGTATCCCGTAGTAGGGAACATGCCAGCCCGCATTAGGACACAGGGTCATAACCCTGAGGATTCTACCCCTCTCTTGGAGACTCCACTCCCCTTACGACTAATAAACTCAAGGCACATCACATGGCAAGGCATCCCGCATTTGGGAACTGAGCAGCCTGCATTAGGACACAGGGTCGTAACCCCAGGGACTCCACCCCTCTCATGGAGACTCCACTCCTAATTGCACATGTGTTCGGGATCACATCACATAGACACCGATTGAGCACACGTAGACAGAACAAGTTTCATTCACAAGAAGCAATGAATCGAGCATAAGAGAGATCTAGTAATGAATGCACGATCATGAATTTCTTATGTGCAAAAACAAGATAAATCTCCACGTTCTAGAGTTAAGCATAAATATATGGTTTCGAAAAATATATTCTATTTAATATTTGCATCATGACATGATTTCAGACAAAAAGCATAGAATTTGCAAGGTATTTTCCCTACCGTTAAATCACTAACACGTCTGATAGAGTGCAAAGAAAAAGGCTGCAGAGATTTGTCGGCTGCCAAGCGATTTACCCTGGTCGGTGTACGCTAAAAATCAGGTGCCGTGGAAAGAAACCCCATGTACACAATAATTTTCTAAATCAAGGTCTCAAAACTCTTCTAACGTCAAGGTGAAAGGCACGCAAGCAACTCAAGTCGCCCGGCCAAAAATGAGGTCGCCCGGCTATTGGCCCTTTTAAATTTCAAGTGGCACCTAAAATTCGCCCGAGCGATTTCAGCCCGAGAAATATAGTCAAGGACACTCGCCCGGGAGAGCTTTCTAGCTCACTTAAGTCCCCGCGTCAAACACAGCTCGCCCTGGCGAGTTTGGAAGTCACCCGGGCTACACATGTCAGGTTCCACTTAGCACTTCAAATCGCTTGGGCGATATTTGCTCGAGCATTTGGCCTAAAGAACTCGCTGGGCGAGTTCTTTTATTCTCTTCCTTTTCACGCCTTGTTGCCAGCTCACCTGGCTAGTCTAGGCTTTGCCCGGGTGAGTTGGATCATTCCAGGCCCCGTTCTTCCTCTTCCTTACGCCAAAAACTCCCAAATCTTCACTAAAATTTCTTGCATGTTGCCTAAATCTCTTTTTTATCACGTTTATACCGATTCTAGTTCATTATATTTCCTACATGCAAGCTTTTTGGCCATTGATTTTTTTCGGGGTTATTGCTTCTTGCTCGACCCCGAGTTTGGTTGCCATAAATCTCGCATGCAATCGAAACATTTACTATTTAAACCTGTAAACATCTTTAATCTATGTTAGTTTACTCTCGTATGTTGCGTACCAATGAGCGTGCAGATTCTATGATCGATATCGAGTGGGTTTGGCGCAAAGCTTAGCGACACCCGGCGGTTTTAATTGCGGCCTTCTCTCTCGGTTTCAACGCAAGTGCATATGGTTCTGCGTGTAGGGTGATTCTTACAGTATAGGGTCATGCTATGGTGTGAAGGCTATACACCCGCATCAGTGTACACGCCATCCTGTGGCTCACCTCAATTTGGTTCTCAAGGGGTTGATTTCACAACCGATCTTGAGTGTTTTGAGTCTCCAATGGTTCTCACGTGGGTGAGACCCAATCACATGGGATTACCTCTATTTCTTGGTTTTGTTTCGGAGTGTAGCTTATACACCCGAGAGGCGTGTGCGGCATCCAAGTGTTGGCCTTGTGTTTCGTGGGATCTTCGATCAGATCCTATACATGGCGTCATCTCAGCGCAAGGTTGACACCAAATGTATGTAAGTGTGTGGAACCATTTAACGCCGCGATTTAACTTGGGTTCTCTAGGTTAGTGCTTACAATGTATGATACTAGATACCATGTCTTAGCACCCATTATCGAGTATTAGCTTGATGTGCCTAGGCCAAAATTCTTGGGTTATTACAACTCTACACCCATCATGTGCACTCCGGAAATTAGAAAAGGCCTCACCTATACACGCGCACACTACGGAAGTGGCCACTTAGACACATAAGACACCAAACCGGTTAGGAACCCATCCGAACATAAACCAACATGACTAAAAATGAACTAAGCTAGAACAAACCCAATCTCTTTCTTTCTATCTCTATTGATGGGAATAACATTGAGAGTGAATAAAGAGGGGACGTTGTTCTCCTTAAATAGACTTTCATTAGTCTCCTAGCCCATCAAGGAAACTAAATCTAGATGATGTGTCACAATATAAAAGGGATTACTACAACCCTATAAATTAGGAATTCCACCAGATTGCGTGGTGATTCCCATTGTACCACGTTTAGGAAGTCTCACCAATTCAAGTTTTAATAAATAAGTAAAGAGGCTAGTGTGTGGGTCACAAATACCCAACAATCTCCCACTTGATCCACACACTACCAAAATATTGTTTCAATAAATTCATGAATTGGTCCTTTTGATAGTGCTGGAAAAGGTTCGTGAAGGACTCATTAAGATCCCTTATTTGCCTTATGAGGAAATGATCACTGACCCACTCACAAAGGGACTTCAACCAAAAGATTTTTTAGCGCACGTGATCCGGATGGGAGTGTTAGCAACACTCGAGTACATTATTTGAGTGGGAGTTTCTTCCACAATATTTATTCTATTGTTGACACTCTTTATATCTTTGATTATCATTTGATGCATGTTTTTCATTCTACTCAATATTTATCATGATTATCATTATTAGCATATGCAATGTTGGCCTGGGAGCATAAGTGCTCAAATAAGGAAGCTTGGGCTATTGTGATTAGGCACCACGGTTGTATAGCCTTTATCCTGATAGTTGGGTGATGGTTTTCACGTGGCGTATGCCGTAAGATATCAGGATAACATTCCTTAGGGTATGAAGCAGGATGAATGTATGTATACACACAAGTGATTGCATTAAAGTGTGCATATATTGGTGGCACAAAACCATAAGTAATACTCTTGGGTTCATTAAACATCAATAATTTTAGTGACCATGGAACTGCCTTATTGTCAATTGTAAAGCATGGTACATTATAGGCATTCATGATCCATTATTATAGTTGTTTCTTGAACTTAAGGGGATAATGTATTATACCAAGTTCCTTGAAAGTCAATGGTTTTATAAAATTCTAAGGATGGCCATCCGCTTTTCAAAAGGACCAATTCATGAATTTATTAAAACAATATTTTGCCAGTGTGTGGATCAAGTGGGAGATTGTTGGGTATTTGTGGCCCACACACTATCCTCTTTACTTATTTATTAAAACTTAAATTGGTGAGACTTCTAAACGTGGTACAATAGGAATCACCACGCAATTTGGTGGAATTCCTAATTTATAGGGTTGTGGTAATCCCTCTTATATTGTGACACATCCTCTAGATTTAGTCTCCTTGATGAGCTAGGAGACTAATCAAGGTCTATTTAAGGAGAACAACGTCCCCTCTTTATTCACTCTCAATGTTATTCCCATCAATAGAGATAGAAAGAAAGAGAGGTGGTTTGTTCTAAAGGTCGTGATCTTGTACCGAGGATCTGCCGATCAAGCACGTCTTCGCGACCATCTGATCAGGTAAGTAAGATTTATCTTACTAATTAAATTATTATATTTGATATGTTGTTCAGACAATTCTGGTCCAGATTTAAAATATCAGTATAAGAACTTAGATAGTCCTGGTGCACCACTCTTCATCCATTGCCCGGGAAGGCTAGGTTTAGGGTTCAAAATGGGTTTTAAGGGTCGGGATTGGTTTCTAAAGGTTTGAGATAAGTTCCTAAGGGATCTAGGGTGATTCCTAAGGGTTTGGAGTGATTCCTAAGGGTTCCATACATGCCATCAAAAGCTCAGAATTGCACCTCTCTCGAAAGGTATTTCGATCAGGCCTTGGGCCAAATTTGGGTGTCTACAGATGCCCCTCTTTGGTATCCAATCACTAATCATCGTATGCCAAAGAAAAGAGACATTCGAAGAGGCCCAAGGCATTACTGACGAGTCCACTATATTCAGTACGAACTTCAAACATCAGGTGAGTAATATGGTGAGAAAACGAAAGCCGTGGGGTTCCAGGCTAAACATTCGTTTCTCGAGGTAATCGGTTCTCAGGCGCTTAGCGACATTACTGGGTATAACCGAGGTGGAATGAGTTGCGAAAGCCTAATAGTTAGGAAAAGCGTCCGCCTTTCGAGTTGCGAAAGCCCGTTAGTCAGGAAAAAATGTCAGCCTCTCGAAATGATTTTGTAGGTGTTTGATGTTTAAAATTTATTCTGAATGCAACAACTTCATGAGTAAGAGGGGTGATCGACCCACATTCAAAGATAGGCGTAAAGTAAACACACGCAGGGCTCCACAGTTTGCGTCCAATCCTACGAGGCATTTGATGGCCCCATCGGACTATTCGTGGGTGCCCCTGCTAAAAGTAGAGTTTGAGGTCTTTGGGCGAACCCATTGATCACAAAGTTTATTTAGCATGACTACTTGAGCGAAGTAAAATAGATGTCACAACGCTTTTTGGGAGTACATGCCATTTTTTAAAAATGTGCCCTGGATCAACATAAGTTAGAGCATCCAGCTTCAACTACCTTGAACAGATCCAACCAAACATTGGGTGTCTCCCAAAAAGGGGCATCCAATCCTGGCTTCCGCCGACAATGATCATAAACATCAATTAACTATGCATAATCATGCACCCATCAGGGGCAATAGGCAACAACAAAGGGGATGGAAGCCCTGACCAGGACCCGCCCGGGTATAATTTACGGGGACAAACGACTATCATACGGATACCTAGACGCATGGCGTACACTTTACAGGGATACTGCTGCCCATACAGGTTTTAAGCCTGTAAAAAATAAAAAGGGAAATGATCCCTTCTGAATGCATGGTTGCACATAGTTTGATTGACACATAATCTCATTCTCAATAGGTTGGTCTCAACCAACGATTGACCTTTTCCAATGGAGAATCTAAAGCTTAAGACACTTAAGTTCACATGAATCCAAAACAGAGCGCTCATAGCAAAGATTTAGCAGTGGAGTTGACTCGATCGAAACATTGACTATTTGATCGGGACTGACACCATTGCTTCTTCCTTGAAGTAGGATCCAGAATCCAAGGCGAGCCTTAGACTTAGGACGTTATTATAGCACAGTGGTGTTGCTGATAAAATATTGGCATTTTACCGCATCAGAACACGCATGTGCGTAGCTCTGTGGGGAAGCACAGATTTATTCTTTTTCTCTTCTTTTTTTTTTTTAAAGATTGCTTTTTTTCATTTTTCATCATTCATTTTTTTAAAAAAAATTTTAAACAAGCATTATCTGGACCTCGAACCCCAGGAGGCGCATGCCCAGACAACGCATACTAAGAGCCCGTACCTCCGCAATAGTTTGGGATGAAACTGAAGCCAACGTACTCAAGTTCATGTGATATCAAAAAGACTGAGTCAGAATTGGGTGTCCACTGAAGGATACTCAATCTTGGACTCCATCATCAATGAAGTTACAAATAAACAACTATGCATAAACATGCACCCATTAGGGGCGATAAGCAACAAAGGCGATGAAAGCCCGGACTCGGACCTGCCCGGGTACAATTTACGGGAACAAACGACCATCATGCGGATACCCAGACATATGGCGTATACTTTACAGGAATGCCGCTGCCCATACAGGTTTTAAGCCTGTAAAAAATAAAAAGGGAATGAGCCCTTTTTCATGCATGTTTGCACATAGTTGTCTGACGTAGTTTCATATCTGACAGGTTGGAATCAATCCAACAATGGATCTTTTCGAGGACAGAGTTATTCGGACCTCAAACCCCGTAGGGTGCATTCCAGACTACGAGGACCAAGAGTCTACACCTCCGAAAATTTCATGTGACGAACTTGAAGGACAAGGCACTCAAGTTCACCTGAAACCAAAATATGGAGCGATTAGGGCGAAGATTTAGAGGTGGAATCAATCCGATCCAAGCATTGACTGTTTGACCAAAATTGACACCATCGCTCTTATTTTGAAATAGGATCCATGGATCCAAGGCGAACCTTAGACCTAAGACATTAATTTTGCACAGCTGCGTTGCCGATAAAATATTGATATTTTACCGCATCAAAAATATGCGAGTGTGTAGCTATGTGTAGCATGAAAACATAGATTTCTTTTTCTTTTCAAAATGATTTTCATCATTTTTTTTTGTTAGACCTGATGTCGGTAGTGAGATGCTTTATCTGATTTGTCCATCGCTGAGAAGTTGCCCGCTTCGAGGCTTTGAATCGTGTGATGTTCCTGCACATTCTCGAGAAAACGTCAGTCCCTTTTTTATTTATACATATAAAGAAAATACATCATAAACAATAGAAGAAAAAGTAGATTTCTACCTACACTTTTTCATTTTCAAGATATTTTTTTGAATTTTTGTTTTTAGAGATTTTTTGTTATTTTTCTTCATTTTTGAGATTGAAATATGATGCTGGAAATATATACATGAAAATAAGTAGAAATATATACACATTTATTGGTGTTTGGATTTTTCTTGATTTTTTATTTTTGGCTTTTTTTCTCTCTTTTTGTTTTTGTTTTTGATGCCTTGATAGTGAGACGGAGTAACGAGTCCCATTTTGAGCATAGTCGAACTCTTTCATGCAGTCGGACTTGAGTGACTTTTCAGATTTTACCAAGGCCGGAACATTGATTCCTTTGGATTGAGTTAAACCTTTCTCCTTGCCTTGGGTCATACGTTTGACGGTGCGGGTTTCACAAAGACAATTCTAGTCGGGACCTGATTTGAACTAGCATGTGCGGCTCAGTCAGACAAGAGGGTACAGGGCCTCAAACATCAATCAGTCATTCGAACCCTTCTTTTCTTTTCCTTTTTCTTTTTTTTCTCCTTCACTCTTTTTTTTTTTCTTTTCATCTATCTCTTTTTTTACCCGTGGCGCCCTTTCAGGTTTTCACCACGTCCATGGGTTTAGCTCTCTTACCCCAAGCCCCCCTTCAGGTTTTCACTTGGCCCGTACAAACTCGTTGTTTTTGCCCGTAGCGCCCTTTCAGGTTTTCACCATGTCCATCTTGCTTTGAGCTTGTATTTTTATTTTATTATTATATATATATATATATATATATATTTTTTTTTTCTTTTTCTTTTTTCATTCTTTTTTCAACAGCCACGACATAGACATTGATTCCATCATAGCCGACTAGGTGGGGTTCAGGTGTCGTCTCACAACTCGGCTTGTATTGATTTTAACAGATGCTATGACTGCTTGTGAACCTAAAAAGAGGGCTTTCTTCAGGGTGTAGCTTAGCCATGGGTCAGGTTAGGATTTGAAGGTATGTTGGGCTAAAAAGTGTTTCTTTGATACGACTTCAGCTTTCTCAACATACTTTCTTCCTTGGGGATCTTACTGTACATGCCCCATGATTTTTGTTCTTTTTGCTTTATTTCAGGCAATCCTTTTTATTTATTTTTTTTTTTTTTTGGGGTTTTTATTTTTGGATTTTGATGGTAATTTAACTTCTCTTTTTTTGAATGTACATGCACACATTTTTTTGGGAAAGGATTTATTGAAAGAAAAAAGGCTCAGGCTTAAATGGGGTAGCAAAGGATATCATCATTTTTTAGAGGATGTTTTTTTTGGCTACTGTGCTTGGAATGATGGCCTCTTTTGGGTGGTTCTTAAGCAGTCACGTATCTTTTTCGTCAATACTTAACTTATCGCGATAGACTAAGAGTAGAACCGTCGGACGTATCCAACGTTGATGGGCTCAGGAAGATGATCTCCGTCTATGGTGGCGAGGCGGATGGCATATCCCGACAGTAGTTCTCAGATGATGTAAGGTCCTTCCCAGTTTGGCTTGAACTTTCCTCTTGGATCGACATGGAGGGATGGAAAGATCTTCTTCAGCATAGTGTCTCCTACCTTTAGATCTCGACTGCGGACACATTTATTGTAAGCGCGTGCGATTTGCCCCTGGTAAACTTGAGTTTGACACAAGGCTAGGAGTCTCTTCTCGTCCAATAAGTTTAATTGTTCAAAGCGGGATCTCTCTCTTTCTCTTCAGGTAAGCTTAATTCTATGAGGATTCGGAGCGAGGGCACTTCAACCTCTACCGGGAGAACGGCCTTGGTTCCATACACAAGGGAGAATGGTGTTGCCCCTGTAGCGGTATGGATCGACGTTCGGTAGGCCCATAAAGCAAATGGAAGCATTTTGCTCCAATCTCGATAAGTGACGACCATTTTCTTAAGGATGCGGACAACAATCTTGTTCGCGGCTTCCATGGCTCCATTAGTTTGAGGCCAATAAGGAGATGAGTGATGGTGCTTGATCTTGTACTACTCGCAGAAGTCTCAGATGCACTTATTCGCAAAGTTTATGTTGTTGTCCGTGATGATATCTTTGGGTATTCTGAATCGGCACACAATATTGTTCTTAAGAAACTTCTCAACGTGACTGGCAGTGATGTTGGCATATGACACCGTTTCTACCCACTTAGTGAAGTATTCAATGGCGATGAGGATGAACTGAAGTCCGTTTGATGCTTTCGGATTAATCATTCCGACAACGTCAAGGCCCCAGGTAGCAAATGGCCAAGGAGTGGTCATGCAGTGAAGGTCAATGGCAGGAGTGTGTATCAGACTGGAGTGTTTTTGATACTTGTAACATTTTTGAACATGTTTGCAACAATTCGATTCCATGGTTGTCCAAGAGTATCCCTGTCGTAGGATTTTCTTAGTGAGCATGTGACCGCTGATGTGGGCTCCGCATACTCTCATGGATTTCTTTCATAATATTGACCACTTCACTTTCAGTGAGGCACCTAAGTAAGATGTTATTGCATGATCGCTTGTAGAGGCATTCCCCACAAATGATGTAACCTGTTGCTAAATGTTGAATGGTTCATCGGTCAGTCTTGGATGTACCCTCTGGAAAAGTTAGGGTCTTGAGGAAATTCTTGATATCTGAGAACCAAGGTGGCTCATCATCAGGCTTTGTAGTCTCCTCAATCTGGAGGCAGAAGGCCAGCTCATTCCTCTGCTCGATCATGATCGGCTTCATCTCAACACCATAGGGGATTTCAATCATTGACGCTAAAGTTGCTAATGCATCGGCAAAGCGATTCCTTATCCGGGGGACGTATGAGAAAGTCACATCTTAGAAGCAAGCTATCAGATCCTCGAAGTCTTCATGATAGGGGATCAGTTTCTCTTCTTTCGTCTTCCAGTCACCATTCGTCTGGCATATGATTAACTGTGAATCACCAAATACTCAAAGGTGAGTTACATTCAGATCGAGAGCCGCCTACAGACCAGCCATGTAAGCTTCGTACTCAACCATATTATTAGTGCAAGGGAAGTTGAGCTTGATAGAGACTAGTACATGGGATCCTTTCGGCGAAATCAGAATGGCGCCGACTCCCTGACCCTCAGCATTGGCAGCCCCATCAAAGTGCATTACCCATGATTCTTCTGCTTCTTCTGTATCGTCTTCTGTTATGAACAGAATGTCGTCATCGGGGAACTCAGTTCTCAAAGGCTCATAATCAGGTAAAGGATTGTCGGCAAGATGATCAGCAAGCGCCTGCCTCTTGATCGACTTCTGAGTGACGTACGTGATGTTAAATTCAGATAATAAAAGTTGCCATCATGCAGTTCATCCAGTGAGAGCTGGCTTTTCAAATAGGTATTTCAATGGGTCCATTCGGGCCAAGAGTAGAATCGCCTGAGATAGCAAGTAGTGGCGGAGCCTTTGAGTAGCCCATACAAGAGCCAGGCATGCTTTCTCCAGATGAGGGTAGCGCGCTTCATAATTAGTAAACTTCTTGCTCATATAGTAAATGGCCTGCTCTCTTCTTCCCGTTTCATCGTGCTGCCCCAAGACACATCCCATCGAAACTTCCATCGTGGAGAGATACATCAAGAGATACATCAAGAGTGGTACCAAAATAGGTGGATTAAAGAGGTAGCTTTTGATTCTTTTGAACCCTGCCTGACAATCGTCGTTCCATTCAACAGGCGAATTCTTCCTTAGTAACTTGAAGATCAGCGTGCAGATTGGAGTTAGCTGTGCAATGAACCGACTGATATACTGTATTCTGCCCAGAAACCCTCTAACCTCTTTCTCGGTAGGCGACGATGGCATTTTAGTGATGGCTTTGACTTTGATTGGGTCAACCTCGATCCCCCTCCTGCTGCCGATGAACCCTAGAAGTTTCCCTGACATAGCACCAAATGCGCACTTCTGTGGATTCAGTCGTAGTTGATACTTCCTCAGCCTTTCAATAGCTTCTGAAGGTTTACTAGATGGTCGCTTCGCTCTGGTGATTTGACTATCATGTCGTCGACATACACTTCAATCTCTCGGTGCATCATGTCATGAAATAGTGCAGTCATAGCTCTTTGGTACGATGCACCAACATTCTTCAGCCTGAATGGCATGACTCGATAGCAAGAGGTTCCCTAGGGGGTAATGAGCGTTGTCTTCTCGCGATCAACCTCTACCATCTTTATCTGATTATATCCCAAAAATCCATCCATAAAAGAAAGCATCCCGTGTTTGGCAGTATTATCAACCAAGATGTCGATGTGTGGCAATGGGAAATCATCCTTTGGGCTTTCTCTATTCAAATTATAGAAATCGATGCACATGCGGACCTTTCCATCTTTCTTCGGTATGGGCACGATATTGGATAGCCACTGCGGGTACTTGGATACCATGAGAAACCCCGCATCGTATTGCTTGATGACCTCATCTTTGACTTTTAGCATCCATTCGGGTCGGAGATGTCTCAGTTTATGCTTGACTGGCTTCATATCAGGGTAGAGAGGCAACTCATGCTTGACCAAATCAGTATCCAGACCAGGCATGTCCTCGTATGACCAGGCAAAAATGTCTTAGTATTGCCGAAGGAAGTCGATCATGCTTTTTCTCTCCTCAAGAGACAGTGACGTTATGATTTTGGTTATCCTGGGAACCTCCTCAGTCCCTAGATTGACGTCTTTGGTCTCTTCGACAATGGGGGTAGGGCCATACTCAAAGTCGACAAATCTGTCAAGGAGCTCATTAGGGAGCTCCTCGAAGGGGACATCCTCGTCCAGACTTGTGATCCCTACCTCTTCTTGTATTTCTATAGGGAAGGGGTCTATTTCATGTGGGACAGGCATTTTGATTAAAGCATCCTTTTGTGGGACATTTTCTGAAATTTTAAATGATAATATTTTTAGACTTTGGATGTTTTCAATGTTTTTGAGATTTTATATTTTTTTCATGTTTTTGAGATTTTTGTTTTCTTCGGAGACGAACCCTTGGCAAGCCAGGTTGCTATATACACAAGGTATTGTTTGCCAAGGGTTTCTCTCACTTTTTATAGGTTTTTTTTTGGGAAACAGGTACCAAATGTTAGGCCACTCCCCGCTTCCAGGGTTTGGGGTAAAGATGCCCAGTTGCGTACTTGAGGGGCTGCTTCTTTACCTGTTGGAATAGAGGGTGCTGACTGATATAGCTCATTGGAGTCAGCCTCCATCATATTGATCCCCATTTCGTCTGAGATCATGTCCTCAAATGATAACTCAATTTTGTGGTGATTCACCACAGGGAGAATTTGTTCAGGTATCGACCATCGTTCCTCGAAAAGGGACAATGCGGCCAAATCTATCTCCAAGCTGGGAAGGGAGATCTAGGGATTGGTGGGATGGATTGGGGTTGTGGGTTTGTGTGGGGTCAAATGGGTTATCCCATTTTGATCGATCTTTACGATTCCTACACTGACAAAGGAATTCCTGATGTGCGGCCTAGGGCGAGGTTTCTCTTTTATGTTGATTCCTTGAGCACTTACAGCCGCGGCGACCCTGACTTTCTCTTTGGCCTCTCGGACCTCTTCTTCTGTGGGTTTGTATCTTAACCTGAATCGGACCTTCTGCCCCTTGGCGACAACTGGCTCTTTTCTTCCTTATAATCTGGGTCCTAGACCCCTTCCTTTCTAAGAACCTCACTTTTGGAGCGTTGCCACTGCCGCTACCATACCGCCTCCTATTTTAGGCATGATGCCCTCAATGGGTTTTAGGAGTATGGCTAATACCTCATATTCGAAACTGTGAAGGTCGACATCCTCAACGGTGTGTGGTATATCTAACATATTGGGTCTTTCGATGCTATTGGCGACCTTTTCTTTCTCACTGTGCCCCTCCCCGATGATTGTAACGATCTTGTGCCCAGACACAAACTTGAGTTTCTGGTGCAAGGTGGAAGGTATAGCTCCGACCTCGTGCAGCCATGGGCGCCCCAATAATAGATTAAATGAGGATTTGATATCCATGACTTGAAACAAGATGGAAAAGGTCATTAGCCCTATCAATAGCTCAAGATCAACTTCTCCCATTATTTCTCTCCTGGTATTGTCAAACCCTCTAGCGCTGGTTCTAGTGGGCCTTAACATGCACGGATCAACCCCGATCTTGGTGGCGGTTCTTAACAGGCATATATTCAATGCAAACCCATTATCAATTAGTACTAAGGGGATTACCATGTTTCTAGACTCGACTGTTATATTTAAAGATTTCGAGTGGCTACCCCCTTCTTCCGGCAAGTCAACATAAGAAAATGAAATGGCATTCGGAGCCATCACTTGCCCAATTATCTGCCCGACTTCATCTAAGCTAACTTGGAGTGATACATGCGCATTTTTTAATGCTCCCATTAATGCTTGAAAATAGAGTGGGGACATCATCAATAGATCTCAGATGGTGATATGGGCGAACATTCTTCTTAGTTTAGTCTCTAATATATGTTCCCAACTCATTTTTTCAAAAGGGTTCACAACACTGTCTTTCTTCCCCTCTGGTTGGGCCTGTGGTGTTGTCGGCGCCTCTGGCTGCTTCGATATCCTTCCTGGCCTGGTGACAAAGTCCACTGCCCCTTCTCCGCTGCTGCTTCCAGTGTTGACATCTGTTTGCTCGTAGCTTAACGAGACCTAATGAGGATCATAGGTTGGTCCCGAGAGATGGAAAGGTATGGCTACCGGTTCTTAAGATACTTGTATTGTCGGCTCAGGAGTTGTGGGCAATACTTGATTCACCTTGGTGGTAGCGGGTTGGGTGGAAAGACTGGGCCAAATGGGGGTGGTGAAGCTTGAGAGTGGTGGCATTAGAGGGAAGGAGGTAAAAGTAGGCCATTGATAGCTGGTGGGTGCTGACGGTAGATGGGGGGTCTGATGGGCCATTGGGTGATTGACGGGGGGAGTGGATTTTACAGGCAGAACTTGGGGTGATGGGATGGGTGTAGGCCATTGGTAATTGCCGGGTGTGGGTGTGGGATTGGGGGCCTGGTGGCTTAAAGGGAAATTGATGGGGGTTGTGGTGTATGGTTGGTATGCATTGATATTTACATAATTGACGGGTGTGGTGGACGGAAAGTATGCCCGGAGATCCAAGGGTTCAAATTGCAAGGTTGGGTTGGGGAAGTTTTCTGACAAATTTAGGGGTTTAATTACCCCTACATTCCCCTTTTCTATGTTTCTTGATAAAGGTGCTACATAACTCTCCCGATCACTGATATAATCGGATGGGTCAAATTCAAACTCCTCCTCATCTTCTATCATTTCGACGATGGGTTTTAGACCTGCTCCTCCGGTGGGATGTGGGGGTAGTGGCACTTGGTGAATATTAGCATGCTGAGAGGGTGCAAGGGGAATATTTTCCCGACATCGATCAAATCCTGGATGGCGTGCTTCAATGGGAAGCAACGATCAGTAGGGTGACCTGGACCTTGATGAAAATTGCAATGGGTATTTGGGTCATAGTTCCTTGGGATCAGGTGAGGAGGAGGTTGTGGTTGGCGGATAGCCACTAATCCATTTTCTACTAACAGGGGCAAAAGTACACTCAATGATTGCCCTAGAGATTTGAAGACTCGGTCGTAGCGGGCTCTCCTCTATTTTGGGGTCATTTGCATTCCTTGCCCAATCCCCATTCTTTGCATCTGCTCAGGCCTAATGAGTGCTGGTGGGGCAGCCTGAAATTGAAACGAGGTTGTATTGACTATGTTCTGGACATCGCCCCCTGTTCTCTTCTCGTTCCTTTACTCTGAAAATCTTCTAACCCCACTGGGTCCACTCGACATATTCTTATTCAGACGCCCCTCCCTGATGGCATCCTCGCATCGGTTAGTATTTCTCACCAGATCAGCAAAGCTGGTCTGCTACTAATATACTAAAAAGTCTGAAATCACTGACAAAGTATTCTTTGAAATCATCTCTATCTGTTCATCATCAGGTATTCTGTTCCTGACCTGAGTTGCCAATGCTCTCCATCGCTCCAAGTAGTCGCTGAAGGTCTCATTCTGGTTCTACTTTAAACGGGCCAAGTCAGACTTACGCGGCTCAATGTCTATATTATAGACATACTGTTCTTGAAAGAGATGCGTTAAGTCCCTCCACGTTTTTATCATAGACAGTTCTAAAGATGTGAACCATCTTAAAGCCGGCTCGGTCAGACTCTTTTGAAAGACTTTTTATTAGCAGTCTTTCGTCCTCCCCATATTGGCACATGTCCCCACAGTAGGACTTTAGGTGCGCAATAGGATTGCCAGTGCCATTATATTTGTTGAAGGCTGACATTTTAAATTTGGGGGAGCAGGGGGACCTCAGCGAACAGACATAAGTCTGTAAAGTTCGTGGCGTGGATTTCAGCACCACCCATTTTCATTAGTTGCTTTTGTATTTTGTCTAACTGTTCTTTCAGTCGTTCGGACTCTTTTGATACAAGGGTCACTTTCTCGGCCGTCAGTTGGACTTCACTCTGGGCCACCATGGGGTGGGTAATTATGGGAGGAGGGTTGAGGCTGGTCAAAGCCCCAGCATAGGCCCCGCTATTCCTAATCTTGTCCTCTTCATACTGCTGGTCGGCATAGTGTACAGCGAGGGCAGGATTCTCCTGTTGTTGTTGCATGGGTTGAATGGGAATGGCATGAGTGAGGGTTGGGCGAGCCCATTGGGGGTGAGGAAAGATTTGTTGGGTGATGGGAATTTGGTTTTGAGGTGGGGGGCCTGATAGGGCCATTAGGTATGGGGGAAGGTTTGGAGATGGCCTTGGGGTGTGGGGCCATGAGAGAATTGGGTTTGAGGTATGGCATGGGTTTGACCCGGCTGTGAAGGTTGGGTTAAATGTTGGGAGTATTGTGGAAGGTATGAGTGTGGGGTTTGGGTTTGGGCCATGACCCCTTGGCCATTTTGGGCCACAGGCCATTAATAGGTTTGGGCCATGGACCCTTGGTAGGTTTGGGTCATGGGCCCTTGGTGGGTGGGGGCCAGTGGCCCTCGGTAGGTATGGGCTAAGGGCCTTTGAGGGGTTTGGCCCAATGGGCCTTGATGGATCTGGGCCATGGGCCGTTGGTGGGTCTAGCCCAATGGGCCATGATGGGTCTGGCCAAGTGGACCTTGATGGGTCTGGGGCCATGGACCCTTGGTGGGTCTAGCCCCATGGGCCTTGATGGGTCTGGGCCATGGGCCCTTAATGGGTCTGGCAGAGTGGCCCTTCATGGGTCTGGGCCATGGGCCCTTAATGGGTCTGGCCTAATGGGCCTTGATGGGTCTGGGCCATGGGCCCTTTGTGGGTCTGGGTGGTGGGGTATTGGGCCATGGGCCCCTGGGATATGTGAGAAAAGGGGGTTTGGGCCAATAAGCCTTGGGGTAAGTGGGTAATGGGAGTTTGGGTGGTGTGGATTATGGGGGGTTGATGGGGGTCATGGGGGAGTGAGGCATGGAGATTGGCTAGGGTGTGAGACGGGTTTAGGGACATGGGGTGTGAAGGAGGAGGGGGTGTTTTGAGAAGCCTTCCACATGGGATAGGCTTGGAATATCTCCTCCATTATGGTCGTGGAGGGAAGGTTGGATGGAGATGGGGGATTTAAGGGATGATGGAGTATAGATGTGATGGAGGTGGCGAGAAAATGGGGCATGGCCCCGGTATAATCGGGCATGACCATGGTAGGTGGGGGGTATGGGGTGGATGAGGGGATGTATTAGGTATGTTTTGGAATGATGGGGACATGATGAGGAGGGATGAGGAAAGTTGGGCATGGCCTCGATAAAAATGGGCATGACCCAGATGGATGGGAGATTTTGCGGGGGGACGGATAGGGCAGAAGTGGTGTATGTGAATGTGGGTGGATCGGGTTTATAGGGGGATGATGGGAATTAGAGCATGGATGTGGATTGGGAAAATAGGTTTGGGTTTTGTGTGGATGGGAAATGGGTCGGATTTGGCATGGGCATGGTTTGGGCAAAAGATGGAGAATGGGGGGTAGGACTTTGGATATTTTGGGGGGTAATGATTAGGAATATGGGGGCGCCAAACGGGCCGGTGACGGTAAAGGGGATTGGGTGAGGGGGATGGTTGAAAGAACTTCTCCCGAATGGGAGTGAGTTGGAGAATGTGGCAAGGATAAGTCGGGATCGGCGTAAGCCGGGTCCACTACCCACGACATTCTACGGGAACGGGTTGGGTAAGGGTTCCTTGGGTAAGGCCCAAAAGTCCTCCTCCTTCTTCCCCTGCGGGACGACGGAGGGCAAGATGATGCCGTTGTACCGTCACCACAACCCCTCTACTTTTTTTTTTTTTGGTTTTTGATTTATTATATATATATTTTTTGAATTTTTTGAAAGAGTTTTTTGGAAAACAAAGGTTCCGAGGCCTTGGAACTCCCTTTTTGGGTGGCCCTCGTACCTTAATTCAAGACCCACGGCAACAATTCCGACGCACTTTGGAAGAATCGAAGGAGAACTTTTGATCTATTGAAGGCACAGAAATCAAGACAAACAACCCGATCCCTCGAGATGAGCTAAAAAGAAGTTGCCTTCTTTTGCCCGACGGGGGCGTATTGGGTGTCGGAGATGGCGAGGCTCAAACAAGGCACTAAGCACACTAATCGGGGAACTCGGGATGTGAAAAGGGCCAAGGATTCGGGCTGGTGGGCTGATAAACAGGCCTGGCGCAACTAATACATGCGCCCAGGTTGCAAGGGACCCCTTTTACACTGGCGCAACTATTAGTTGCACCAAGGTAAAAGTTGGGATTTTAAAGCTGGCGCAACTATTAGTTGCGCCAATTATAAATTCTCAATTTTTGCACTGGCGCAACTAATACTTGCGCCAAGCAAAAAATGGGGTTCCAGAATGTTATGATAGCAACAACAACAACCCAAAATGAGTCTCTTTTTTGGGTTTTGTGGAAGCTGGGCTTCCGGGAACTGAGCAGTCTTTTAGTGATCGATCCGCTCCTCACCGCACCTAAAGGGTTTGAGTCCGGTATAACTCACTAGCGCGCTCCCCCAAGGGGTTTAAGCTTCGGAGTAGGAACCCACCCGATATACCTCCGGCGCAAGCGCCTTCTCAGATACTAGGTGGGTTGGGACTTTTCTGGATCATCACCACTAAGGGCTGCTGCCATACTAAGACCTGGGTGTTTGTGTGTTTGCCTAATCCCAACCCTTTTTAAAATCTACCCCGTAAAAACAAATTAATTAAGCTCCCTAACTTGATTCAATTTTAATTTTTTCAAAACTTTTCTCTTTTTTTTTTTGAAAGTTTTCTTTAGTTCAAAGACCGGGGTGATTATCCCGTGCCTCCACTATGGGCCGGCGTCCACTGATGGAATATGAGTGCACAAGTAGGCTCGCCAATCGGCTAAGGCACTTTAAATGACAGAAATTTTAAGGAATTGAAAGACAAAGCTCAAGTAGGCCCGCCAATCGGCTAAGGCACTAAAATGACGGAAAAGTAAGGAAAATAAAGGACAAATGGCAAAGTAAGCCCGCCGATCGGCTAAGGCATGTAAATGACATAAAAGTAGGGGTAAGTAAAATGACTTAATCGGAGGGGCGAGTAAAAATAAAATAAAAAACAGTAATAATAGGTTAGTCAAAATCAAAAATAAAAAGGCCAAGTTCAAGGGGAAGCTCTATAGGCTAGTCCTCAGCAGAGTCGCCATCTGTGCACCTGTGGGAATTGAGACGATCCCGTGGCGACGATGCACTCTCTAACAAAAATATAGAGTCACCACCCGGAGCTTTCGGTGTCCCGGGATACCTAGTTCATTTTATGAGCACTGAAGTGCTAAAAATATGACTCTGAATCCGGTCCACAACAAAGGCTCTTGGGTAGGGGCTTCGATTATCGATCGGGAAGGTGTTAGGCACCCGATCAACCCGCTTAGCGCGGTCTCTACTGATGGCCAAAAATAAAATTAAATAAAAGAAAAGAAAATAGCTTCCTCTTGCCCAAAAGGGCTTAGAATCCTATTTGTGTCCCTCCGTTCCTACCGAAAAGTCGGTGGTATAACGACACAAATGGGAGGATGGAGGGAGCTAGAAAGAGATAGGACAAGAAAGGGGAGAGCTGGCTCCCTCGGGCCCTTGTAGCACCATAGGAGAGCCTTGAGTTGGCTTGCTTTGATGAGCATTTGAAGGCTTGTATGGTGGAAAGAGGGGTTCTAACCTCTAAGGCTTGCTAACTAAGAGGTAGAGAGGGAAGGTGAATGGGTAGCATATACCTAAACTAAGGGATCTAAGGTGAAAAATATCACTCAAAGGAGGTTTTGAAATTCTGGAATTTGTATGGGGAGTGTGCATCAAAGGGAAAAAGATCTTCTCAGTTCAAGCTCTTTCTCTCTTAGGCCAAAATTCTCAACCCTTAAACCAAAGGGAGGGGGGCTCTATTTATAGGAAAGGGATAGGTTAGGAGGCTACTTAGATGCTAATTAGGGTTAGCAATTAGGTAATCTCTAATCTAAGGTTTCCTAGGATTTTGAGAGCTTAGAGATGTGGGGGAATGATTTTAATGGTGGATGGTAGGTTAGTGTTTCAAATCACTTAAGGGTTGCAAATAGGCATTAAAAAGGTGCGACAAAGTTATCAAAATACACCCCAAGGACTGAGGTGGTCAACAAGTCAAATCTCAAAGTGTTCATATGCCTGGCACAACTAATAGTTGCCTCAGGCAAATGTACAGTAAAACAGTAATGAACAGTAGCCTGGAAGTTGGCTTCGCGAGGGGTGGGGGGACCCATTTCTGGGGGAAAAAGGCCTGGCACAACTATTAGTTGTTCCAGGCAAATTTAGGGGGAAAATTGCTTGGCGCAACTATTAGTTGAGGCAAAAATCCCTCCAAAAAAGCCCAATTTTCAAATGATCATAACCTTTGATATACAACTCCAATTGAGGTAATTTTTAGCTCGTTAGAAAGCTGGAGAAGTCCTCTTTCTAATGGTATATGATTTGATATTAGTAAAAGACCTTAGATAGTCCTGATGCACCACTCTTCATCTATTGCCCGGGAAGGTTAGGTTTAGGGTTCGAAATGGGTTCTAAGGGTCGGGATTGGTTTCTAAAGGTTCAGGATAGGTTTAGGGTTCGAAATGGATTCTAAGGGTCGGGATTGGTTTCTAAAGGTTCAGGATAGGTTCCTAAGGGATCTAGGGTGATTCCTAAGGATTTGGGGTGATTCCTAAGGGTTCCATATATGCCATCAAAAGCTCAGAATTGCACCTCTCTCGAAAGGTGTTTTGATCGAGCCTTGGGCCAAATTTGGGTGTCTACAGCCTCATTCACAAGTACCCTTCATCCCTTTCAATCAAAACAAGACACTTGCCCCCTTTAGAGAACATTAATCCATAATAAACCTAGATAAGTTAATAATCACAAGAAATTTACCCCCTTAAAGACCAAAATCCATGAGAAAACAAGATGAACCAATATCCAAGCAATTAAAGAATGCAATCCATGAAAAAATAAATGAGCCAATGGCATTAAAACACCTAACACATTTATTTAGCCTGAATTCAAACACACACCCACATGACAAGTGTCACACTCATAAGAACAAAGCAAACCTTAACCTTAAACAAATACATGAACTACCTTCTTCCATGATGAAAAAAGCAAAACAATAAAAACAAAGGCCCAAAATGTGGCCCATCATCCAAAGACCTAGCCCATCATAACCCAAAATAAAATAAAATAAAACAAAAATAAATAAAATAAAATAAAACAAGATAAAATGAAAGAAAAGAAAATAAAATACATAAAATAAAATGAACAAAACAAAACAAAATGAAATAAGAAAAATAAAACAAAGAAAATAAAGCAGGGTAAACAAAACAAGAAAAGGTCACCCCCCGTAGTCCCATCACTACACCCCACCAGATAATTAAATAGGCTTGCAACAACAGGCATACTGCGGCACAGGAAATCGCCCTGATGCATAAACACCAACAAGAAGGCCTTGAGTTCATATGGAAAAATTCACATAAAAAAGTTTAGCAACCTAAGAGCTGACAAAGCCCATCGATATGGATGATATAGGTGGTTGTGTGATTTTGCATGCTTTCGCGAGGAGCTCGAGTCCCCTCGGCGACTCCATCCCCCAGACACTCTCGTCCCATCGCATAACCTTACACACCAAATAAAAATAGCTCCAACTAGAAGGAAAAGCCACCCGCATCCCGTCACACAATCAGTAGGTTTCATCGCAGCCTGCCATAACATGCAGCCAAAGGGGAAGCTCAATTCAAATGTCCCACCGTGACCTATTCCAAAATGTCCCATCTCACCAACAATCATCGGGCCTCACCATGGCAGAGAAAGAGGAGAAGAAATTCTCTGTTGTCCCATCGCGTGACCACCAGGGAATAATAACAGCCAAGCCTCATCGTGAGACAAATCAGGTAAGTATCACCCCCGGTCTTTTCACTCGATATTTCTTGTGAAATATAGTTAGCTAATATTAAGTCAAACGTTTTCAAAACCCATCTCTCCCAATCCGCGAATCACTGTAGTCCTCCCATAAGAGACAATCATCAGTATGCGCGAGAAGGTTAGACGAGTTATCTGACATACCAAGCGTCGCCTTGACAACCAACTGAAGGTCGGGTTCACAAATCCCGTACTGATGGATCTGCTAAACGACATCTAGAAAGCCACATTTTCTGAAGTTTTACCACCAAATTGACCTTAAGTTCAAAAACCTCAAAAATTTTAAAAATCCCTATCTATCAAATTCTCACTTCTCACCACCCCAATTCGTTCTTTCCCCGGGGAAACCGAAAACCGAGTATCCTCAACTTCTAGAAATCACAAATATCCATGGAAAAGGGACTCCTGACGCATCATTGGTGTGAGCAATGACGCGCCTGACCTAACATGACTTGCGAAAGCCTTCGCTATCATATTACATCATATTATCCAGTCACTTGACCTTATCTCTTGACATTTGTATATGCCCCCCGGTACCTCGATTGCATTAATTTTCCTCCATTTGATTGCCACTTGTAGCAAGTTGCGACATGCGGCGGGATGCTAGTTTCACCCACAGATGAGGATAAACCTCTCGACAACTACCACTAGGTCCCCAAATGCTCCCTTTAAGCTTGCGCTGATAGATAAAAAAGCCAAGCATTTTATGTCAGCTTCCCAATTCACACTTGTTATCTCTCAAAGAAAGGAGAAGGCACCCTAAAAAGGGGGTGTCCACTTCTTCGATGCATCCTTGCCCTATAAGAATGCACCGAAGAGGGCCATCTGTAGACACCTCATTTTTGCCCTCTCAGAGTATACAAACATATTTGAATAACCTTTGACCTTGCCCACGATCTCCGAAAGAGGACGGATCTTCTCCGAAGACCTTAAAACCTCCAACCTAGGAACTATACACCACACATGTAGTGTGCGATTGAGAAATGGGCTGAAACATCAACCCAGAAGTTCAGACCCATGAAGACCTAGAAGTCCCCGAATTACGCACATGGCACTATGCGCTTAATTCAATTGCACGCAGAATAGTATGCGTGCAATTAGTTCCATTTGAACTGGGCATAGGGTTCTGTGCACCGCTTGAAGCCTCGAATCTCACGCAATACATGCCACGCGAAATTTGATTACACTTGTCCTATCATACGCGAAATTAGTCCAGAACTAGATTGGGACTCTGTTTCCCAAGACCGCCTGAACTCCATGATCTCACGCATACCTCAATATGCAAAATTGGATTCCACATAAAACTACTTGCATGAAATTGGTTTTGAGGCAGGGTGGAACTAGGACACCTGGTCAGTCGGCCATCCTTGAGTCCGTGACTGACTCAAACTGAATTAAGCATTGTGGATCTTGTGCTTAATTCAATTCCACACAGAGTTCCATGCACGTAATTCACCAATCGCGCACATGGTCCAAAATGTGGAATTAGCCCTATACTTATAAAAAGACCCCCCTACTATGCCCTAACACATAATTTCAATAGCAGTCTCACCTCTCTCGAGCTCAGGCCTCTCCCAAGCTCAAATCTTTGCTCTCTGTGGCACTGGAAGGATGAAGTAGCGCTTAGCTTCAGGTAATCTCTTTCTAGTTCTTAATTTCTAGTTTTAGTTCATAGGTTTTAATTTCTAATTCTTAATTTCTAGTTCCTGATTTCTTACTTTAAGTTCATAATCCTCAGTTCTAGTTTTAATTCTTAACCTTTAATTAGAATCAGAGTAACATCATGATCCTAAAACCCTCAATTCTCAATTCAAATTCAGTTTTTAATCTCTAATACTTATAAAAATTGTCTTAGCCAACCGATTTTCCCAAGAGAGTTTACGGAGGGTACTCGGGAATGGAGCGGATCCTCCTTAGGATAAGGGCCACAACCCCCTTTGTTTTTCCTAGTTAAAGTATTATTAGGAGACTAAATTAATTAGAATCAGAGTAACATTAGGAGACTAGAATAATTAGAGTAGCAGTAGGAAACTCAGTCAGTTAGATTTATAGTAGTACTAGGAAACCTATAATCAGTCAAACTTAGAGTAGGATGAGAAGATAAAGCTAATTAGACTTAGAGCAGGATTAGAAAGGTAGGCTAGACAGACTACAACTGTTTGAGCAGGCTAGCCGACATTCAGTAAAGGAGTTAACCCACACCCGTAAAGCGTGATCAGTGACGTGTTGCAGCATTGATAAATATCTACAACTGGCGATTGTAACACTCATGTAATATTTGTTTAGAATTTACCTTTTACTCTAATATTTATAGTTTATTATTCCACTGCCCATAGCCAGAGTCCACGGGACCGAATTGGGCCACTTCTTTCAAGGACCGAAAGGAACCCAGAAAAAGCACATACCAACAGTACTGCTCTGGAATGAGTAGATCTTCGACCATTGTAACAGATTCTCTTTTGGAGATACGGTTGGAAGCCAAATTCTGCAAGAGAGTCTGTTCAATTTTTGGATCACACTCAAAAAATTTGTATTTTGAGAACAAGTGTGATGCATACACCAAAAAGATTTTTTTTTTTTCAAAGAATAACAAGTTGAGAGAGAACAAATCTGAGCCTATAGCTTCCCTTGTCAGGATAGGTTTCAAAATGTTGATTTGCTACTCCAGTTCAAATCTGAAAAGAAAACAGAATTTAGAAAAGAAAAGAAAAGTAAACAAAAAAAAAGTAAAGAAAAGAAAAATTGAAAGACAAATATTAATCTTCAGAAAATCTGCTTCCCCGACAGCGGTGCCAAAAACATGGTAGTTCTTTAACTATACATTGTCTTAACCTATTGCAAGCGCACAATGGTATTGTAGCACGAGTATAGGAACGATCTGACAAGGAAGACTACTTATCCGAAAACCTCTATTTGCCTTTAAAGAATAAAAAAATGGTAGTGGGCTGTTCTAAACTAAAATGTAGAAATTGTAAGGATTATCTACTGAATTGTAAAACCATTACACTAAATCTCTAGTCTTCTAGATTTTAGTCATCAATTAAAACCTAGAATTTCTTTGATATCTTAATACTGGAATAAAATTGCAGAAATTAAATTTAAACTAAAACTAATCTTCAGCCTTTCAGATCTTAGTCATCAATTAAAATTAGGAAGTCCTCAGATATATATGTGCAAAAAATTAAAAGACAGAAAATAAATTGTTGATAGTAAATTGTTGGAATTAAAACTAAGCTACAATGCTAAAAATAAAAACTATTCTACTTTTGATCTTCCTGTTTCCCAATCTTAGTTGTCAGCTAAAATCGAGAGTCCTAGGATGATTATTCATGGATTCAAGTTCTCTTATTTATAGATTCACAAGAGGCCTATTACAAAAGTTTAGGACTCTATTCTAAGCAAACTTCCTAAAACTAAACTACCTAATACGTATCACTTTTGTTTAGAACTTCTAGAGGTGGGAAATATCTTCTTTCCTGGTAATCAGGAGCAGTGATTCTCGCCAAGCTTCCTTGATTCATGGAGTGCATAGATTCTTCTTTTAGATCTATGCTTTTTGCATGGTTGTGCACTTCTCACGTGAGTCTTTAGCACTCAATCATACTTCTTTACTGTTCAAAATTGTGCATACGATTTTACGTCTTTCACTGTTTCTTCTTACGATTCTATGCTCGATCGCTCTAATCTGCCTCGTTCTTTTTCAGTCTTCTCCTCTATACTTCTTTTAATCTCTCGTACACCATCTGGAGCTTTCTTCTGTAGAATTGTAAGGTTACGAATATGTTCTTTCTCTTATTCTAGCTCTCGAATGTATCTCTCTTTACTTCAACTGGATTGTAGGCTTCGTGATTTCTTCTTGTTCTCTCGTAAACTGGCATTTAAGCTATGAGATGGCTCTTCTTCACTTGCGATCTTCAATTTTCAGCTTTAGGAGCTCTTTTTGTCACAAATTTATACTATCATCTACTTTTTCTTGTTGTTCTAAATATCCACTTATCAAAGCATCATTAGTGACAAACTATGGACTAACAGCTCTTAGTTGAGGGTACTAAAATGGTAAAATATGTGACTGATTAGTGGGCTTTTCGAATATATACTTCAAGGGATCCATGCGGGCTAGTACCATTATTTTATGTTCCCCAAAGTAATGACGTAGTTTTGTTGAATCTCATACCAATGTTAAGCAAGTCTTCTCTATTGCGGTGTATTTCTGCTCATATTCGACCATCGTCCTGCTGAGATAGTAGATGGACTTTTCCTTCTTCCCATCTTCATCATGTTGACCCAAGATTACCCCCATTGCCTTATCGTTGGCTGAGACGTATATCCTAGGGATTGATGGTGATAAGATAGGAGGGTTAAGAAGGCACTTCTTGAAGTTGTCGAAGGCTTGGTGTCACTGATCATCCCATACATACTCGGCTCCTCTTTTAGTAGTCTATAGAAAGGATCACACTTGTTTGAATGCTAGGAGATAAATCTCCTAAAGAATTATAGTCTTCCTATCAGGCCGCGTAGTTCTTTGATGTTGCTGGGAGGCAGCATTTCGAGAGTCACTTTGACCTTTATCGGTTCAACTTTGATACCTCGTTTACTGACCATAAAGCCTAGTAATTTACTAGAGTTCACCCAGAATACACATTTCTTTGGATTCATTTTCAACTGGTACCTCTGGGATCTCTCTAGTATGAGTCGGAGTGCTTCTGCAAGACCTACCCCGGTATGTGACTTGGCCAGTATATCATCGACGTAGACCTTAACGCATTTGTGCATCATGCCATGGAAAATAGCCATCATGGCGTGCTGGTAAGTGGCACCTGCATTTTTGAGGTCGAATGGCATGATGACAACAAGTTCCCCATGGCGTAGTGAATGAGGTCTTCTCTTGATAAAATTATGCTAACTGGATCTAGTTGTACTCAGAGAAACCATCCATGAAGGATAGCATCTCGTGCAATATTGTCGACCAGAGTGTCGATGTGAGGAAGCGAAAAGTCATCCTTCAGACATGCTTGGTTAAGGTTTCAAAAATCGATGCAAATTCATATCCTACCACCTTCCTTAGCAACTAGTACTATGTTAGCGACCCATTTCGAATAAAGGGCGACTCTAATAAATTTTGCCTTGTGTAGCTTGTCAACTTCTTCCTTGACTTGTAGTCCAGTTTGAGGGTGCATCCTTCTTAAGTTTTGCTTGGCAGGTTTGGCATCGGGTTTCTAGATCAGACGATGTTCTACCAAGCTTGGGTCCAAACCGTGCATGTCTTCATATTACCGAGTGAAGGAATCGAGGTGTTGTTGGAGGACATGGATTATCTATTATTGCTCCTTTGGGCTAAGCATGGCACTGATTAGCAGCTTCTTTGGCTTTTCTTTGATGTCGAAGTTGATCTCTTCTATATGTTCGGCGGTAACCTGAGTTTGCTCGTCGAAGCATTTGATAATTCGCCGGAATTCCTGCGCTTCCTTAATTACTGGTCCTTCTTCTTCCTCATCAAAAAACTCATACACTACAAGATCATCACACTGGGATGTTAAATTTTTGAGAAGTAACCCTTCATCAATGCAGCAAATGACTACGACATCCTCAGTAAGGTGTAGATTGAGGCTATTCATTCTCTTCTCAAAATCATGGAGTATCTCGTTTAGTATGATCACCGGGTTGTGCTTTTGTTGAAACACTACTCTTTTGTGAGTAAGTGGCGGTAAGGTTGTGGTGAGGGATATCAGGAAGTCGTTCTGTTGTGTCAAAAGTAGTGACACGATTCGGCCTGGGTATTTCATCTCAAGTTGTTCCTTCCTTGATCCCGTCTGCATGACCATAACTCGTAGCGTTAAGAGAAAAGTCTCCTGGGTTCATGAGTGGGTGAAAAGGTATGTCAGGGATAAAGAGTTCCCTCTCTTTTTCAAAATTTTCTAATATTTTAGGGTTTTATTTTTTTAATTTTTAGTCATTTTGAGGATTTCTATTGTTTTAGGTTTTGGAAAGTTGTAGGATACAGGGTTGATTTCCTAGGGAGGAATCAACAAGGGTGGCTCTCCTAGTTGAGTGGGAGTGACAGCTACTGGAGCCGTCCGTGCGAGCCTTCAAATTGTGGGGATCTGTTCAAAATTTTGACTAAACATGAATATTAACCGCTTCTTATCAATGATTTCAAACTTCTTTTAGGATGATGGTAATATGTTTGGAATCAAATTTTATCTAAGATTTACTCACATGTAATTGTTAACTAAAAACAAAAAGTTAAAAACAAGAAACCTAAAAACAGAAATAAAGCATTAAACTAAACTAAAACTAACAAGATAAAAAGAAACAACTAAAAATAAATAAATAAATTTATATATACACAGAAGTGTGTACCCCAAACTTAAATCAGAAAATGTTCTTATTGTAAACAACCAAAATAGGGGATACAGTAGGCATGGTGCCGAGTGCACCGGGCACAAAAGAAGCGCAAATAAAATCAAACCCCTTCCCCAAACGTGGAGGAGACGATGTCTGGGAGCATCACATGTGAAACATCACCAAATATGAAAAATATTAGAGATAAGGCAAGAAGAAAATTTCTATTTAAATTCAAAAGAAACTAGGTACAAAGATTGTTGCAAGAAAATAGATTATAAGAAAACTAATTACTAAAAGATAAAACCTAGGAAAAATCTAGACACACAGACACCGGCAGCAACCCTTGAGACGCCAAGATGAGCACAGTAGTTCAATCTCAGGGTCTCCAAAATTTATCCCGCCAAAAAGATAGCCCCCTCCCAACTCCAGGATATCCTCAACTTACCGTCTTCGTAGAGGAACTGGAGATCGGGAGGGTAGGGCTACGTAAAGATGGGGAAGAGGGTGCAGAGTTAGGAGGTGGTGTAGGGTGAGGGGGATTTGTGGTAGACTACTCAACTTCAGGGATACGTCGTAGTTGGCGCATTAGCCTCTCCTTCTTTGCCAAAAGCACAAGAATCTCGGCCTTCTCATTTTTGATAAGACGATCAAGTCTTTTGCTGATCGCGGACTAGTCGGGCTCGTCTGCCATGGTTGAGGAGTTTTTGAAGCAGAAGGCATGTGCATTGAAGGAGATGAAGAGGGATGGGACATGTATTTAGAATAAAAAGAAAGGGGATATGAAGTGTTGCTATAAAATCTCAAAGGAGATATGCAATAAAGATTTAGCAGGGGCAGGTGGCAGTAATAAATGCAATGTGTGTTCATATTCTCTTGATAATAAATAGGTTTCAAGTTTTGAGGTGACCTGTTGAAATGGTCACCACGCTCACTTGCAACCAAGGATCGTAGGTTACGGTCCTCGACTCTCAACACAAAATTTTTTTTCGATTAGAATCGTAATCGCTACGATTTGCATGAATTAAGTAATATACAAGAAAGAAAAGGTTACAAGTGTATGTAAATTGATATGTTCACTCGTACACTTACAAAATATAGTAGAGAAGACCTTACGAGCACACGTAATCCATGGCGTGCGATCGTAATGCACTTTTCACAAGAGTTCCTAAAAGAAATAAAAGAAGTAATTCACATAATTTACAAAATTCTGCTATGGATGAGTCGGTAGCTTGACAGTTCCCTCGAGGAACTCAGATCTAATTAGTGGGGGTGAATGTTTCCCCATAAAAAGTAGTCCTCTAGGGTTTCTTACTGGCTGCGACGGTAACTGGCTACTCTCTTTTCGTCATCTGCGTAGCTAGCTGTCCAATTTGGGCCTCCAGCTTCGTGATGGATTGTGTATGTGAGTGTAACACTTGAGAGAATTGAGCAAGGTGGGATAGATCTTTAGAATGATGATGTGATTGTTGCTGTAAATCCCTAAGGATCTCAACAATAGTGGCATCAGTTTCGTTGCTCTGTGACCTGTATTGTTGCTACTCAGGAGGTTGTTGCGGTCTCATGGATGGGGGGTATGGTTGGTTCGAATTATGGTTAGGAGGATAACATGGCTACACAACTGATGGTCCTTATTGTGCTCCACTTGTGGAGCCATAGTTAAAACTAGGATGGTTTCTCCACTGCGGGTTGTATGAATTCCTGTAATCACTCCTTTGGAATGCAAAGACTTGTTCCTTTTCTACTACATTCGGGTATAATGGGGCTGCTAACTATTTAGTTATAGCATGGGTCAAGCTTTGGCAAATGCACAGGTTGTAACAGGTCTCTCCGCAACACTAGGGATGGGGGTCATCAATGATACTAGTTTCTGTTCCAAGACCGCTGGCATAGCGCTGATGTCTCTCTCCTTCTTTACTTTGTCAGGGTTGACATCGTAAAGACCACCCCTTGTAAGAGGAGTGTAGCGAGTTACATCAGGATTAACTTTTTGCATGGCCTATTTCTGCAACGAATTATCAGCCAGCCTTTTGAAAAGGTCCCAAGACTGTCGTCCATTTTGGACCATGAAGGTCCCTCCACTCACAGCATCTACCATCTGCTGATTCCCCTCAGTTAACCCTTGATAGAAACTCTGGGCTATCGACCAATTCGTCACTTCATGATGGGGGAATTTTCGCAAGAGATCTTGCATCCGTTCCCAAATCTCGTGAAACATTTCTCCAGGAAATTGCCGAAAGGTTTGAATTGCTTGGAGAATTTGGTCAGTCCTATCAATCAAAAAATATTTGGTCAAAAACCTTACCTGAAGTCTATCCCAGGAGGTAATACTCCCAGTGGGCAAAGAAATAAGCCACGCTTTTGCTCGATCTTTTAGAGAGAAGGGAAACAACCTTAATTTCACTGTCTCATCATCTAGTGCTGTGATTTTCAATGTGGTACAGAGTTATATGAAATCCCTAAGAAGTTGATAGGGATCTTTGCGATCAAGCCCGTGAAAATTTGGAAGGGCTCGTAACATGGTGTGTTTGATCTCGAAGTGTTGACCATTCACAACCTCGAGTAGAGCAATCCATGAGGGCGCGGTCAATGTAGCTGGGGTATAGTGCTCTTGAATGAGGAGATCTTCGGCCATCGTAACAAATTCTCTTATGGAGATATGGTTGGAAGCCAAATTCTGCAAGAGAGTCTGTTAAATTTTTGGATCACACTAAAAAAATTTGTATTTTGAGAACGAGTGTGATGCATACACCAAAACGATTGCATTTTTTTCAAAGAATAACAGGTTGAGAGAGAGAAAATCTGGGCCTATAGCTTCCCTTATCAGGAGAGGTTTCAAAACATTGATCTGCTGCTCCAGTTCAAACCTGAAAAGAATAAAGAATAGAGAATTAGAAAATAAAAGAAAAGTAAAGAAAAGAAAAATTAAAAGACAAATATTAATCTTCAGAAAATCTGCTTCCCCAACAGCGGTGCCAAAAACATGGTAGCTCTTTAACTGTACATTGTCTTAACCTATTGCAAGCGCACAATGGTATTGTAGCACGAGTCTAGGTACGATCCCTCACGGAAGACTGTTTATCCCAAAACCTCTACTTGCCTTTAAAGAATAAAAAATGGTTGTGGGTTGTTCTAAACTAAAATGTAGAAATTGAAAGGATTATCTACTGAATTGTAAAACCGTTACACTAAATCTCTAGTCTTCCAGATTTTAGTCATCAAGTAAAATCTAGAATTCCTTTGATATCTTAATGCTAGAATTAAATTGCAGAAATTAAATTTAAACTAAAATTAATCTTCAGCCTTCCAGATTTGAGTCGTCAATTAAAATCAAGAAGTCCTCAGGTATTTACGTGCAGAAAATTAATAGACAGAAAATAAATTGCTGATAGTAAATTGTTGGAATTAAAACTAAGCTATAATGTTGAAAATAAAAACTATTCTACTTTTGATCTTCCGGTTTCCCAATCTTAGTTGTCAACTAAAATTGAGAGTCATTGGATGATTATTTATGGATGCAAATTCTCTTAATTATAGATTCACAAGAGACCTATTACAAAAGTTTAGGACACTATTCTAAGCAAACTTCCTAAAACTAAACTACCTAATACGTATCCCTTTTGTTTAGAACTTCTAGAGACGTGGAATATCTTCTTTCCTGGTAATCAGGAGCAATGATTCTTGCCAAGCTTCCTTGATTCGTGGAGTGCATAGATTCTTCTTTTAGATCTATGATTTTTTCATGGTTGTGCACTTCTCACATGAGTCTTTAGCAATCCATCATACTTCTTTACTGTACAAAATCGTGCATATGATTTTGTCTTTCTCTGTTTCTTCTTACGATTCTGTGGCCAATCGCTCGTAATATGCCTTGTTCTTTTCCAGTCTTCTCTTTTGTACTTCTTTTAATATCTCGTACAACATCTAGAGGTTTCTTCTGTAGAATCGTAAGGTTACGATTCTCTTCTTTCTCTAGTTCTAGCTCTCAAATGTATCTCTCTTTACTTCGAATGGATTGTAGGCTTCACGATTTCTTCTCATTCTCTCGTAAGCTAGCATTTCAGCTATGAGATGGCTCTTCTTCCCTTGCGATCTTCTATTTTATGCTTTAAGAGCACTTTTTGGCACAGGTTTCTACTATCATCTTCTTTTGCTTGCAGTTCTAAATATCCACTTATCAAAGCATCATTAGTAACAAACTATGGACTAACAGCTCTTAGTTGAGGGTACTAAAATGGTAAAATATGTGATTGATCAGCAAGCTTTTCAAATATATACTTCAAGGTATCCATGCGGGCTAGTGCCATTATTTTGTGTGCCCCAAAGTACTTGCGTAGTTTCGTCGAAACTCATACCAGTGTTAAGCAAGTCTTCTCTATTGCGGTGCATTTCTGCTCGTATTTGACCATCGTCCTGCTGCGATAGTAGATGGCCTTTTCCTTCTTCCCATCTTCATCATGTTGACCCAATATTACCCCCATTTCCTTATCGTTGGCCGAGACGTATATCCTAGGGATTGGTAGTAATAAGATTGGAGGGTTAAGAAGGCACTTCTTGAAGTTGTCAAAGGCTTGGTGGCACTGATCATCCCATACATACTCGGCTCCTCTTTCAGTAGTTTATAGAAAGGATCACACCTATCTGAATGCTGGGAGATAAATCTCCTGATGAATGGTAATCTTCCTATCAGGCCGTGTAGTTCTTTGATGTTGTTGGGAGGCGGCATTTTGAGCAATTCTTTGACCTTTACCAGATCAACTTTCATGCCTCACTTGCTGACCATAAGGCTTAATAATTTACCAGAGTTCTTCCCGAATACACATTTCTTTGGATTAATTTTCAACTGGTACTTCTGGGATCGCTCTTGTACGAATCAGAGTGCTTCTGCATGGCCTACCCGGGTATGTTACTTGACCAGTATACCTCGACGCATGTGTGCATCATGTCATGGATAATAGCCATCATGGCATGTTCGTAAGTGGCACCTGCATTTTTGAGGTCGAATGGTATGACGACATAGTAACAAGTTCCCCATGGCGTAGTGAATGAGGTCTTCTCTTGATCAGATTCTACTAACTGGATCTGGTTGTACCCCAAGAAACCAACCATGAAGGATAGCATCTCATGGCATGCAGTATTATCGAACAAAGTGTCGATGAGAGGAAGCGAGAAGTCATCCTTCAGACATGCTTGGTTAAGGTTCCAAAAATCAATGCAAATTCATATCCAGCCATCTTTCTTAGCAACTGGTACTATGTTAGCAAACCATTTCGGATAAAGGACGACTATGATAAATTTAGCCTTGTGCAGCTTGTCAAATTCTTCCTTGACTTGTAGTCTAGTTTGAGGGTGCATCCTTCTTAAGTTTTTCTTGACGGGTTTGTCATTGAGTTCCTGGATCAGACGATGTTCTACCAAGCTTGGGTCCACATCGGACATGTCTTCATATGACCAAGCGAAGGAAATGAGGTGTTACTGGAGGACGTGGACTATCTATTATCGCTCCTTTGGGCTAAGCATGGCACTTATTAGCAGCTTCTTTGACTTTTCTTCGGTGCCAAAGTTGATCTCTTCTGTAGGTTCGGCGGCAACCTGAGTTTGCTCATTGAAGCATTTGATAATTCGCTGGAATTCCTGTGCTTCCTCAGTTACTGGTCCTTCTTCTTCCTCATCAACAAACTCATACACTGCAAGATCATCACACTGGGATGTTAAATTTTTTAGAGGTAATCCTTTGTCGGTGCCGCAAATGACTATGACATCCTCGGTAAGGTGTAGATCGAGGCTATTCATTCTCCTCTCAAAATCATGGAGTATCTTATTTTGTATGATCATTGGGTTGTGCTTTTATCAAGATGCTCTATGCTTTTATGAGTGGGTGGCAGTAAGGTTGTGCTGAGGGTGATTAGGAAGTCGTTCTGTTGTGTCAAAAGTAGTGACACAATTTGGCCTGGGTATTTCATCACAAGTTGTTCCTTCCTTGATCTCGTCTGCATGACCATTACTCATAGCTTTAAGAGAAAAGTCTCTTGGGTTCATGAGGGTGAAAAGGTATGTTAGGGACAAAGAGTTCCCTCTCTTTTTCAAAATTTTCTAATATTTTAGGGTTTTATTTTCTAAACTTTTAGGCATTTTGAGGATTTCTATTTTTTTGGGTTTTGGAAAGTTGTAGGATACGGGGTCGATTTCCTAAGGAGGAATCGACAAGGGTGGCTCTCCTAGTTGAGTGGGAGTGACAGCTGTCGAAGCTGTCCGTGCGAGCCTTTAGATTCTGGGGATTTGTTCAAAATTTGGCATTTTTTTTTTAGCCTTCATCTTGTGTAGTCCTCTAGATGAGTGACGAAGGCGTTTGGCCGCTCGATGTACCGGCCTCTTTTATCATATGGATCGTTTCATCTTCTGGGTTACTTACATCTTTGAAGAGGTTTATAGGATTGAAATCTTCCAACTTTCCCCCTCAAGTTTGTGCAAGCTTAGTTGACTACCTTCCATAGGTGCTAAAGGTTCTTCCTCTTGAAGTTTGTAATACCTTAGTATGAGAGTGCATGCCTTGCAAGGAGGTTTGTCGTTATGTGAAATGCATGGATCTTCCCATGGGCATTCCCAGCCTAAAAGAGGTTCCTCAGTTGGTTCCAAGATGGTCAATTCTGACTCAGACTTTTCATCTCCTTCTCAGAACATCGCCATGAGATCCTGGCCCCATTCTTCTATCTCACATTTCTGGAGATCTGACTAATAGTATTGCCAGCTTCCTAGATGCATGGGCTTGGGTGCTGAATTGTTTTCTTCTTCTTTCGAAGAGGTGTAGGAACTTTCGCATTCTTCTTCATCCGAACTTGAAAGGCTCGGCCAGAGATCTTCAGGGGGTGATAAGAACTTGTCCTCTTTTGGTGGCCAATAATCCATTACGTAAATGCAGTTTTTGCAAGGCGGGTAATCTCAGTAGGCTGCGTAGACATGTGGGTAGACGCATTCCCAATCAGGTATGATTCTCGGGTTCGGATTTCGGATAATCGATCCTTGAGCGAACTCGTCATCGATTTCTTCAAACATTGTTCAAAGATCTTCTCCTAGCTCATTCATCTCATGATCGGAAATGTCTTGCCAGTAATCTTTGTCATCATTGTGAGGTGGTTGCCATTCTTGCTCTGTGTGTGGCGATTCAGAAATTGATATTTCAAATTTATTTATGATTAGGGTGATGTAGGAATCCTTCTCCTCATATGGGTCCGGTAGGGCGAATTGGTAGTTATTCAGTGCGAACTGCCCTTATGAATTTGCGGAGCCTCATTGTAATTATGTATGGTTCTCTCCATGTATACTCTCAACCTGGCATGAGAATCACGTGGGGGTAGAGATATCCTTCTTCCCCAAAAAACTTTGAGGCTAAAATCTTCTTTAGGAATTGATCAGTCACATAATATACCATTTTACTACCCTCAACTTAGTGAGGCTAAGACTTAGTGTGCTACTAAATAGTTACTGATATGCAGATATTAAGAAAAAATAGGGCAAGAGAATCAAAATGTTAATATTCGTCAAAATGAAATCATAAAGCAATAAAAATACGATTGAACCACAAGACAAATCATCGCCTACTAAAAAGATGAAAATCGTGTTTTACGATTCTACAATATGATGTACTGGAAGAATAGAAATCGTAATTTACAATTCTACAATAGAAAGTCATTCAAAAGAGTACGACACAAGAGAAGCGTTGAATCGTAATTAAAGAATCGTAATAAAAAATTGCTCAATAGGAAGCTGTGTTAGAAAATCGTGATTTACGATTTTCCAAAGAAAGTTACAATAGAAGAAGAAAATCGTGACTTACGATTTTCCAGAAAAGAACACCATTTGAAGTTATTGATCACGTGAAGATTAACACCGCCATGCATAAAATTAGAAGAATTCTTGACTTAGAAGTCTGGCCAATCACAGATCTGAGGAGATTGACGCAGAAGATTCTTAAAGGACTCTGCTACTAAAATAAAGAAAGAAATCCAGATGTACATCAACAGATTGAAAGCAAGGAAAGATAAGATTAAAAGTAGAGATATATTAGGATAGTTTTGTTTTAGTAATTTCTTTTATTAGAATTAAGAGTTTTGTAAACCGACCCCTTATGATCTATAAATAAGAAAGCTTGGTATAGGAATAACCATTGAAGAATTTCACAGCATCAATTAACAACTAAGGTCTGTATTTTCTTTCCATCGAAGTAGTTTAGAATTTACAAAGTAACATCATCCATAGTTCTCTAAGGTCTTTCCTTATAACCAAGGCTAAAGAAGCTGAAAGATCAACCCTTTGGATGGTTCTACTTTTACTTTCTAGTTTAGATTTATTTTATTGTAATTTCCTTTTTTGTAAACATCTTTGAATTTTAATTTGAATTGATGACTCAGGTTAAAGTTTGCAGATTAGTGTAATGATTTTACTTTTCCATCTTCAGTTTTCTAGAATTTGATTGACGCCCAAGTTTTAGGAGATTGTTGATTAGATTAAATTTGTATTGATAGAATTTTAGTGCTGATTGACGACCAATGCTAGGAAACTTGATATATGTTATAACTGTACTGTTTAATTTCATAAATATCTGATAGCTGAAGATTGTGATTGATGACCATAATTTGAAGGAGGATTTAGGATTTATTTTCTGTAAAATTTAGATTAAGAAACTATTCTTTATTCATATTTCTCCAGTAGTTTAGGAACCTAAAAGATAAATATAAATTTTAAAAAAATTAATATATATAGTATAACCTATCCTCGTGGGAACGAACCAATGCTAGTACTATGATTTCTATTGTGCGTTTGCAATAGGTTAAGACTTTATTAGACACATATTAGAGCTGAACAAGTTTTTAGCACCGTTGCCAGGGACAGCATTTTATATTAATATATTAATTTAAGAAAATAAGTATTTATCTTTCTCTTTTTATATTTCTTTATATTTTTAATTTTCTTTGATCACTTCTTAAATGTTTTGCAGGTTTATTCGGAGTAACGAATTAAGGTTTCGACTTCCCCTGATCAGAGAAGCTAGAGGCTAAGATTTGTTTCTCTCCCTGCTTTCTAGAATAAAAATTAGATCCACTTAATAAATAAAATAGACATTTACAATAACTATTTTAGCCACCCTGCTCTGTGCTAACTCAATTCAGAATGGTAGGAAAAGACCACTATGTGGCTAAAGCATTAGGGGAGTATTACGCATTGACACCTCTTACACCTCCCCCATGTATTCAAATACACCCTACAGCCGGTAATAGGACTTTTGAAATTACGCCCAATGTCCTTCAAATGCTTCCTACTTTTCATGGGCTAATAGACAAAGATCCCTATTTGCATTTAAATAAATTCAAAGAGGTGTGTAACATTATTCGAATTAAGAAGTTGACAGAATAATCCACTCGATTGAGGTTATTTGCATATTTCCTCGGAGATGGAGCAAAGCAGTGGATAAACTCTTTGCCTCATAATTCGATTGCTAATTGGGAAGGACTGGAACGTACGTTTCTTACAAAATTCTTTCCAATCTATAGGTCGAATAAAATCTGGGATCTTATCGTAACATTTCTCCAATTCTCAGATGAATCTCTTCAGGAATGTTGGAACCATCTTAAGGATCTTTTGCACAAGTGCGCTCACCGGATTGCGCACTGGCAACTTGTGCTCACTTTCTATGAAGGCCTTAAAGATACAACCCAGCATAGGATTGATGTGGCATGTGGTAGTATATTTCTTAAATTGACAGTAGAAGAAGCTTGGAAACTCTTTTAGACCCTTAGCGAGGAACCGGTGCAACACCACGGATCGGGTGAGATTGATTCGAAGACTTTAACAAATATACTTCCTGAGAAATAAGGATTATATAAATTAATGTTAATGATGAAAATTCTTCCGAACCAGAAGCTTTGGAAAATAAAAGTCCAATCTCTGGTGGGTATAAAATCATACCCAACATCTCAAAAAGGAGAAGCCTGTGGTCCTAACCATGGCCCAACTCAAGCGGTTTCCCAACCTCCAATTGTTTCTCCTTACCCCACAGAGGCCCAAAACCACACTGCTACAAAGGATGCCTTGTTGCAAATAGCTGACAGCTGCGTGCAACATAGCCGTATCCAGACACAGTTACTCAATCACTTTCGGAAATTTGTTGTAAGCTTAGAAACTCAAATTGAGCAGCTAACTCTTCTTGAAAGAGAGTAACGCACTACCCTCACATGCAGTTAGTACATCTAAAGGACATATATTTATGGGAGGCACATCAACTTCCTCTGTTTTAATTTGAGTTCCTCTAGAACTTGTCAAGCTATCGACTCACCCGTAGCAAACACCAGTAACATATATATATAATTTAATTTTGAAGAGTATTCTACAATCTACAGTGTGCGAAAGTACAAGCAATCATAAAGACTCTTTTGTCAGGTCACAATCACTTTAAGTGTATGGATTTATGATTTCTTGTGATTCGTAGAGTCAAATTGTAGCAAGTACGATTTGAAGTGTCATAGAGTTTCACTTTCATTTTATTGAATTGCAAATGACAATTCTAGGGAACAGGTGATTCCAGTGATCGATCTTATCGGTTACGTTGGAACTCGAACCCATTTAATTCATAGAAGTAGAAATGCATCGCATTCAATATCTCCACTTACCAACTACCCAAACCTATGAGCCTATACCTTGACACGTGAAACCTTTCCTTTCCTATAAAACAAGCCTTCGCCTTTCCAACAACTCATCTCTTTCGTCTTCTTTTCATACCCTAATCCTTATGGAAAAAGAACCAGACCAAAGCAATTTTAGTAAGAGACTTGATAAAATCCTTGAAATACACAAGGCTGAGCTCTTGGCTGTAATACAGAGAGTAGAAAATCTGAAGCGCCAGCAACCTGTACCAGATGCTGAATCGTCCACTAAAACTACCATTTACCCTAACCTAATCCAAATCCAACATCACATTTGAAGAGCCCATTTTCCCCCACTTCCTTACCTTTATACCATCACAACCCACCCCGAATGCAAGCTCCTATTTGATGATGGTAGTTTGAGCCGTCCCTCGCCACCCCTCTCCATTACTCATCTTCTCCCCTTGCTTGCATTACATTCTCTTCACATAGTCTTTGTAGGAGAGCAGTCTAGGTGAAGGGTGATGCAGAGATGTGTTCACTTTCCCATGCTTCACAAAACCATCGCTGTGGCATTATATTTCTTCTAAGGAAGACCTGTGATGAGCTTTGTTTGGGGGAGATAAAGAAGGACATAGGGAAGGGTTTCGACAACTCTTGAAGTAGCGACCCTACCAAGGTGTGGATACTCCTTTGGTAAGAAGGAATGAGAGACTCTAACCAACTTTTGGATGAACAACTAGGGACCGATCTTTATCGAAGAAATATTCTCGGACATTATTGCCAGTATCATAGTGTGTATCTAGATTTTTCCTAGGTTTATACTTTTATATAATTAGTTTTTAATTTTTTCTTAGTACTTAAAATTTTTCTTCCTATTCATTGCCAATAGTCAGTTAATATATAAAATTTTCTTTTGACTAACTTTTTTTTTACTAACTGTGTAATGGTTTGTTATGCACTAGAAAATACCATTTTTCACCTCTTAACCTAGCCTGTACTACACCTTGGAGCCATCTAATAATTATCTTTTGAGCATGTTTTTGTAGTAAGAAAATAAATAGAGCTTAGTGCCACAATTCACCCATTTTGAGGCCAAAAAGAGAAGATTTAAAGTTTAAGGCTGCAGCTGATGGAAGAATAGAGGATACACCATGGTAGTACACACTATGATGACCATTTTAGTTGCTGAAGTGGGCCCTAGAAGTCAGACAGATGAGAGAAAGATGGACTCAAGCCAAGGAGACTGCTGCAGCAGGCTCTACACAATAGCAGACAAGCACAGAGGAGCCCCTCGCGCAGTTCATTTTGCTCAGAAAAGCCCCTCTCGCAATTCTCGCGAAGCTCAAGCCTATAGCATTTAAAAGCTTGCACAGATCTCTCTTGGTGCACTGTAGAAAAGTTTCAGAAAAGCATCTCGTGCAATCCTCTCGAGGATCCAAACTCTAGAAGATTTGCATCAAGAAGCTCTTGCGAAGATCCTACGTGCTTCAAAGACAAAGCCAACCATGTGAGAAGCGCATCCCATCCTGGCAATCATCCTCACAAAGCTCAAAGTCTATCCTCGTGAGAACCTGGCAAGCTGTAATACAGCCTAGCGACATCCCCGCGACTTGAACCACTTGGAGCTCATCTGCGCGAGCAGCACTCATTCATATCAAGCGATCCTCACAAGCTGCCTTTAACCACAATTCCATCCACGCGATAGCCTTGCGAGAGGCCAATATGCAGCACTTATCCTCACAAAGCACGGGCTCCTGCCTTCTCAGTCTATACACAATGATATTTTAGAGATTTCCCCACTTCTAGGGCACACATCCCGAGGTTCCACATTGATTCCCACTTCCCGAGGCATCCAAGGGCTACAAAGGAGCCATGACAGTAGTGGAAAATGGGGCATTTCCCCTCCTCTTCTATTGGCCAAAGCAAGATATTTTGTGGAGGTCTTGTATATAAGCTGTAATTTTTGTGTGAAATAACATCTAAATCTTAACCTAATTTCTGCTGTGAGCTAGGGTACTCTGTGCTTAGGTCATTGAGGGTTAGGATTAGGTCATCTTCTTCCTTTTTCTTCTCTCCTTAGCTCAGCACTTGCTGGCTAAGATCTACTGTAATAGTGGGACTGTATGTATGCTATAATAAGATTGTGAAAGTTGTAAAAACCTAGGATTCTGCACAGACTGCAGCTCTGAGGGCAGCCATTGTAAGTTCTTTTTATACATTGAAATGCCATGTTCAAAGCTTCATTGAAGCTGTATTTTCCTTCTATTTATCAGTAGTTTTGTATAGTTTTAATGCACCTATGGATGCATGAGCTTGTAGCCATGCATACATAGTACCTGCAGTAGCTTTTATTGCTCTAATTTCACCCCTTGACTGGACTATATCTTTGGGGATGATCTGTGACCATTCAGTGGACAGATCATAGCCTTAGACTAGTCCACATCTCTTGAAGGAATTCAATTCTTCTTTCTTGCAGTTGAGTTTGTAGCCAAATGAAGGACTGATATGGATCTAGCCTTTTCCCAGCTTAAGCAACCCCTATTTTAGTCCAAAATACTAGTCCCTGATTTATTACTTCCCACCATTTTTCTCTTATTTTTACAACTCTATTTTACCTTTCTCTAAAAAACCCTTTCTCATAGTATAGGGCTATAGTTTTATTTTATGTTTATTTTAGTTTTAGTTGTGACAAAAAACTCTCTTTCTTTAGGATTGTCAGATCTGTACTCAAATCTAGAGATCTACTAAAATAACCCTTGTGGCTCTAGATCAATTTTCCCTGTGGGACAACCCTTTCTTATCAAAACTTGCTACAATAGGCCCTGGATCTTGCAGGACTCTGTATATTTTTAGATTGTTGTTTTCTATCACCTTCATCTCACTTTGTTTTGTTCAGATTTATTTTCACTACCACTGTGTTTTCTAATAAAATAAGCAACAAGCAATCTAAGATATAATTAATCAATACGTTTTTGGTGCCGCTGTCAGGGATTATTTGATCCAATTAGTAGATCTGAGTTTTAAATTTTGTGCTTACAAATTCTTTGTAGCAATGCCTATTTTTTAATAAAAGTACAATTGATTTTTTTATTGGATCTTGCAGATCTGGAATAGCAAAAAAAGGGAGAAGCTAGAGCTTTGCTGGCCTTAGTTTGCATGTCTTTCCTCCCCCTATTTCAGTTTTATTTCTATTAAAATGTATTTTCAGTAGTATAGTTAGCTGTAATTTCTTTTCTTGTGTTCTTCTTTAGTGTGTCGTAAGGGTCGGTATTACTTATTATTTGTGTGTGTGCATGCTGAGTAGGAGGTCCCTTAACCCTGACTTAGAACCTCCAAATCCTGAGATAGAGAGGGCCCTTAGACCCAAGTTGACCACACAAACCCCTCTTGATAGTACTGAGTCAGCTGAGATGGGTGTTCCAATAAAGAACCTTGAAGGAATTCAATGCACCAGGGGTATATACATCTCCTTTGTGAATTCAATTCCCTGTTGTTCAAGGAAACTATGAGTTCAAATCTTCAATCATCCAAATGTTGCCTTCATTCCCATATAAGCACATTGATAAGTTCCTTGCCGTATGCACTACATTCAATATTACTGGTTTGCTAGAAGAAGCCACCAAACTGAGGCTCTTTCTTTTTTTACTAAAGGACAGAGTCAGAACTTGGTTCTCCATGCTCCCAACCAACAACATACAGTCATGGAATGATCTCCAATACCAGTTTTTGGCTAAATTTTTTCCTATATCTAAAACTAGCCAGTTGAGGAAGAGCATAATTTTCTTTGCTCAATCCCCAACTGAGGATTTCCATTAAGCATGGGAAAAGTTTAAAGGGATATTAAAGCGATGCCCCCACCACCAAATTCCTGAGTGGCAGCTTGTCCAGTGCTTCTACCAAGGAATTGATTCCAAGAGCAGAGATATGGTGGATGCCTCATGTGGAGGCACTTCCCTCCACAAGACAGCTGATGAGGCTTAGAAACTATTTGAGCTCATCAGTGAAAATTCCTTGCAGTAGGAGACTCTGTCCAGAAATGACATTGAGATTCCTGCTAAAATGGGAAAAGAAGTCACTTCTAGAGGAAGGAAGTATGAAGTCAGTGTGCCTAGTGGCCTGGAAAGAAAGGTGGACAGCCTGATCATAAAATTTGATAAATTAATGAGTGTGGTGCAGCCTAGACTGGTTGTACAAGTGGAAAAAGCATGTCTAATATGCAAGTCACCCACACACCTACTTGATGACAGTCCATCAGTAGGTCAATACCCTAAATTGGTCATAGAACATGCCCATGCTGCCTAATCATTTGGACAACAACTTGCTGGGTATCAATCGAGAAACCACCCTAATTTGAGGTGGAGACAAGACAATTATCAACAACTTCAGCAGTAGCAGTTGGCATTATCATATAGACCACAACAACAATTTAACCAGGGCTATGCACCTAGACAAGCCTTCCAACAGTCAGCCCCACAGCAAACCAATTGGCATTGCCACCACCACAGCCTAGAGCCCCATCTTTTGAGGAACAGGTTTTGTCCTCATTGCAAAACCTTGGTTCCTTATCTCAAACTGTGAACTCTCACAGTCAAAGCATAAAGAAAATTGAAGACCAACTTGGTCAAATCTCCAATACTTTGACTAAAAGAGAGGAGGGCAGGCTATCTAGCCAGACCATGAATAATCCAAAGGGTCAATATATGATCGGTGAGGGCTCCTTAACTCATGAGGAGGCTAAGACAATCACTATCCTTAGAAGTGGCAGGGTGCTTGATAACCAGGTGGGCAGGAAGGAAAATGAGACAAATGAGAGTGTAGAAGAGGAAAATGTGAGTGAAAAGGAGGGAAATGACTCACCCCCTAGTGGAGACCAGCAGGAACAAAATAAGGGGGTTGCAGTTAAGCCCCAACAAAAAGAAAAAAATGAGCAAAGAAAAAAATAAAAAATTTCTGATGATGTGGCTAGGCATACAGCTGAGGTACCAGCAGTACCACAGCTGCCATTTCCTCATGCACTTAAAGGTCCTTCCCCTTTTGATAAGAGGAATGCCAACTTGGAGGAAATGATAGAGACTTTAAAGCAAGTTAAGATTAATTTACCTCTGTTTGATGTCATAAAACAAGTCCCTGCCTATGCCAAGTTCCTTAAAAACTTATGCACACAAAAGAGGAAAGCAAGAGTCCATCTGTCTAAGAAGGTCTTTGTAGCTAAAAATGTGAAATCTGTGTTGTGTATTGTCACACCAGCAAAATTGCAAGAACCAAGGGTACCTACAATCCCCTGTATTATTGGAGACCACACCATTGGCAGGGCTCTCTTAGACTTGGGAGCCAGTATAAACTTGCTACCATATTCAGTATATGAGCAGCTAGGTTTGGGAGAGCTGAAACTAACTCCTATTGTAATCCAACTGGCTGACAGGTTTGAGAGGAGGCCTATGGGTGTGGTTGAGTATGTGCTGGTGGGGGTGGACAAGTTCTTTTACTCGATTGATTTTTTTATCTTGGATATAGAACCTTCAAAAAGCAGCACCCATATCCCTGTCATTTTGGGCATGCCATTTTTGGCCATTGCCAATGCCTGCATTCAATGCAGGCCTGGGGTGATAGAGGTTACCTTTGAGAACATGAAGGTCAGTCAAATTAAATGTGTATAATATTGCAAAGCAACCTCAACTGGACAATGAGGACTGCTTTACAATGGATGTACTAGAGGACCTAGTTGAGGAGATTTTATCCAATTGGTTGGATTGGAATAAAGTTTTTGATGATTTTGAAAGTATGTGGACTGAGGTTCAGGAGGAGGCCAAAAATTACAGTAATGAAGCCAACAACACAATAGAGTCTTCAATGGGCTTAGCACAGCATTCCATCTGGAAACCCATATTACTGCCCCTACCTCAAACCTCCATGGCACCTTTGTTGCCTTCTATAGAGAGTCCACCTGATCTGGAGCTTAAACAGCTACAAGACACACTAAAGTATGCCTTTTTGGGGTAGAACAATAAACTTTCTGTGATCATCTCTTCCTCTCTTACTAGTGAGCAGGAAGAGGAATTATTGTGGGTGCTTAGGAGACACATGAAAGTAATAGGCTGGACAATAGCAGATTTAGGGGAGATTGATCCATCGGTTTGCATGCACAAGATACATCTAGAAGAGGGTTTCAAACCCTCAAGGGAAATGCAGAGGAAACTAAATCCTCATATGCAAGAGGTGGTCTTAAAGGAGGTGGTGAAATTGTTAGATGTTGAGGTCCTATACCCCATTTCAGATTCAGAATGAGTATCACCTATCCAGGTGGTCCCCAAAAAGTATGGTATAACAGTTGTCACCTCTGATTTTAGAGAGTTGATGCCAACCAGGGAGACTGCTAGTTGAAGAGTTTGCATTGACTATAGGAAGCTCAACTCCACAACTAGAAAAGACCACTTCCCCTTGCCCTTCATAGATCAGATTTTGGATACATTGGCTGAGAAAGCATACTACTACTTTCTTGATGGATACTCAGGATATAATTAGATATCTATGTATCCTCAGGACAAAGAAAAGACTATATTTACCTGTCCATTGGCACTTTTGCTTATAGAAGAATGCCATTTGGACTGTGCAATGCCCCAGCCACCTTCCAAAGGTGCATGTATGCTATTTTCTCAGACATGATTGACCAATTTCTAGAAATCTTTATGGGTGATTTTTCTGTGTTTTGATATAATTTTAGTCAGTGTTTGCATCAGCTCGGCCTGGTTCTTCAAAGATGTGAGGAGACCAACCTAGTCTTGAACTGGGAAAAGAGCCATTTCATGATAATACAAGGCATTGTGTTGGGCCATGTGGAGTCCTATAGAGGCATTGAGGTTGATAGAGCCAAAGTTGACTTAATCTCATAGTTGCCTCCACCAAAAACTGTCAAATAGATCAAGTCTTTCTTGAGTCAGGCAAGATTTTACAGGAGGTTCATCAAGGACTTCAGCAAAATTACTAAACCTTTGTGCCACTTGCTCTATCAAGATGTGCAATTCAATTTTGATGCTGAGTGCCTTAAAGCATTTGAGGTCTTAAAAAAATTCTTAACCTCTGCCCCTTGATCCAAGCCCCAAACTACTCTCTCCCATTTGAACTGATGTGTGATGCATCAGACCTGACTGTAGGTGTTGTCCTAGGACAGAGAAAAGATAAGCTACTATGTGTGGTATATTATGCTAGCAAGACATTGGCAGAAGCTCAACTTAATTACACCACAACTGAGAAAGAGCTGCTGGCAGTTGTCTTTGCTGTGGACAAATTTAGACCTTACATACTTGGGTCTAAAATTGTTATATTTACAGACCACTCTGCCCTCAAGTATAGTTTAGCCAAGAAAGATGTCAAACTTAGGTTGATTAGATGGATCCTCCTACTGCAGAAGTTTAATCTTGAAATCAAAGATAAGAAGGGAGTAGAAAATGTGGTGGCTGATCACCTGTCTAGGATGTTATTGGATGAATGTGTTGTTACACCTATTAGAGATATTTTCCCTGATGAGCAACTATTTTCCATCTAGGCTGTTGTCCCATGGTTTGCCAACATAGTCAATTATCTTATTGTAGGCATGATCCCTTCCCATTGGTCCAAGATGAATAAAGACTTGTTCTTCTCACAAGTCAAGTACTTTTTCTGGGAGGATCCTTGCCTATACAAATATTGTGCAGACCAAATCATTAGAAAGCGTGTCCCTGATTGTCATTTCCCCAGTATTCTTAGCATGTGTCATGAAAATGCCTGTGGAGGTTACTTCAATGGGAAAAGACAGCAGCTAAGGTGCTACAGTGTGGATTTTATTGGCTTTCCTTGTTCAATGATGCCCATACACATTGTCAGGTTGTGTCAGATGTCAAAGGATGGGTGGCATTTCCAAGAGAAATTCAATGCCACTGCAGCCCATCCTTATTGTGGAGCTATTTGACATTTGGGGAATAGAATTTATGGGGCCCTTTCCTCCTTCAAATGGTTATAATTTCATCCTTGTGGCTATGGATTATGTTTCCAAATGGGTGGATTATGTTTTCAAATTGGTGGAAGCAACTGCCACAGGGACCAATGACCACAAAGTAGTCCTGAAATTTATAAAGAAAAATATTTTCTCTAGATTTGGCACCCTAGAGCCATCATCAATGATGGGAGCAGCCACTTCTGTAATAGAAACTTTGAGAGCTTGCTCAAGAAGTATGTTGTTACCCATAGGATTGCTACTCCATATCACCCACAGACCATTGGGCAAGTGGATATTTCCAACACAGAAATCAAGCACATCCTAGAGAAGACAGTGAGGACTGACAGGAAGGATTGGGCTATAAAATTGACTGATGCATTGTAGGCCTATAGGACTACCTATAAGACCCCAATTGGAATGTCCCCTTTTAGATTAGTCTATGGCAAAGCTTGTCATCTGCCAATAGAGTTGGAACACAAGGCCTTTGGGCCATTAAAATATTGAACATGAATCTAACATCTGCTGGTGTACACAAGAAGCTGCAGCTATCTGAGCTGAAGGAGCTCAGATTAGATGCTTATGCCAACTCAAGGATCTATAAGGAGAAAGCTAAGGCATTCTTTGACAAGTGCCTTTTGAGAAAAGATTTTGAGGATGGTGCCAAGGTATGGCTGTTCAACTCTAAGCTCAAATATTTTCAAAGAAAGTTAAGAACCATATGGGCTGGTCCTTTTATTGTTCTTCATGCATTCCCATCTGAGGCTGTGGAGATAATGGACCCCACTTCTTGGAGGATCATGAAGGTGAATGGTCAGAGACTCAAATTATGTGTAGAAAATTCTATGGAGTCCTCTGCAGCCATGTATCTTCAAGAACCTCCCACTCATGAGTGATCCACAGCCATATACACTTTGTAAAATAACTGTCTTGTGTATTGTTAAAATTCTGTCATTTGCTATTTTTAGTTTGTTTTTGTGTGCTATCATATTTTGTGTGAATGTTTGAGTGTTTATAGAACCTAAATCTAGTTTTGTGAGTCTTCATTTCTTGTGGCTTGTGCATCTGCATTTGTGAATTGGTAGTGCAATGTGGTACCTATGCTTCATTGATGGTCTACTGATATGATCTGTGTTGTTAGAAATCTGTGTGCACTAAGCACCAAAGTATGTGCATGAGTCATGAATCATGAAGGGGGGGCATGTGCCTAAATTGATGTGGAGAAATGAGGCTGTGAACAAAATGCATTGAACTTGACAGTGCAAAATGAACCTGGCAAGCAGCATTGCCTGAAATTAGAGCCTAGCGATAGCCTCACGAGGTCTTAATTTTTCTAAAGCGGCCTGTCACAGCTCATGATGAACTACGCGAGCAGTCATTTTTCGTGCACTGAAATGCTCACGAGGTTGACTCCAAGCCTTGTCACGCTCGCGAGGCTCATTTCTATTTGACTAATCTTCAAGAGAGCCTCGCGAGGCCCCATTGTTCACCAAAAGAGCAAGTCATGCAGATCAATGTTAACTGCGTGAGTTGCATTTCTCAGCTGTGTGAGCTCGCGAGGATCAATGCCATTTGTTTTATCCTCACAAGATCCTCCCGAACTCGAGATGCCCCTGCTATAAAGCCCTCACTTGGCTCTTTCAACCCATCTTCTACCAGAGCTCGCAAACCTGCTGTTGACCAGACCTCTCATCTCTCCTCCCAATACTAGTGTTGCTCAACCACCCATCTTTTAACCCTGGCACTTTGTTCAGCATCACAAGCTGCACATTTTGCACCTGGCAAAGTGAAGATTAGTCCACTGTGAAGTTGCAACTTCGAAACCCTAGGTTTCGGGGGTAAGTTCTAAACTCTTTACACAGCTTCTTTATCAGTAAATTATTCTGGGTAGTAGTTAAAATTTTAGGACGAATTAGTTGTTCATAAACATCAATTGAGTTGTACCTACCTAGGGTTTAAAGTTCATGAGCCATAACTCAGGATTTTAAATGGCCAACAAATTCCCACTTTTGAAAGACCTAGATACTCTGTTGAACCCTCCACCTACTGCCTTTCCAGCTGCCACTAGGAATCTGTGAGGATTGCTGAATCCTTTGCTATGGAGGCCTCTGATGCCCCTGTTCCCCATCTAAAAACCCCAAAAAGAAGAATGCACCAAAGAAGAGGGCTAGGACTGTTACTACTAGCCCTAAAAAGTCAAAGAAGCAAAAGAAGGGTGAGGAGATTGTCCCTGAGTTTAACCCACTGACAACTCCCAGTGATTTTATGGTTGTCATCAAATTAGAGCCTGAGACTGCCTTTGACAAGGCATTCTTTGAGAAGGAACCCTTGACGGTTCCATCCATAGATTTCCTAAAAAAGGTTTCCTTGGTGCCCTACTAAAATATCTCAATGAATTGGTGTACCCTAGGTTAGTTCAATTGTTCTACCAGAACATCAGGGTGAGAAATCTGATAAGGGACACCCTTTGCTATTAATTTTAGTTGATGACTTTGAGATGATAGTGGGCACATCCGAGATAGCCCTAGCTCTAGGCATACCAGCTGCCTACAACCTGAAATGTACCTTGGGGGAACCTCTGACTGCCCCCATTTCTGAGATTGCTGAGAAAATCACAAGTGGGAAGAAGGCTTCTGAAGATTCTATCAGGAGGAGAGACTTGGATCCAAGCCTTCTTTTTATGGATCAAGTTCTAAAGAAGAAAATTTTCTGCAGTGGGCACCAACAGGAGAGAAGGGCACCCATTACTGATGTCATCTACTCCTTCTCTCAGGGGCATTGCTTTAATATAGCCTAGCTGATTCTTGAGGGGATGATGGACATCCATCTAAAAGTGCAGAAGAAATAGAAGCCCCATGCATTGTCATACTGCAGGCTAATCACAGCTCTGCTTAAGAGGGGGGGTTATCAATTGCAAGTGGGGGAACCAACTGAAACGGTGGCCCCTGTGGAATTTGGAAGGAGACTGTGGACAATCAGCATGTCCCTGATTGAAAAGAAGAAGATGGATAAGAGGACTGAGGCAGCACCTACATTGCAAGAAATAAGAGCTGCTGCTGCCACTACTGTAGTAGCCACTTTGAATCCTCCACCTGTTGCCAGCTCAGTTCAGCAACCTCCACTGTCTATACCTGCCCCCATACCAGCTCCAACTCAACCAATTTTTCCCTTTAACCCCAACCATAAAAAGAAAATATAAAAAAAGTATCCAACAAAAACCCACTCAACCCACTGAACCTATCCCAGTTGTGCCCATACCAATCCCTCTTCCAACCCCAATAACCACTGCTATACCAGACCTCCCAACTATATCCTACATTATACCATACACCACTACATCCCTCCAACCACTGACATACCCCCATTATCACCAAACCCACCTTCCCCTTTTTCAATGGATGACAATGAGCCTATGGCCACTGACATTGAACCACCCACCACCTTTGGAACCATAGAACCTGACACATTTGACCCCCTTGACCATTTCATTCAATTTTTTCCCACCCATGACCAAGACCAATTCACATCTGAGGGATACTCAGCCATGATGGACTCCATTATAGGGAACATCAGGTATGAGTTCACACCTCTCCCTAATTCCCCACAGCCCACCCACTTTAACCATGCTCCAACATCCCCCTTCCAGCCAATCCTAACCACCCCTCCCACAGTCCCTATTATATCAGACCATATATCCCAAATACTTACCCTCCTTGCCTTCCTACAAATCCAACTCATGGCCAATACACAAAACCAGGCTATCATGCAAACCTGCCTCCAATCAATCCAAACCAGCCTTCAAATCTCCACCCCACCAACCTAACCACCTTCCCCTTTGCCCCTACCTATACTTGTGCCCACCCCCCCTTCCAGATTCACCTCAGACCCTTCCTACTGTGCAAACTGTAGCTACTGCAACACAAATAAACATTGAGCCTGTGGAGCTGATTCTGATTCAACCAACCCTAGCCTCTACCTCCACATAGACTAATCATGAGGTAGAGGAGCTGTCCCTCCCACCATTAACCTTTACCTCTACCTCTACCCAAACCGATTTTGAGGAGGAAGTGCTACCCATTTTACCCATCTTCACCTCCACCTACACTCAAACTGACCCCAGTGAGGAGGAGCTGGCAACCACCATTCCATCTCCATCATCTATCCCATCATCTTCATCCCCTCCCTACCCTAAATTTGATGACCCTACTGAAAGGGCCATCATTCATGCTTCCTCCAATCCCATGCCACCATTTTCCACCCTCACTCGAGCTGTGGCTGCAAACCCTTATATCATGAGAGATGTAAAGAGACTAGAGCTGATGTTGATAAAATTCATAAATTTATGCCAACTGTACAAGCAGAAGGCAAAGCATTTGGCAAACTTTGCAGACACCCTCTAATCAACCATCTCAGTAATGAAGCCATCCTCATCAGCAGGAGTGTCCATCAAGGAGCCCTCTCAACAGACGAGTAGCACCAAGCCCAATAAGCCAGCTGCAAAAAGAACCAAGGTCGGTGCTGCTAGTGCTGACACAGTGAAGAAAGAGAAGAACAAATATGCAGAAAAATATGCCTGGACCCCCAACTTTGTTTTGAGCTTAGACTCAGATTCATATTAGCTTTAGAATTTGTTTTAGTTCAGTTTATACTTAAGTTCTGTTTTTGATGTCCCTGTATAGTCTCAGTCCTGTGCTTTTGTCATTTCTATACACTTAGTTTTCTATTTTTGTTTTGTCACTGCTGTATATAATTCTCATTAATGAAATTTTATTTGTGTGTGCCACTTTGATTTTTCTTTCATTGTCTTTAATTTTAATTTTTACTTGTCAAGTACTTCTTCACCCTACTACTCCTACATGTATTATTTCTAAAACAGTGATGACACTGTTTAATTTAGGTTTCGGGGTATGGTAGGATAAATCAGTAAGTAGGCTACTGAAATAGTTAACCTAAGTGCAGCAGTAAAATAATCAATTGTGAAACAAATAGAGTGAATCCACCTAAGCAATGTTGAAAATGAGAAAATTTTAAAACTGATGCAGGCTGTTTAACATTGAAAACCATTGAAAAAAAATTAAATACTTCTATAAGGTGAGCATCAAGAGAAACCTTTCACAATCAGTGCTTAGTGAGCCAGTAAGGAGAGAATAAGGTGAAGGCATGCCTATGAGTTCAATTGAAGACCATACCCAGTGAGCTTTGAGCCTAAAATAAAAAATTTGAGTATCTATGGCAACTTTTTCTGCTCTAAGGAGTGACAGAGTCAACCTTCCCACTAGAAGTTAGACACCCCAAGTTGAAACTGTTTGACAGTAATCATGACACTAAGGAAAGGATTAAGGCATTCATTTGGATAGTTTGAGCCTAAAGCGCCATCCCAGTGAAACTACCCTCTTGCATACACTCTTTGAGCTTGAAAATCCTAGTTTTCCTCAACAAACACCAGAGTACTTGAGCCTGAACCTCTTTGCCTAGTTCAACCCTACCCTCACTCTGAGAATTCAGAAGATAAAGGAGAAGATGTTGAAGATAGATGAGTAAGGTTTAACATTTGGTGAGAGGTGAAGAAGATGAGAGAAAATTTGTAAGTAGCGATGTAGCAGTTGTAGATGTGTGGCAACCATCATAAAATAAATATATATATATATATAATAAACAAAAAAAGAGAGAGGCAGAAACAGAAATCAAGTGAAGTTTCATCTAAAAATTGAAAAGAGGAGGAGAAGATGGCCACTTCAAATCTAAAAAACATCAAAGTAGGTGAAGTTGTGCTGAAATAAAGGTTGTGAAGTCATGAATCACTCCCTAACCCTACTAATTTCTAAAATTTTGAATCCCTCTTTACCCCTTTTATTCTTTTCAAACCTCACCCATAAGCCACATTACAATCTATGAAAAGACCTTGTGATCCAAAGTAAAATGAACTATCATGTGGAGACAAGGGAGTGTCTAATCTATGGTAAGGAATGCTTGATGATGTCAGTAATTAGCAGAAAATGCCTATGCTCATGCTTGCAGCCCATTTGGGGTCTGTAACTGCTCTTGAGCTTGTGTGAAAAGGTACACCCTTAAATTCATTTGTGAGAGACAACCCCTATGTTCATGCTTGCAGCCCATTATGGGTCTGTAACTGCTCTTCAGCTTGGGTGAAAAAGGCACACCCTTAAATTCATTTGTGAGAGACAACCTTGGTAAGCATTGGTCTGAAATTGAAATCATTGCGGCATTGTTTGAACCTAATTTTTGAATTACTGGTGAGCTTGGTACTGGTTTGCATACATTGCATTCTTGATGTAAAGCAACTGATTGAAGGTTGTGAGCATGCATGATTTAGGTGTTAAATGCTTTGCATATGCCAATTTCAAACTCCTCTAATTTGAAAGAGCAAAGGTGGACTAAACTGTATTATTACAAATTGATTAACTATTGTGTTGCACTTGGATTAATTGCCCTTATTGAGAAGTTTGTGGGTAACTTCACTGAAAACCCTTAGGAGCCTTCACTCCTCCATTAGGGTTCACCTAGGGGTTTAAAAGGCTTGATGCATAAGCTAAATGCATCTGTGCTCCCTACGACAATGGCATTTAAATTTTTAGAATAGCTATTTAATTTTTCCTTTGCTCGAGGACTAGCAAAGATTAGGTTTGGGGGTGTGTTAAGCACTAAAAAATACCATTGTTTACCTCTTAACCTAGCCTTTACTATACCTTGGAGCCGTCTAATAATTATCTTTTGAGCATGTTTTTGTAGTAAGAAAATAAATGCAGCTTAGTGCCACTGTTCACCCATTTTGAGGCCAAGAAGAGAAGATGTAACGTTTAGGGCTACAACTGATGGAAGAACAGAGGATACACCATGGTGACTATTTTGGTTGCTGACGTGGGCCCCAAAAGTTAGACAGATGAGAGAAAGATGGACCTAAGCAGAGGAGATTATTATAGTAAGCTCTGCACAATAGTAGACAATTACAGAAGAGCCCCTCGCGTAGTTCATGTTGCTCAGAAAAGCCCCTCGCACAGTTCTTGCGAAGCTCAAGCCTGTGACATTTAAAAGCTCACACAGATCTCGCTCAGTGCACTATAGAAAAGCTTTAGAAAAGTATCTCGCACAGTCCTCGCAAGGATCTAAACTCCAGAAGATTTGCGTCGCGAAGCTCTCGCACAAATCCCGCACGCATCAAAGACAAAGCCAACCACGTGAGAAGTGCATCCCATCCTAGCGATCATCCGCGCGAAGCTAAGTCTATCCTCGCGAGAACCTGGCGAGCTGTAATTCAACCAAGCGACATCCTCATGACCTAAACCACCTGGAGCTCATTTGCGTGAGCAACACTCATTCATATCAAGCAATCCTCGCGAGCCACCTTTAACTACAATTCCATCCACGCGACAGCCTCGTGAGAGGCCAATATGCAACACTTATCCTCGCGAAGCACGAGCTCTTGCCTTCTCAGTCCATACACAAGGATATTTTAGAGATTTTCCCACTTCTAGGGCACATATCTCGAGATTCCACATTGATTCCCACTTCTACAAGCATCCAAGGGCCATAAAGGAGACATGACAATAGTGGCAACTAGGGCATTTCCCCTCCTCTTCTCCTATTACCCAGAGTAAGATATTTTGTGGAGGACTTGTATATAAGCTGTAATTTATGTGTAAAATAACATCTAACTCTTAACCTAATTTCGGTTGTGAGCTAGGGTACTCTGTGCTTAGGTCATTGAGGGTTAGGATTAGGTCATCTTCTTCCTTTTTCTTCTCTCCTTAGCTCAGCAATTGCTGGCTAAGATCTACTGTAATAGTGGGATTGTATGTATGCTGTAATAAGATTGTGAAAAGTTGTAAAAGCTTGGGATTCTACACAGACTGTAGCTCTAAGGGCAGCCATTGTAAGTTCTTTTTATACATTGAAATGTCATGTTCAAAGCTTCATTGAAGCTATATTTTCCTTTTGTTTATCAGTAGTATTGTATAGTTTTAATGCACCCCTTGACTAGACTATATCTTTGGGGATGATCTGTGACCATTCAGTGGACAGATCATAGCCTTAGACTAGTCCACATCTATGGAAGGAATTGGGTTCTTCTTCCTTGCATTTGAACTTGTAGCCAAATGAAGGACTAATGTGGATCTAGCCTTTTCCCAGCTTAAGCACCCATGTTTCAGTCTAAAATACTAGTCCCTGATTTATTACATCTCATCATTTTTCAGTTTATTTTCCAAACCCATCTTCATTCTTCTTAAACCCTTTCTTATTTAGAACTGTAGTTTTCTTTTATGTTTATTTTAGTTTTAGTTGTGACAAAAAACTCCATTTCTTTAGGATTGCCAGATCTGTACTCAGATCTGGAGATCTACTAAAACAACCCTTGTGGTTCTAGATCAATTTTTCCTGTGGGACAACCCTTTCTTATCAAAACTTGCTACAACAGGCCCTGGATCTTACAGGACTGTGTGTATTTTTAGATTGTTGTTTTCAATCACCTTCATCTCACTCTGTTTTGTTCAGATTTATTTTCACCACCACTATGTTTTCTAATAAAATAAGCAGCAAGCAACCTAAAATATAATTAATCAACATGGTTACTAACTTTTCTTTCATTTTTGTTATTGATGTCTCTGAGAATAAAACCATTGTGTTTTCCTCAAGTTTGGAGGAACATTCTTTCCAGAATTTTTTTCACAATCGATAAACAATCAGTGATATCCGTAATTTTCAGGTAAATAATATTTAAGTCTCCCCTATTTTTGTGCCAATGAGGGCATTGTCCGACTTTAGTTTGGGGGAATACACAACTTCTGTGTACAATAGTAGTTAAGTAGTATTTTAGTTAGTTTTATTTAGTTTATTTTTATAAATTTTATTTTTTTTGTTATTTTTAGTTTTAATAGTTGATCATTACATAGGAATTACGCTAGAAAAAAATTACAAATCTTGAAAACTTATGATCCATCATAGTAGGAGTTCAATAATCAGAATAAAGAATAGTACAATTCATATTTAGTTCATTGAACATTGTATTAGAATGAAAGTTTGAAACAATAGATTGATCTAAACTACAAAATTTTATACTATAGTTTCAAAATTATAAACCAGTGAGATTTTGAGCCAAATTTTTTCTTCTTGAGAGACTATTTCTATTCCAAGTCAAAAACTTTTCTTTGAACTTTTATGCATGTATGAAATTTCATATTGCTGAATTTAGAATCCAAATATTCTATGAATATGATAACCTGATTTTTTTGTCTAGAACTATCTATTAGAAATATCAAAGCAATAAGGTATCTATGCTAGTAAATTGTAAATATGATTAAAGGTCATCTTTTGTTAACCAGAGCCAAAAAGTCAAAATCTCAGAAAATTTTATCCTTTAAACCCATATTAGAAGCCTAAACCAAATTTCTTTGTACCAAAAATATGATAAACCCTTAACCATAAGTACTACCCAAAGCTTTCAATCTTTAACCCTTATATTTTTTTAGATTTTAGAATACGAAAGAAGGGAAGAAGAGGGAGTGGAAGGAGTAAAAAGCAACAACAAATAAAGGAAATGTAAAAAAAGGGTGCAACTAAAGAAATCAAGTGAAGAATATGAGAAAGGAGCGAAAAATAGTAAAAAAATAATGATTTGAAAAGAAGATTATGATTCTTAAGCAAAAAGCTTTCAAAGAGAAGAAAAATCATAAAATACGATTATACAAATCAATTGAAGAAATAAGATTTATAACAGAAACAAAAAAAAATGGGAGAAGTTATCCAATCATGGATACTTACTGAAGTAGAAAGGAAGAAGCTTGAAATGATAGGAGGACGAAGAGCTAGATTCTCAGAAAAATTTTGAATCCTTCTACCTTTCTTTGACACCTTCTGAAACCCAAAGCCCCATTACAAGCCGAAGAAAGGGCCTTTTTGATTTGCAATTTGTAAAAGCATAAGCCTAGTAGAGATATAAATAATCGATATTATGGATTGCACAGGGAATCATATTATAGAGTAGATTATCCTTTTCTATGAGATTAAAAATTTTTGCAATTATCCTTTGACTGAATTTTTCTGAATAATACTGTGAGAACCCAAAAGTTTTGATATTTTTTCTAAGAGTATCAATAGTGAGCTTTTGAATGAAAATATTTTCTAAAAACTGCAGTGTAGAAAATTTTATGAAGAATAAATTGTTCACTGATGCATACTCCTACTTACTATAAATTGAAATTGTTGGAGTTCTAATCAAGGATGACTGTTATAACGGAAAGTAAGGATTAAAGATTGATAATTTTATAAAATCATAACAACTATGTGATGACCAACTTGACCAACTTGATCAATTTAGGCAATTTAGTTAACTTAATTAGTGTACAAAAATTAGTTTAGATTTTAACCTTTTTCTTTTGTTTAGAAAAAAATATATTTTGAAAATTCCAAAAAGAATTGAAGTTTGTAGGTAACTTCATTGAAACCTTAAGGAGACTACAACTACTCCACTAGGGATCACCTAGGGGCTTGTTGCATCTGCTAAATGCAATTGTACTCCCTGAGAAAGTGGCATTTAATTTTTTTAGTATAAGATATTTCATATTTCCTTGCTTGTTAGGAACTAGCAAAGCGTAAGTTTGGGAGTGTGATCAATCACATAATATATCATTTTACTACCCTTAAGTTAGTGATGCTAGGACTTAGTTTGCTGCTAATAAGTTACTGATGTGCAGATATTAAGGAAAAATAACAAAACATAACTAAAATATTAATATACGTCAAAATGAACTCATAAAGCAATAAAAAGACAATTGAACCACAAGACAAATTATCGCTTACAGAAAAGATGAAAAATCGTGTTTTACGATTCTACAGTATGATGTACTGGAAGAATAGAAATCGTAATTTACGATTCTACAAGAGAAAGTCATTCAAAAGAGTATGATACAAGAGAAGCATTGAATCGTAATTAAAGAATCGTAATAAAAAATCGTTCAATAGGAAGCTGTCTATGAAAATCGTGATTTACGATTTTCTAGAGAAAGTTACAATAGAAGAAGAAAATCATAATTTATAATTTTCTAAAAAACAATACCTTTCGAATTTGCTGATTACGTGAAAATTAATACTGTCAGGCATAAAATTAGAAGAATTTTTTACTTAGAAGTCTGGCCAATCACGAATCTGAGGAGATTGGCAAAGAAGATTCTAAAAAGACTCTGTTGCTGAAATAAAGGAAGAAATTCATAAATACATCAACAGATTGAAAGTAAGGAAGGATAACATTAGAAGTAGAGTTATATTAGGATAGTTTTGTTTTAGTAATTTCTTTTATTAGAATTAGGATTTTTGTAAACTGACCCCTTATAATCTATAAATAAGAGGGCTTGGTATAGGAATAACCATCGAAAAATTTCACAGCATCAATTGACAACTGAGGTCTGTATTTTCTCCCGATCAAAGTAGTTTATGATTTACAAAATAACATCATCCATAGTTCTCTAAGGTCTTGCCTGACAACCAAGGCTGAGGAAGCTAAAAGATCAACCCTTTGGATGGTTCTACTTTTTCTTTCTAGTTTAGATTTATTTTATTTCAATTTCCTGCTTTGTAAACATCTTCGAATTTTAATTTGAATTGATGACTCAGGTTAAAGTTTATAGATTAGTGTAACAGTTTTACTTTTCCATCTTCAGTTTTCTAGAATTTGATTGACGCCCATGTTTTAGGATACTGTTGATTAGATTAAATCTGTGTTGATAGGATTTTAGTGTTGATTGACGACCAATGCTAAGAAACTTGATATATGGTGTAACTGTATAGTTTAATTTTATAAATATCCGATAGCTGAAGATTGTGATTGATGACCATAATCTGAAGGAGGATTTAGAATTTATTTTCTGTAAAATTTAGATTAAGAAACCATTCTTTATTCAGATTTCTCTAGTAGTTTAGGAACTTAAAAGATAAATATTACTTTTTAGAAAATTAATATATATAGTATAACCTATCCTCGTGGGAACAATCATATGCTAGTACTATGATTTCTATTATGCACTTGCAATAGGTTAAGACTTTATTAGACACATATTAGAGTCGGACAAGTTTTTAGCGTCGTTGTTGGGTACAATGTTCTATATTAATATATTAAGAAGACAAGTATTTATATTTCTCCTTTTATATTTCTTTATATTTTTAATTTTCTTTGATCACTTCTTAAATCTTTTACTGGTTTTTTCGGAGTAACGAATTAAGGTTTCGACTTCCCCTGGATAGAGAAGCTAGAGGCTAAGATTTGTTTCTCTCCCTGCTTCTAGAATAAAAATCAAATAAAATTAAAAATAAAATAGACATTTACAATAACTGTTTTAGCCACCCTACTTTGCGCTAACTCAATTTAGAATGGCAGAAAAAGACCAATATGTGGCTAAAGCATTAGGGGAGTATTACGCATTGACACCTCTTACACCTCCCCCATGTATTCAAATACACCCAACAGCCGGTAATAGGACTTTTAAAATTATACCCAATGTCCTTCAAATGCTTCCTACTTTTCATGGGCTAATGGACGAAGATCCCTATTTGTATTTAAATAAATTCAAAGAAGTGCGCAACATTATTCGAATTAAGAACTTGATAGAAGAATCCACTCGATTGAGACTGTTTTCCCTCAGAGATGAAGCAAAGCAGTGGATAAACTCTTTGCCTCATAATTCAATTGCTACTTGGAAAGGTATGGAACATACGTTTCTTACAAAATTCTTTCCAATCTGCAGGTCGAATAAAATCCGAGATCTTATCATAAGATTTCACCAATTCCCAGAAGGATCTCTTTAGGAATGTTGGAACCATCTTAAGAATCTTATGTACAAGTGCCCTCACCATGGGATTGCGCATTGGCAACTTGTGCTCACTTTCAATGAAGGCCTTGAAGATGCAACCCGGCATAGGATATATGTGGCATGTGGCTGTATGTTTTATAAATTGACAGTAGAAGAAGCATGGGAACTCTTTGTGTGATAGCCCGATTTTCCTGTTCTCATAAATTTCTTTTCCTCAACTTTCAATCAAATGGGAAAACCCGGACCGCCAGATCGCATATCACAATCCGAATGTAGAATTTACTTGATGCATTCATGTTAAGCATGGAAATCAAAGCAGATATCGTACATACACAAAAATGAAAATTTAGATATCACTAGGTAGAACTAAATCCTTCTACTTTATACATAACATCTAATACAAAGGCTAAAAGAAACCACCGGTGACGGCTGGCCATAGTTAATCACTGAAAAGTACCAACTTTCACCTCTTAACCTAGCCTTTACTGGACCTTGAAGCTAACTAATAACTCCTTTTTAGCTTGTTTTATAGTTAGGAATAATTATGCAGCTTAACACAGAGTCTATGTTTTTGGTGCCAAGAAGAGAGAGAATGAAAGTAAAAGATGACAGCTGAGCCAGAAAGTGATGGAGCACCATGGTGGTACACACTATAGTGACTATTTTGCATGTCATACTAGACCAAGAAAGTCTAGCAGATGAAAGAAGTATAGGTGAGCGTAGAGAAAGCTGCAACAGAAGCATGTGTATAGCAGTAGAGGAGCCATTGACCTATCTCGCATAGTTGAGGTGCTACCTCGCACTGTTTAATTCACTGGCAGAGCTCCCTCACGTAGCTAGGACATGCAACATAATAGAGCTCATGAAGAAGTCACACAACTTAATGAAGGGGTTATCACAAAGCAGCTCTCGCATAGCAGTCGCGCACTTCAGCGAAAATCAACAAGTGAAGAAACTCACAGAGCTCTCGTGCACTAAGCCTCCAGAAATATAGCTCGCGAAGTTCTCGAGAGGATCAAGCCTTAATGCAGCAGCGCGTACTACCTCGCGATACTAATTGGCACGAACAACAAGAAAAACCTCACGTAGTTCTCCCATGGCTTTGGAAGAGATAGATGCTCAGAAGTTCTCTCGCATAGCTCTCTCGCTCCTAGAAGCTCAACTCTGAACCAAGCGAGATGCAGAAGCATCTACTCGAGTACCTCATGAATGAAGTTTCTGAAGCTCTTCTGTGTGAGAAAGCTATGCACTAAAAGTCCTTCTGTGCGAGTGCATTCAAAGTTGAAGCAGCTGCATGATCATTCAAAGCACTATTACGCGAGACAACAAGATTTAAAGCCTAACTCTACCCCACAAACACTCTGTAGCCGCAAGACAGAAGTGATATGCAGAAGCCAGCCTCGCGACGCTCGAGCTCCCCACTTCTCAATCTTAACTCAAGGACCTTTTGGGGATTTCTCTAGGTCTAGGGCACATACCTCGAGGCACATATTTCAATGCATGTATCCTAAGACATCCAAGGGTTCTAACAGTGCCACATCTGCTTAAAAAATTAGGATTTACTGTCCTCTCAGCCACAGCATTGGGACTAAGTATATAAGCTATGCTTGTAACTTAGAAAATTATCAATCACTTTCTCCTTCAACCTCTGTCGGCTGAGAGCTCAAGCAGGCTAGGGTTAGGGTTTCATCATCTCTTTTTCCATTTTTTCTTCTCTCTTAGCCTAGCACTTGCTGGCTAAATCTTTGGTAAGCATTTGGGTATAATTTTATTTATGTTTTGTAATAGGTCATTTAAACATTGGGATTTGGTGTTGATCTGTTATGCACAAGGTTGCTGCCTTGAGGGATTTCATTATTAGTAACATCAAATCAATGGAATGTATATTTAAATGCTTACTCAATTTGTTATTTTCCTATTTGTTCATAGTTATGTTCAGGCTATAGCATACATTTAGGATTTGAGCTTATTGAAAGGCTCATGGAAGCTTGAGCTTGTAGCCTTGGGACCATGATGACAGACAGCAGTTCTCATGTTCTATCTCAGCATTTGTGGGTAAGGGAGCCTCTGTGGATAGCCTGTGACCATTAGAGTGGACAGACTATAGCCCTAGGGAAAACTTGGTCACAAATCTGAGATGGATTCTTCTTCTCTCCACTTGGACTTATGGCCTAGTGAGAGATTGTGCAGGAACAGGCTCCCCTCTGTCTTATTTTACCGCTATCAGATGTTAGATCTGGCTTCTCTGTATTGATTGCAGCTAGGAAGAAATCTTATTACAAGCTATTTTTAACCAATAAGAGTGTTGATTTAAAGTCTATTTAAATCTATAGATCTTTTAGTTCTATTAGATTCTCGATCGGATTTGTGTTTTTGAGAATCGCCCATTCGCTTAACCTTTAGATCTCTTAATTGCCATATGATCTTCCTAGATTTAATATCCCTATGAATGTCATCCAGGTCTATGCGCAGAGCTAGGGAGCTCGTAGCACTGGCAAACATAGTGTCTACAATGGTATTCATGGCTTAATTTGGTTCATTAGATTAGGTTTGATCAACCCACTCTTTTGGATTAGGTTGGCATTTCTGGCTTGATCAATGGGATTTGAAAGACTCTATTGGATAGACTGTGGCCATTTGAGTGGACAGACTATAGCCTTAAGAGCGCCCCAAATGGCATGGGTTAAGTTGGATTCTTCTATCTTTTTGAGGTTATTGATAAACTTCAGCAAGGACTTGCTGCAGAGAGAGCCCTATATCTGAGTTGCATAACTAAATGAACCTTTAACCTAAACTGCTTACTTCTCACCCTTTTATCTTTATTTTAACACACTATCACCCCCTTCTTTATAACCCTTTCTTAGAATAGGACTGTACTTTATTTCTTTCTTTTTTTAGTAGGTAATTTAGTGTAGACGTGACACCCAACTCCCTTTCTTTAGGATTGTCAGATCTATAGTCAGATCTAGAGGCCTACTATTATAGCCCATTTTGGGTCTAGATAAATTTCTCTGTGGGACAAACTCTTACTTATCAAAACTTATTACAATAGCCCTGTATCTTGTAAGCTTAGGATTACTTTAGTTGTACTATTTTCATCTTTTATTTTACTTTGATTTTTAATTTGTTCTCACCACACAATAAGAATAGCATACACATTAAATCCAACAATAAGTTTTTGACACCACTGTCTGGGATATTGATCTTTTTAGTAGACCTGAGTTATATTATATTTCATTTTTAAAAAAAAAATTTATAGTTGTGCCATAGTAAAATAAAAGTACTATTAATTCTTTATGAATTTTGCAGAATTGGACAACAGCAGAAGGGAAAAGCTAGAGCTACAGCTGGAGTCTAGCTAGCTCTGTTTACACTTCTTTTACGCTGAAACTTAATCCCTTGATATTGAATTCACTGTAATTAATTTAGTGTAAATTTGTGTAGTTATTATTTTGGTTTAGAAATTCTTTGAGTGCTATAAGCATTTTCCTTACTTGTTGAGTTTGTGGGTGTATGCTTGGGAGAAGGTCCCTTAACCCTGAGTTGGAACCTCCAAATCCTAAGGTTGAAAGGATCCTTAGACCAAGAAGCACCACACGCAGCCCTACTGTTGCTATTGAGCAAGCTAATATGGCTGAGAGGCAAAGGACATTGAAGGAATATAATGCACCAGGGGATTACACTTTCCCCTTCTACATTTAATTCCCTTCAGTGGAAGGAAACTCTGAAATCAAGTCCTCCACCATTAATATGTTGTCATCCTTTCATGGGCCTAGTAAGGAAGATCCATACAAGCATATTGACCAATTTTTAGCACTTTGCACCACTTTCAATATCGCTGGCTTGGGACCTGAGGCCAACAAACTAAGACTTTTTCTTTTTTTCCTAAGGGACAAAGCCAACACTTGGCTCTCTAAGCTCCCAGCAAACAGTATCCAAACATGGAGTGACCTTCAGAGCTAATTTCTGGCTAAATTCTTTCCCATGAACAAGACCAACCAGATGAGGACAAGTATTTTGTCATTTACTCAGTCCTCAACTAAGGATTTTTATAAAGCTTGGGAGACATTTCAAGAGATGTTAAAACAATGCCCCCACCACCAAATTCCAATGTGGCAACTAGTGCAATTAATCTGCCAAGGAATTAATCCCAAGAGCAGGGATATGGTGGATGCCTCATGTGGTGATTGTTACCTCCACAAGGCAGCTGATGAGGCTTGGGAGCTGTTTGACATTATAGGGGAAAATTCCATGCAGTAGGAGTCACTGTCTCGCAATGATAGTCAGACCCCTGCTAAGTTGGTGAAAGAGCCCACCCCTAGAGGTGGAATATATGAAGTGAAGGTGCAAAGTGAGTTGGAGAAGAAGGTGGACAATTTGAGCTTGAAATTTGATAAATTAATGAATGTGATGTAGCCTAAGATGGTTGCACAAGTGGAGGAGGCATGTCTGATATGCCAATCTCCCATACATTTGCTACAGGATTGTCCATCCGCCAATCAATTCCCTGATTTTGTTATAGAGTATGCCAATGCTGCCCAAGCATTTGGAAAACAACCTGCTGGGTACTCATGGAGGAACTACCCAAATTTGAGGTGGAGACAAGATACATACCCTCAACACCAATAGCAGCAGTTGGCAACTCCATATAGACCTCAACACCAGTTTAACTCAGGATACCCACCGAGATAAAATTTTCAGTTGCTTACCTCACAGCCCAACCAGTTAGCCCTACCCCCACAACAACCCAGATCCTCTTCTTTTGAAGAGCAAATGCTTACATCCATGTAGAATTTGGAGAGCCTAGTCTAGATTGTGAACTCTCATGGGCAAAGCATTAAGAAAATTGAAGACCAGCTTAGTCAAATTTACAATGTTTTGAATAAAAGAAAGGAGGGTAGACTACCCAGTCAGCCCTTGGCCAATCCAAAGGGGCAGTACATGATTGGAGATGCATCCTCTTCCCATGTGGATGATGGTTTAGTAGGCCAAGGCAACTGAGGAGGTCACTGGAGTAACAAGGAAAGAAGGTGAGTGTGAAGTACCAAAAATATATGTATACCATATGTATTGACTGTGTGTGTTGTTTTGCGATCGCTTAGAAGTTTTTCATTTTACTACTTTAGATTGATACTTTGCTTGTTTGTTTAATTGCATTTTGCTCATTGTTGTTTTGAGTGTAAGTGCATATTTGTCATTTGAATTTTGATGCTCATGACTTTTGCTGATAGTTGAGATACTCTCATAATACATTTCATGAATTTGATCTGATTGATTATCTTTAGAATTCTGAATTTGTGATGTTGCAATGTTGATAAAGGGTAACTTAACTGTCATGATGAAATGGAGTACGTGTCATGGAGTGGTGTTGATGCACATTAAATTGGTGCATGATATTATACATGCACAGGCCAGGGCACCAGCTCAGAGAAAAGTTTAAGTGTTGCCCTCTCGAGAAGCTAAATGGCCTAAATTTTAAGCTCGCGAGCCACCTAAAGCTTTCTCACGGAGTTCTGATGAATACTTTTGTACTGCTCGAGAGCTTCATGAGAAAAAGGGACATTTGCCGCAGCCTGATGGTGAGCCCCACGAGATACTTGAGACTCATGTTTTAATGCTCGCAAGGCTGCGCTACTCTAGCTGCGCGAGATATGAGCAACTGCTTCGCGCGCTTGAGCCTGAATTTAACTCTATGAAGAGCCTCGCGAGGCACTTGAAGCTTTTGAATCTGATCTCGCGAGGCTCTACTTTCCTTCATGACTGAACCTCTCGCGAGGTTAGTTGTGTACTGTGCGAGGAATGTATTTCGTGAGAACTTAGCGGCAACTGCGTGAAGCATGGGTTTATCCCTATAAATCCTGTGAATTGCCCCATTTTCTTCATTCTATCTTTTTTACCCTAGCTTTCCCTACGCACTTTCAAGCTTCCCCTTTTCTCCTTTCTTCTATACTATCCTTTCCACTGAACCCCAGCTAGTTTCCTCATACATTCTTACTCCCCATCACCCCTTGGTCACTTTGAGCTAGGTTTAGGGGATTTGGACATTTGTGCAACGTGTGAAGTGAAACCCTAGTTGTCATTTGCTAAGATTTCTTACTCTCTCAGTTGATTTAATTGGACATTACTCTAGAGTAAGAATAGAAAATTTTGGGGTCTGTTTTATTTGTGAAAGAGTGCATTACATTTTTTGGGATTTTGAAACCCTAATTTGGAGAAATTCGATAGTTATGGCCACAGGTTTAAAGTTCTCAGACACCTTGTCTGTGTTGGTAACCCCACCACCTGCTAGGAGCCCTGTGCCTGCTCAAAAATTTGTAGGATTGCAGAGGCCCCCAATGTGGAGACTCCTGTGGTAACTGCACCCTTGAGGAGCCCCAAGTTGAGAAAACTATGAAGAAAGGCAAAGGTGTGGCCTCTGATGCCCAAGGTACCAAAAAGAAATTTGCTCCTAAGAAGAGGGCCAGAGAGCACCCACCATCTAACAGTCCTAAGAAGTCAAAGAAGAAATAGAAAATGGGCAAGGAAGTTACCCCTGAGGTCCCTGAGGATGAAGAGGAAAAAAATAATGAATACCTCAGGGTCCCATCTGAATTTGTTGTAGCAATTAAGCTAGAATCTGAGATAATTTTTAATAAGGCTTTCTTTGAGGAGCTATATGAAACAGCTGCCTCCATGGAGTACCTCACAAAAGCCACATTGCTACCCCTACTGAGGCCCCCAATGTAACTAGTTTTTTATATACTAGTATAATTGTTTTACCAGAATATCAGAATCAAGACTAGGGATGATGGGGACCCAGCACTACTGGTGTTGATAGACAAATTTGAGATGCTATTCAATCAGGCAGTAATTGCTAGAATTCTTAGGATACCAGCCAGGTATAGACCTGAATGTGGCTTAGGTCCCCCTTTGACGGCCACCATCCCAGAGATAGCCAAGGAGCTAACTGGAGGAACCACTGCATCAGGGGTATCAATAAGGAAGAGAGATCTGCACCCCCACCTTAGATTTATGGATAGGGTGCTGAGAAAAAATGTCTATTACTTTGGACATGAGCAGAAGAGGAGATCTCCTATTGCTGATGCACTCTTCTCCTTTCACAAGAATCATTACTTGGATGCTGCAAAACTAATTTTTTAGGGGATGAAAGACATTGTGGAGAAGGTGAACTCCAACAAGAAATCCCATTCCCTTCCCTACTGCAGGCTTATTACAGCCTTACTGAAGCTTGGAGGATATCGATTTCAAATGAATGAAGAAACAATTGCCTTGAACCCCAAAAATTGTGGAAGGAAGCAGTGGGAGATTAGTGGCACTCTCATTGAGAAGAGGAAAAAGAAGGTCGATGTACCAACAACCTCTGAGGTTGTTGCTGTTGCTGTATCTGTGGCTCTACCCTCTGCTGCCCTCTCTCAAGCAGCCCATTCACTTGTGCCAGCCAGCACCACCCCCATTTCTGCAGCCATCACCTTATCAACCACTACTCCCTCAACCCAAGCCTCACAACCTTCCATAGTCCCCTTACCCTCATCCCAACTAACTTTACCCATCCCCACAGCCCCCACTACTCCCTCACCCATCACATCAACCACACCAAGCTCACCCATTCATTCCACATCTGCAGAAACTATACCAATCCCTCAATCACCCTCACCTGTGCTAACAACCTATAAAAAGAAAATAAGATTAGCCAAAGCACAGAAGGAACCCCTACCCACCTCTATCTCCCAAACCATCCCAACCACTGAAACCACAACTATACCAGACCCACCCATTGACACGTCCATACCTTTTGAAGTTGTGACCTGTGAGCCTTTAGACCAACCCATCCAATTTTCACCTACCTATGCCCAAATCCCTCTTTTAGAAGAGGGATACTCAGCCATGATGTCCTCTATCATCGGGGACATCAATTATGAGTTTACCCCTCTCCCTGATTCCCCCCTTCACATTTCACCCCTCTTCCACAATTCTTATAGGCCACCACCTTCACCCATGCACCCACCTCCCCATTTCAACCAATTCCACCCCCACCCCTGATTTCCTACCCCATATCTTTAACCTATTACTTTCCATCCAAGCCCAAGTTTTGGTCGATACCCTAACCCAATCATCAATTACAGCCAATCTACAATCCATGAACTCCACCCTCCAAAACCAAGCCTCCATTCAAACAAGCTTACAAGCCATTCAATCCACACTGTCACTTTTAACCCATCCTTCCCAACAGCCATTTGTCCCCCTACATTCCCCTTTGCCTACCCCACCCCAATCTACCCCTCCCTTAACCATAGCAAAAACATCTGCTGTTGCTACACCGTTGGAATCTATTCCCATTACCCTTAAAGCATCTGCCACCCAAACTGACCCTAAGGTGCTAGATTCCCCAACACCCTTTCCACCCCCCACCCCTCCATCTTTACTGGCTGGCCCTTCCTTTGGTGATGCCCAGCCCATACTACCAGCCTCTTTCAACCCTAAACCTCTATACTACACCCTCCTTCGAGCCATGTAGAATAATGCTTACATCAAGAGGGATGTGATCAAAGGAATGGCTGACCTTAGACACTCTGTGCAGCAACCCCTCTTGGAGAAAATTAAACTTCTGATACTCACTCATAAACTGAAAATGAAGAAAATCAAGCATGGCTGGAAAAAGATAATACAATACAATGAGGAAAAGACTAGGACTGAGGGGATGGAGGATGTCATTAAGAAATTGCAGGCAAACTTGCGAGTAGCAGAGGACAAAGTTTTTTACTATGGAGTGACTATTGAAGCACTGCAGAAGAACTTAACTGAACATAGTGACCAGGAGTTAGCAAAAGCTATTTCCAAACAATTAAACCCTGATGTACCTCACCAGGAAACAACCCCTGCACCCAAGGAACCTAGCAAAGCCAGGCCTGAAATCAAAATCAAAGAACCTACGTCCAAGTCAAAGCCCACTCCCAAAAGGAAAAGTTCCTCCAAGCCACGAAGTACTACTTCCAAAAGGTCACAGTTTGATGCTGCAGCTTTGAGGGAAGCAAACGGCAAAGGAATTCAAGATCCACCTGTTGTAGAAGAGGATTCAGATGATTAGTTTTGCACCTGTACTTAGTTAGGATATACATTGTGTAGTTCTTTTTCCTTACATTGTACAAATGTTTGTTTTAGAAATGCAATTTTTTTTTGTTATGTTATATTTGCTTTACTTTCTGCTCATAGATAGTTTATTTGATTTAGTTATTTATGTGTGCTTTATTTCTTGCTTTCACTTCTTTTATTTTCTGCTACTTTTGTTTTTGTTCCCTGCTGCACATGCCCTCTTCTCTTTGAACCAGTGAGGACACTGCTCCCCATAGGTTTGGGGGTATGGCAAAGACTGCAAATGATCTAGTTAACCTAAGTACAGCAGTTTTAACTAAGTGAGGAATAAATATAATGAATTTCACCTAAGGAATGTTAAAAGTGAGGAAATTTAAACATTGTGCAGACCTTTTTAATACTAAAATCATTTAAAAATTAATACTTCTATAAACAATAGTTAGTGAACTAGTAAGGAGAGAAATAGGTGAAAGCATACCCTTTTGAGTGCAATTGAAGACCATATCCAGTGAGCTTTGAGCTTATAAATTTTTTTTTTTTTAGGAGTGTTTGTGGCAAAAAAATTTCTGTTCTAAGGACTGACTGAGTCAAGTCCTTTTTACTAGAAGTTAGACACCCCAAGTTAAAGTTGTTTGACAGTAATCATGAGACTAAGAAAAGGATCAAGGCCTTCATTTGGACAGTTTGAGCCTAAAAGATTAAACCTGTGAAACTACTCTTGTGCATACACTTTTTGAGCCTTAAAGCCCCATTTTTCTTCAACAAAGACCAAAGTACTTGAACCTAAACCTCTTAACTTGATTCAGCCCTACCCTCACTCTAAGAATTCAAAAGGTAAAGGAGGGGATGTTGAAGATAAGTGAGTAAAGTTTAACATTTGGTGAAAATGAGAGAAGAGAGGTGGAGATCTGTAAATAATAGTGTAGTAGTTGTGGATATGTGGCAACCATCATAAAAAGAAAAAAATATAAATACAAAAAAAAAGAAAAAAGAATGAGAAGTCAAAAGAACTTCATTGGAAATATTGAGAAGAAGAGAAGAAGTTGGCCACTTTAGCTCTGAAGTTTCAAAAAGAAGATGAAGTTGTGCTAAAATGAAGAAGATGAAGTCATGAATCATCTCCTACCTGTGCTGCTTTCTTAATTTTGAATCCCTTTTTATCCTTTTTATTCTTTACAACCCTCACCAATAAGCCATATTACAACCCATGAAAAGCCCTTGTTGATCCAAAGTCAAATAAACTGTCATATAAAGATGAGGGAATGTCTAATCTATGGTGAGAAGTACTTTATGATGTAAGAAATTAGAAGAGCTGCCTATGTTCATGCTTGCAAACCCATTTAGGATCTGTAACTACTCTTGAGCTTGTGTGAAATGATATACCCTTAAATTCAGTTATGAGAGACAACCCTGGTAAGCATTGGGTCTTAGATTGAAATCAATGGGGCATTGTTTGAAAATGAATTTTGATGTACTTGTAAGCTTATTACTGTTTTACACATTGTTTTCTTGATGTCAACTGATTAGATGTGATGAGTATGGATGCATGATTGAGGTGTTAAATTGTTTGCATATAGTTCCTAAGCAAGGAGGATTATATAAATTAACATCAATGATGAAAAGTCTTTTGAAGCATAAGCTTTGAAAAATAGAAGTCCAATCTCTAGTGGGTATAAAATCATATCCAACATCTCAAAAAGGAGAAGCTTGTGGTCCTAACCATGGCCCAACTCAAGCGATTTCCCAACCTCCAATTGTTGCTCCTCACCCCACTGAAGCCCCAAACCACACTGCTACAGAGAATGCGTTGTTGCAAATATCTGACACAGTTACTCAATGACCTTCAGCAATCTGTTGTAAGGTTAGAAACTCAAATTGAGTAGCTAACTTTTTTTTAAAGAGAGAGTAATGTACTACCCTCACATGCAATTGGTACATATAGAGGACATATATTTATGGAAGCCAAATCAACTCCCTCTGTTTTTAATTGAGTTCCTCTAGAACCTGTCGAGCTACTGACTCACTCGTAGCAAACACTAGTAACATATATATATAATTTAATTGTGAAGAGTATTCTACGATCTACAGTTTGCAAAAGTACAAGCAATCGTAAAGACTCTTTCGTCAGGTCATAATCACTTTAAGCGTATGGATTTACGATTTTTTATGATTCGTAGAGCCAAATCATAGTGAGTACAATTTGAAGCATCATAGAGTTTCACTTTCGTTCTATAGAATTGCTAACGACAATTCTAGGGAATAAGCTATTCCAGTGATTGATCTTATCAGTTACGTTGGAACTCGAACCCATTTAATTCATAGAAGAAGCAGACACACATCACATTCAATATCTCCACTTGCCAACTACCCAAACCTATAAGCCTATACCTTGGCACGTGAACCCTTCCCTTCCCTATAAAACCAGCCTTTGCCTTCCCAACAACTCATCTCTTTTGTCTTCTTTTCATACCCTAATCCTTATGGCGAAAGAACTAGACCAAAGTGATTTCAGTCAGAGTCTTGATCAAATCTTTGAAATACACAAGGCTAAGCTCCTGGCTGCAATACAGAGAGTAAAAAATCTAAAGCTCCAGCGACCCGTACCAGATGCTGAATCGTCCACTAAAATTACCATTTACCCTAAACCTAACCCAAATTCAATATCACATTCGAAGAGCCCATTTTCCCCCACTTCCTGACATTTATACTATCACAACCCACCCCGAATGCGAGCTCCTATATGATGATGGTGGGTTGAGTCGTCCCTTGCCACTCCTCTCCATTGCTTATCCTCTCCCCTTGCGTGGACTACATTCTCTTCACATAATCTTCGCAGGGGCGCAGTATAGGCGAAGGGTGATCCAGAGATGTGTTCAGTTTCTCACGCTTAACAAAACCACCGTTGTAGCATTGCATTTCTTCTAAGAATGACATGTGATGTGCTCTATTTGGGAGAGATAAAGAAGGGCATAGGGAAGTATTTCGACAGCTCTTTGAGTAGCAACCCTGTCAAGGTGTGGATACTCCTTTGGTAGGAGGAATGAGAGACTCTAATCAACTTTTGGATGAAAAACCGAGGACCGATCTTTATCGAAGACATCTTTTCGGACGTTGTTACCAGTATCATAGTATGTGTCAAAAATATTCCTAGGTTTATACTTTCATATAATTAGTTTTTAATTTTTTTTTTAGTACTTTAAATTTTTCTTCCTGTTCATTGTAAATAGTTAGTTAATATATAAAATTTTCTTTTGACTAACTTTTTTTTCACTAATTGTGTAATGGTTTCTAACTTTTCTTTCATTTTTATTATTGATCTCTCTAAGAATAAAACCGTTGTGTTCTCCTCAAGTTTGGGGGAACATTCTTTCTAATTTTTTTCACAACCGATAAACAAGCAATGATATCAGTAATTTTCAAGTAAATAATATTTAAGTGTCCCCTATTTTTGTGCCAATGAGGACATTGTCCGAATTAATTTTGGGGTGATACACAACTTCTGTGTACAATAGTAGTTAAGTAGTATTTTAGTTAGTTTTATTTAGTTTGTTTTTCAAAAAAAAAAAATTATTTTTAGTTTTAAAAGTTGATCATAACATAGGAATTACAATAGAAAAAAATCTTGAAAACTTACGATCCATCATAGTAGGAGTTCAATAATCAGAATAAAGAATAGTATAATTCATATTTAGCTCATTGAACATTGTATTAGAATGAATGTTTGAAATAATAGATTGATCTAAACTATAAAATTTTAGACTATAGTTTTAAAATTATAAACTAGTGAGTTTTTGAGCCAAATTTTCCTTTCTTGAGAGACTGTTTCTATTCAAGTCAAAAAATTTCTTTGAACTTCTATGCATGTATGAAATCTCATATTTCTGAATTTAGAATCAAAATATTCTATGAATATGATAACCTAATATTTTTGTCTAGAACTATCTATTAGAATTATCAAAGCAGTAAGGCATCTATGCTAGTAAATCGTAAAGATGATTAAAGGTCATCTTTTGTTAATCAGAGCCAAAAAGCTAAAACCCCAAAAAAATTTATCCTTTAAAACCATATTAGAAGCCTAAATTGGATTTCTATGTACCACAAATTTGATAAACCCTTAACCATAAGTACTATCCAAAGCTTTCAACCTTTAACCCATATAGTTTTTTAGATTTTACAATGCGAAAGAAGGGAGAAGAGAGAGTGGAAGGAGTAAAAAGCAAAAATAAATAAGGGGAATGTAAAAAAAGGGTACAGCTGAAGAAATTAAGTGAAGAATATGGGAAAGGAGTGAAAAATCGTAAAAAAGGATTATTTGAAAAGAAGATTACAATTTTTAAGCAAAAAGCTTTCAAAGAGAAGAAAATTCGTAAAATACGATTTTACAAATCAATTTGATGCATACACTCCTGCTTACTATGAATTGAAATTGTTGGAGTTCTAATCAAGGATGACTATTATAACGGAAAGTAAGGATAAAAGATTGGTAATTTTAGAAAATTATAACAACTATGTGATGACCAACTTGACCAACTTTATTAATTTAGGCAATTTAGTTAACTTAATTAGTGTACAAAAATTAGTTTAGATTTTTAACCTTTTTCTTTTGTTTTGAAAAAAATATATTTTGAAAAATCCAAAAAGAATTGAAGTTTGTAGGTAACTTCACTAAAAACCTTCAAGAGATTATAAATCCTCCACTAGGGATCACCTAGGGATTTTAAAGGCTTGTTGCATCTGCTAAATATAATTGTGCTCCCTACAAAAGTGGCATTTAAGTTTTTTAATATAAGATATTTCATATTTCCTTGTTTGCTAGGGACTAACAAAGCGTAAGTTTGGGGGTGTGATCAGTCACATAATATACCATTTTACTACCCTTAACATAGTGATGCTAGGACTTAGTTTGCTACTAATAAGTTATTGATATGCCGATATTAAGAAAAAATAGTAAAATAGAATTAAAATATTAATATTCGTCAAAATGAACTCATAAAGCAATAAAAAGACGCTTGAACCACAAGATAAATCATCGCCTAGTGAAAAAATAAAAATTCGTGCTTTATAATTCTACAGTATGATCTACTGGAAAAATAGAAATCATAATTTACGATTCTACAAAAGAAAGTCATTCAAAAGTGTACGATACAAGAGAAGCGCTAAATCGTAATTAAAGAATCATAATCAAAAATCGTTCAATAGGAAGTTGTGTTAGAAATCGTGATTTACGATTTTTCAGAGAAAGTTACAATAGAAGAAGAAAATAGTGATTTACGATTTTTCAGAAAAAAACACCTTCTGAAGTTGCTGATCACGTTAATACCATCATGCATAAAATTAGAAGAATTCTTGACTTAGAAGTCTGGCCAATCACGGATCTGAGGAGATTGACGAAGAAGATTCTTAAAAGACTCTATTGCTTAAATAAAGGAAGAAATCTAGAAGTACATCAGCAATTAAAAGCATGGAAATATATGATTAGAAGTAGACTTATATTAGGATAGTTTTGTTTTAGTAATTTCTTTGATTAGAATAAGGAGTTTTGTAAACTGCCCCTTATGATCTATAAATAAGAGGGCTTCGTATAGGAATAACCTTCAAAGAATCTTACAACATCAATTGACAACTGAGGTCTATGTTTTCTCCCGATCAAAGTAGTTTAGGATTTACAAAGTAACATCATCCAATGTTCTCTAAGGTCTTACTTGACAACCAAGGTTAAGGAAGCTAGAAGATCAACCCTTTGGATGGTTCTACTTTTACTTTTTTGTTTATATTTATTTTATTTCAATTTCCTACTTTATAAACATCTCTGACTTTTAATTTGAATTGATGACTCAGGTTGAAGTTTGCAAATTAGTGTAACGGTTTTACTTTTCCATCTTCAGTTTTCTGGAATTTCATTGACGCCCAAGTTTTAGGAGATTGTTGATTAGATTAAATCTTTGTTGATAGGATTTTAGTGTTGATTGACGACCAATGCTAGAAAACTTGATATATGGTGTAACTATTCTGTTTAATTTCATATATATTCGATAGCTGAAGATTGTGATTGACGACCATAATCTGAAGAAGGAGGATTTAGGATTTATTTTTTGCAAAACTTACATTAAGAAATCATTCTTCATTCATATTTCTCCAGTAGTTTAGGAACTTAAAAGATAAATATAACTTTTCAAAAAATTAATATATATAGCATAACCTATCCTCGTGGGAACGATCCTATGCTAGTACTATGATTTTCATTGTGCGCTTGCAATAGGTTAAGACTTTATTAGACACATATTAGAGCCGAACAGGAATTGAGTCTCCTAGCCGGCGATCATTGCCTTATTCGAAAGGTTGTGAAGTTTCATTTAGACCGTGGTGCTCATCTTCTTCTTCTCAAAACAGCTCTTGGAGATCTTCCCCTAACTATTCTTCTAATTTGAGAACATGAAGGTCTAGCCAATTGTCCTCATCAGCGCTAGAAGGTGGTTTCCGTTCTTCTTCTAAGGGCCTCAAGACGATCCGAACCTATGGAAAACTAGGAGACTGGGGAGTATCAAATTCTAGTTCCTCCTCAACTTCTATGACGACAATGTGGAAACCCTCCTCATCTAAAGACCCCCTCTACGAGTGGCTCTGATTTGGTGAGGGACATACATTGAAGCTCTTGGTTCATTGTATTAACATTAGAAGTTTCCGTGCTGACAAGTTCATTTTTAATTAGCGGGTTGATCCCGTCAAATGCTTCATCTATGTCTTCTTCCTTATTTAAGTCCATCAGGTTAGCAAAAGCTTCCGCCATCTGTTCGTCCTTTGCGAGTTGTGGCTCAGTGAAAGTTCCTCTTTTTACTAATGCATTGGCCTTTTCAGTAGTCTCGTATATAAAATGGTCATACAATGAACACTTGGGCGATGGGATTTGGACATCGGCCTCTTTTCCATCTGAATGGTTGCCTACCCCGGTAAGCTTGCGAACCTTGACTGGTAATATGGGCCCTATCTACCCCTATTTATTCTTACCGAGTCTGGTGTGTGGGATGTACCCCAGTTGGTACATTAGGTCCCAGCCTTTTGTTGTGTTTTGTGATGAGTCGTATACTCCCTCTTCGTTAGCTTATGCTGATATACAGGGAAGGACCATGGGTGGTTGATCTCTGTTATTGATGTGTTGAGCACAGTTCTTGCTCTTTGGGTATAACTGTTGGTCAATACCAAGTCATGCGTTGTCTGGATACTTGCGGTGTAATCGGTTTACATGCTTTCCAAAGGAGCATCCGCGTTTATCCTTATTATAGTATCTTCGTGAGGAAATATAATGCACTGGTGGTAGGTGCATGCTATAGCTTTCATCGATTCTAACCACTTTCTTCCCATGATCAGATTGTAAGTGTTGGATGAATCTGACACATGGAACATGGTGTCCATGGTTATAGGTCTGAGTCAAACTTAAAGTTTGATAATCCCCTTGACAAAACACCGAGTACCATCGTAAGCTATCAAAGAGAGTGATGACGGTTGTAATCATGTTTAGTATACTCAATGGTCTTGAGTGTCGTCAATGGACAGATGTTCAATCTGGCTCTTGTATCGACTAGCATCTGGGGGACTGAGAACCCTCTAATGATTATTGTCAAGTATATGGGAGTAGCGCTTCCACGTAGCGCTTCTTTCGGCATGTCAGCGTCTGTGAACATAAGCACTAGGGGCTGAGCGATGACTGATGTAATCTCGTGTAACCCTCTGGGAATCATGTCTTCTGCTATTTGAGTCTCTACAAGCACCTTCATCAATAAGAGGTAGTGCTCTGACGACTCTTTTATCAACTCAAGCATTGACATCTGAGTCGGGATCTTTTCGAGGTGTTGCAGAAGATTGTACCCTTTCCCTGATTCTAGAGCTGGTTCCTTTTCGGGTCTTTGAATTCTGTTTATGATCGGTGGAGGCGGCTGAAAAACTGAGCTTTGTGGTGGAGGAATCTCATGCGGCGGGGGGACCGGAATTTTCTCTGTCCCTTATTGTCCTTTCTTTCTAGTGAGTGTTGGTATTTTCTCTCCCTCTAAAGGATGGAGAATCCTTTGAGTGGTGGGGAAAAGTTGGGGCGGATAGTCGTCCCTGATTTGAGTATAGGACAAGTTGGCTGCAGATCCCTTGGCCATGTTGGAACCTGTCTTGGCTGATTCCCTGAAACATTCAAAATAAATGGAGTAAAATTGGAGGAGGGAATACAGACCGGGGTCACGCCATTCCATGGAGGGAGGTACTGCATGAAGTCCTCCTCCTCCAAAAAAGTTGAAACCAGGGTCTCAACCTTACTCGGTTCTTTAGTTTCTTCGTCCATACTAACATTTGGTTTACATTCAGTTTTTATCTCAGCATGTTTAGACGGTCTACCAACCTCAAGCAAAACTTGAGCAATGGACTCTTCTATCTCAGGTTCAGAATCAGATAGGGGGAGTGATAGGGGAGTTGGTTCATGGTTTGGGGGAGTTAAGGGTCCTAGTGGATGTCTATGGAGGCTAGATATCCTAGCTCTAAATGACTGGATTCGTGGTTTGGGGAAAAGTTGGGTATGGTGGTGGGTTCAGCGGTTGGTTGGTTGGTAGTCTTTGGATTTCAATTGGGTCATTAGGAGGCTTGGAGGGTGCATTCGGGTGATCAGGGTGGATGGGTGAACAGGGAGTCGGCTAAGGGGGTTTACAGTGGTTATGTGGGAAACGAGAGCTTGGTTTTGGTTAGCGTGGTTGGGCATATGGTTGATGATCCCTAAGTTTGGTAGAGGTTGGGTATTGTTTGAGTTGTTGGTTTAATTATCTTCCAAGTTGATCTAATTTCAGTCATTCATGTCATAGATCACATCCCGTAGAACCCAACACTCCTCCAAGTTATGTCCTACAAATCAGTGGAATGAGCGGAACTTGCTATATTAGCCAAGGGCGTGATCTTTTAGGTGGGAACCTAATTAGGTTTTAGTTGTTGAGGATACGGAAGATGTTCGGGATAGTATCTGGTAGTGGTGGGTAGTGTTCTCATTTTGGTTGGTAACCACTCCCAGTTCTAGGTTGGTTGAGGTTTTGTGGTGGTAGTACATTGTTATAGTTTGGGGGATTGGTTGTTTGGTTTTGGACTATGTTTTGGTTTTGGTTATGCGTTTCAGTTGGGGTACTGGTTCTTATTTGGTATTGATTCTGGTTCTAGTATCGGGCTTGGTTTGGGTATTGGGCTTGGCTGCCTTGATTCTGGTATCTTGGTTGAAAGTTTTTGTTTCAAGAATTCTGCCCTGGGTTTGTAACCGCAATGACCTGCTCAAAGCCCAAGGCTTTCTTCTTATTCTTTGTCTTAGAGTCGCTAGAGGAGGGTCCCTCTGACGCTAACATCCAGAAGGAGAAACCCTCATTCTTGAAGTGTCGTTGTATGTGTGAAGCACGAAGTTGAAGAGTAGCGAAGTCGAGGCAATCCCTTAAAATGAAGGTGCTCCGAAATGACCAACAAAGACCACAAAGTCTTCCTCGGCCTCTTGTTTCATGGTCATTAGGTCACTGAGACTAATGGTTTCATGAATCAGATGTTTGTACTGATCTAGAAACTGGTTGGCTAGATCATCAAGTGTGTCAATCTTATGGAGCGGTAAGCTGGCGAACCAGTCAAGAACTTCTCCCTCCAATGATTTTTGGAAATAGTGGATGAGGAGCCTTTGGTTGTCGCATATAAGTCTACAATCATTGCAAAATAATTCCAAGTGATGGTTTGGATTTCCTGGCTCATTATATCTGTTGAATTTTGGGGGCTTGAATCCCGTGGGTATGGTAAATTCAATATCCCAATGGAATTTATCAAACCCGAATGAGTATCCGGGGCGTTCTCTCTTAGCCATGTAGTCATCAAGAACCCGAGTGAGGTCCTCCATGTTTATGTTAGTGCTCTTTTTTGAAGTTTCAGGAAGGGTTCAACCTCGGTTGTTGTTACTGAAGAAGGTTCGAGTAACACGCCCATGTGGTGACACATGGGGTGTGGTAGAACGTGGAGGAATTGGTGACCTCTCTTCTCATTCATTTCTACCCTAGAGCCCTTTCTCACCAATGATACAGTGACGACACAACTTTCCCACACACGAAATTCTGGGAAGGCCACTTCGTCATTAGCTCGGTACATCCACACATGCAAAAATCAAAGCGGGTGTCACTTACTAAAGAAGATATCATAGATGGTAGAATAAAGATCTTTCTTTTATACATGAACAAAGCCTAAAGGGACTAAAACGAACCACCGGTGATGGCCGACCATCACCTAAATAGTGGTATACAAAATGTATGTACAAAATACTAATTCTATTACTCTTCAAAATCACTGGAGTTACCCCACCCCAAAACTTAAAACCAAAGCCAAACCAAGTCTATACTCTTAGAATCTCATAGCCTATACTCTGACATAATCTAAAAACCAAGTCTATGGGTAGAACTCGTCGGGCGGAAGATCCGTTTCTTCCTCCAGGAAGTAATCCGGGTCCGTCTACACCTCTAAGTCTAGATCAAGACCTGTACCTGGGACGTATAGTCATGGTGAGCTAACAGTCTAAGCTCAGTAGAGAAAAATTAATACAAATTCACATCTTATCATATCAATGCATAGATTCCATGAAAAGTTCAAAGGCATTTCTCATATTCAAAACAGAATTTTAAAGGACAATATTCAAAGGCATTTTAATGTTCAAAGCAGAATTTCAATGACCTTTAAATCAGAATCAAACATTTCAAAGTTATTTCTACTTTCTTACTCATTTCTGGCTTTTACGTGTGGTTTCTTATCTTAATGCATGCCTTAAATCATTAACTTAACTAATCTCCCAAGCGAATATAGCATTGGGAGCCAAAGATTTCTGACGGGAATCCCCACCTAACCATCATCATTCAATGAACAATTTTCAGAGTGTACGAATATCCCGTCATACCTGTCAGAGTGTACGGATATCCCGCTGTACCAGTCAGAGTTTTAGGGGATTCATTCACATGAACCTTAAATCAATATGACATTTCTAACATAATTTATCTCAATAAAATGGGAATAACTTATAGCTAATCTCAGAGTTCAAAAGTCAACAGATTCAAATAGTGAGTCCAGATACAACTTCAGATTCAAGGGTCTCATTCACATTCAGAGTTTGTATTCAAAAATGGATTTTTTTTTTTTTATTTCATAACTCAGTTTCGAATTCAGAATTCTAAATTCATATTCATGGTTCAATATTCATATTCAATTCATTATTTAAATTTCTAAGATTCGAAGTTTTAATCTCAAAGAGTTCAAATATGGTCAGATTTATCGCGTTTCGCTCAATCATATCATTACATCCATGAAAAGCAAGTTAAAATGAAAATGGCATTGAATTTTCCCTACCTCAGTTATGAGTCACGCGAAAACAGTCTGAAGATCTTTACGGATGAATCCCACCCATAATCTATATTTCAATGCATTCACAAATCATTCGCCAATGACTAAGTAAGCATAAATGTCGATGTTTCGCAAATGTTTCCAAAGAAAATTCAAAATAAGCCTATCAGGGAAAATCTCGTGGGCGATTTCCAAAATCGCGTGGGCGATTTCCAAAATCGCGTGGGCGATTTCACCTAGCACACACTGATTCATGCGGGCAAAAATTTCCAGTGTAATTTTGGCCTAATTTTTGTACGCATTTCGTGCAAGTGATTTTCTCAGAGATTTTTTCCCTTTATTTAGAAGGTAATCCACTCGGGCGAATTCAAATTCGCTTGAGCGAATTTGTGCAATTTTGCACACTTTGCCCGTTTTGAGATTTCCTACTTTTTGCACTTCTCTCAAATTCAACACCTTGATCTTTTGCATGATTTCGAAACAAAATAATCTTTAATATAAACCACCATTGATCTATGATTTCTTGCCTCTCAAATTCGCATAAGCGACGTGTACGATGAGTGGCACTGAAAATATCGGCGTGTGCGCCTCTCGCACATCCGATGGTTCTGAAACCCACTCTTTCTCGGGATCGTAACGGAATGGATTCGAAGATCAAATCCTCCGGATTGTACACGATCAATCAATGACTCTCGCAAGAGGAAAGATTCTTAAGAGATCAATGGAGTTGGGGTTTCTAAATAAAACAAAAGAGGGTTTCGTAGGAACAGAGCTCTCTCACGCTCACGGATCGCAATCACATCTAAGATCGGTATGCTCTTACGTCAATAAATCAAGCAAAGGAGAGATTTAAGTGAAAGATCAACCTCAATGGAGGAGGAAATCGAGCTTCTCTTCTCTCAAACTCTATCTCTCTCTCTCTCAAATTTCATGCAATGCAAGAAACAAATGAGACTTACGTGAGAAGCCTTGTACATAAATATCCCTTGGTTCTAGTTCGGTGTGAAGCTTGCACACCCAAAATAGGTATTAGTTCTTATCCATCAAAGGTTCAAATTAAGCCCAAATGTATCCAAACTTATCCCTAAATTCTTACACGTGTAACGTGTGCCGTAACTAACACATACACCTGGTCAATACTTACGGATCGAAAAAATTGGGGATCTTACAACCTCCCCTCCTTAGAGAAATTTTCATCCCCGAAATTTTCGATGTATGAAAGAAAAAAAAAATTCTCCGTAATTTTTATTTACAGAATCCATTCACCTTGCAATATAGAAGGTACATCTATACAGGACGATTTTATCCACAACTAATCTAATAAATTCACAACATTATGATCCACAACTAGAACCATAAATTTACAACAATGATATCCACAGCTAATCTAATAATTTTGATAACCATCTATTAATTAGAACGATTGTTCTACCACAAAAGCTTACATCATTAATACTAGTCTATCAACTAGCAAGATTAAATTGAATACAAACAACCATTAATACCATTTGATTGCCACAGCCATACTATATAACTAAGAGTTTTCAACACACCAAAAATATTCAGAACTATTTACAACCAAAATATATACCAAAAATTGTTTGAAGACCCAAAATTTTCTGAAATTCTCTCAAAAATTAACTACAAATTCACAACCCAACAAAAGTTCCAACGGCGGAGTCTTCCACTAACCTGTCCCCCCATCTGCCTGGCCCCCATCATCGCCCGCATCATCATCGGCTCATGAGCTGGGCGCACCCTGTGTGTAAGCCCGTGCTATTGCGATGCACTGAGAGTAGGTGGTCGAGTACAAGTAACACATCATGTCTATAAGCATGGCCTCATGGAAGTTCAGCTGCTGCGACATTTCTTCGCACTGCTGCGATACTTGTCTAAGCATTTGCTCATTTCGGTCTGTTCTCCTCTTGACTTTTGTTCGGAGGGGCACATTGCTATGTGTGTGGTAGGTGGCGGAGCTGGAATTTGTCCTGGTGGGGGCATCTGAGGTTGAGCTTCTGGCTCAAGTTGTGCTTGTTCTTGCTCCTCCTGAGCATGACGAGCAATGGTCTAGAGTTGTCGGCTCAAGACACTGGCATTTAAACTCTGGTGGCTCAATTTTCAATCTTCCAACTGGTATCTCTTAGTATAATCAGTACATTTTTGTTCATCTGGTGAAATCTCATATTCCTCATCTTCGTCCCGATCTTCATACTCTTCGATCATTCGAGTTATCAACTGAGCATAAGGCATTACCATCAGAGGCTTCTTCCTAAATTCTTCTACTGCTTGACTACGGGCATAAATTATCCCATCCCAAATTACTGTCGATGCATTAAACCATTTTTCTTCAAAACCCGCAAATAAGGCTTGGAGAAAGATGTCAACTCTCTCATGTTCATGTCTTAATGGGTAGAGGTTCTTTCTAAAAATTATGTCCAATGGCTACATGTAGGCTGGCAACAGTGCTCTTCTTACTGACTTTCCAGACCCATGCTCCCCTTGGGTCATGTTTGTAATGATCTGATGATATGGTACCTTACAACAGTTTGGGGGTGACAGACCCCTATTATCGATAAAGATCGACGAGCATCCCATAGCAGTGGAAATGTTTTCAAGGTTGAATATAAATGTTCGACCATCAATCTTTGTGTACATTTTGCAATCTTCCTCGCCCAAATACAGGTTCTAGTAAAACAGCTTTACCAACCTTGGGCAGTAGTACTCATGGAAAGGTGCGAGTAGGGCTTTCTTCCCAGCCGCAATAAGATACTCGATTGTCCATAGAGTGGTCTATTCGTCCGGGAATAGGTCGTCATCAAACAACCATTCTGTTTCAATTACCTTTGCCTCCCACCATTCGAAAGGTTGGTTCTGTACGATTTGAGGTGGGTCAACCTATGGTTTCTTTTTAACTTTTACCTTCGAAGTTGGGTTCTTAGAAGCTAATTTCTTCTTACGTCCCATTCTCTAAAAATTTAAATGCTTGAAATAAAAATTTCAACTTTAAAGGCAAACCTTACCTTTTGCACACAGAAGATTAAAAAATAACGCCCTACAGACGAAGGATGAGCACGAATCAGGAGGAAAACGCCTATATCTCGCAAAGGAGGAAAACCAAACTTGCCCATTCATTTTCTCACAGAAATGAAAGAAACGGGTATGGGGCCCATTTATATTTAGAAATTCACATGGGCGATAAGCAAATTCGCTCGCGTGATTTGCAATTTACGAAAGGCGGCTTAGAAAAGTCACATGCGCGATATGCAAAATTCGCGCAGGTGAATTTTCCCAGTTCCCCTTTTTTGCTTCGTTTTCTAAAGGAATTGCGCGAGCGATTTCTGAATTTGCTCCAGCAATTTCTTTAGAAAAGCTGATTTTCTTTAAAACTGTCTATGGAATGTTATACCCCTCTATACCACCATTTCACAATGACACGTAATAATTGTTTACACGTGTGAACTTCCCATGCACAGTGCCAACTTGCGAAAAAATTTGCATGGAAGGTCAATATCAAACAAGGACTTCAAGGATTCCTACTCATCCAAGATTGATCGCACTATTCATATGATTGGAGCCTTAAACACATGCAAACCTAAACTTTCAAGTTCCACTTCGTGGCAAAATTCTTGATTGTAATTATTAGAACAATTTAACCTTGTCCATCACAACTATTTACAACAAAATGATTGTGGCATATCCAAATAACGCACTAGGAAAATTTTATAACAGTTTACACAATGAACTAGATATTTGCCTCGACGTTCTTTACATTCAATATTATCATAATTTAAAATTCGGATGGCCACAACCTTTTTAAGTAACTAACCCCATTCCTTAAAGTTTTATGCTTCACTCAAAAAGTTGCGAATACGCATCACTTATATCTGATTCGCGTTCCCATGTGGCCTCCTCTGGCGAGTGGTTTCGCCAACTTACGAGTACTAGCGGAATCCACTTGGCACGTAGCACTTGCTCTTTCCAATCGAGGATTTGCACTGGTTCTTCTCTAAAGGTTAGATCCTCTTGAAGTTTAATCGATTGATAGTCTAAGATGTGAGTCGGGTCCTTCACGTACTTTCTCAACATGGATACGTGAAACACATTGTGCATGCTCGAAAGTTGCGGTGGTAGAGCAATGCAGTATGCGATTTCGCCCACCCGGCCCAATATCTCGAACGATCCTACATAGCGTGGGCTTAGTTTTCTATGCTTTCCAAAATGCATTACACCTTTCGTAGGTGAAATCTTAATGAATACATTGTCTCCATTTGGAAACTCGACGTTCGTTCTTTTCTGATCGGCGTAGCTATTTCGTCAGCTTTGTGCGACCTTCAAACTTTCACGTAGCATACTTATTGCTTCGATTGTGCGCTCAACGATTTCTAAACCCAATATGAACTTCTCTCTGGTTTCTTCCCAGTTAAGCGGAGACTTGCATCTTCGCCCGTATTATGCTTCGTATGGAGCCATTCCGACGCTTGCATGATAACTGTTATTATAAGCAAACTCGATCATGAGTAGATGTTTATCCCATGACCCTTGAAAATCTAGCATACAGGCTTGAAGCATACCATCCATGGTTTGATTTACCCTTTTGGTTTGTCCATCTGTCTGAGGGTGAAACGCAGAGCTAAAATCTAGCCTCGATCCCATTCCTTCTTGAAATTGTTGCCAAAACTGTGACATATATAAGGGGACTCTATTTGAAACAATGATGCAGGAATACCATGTAGCTTGACGATCTCCTTGAGATATAACTCTACAAGCTTACTCGTTGTATACCTCGTGTTGTATGGCAAGAAGTGAGCCGACTTAGTTAATCTATCAATGATCACCCAGATGGTGTTATGCCCTTTAACTATCCTTAGCAATCCAAGGGTGAAATCCATGGATATCGCTTCCCACTTCCATTCGGGTATTGGCAAGGGTTGCAACAAACCAGAAGGATTTTGATGGTCCACTTTTACTTGTTGACACACCAGGCCTTTTGATACGTACTCGGCGACTTCTTTCTTCAAACATCTCCACCAGAAGTTCTTCTTTGGATCTTGGTATATTTTGGTACCACCAGGATGAATGGTGTACTTCGATTTATGGGTTTCTTTCAAAATCGTATGTCGAAGATCGGCATCGATCGGTATGCACAAACGTCCTCTGAATAATAGCAATCCATCCTCCCTGATAGAGAAATCAAGCTTAGTGTCATCGATCACGTCTTGTCTAATTTTCATGAGCTCCTCATCTTTCATCTGGAGTTCATAGATGTTATCGAAGATCATCGGTCGGATAGTGATGTTAGCCATCAAGGCTCCTAATCTTTCTCCTCGATCTTAGTATCGTATAATGATATGTCTTCGAATAACTTCCATCTATGAATTCTCATGATGAGGCTCGATAATTGAGCCAATGTCTTCCAACTCAATGCGTCTATCACAACGTTTGCTTTACCGAGGTGATATTGAATTGAGTAGTCATAGTCTTTGAAAATTTTCACCCATCTTCTCTATCTCATATTCTAGTCCTTTTGAGTAAATAAGTACTTAAGGATCTTATAGTCGGTGAATATCTCGAAAGTCTCCCCGTAAAGGTAGTGCTTCCATATCTTTAAAGCAAAAATTATCACTGTCAGTTTGAAATTATGTGTCGGATAATTCTTTTTGTGATCCTTAAGTTTTCGCAAGCCGTAAGTGATAACTCTATCATTTTGATTAACTATGCAGCCTAGTCCATTGAGTGACGCATCACTGAATAACATAAATCCTCAGCTGCCCGAAGGTATAACCAGTATTGGTGCGGAGGTTAGCCTGCTCTTAAGCTCTTGAAAACTTTTCTCACACAATCAGGTCCATTCAAACTTCTCTTTTTACCTTGTAAATTGCATGAGCAGTCCTGAAATCTTGGAAAAACCTTCCACAAATCTTGTGTAATACCCCAGCCAGACAAAGAAAACTGTGAATCTCTGTCACGGTCTTCGATTGTTCTCATTTTACCATGGCTTCGATCTTTGTTGAATCTACTGTGATGCCTGCTTTCGATATAATATGTCCCAAGAAACTAACTTGTTCTAGCCAGAACTCACATTTGCTTAACTTCGCATAGAGTTGATGGTCGCAGAGTGACTGAAGAGTGATTTAAAGTGCTGCTCGTGCTCTTCCCTTGACTTCGAGCAGATGACAATATCATCTATGAAGATAACTAATCAGTCACAGAATTTACCATTTTATCACCCTTAACTTAGTGATGCTAGGACTTAGTTTGCTACTAATAAGTTAACGATGTGTAGATATTAAGGATAAACAGCAAAAGAGAGCCAAAGTATTAATATTCATCAAAATGAACTCAAAAAGCAGTAAAAAGACGATTGAGCGAAAGAAGACAATTCGCCGCTGCTGAAAGCTAAGAAATTGTAATTTACAATTCTTCAAAAGATGATTCTTCATAAAGTGACAAAAGAATAAAATGCGATAAAAGAAAGCGATCGTTCATTATAGAAAATCGTCCAATAAGAAAGCTGTGTAAAAATGATAAATTGTAAATTACGATTCTCCAGAAAAAGAACAATCGTAATTTATGACTGTATAAAAGAAAAGCTTTCCCTCTGCTATATCTGCCGCTGCTATTCACGTGAGTGAAGACTATCACCGCCATGCACCGAATTAAAAGATCTCTAAAATTAGAAGTTTGGTGAATCATGGATCTAAGAAGATTAATGAAGATAAGCTCTTAGGAAATCTCGGTTGCTGCGATAAAGAAGAACAATCTAAAAGCACAGCAACCGTTTGAAAGCAAGGAAGAAAAAAATTAGGAATTAGAGTTATATTAAGAATCTTTTATCTTGAGTTCTTTATTTTATTAGAATTAAAAGTCTTTGTAAACCAACTCCTTATGAAATATAAATAAGAGAGCCCGGTGTAGGAATAAACGATCAAAGAATTTCAGCATCAATTGACGACTGAGGTTGGATTTTCTTCTGATTAGCAGTGTAAAATAGTTAGAGTAGTCTCAAGAGAAATTGACGACTGCTATTGGGTGCTGAAGATTAGTGTAGATATCCTAATTTCTCATAAGCAATTGATGACTGCGGGCGGCTAGGGGGTGAAAGATTTATTTACTTTGATTTCTAGTTTAGATTTTATTTGCTTTATTTACTGTTTTGTAAACATCTTTAAGTTTTAATTTGAATTGACGACTCAAGTTAGAATTTACAGATTAGTATAATGATTTTTTACTTTTCCATCTTCAATTTTCTAGAATTTGATTGACGCCCAAATTTTAGGAGATTGTTGATTAGATTAAATCTGTATTAAGGAATTTTAGTTTTTGATAGATGCCCAAATTCTAGAAGACTGCAATACGGTGTAACGGTACTGTTTATTTTTATCCCAGCCTATGCACGATTCCTGAAGGAGATGTGTACGCAGAAAAAAAAGGCAAAAAAATATCTCGCCAAAAGTTTTGACAGAACAAGTTATGTCTTGCAAGCCAAAACCTCGCCTAAGCTTAAAGATCCTAGAGTGCCTATAATTCCCTGTATCATAGGATATCATGCTATAAATAAAGCTCCTCTTGATCTAGGGGCCAGCGTAAATCTGCTACCATACTCCTACGAAAAGTTAGGACTGGGAGATATGAGGTCTACTTCGCTAACTCTTCAATTAGCCGATAAATCAGAAAGAAAGCCAATAGGAATCATTGAAGATGTTATGGTTGGGGTCGACAAATTTGTTTTCCCTGTCGACTTCTTAGTACTAGACATGGAACCCAGTTCTAAAACTCCAACACAAATTCCTGTTATACTCGGTAGACCATTCTTGGTCACGGCCAATGCATGCATCAACTGTAAAATCGGAGTAATGAAAGTTTCTTTTGGAGATATGTGAATCCAGTTAAATGTTTTCTCGGCAGCTAACTAAATGGCTTCAATTGACGATGAGGAATGGTTTAACGTAGATGAAATTGAAGAACTGGTGGAAGAAGCATTACCTCTAGTATTATCTATGGATGTGCTTCAAACCGCATTATGGTATACAGACCCGAAAGAATCAGACTACCAACTAAGGGAGGTGACTTCTGTGTTGGACACTTCTGTCTGCGAACTCCAGTCCAAAACATGGAAGTCGTGGATAGAACCTTTGCCAACTACCTCCAATGAACCATTACAACCTTCCATCAAAAAAGCACCATCCCTAGACCTGAAACCACTTCCCAACACCTTTGAGTATGCTTTTCTTGGGCCTAATGACACTCTCCTAGTGATCATTTCATCTGCTCTTAACAGAGAACAAAAGAGTAAGTTGCTGGCCATACTTATAAAGTATAAACATGTAATAGGGTGGAGTGTCACCAACTTTAAAGGGTTTGATCTATCAATCTGTATGCATCGAATTCATCTAGAGGATAATGCCAAAACTTCACATGAAAGTCAGTGACGGTTGAATCCAAATATGAGGGAAGCAGTCCAGAAGGAAATTGTGAAACTATTAGACGCAAGTATTATTTACCCGATTACCGACAGTGAGTGGGTAAGCCCCATTCAAGTAGCCCCAAAGAAGTCTGGGATTACAGTGAAAGAAAATGCATCCAGTGAGCTAGTACCATTACGCGAAATCACAGGATGGTGTGTATGCATTGACTATCGGAAGCTTAACTCCATGACACGCAAGGATCATTTCCCACTATCCTTCATTGACCAAATTTTGAAAAAACTTGTAGGTCGGGAATATTTTTGTTTTCTACATGATTACTCAGGGTATAACCAGGTTCCGATTTATCCTAAGACCAAGAAAAGACCACCTTACGTGTCCCTTTGGGCTATGCAATGCACCCGCAACCTTCCAGAGATGCATGGTCATCTTTTTTTATATGATAGACAAGTTTCTAGAAGTATTTATGGACAATTTCTCGGTATTCAGCCGAACCTTCAATTCCTGTCTTGATCACCTTGCCCTCATTCTAGAAAGATGTGAGGAAATGAACTTGGTGCCAAGTTGGGAGAAGAGCCATTTTATGGTTCAAGAAGGCATAGTCTTAGGGCACATTGTCTCCAAAAGAGGAATAAAAGTTGAAAAGGCTAAAATTGACGTAATATTAAACCTGCCACCACCAATTTCAATACGACAGATTCGATCTTTCCTTGGCCATGTCGGCTTCTATCGTCTCTTTATTAAGGATTTCTCAAAAATCTCGAGACCACTTTGCCATTTATTAGCAAACGATGTACCTTTTAACTTCGACGATGCTTGCCTTGACACATTTAATAAGCTTAAAGCCCTTCTCTCATCCACACCAATCATTCAATCACCTGACTACTCCTTGCCTTTTAAAGTAATGTGTGATGCTTCTGATTACGCAATAGGTGTCATCCTAGAACAGCAGAAAAATAAGATTCCTCGCGTAATTTATTATGCGAGCCGTACCTTGATCGAAGCTCGGGTTAACTACACTATCACTGAGATGGAGCTTATTGTTGTCGTGTTTGCATTAGATAAATTTTGATAGTACCTATTAGGATCAAAGATCATCATTTTCTCTAATCATTCTACACTTAAATATTTATTGTCTAAAAAGGATGCCAAGCTAAGACTAATCCGGTGGATCCTACTTTTGCAGGAATTCAATTTAGAAATCAAGGACAAGAAGGGCATTGAAAATGTGGTAGTTGATCACTTATCTAGAATCGAACTGCCTAGAACCATCAGTACAGAGTCTTTGCACGATACCTTCCCAGATGAGCAACTTTTTGCCATCCAAGCGACAGTACCATAGTTTGCCAACATCGTGAATTATTTGGCAACAGGTAAGATTCCCCCGACCTGGTCTAATCAAGATAAGTATATTTTCTTTGCTAATGTCAAATATTATATTTGGAAGGATCCTGACCTATTCAAAATATGCCCAAACCAAATAATTTGAAAATGTGTGCTCGATAGTGACACCAACAATATTTTACAATTTTGCCACACATATGCTTGTGGGGGCCACTTCGGAGGTAAGAAAATGGCTGCAAAAGTACTATAATCAGGATTTTATTAGCCACCATTATTTAAAGATGCTCAAAATTTTTGTCAGACCTACAATTGATGCCAGAAGTCAGGAGCCATATCCTGAAGGAAATGATGCCCCTCCAACCAATTTTAGTCGCAGGAGCCCTTTGATGTCTAAGGCATTGACTTCATGGGCCCCTTCCCACCTTCGTTTGAATTCATTTATATACTTGTAGCCGTTGACTATATATCAAAATGAGTAGAAGCAACAACTATAAGAACGAATGACCATAAGGTGGTAGTCTCTTTTATCAGGGAAAACATATTTTTGCGATTTGAAACCCCACGCACCATTATAAGTGATGAAGGAAGCCATTTTTGCAACAGGCATTTTGAGAGTTTACTCAGAAAATACGGTGTCACTCATAAAATCGCAGCCCCCTACCACTCATAAACAAGTGGGCAAGTTGAGGTTTCCAACCGGGAAATAAAGAAAATATTGGAAAGAACTGTTCGACCTGACAGAAAAGACTGGTCCTTGAGACTAAATGATGCCTTATGGGCGTACAAAACAGCTTATAAAATACCTATTGGTATGTCTCATTTCCGACTAGTGTATGGTAAGGCTTGATATCTACCTGTGGAATTAGAGCATAGAGCTCTATGGGCTATCAAAGCATTGAATTTTGAACTAGACGCATCCGGAGAACAAAGAAAGTTTGAGCTTAATGAACTGGAAGAAATTCGCAATGATGCCTATCAAAATGCTCGAATTTACAAGGCCAAAAGTAAAGCATTCCATGATAAATATATATTGAGGAAGAATTTTAAGCCAGGCCAACAAGTTTGGCTATACAATTCAAGGTTAAAACTATTCTCAGTGAAACTATGAAGTCGTTGGGACAGGCCTTAAAATGTGGTCGAAACATTCCCTCACGGGGCTGTCACTATTCAGGATCCTAAGGATAATCATACATTTAAGGTTAATAGGCAGAGACTTAAGCCTATGGTATCTTTACAAGAGAAAGGGACAGTGACCACTATGTCACTAAAAGACCCGGAGTATGTCTGATATGCTCTTGGGCAACTGTCGCACTACCGACTCACCCATAGTACTTTTTAGGTAATGTATTTTCCTAATTTTAGATGTACAATATTAGGTGTTATTATGTAAACTCCGTCGGTATGAGATAGCGTAGTGATTACGATTCCTTGTAGCATACGGGTTCTTTCATATACAATCGTAGACCCTACGATTGCTGGGAATACGATTTATTCAGGCTATATACGCTGCTATCAGAAGGGCACACTTCTGATATCAAAGGTGTCGCCTCATTTCACGTTGCGCAAACACGTCTCCCATCATTAATAGAAGTACCAACCAATTTGCATCCTTCAACTCCAGCCATAACCCCCATTTATGACAACCCTTCATATTCCCTATCTTAGATTGCTTATAAATAAGCATTCTTACCACCCGTCACTGCATTACATTCCTTTTTCTTCTATCTTCACTACTAATATCCTTGCATGGCGTATCCATCAAACTAGTCTGAAATCTCAGAGGCCTTTAACCGCCTCCTCCAACGCCATAAGGAGGAACTTGTCGCGAGCTTAGAAGAAAGAGGGCGGATAATAAGTGAAATCGTCGCTCTCTTATCCTCCCTCCCTTTTCCAAATCAAATGGCAGAAACACCACCTCCATCCCCCAATTCATCTTCACGTAGTCCACCTCATTCCCTAACGCCACGTCCTTCATCCTCTTAAACTGCCCTTTTCCCTTTTCTATTGGACGCACCCAGCGCCGGACGATGACCCCTTTTTTATATGGGCGACAACAAAAGCCGAGGATCGATCTTTATCGAAGATTCCTTTTCGAACATTGTTGCCAGTGTCTTAGTTAGTGTGTGTGTAAATTTTTCCTAGGTGTAATCCTTTATGTAATCTTCTCTTTATCTCATATAAATATTTCATTTCATATATATATGTTAATTTAACCATTTTTATTGTTTATACCGGTAGCAGTTTCTCCCAAGTTTGGGTGATCACTGTTGAATCCTAATGTAGCTCATAGACCCGGTAACTAAACAGCACTATTAAGGTAATTTTTTTTTTGTCCCCTGTTTATGCACAATGTGGACATTGTCCTATTTAAGTTTGGGAGGATACACCACTTTTTGTGTATATTAGTTTAAATTAGTTTAATTATTCGTTTAAATTTTATCTTATTTTACACAATTACACAAAATAGAAATTTAGTTTTGTATATATTAAATTAGTTAATCATTATATGCAAATTATAATAGAAAATTTTCTCTTGAAAACTTTACAATCCATCATAGCAAAAGTTCAACAATCAAAATAAAATAGTTGCAATTCATGTATAGCACCTTTGAACACTGTATCTGATGAATGTTTGAAACTATATGATTAATCTGAACTGCAATATTTAGATTATAGTTTTAAAATTATAAACCAGTGAGATCTTGAGCTAATATATTCTCTTTATATTCTGCGAGAGACTGTTTTATTCAAGCATAAATTTTTTGAACTTCTTTACTACTGAGAAATCTCATATTACTGAACTTAGAATCAAGATATTCTGTGATTATGATGATTTGTTTCTTTAGAACTATCTGTTAAATATATCAAAACAAGAAGACATCCATACTAGTAAATCGTGAAAATGATCAAAGGCCATCATTTGATTAAACTAAAGCCAAAAAGTCAAAATCTCATAAAAGAATTTATCCTTTGAACCCATATTAGAAGCTTAAAATGGAATTTTTTTATACCAAAATTTTATAAACCTTTAACCATATGTACTATCCAAAGCTTTCTACCTTTAACGCTTATAATTTCTAAGAGTTTAGAGTGAAAAAGAAGGAAAAAAGAGAGTGGAAGGAGGATACGCTTAACAGATAAGGATCTTCTGAAAAGGGTACAATTGAGAATAAATACAATCGGATGAAAAAAAAATATGGGAAAAAAAAATTGTAAAAAGACGATTGCATGAAAAGAGAAGCTAAAAGCTTCTGACTGAAGAAAAAATGGGATTTACACAAGAAAACAAAAAAGAATATATGGGAAGAAGTCATCCAACTTTTTGGATACTTACTGAAATAGAAAAGAAGGAAAAAGAATAGGAGAAGGAAGAACTAAATTCTCATAAAACTTTTAAATCTTTTATCATTTCTTTTAAACCTTTTTAACCCAAAGCCCCATTACAAGCTGAAGGAAAGACCTTTGTGATTTACGATTTGCAAAAGTATGAATCTAGTAGAGATATATGAAATGGATACTATGAATAAACAAAAAGTCATATGATCAAAATTGATTATCTATTTCATGAGATTTACCTTCTTAGTTGATTGTCCTTTAAAATTTATCGTACATATCATAGTGAGAGAACCAAAAACTTTGATATCTTTTTTAGAGTATGCCAATAGTGAGAGTTCGGATAAAAATATTTTCTAAATAGCAGTTTAGAAAAATCTATGATGAATAAACTGTTCAGTGATATGCACACACTCCACGTATAGAATTGAAATTGCTAAGTTCTGATCAAGGATAATTACTGTGATGGAAAGTAAAAGTGAAAGATTTGGAATTTTTAAAAATCATACCAAATATATGATGATTAATTTAACTAGTAGTATAGATTTTATTTCTTTATAAAAAATATTTTGAAATTTTCAAAAATATTTGAAGTTTGTAGGTAACTTCACTGAAAACCTTCAGGAGACTACAACTCCTCCACTAAGGATCACCTAGGGGTTTAAAGGTTTGTCGCATCTACTAAATGCAATCGTGCTCCCTACGAAAGTGGCATTTAAATTAATAGTTTTAAATATTTTATATTTCCTTGTTTGCTAGGGACTAACAAAACTTAAGTTTGGGGGTGTGATCAGTCACAAAATTTACCATTTTATCACCTTAACTCAATGATGCTAGGACTTAGTTTGCAACTAATAAGTTAACGATGTATAGATATTAAGGACAAACAGCAAAAGCGAGCCAATGTGTTAATATTAATCAAAATGAACTCAAAAAGCAGTAAAACGACGATTAAGCAAAAGAAGACGATTCGCCGTTGTTGAAAGCTAAGAAATCGTAATTTACGATTCTTCATAAAGCGACAAAGGAATAAAAAGTGATAAAAGAAAGCGATCGTAATTTATGACTGTATAAAAGAAAAGCTTTCCCTCTGCTATATCTGTTATTGCTAATCACGTGAGTAAAAACTATCACCCCTATGCACTGAATTAGAAGATCTCTAAAATTAGAATTTTGGTGAATCACGGATCTGAGAAGATTGATGATGATAAGTTCTTAGGAAATCTCAGTTGCTGAAATTAAAAAAAAATAATCTAAAAGCACATCAACCGTTTGAAAGCAAGGAAGAATAAAATTAAGAATTAGAGTTACATTAGGAATCTTTTATCTTTAGTAGTTAATTTATTTTATTAGAATTAGAAGTCTTTGTAAACCGACTCCTTATGATCTATAAATAAGAGAGTCCGGTGTAGGAATAATCGATCAAAGAATTTCATCATCAATTGTCGACTGAGGTTGGATTTTTTTTCGATCAGTAGTGTAAAATAGTTAGAGTAGATTAGATATCAGAGGTTTCTCAAGAGCAATTGATGACTATTATTGGGTGCTGAAGATTAGTGTAGATATCCTAGTTTCTCAGAAGCAATTGACGACTGCGGCTGAGGGGTGAAAGATATATTTAATTTGCTTTCTAGTTTAAATTTTATTTACTTTATTTATTGTTTTGTAAATATCTTCAAGTTTTAATTTGAATTGATGACTCAGGTTAGAATTTATAGATTTGTGTAACGGTACTTACTTTTTCATCTTCAATTTTCTAGAATATTATTGACACCCAGATTTTAGGAGATTGTTGATTAGATTAAATCTGTGTTAAGGAATTTTAGTTTTTAATTGACGCCCAAATTTTAGAAGACTATAATACGGTGTAATGGTACTGTTTATTTTTATCCCAGCCTATGCACGATTCCTGAAGATGTGTACGCAGAAAAGAAAAAGGCTTTGTTCATAGGTTCTGACATCCGGACCTGCTCCAATGAAATAAATTGAACTTCCCACTGACCTCTCCTGCTTCAGGGAAATATTCTTCATTGAATGACTCAGTAAATTCAGCCCAAGTCCATGGAGTATTGGGAATCTCCTGTTCCCTTGTTCTTGATACGAATTTCCATCACGGATTATCCTTACCATCTAACTTGAAGGATGCCAATCTCACTTTTTCATCATCAGTGCAAGGAAGTACACTGAAAATCTTTTCCATCTCATTCAACCATTTCTCGGCCTCAAGTGGATCAGCTTGGCCCGAAAAACTCGAAGGACGCATCCTTCTAAATTCTAAAAATCTGGAAGGCTAATGGCTAGTGGCAAGTATCTCTGTTTGTTGTGCCATCGCGTTGGCCATGGTTTCCAATAACTATCTATCACTTTCACCGCCATTCTCTCCTCCCACAGGAATGCTATTTGGACCTGTGATGACTCCTTCACCACTAAGGTGCCTCGAGTAAGACCTGTTCTAGGCTTACCTCGTAGAGGCATACTGAACTGTCACGATAAAACCCAAGGTTCAATCAACGAGGATCGTGAAATCTAATATAAGGTCCTACGGAATCTACAGCCATAAAACTCTGATACCAACTATGATGACCCAACTTTCCCCCACAAGAAATTTTGGGCAGGCCGATTCGTCATTAGCTCGGTGCATCCACACAGATGCGAAAATCAAAGCGGATGTCACTTACTAGTGCAAATATCATAGATGGCAGAATAAAGATCTTTCTTTTATACAGAACCTATTAACAAAGCCTAAAGGGACCAAAACGAACCACCGGTGATGGCCGACCATCACCTAAACAGTGGTATACAAAATGTATGTACAAAATACTAATTCTATTACTCTTTAAAATCATTGGACGTACCCAGTCCAAAACTTAAAACCAAAGCTATACCAAGTCTTTGGGTAGAAGTCATCGGGCGGAAGATCCGTTTCTTCCTTTGGGACGTAATCTGGGTCTGTCTCCAACTTTGAGTCCAGATCAAGACTTGTACCTGTGACGTATAGTCCGAGTGAGCTAACAGTCTAAACTCAGTAGAGAAAAATTAATACAAATTCACATCTTATCATATCAATGCATAGATTCCATGAAAAGTTCAAAGGCATTTCTCATAATCAAAACAGAATTTCAAAGGACAATATTCGGAGGCATATTAATGTTCAAACCAGAATTTCAATGTTCTTTAAATCAGAATCAAACATTTCAAAGTTATTTCTACTTTCTTACTCATTTCCGATTTTTACATGTGGTTTTTTATCTTAATGTATGAATTAAATCATTAACTTAACTATTCTCCCAAGCGAATATAGCATTGGGAGCCAAAGATTTTCGACGGGAATCCCCACCTAACCATCGTTGTTCAATGAACAATTTTCAGTGTACGGATATCCCGCCATACCTGTAAGAGTGTACGAATATCCCATCGTACAGATCCGAGCTTTAGGGGATTCGTTCCCATGAACCTTAAATCAATATGTCATTTCTAACATAATTTATCTCAACAAAATGTGAATAACTTATAGTTAATCTCAGAGTTCAAAAGTAAACAGATTCAGATTTTGAGTCTAGATATAACTTCATATTCAAGGTTCTCATTCACATTCAGATTCAGAGTTCGTATTCAAAAACGGATTTTTTTTTATATTTCATAACTCAGTTTCGAATTCAGAATTCTAAATTCAGATTCATGGTTCAATATTCACATTTAATTCATTATTTCAATTTCTAAGAGTCAAAGTTTTAATCTCAAAGAGTTCAAATACAATCAGAATTATAGCATTTCGCTCAATCATATCATTACATTCATGAAAACAAGTTAAAATGGAAATGACATTGAATTTTTCCTACCTCGGTTACAATTCACGCCAAAATGATGCGAATTGTTTACGAATGAATCCCACGCATAATCTATATTTCAATGCATTCAAAACTCATTCATCAATGACTAAGGAAGCATAAATGTTGATGTTCCATAAATTTTTCCAAAGAAAAATCAAAATAAGCCTATCAAGGAAAATCATGCGGGCAATTTCCAAAATCACACAAGCGATTTCACCTGGCACGCACTGATTTGAGCGAGCGAAAATTTCCAGCGTCATTTTTTACCTTATTTTTGTGCACATTTCACGCGAGGTATTTTCTCAGGGATTTTTTCCCTTTATTCTGAAGGTAATTCGCTCGAGCAAATTCAAATTCACATGAGCGAATTTGTGTGATTTTGCACACTTTGCCCTTTTTCAGATTTCTACCTTTTGCATATCTCTCAAATCCAACACCTAGATCTTTTGCATGATTTCAAAACAAAATAATATTTAATATAAACCACCATTGATCTATGATTTCTTACCTCTCAAATTCGCGTAAGCGACGGGTTCGATGAGTGGCACCGAAAATATCGGCGCGTGCGCCTCTCGCACATCTGATGGTTCTGAAACCCACTCTTTCTCGCGATCGTAACAGAACGGATTCGAAGATCAAATCCTCCGGATTGTACACGATAAATCAAGGACTCTCGCAAGAGGAAAGATTCTTAAGAGGGAGTTGGGGTTTCTAAACAAAATAAAAGAGGGTACCGTAGAAACGGAGCTCTCTCACGCTCACAAATTGCAATCACATCTAAGATCGGCACGCTCTTATGTCAATAAATCAAGCAAAGGAGAGATTTGAGCGAAGGATCAACCTCAATGGCGGAGGAAATCAGGCTTCTCTTCTCTCAAACTCTATCTCTCTCTCTCAAATTCCATTCAATGCCAGAAGCAAATGAGGCTGATGTGAAAAGCCCTGTCCTTAAATATCCCTTGGTTCTGGTTCGGTGTGAAGCTCGCACACCCAAAGTAGGTATCAATTCTTATCCAACAAAGGTTCAAATTAAGCCCAAATGTATCCAAACTTATCGTTAAATTCTTACACATGTAATGTGTGTCGTAACTGACACATACACCTAGTCGATACTTACGGTTTGAAAAAATTAGGGATCTTATAGATACATTGGTACATGTCTTCCAAGGCCTGAAACAATTCTTCAGAATCCTTTCCTCCTTTTGACAGTGTATGGGCATTGAGATTTATGATCTGTTCAGCGGTGTAGTTCTGCTCAGTGCCACTGTCTCTTCTATTGTTGTGGCTAGCACTCGGAGAAGTGAATGGATTCTGCTCATCTTCGCCTGCCATATTAATCTAAGGATGATCTTGGACATGTTCGTAAGACAGTCCGGCGTCATACTTGGGATTATCATGGTAGCCCCATAGTGGTGAGTCTTTATTATTTAGGTTCAATCTACGGATTCCCGACATTTCTAATTTTTGAAAAATGTTCATGCGCACTCTTGAACTCACAGGTTTTGGAGCTAGGGGAAAGAGATTACTTTCACTTCAGGCTCCTAGGTTTCCTTACCAAGTATGTAGGTGTTCTTCTTTGGGTTAAGGGGGGGTGGGTGCATTCCTCGCCTTATTAGGTATTACAGGAACATCTGAAGTGTAGGAAGTTCCCCGGATCAAATCCCATAAGAGATGATCACACCAGCCCTTTCACAACAGAAGGGTGTAGTAGAGACTGATTTCTAGAAATGCCTAAATGCGTGTATATTTGTGTAGAAAGTGAGAAAACAAAATGAAAACCAAATTGACTATAAATGGGGCAACCCTAGCAAAAAAAGGTCCCACCATGATCGCCAGTCTGTTGGTACGCATTTTCGAGGATCCTTTCGAGCCCAGGAAAATGGTTTCAAATCGATCATAAGTGGACACTGTCTACAAGAGGAGAGTGCGAGGAGAGGGGGTATTATGCAATAAAGAAAGGGTAAGGTATTTTTAAATACACCTGCAGGAGAGAAATCACTAGTTGCAGCCGAATCTAAATATACCTGAGTGTGATCGTCATTTATAGATATTTATCGATGTTGTAGAACGTCATTGATCGATTGTGAGGATAAGCGAGGGCTTGTGGGTTGGACTCCTATACTAAATGTCAGCATGTCGTCTTTAATAGTTATGGTTGCTTAAGGTTTGTGTTAATTTGGGTTTTCTATCCTAATTGGCCTAATCTAAAAGGGGGGTGTTGGCCCGATATGCTCAGGAGGATCGGCCCCGTTCTCGAGTACCCTTCGTTGGCTCCCTTGGGCAAATCAGGTTTGGGGCTATAGTTGGTTTTGAAAGTACAATGGTGGTATGGACCTAATTGGCACTAGGGTAGAACTTTCGGGAGAGGTTTCCTAGGGATTGGATCTAAAGCTAACTTTCCTTCCCTCCGTACTAACTCAAGAATCTAAGCAAGTGGGTCAGCCCCACCGTGCTTGACTACTCTTTGAGACTTCTAGAGGAGAGTCGTGGTTCTAAGAGCCAGATACTTAGAGTGCAACTCTTCTCTATTTCAAAACCTCAGAGCCAAACTCAAGTTTTTCATAGAAAATTAATAAAAATTCATGTTTAGAATGGGAGGGCAAGGGCCCTATTTATAGTATACGGCCAATTATACGAAGGGCGTCCAGTGTATATTCCAAAATTATACACTAGAAGTCCGGTATATAATTCAAAATATATATTGGGAGTCCGACGTATAATGAATTATACGTTGTGGTTATAGTGTATAATTCGGGGCGGCCACTAGCTGCATCGGTCAAGTGACCACATGGCCTGATCGGTCTGGAAAGGTAGAGTCCAAGAAGGACTTTCCTTGATTATACGTTGTAATTACAGTGTATAATTTGAAAGTCAGATAAGGGTGAGAAATAGAAGAGCAATCCAAATTGGACTGATTATATGCTGAGATTCCAGCGTATAATTCCCAAAGTTAGGGGTTTTAGGGATTTTTGGAGAGGGCGGGCCTTTCCAAAAATCATGGGCATAGTCAATGGTTGTCAAAATTTTCGTACACTTCAAGGGGGCAAAAACGGGGTGCCTACAGGGGTGTTACATTCTCCCCCACTTATATATCATATTTAAACTTAGGGGTGATAGGGTCACTACATATGCCACCATATATAAGGTTATATTGAATCCGTACTCACCTCACTCGTCATGATGTCTCATATCACCATGAGTTGTAAGGCATGTGAATACGATATGATCCCACTTTGATACCATCTTAACGAATCAACTCACCCAAGTGTAGGTATGATCTCTCACACTCGCGTACATGATATGTCTTATCCATCAAACATACCACATAACAATTATGGAAATATAATTTTATGTTGCTAGTGAATTGATTTGAATTCAAGGTTACGTTACGTATATATGTATATATTTATATAACATAATACAAATATAGAATAGGGTGGTTATTAGTATGCATGAAATTGATAACATGGAGGTTAAAGTTTGATTTCACGAGGGCACCGAATTTCTAAAATCTCTCGTGTTGAAGCAATAAAAAATGATATATAATATATTATAATCAGATAATTAAAAGACAAGATATCTCATTAGATCCATCATAACCATCGATCAAAAACCTATTTTGATATAAGCATGCAATAGGAATTTTAGTCATAATACATCAAGGGTAGAGTACTCGATATTTCGCCAACGACATTGATATTTCGAGACCCTAGATCCTGTATCGAGTATGAAATCCGAGTCCAAAACATTGTTGATCGCTCGAGTGAGAACCAAAGTTGCTCGAACAACTCAAACCAAATAATTCGCCCTCTGAAAGTGCAATGGTCGCTCAAGTGATAACCAAAGTCACTTGAGCGACTTATACCTGAGGAATTTCCCTCAACGTAGTGCACTGATTGCTCGAGCGATAACCAAAGTCGCTCGGGCGACTTACACCCGAGGAATTTCCCTCAACGTAGTGCATTGATCGCTCAAGCGATAACCAAAGTCGCTCGAGCGACTTACACCCGAGGAATTTCCCTCAACGTAGTGCATTGATCGCTTGAGCGATAACAAAAGTCGCTCGAGAGCCTCGCACCTGAGAAAAATTCTTCTTGTGCAATCCACCCTGCTCGAGCGATAACCAAAGTCGCTCGAGCGAGCTAAAATATGGACGTCACCATGAGGCTTATAGGCGCCCGATCTGAAGCTTACGGATGTCCATTTTGGATCCCAACCTATTAGAGCCATATCCAACCGATCTGGGGTCGGTTTTGATAAGTTTTAAAATAGAGTTAATTTTTCTTTCATATTTTAAATTATAATTTATATTTAAAAATTATCTAATAAGTCATCTATTCTTTACAACATAAGAACAGCAAAAAATAAATAGAAAGGGTAACGTCCGAAAGCCCAAAGCCCGACCCCAGCCCGCAAGGGCTAGGGCCAACCATGTTAAAGCCCACTAGGGCTACAGCTAGGACCAACAATACTAAGGCCCTCCTAGGGCTAGGGCCAGGGTAATATTAATGAGATTCCTGAGATTAGCTAAAGGGAATTGACCCATGCACCAAGGGTAGTGCATGGGTGCAAAAACTAATACCATCTCTATTTTTATGGCACTGCTACTTGCACACCATTTTTTTCTCCCCGCACACTACAAATAGAGAGACTTGCATTTTGGGAACCTGTGCCTTGGGAAAACATCATCTAAGTAGTATGATTTGAAGGTCACATGTTAAAGATCTTTAACAAAAAAAATTGGCACGAAGTATGATCTCTATAACATGTTAAAGATCTGTAACAAAAAAAATTGGCACGAAGTATGATCTCTATCACATGATTTTATGCAGTCATAGGCATCATCCATTCAACAATTGACTCCATGGAATCAGATGATAAAGATTGTGCTTTTTCATGCCGATCTTTTACATGAAAGATCCTTAGTTCATGAACTTTAAATCAGATCATTAAGATGGATTTTTCACATGACACGGATCTCCAAAATGTGAAGTCTTTACATTAAGTGATTTTAAATGGTGTGTGCGTAGCAGGACCCATTTTTGTATGGATAGTTGAATCTCATTATTCTCCACTTTGGTTCCTTATGTTAAGCACATAATAAATTTATTTTTTTATATATATAATTAAGCATCCGTAGCAAGGATCAAAATTCTAGATTTCGTTTCGGTTTCGATGGGGACGAAATCCAAAATTTTAGACCGAAATTTTGGCCGAAATTTTCAAGACCATACAAAAAAATCAAAAATTATACTTATCATTTCAGTTTCGGTGGGAACTGAAATTTCGATCATTTCGACCAAAATTTTGAACCTTGATCCATAGTTAAAAACAAAAAAAAGAATAACAAAAGAGTTATGGGACTGTGAGCTTCGGCATTACCATCACCCACAACCCCATAACAAAACAACAACCCTCCTATCTAATTCTAAGATAACAGACACCATCTCTATCGAGATTAACAAGACCAACAATATGACTCAAAAGATCACAGACATGAGAAAAAGTAACGCACTGCACGCTAGACAAATTCAATCTAGCTACTCCGTCCGCAACGTTGTTGACCTTCCTGGAGCAATGACAAACCTCCCAGCATTTACTTTCAAGAAACTTCAAAATTTGATCGACTACTGCTGCAATATTTCAAGGAATGGTCTCACCAAATAAGGCCTTAACCATCACCAAGGAATCAGTTTCAATAATTAATCTTTTATGCATGGATTTAGCTAATCTAACCTCATCCAAGATAGGATAAGAGTCAACCTCATTGTTAGATAATCGACCATAAAAATTACTAAACGCAACAATAAAGCCTCCCGTTTCATCGCTAATGATCCCACCTCCTCCGGCTGCACCCGGATTGCCCAAGGACGAATAGTCTGAATTAAGTTTGATACAATCCCTAGGAGGAAAACTCCAAGTGATGGCAAGCATACTAGGATTCTTTTAATCGTCTTAGGAATACCGAGAAAATCTAATGCTTCAAAATCAATGGAAGTATTATTCCTTGTAGGTTTAATAAGGGCATTAAGATCCAATATCCAATCACCCACTTTCAAATAAATAGCATCAATAAAAATCGATTTACCATCAAAACATTACGACACATTTAAAGTTTCCACCAATATATCATTGGGACCCACAAACAATCCCAAACTGCGATTTAGGATTCTTGTTCGAACTGCTTAATCTATCAATTACCAACTGGTAGCCATGATAAGGTATATTGCAGAGGTTAGACAATCGTTTCCATATCAAGAAGGTTACACCACAAGAAACAAATAGGTGATGGGCAGTCTCCACCTCTGTCAAACATAAAGAGCATCCAAAGACAATTGGAATTCTAATCCGTCTAATGTTATCATTCATTGCAACACAGTCTTGAAGCACCTTCCACAAAAATAATTTGATTTTAGTCGGGGCTATAGAATGTCAGAGCCTCGACCAAAACCAAAGGGGCTCCTTGTTTTCCCTAACAAAGTTTCATGCAGATTTAAAGATAAATACTCCACTTTTATAAAATTCCAGATGATCTTATCTTGTCATTAAGCACATAAAAATTAAATGCATGTTATATTGTGAAGTACATGAATGATGATGTTAATCTCATTACAGGTTGTCGTAGTGGTTGATGACTTGGTTATGCTCCCCAAGGTCGTGAGTTCGAGTAGGGACTACTCTCGTCTAATAATAGGATGCCCCTCTCCAAGGTCGTGACTACTTTCGTGTGATAATACGATGCCCCTCCCAAGGTCGTGAGTTCGAGTTTCAGATCTCTCCAGCGATCTATTTTCACATCTCGGGACTGAACAAGACGATAAACATACTATGTCTTTTCCTAAGACGCTGGAGAGAAACTCAACTTTCTATAATGAGTTGTATAGGATGTTAAACTAATTCACTATCAAAAGTGAGTGAATAATGACTTTTGTGTGCAGGGCAGTATTTTGACTCACCATGTGCACTATTTTAATAATTTTAGGTTGTATCAAATCTATATAATTACACGGGGACTGGCTATCATGCTTTCTCCAAATCTCTTTGCTTTGGTATCATCATTGTTTTTATTTTTTAACGATTAATATTGAAATTCATCGATCGAATGGTTTGAAACCTCTTATAGGTGTGATTCTTTAGATGAGAGATATGTTCCAATGATGGACGAGCACTTAGACATTTAGATTGGTTACACTTATTTGTCACATCACATAACAATAAAGTGTACTTTAATAATATAAGATTAAGTAAACATCTATATTAATGGTATAAGATCATTCGAACACTTTTTTTTTTGTTGTTTTGCACCATATCGCCATGAAGCCAGACATCTCATGTATCGCCACCTATCTAATAGGTCTTAGATTTCAAGTATTAAAATCATTTTTTTTGTTAATCCAAGTATTCAAATTCGCAGTCCATCAATGATACATGTTTCAGCCAAAGAATCAAGCCTTATGAGAGCGTTGAAATCATCCAATTGGTGTACAATCATCCATACACTATAAAAATAAAGTGTTTCAGTGACACTTTTTATAAAGGCAGTTTTTTATAGCAGCACTGCCGCCAATAATCTTATTTTTCGTAGTGATATTATAGTGCATAAATCATACCGTTCAAATTATCAAGTAGTTTGAGGTTTTAGCTCATCGTATTTAGCTCTTACTATATGCTAGCTAGGACTTTCATATCTCGGATAACTAAAATAAGGTGCCCTGTTCCCTAAAAGTGGAGTGTCACATCTTAATTTATAAAGAGGCAGCCATTTCCCATTTAATACCTATATATGACGGACAACAAACAATAGATCATTTATCCGACTACTTATATGCCGCAGTGCAAGCACAGTGGGTCTCAGCAATGTAGGTTGGATCATCCACTTGCATGGCGCCTCGTAATCAGTCTGTTGTTAGTATGCTATCTGAGGTCTGCCCATTATAATTTACCTTTCCTATTTTATGTGTTTTTATAATGGGATAAAATGGCATAGGTTAGTGCTTGTGTCCTTCAAGAGAAGCTGACATTGCGCTAAGAATTATTAAGTATGTGAGACGCTAACACCAAAGTCAAATGAAAAACTTACATGAGTGATCTAATGGATATAGTCACATCATAATCATAATCATCATCATAATTATCAACTTATCTCATCAATTTGGAGTAGGCTTTAGAGTCCTATTTTTCCACTTGTCTATGTTCAACATGCTGGGTATAATTATATATCAAATTATCGATGCAAAATATGTGACATTATGAAGGGTATTCTATAGGTTTTATCAATTCAAAGTATGCGACAATTATAGTTTAGAGAGCCACTACTTGCACACACAATGTTGGGCCAAGCACATAATTTAAAAGAAAGACTCGGTGTTTTGGGGACTTGTATGTCATGTAAAACACACCATCTAAATTGTTTGATTTATCCGTCACGATCTAAAGATGTTTAATGCAAGAGATTGGCACCAAACATGATCTTTATCTTATGATTGACAGGAGTCAAACATGGAATCCGATGATGGCCTTTGACTGCATTGAATCATTTTGCACGCTAATTTTTTATCCCGAAGATCCTAAGATTGTGACCTTTAAATCGGGTAGTTTAGATGGTATTTCCCTAGGACACGGGTCCGCAAAATATCTAATATTTCTTATAAATTGTGCGCAAGAGCACAAGTTTGCGTATGCAAGTAATAGCTCTCTATAGGTTACAGGTGATTTTCAGTTAAACATGCTACTCAGTTAAGTTTTAAAACTAAGATAACCCTAAATGGCCTCATGAAAGAACCTTAGCACAACCCAATGTCACATGCTGTTTTTACCAAGGATGCCTTTATTTACAGCTTACGATCATTCCTTCTCCACTTACGTTTGACATGCTGAAACCGTTGAGTGCTTTAAATCACACGATGAAGATCTTTTTTCATCCCAAACTTCAACAAAATAGATTTTGGGACCATAGACCTATCCTCAGACAATCAAATTTTATTTCCACATGACACACATCTCAAAATATGAACATGATCATGAGCATACATCAAATGTGATTCTCGGATCACTTTTTTATGTGTGCCACTAGAATCAAAATATAATTGATTGATGGTAGGCCATGATCTCAGGATATATTGTATCCAAGGTTGGGCCAAAAAATGTTTTCCATCATTTCATTCAAAGAACTTGAAATCCAAGTGGAGAAAACAAAATCTAATATCTCAGTACATCCAATTAGGGCTGTCAACGGGCAAGGTTAGGGCCGGGCCTCCATAAAATCTAGCCCGGCCCTAACTTAAGCGGGTTTTAATATGCCCAGCCCCAATCCTAATTTAGGCGGGTTGGGGTGGACTCGGTTCGGGCATCATTGGTTACTGAGATTTTGTCTAAATTTTTTTAGCAAGAGAAAAATATTTCAAACAAAGAAAATGTTAAGAGCTTTCTTTATAAATATTTAAATTACTAAAATATCCTTATAACTACCCCCTTGATAAATGTAATTGTAATATTGAGTGCTATTTTGATATTTGATTCTAACCAAAGAGGCATTAGCCCAGTAGGTATCCTCCCTCCATTGTAAGGGAGGAGGTCATGGGTTCGGTACTCGTCCTCCACGCTGTTTCCCACCTATGTATGTGTGCGTGCTTGCTCCTCGGTTCTCGAGGCCGTCTCGGCCTAAAAATGATTGTATCAAAAAAGAAAAGAAAAAAAGATATTTGATTTTAAATAGTATAACATATTTTATTTTATTTTTTTATAAGGTAGCATATTTCATACACTTATATTAATAGATTTAATATATAATTGAAAGTGATGGACGGGCCGGGCCAGTCTTATGGGCTTCAACTTGTTAAGCTCTTATCCGGCTCGATGATTAGCGAGCTTTTGATTTCGAGACCTTAGCCCTGCCCTTTTACTCTTAGCTCATTTTTTTCCTCCTAGCCCTAAGATTTTAGGGTCCGGACAGGAGGGCTGACGGCCAGCCCTGCCCTAGGGACAGCCTTGCATCGAGTACATCCAAATCTAATGATGTTGGAGAAAATTGTTACCAACTAACACCTCAGATTAGACGTGGAGGTTTTTTATCAAGACGTTTTGTGTCTGATATTTTAATATTTAAAACGTAGAGGGAGAGTTTTTAACAATTAGAAGAAGCAAGCAGGCGGTGCTTGGAAATTTTGATGAATGTAAGTGAAGCACCAAAATGGTGTCAAAATGGTGTTTAATCCTTGCACCGTTTAAGTGTTATATACTATTATGCCACGTGGCGTTTATCTGAAATAAAATTTTAAAAAAATTTAGTGGTAACCATCATTGAAACGCCCTTCTTTTATATTTAGCGCAAAAAAAAAAGGTCAGGGGCTAAAAAAAAAACCTTTATTAAAATGAAGAGGGTGATTTTTACAATTAGAACACGCAGGTGGTAGGAAAAATCTAAAAAACTTTAGTGGCAACCTATTATTGTAACATGTTTGAGCAAACAAAAAATCATGTCTATAAGTGAATGTGAACCATTCATTTAATGAAATTTAATATTAGCCGTTAAAAATTTAAAAATAACAGTTGAAAATAAAATGCATAGATCGGACAGTTAAAATCTCCTAATAAGTGTTTAATTTTTGGACACTTTACCGTCAATATATAATCTACCACTCTGACATTATAAATTATCTACATCTAATTTAAACCATTGATGGTGTAAGATCAATGTCGTTCATCAGGAGAGTTAGTCCACCTTTGATAAGTTGTGCCTAGATATATCTAGAAGTTGACTCGCACAGTTGTACACATTGTGGGTCCCTCATGCCACAGCTCATAGATATCACTTATCTTTTGCTTGGGTTGCTTCTCAACGTGTAGTAGACAATGGACAAAACAACCCTAGCTGTCGTTTACACGGAGTTGCGCAGGTGCGTGGGTGTAACATATCTTTGGTAGGGTCTCTCCGTAATCTGCCTCGATTCTTGTGAAAGTCAACTCATTCACCGAAAATCTATACAACCAGCGGTAGAGAACTAAGATGTTATTACCATAGAACCGCGCGTAAGCACCGGAGCATTGCTCCTCTCTCCATCCATGCGTCCATGTGAGGGCGTCCCCTAAGGGGAATAATGAAGACATGAGGCACTTTCATATATGGGCCAAGTTTCTGACAAAATGGGCACCCTCATCACGTGCCCCCTACAGCAAACAAATATTGGTGGGTGGTTTGTACACTTTGTACATGCCAACCCTAACTCCACTTTCTCTCTCTCTCTCTCTCTAAAACTCTCTCCCTCTCTCTCTCTCTCTCCATCCCAATCATCATTCTTCCTTCACCCTCAAGCGCCTGTAGAACTAAAGTACAGTGGCTATTGTTTGCTTGTATTATACAGTTTGATCTACTTTTGTTGTTTCTTGCTCTACCTGTCTATTGGCACGTGGAAGCTTTTGCTTGTTTCTTAGTCATTGCGGATCCTCTATCTGAATTGTTGCTTCTGTATGTAAAAGTTTGCTCAACCTTTTTGTGTTTTTTGTTTCAAGGGAAAAAGGTCTGTGGTCCATTCCTAAATGCCCAACCATGGTCCAGCCCCTTCTTCCCTCCGGGTTCACCCATCACTTATATAAAACATAATCATGGCTTCAATTTAATGGTTTAAAAATATAGTGAAATGATAAAATATTCAAACACCAATATGGTGTTTAAATGATCTAATATTTAAACACCAACATGATGTTTAAATGATCTCACACCAGTTGTGGTATCTGATGTGATAGATCATAGATTGACATGCAACAAGCTCCAAAATAGTATTTTAGGGAGATTTAAACCATCCGATTTGCGTACTTTGACATCCCCCATTGTTTTCAATTTTAATGGATTATATTACAGCTCATCATTTGATGATTCACATCCACTTATAGGCATATTTTTTTAGGCTAAGACATGTTGCAAGGATAGAATGTCACTTGGACTATTTAGATTGAGCAAAACTATAATGTTTACCACATGACATAATGATAATTACACTTCAATATATGGCGTGAGATTGAAAGTCTAACTTTAGTGGTATTAGATTATTTAGACACCAATCTAGTGTTTAAATGTCGGTTAGAAGCCATTATCCCAATATATTATCATTTACTTTAAGAGTATAAGTAGCCGCCTGATACCAAGAACCAGATTACTTACCTTGTCTAATCTTACCTTGTCTTGCATTAATTTGCTACCACGTGGCAATTAATCACATGAACATGTCACATAAAGGAGTGGTTTGATGATAATGTGACATGGAGCGGTTTGATGATAATAACACTATTGTGAAAGAAAAAAAAAAGGAAATAATTAGATAAACATACCTCAAAAACAAACTTTTTAGTAAAATATTTTAAAAAAATAGTGCTTTCACAGTTTTCTGAAATTCCAAAATTAGTGAAAGCACCGTTTTTCTAAAACGTTTGAGGTCATGTCTTTTTTGCTAAAAAGTTTGTTTTTGAAACATTATTTTTTAAAGTGGCCAAAAAAATAATCATATAAAATTGTGCAACCAACAGACTCAACTGTACTGAAAATGAATGAAAACAATCAAATTTGGTTTCTTATTCATTTTCCACACTTTTTTTTTTTTTCCACACAATTGATATCAAAAATCATACATATTTATATATTTGATTATTATTATTATTATTACAATACTTATGATGATCGAGGTAATCTTTTATATGAGGCACCCAATTATATGATTATCACATAATAGCAAATTAATATAGGACAGTAGTTAAATTATATGGCCCTTACTACTATGCTACCTTAGTACTTTTATCTTACTTTTAAAATAGTTGGATTATATAGATTTGACAGTAGGTTTTAGGTTTTAGGTTTTTGTGTTTTAACAGTCTAAATCCGTCCTTGCGCATGGCCAAGTGGCAGCACCAAACTGCTCTAAAGTACCATGTGGCCATAATTAATCTATCTAGCTCGGGTGCAGCCTTCAACATTTTTATTTATATATAAAAACGTTAATATCATTGAGCACAAAATCAGGTCAAAAAGTGTGCTTTAACATAAAATAATTCGGAATATTCCATGGTTATAGCTGTTATGTGGGCTTTAGGATGCGTAAGCGCGTTGGTATGATTATGAGAAAGGGGAAGGTCCTATAATGCAGAATCAGATTTCGAGTCTTACCTCATTTGCTGCCGTTGGAAATTGGATAAACTTGACTTTCTTGATTTTTACTTTTTATAGCACGTCGTGCAGTCAAAATTCTCCTACTTTCAAAGGCAGTAAATGGATTTCGAGTCTTACCTCATTTACTGTTGTTAGAAATTGGATAAACTTAACTTTCTTGATTTTCACTTTTTATAACACGGTGTGCAGTCAGAATTCTCCTATTTCCAAAGTCAGTATGTACCTAATAGGGCCTGACCAATGCCAAAGTGAGGGAGTTGATGAGGTTAAAGGGAAAGTGTTCTCAAGGTTTTGATGCCGAGTATAATTGGGATTTGAGACAACCTCGGTAATTAGTGTTTTTTTGGGAAATTTACCTGATCGACCCTGTCAAATACACCTTTTACGTCAGAGGTCATGTAGTTTCACCTTTACCCAAACCGACCAGCTCTAAGCCTAGCCGACCCTAAGGAGAGTAAAAAGTCCAAATTACCCCCTTCTATGACTTTCTTTCACCCACAAAGCATCCTCTTCTTCTTCATTTTAATCTGCTAAAAAGTTAGAGGTGGGTCAGGTGATGACGTCTTCTTCCTTAGTCTGATCTGCTCCGATCTGCTATTTCGAAGAAGAAAACAGAGGCTTGGGAGAAGAAGCCCCTGCATTTCTCCATTGTGACAAAAAGACCCTGCAATTTGCTCTTGCGACGCGAGGTATCTTACTTAAACCCCATTTTCAGCTTATTAGGGTCTCTTAATGGTGCAATATAAGAAAGTCTTTATTTCCTTCGATCATTTTTTTTCAAAGTTAATATCGATTGCAAATATAATCGTTATCGCCTCTACATACAGTCAATATCGAATGCAAATATAATTGATATCGACTTTATATACAGTCGATATCGATTGTATTTAGAGTCGTTACCGACTCTATATATAGTCGATATCGACTGTATTTAGAGTCGTTACCAACTCTATCGATTGTATTTAGAGTTGATATGTGTTAAGAATCGTCTTTTCTCTTTTGTGTCATCAGTCTTATGATCCCTTCCTTCTCATTCTTAAACAGGTGAGGACTCCTCTTCTTTATCACTATGATGGCCTTCTTATAAACGATGATGGCTTGCATGAAGGTAGCCGGTGGAGGGTTATTAACATTTCGACTAGTATTTCTGTAATATCCTAAAAAATTTGCGTTGAACAGTGACCTCGGGATCCGTGCCCGACTGGTCATAGGTTTGACCAAGTGGGAGTTCACTAATTGACTCGAGAGTGATGAACGGATATGATGTGAATATGATGTAACTAGGAGGAGTGTAATGTAAATCTGGAGTCACATATACCTATCTTGGGTGTATGTGCTCAATACAGGGACAATGGGTATATAAGAGTTTAAAGAATCCTAAATTCATTGTTTTGGGTTGTTGAAGAGAATTAAGAAGAGAGAGAGAGAGAGAGAGAAGTAAAGAGGGTTGTTGAGCAAGGAGTGAATGCAAGGCAAGATGGGATTCGAGTATTTAAGGTCAGATTCAACGCGAAGGATTCCTTAGAGCCAAAGCTGGAACCTAGTCATTCCAACCTTGAGATCCAATCAAATTGAGATTTGATTGAGGTAAATTTTGTTAGCATTAAATGCATAGATTTATGAGGTTTAAATCCAGCCAAGAACAGTAAAATCATAGGATTGAAGGCTTAGAAAAAAAGAAAGAAAATAGTTTGAGAAAGATTTGGATGATCAGCCCCAAAGGGGGGCTGAGTCTGGCCAAATCGATTAATCGAAATACAAACTCGATTAATCGATTTTGGCGAAGAAGTTGAAAAGTCAAAGGACCCCGAAATCGATTAATCGAATTGAGTTTCAATTAATCGATTTTGAATTTCGATTAATCGATTTGGTATTGATTAATCGACTGAGATGCTCCAGTGACTGGAGAAATGAGACTTGGTGAAATCGACTAATCGATTTGGGATTTCGATTAATCGATTTCAGATTTCAATTAATCGATTTGGGATCGATTAATCGATTTTGGGATCTCGATTACTTGAATTGAGAATCGATATGTGTAAGTTGAGGCTTTCGATTAATCAATTTGAGATCGATTAATCGATTTTGAATTTCAATTAATCGATTTTGGAAATCGATTAATCGATTCTGTAACATCCTGAAAAATTTTGACCTTTGAACAGTATGCCTCGGTGTGCGTGCCCGACTGATCACGTACCCGACATGGTGAAAATAATTAAGTTAGTTGGGCTAAGTCTTAAGTGGAAAAATAAATAAATAAATAAAGATTAGTTTAAACTCGCGTGTGGACCTTTGGATGAATTGTATACACCTAGCTATGGCGTACTGGCTTAACACCTAAGTTTAGGTTGGTTATAAATGAAAATAAAGGCAGGAGAATTTATTTCTCTTATAATTTTGGTTCTAGAGAGAGAATAAAAGTTTAGTAATGGTTAAATAACTTAGTTGATTGGGCCATTGATTGGTACTATTCGAGCCAACTATAGGTCCTGATCGGGTGCATGTCTGTTAAGAAATATGTCACCGTTTAGATTTTTCAAATGAGATCATTTTAGGTCCGTTTGAGCTCGTATGAGATTTTTAGGACCGAGTTCATGCACCGTGGTGGTGCGTATTGGCTTAACGTCGGGTCCGATTGATAAGTAGTTTGGGTGTACAGGCCCCACACTGAACCAAAGGATCATTTATATAATAGATAATACCTTAACTAGGTACGCCCGTTTCACGCGAAAAACTGGGTCCTTAGATAAGACTAACACCCAAAATGGGTGTATGTGTTTTGCATGAGAGCCGGCCTTTTTAGTTTAAAAAAAAAAAAAAAAAAAGGGGGCTAGCTTCCTTTTGAAGCCTTAACGGGTTGCAAGAGTTTGATGGTTTGGGTTTTGAAGAGAGAAGGAAGAAGAAAGAGGAAGAATCGCCGGATTCGTATGCTCCAAGCCTTGTGATTGCGTGGAAAAGGTTTTGTGAGATCGTATAAGGGAAGGATCGTTGTCGGTTTCAACTTTTGGTTTTGCTTTTGTGGGTTTTGGAGCCGTTTGGGGGTTTTGAAACCCTCTTCTTGCGAAGAGATCATGAGTTTTGATCCACAAATCATAGCGTGAATTATGTGAAGTGTGTGTGTAAGGATTGCCATCGATTTCGTGGGCTTGGGTGTGATCGTGAAGCTCGGAGATGATCGAGGTGGGTTTGGAAACCCTTTTTATCTAACGAAGAAGACGATCCGATCTACGAGTAGATCACCGATTTAAAGAGGTAAATAATGCAATTCTTCCATATATTTAATTAAATATATGTTGCTTAGATGTGTGTAAAAGATTAGGATCAAAAGGATTGAATTTTGATGAAAAAAAAATGGGTTTCAAGGTTCAAACCCGAGAAGTGCTCAGAAACTGCCAAAATCGATTAATCGATTTTGAAACTCGATTAATCGATTTTTGACAAGAGATAAATTCAAGAGGAACTTCACGGAATCGATTAATCGAAGAGAATTTCGATTAATCGATTTTGAAATTCGATTGATCGATTTTGAAAATCGATTAATCAAGTTTGCCTGGGCTTACTGACACTACCGTAGTATTTCGGTCATAACTTTTTGTGCCAAATGTTGATTGACATGATTCTTATTGCGTTAGAAGGAGGACAGCAAGACCTACAACTTTCATGAATTGACCAACTTGTGAATCAATCGTTTTAAAGGTCAAAATTTAGTAATAAGTTAGATAAATTTCTAATTTTTGTCGAAAAACGAAACCGATTAATCGAGTAAAATCGATTAATCGATTTTTGAATTTTGATTAATCGAAATTGGGTCGATTAATGGACTGGCCTCAAATAGTGAATAAGATTTTTGGCTCTTTGAAAATCGATCAATCGAGAGAAAATCGATCAATCGACTTTGGAAAATCGATTAATCGATTTTGAAAATCGATTAGTCGATTTTGTCTGAGTTGCCAGTACTACTTTGGTATTTTGACCATAACTTTCTACTCCGACCTCCGATTGATGCGATTCTTGAGGCGTTGGAAAGATAACAAATAGATATACAACTTGTGTATTTTGAACAACTTATGAATCTAAATTTTTAAAGGTCCAAATTTAGGAGGAAGGTTACATCAATTTCTATGTTGGCGCGAACTTGCCCGTTCCGACTCGATTTTGTTTTAAAACACTTAAATAGTCTAAGTTATTAGTGATTAGTGTTGATCCTTGATACATCATCATATATTTGTGATGTAGATTGAGGGAGGAAAGCCATCGATAGGGCATTGCTTGGCTTTGCGCAGTTTCAAGGTTAAGGTGGGGAAATTTTCATACGCAATTGCATTTTGATTTAATTTCATAGATGTTTGATATGATCGAATGAAAGATGGTAAGTTTTGTTTTGAAATGAATTAGTATTTGAAATCCTTGCAATGGAAACTTCAGATCTTTGAACTCAAATATTTGATTGAATATTTTGATTGTTTGAAATACTCGAAAGCTTTGAATTATCGAATCTTTGACATAGTGGCTGTTTTATAAATTATTGACTTATCGAATCAAGAAATGATCTTTGTTTTGAACCTTTTATATAGCCTTCGAAAATCATGTAAGGAATTTCAGTCTTGAACATCGTATGTGTGTTTTGCAAGTTTTGAATCGAACCCAGAAGTTAAATTTGAAGGAAGCAAATGTGAACTTTGAATTGAATCCAAATCAAATTTGTATATAAATTTAAATCCAAATCGAACCATAAGTTAAGAAAATTTTAAGTGGACCGCTATGGGCGGATTATAAGTGTGTTGTGGACCGCTAAGGGCGGATTATATAACATCGTAGACCGCTATGGGCGGATTATATGTGCATGTGTGGACCGCTATGGGCGGATTATATGATACCGTGGGCTACAGGGCGAATCAATAGAATCGCACGGCTAACCGTGAATCGAAAGCATGGCGGTAAACCCATGAATCGAACCGCACGACGGGATATCCGTGAATCGAACCCGCAGACGGCAACCGTGAATCGAACCACATGTAAGTTAAACCCATGAATCGAAAAGCACGGCGGGATATCCGTGAATCGACAAACGCTAAGCAATCAGAATCGAATCGGTACGGTAGTCTCGTGAATCGAATCGAGACGCGGGATATCCGTGAATCAATTGTAAACTATGTGACAATGTGTAAGCTATGCAAGTGAGTGTTTGAATTGAATCTTCGTGAATCGAATCGGCAAACGCTGGGATATCCGTGAATCGAATTGTGTAAGCGAAGTAAGAAAGTGTGTAACATATAAGTAAGCTAAGTAAGAATGTGCAAGACTTGTAAGTAAGATAAGTAAGGATTGTGTAAGATGTGTGAGTAAGCCAAGTAAGAATGTATAAAACATATATGTAAGCAAAGTAAGAATATGTAAGACATGTGGGTAAGTCAGGTAAGAATATGTAAGACATGTAAATGAATGTGATTCAAACTCAGTAAATCAAAAATAAGAAATATGCTTCTGATAAGAGATTAGTCAGTTTCAATTTTATTAAGAAAATGTCTTTGAAATCAGTTTCGGTTTTGATAAGAAAACATCTTCGAAATCAGTTTGCCTTTGAAATTAGTTTTGAATTTGGATAAGAAAATGCCTTTGAACTCAGTTTCAATTTTGATAAGAAATGCCTTTGAAATCAGTTTTAGCCTTGATAAGAAAATATTTTGATCTTGTCTTTGAATCTATGCATGTGATGAGATGTATATTGGTATTAATTTTCTCCATTGAGCTTGGATGTTAGCTCACCCCGACTATACGTCACAGGTGTAGCTTTGAGGAGGGCCAGACTACATACTTGAAGAAAAAGGAGCTTCCGCATAAAGATTTGTACTCTGTTTTGGGATCGTAGATTTAGTGCATCGTGGATCTTGGTAAGTTCGAGGTTGGTACTTCCATGCTATTATACATGCATGGTACACTACTGTTGGTGATGGTTAGTCATCACTGGCGTTTGTTTAGTTCAGTACATATTAGATATTAGAATTGGAGTTTTGTTCATAATACTTACATAACCTTGCTTTGATTTCTGTATGCATATGGATGTGCCAAGTGTTCTGTATCAGATTGTGATATACGATCTGACGGTCCGGATTTTCTCATTTGGTTTTGGTGTAAAGTAAAAAAAAAAAAAAAAAAAAAAATCTCCAAATTTTAGGTTGGGAAAATCTGGGCTGTCACAGATTCAGGTTCGATTAATCGAATTGGGAGATAGATTAATCGACTGAGACTGTTTTAGTTGACTTCTTAGTTTGACTTTGAGGTACAGGGAGGGTCTTGGACCTTCTTTGTTACATCTTTAGTGATAAATTGCATGTGTTATGTTGTACCATAGGTGGTACGTGTGAGCATGAGCATAAGGAGCCGCTTGGGACCTTGATGCTTAGAATTTCAAAGACTTGAGGTAGGGAACACCTTGAACATGTACTTTAATTTGTAAGAGCATGTATGTAGTGATATGTAATTTAAATCGAAAATTATTTTAGTTAAGTTTTGTGAAAACGGTGTGTGTGTGTGACACCAATAGTGTAACTAAGAATAAGGCATCCCCAGGGGATGAGAAAGTAACAAGATAACAAAATGATAAGAGCGATTGGATACATCCCAGGGATGTAGACAAGATTGAGTAACATTCGATGAGGCCTAACTGATATAAGATTGCACACTTATACGGTGAACAACTATATATAAAGCACCCATTATTTTTGTTATTTGAGGTTTCACCAGGATACCCCACCGACGTGGTGGGATACCCACGACTAACGCGGCAGGATATCCGTGACTGATACGGCGGAAAAACCGTAAGCCAGTACGGAGGTTTATCCGTACACAGTAAACACATCCCAGAGATGTTAAGATATGAATGAGCTCCGTCGCCAATTCTCAGGGAAAAGAGGCTTGGGTAGTTTTGTATTCCCAAGGAATACGTATAACAACTGTCTATTTAGATGACGATGAAGGGTATCTCATCGGGGCTCGATGCTATATTGTTCGGGGATTACTTAAGTTTAAGATTTAAGTTTTTGCTTTAGGCCTTTTCAATGTCATTCATGATCCAGTAAAAGAGATGTGAAAACTGTAAACTGTTATTAAAAGCAAATGTACATTACCATCTTTTCAAACCGTTTCTCAGTAATTGTATACATCCAGCATGCTTAAAATATCATGGAATATATGTGAGGTTTTAACTTATATGTTCACTGTGTTGTTCCCTATTGAGCTAGGATGTAGCTCACCCTTTAGACTATACGTCGCAAGTCCAGTACTAGCAGCAGCGGAGGTCTCGGGTGACGTGGATCCTGGTGAGTCGGACCACACGCCCTTGGACGAGTTGGAGCCACCTCCAGAGGACTTCTTCTAGAGGACTCTGCTGTGTATCTTGAGAGAGTTGTTTTGTGAGCTCATTTGATACGGCTTGGCATGTCAAGCCTTTATTTCTGTTTCAACAATGTAATTAAATTGAGATAATTCTTTTGGGCGAACCGTCTGGGATGATCAGTTATCATCGATGGTTCAAATCGGTTCTCCACTCATGCAGGGGCATGAGGGTAGAACTGTCTTTTGAGAAATGTTTAAGGTCATGATGTTTCCTCATTTTATATCATCTGTTTCTTTTGTTTATAATTTGCTTGATGTACCAATGTTCCATGCTTGCGGAGATCGTCTTGATGGCACTGAGTGCTAAAATTGCATCACAGTTGATATCGAGCCTTTTCTTTTAGAAATTCGACAATCATTCTTTTGTAAAGCATAGGGACTTACCTAAAACTTTGGTTTCAAATGCAGCCGTCAATGTCTTCTAGAGGGAGGGGCTGACCGAGGGGCGGCCAAAATAGAAGTCTACGTAGTGGAGATAGATACATCTCTCCTACAAATAGAGTACCCATAGGAGATGGAGGGGCTTCTGGTAGTGGTGGCCAAAGAAGCCAAGATCAGAGAGAGTCAAGATCGAGATCGACAGGATCAAGATCAGAGAGAACAAGAAAGAGTTAGAGAATGAAATGAGGACAGAGAAGAGCGCCAAAGGATGATGCACACCATGGAGACCATGGCAGCTGCCATGGCACAGCAGGCCGCATCCTTTGCAGAGGCATACCACCCGAGAGCAACAGCCACCTACACCACTAGTAGGACCTGCACCGCCAATAGTTTCATCATTTATCGAGTTTAGGAGGATGAGACCTCCTACCTTTTCTAGGCAGGCAGACACTATGGCAGCTGAGAATTGCCTGATGGAGATGGAAAAGGTGTTTAGCGTGCTGACATGCACGGAAGATGAGAGTGTCTGTTGGGCAGCCTATATGCTAGACGGGGAGGCTAGGCCTTGGTGGAAGTCCGTGATACGGACTAGGGCTCAGGAGACCCCAGAGTTGCCCTGGACCTGGGAGGAGTTTGTTGAGGAGTTCAACAAACAGTATTTTTCGGAGGTAGTGAGAAACCAGATGGAGATTCAATTTTTATAATTAGTACAAGGGAGGATGAGCGTCAGGGAATATGGAGTGGAGTTCCTACGACCCTTTCGCTTTGCTCCTGATTACGTCGCCACCGACGTGATGAAAACGAAGAGGTTTCAGTAAGGCTTGAAGCCTGAGGTAAGGGAAGGAGTAGCCTCATTCCAACTAAGGAACTATGAAGAGGTCATAAGCAAGGCACTTGTTCTAGAGGAAGAAAATAATAATAGATATCGACAATGAGAGCAGCTGAGGGGAAGTACAGACCAAAACAGAACTGGGAACTACGAGCCGACGAATAAAAAGTCGAGATTCGTAGCCCAATTCTAAGGTCAGAGACCATAATTCCAAGGGGGTTTCGGAAGACCGACACAACAGAACAATCAACAGAGATTTTCATTACTTACGTCGGGAAGACCGTTACGCTATGAGAGCCCTGCCATGACTACTAGTGCTACCGTCACACAGGGATTCTCAAGGACAGCTTCTTCCGCACCTCGGGAGGCTTGTGCTAAGTGTGGCAAGTCTCATAGGACAGTGGACTGCAGGATAGGAACTCGGGGCTGTTTCCGATGTGGCAAGGTGGGCCACTTGATCAAGGATTGCCCTGAGGTTGATAAAAGGAAGATGGCTTCAGTTTCAGCGCCATGACCTATTCAAGCACGGAAGCCAGTAATTCAAGGAAGAGCCTATGCAGTCGCTGCTCAGGAAGTAGGGAACGTGCATGATGTCATCCAAGGTGAGATTTTTTTCAAATAAAGAATTTTCAATTTTTCTTAAAGTTTTAGATAGAGAAGGTACATTTAATTAACAATAGCATAGATTCTTTTCTTAAACACTAAATCTATATGTAATTTATGTGTGTATATGTATGTATGTATATTATAGGTACGTTAACTGTATACAAGAAAAGATGCTTTGTAGGATACGACGCTAGAGTGTTGATAGACCTAGGGTCTACCCACTCATTTGTCACCCCTCGATTTGCAAAGAGGATGAAGATTGTTCGAGAGACGTTAGATTTTGTTCTATCTGTGTCTATTTCGACTGGAGAGTTAGTGGACACGGAGTTAATTTGCAAATCAGTCATTGTAGCTGTTCAGGATCACGATGTTCACGAGTTAGACGCAAGGTTGATACTACTAAACATGCAAGGGTTTGATGTAATCCTTGGCATGGACTGGTTGTCGCAACATTGTGCGACAGTCGATTGCAAGAAGAAAGTCGTCATCTTCAGACCCAACACAAGGAGATCGTTTAGATTTCAAGGAGTGAGATCGTCACACATGCCACTTATCTCTGCAGTCAGAGCCGAACGCATGATCAGAAAGGGCTGCAGTGGTTACTTGGCGTTCTTGAAGGAGGATAAGGAGGAGACGAATGTTATCTCTGAGATAGCAGTAGTGCGAGAGTTCGCCGATGTGTTTCCAGAGGAGTTGCCTGGATTACCTCCAAAAAGAGAAGTGGAATTCACCATCGACTTAGCACAGGAACGGAGCCTGTTTCGAAAGCACCATATAAAATGGCTCCGACTGAGTTGAAGGAGCTGAAAGAGCAGTTGCAAGAACTCATGGATAAAGGGTTTGTCAGACCGAGCGTGTCTCTTTGGGGAGCACTGGTCTTATTTGTCAAGAAGAAGGATGGGTCAATGCGTCTATGCATTGACTATCGACAACTGAACAAACTCACTGTGAAGAACCGTTACCCTTTACCTAGAATTGACGATCTGTTTGATCAACTACAAGAAGCAAAGTACTTTTCCAAGATCGATCTGAGATCTGGGTACCATCAGTTGAGAGTCAAGGCAGAGGACATCCAAAAGACAGCTTTCAGGACATGGTATGGACACTATGAGTTCTTAGTGATGCCGTTTGGGTTGACAAATGCTCCGGCATCGTTTATGGATTTAATGAATAGGGTGTTTAAACCACACCTGGACTCGTGTGTCATAGTGTTTGTTGACGACATCCTGATATACTCTAAATCAGAAGCGGAACACGAAGAACACCTGAGGATTGTTCTACAAACTCTACGTGAACACCAACTGTACGCCAAACTCAGCAAGTGTGAGTTTTGATTGGAGGAGGTTAGTTTTTTGGGACATGTTGTCTCAAAGCACGGTGTCACTGTAGATCCAACAAAAATAGAGGCAGTGGTTAACTGGGAGCAACCGATGACAGTGACCGACGTCCACAGTTTTCTTGGATTAGCAGGGTACTACCGACGTTTCGTTGAGGGTTTTTCAAAGATATCGGGACCTCTCACGAAGCTTATGAGAAATGATTCAAGATTTGAGTGGAGTGAGGCATGCGAGAAGAGTTTTCAAGAACTCAAGACGAGACTCACTTCAGCTGCAATGCTAGCGATTCCTTCAGGCAGTGGAGGATACGCAGTATATAGCGATGCTTCATACAATGGCTTAGGTTGTGTGCTCAACCAACACAAGAAAGTGATAGCTTATAGATCGAGACAGCTGAAAGAACACGAGAAAAACTATCCGACTCACGACTTGGAGCTAGCAGCGATCATTTTTGCGCTGAAGATTTGGAGACATTACCTGTAGGTGAGACGTTTTAGATTTTCACCGACCATAAAAGCCTCAGATACCTGTTTACACAAAAAGAACTCAACATGAGGCAACGCAGATGGATGGAGTTCCTCAAGGACTATGACTGTTTCATACAATACCATCCAGGCAAGGCGAACGTAGTGGCCGATGCCTTGAGTCGGAAGGATTCAGCTCAGTTAACTGGCTTGATTTTGGGTATGCACCGGTGGAAGTTATTTGAAGACCTGGCACTATATCGAGTCGCAAGCTTCAGGAGCCTTTTTGGCTAACATATCAGTGAGACCAGTGATATTTGAGCATATCCACGGCCTACAGATGAAAGATCCAACGCTAACAAAGATTCGTCAAGATGTGATTGAGGGCATTCAACCAGACTTCTCAGTGAAAGTAGATGGTTCCTTATTGTTCAAGGGTCGTCTCTGCATTCCTGACAATGCCGATCTAAGGCGGACAATTCTTAATGAAGCCCACAAGTCAAACTATGCTATCCACCTTGGTAGCACCAAAATGTACCAAGACTTGAAAAAGAACTATTGGTGGAGAGGTTTGAAATAAGACGTGGCAGAGTACGTGTCACAGTGTTTGACGTGTCAACAGGTGAAGATTGATCGTAGACATCCTGCTAGATTATTGCAGCCTCTACCAATATCGGAGTGGAAGTGGGAATCGATCTCTATGGACTTCATAGTTGGATTACCGCGTACTGCCAAGAGATACAATGTCATTTGGGTAGTCGTAGACCGATTGACCAAATCAGCGCACTTCTTGCCTTACAACACGATGTACACGGCAGGAAGACTGGCAGAATTATATATGAAGGAGATCGTCCGACTACACGGGATTTCGAGTAGCATTGTTTCGGATCGAGATCCACTATACACGTCCAAGTTTTGGAAGAAATTTTAAGAAGGAATGGGAACGCGGCTGGACTTCAGTTTAGCTTTCCATCCTCAAACTGATGGTCAAACAGAACGAGTGAATCAAGTGATCGAAGACATGCTCAGAGCGTGTATGTTAGAACTTTAAGGATCGTGGGATCAACACCTACCATTAATTGAGTTTGCGTATAACAATAGTTTTCAGACAAGCATTGGGATGGCACCATATGAAGCTTTATACGGATGTACATCACCTATTAATTGGGAGAAAACTGGGGAGAAATTTATTTTGGGACCCGAATTGCTGGAAGACAATGCCGCCTATGTTCGTATGATGAGGGCCAAACTCAAAGCGGCGCAGAGCAGACAGAAAAGCTATGCCGACCTCAAGCGGACTAGTGTCGACTATAAGGTGGGTAAACACGTATTTGTCAAAGTCTCGCCTATGAAAGGTGTGATGAGATTTGGTGAGAGAGGGAAATTAAGTCCCCGCTATCTTGGACCGTTTGAAGTTTTGGGTCGAGTAGGGGAAGTTGTTTACCGCACTGAATTACTATCGTTGTTTGATCGGGTACACAATGTATTCCACGTATCGATGCTCAGGAAATATGTGAGGGACCCATCTCATGTGTTAGGAAGTCTACCTTTGGAGATGCATGAAGACATGAGCATGATAGAAGAGCCGGCGGAGATTTTAGATCGGAAGGAATAAGTACTGCGTACCAAAGTGATCCCCTCAATGCTTGTTCGGTGGAAGAATCATCCGACCGAAGAGGCTACATGGGAACGAGAGACCGATGTAAAAGAACAGTACCCGGACTTGTTTACAACGAGTTGAAGTGCCAAATTATAACACCGCAAGCATGTTGCGGATTCACACTACTCATGTAACCCAATGGTGATCAATTGGTCAATTTATTCAATGAGAAAATCGAAAAATTTTGGTTAAATATTACCATAGAAATAAAGGACAAAAAGAAACAACAAAATTCGAGAAGTCTGACCAAAACCGATTAATCGATTTGGAAATTCGATTAATCGATTTTTGGTCGACTGATCTACTGGCATCCGCCAGTGGGTAGAACTTAGGAAAGAAATAAAAAATTTGGCATTTCGATTAATCAAGGAGATTCGATTAATCGATTTTAGAAATTCGATTAATCAATAATGAAATTCGATTAATCGATAATGAAATTCGATCGACGAGCTGAGGCCAGTGAGCCAATTATTTTGAAAAACTTAAGGGTTGATAAATTCGATTAATCGAATTTATAGTCAATTAATCGATTTTGGAAAATCGATTAATCGATCGGCTATATCGATTAATCGACTGACATATCACAGTGAGGGAAATTAAACATCTGAAAGTTTTAAAATTTCAATTAATCGAGGAGCATTTCGATTAATCAATTTCAGAAATCGATTAATCGATTTGACAAATCGATTAATCGACTGGCAAGCACCAGTGACTTGAAAATTTTGAAATTTGAAAGGACCACGAATTCGATTAATCAAAATGTATCTCGATTAATCGATTTTGACGTTCGATTAATCGATTTTGGAAATCGATTAATCGATTTCGCACGGTAGGCAAAACTTTTTAAGTCGATTAATCAATTTTGAGAAATCGATTAATCGAATCGGGCCTATATATATAAGTTGGGGTTTTGGTGCCCATTTGAAAATTTTGAAGCTTGGGCGCCATTCTTCTTCTTCTCCGACCATCCATCCGAGCTAGGGTTTTGAAAGTTTGTCATCGATTTCACGTGACAAATCGCTTGCATTCGGATTTAAATCTAAGGTAAACCCTAGATTTCTAGTTTTCCCTTCAATTTGAACCACTAAACCCTAGATTTTTGGGCATTTGAGTAGAAATGCCGCCCCGAACCCGGCTAACCACTAAGAAAGCGACTACAAAGTTGCCGGTCCGGCGCAAGAACGCCGCACCGCCACCACCTACCCCATCACCAGTGAGGACTCCATCACCGTCGACATCGGAGACCACCTCCGATTTGACGAGCGCGGCTTCGCGCGAGTCTTCGCCTATGCCACCACCTCCCACCAATGTGCTCTAACCAAACGAGTGGTGGGCAGCTAAGACCATCGACGATGAGTACATCATCAATGTGGAATTGTTTACAAATCCCAACGTACCGGGCGAGACCAACTGGGCTCGTAATTATCTTCAAAAGGTCGAGCTCGGCAACCTCTTGAAACCAATCCATGGGTCCTACTACCCTAGATTGGTCCGCCTATTCTACCAGGGGCTCAAGGAGGGGCCCACTGACAACATAGTCACGACCACATTGAGGGTCGCGACTACACTTTCACGCGTCGCCCAATACATGGGTTCATTCATGTATTGAAACCCACCAATCTAACCCCTTATATATATATATATATATATATATATATATATATATATATATATATATATATATAGGGAGCCGGTTAGGTCCTCCAATGGAGGACGGTGATCGTCCTCCAAGATCCACGTGGAGCACAGGTGGACAGTATAGATCAATATTAAAAAATAATAATAAATTTTAAACCTACAAGTCAAAGTTTGACGGTTTTCATTGGTCCACATTTCATGGTTCAAAATATACACGGTGGAGATAAGTTTTTAACTTTTTTTTTTCAAAGATGATCTAAGCAATGCACCCAAGGTCCACGTGGCACCCAAAAAGTATTTTGGGTGCCACATGGAGCTCCACATGGAAGGTTGGAGGACGGTGACCGTCCTCTCATGGAGGACGAAGGCCTTTTCCATATATATATATATAGGAAAAGGTGTTCGTCCTCCATGGGAGGACGTTCACTGTCCTCCAAGCTTCCACGTGGCACCCAAAATATTATTTCGATACCACGTGGAGCTCAGGTGCATTGCTTAGATCATCTTTGAAAAAAAAAATTTGAAAACTCATATCCACCGTGTGTTTTTTGAATCGTGAAATGTGGACAAATGAAACCCGTCAAACTTTGATTTGTGTGTTTAAAAAGTTTTTTTCAATTTTTTTATTTTTAATATTGATCTTTACCGTCCACTTGGGATCCACGTGGCACCCAAACAGTATTTTGGGTGTCATGTGGAGCTCCATGTGTATCTTGGAAGACGGTCACCGTCCTCCATTGGAGGACGGTGTATATATATATATATATATGGGAGCCGGTTAGGTCCTCCAATGGAGGACGGTCACCGTCCTCCAAGATCCATGTGGAGCTCCACATGACACCCAAAACACTTTTTGGGTGCCACGTGGAGCACAGGTGAACAGTTTAGATCAACATTAAAAAAAAAAATCGAAAAATAAACTTTAAACTCACAAGTCAAAGTTTGACAACTTTCATTGGTCAACATTTCACGGTTCAAAATATACACAGTGGTGTTGAGTTTTTAATTATATTTTTTTTCAAAAATGATCTAAGCAATGCACCCAAGGTCCACGTGGCACCCAAAAAGCGTTTTGGGTGCCACGTGGAGCTCCACGTAAAAAGTTGGAGGACGGTGTGAAGGACGAAGACAGTTCCTATATATATATATATATATATATATATATATATATATATATATATATATATATATATATATATATATAATCTTGAATTGAGGCCAGTCGAGCTGAGTTTTAAGTGACCCGGCTGTGGCTCAGCACGATTAAATATATATATATATATATATATATATATATATATATATATATATATATATATATATAACCTTGAATTGAGACCAGTCGAGCTGAGTTTTAAGTGACCCGGCTGTGGCTCAGCACTAAATTAATCGTGCTTTCATCAGTTAGGCCTGGCTTGGCTCTCGCGCCAAGCTAAATAAAGTAAAAGCTCTATTTTTTGAGCTAGGACAATTCAAGCTCTTGAGCTGGCTCAGCTCAATTGAAATCTTAGTCAGAGCTTAGCCAAGCTCCATAGGGTAAAATCTCTATTTTTTGAGGGTTACCTCTATTCGCACCCACCCAGATATTCTAGACAATGGATCTTGAGAGCCAAGGTACCCTCAAAAAATAGAGCTTTTACTCTAAGTATCTTGGCTTGGCTCCAAAAAGGGTACCTCCAAAAAAAGGGTAGTTTGGCTTGGCTCCAAAAAGGGTACCTCTGTTCGTGCTCACGCGTTCTCTGAAAGCGCCCACATTCCAGACCCCTTGAAAACCATTGATTGTTTCAAATCAGATGATGGATATCATGTTTCACCCATATACTCTACATAATGGATCTTGAGATTTTCGTGCACCTATCAGACACGCAATTTTTTATTCAATGTATCACAGATTCCCAAAAAATGGCACATCAAGCTCAAACGTGATTTCGATGAAATTTTTTGGAGATTTGTAACACATGGAATCAGAAACTGACCATATAATCGGTCCATCTAATCGGTATGTCATCATCTAAAGATCCATTAAGTAGAAGATGGGGGTGAAAAATGATCTTCATCATCCGACTCAAAGCATTCAATAATTTTTAAGGGATTGGGAATATGAGCGTTTTCAGGGAACGCATGGAGGGGAACAGAAGTACCCTTTTTAGAGACGAGCCACTTATAGCACACTTGCAAAGTCCCACCCTAGCCATCTTTAGGTATTTTTAAAACCTCACAAATAGAAATTGAATATGGAGTTTCCATGTTCGATCGAAACATGGGTTATATGTAATGCGTAAGAAAATTTGACTCATTTATAAGATCAAATTTGCTCCAGAGATTATGATTATGAACCGAGTTTGTTTTCAGCGAAACTGCTACAAAATCGCTTTATGATTATGAACCAAGCTTGTTTTTAGCGAAAGCGGGAGAATAGTTTTTTATAAAACAAACGAAATACGGTTGGCTGCTTTGAATCTGATGATGATATAATAGATTTTAAGATCATCGGCGTGTTAGAACAATAGGTTCAGATAGCAAAAGAAGATAAATATCAGAATTAAAATATACGCTGATCCGATTCGAGGCACGTTAAATATCATTATCTTTAAACCGAGATTTGCCTCTACCACTATGATCTAGTGGTCACCAATAGGTTACCGGCAAATCGGTTCCAGGATACAACGAACCGGCAGCGTATCCGTGTGATCAGATTTGGTGAATCTGATCACGCAACCAGAACACCAAAAAACTAAAGCGGAACTCTGAGAAGGAGAAAGTTTAAAGTCGCGGAGAAGAAATTTGCGAAAATATGCAGTATATCAAATGAGGGGTCTTGGGACCCTTTTATAGATAAAACAGGTGTAACCGAACGGACATATCCGTAAAACAAGTGTAACCGAACGGACATATCCGTAGCATATAACTGAACGGTCGGATAAGACATATCCGTTTAAAATTCAAATGGGCGGTTACACACTTATTCAAAAGTTTAGCCGACCCGACGGCACGCCGGCTCTTCGCTGCGCGCGTGTGTGACTGATGGGTTGCATGACGGTGGAAGCTACAAAATTCGGTGCCCCCTGAGTGAAGGCTACAAGCCTTGAGCCAAGACAAAGATATATAAGCCAAACCCAAAAAAGTGTTTACACGATGTGGGACAAATCCCAATTTCAAAAGCTTATTTTTTAAAACCTTTAAAATATCCAACAATCCCCCACTATTTTAAAGATTTAAAATAAAATTAAAAACTTTTCTTAAAAAAAATAAACAATCCCCCACTATTTTAAAGATTTGAAATAGAGCAACGCTAGAAAATGTGCATAAATGAAAATGTCTTACAGACTTGAATTTTTACTTTAGTGAAAATAATTCAAAATTTGTCAAGATTTTTAGTGAAACTAAGTCTTGAACTAACGATCTTATATGACAAATCGGAATTATTTCACACATATATTTCACATATTTTGGTGTTCAATAAAAGGTTAGCACATTTAGGCCCTATGCTAGTACCCTAGTTTTCGTAAGTGTTTATGAGATAAAGCCAAGTCTCATTGAAAGCGGCTCCACCTTCACACTTATATAAGCAAACCTATAAGAGATGTCCCTATAACTGTAACATCTCAACACATAGTGTTATAGGACTGTTAAGAGCAATGCTCTACCTCCCCTTATCCATTACAGGTGAAACACTACCCTTCCTGGGATGTATATGAGATTTATTTCTCATCAATGTACCACTTTAGTTCGACTTGTTTTTCCCTTTGAACCTAAACATTGATTAAATAAATATTAGGTAGGGTTCCCATCATAAGTGGTTGTTTAGGTTTAATGGCTTTAAACCCATCCCGATTGAAGTTTTATTAATCTCATCTCTGTCAAGGCTTTTAGTAAACGGATCCGCCTGATTTTCTGTAGACCTGACTCCAATTACTGAGATTACTCCATCTCTAAGTAATTGTTTTACATAGCTATGTCTTAGACCAATATGTCTATTTTTTCCATTATACGTTTGACTATAAGCCTTTGATAGTGTTGCTTCACTATCACAATGTATAGAGATAGGTGGCAATGGTTTAATCATAATTGGAATTTCTAGTAGTAAATTTAGTAACCTTTCTGCTTCTTTTCCACTTGCCGCTAAGGCAATGAATTCTGATTCCATAGTGGAATGTGTGATGCAAGTCTGCTTCTTTGATCCCCATGAGATCGCAGCACCTCCAAAAGTGAATATCCATCCACTTATAGACTTTGATTCTTCTGAACCAGATATCCAACTTGCATCGCTATATCCTTCTAAAACGTGAGGATATCCAAAAAATTGTAAACCATAATTAATAGTACCCTTTAAATATCTAAAAGCACGCGAAATGGCATTCCAGTGAATAGACCTAGGGTTACTTGTAAATCTACTTAACTTACTTACTGCAAATGCGATGTCCGGTCGTGTACAATGCATTGCATACATAAGGCTACCAATAACCCTTGCATATTCTAACTGTTGCACACATCGTCCATCATTTTTAGTCAATTTAAGATTAATATCTAAAGGTGTATTGGCAGATTTCAAATCAAAATAATTAAATCTTTTCAAAATCTTTTCAACATAATGAGATTGAGTTAAAGTTAATGTATTTTCATTTCTTATAATTTTGATTCCCAAAATTACATCTGCCTGACCCATGTCTTTCATGTTAAAAGATGAACTTAAGAAGTTTTTAATTTCTAAAATAACTTCTAAATTAGTTCCAAAAATAAGTAAATCATCTACAGAAAGACATAATAACACCATTATTATGAGAAAATTTATAATACATACATTTGTTGGCTTCATTAGTTTTGAATCCAAAATTGGTAATAGTATTATCAAACTTTTCATGCCACTGTTTTGGTGCTTGTTTGAGCCCATATAGAGATTTAATAAGTTTACAGACTTTCTTTTCTTGTCCAGGTAGAACAAATCCTTCTGGTTGTTCCATATAGACCTCTTCTTTTAAATTACCATTTAAAAAAAGCGGTTTTAACATCTATTTGATGGATTTGTAACTTATGTATAGAAGCTAAGGCAATTAGAAGTCTTATAGTCGAAATTCTAGCAACGGGTGCATAGGTGTCAAAATAATCAACACCTTCCTTTTGTTTATATCCTTTGGCAACCAATCGTGCCTTAAATTTTTCTATAGTTCCATCTGTTCTAAGTTTTCTTTTAAATATCCATCTACATCCTATGGGTTTAGATCCTTCTGGTAAGTCTACTAATTTCCATGTTTTGTATCCCATTATTGAATCAATTTCATCATTGATAGCTTCTTTCCAAAAAGCACTATCTCTAGATTTCATTGCGTCGTTAAAAGTGATAGGATCATCATTTACATTTAGACACAAATGTTTTTTAGTACTTTTGGCCCTATTTCCTTCAGTCAAATAGATATAATAGTCTTTTGAAAGACTAGTTTCAAATCGTTGACGTTTACTTCGTCGAGGTTCAATGATGACCTCTTCATCACTTGAAGATTCAATAACTTCTTTAGATTTAGAAGATTTTCCATCTTCATAAGATTTACTTTCAATATTTAATTTATTAGTTAGAGTAGTGAACTTAGATTCATAGAATATAGCATCTCTAGATTCTATTATAGTATTTTTATCGATGTTATCATTAGATTCCATAACTAGAAATCTATAAGCTTTACTATTTTGTGCATAGCCAATAAATGCACACTCAATAGATCTAATCCATATCTTAGGTCTTTTAGGATCTACTAATCTAACAAGTGCCCTACACCCCCACTCTTTAAAATAGGCTAAACTAGGTTTTCGATTCTTCCAAAGTTCATAAGGTGTAATTAAACTTTTCTTCTGTGAAATTCTATTCAAAATGAGTAGCAGTTAAGCTTCACCCCATAAATTTTTATCGGAATTAGTGTTAACTAATAATGCATTAGTCATTTCTACTAATATTTTATTTTTTCTCTCGGCAACTCCGTTTTGTTGTGGCGTATAAGGAGCCGTCACCTCATGACGAATTCCATGAATTTCACAGAAATCGGAGAATTCACTTGACATGTATTCTCCACCCCGATCAGATCTAATGACTTTTATTCTTTTATTTAATTGATTTTCTACTAAAGCTTTATAAACCTTAAATTTTTTAAAAGCCTCATTTTTAGTATTTAATAAATATATATGAGCATATTTTAAAAATTCATCTATAAAAGTAATAAAATATTGTTTTCTTCCTCTAGTAGGAATATTTAAATCACAAATATCATTGTGTATTAAATCTAATAAACATGAATTTCTAATAACACTAGGAAAAGGTTTTCTAGTAATTTTAGTCTTAGCACATATACTACAAACACTACTAGCAAAAGATTCATGTTTTGGAATTAAATCTAAGTTACTCATACATTTCATAGACCTATAATTTAAATGTCCTAATCTATCATGCTATAAATTAAAAACAGAGACCAAGTAAGAAGAAGATGAGATTTTATTGATAGGATCAGTTACATTGAGTTTGAACATGCCTCCCATGGCATATCTTTTTCCAACAAATTCACCATTTTTGGATAAGATAAACTTATCTGATTCAAATACAAGTTTAAAACCATGTTTAATCAATAAACCACCCGAAACAAGATTCTTGCTGATATCAGGTACATGGAGCACATCAGTAAGTGTAACGACTTTTCCGAATGTGAAATTTAATTTCACTTTTCCACGTCCTATGATCTTTGCCGTAGATGAGTTTCCCATGAAGAGATCTTGATCATCATCAGCTTTGTCATAAGTCACAAACATGTCACGATTATTACACACATGTTTTGTGGCACCAGTGTCGATCCACCATTCATTGATGTCACCAACTAGATTGACTTCCGAAAGAACGACTACGAAGTTGTTTTTCACTTCCACTGCATTCGCTTGATTCTTCAACTTCTTGAAGAGGCGAAAATCCTGTTTGAAATGTCCGGGTTTCCCACAGTGATAGCAACTACCATTCTTCGATACCATGGTCTTATTCTCCTTGACGAATTTCTTATTCTCCTTAGAATGAGCATATCCTCTCTTCCTCTTCTTGGACGGTCCACTAAGAACCTTAGACTCAACCAAGTGTGCTTTTGATGTCATATCAATGTGATCTTCTGTTTTGTCCCTAACTCGGGATTCTTCCTCAATACGTAAATGAAGGAGAAGATCTTCCATAGAAATCTTCTCATTATTATGCTTAAGAATTTTTCGGTAATCTTTCCATGATGGAGGCAACTTGGCGATTACCGTACCAACCAGAAAATTCTCATCGAAATGAGAACCATTAGCAACCATATAATTAATAATAACTTGAAAATCATGAACTTGGCTAAGAATAGGTTTATCATCAACCATCGTAAAATTAAAAAACTGACTGATAATATAAGAATTATACCCTGAAGTTTCAGTTTTGTATTTCTTCTCGAGTGCATCCCAGAGTTCCTTTGAAGTGTCGTAAGTGCGGTAGACGTCGAACAAAGAATCCGACAGTGTATTCAAAATGTAGCCTTTGCAAGTGTAGTCGTCATCGTCCCATTTCTGCTTTTTACGGCCTTCAGCGAGGGTCAATGATTCGGTAATAGTCGGACACGGAGTTGTGATAACGTATACAACTTTTAGTGTGGTTAACAGAAAATGCAATTTCTGTTGCTACCGTTTGAAATTCGAACCATCAAAACTGTCTAACTTGTGGATGTTGTTAGGCAGCGCTGAATGAATCTTATCATTCACTAGAGCAGAAGTGGAGGACAGAATATGAGCCATAAATCTCAGTTTAAAATTGTTACCAATAGGTTACCGGCAAATCGGTTTTAAATTGTTAGAACAATAGGTTCGGGTTACAAAAGAAGATAAAGATCGGAATTAAAATATACGCTGATCCGGTTCGAGGCACGTTAAATATCGTTGTCTTTAAACCGAGATTTGCCCCTACCACTATGCTCTAGTGGTCACCAATAGGGTACCGGCAAATCGGTTCCAGGATACAACGAACCTGCAGCGTATCCGTGTGATCAGATTTGATGAATCTGATCACGCAACCAGAACACCAAAAACTAAAGCGGAACTTTGAGAAGGAAAAAGTTTAAAGTCGCGGAGAAGAAATTTGCGAAAATATGTAGTATATCAAATGAGGGGTCTTTGGGCCCTTTTGTAGATAAAATCGGTGTAACCGAACGGACATATCCGTAAAACAGGTGTAACCGAACGGGCATATCCGTAGCATATAACTGAACGATCGGATAAGACATATCCGTTTAAAATTCAAATGGGCAACTTATTCAAAAGTTTAATTAAATACGCCACATACTACACATTGCCGTGCGTCTGTGCGTCTGCGCGTGCTGCGATGCGTGCTCGTGCGTCCGTTCGGCTCGGCTTGCGGCGCAAGCGTGTGTGACTGATGGGTTGCATGGCGGTGGAAGCTGCAAAATTCGGTGCCCCCTAGGTAAAGGCTACAAGCCTTGAGCCAAGACAAAGATATATAAGTCAAACCCAAAAAAGAGTTTACACGATGTGGGACAAATCCTAATTTCAAAAGCTTATTTTTTAAAACCTTTAAAATATCCAACAGGGCGTACTATCAAACAGTCACATGTTGACTCCACATGACACAACCTAAAATGTGAGCACGAATCACTTCTTACGGTATGCTAAGATCATTCATTTTTAAGGATGTGTGCCACATAAAATCAACATGTGACCGTCTGATGGTAGGCCCATTATCTCAAAATCCATTTTGTAGGAGCTTGGATTAAAAACGATCTCCACTCAAAATTTTAATAGACTTAAGTTCAAGTTTAACCTCCTAGGCCCACTAGGTTCTCATATATGATAGGCACATTGGGCTTCACTTGCACTATTTCACAAAACCTTTGGACTACAAATTTTCAATTTTTAATTGGAAATGGATAATTCACTTCTTACGAGGTATTTTCTTTTTTTTGAATGTTAAAGAATATTTTCATTAAAAAAAATAAAAATACAACAAGGGAGCAGAAGCGAGATACTCGGACAGAAGGCAAGAAAGGCAAACGGAATATCGATCATAACAAAACAAAAGAAAGCAATACAAAAAAATCAGAACAAACATAGCCTATGCCAGCCCTAGTGTCTTTCATAAACTGAGGGATACACCACACACGGCCCCAGAACTCCAGATCTCTGAGAATATCTTCGCAAATAGCCAGCCACATCCTGAACCTGCCCTCGAAAATTCTGCAATTACGTTCTCGCTAAATGGCAGTAAATGTTGGATTTTTTTTTTTTATGGAAACTAAAATTCTTATTTTGTGTGGCCCACACACACTAGGATTTTATAAAACTTTGGATTGCAGTTGCTTGAAATTATAAAGGGCATTATTGAGAATTGAAGGAAACTTCAAGGTTTCCTAATTTACATGTGACTCTTATTCCTATTAGAATACCTTGATGGACGGTATTCTAAGCAGGGCTTGACTCTTCATGCTATATATATTGGTGAACGTCCCCCGCTCACTACACACAAGTCTTTTGGCATCTTTCCATCAAGAGAGTGTAGCAGGAAAGGCGGGTAGAGTCACCTTCTTCTTCCTTGTAGAGAAGGCTTCGGAATTAATACATCGGATTAAAGCTAAAGCGACGATCACGATCTTCGCGATAAGGTACGCACAAATATTTTAATTTATATGAATTGTAGATTTAATGTTTTGATTGATCATACGCCTAGATCCTAGGGCAATTATTTTGAGTGGTCGGATCGATAGATCCAACAATTGGTATCAAAGCAAGATTCCGCGTATGAGTAATCATAACATAAATAATTTTTCAAAGGGGACGATTTCCTCTTGGGTTATTGATTTTTTTCTGAGATCTGACGTCTTCTTTCCAACCCTTCTCTCCAAGGTCTCATATTTTTTTTTAATGAAGAACTTGTTTTAGGATTTCATATGTATCCAGCTATTAAAGGTCATAGCTATATTTTATTATTTCATCTAAAATTCAGCACTTAGTTGATCGCTTTCCGGTTAAGGAAGCTTACAACAAATCACTACTTTCCTTAGTTGATGGGGTCCAACTTATTCATGAATAAGGTGATAAGAGAGAGAGAGAGAGAGAGAGAGAGAGAGAGATGGGTTCACCAAATCCCATGCATCACCCACCCTCCCTTTTAAGCCTTTTGGAGGCTACCGTAGATTTATTCTTAGGTAGCTTGGTGTTGATTTGTTTTCTATTTAATAGGAAGAGTTTATATTTGCTGGCCATATTAAAAATAAATAAATAAATAAATCTTAGGCTTTATGCAAATTTCTGACATCTATGAGACCATTAAGATAGACTTGGATTCATATGCGTACCACCAACACGATACATGGATCGGTGCCTAATATGGGCTCCTTTGATTAAAAGAGACAAACAAACATCCGTTTATTCAATCCTTTATTATTTATGTATTGCTGTAAATTCTAATGCATTGTTATTTTGAAGCTTTCTTGGCTAGTTATCACATATGATTGATCAAGTTGAATTTGGAATTAAAGCCAATCCATGCAATTTTCATGTTTGATCAATCTCAACAAGACCTTTAGTGCTCGACGAAGAGCACCTAATTAAAACCTTTCTTTTTGGAGACTTTGCCCAAATGGACAATGGGTCCTGCTCTCCTACATGTGGAGGGAAACTATGGAAACGAGCGTGACTGTGTTGTTTGGGAAACCACACAAATTTTTTAGCTAGTTAAAATCAAAGTTAAGCTACAAGAAATTTTTGCTTTTGGTGACCTAATAATATGTCTAGCATATTAGTATTACGTGTGCTTTTGGATCTTTGGTTTGATCCTATGGCCTAAGTGTATGTGTGTGCAAGCTCATAGGTCTATGACCTAAATTTTATCATTATAAATTTATTTAAGCATTGTTTCGTGATTCTCTTGACTATTTGCATGCTACACACATACACTTTACGGTGAGTTAGTTAAACTCTTGAGACTACAGGTCTAAGTCTTTCCAATGGGGTTAAGGAAGACTGCTAAAGTGGTCGTTCGAGGGACTATAATTGAAGTAGGATTGGATCTGCCCAAAGGTAACCATTCTATAGAGATTATTATTTCTTGAATTTTGAGATTCTATCTCATTAAGATCACCTTGTGCACTGATTTGTATGAAGTTATTGATTCTGCTTAAAAGTGATTCATTAATTTCGTGTAAATGGGGTAAGTAGAATAGTCGTAAGTGTGAAGGAGAGAGAATGATGATTCTCTTGCCCAAAGGTAGTGAATCATCGGAATCAAACCGGATACATAAGTGATTAGGTCTACGTGCATTTTTCTGCGCTCCGGGGGAGAAGATAGGTTGTACACTCAGTTTCTGCCCAAAGGTGATGTTGGATGATGCACATTCTCTATACCCAAAGAGTGGATTAATTGCACATGATAAAATACTCTAATCAATTCGTTCATACCCCTAATACGAATTGTTTTATTCTTGGTGGATATTAATGACTTAAAGTCATTTTGGAGTCCTTTGTGGACATTAGTCTTTTAGACTTTTTGGTGATATGTTATCATGTCTATGTCTTTGGTGGATATTAATGACTTGTAGTCATTTTGGAGTCTTTTATGGATATTAATCCTTTGGATTTTATGATTTCGTAACATTTTTTCATTCACTAGTGATGCATTTATTATTATTCTTTGAAATTATAGAGTAATGGAAGGGACTTCTATTCAGAAAAGTTTGACAGGGATAGAACATTTGAATGACTCTAATTATACTTCTTGGAAAATAAACATTGAGATCATTCTTGGTTGTTCAAATTATGACTTTATTCTTACAAAGAACAAGCCTCCCCCTCCACCAGCGAATGCTACGGAGTCTGTAAAGACTTATTTTACTCGGTGGGAGAAGGCTAATAGGTTATCCATGATGATTATTCGTGCTTCTATTAGTGAAGTCATTCGAGAAGGTACAGAATCTACCGAAACAGCGAAGGAATTACTTGAGAACATTCAGAATCAATTTGTAGGCTCAAAGAAGGCTTTACAGTATGAATATTTGGGTCAACTCATGAACCTTAAGTATGATGGTAATGGAAGCATTCGTGAGCATCTTCTTAAGTTATCTACACTGACTATTAAACTTCGTCAACAAGGTATTAAATTTGAAGAAGCACTGGTAGTTCACATGGGTGTTCGGTCATTGTCAAGCGCTTATGACACTTTTAAAGTCAACTACAATGCTCAAAAGGAGTAATGGGATCTGACTCAACTTATCACACTTTGTGTTACTGAAGAAGAACGTCTTAAAGGCTCTAAAATTGAATCTACGCATCTAACCCTCAACAAGAGTAGCAAGAAGAATTTCAAAAAATGAGATTTCAACAATAACCGAAAAGACAAAGGTAAAACAGTCAAAGATCAAGCCAATAATGGGTGCTTCTTTTGTAAAAAGAAAGGTCACATTATAAAGAACTGTTTTATGTTCAAAAAATGGTTGAAGGAGAATCCTGATGACATTCATCATGAGGAGAACTTTAAGCCAACCGAATGATAAAGATTCTTATGAACATTTTTTTAATTTTCAGCTATTTGACTACTTTTGTTGTTATTGGTGGTTAATTGTTATGTTGGACTTTATTATTATCTCTCTAGTATGTCATTTTGTGGGATCGTAAAGCATTTAGACTTTACATTTAAGTGGGAGTTATCTCACTTCTAAATTACAATTATCATTGATGCATCTTAAAATCTTTGTCTTTTATATATGGGTGGAGTTTTTCACAAAATCAAGTTGAATTTTTCTATAATTATATTTTTGGTGGAGTATTCCATAAATTGAGGGTGAAGTTTTTTCACAATGGTGAGTGAAAAAATTAAGTGGCACACCTTGGTGGCACACCTTGGTGAGTGAGCCAATAGAAAAATTTTATTTTGGGAGGAGTTTTTATCAAATTAAGGGTAAAGTTTTTCACAATTTTGGGTGGCATACCTTAGTGAGTAAGCCAATAAGGTTTTACCTTAATTTTTCCTGTGAGTATTGGTACTCTTTTGAATTTGCTCGGAGTTAAACATGATTAGGCACCACGTTAATAACTTCTTGTTCTGAGGATCAGGTGAAGTATTTCACAAGCCAGAGTTTTCTGGATGTCAGAACAACATACGACGAGTATGGAGCGGGACATTATAGATTTGCACATTCTGGTTGTGCATTTAGTTTACATGTTAAATTGGTTATCATCTCTCAAATTTATTGTTAATTATAGTTTTGTGACCATGGAACTGTCGTAGTATCGATTTCAGAAAATGGTATACTATGTGCATTCATGATTCATTTCTATATTTTCATTGAATTTGGGTGATTTTGGGAATGTCTAAATTATTTCAAACAACGTTTTATTTTCAGAGTGCACTCATTTTGGTTGTCTAATCCAGTGGGAGTCGTTTTTAAAAACATAGTCCGTGTGTGGACCAAGTGAGAGATTGTTGGAATTTTTTTTTTTATGGAAACTAAAATTCTTATTTTGTGTGGCCCACACAGACTAGGATTTTATAAAACCCTGGATTGCAGTTGCTTGAAGTTATAAAGGGCATTATTGAGAATTGAAGGAAACTTCAAGGTTTCCTAATTTACATGTGACTCTTATTCCTATTAGAATACCTTGATGGACGGTATTCTAAGCAGGGCATGACTCTTCATGTTATATATATTGGTGAACGTCCCCCGCTGACTACACACAAGTCTTTTGGCATCTTTCCATCAAGAGAGTAGCAAGAGAGGCGGGTAGAGTCTCCTTCTTCTTCCTTGTAGGGAAGGCTTCGGAATTAATACATCGGATTAAAGCTAAAGCGACGGTCACGATCTTCGCGATAAGGTACGCACAAATATTTTAATTTATATGGATTATGAATTTAATATTTTGATTGATCATACGCCTAGATCCTAGGGCAATTATTTTGAGTGGTCGGATCGATAGATCCAACAGTAAAGACACTCCTAACCCCCCATTCTATAAAGAAATGCAATCAGTGATGACAACCAATTTTTTTCTACTCAACATATAGATGGCCGGAAATAAAATTCTCAACGGTTGAAAACTAATCCAAAATCATTCCAAAATGATATGACACCTCGATTAAATTCCTGAACAAAATGTGTAATGTCTTTCCACCATCTGAATCCTCTAGCTGCATCTTAGATTTAAATCCCAGCCCCCTCTAGCACAGTTGTAATCACTAGCGATTGCAACAGACCAATAAGAATTCAGATTATTTCGTAATCTCCAAATTCATTTGCACAGTAATGCGCCATTAAAGTTAGTAATGTTTCGGACTCCCCCGCTCCAATGAAATCTGCTCATAATCACATTCAACTGATGGACTACAATAGAAGGACATCTGAGCATATTCAGGTGATAAACTAGAATATCAGAGAGAGTAATCTTAATTAGTGTAAGTTTGCCCGTCATTGATGAAGGCTTGCGTTTCTAAGTTGACAGCTTATTCTCCACTCTCTTGATGATCGAATCCCAAGCTCTCTTCTTAGGCACCCGTATGCATAGTGCCAACCCCAATGTGCAAGTATGTCGAAGGAAGGGAACCGATCCGACAACCAAACCAGCTCCTCCACCCGATTCTGATCCATATTCATGCCCATGGCTTTAGTCTCTTATCAAAAATAATTTTTTGCCCATTGCATACCAACATAAATAAGAGCGGAGACACTGTGTCTCCCTAATCAAACAACCTTTGATCAAAACGAATGAGCAAGTCGATGACTGACCTCAATGGATTCATGAGTACCCTCATTACCAATTTATACAAACAACCTACCAAACGGATGAGCCTAAAATCATCTAAACCTTCGGTTCCCTTTTTCTTGGGGATGAGAACGATCAATGCAGCACAAGTTTCCTGATTCAAAAATTCTTTAAGCTGCGTTTGGGAATGTGAATTTGGATTTGGATCACCTAAATCTAAATCCACCGTTTGGTTTCATGCTTTTGTGTTTGAATTTGGATTTAGTAAATCCACCAAATTTTAGAAATTCATGGATGTAATGCAAAAACGTGAATTTATATATAACACCTCCAAGGTGTTATTTGAAAATCCAAATTTTACACCAACGTATAATTGGCTGTGTTTAGTGAATAAAAAGGCTATTATCCAGTGCTATCATTGATACGATTCAACCTGTACCCAAATCGATCCAAATCGGTGGTACCCAACTCGAATTAAACTAAACCGAACTGGGCTGAACCGATGGTAAATGGACCGGATTGAACAAGTACCAAACCAAACCAGACCCAACCCGAACTGACCTAACCCAAGCTTAATTAGTTACTGAAACGACTAGAAAACTAGTCGTTGGGCTGCAACAGCTAGTTTATGGCCATTGCATCCCACCTTTGTACAGTGTATCTTGGGTTTTTTTTTTTTGTGGTTACACCAATTTTCGATTTTTTTTTTTGTTTTTGCAGCCCACCTTTGTAGAGTGCACCTTGGGCGCAACCAAGAAATTATTGGTTGCACCCATTTTGGATTTTTTTTCAATTTTTTTATTTTTATTTTTGCAGCCCACCTTTATACAATGCACCTTGGATACAACCGAGAAATTATTGGTTGGACTCATTTTAGATTTTTTTTCCATTTTTTTCAGTTTTTGTTTTTGCATCCCACCTTTTGTATAGTGCACCTTGAGCGCAACTAGAAAATTGCTGGTTGCACCCATTTCCAATTTTTTTTCAATTTTTGTTTTGTTTTGAAAGCCTACCTTTGCACAATGCTCCTTGGGTGCAATCAAAAAAATATTGGTTGTTCCCATTTTTGATTTTCGCAGACACCTTTATAGAATACACCTTAGGTGCAATCAAAAAATTACTAATTACACCCACTTTTTTTATTTTTCTATTTTTGCAACCCACTTTTGCTTGTGCAATGCACCTTGAGTGCAATCAAGAAATTGTTGGTTGAATCGAAACCAAAGCAAACTAAACTGAACACTGAAAAAATTAGTTACAGCTCTGGAATGGTTTAGGTATTGGAGGAATTCACTGTACCGAAACCAATACTGATATATTTCGATTCGGTCTCATTTGTGGTGTATTGAACCGAAAACTAAAAAAATAAGTTTCAATTCGGTTTAACATATCGAACTTGCATCCCTACCTACATAGAATAAAGGAAACCAATGAAATATAAATTCTTTTTATAAAAAAAAAAGCCAAATAAAATATCTATAAATCTTTTGGTCAAATCTTAAGGCAATACTTAGACATCCAAACAAGAGATTTACAAATATATTTTAAATTATAAATTTGAAATACTTGAATTTGAAATCCCCAAGTCCAAATCCATGTTCTCAAATGCAACCATGGTAAAATTCTTAAAACACCTTACACAAATCATCCTTCAAAAACTCTCAAAATACTTAAATAAATTTTATTGGGTAGCCGTCCGGGCCCAAGCTCTCTTACTGTTACCTTCAAAGACCGTTTTCTTTATTTATTCATACAGTGAACGCAGCTTCCACCCGAGCTCTATCATCGGCTAAAATCTGATTAAATTGTAGATCAGCAGGGAACGGCCTGGTAGAGAACTTGACATTACGGGAAACAAAATATTCCGAGATCACAGTTCTGACCTCCTCTGTTAAGAGATTGAACTCTCATTTATGGATAGAGGAAATCCAAAATGTGGGCTCTAAGTATAGATCACAGTGATATTAAAACCCACATTTTGAAAGGTTTTGCTTACTAAGCATTTTCTATAGATTGGTTTCTCTATTTTTATAAATATTTAGAGGTAAGTTATGAATACATGGGTCGGGCCAGACTGGGCTTGAGCATTGAAAGCTTGATGGAAGCTGGGCTTGTGCTTGGAATCATAAGCCCACCAGACTCGGGGCAAGTTCAAATATTTTGGACCAGGCTTTGGTCTATCTTAGGTTGGCCCAAAGCCAGCTCATTGACAATCCTACACGCAACCTGCTTGACCCATTCCAACAGTCAAGCTTACAAGCCCAACCCAATTTACAAATCAGGTCGGGAGGGACGGGAAGCCGACCCATTGACCGCCCTAGAATAAAAAGAAAGAAAACGTTAGAAATTAGAAACCTTTACATGAGGCTGGTGTTACTACCACACCACTTTATGTTACAGCTACTTTATTTGAGCGGTGGAAAAATCAGTTGATCGCTTTGAATCAAATGATGAGGATTGTTTTGCATTCCAATTTTCCACATCATTGATCTTGACCTCATGCGCCTGACATCATACGGTCAGATGATGATTCAACATGACATACATCTCCAAAAGTGAGCATGATCACAACATATTGTCAAAGGTAGTTCATGTTCCCTTTTTGGGTTGTGTAATCTGACCGTCTGATGGTAAGCCCATGATCTCAAGAATCTATTGTGTGAAAGATTGGATGGAAAACAATCTCCATCATCCCATTAAAAGTAAACTGGTTTTTTCCTTTGCTTAATTGAGGTGGCTGTAACATAAAGAGCTGTGGTAGTAACACCAGCCTTACATAAAGAAGATATTTTGACAAGCCAAATTAACAGGCACGAAATTGCCTAAGTCACATTCTACATTAAGCGGCAGTTCCATGCTCCTTCCACATGGTGTATATATAAAGAGATTGACTATAAATATTATATAAGGAGATTGCCTATAAATAACTTAACAGCAACACAAACTGAGATGATGCAGCAGATACATATGATGGCCTCAAGCAGCTTTCTGAGAAACTACGAAACTCCTCGGATCGACGGTAATGCTCTTCGTGCAGTTGTCTGTTTTGTAAATGCCGACCAGTCGATCCGCTAATTCGAACATGTTATTTCTCAGGCTACAAGTGACAACAAAGACAATAAAATTTAATATTAAAAAAAAAAAGGTGATTAAACAGATAAAATAACAGAAAAGAAATAAGTGAAATTTTGATCAAAACAGCCGAAACGTACTCAGTTTAGCGACTCGATTATCTAAGTCTCATACCTTATGATAACAAACTGTGCATCTTTAGTGCGCTCTTTCACGTAATGACCGACAATCGACACATTTTTGAAATCTGCAGGATATTTAAAACCCAAATAAAATTATAAAAGAGCAAAATAATACAACACAACGAGAAAAAAGTGAGTAAATTGGCAGTGAGGGAAAGTTACCCAGAGCGGCATCAATCTCGTCCATTACATAAAGTGGGGTTGGTTTGTAGTGATGGAGTGCAAAAACCAAAGCTAATGAACTTAAAGTCTGATAGAAGGACAAAAAATGAAGAAAATGGCAAGTAAGTTTAGGAGATTAAATATACTTAGGAATTCTTATCAACAACTAATTTGCATATATAATAGAAAACATATTTAGACCAGTTTCTCCAATAACTTAAGTGTCCAACTGCCAGAAAATGCCCACACATAAATTACACCTGTAGCAGTAAATAATCATAAAGTGGGTGGGTTTCCAGTGTAGTTCAGAAGCAGAGTCTAAAAGCAATAAAACTTGTGGGAGCAGTTAATTTCTGGTTTCTGAAATCAAGATGCTTAAAAATCCTGCCTGATGCAAAATTTACGAAGAGAATGATGGACCTTGTGTGCAGAGCATGGATCAAAATATCGTCCGATACCGATACGTATCGGACGATACGTATCGGTATTGGACTCGAACGATACATTGAATGTATCGATACAGACCGATACCGATACGTATCGTCCGATACGCATCGTTTTGGAGCTCGGACGATACGTATCGGTAACCCGATATTTTAACCCATGGTGCAGAGGCATATGAGGTATGCTTCTGTAATAATCCAAATCACTAAAAATGTGTTCGGCAACGATTCCGTGATCCCATTTCCCACTTCTGGGGGTGAAAACCAAAAAAAATGATGGCAATTACCATTTCATAACTCTCAAACCCGCAACTGATTACCGCAAACGCTGGTTTGCACAAAAGATGGGAAAGAATCTGGAAGAGGCTAAAACCCTCTTCCGGATTCCAGCATTTGTGGAATCAGTTGGGAAAAGCGTAAAGGAGGGTGCAACCAAACTGTATTACCTAGGAACTACTACTTTTGGGACTTTAGCCGTGCCGACACTTGGACACGTCCCATCACTTGGTGGCACTTGGATACATGACGAAACTTGGTGACACTTGGACACCCCTCAACATAGCACAATACTTCTGAACATGAATAAGAATATCACATAATACCATCAAAATGTTCCTCCTTTTGACACAATAAAATGAACCGTCATTTTAATAAAAAAAAAAAGTGCAAAGTTTAGTAACATATAAAATAAAAAGCTTGGGTCCTTGAAAATGATTTGTATAATATATTATACTTTTAGTTAGGTTCATGGCATATATTATGTACCTTTTCATTACATATCTCAATTGGCTCTATAATTTCCCTTCAATTTTTTTCTATATACGCTTTATTTTATTTTATTTTTAAAATTATTTTTCTTATGGTTGTGTCGTCGTAGTGTCGTCGTATTGGAATCTTTAGAAATTGGTGTGCCAAACATCTATGACACCTTGATACTTGGTACCCGTGCCACATGTGTAGGTAACACTGATTAAAGCATAATGCAGTAATTCTTCACTAGGATAAAAGGAATCACCTTTTCACCACCAGATAAGTTTGCAATATTTTTCCAGCTCTTCTTTGGGGGCCTGACACTGAAAACAACACCTTCAGAGAAAGGATCTAGAGAGTCAACTAGCTCCAATTCCGCATCACCTCCAAGTGTGATCATCTGTACCAAAATAATCTAACTTAGAAATCCGAACAGTGAGCAGAAATGTATAAACAAGTGACAGATTTTACAAGTTGAGAAAAGTAATTTGACTTACGAGAAAGTTTCTCGTAACAGTTAATGCAGAAAAGTAGTAGAACCATGATTCAAAATTAAATGTATCGGTTTCGGTCCCCACAGAAACGAAAATTTGAACCGAAATTTCGGTCAAAATATGTATGGAGGGGAAATTTTCAGCCGAAATTTCGGTTTTAATTTTCGGTTTTGGTCATGCCCAAAACCGAAAACAAAACCACTATTTTGATCCTTGAGTAGAACAAAATAAGAATTTACGCTACTTGTAATATAAGTTAAGTTAAAATAAAAATTTGTTGAACCTGATACATTTCCTTCAACTTAAGAGATATGGCATTGAAACCTGCCATGAACTCGTCCAATCTACAACCACAATTGTAAGGATCATACGAATTAGTTACAAGAAGAAAAGAAAAAATCACGAAACAGGCAAAATTGCAAAGCATCTGAAATGAGCTAATAATATGACCAATGTTCGTTACAGTAGTCAACTTAGTCATTGAAGACGCCTAGGCTGACCTGAGCCCAGGAGCAACATATAAATTTGGGTACCTATGTTCTTGCCTACATTCGAAACCCAGTGAAACACATTGACTGCTTGGAAGGAGATCGTTTTTCACCCCAATCTTCCACACAAAGAATCTTAAGATCATGATCTTACCATCAGACGGCCAATTTTTTATTCAACGTAGCAGCAGAGATCCTAAAAAAATGGTACATTTGAGCATGATGCGTACCATGTAATTTTAGAGTTTTTTTGGGATCTCTAACACGTGGAATAAAAAACTATCCGTCTGATGGAACGCACATGGTCTTCATCATCTGATTCCAAGAAGTCAATGGGTTTTACTGAATGTTGGATGTAAGCGCTTTCAGTAAACCTGTAGGCGCGAACAGAGGTACCCTCTAAAATTTATATATATCATAATTTTAGGGAATACCTATTTAATCTGGGTATATATAACATACTATTACAGACATATTTGTATAGAGTATAGACTATAATAAAGTCAATGGGCAACTACTTAGGCAATCTCCCAGCATTCTAGAATCTCTCGCCTGGGATCACCAAGAAATTTTAAGACATTGATCGTGACTGAACATGTCATAATTACTAGAGCATCTACTTGCCGTTTCTTCCTCAATTCGTCATATTGCTTTTTAAGATCATCGCGCTCTTGAGTTGCAGTGTTCAATTCTTCCACTCGTTCATTATATAAAGAAGACTTTTTCCAGTATCTGTAGTAATAAAATGCTCGTCAGGACTGAAAACAAAGTTACAAGCAGAATATGTCTTGTAATAAAGGGCTAATGTGTACTCTGAAATTGAATCCAGATTCGGATTCATTTCTTTTAGTTGTGCTTCAAGCAATGTCACCATTTCCAGTGCTCTTTTTAGATCACAAGCTTCAGTTAACGTCTGATCGGTCAGGGTTGCTTGAAGCTTTTCAGAATCTATTGCATCTTTCCGGATTCTGCAGCCACAAAATGTTTGTTCAAAGATTCATTATGAAAAGTGTTTGTATAGGGTAACTGACCCGTTCCAGACGGTTGCCATGTGGAGTGGCCATGTGTCCCCGTTCGATGGTAAGCCCGTCATCTAAAGATCTATGGTTTGTGAGTCAAAGCAGTCAACGCCCTTCAAAATGAAGGGCAACTATGTAAATATCTAAATTCAGTTTAGCCATTCATTTTAAAGAGCATTGACTGCTTTGAATCACATGATGGACATTTTTCCGCCCCAATATTCAGGACCATAGATTTTTAGATCATGGCCGTACCATCAAACAGAACACATGGTCATTCCACATGACACACATCATAAAAAATGACCCATTCCAAAACACCATATGGAACAGGTCAGTTACCATATACCACCTCCTGCGAGAAAACACGTTGAATTCCATGGATTGCTTCATTAGCAAGGATTACTGTTCCATATGTTTTGCTAGATCAATTTGTATATCGTCAAGCCTTTTCTCGTATCCTTTCCCCTTTGCTTCCCACTCTTTTGAAAGCTTCTTCATATCTTGTAATTTGAATTCAGCATCTACCTACAGATTCAGAAGATATTTGATATAAATAGAAAAAAAAAATGGATGGAAATTATTTTATATAATATTCATCTGCACAAAACCTCAGCTGCCCGCAGCTCATCCATAGTTTTCTTCAGTTGGTTATATTCTGTCTTAGCCCCATCAAGCACATCTTTATGTTTATCTATGATCTGTATAACAAATAAAAAACACATACACATTTAGGAAGTCTAGACACTAGTACAGAAGATGCTATAAGTTGTGAAGACGTGTAATTTAGTATGAAAGCAGCTAGAAAACCTCTTGTGTTTTTTTATAATTTTCTTGGACAATAAATGCCTTCTGTTCTATCTCTTTGAAGGTAGCTAACATCTTGTCCTTCTCATCAACGAGTCTTTCTTTCTCTTTCTTCGATTCTTCAATTCCTTTTGTTAACTTCTTTAACATTTTCTGACCCGTAACTATCTGAACCTTATGGCGGTTGATTTCGGTGCTGGTTTTGTCAATATCCTGACAAAGGAGTGGTGAACATTAACAAAACACGAGTATTATTTTAGATCACTTGCAATCTTGCATACTTTGATACTGAATATACTTACAGACTGAATCTTATTGACCTTTGACTTTTGATTTTTCAGTCTTTCTCCTCCTGCATTCTCAATTTTATTCTGAAGGTCTGACGCCTAAAAGAACACAAATGCGCAAAATCAAAACCAACAGCTAACTGTATGGAATAAGGACCAATATATTATTTATCCAATAATGTATAGAAAGTCACATGCTTAGAACCAAGGTATCAAGCTCAGTATCGCTATCGGGTATCGATCCATCTTGAACCGATACAGTACGGTGATACCGTATCAGCCATTTTCTTAATTCTTTTTTGAAAAAAATAACAAAAAAAATAGAAATAGGGTACCGATCATAGTGACAAATTTTGCCAAAATTCGGAGAAATTTCGCGAAAATAGCCGAATTGGGGTCAACCGAAAATTTCGACATAAATTTCAAAAATTTCAGCATTTTCCCCCCCTTTTTTTAATTTTTTTATATTCCGAATAAATTGATAATTTAATCGGTGAGCCAGCACACAGCTGCGTGAGATGCTTAACTGGGAATGAAACCTCTTATATAGGTGGGTAGAGTGTGGAGGTTTTTTCTCTTAAACGATGTGGGACTAAAATAGTTTGTAAAAAACAGCAACTCCCTTCTCCTTAGTTGCTTTCTCATCCCAACTTCTTCAGCTGGTAATCATTGACTGCCTTGAATCTGATGGCGGAGGTCGTTTTTCGTCCCCATCTTCTTCACAATGGATCTATGGATCGTGGGGATATCATCAGACGGTCGGTTTTTTACTATACACGACACATCTCAAAAGTGACCTTAAAATCATATGACCCCCATCACGCTCAAGCATGATTTTAGCGTCACTTTTTGAGATGTGTACCACGTGTAATAAAAAAGCGACTGTCTGATGGTACGCTCATAATCCATATATCCACTATGCAAAGGATGGGGACGAAAAATGACCTCAACCATCTGATCAAAGGCGGTCAATGCATGCCTAGTGAAGGAGGTGGGGTGAAAAAGCAGCCTTTGGGTGAGTATAACTGTACCCTTTTTCAATTTGTCATCTATAGCTCTATGCTTGAGCTTCATGTCAGTGCTTGGCCACTTGGATCAATTGCTATTTTTTTTTTTAAATATTAAATCTATTTTTTATATATTTTCAATTCCCGAAATTTTTCCGAAATGTATCGAAATTAGTCAAAAATGTACCCAAAGGACCCCCCACCGAAAAATTACTGAAAACGAAATTTGTCACTATGGTACCGATACCACTTTGGCCATTTGTATTTTGCTTGTTGTTTTTTTGTAAAAAGCAAAAAAATAGAAAATTAGTAATTGTATCTTTCAGTATCAGTCAATACTAACTCATATCAGTCGATACTGACTCGTATTGGTCTGATACTGATAGTGATACCATACCTGTATCGGGGTGGTATCGGTATCGATTCTCGACGAAACAGATACGTATCGCCGATATGTATCAGTATCTGTCGAGTTTTGATACCATGCTTAGAACACTACAAGAGGAAATGAAACATTGAAGGCGTGTACGTAATAGGATTGCGGCAGTCTTTGCATTGGTTCAGGCTAATAGTAACAGCCCTTGCAAAATTTTAAAGATCTAAGCACCCACCTTGTCTTTAAGTTTCTTAGATCCTTTAACGAGCCTCTCGAGCTCCTTTTCCTCGACAGATATGATCTTGCAGAGCTCCGCTAGCCTGTCCAGCTCATCCTTCTGAGGCGAGGATGCAGCCCGTAAAGAATCGAGCTGTTTTTCTATGTAACTGTGTTGCGCATTCAAACTCTCTATCTGTTCGGAAAGGATAAAATTAACAGCATCAAGATCCCAATAAAAAATTTAGGCTACAAGAGGTAATAACGTAAAACGGTTCAAAAGTTTGTGGATTGAATATGTACTCAAAGTCAATAGCCTAGCTCTTAAGATTCCCTTATTCATAATTTTTATAAGATTTAACACATTTTCTGATGACTGAGTCAAATTAAACTGAGAAATTGAAATACCAACTTCCAATACGAGATGTATGTTCATATAGCTATTACCTCTTTTTGACTTTTGGCTAATTCCATCTCCAGATGGGTTGCGGCTTTTTCTGATGCTTGATAAAGCGTGACTGCATCACTGATGCTTTTACGCAACACACTGAGTTGATCAACAAAATTAGCAAGCTCTTTCTCAGCATTTGCAACAGCTTCTCCAGAAACACTAGCTCGGATAGATGTCCCCATCTTACCACCACGTGGCTTGCTGCCACCACCACTCATCGTACCCGATTTTTCGAAGAGTGCACCATCGATTGTCACCACACGCCGGAACTCTGTGTTCCCACTATAAGCTATTCTTGTAGCCTAGTAAATACAACTTAGAAATATCGTTAGATCATTTATCAGTACTACTAACTTACAAAGAAGATAAATAGAAAGAGAGAACAATAGAAACTATTAATATAAAACATGTAAAAGGTGCATTCCCCGAAAATGGGATTATGCTTTCCCTCCAAGAAAGAGGTGACTATAAAGACTTCAAATAACAGGATTGTTTTTCTGTAAGCATAACGTTACTAAGAAAAGAAAATATATATACTATATAACCTAAATCATCCTTTAGCAGCATAATCTTCCAACAAGCCAGGCCATCCATTCGGGGTGGCAATGGGACATGCGTGGGCTGGGCCAGGGTAAACCCACGCCCGGCCTGGCAGATTTGAACTTTTCCCAAGCCTGTGGCAGGCTTATGATCCTAAGCCCAAGCGTGGCCATCATAAACATTCAAAGCCCAAGCCCGGCCCAGCCCGTTCCATTTATTTATAAATTACTTATTGATTTATAAAATTTTGCTTGATATTCATAGAAATAGAAACATTGATATATTGCAACTATCTAAAAAGAAGTTAATATCTATTCTCATGAAAGTGTAAAATTTATAAACAAAAAAACTATGGTTCTTTAAGGATTTTTGTATAAATATTACAAGTGAAACTCAATATATATACCATACATGAGAGCCCAACGTGCCTAAGGGGTTAAGCCCAAGCTCGGCCAGCGGGCCTAATGTCAAGCCGGAACCCTCCTTAAATCGGGCTGTGCTGAGCAGGCTGGGTGGGGCACTACTCCTACAAATATTCAAATCTCTGGATAACCTAAACATCAATTCCAACTCTCAAATCCCAGTCAACATTGAGTAACTGGAGTTGGCTATCCTCCACAATTCCGCATTCTAAAATCTCAAGATTTCCCCAATGAATCCCCTCAGCAAGTAACTCTACTATTCTCAAAAAAAAAAAAAATCCATTCCCTTGTTTTTCCAACATGCAAGTTTGAGAGTGTGGATTTGGATATCCATCAGGTCTTTACAATTTGAAGATCCCTAATCACTCGTACACGTAAAAAATTTAACTGCATATGCAACAAAGCTTAAAATAATAACCAGGAGCATGATCTTACCTGGTCAAGGTCTTTTGCGAGGACAGTGTTCCCCAAAGTAGCAAAAAAGGCTAGCTTCATCCGTTCATCCCGAACAGTGACCAGATCAAAAAGACGTGGAACTCCCTCCGGGGGATTAACTTTCTCCTTCAACTTACGTAAATGATCAACTTGTTTCTCCTGCACAGAAAGAAGTAACCATCTGCGTGAGAGACTGAATCACCATTAAATACAATGTAACTTGCCTATGAATTGGACAACCCGTTATGTCATTTTTACTTCTAATTTTAGTTTTTTTTCCTCTAGGTAGAGGGACTTTGTCAATGACATAATTGCCATTTGAGACTAGATTTCAATTGACAGAATTATTCATAACAAACAACTCTTGATTGCCAACACTTCAGAGTACATAAAACACATTACTAATTAATTTTTAAAATAAAAAATAAAATCAATAATTCTTGTAGTTCTTATGTTGATTCGAATAATGTTTTCTTTAGAAAGCAATCAAAGATTTAAACTGCTAGGTTTTATCCTAAAACATATTTCCAAGCTTCCTTGTGCATATTTATCAAACATGTGTCCTACCACAATCTATAGCGTGCTTTCCTCTCAAGTATACCCTTCTTCTTTCTTGATCAAATACAAGATAAAAACTATATGGCTTCAGGTAAATTTGTATGCACGCATCATACATATGTCCATAGACAAGTGTACGCAATAACATATCATATATTTAAAAGGAGAGAAATAAGGAGGTTAAAGTCTGGTGAGGCAAGGCATAAACCTCACCAAATAAACTATAAAAAACTTTTAAAAAATTATAGAACAATAGGAAAAAAAATCCAATATAAAAAATAATAATAGCCTAGCCACGTAAATCAAATGTGTAATGCAAGTCATCGTTTACAATCTACTAGAGGGTTAAAGTTAAAGCTATTATATTGATATAACATTCATTTAAAAGAATAAAAACGAATACAAAAAACAATTCAGAGTCCTTAGAAAAATTAGTCTAGAGATAATATGATGTTTTAAGCTTAAATGCATATAGTTAGGTACTTTTTATGCACAAATAGTAAACAAGAGGAAGAATAGTTATAATTGATTAATGGGTAAGTGAATAATTGAGTACAGTGATATTTTTTTACATACTGCATATAAGATATTGTGTACTGAATAAATAAAAAAAGTTATGAAACAGAGGGATAGATATGATGACTAATTGATGTCTCATTACTCATGGTTCAGGAATGATACACTATATATCAGTTGACACATAAAGCAGTTTTTCCTATTCAAACTTATAATTTGGATGATGAAAGCACTACCATATCAATTCAACAAGAAATCAGTAAAATTATGAAAATGAGAAGACAACACAGGGAACTATGCATAAACATGTACTAATTTATGGATACATGCCTCGAACCTTTGAAACTCCTAAAAATTACTGTCCAAGATTTGCAAAGCCTTCGCTTTAAGTCAAATTAGCATGAAACACGTGTCAAACAATGGGTGTATTAACTTTTAAGTTACAAATTTATATTATTATAAAGTTAAGGATTAAAAGTTCAAAATATTAAACAAGAAATAAAAACTAAAATAATTGTACGTTCATTTTACATCTCACAAAACCCTTAAATTTCATGAGTTGTCTAAAGCATACACATCAGTCGCGCCTCCCACCTCTCATCCTGAGACTAAGGCATACGCCTCCCCATGACACATGAGTCTACGCCTCAAAGCATTTCTTGGTGCCCTTCATTAAGGCATACGCATCTTCCCTAGAGGCAAGCGCCTTTTCAAATTATTTACCTTATCGAATAGAAGTATATGTAACCATATATCATATAGAAATCTATAACTTATATTACTTACTAATGTATTTTCCATTTTATGCCCGGAGAAATCCTCAAAAATAAATGATATTCAATCAGAATAAATTAGTGGGGGCTGAAATGTAAATCAAGGGAGTAAATACCAATATCATGAAGGTTGCAACTCCAAGATTCTTCCTTCGAAGTAGCTCAACACATGCTTGTGCAGAAACAGTTGTTTCCACCACAATATAATCAAGCCCGGGACAAGCTGTTGATATGGCAATGTCATATTTTGCTGCAAGGAAGCAAATATTCAATTATCATTTAAAAAAAAAAAAAAAAAATGTGACTCATAAAAGAACTAGACAACAAGACTGATTACTTGACATTAGTTCAGCAGAAAAGGATATAAATATATATAAATATAAATATAAATATATATAAATATATATATATATATTCACTCAACACTAGTTAAGCAAGAAAACGTCAAAACTGACAACACAAGATAACAGAATCAGATGTCCTCATTTATTTTGTAGGCGAGCAGTTCAGGAATATATGACCAGTTACGCCAAAGCACCAACGAAATTATCCTTATCAACCAAAAGAAGGAAATAGGTATTTCTACAATTTATGTATATTTACTTATTCCTTTCTACGATACATGCAAGTCTCAAGTCTCAACAGCCCCAGAATTGGAGCATCTACACTAAAACGAGACAGATTGCATAACAGAGTTATGTACGTCTCTGAAAAGCTACAGCTATAGCTTCTCACAAATAAACAATATTCAACCTCAATATAATCTAACCTCAATGGGTTAGGTGAGCTGGCCAGGTACCTGCTTCCAAAAGCAGGAGACCTGAGTTCAAATCCCCTCCCCCTCTTGAGGCCACCCTAGGGATTTATATCATGTGCTGACCCGGCATATGCTGAATTTGGGGTGCGCATGTGCCCCTGGGATTAGGCGGGTGCTCTAAGAGGCCCGGATACCCAGGTTATCAAAAAAAAAAAAAAAAACCTCAATATAATCTGGTAGCATGAAGCAGGGTGATGCGGAATTAAAGCCTACACGTCCGAATCGTGGCCGGATCAAACAGAGAAAGTCAACAAAGAGAAAATGGACCCATAAATGGGTTTAAAGGCGTTTTAAACCCGTGTGTGCGTGTCATAACAAGAAAATTCGATCGATAGAATGCAATTCTCGATTGATCGAATTCTTCAAGAGAGATCATCGTCAAAAGCAGAATAAAACTCGATCGATCGATCGAATTCGCACACAATTTTTATTTTTATTTTTTAGGTTTCTTTATTATGTGTGTATAGTTGCCTTTTTGGCTTAGGAGTCTTATTTTAGTAGGATTAGACCTAATTAGGATTTCAAAAGTCAATATAAAGCATTGTAATTTCTTATGAGAGAGTTTTGAGTTAATGAGAATTTTGCTTTTGCAAACTTTGAAAGAGAGATTCTTTCATTTTGAAAACTTGCGATGAGTTTTCTTAATTGAAAAGTGATACTTCATATCCCTTGGTGCGAAGCCGACAAGCCTCTTTAGAGGGATTCCGAAGATCTTCTATCCTTGTTCTCCTTTTATTTTTATTTTATTTGGAGATCGACCCTAAATCCTATCGTATGGGATTTTATGTTATTTTAGGATTAGCGTGCGACTTTACCTGCATCACGGGGCCTAGGCAACAGACTCCCTTACCCAGCAAACTGTGATTAGGCAAAACCTAGTCAATGAAGCCAACTAATTTTACAAATCTTTTTCCAAATTGTGGCAGACTGTAGATGATTCATAACAAATAACAAATGTGAGAATAATGAAAAAAATTTGATTGTCAACTTATAGATGTTCGTTCAGCAACCAACCGTTGATGTGTCATAAATGGATTTCAGTTCAGAAAGCGTGTGCTCCACTCAGAGTCTGTCTCTTTGGATGGAGCTTAGTGTGAGGCTGGATCTTATGGGGGATCAGCTTCTTAAAAGAGGAAAGAGGTGTCATGTGCACGCAAGAGGGAATCAGTTGATAACTTGTTTATCGTTCCAACCTTAACTGCAATAGCAATTTTTTTTGCTAAAGTTGTCTTACTACTTATTATTAAAGGTGACTCTAGTAACGTTGTTGAGTGGGCTACAGCAGGTGCAAACATCCATGCAGGTTGGCTGATTTTTATGATCAAATAGGGGAACTAAAGATGGAGTTTTTTCTTCCTCGTATTCCTTGGGAGGCTAATGAAAGCGCTGATGAACTAGCTTCGCATTCCTTGAATCAGCTCTGGGACATCAGCGAATATTTAACGTTGTAACCCTCTAATTCTCTTGTTGTTTTCTAACTAGGGATGAAAAAGTCGTCTCGCCCTGAACGTGGGAGTTGCATTATACATTCTTCTTATCTTTGGCTACTAATAATAATAATAAATAAATAAATAATAGTCACATAATAAACAAAGCTCACCATCAATGGCACCGAGATCCCCCAAACGACCATGAATCCCCTCAATTTGCTTTGATTCTTTCGCTTGCAATATTGCTTTTAAAACAGATCCCTGACTCTTTTCTGATTCCAAAACTGATAAAAGCTCTGTGACTTTTTGCCTAGAAGCTTGCTCAAGAGGAATAAGTGCTTCTTGCTTTTCAATACATTCCTGTTCAGTACAACTAGAGTTTTATCAACAGATCCAATTTAGCAATACAGGGGATATGAAATCTTTAAAAAAGAGGAAGTTGACAAAATAAAAACACACTTGTTCCACTTTACGAGCTTCTGATGCTTCATGCTTATTTTTGTCTAAGTTAGCTTGAGCCTTTTCGATTCCTGCATGTTTTGCTTTGATTTTGTCCACTATGTCGCTCATTTGGTGTTGGGCATCCTCAAAAGCTAGCCGGGCAGCATCATGCTGAAAACAGATGAGAATAGCATTGAGCGAACTTATAGATAAACATCACTGCCAGAGAGGACACAATTCCCTGTTGGATAAAAAGTCCGTTCAATTGTTTCAAGATGAAAAAAAAAAGTATTCGTGAAATAGGTAAGTAGGTATCTAACTCAAGATCGGTATTGGTCCATGAAGGACCGATATGTATAGCCTGATATGGATCCGTATCTCAGCCAATACGGAATTTTTTTTCTTTAAAAGGTGAAATAACTAAAAAAAAAATCAAATCAATGGGGTATCGGCTGATACCCGATCCGTATCGACAGATACACGATCCATATTGACCGATATGGGCCCGTATCAGCCGATACCGATACAAACCCAATACTGGTATCAGGGTGGTATCGGTATCGATTTTTAGCAAAACCAATACGTATCAGTATCGGCCGAGTTTTGATACCATGTAGGTAACCAGTCAAAAATATCTACTAAAGTTTACCAGTTTAACAGCAGTCGCACCTTTTCTTTCAAAAGCTTGCTTTCAGTAGATGCAACATCAAGTATCCCTTTATGTTCAATAATCTGCTTTTCCCATGGTTCCAACTCAGCACGGACATTGACGAGCTCAGCACGATACCTCTCAGTTTCATCTGCTTTCCTCCAATTGAAAGTGAAAATGGTAGCATGAGAATTGTAATTATTAAAAGAAAAGTTACAGCATGGCCTTTTAAGAAAAATATTAGACGCTTGTTGGCGTGTATAGGACTTATTATTTAGTTGGTGTGTGTTGTGACTGTTTCTTATGTTTTGAGTTTATACGTAAGCAGATGTGTTAGAATATTTCAGGGTGTCACTAATACATTGTAAGTGATGCATATATGAATGAAAAAGGAGTATGTAGCTTCTTAACACAACCCTATTTTCTCCCATCTCTTTCTTTCTTCTCCTCTTCTCCTTCTTCTTCCTTCTCCCTTCTTTCTCTAATCTCCACTAACCCTAAGCATCACTAAAACTAACTACACATATAAATGATACCTAAGCAATCCAAAGAGATCATGCATCAAGTACTAAAAAGACAGATCTCACATGCAAATATATATGGGTAGAATACATAGAACTTAGCAAAAGGGGATTGGAGTAAGCTACCAACCTTTGCAAAATAGCTGTGACTAAATCCAATGCTCAGAGAGGGACAGGAATGTAAAAATGAGTAGATTACACATCATAGATAGTTCTGTAAGTTAGTAATTAAAGAAAAGAAATTGTGAGACGCATAATCTACCAACATAAGATAATATATTGGCATAAACCAAGATTCATCTCTGATTATGGTATGCAATTTAAGTGGCAGTATTTTAGTCTGTTCCTTTGAATTAGCCTTCTAATGATTATGAAAGTACAAAAGAAAGCTACTACAATTTCAGGGGGATTATAGACAATATTTTGGGAGGAAACCAACATCGCAATACTTGGATATACTAAAACTCAACACCTCTCAAACAAATAAACTATTTTTTTCTTCAACCAACTATCATAAGCGTATGAAAGATGTGTGATAGAACAGAGATATAGATGATACTTAGAGTTGAATTTTCTAAAGCTTCCAAGTATAATTTATAGGTGTGTATGAATAATCACAAGTTAAAGCCATAACATTCGTAAGGAATGAGAACTTTGATATGTTTGACAGTATCTTTGAGTTTGATCCCTTGAAAATTTTGGAGGATAAAGAGTTCATTGAACATCTTTGACTTCAAACAAGAAAATTGACAAAAAAGAATTTAGACTTATGTATATGCACATGAAGATCATGACCATCATCATCACCATGTCCCACTTATTTGGGGTCAGCCTTGTGGGTATATTTATCTACTCATTTCTATCAGTGTTACTAGACATGTGGCACGTGTGCCACTTATCAAGGTGTCATAGATGTTTGGAACACAAACTTCTAAAGATTCCAATACAGTGGCACGGCCTTAAGAAAAATAGAATTTTTAAATAAAAAAAAAAATTAAAAAGTATATAGAAAAAATGATTGAAGGGAAATCTAGAGAGCCAATTGAGATAGGTAATGAAAAGATAATGTTTGTCATGAACCTAACTAAAAGTACACTACAGTATACCTTCAAAGGACCCAAGCTTTTATTTTATAAGTTCCTAAACTTCACACAATGTTTTTTATAAAACGAAGTTCATATAATCGTGTCAAAACGAGGAACATTTTGATGGTATTATGCAGTATTTTCATATATGTCTAGAAGTAGCGTGCTGTGTTGAGGAGTGTCCAAGTGCCACCAAGTGTCGGCACAGAAAAATCCCAAAAGTAGAAGTGCCAAGGTAACACTGATTTCTATATATGGACGAACTACCTATCACTCCATAACCCTACATGTTGATGCTTAAAATTTCCTTTCTACTTCTTCGTGCTTGTTTTATTTCAATCCTCATACACGAGTAGTTTCAGATCTCTGATGGACATGTCCAAACCCTCTCAAAGAGTCGCCCCTAACTTCTCTTTTGTGCTCATTCATAATTCTATCATCTTGTCTTACCACATTCATCCACCTCAGCGTAGGGATCTCAGTCAAAAGTACTCTTCTCATCCTGTTACTTCTTCACACCGCACCATTCTACACCATAAAATAAAGCAATTTAATCACCGGCATATAGAAACAATAGATCCATAAGTGGTTCGTGTTGAAATAATACAAGGTAGTAAGGATGATTAGTAAATATGTGACGACCCAAACCCACATTCCAATGATTTTGTATGGTTCTGGGCTTAGGTCCCCGCCCTGGTTTTGTCCTGCCATGGGGCTTACGTTTCGCCGTCCCCACCCAAAATGAGTCGTTACATGAAAGGGTCGGTCGCACCTCATAGCCCAAGCTCCGGATTTATCTCTATCCAATGTGGGATATTACAAACCCCCGACCTTATAGATGAGCCATCCTCGGCTTTCATATCATTATGGGATGACCTAGACCCACATGCCAACGATTCCACGCCTCGGTTTCGTTCTTGGCATGGGTGTTCCGTTTTGACGTCCCCACCCAAAACGAGCCGTTACATGAAAGGGACGGTCACACCTCATAGCCCAGTGTCACGGGGTCGCTCTTCAGCAATGACAACTCGTGCAGCACCTAACGCCCGATGCGCTAAGTCAGCCTATCTATGATACCAACTGTCGCAGAGAGTCCTTCGACGGGCCTTCAACCCGCGCGGTGCTTCGCTACCGCATGCAACGAAGCCAACCAATCTTCTCATCAGCTCTGATACCACCCGCCTAGAGGACAGGAACTCCCCCTCATGGTTACCAGCCTACCACCCAATGTATCATGCCCCTTATGACACGCTCACTTGCACCACTATTCTATACTTGGCCTGCTCAAGCTTCACCATGTGCACAGCACTAGTACCTCGCTTCGCAGTAGTCTTGGCATGCAGCACCCCATGCCATCATGTCTTGCCCACATACCGAACCAAGCCCACAGTCTCGTGCCTACTCATGTTGTCGTGCTCTACTGAATCCCACGCAGCGCTCAAGTGTTCTCGCGAGGTTGCTCAGCCGTATGCACCGCGACACATAGTCCGGAGTCATACTTCAACCTCGCATTGGGTAACACACGGCATCGCTGCGTCAACGTCCTAGGCCCACCCTTTCAAACCTAGGAGACACTTGCGCCCCCTTTGGCAACGCAAGGCCCCGTGTGTGGGGGAATAGCTTTCTAGCTCCCTTCCCCTATATAAGGGTAAAACAATAATTCAGCCAAAATAGCATGAGAACCTCAAACCCCTTGGTTTGACATACTTTACTGTTCACACCGCAACGCCCCGGATCGCTAGCCCACCTAGCCATATCGCGTCCGTGTCACGACCCCCATGCGACCGTGTCGCGTCCTCGCAGTGCGACCGCGTCGCGAGGCCCTCTTGGCACCACATGTCGTGTCGTCCTGGCACCAAGATGTCGCGTGCCTTTCTTGGCACCACATCGCGTGCCCCAGACACCATGCTGCAAGCTCAAGTGTTGACTCCGTCACATCCTCCACTCCATAATGTCAACGTCCTCGTTGACGCATTATCACAGTGAACTGACCCCGCCAACTCCTCCCAGCCTGTTAGCATCTCATATCTAGTTCTTAGGTCCGCACCTTCCCACTAGCTCCCCATCGTCACCCCTGTCGGGTCAACCTGGTTCCGCTGTCACAAGGCCCTCACCTGTTAACTAACTCGGGGATGTCACGTGCCCTCTTGGCACCACATCGTGTGCCCCTGCTGGCACCAATTAGCTCACTAGTATCATCCCTTCTGGATCGAACTTGGCTCTGATACCAAATGTCATGGGATCGCTCTTCAACAACCTCAGTCCCGTCCTAGGTTCACCCTTTCAGACCTAGGAGACACTTGCGCCCCTTCTGGCAACGCAAAGCCTCGTGTGTGGGGGAATAGTTCTCTAGCTCCCTTCCCCTATATAAGAGTAAAACAGTAATTCAGCCAAAATAGCAGGAGAACCTCAAACCCCTTGGTTTGACATACTTTACTGTTCACATCGCAACGCCCCAGATCGCTAGCCCACCAAGCCATGTCGCGTCCGTGTCACGACACCCATGGGACTGTGTCGCGTTCTCGCAGCGCGACCACGTCGCGAGGCCCTCTTGGTCCCATGTCTCATGGCCTCCTAGCCACACATGTCGTGCCGTCCCGGCACCAAGATGTCGCGTGCCTTTCTTGGCACCACATGGCGTGCCCCAGGCACCATGCTGCAAGCTCGATTGTTGACCCCGTCACACCAAGCTCTAGACATTTCTCTATCCGATGTGGGATATTACAAAATAATAGTAGTATAGTACATCTCTTTCATTTACAATTATTCCTTTTTTGGATTTTCCCAAAAAAAAAAGTATGTCGTGGTTTATGTGATTATGGGAATCACATAAGCCATGGAGCTATGCCATTGCATAGCTCCGATTATGCCATTTGACACGACTCATATATATAACCATCACAAGGAGATCATAAGGCCTATATAAAGCAAAATGAGAACAGGAATTGTAAGATTAAAGATAACATATATGACAAGTTATTATAAATCTCTTAAGAACATTACATTAAAATCTATTGAACCGAGCAATATGCTCCAGCATGATAAATAAAGTGCACAAGATTTCTTTCAATAATAATGGTATAAACTATAAACAAAGGAGATCACCTTTAGAACTTTCCTTAATTTCCTCTAAGATTTTTTCTTCATCCATTAGGTATTGTTGTAGTTTCGATATTTCATCCTCTAATTTTGGAATCAGATTGGTTGACTCCTCACTCTCTTTTACAATTTCTTCAATCTTAGATGAATCCTGCAATGGGAAAAGAATAAATTGTCGTCATGCGTTCTTCAAAAGAAAAAGAAAGATCCTTGCATACCTTTTCAAGCTTGTCATCTAATTTCTTAATTTTTTGTTTCATGTGCTTTAAATTTTCTCGATGTTTCACATCCTGCCTTTCAAACTCCTTAAATTCATCCTTACAAGTCCTTAGGTCATTTTCAAGATCCTGAAATGGCATTAAACAAAATCATTACATACATCTTCTCATCCTAAAAAATGCAAATTTCATTAGGTAGTATAATTTGACATGGTACCACTCGAAGATAGAGCAAGGTGTAACATTTTGGTATTGGTGCTTTTATAGGCAATCTCTTGGGTACTAGTACAAGCGATGTGTAGCGGGTATTGGCAGTACAACTCTTTTTAAAATATATACATACATACATACATACATACATACATACATACATATATATATATATATATCGAGATCGAGAGAGAGAGAGAGAGAGAGAAAGGTCGTAGCTAGTGTGCACAACGCTCCTGCTTGTAGCAAGGTCTGGGAGAGGTGGATGGTAGGCAGCCTTACCCCCATTTTGGAGAAGTTGATTCCATGACTCGAGCCCGCAAGCCATGGCTTTGGGCTGACAGCACTTGCCATCACACCAAGGTCCAACCTCTATATGTATGTATATATATATATATATATATATATATAGACACGCACAAATAAGATTTTTTTTTGTTTATATCATATGCATGTTTCTTATAGCTTTCATGCCTTAATTATCATTACAATTATTGGTGTATGGAAAAAGTGTAATTAGTGTGGTGTATAAGTAGTAATATGGTTCGTTGGTGTGTGTGTGCACTACAACGTAATGGAAAATAATACACCGATAACAATAGGATTTAATTAATAATTGACTAGTAAATAAGTGAATAATTTAATAAAATTAAGCATTGTTAATACATAGTACATACAAACATTACAAATCAATGTAAATAAGTTACAAATTATGAATTATTGAGCGTGATGATATTTTCATGTGTCCCTAGTCATAATCTATGACTCATGAATGATATTCTAAGTCTATAAACATACAGCATAAAATACAGGACAATGGTCAAGAACGGTTGAACCTTTTTTCGTTTTCATCCGGTTTTAGAACCCGTCTGTGGAAGGGATTTTGACATGGAAAGCACTTTCACATCAACACATGAAAATGGAAGCAATGAAATCAATATTCCCTTGTAACCGGTTGAACCCCACATTCGATTCAACTGATTGGGCCAGACCATTGTCTATAAAATAAAATAGACTACATATAAGGTACCCCACATGAGAGCCAGGGGCAGCACTCGAGTCAATCTCAAACCGACAACCTTGGTTATTGGGCAGATAATCTGAGCACCAAATCAGTGAGAGGTCGAAAGTAAATTTTCATTTATTTGTGTGCTCATAAAGATCAGTACAACACTCAAGGCTTGACCAATTGGAAAAAAGGAGATTGGCTCGAGTGCCACCACTGGCACTCAGATCTCGTACCGAATACAAGCTCAATATAAAATTACTACAACTCTATGACTGCACCAACAACTTTCCGTCTTTCAACTTGTGTTTTGCTCAATAACTCCTTATCTAATCAACCCGGCCATCAATAAATTTGTTGAAAAAAAAAAAGAGAACAAAAAGAGTGAACATGTCCTCGTTAAAATGAGGGAAAACTCTAGAAATGTTGAAAGTATTCCTAATAGCCCAAGATTTCCAAAATCTTTATTTTAAGTCAAATCAGCATGAAACTTGTCAGTCATCCATATGTTTTAAGTTTTAACTTTTATGTTAAAATTCTTAAAGTTATCATAGATTTAAGAATTGAAATTAATAATTTTAAGATATTAACATAAAAGTCATAATACCAGTAAATTTTTTTTATGGGCGTTCAGATGATATTAATAATCTTCATATTAATTATAATTAAAATTTAAAATTACAAATATGTGTCAGCCAATACCTATCAATATCAATAGGCATCGGATGAGACTTAAGGGATACCAATACGAGTACATTATAATCGCATCGGCAAAAAATTAAGGTGTAACGTTTTTAAAGCATGATATAAAGATCAAATTAACATCAATAAAAAATACAAAGAAATCCAAAAATTTAAAGTAAAATTACAAAGTACTAAAATAAAGATAATGAATCAAATAAAAATGTAAAGGAAATACGAAAAATTTAGAATATTGGTAAGAAAGTAACATAAGAATCAATAAAACCAAGTTTTGATTATGGACAATGATGGTGCTGAGTAAACAAAAGTAAAAGTCTTTTCCAAAATCTAGTTGATGTTATTTAGATCAAACCCAAAAGAATAAGAAGATGAAGAAAATGACACGATAAATATATTCTTTTAATTTAATAGAAATTTTAGTGTGTCCTATGTTGTAAGCAAATGGTCTATTCAATTGACAAGCTACATTACGGGAGTAATTACAATAGGTCAGATGAAAAGTTTGTTATGTTCATCACCAAAGTGCAAACATCATTAAAAAGTTTTGATCTAATATGTCAAAAAATTAAAAAAATAAACATAAAATAGCCCAACATAAAATTTTGCATAAGAAATGGTTTGCAGAGTGAAGTAAGCAACTTCCCAAACATAAATGGGCCAAAAAAAATAATCCATCGTGAAAATGCAAACCAAAACAAATTGCAGAAGTTTTAATATGAAACTTCTTCGCCATCTAAATGTCATTGTTGGCTAGAAACATAGCATATGATTTTTCAAATAATAAAGCTCCTGCCATCATCTATTTCTATTGAGCTTATCCCCATGTATAGTAACAAAGTCTCCGATTTTTTGAAAAGACACATTTTAATAGCAATTTATTAATCAAACAAATAAACTACAATCAAATTTATACTTATTCACAATGGCTGACTTTTAGAAAAAAATTTGAACATCACGATTTAACCACAAATAGATCGTTACTTATTCAAAGTATTCAGGCATGGTTTAAGTGGGGAACAAATGAAAATATGTATTAGTATTTTAAAGCCCTAACTCTACGCCTCTCATCTTAAAATTTAAAACACTAACTAATTCAAAACATTCCGGCACAGGTTAAGTGGGGAACAAATGAAATAATGTATTAGAACTCAGGCACGGTCTAAGCGGGGATGGTGAAGAAGAACAAAGAAAGAAGAAAAGGAAGTACATTAAATATACTTTTAACATATGAAAAATATATCTCATATTATTTTTTCATATGAAATGTTTAACATGTGAAACCTATATTTTCTATATTTTTTTATAATTGGGCCCATTTCTTCCATTTTTTCCCTTTTTGACTTATCCCAAACTCCAACTTTGTCACTATGCCCGCATAAAAGGTAAACTGTCAGGGCTTGGGCCTGTAGCTCAATGGAAGGTTGACGATATACCAACCTCAAAGTCGCAGGTTCAAATCCAGCTTACCCATGAAAAAACAAAAATAAAATAAAAGGTAAAGTTGTTAACTGACTGGTAGCTGAGCCCTAGCCTGGCCCTAACTCAGGTTGGGCTAGATTTAAGACTGGTAAAGTCAATTATGAATTTTGTTTGTTACATTTTACTTATTTTTTAGTATTTTATAACCTATTCATTTGACCCAATAATGCAGTTTCTATTTTTGTTTTACTATCTAAACCGAAGGTTAATTTATTAATATACCCTTGACTTTTTCCATTACTCCAAGTAACTGACAGATTTAAGGATAAATTCAGGGATGTCAAATTGTGTATAGTATTGTGTGCCATTTTATAGAGTTTTCTTTTGGATCATGTATCGTATGATACAGTTAGAAGTTTATTTAAAAAGGGAGAAACTAGAGAAATATATACAAAAAAATATAAAAGTCAAGAAAAAGGGAATATAAACAATTATAACCATTTCCAAAAAAATTATCTCAAAGACGTTCATTCCACCATGTGTGGAATTAAAATTTTAAATTTAAATCGAAGAAATTGAACAAAATAAGGCATTTTCCTAGAATGAACTCATAAAGTGTAGATAAAATCTAAAGTCACAAAAATTTGAGCTGTTTCATTTTCCACTATCTAAAATGAAACTCTATAATTTTATAAATGTGATGTGAGTGTATGCTATATTGTATACCCAAACGAAATCCTATAGATGTACAAGTATAGTTAATTATTTATGTATTCATACACTTGTTTCTTGACATTGTAAGTTTGTAACCCCTCTTCATTCTTTATCTTCGTCCCCAATATTAACACCACCATTTTCGTTTTCAGTTAAATCTTCATCATCATTTTTTCTTTTATGTTCTTTCTTCTTTTCCACCTCTATTGACTCCAAAATGTCCTTTTCCTCTTCTTTCTTTCTTCTCCACTCTTTTTTTATTTATTCATTTCATTTGATAGAAGTGGAAGGAGTTTATATGGGGGAATTAGGTTGGCAGTAAATAAGTAATAATCTTTCTTTTCTATAAAAAGTTAGTCATAATTAAAATCACATGTATCGTATTGTAAGTATCAAATCATACAATATTGATAATCATGGATATATTAGTAATTTCCCTTTAAATATTATATAATATTTTAATTATAATATATAAAATCATAATATATTATATTAATAATGATTAATGAAAGTTAAAAATTATAATATACAAGGCAAATTATACACACATACACTTTAAACCTATACACAGTTACACATACACTTTAAACCGGATCAGCCTTCAAGCTATCAAGTCCTAGCCAGGCACTAAAACTTGGGCCCAGGCCCTCTTTCTTTTGATCCGCTTTAGGCTGTGCTTCCAGGCTCACCGGCCCATTGAGAGCCCTAATAAAAAGTATTTTAACCATGCTTGGAGGGTGGGTTTTCATCGTAGACGAGTATTTTTTGTCTACTTCCATTTAGGGATGGCTAATATTACAATGAAGGTTGTTATAACCATGGTATCAAATATCGGCCGATACCGATACACATCGGCGATACGTATCAGGTATAGTATTGCCATTTTAAGTAAAAATGTGAGTGCAAACATAATTATCCCCTATTACCCATTGATTTTTAGGCGTGCACTAAATTCAAATAAGGCAATAAAATTCAAACAAGGCAATAAATGCTTCTGTTGTTTTCAGTTTTCACCTCAATAGGTTACTTTGTCAACATAGATGGCGGTCTAGTAGCAGTTGTCAGCACTCAGTTGTCGCTTGTCACTTATCAGTTATCACACTAGTAGATGGTGAGAACCGAGTTGAACTGAGTTGCATAGAGTGGACGTGCATAGAGTTGTAACGAGTTGTACCGAGTTATAAAGACATAAAACTATAAATATATAATAGGTACCGAGTTGTATCAGTATCGGCCAAGTCGTATTGATCCATGGAGGACTGATACCCGATACCGATTCCGATTTTGAAACCTTGGTTATAACATAATAGGTTTAAGTTCATTTAACTTTACAGCAAATTTACAACAAAAGCAAACATGAAAAGTAGTAAATTGTACTTGGGTTTAGAAGGCCTAATATATCCTGAAATTGTAGGAAACATGTGATTTGATTCTAGTTGTTGTATGCTCTAGATCCGTCAAAAGCATTTTGGACCATACGATTGGACCAGCAATAAATCCTTATAGGGATTAGAATGTACAATGAGCTGGCTAAAAATTGTAGCAGTGTATTGTCGAGGCTGCTTGGCCCTGAGGATCCATCCATGAAAAAATTGAAGCTTAGATCGATCCAGATATTGAGTTGTTGAGCTGGTTGTTTATATTCTTATTCATTGAGGATTGCTTAACAAAAAAAAAAGGAATGTTGTCATCTCTGATGGTCAGATCAGCACCGTACATTCAAAAATGATTTTCTGTGTTATGGAGTTTTTAAGATTAGATAATAATGCAGTTTTCATTTTGGGTTAAGGATCTTTACAAATTGAGTCCAAGCTATATATTTTCATGTTTAGATTACAGCTTTTTGTTATCTTCATTTTTTTATAAAATTTAAGATTAACATGGTATACTTCATGTGATTCTAGATAGTTGACATTTATTTGCTATATAAACAGACCCACCTTAAATTTATCAATATACAAACAACTTTTACTCCAATACAAATTGAGCAAAGGACAACTGAGTCAATGAAATCCTCCAAGCACTGTAGCATACACCAATGCATGGGACAAGATATTTTTAGAGTTAGTCTTAAATGGATGTCCACCCATCATGGGCGGCAAAGCAGTCCACACCAAGGATCAAAATTTCGGGTTTCATTTCAGTTTCGGAGGCGACCGAAACAGAAAATTTGAACTGAAATTATTCGAAATTTTGAATTTTGGCCGAAATTTCGGCCGATAATTTCAATCCCATACAAAAATATGATCGAAATTTCTGTCATTTCGGCCAAAACTTTGATCCTTGGTCCACACATCTGTGGGATTTTGTGGCGTGCACAAATTTCCAATGCATTGGAATCCATGCACGTGACAAAGTCGCAGACGTGTGGACTGCCTTGTCCACCCATGATCGGTGGACACCCATTGTAGACTAACTCATATTTTTATCTCGTTCTATGCAGCCCATTAAGCAACATCAAAAACTATATAGCTTGGTAGATTCATAATTCTGCTGTACCCAAATCCTATTTTTTAGGAATGAATACACTGTAATAAGGCAGTTTTAACAAGTACCCATAAGCAAAAGCAATATTAACACATTCACACCTCTTGTCGTTTCATATACTTGTCGTGTACTGCCTCAAGATCCTTCAATGTTTTAGAATTTAGACGAATCTTCTCCCTGGAAATTCCAAAATATTGCATTTATTAATAAATTTTCATATTTGGAAAATCTGGAAGACCTTAATTTTTATGAGGTTCAGCATCCCAATGCTGGTCCAAAGTGCAGCCACATGGCACCCAATGCCCAAATGGCACGTCCCCCTAGGGTTCACCCCTCCCTAGGGGTTTATATAGATATCACCATTGATCGAACCATGATTATCAAGGCAACGCCATAGCCTCACTATAGCGATGGGAAACGCAATATACAACGAAATAGCCATGATGACTGAATAACGACGTTATAAGGTCGTCATGGCAGAATAGCAGTAGCACTATGACATCGTTATGCGCATTATTTGATTTTTTGGAATAATAACGTATAATACTTATAAAATAAATAAGTTATAAATATGGCATTGTTATAACCTACAATACTTCTAAGTTATAACATTCTTATAATATATAAGTTACAAACTTAACTTACAAGTTACAAAACCCCAACTAATAAGTTACAAAATCCTCTCTCTCTCTCTCTCTCTCTCACAAGAATGCCAAATACATGGACATCGATATTGGACCACATCGATTCTACAAGGGTCGGAAGAAACGAAGAGGAAGCCCAAGTACTACAGCTTCAAGGGAGAAAAAGAGACAAAAGTCGTCATCAGAAGACGGATGTCCGTAGGTTTTGGGCAGACGTCCGTGGATTGAAGACAACACTGTTTAGTGCAGGACGGACATCCGTGATCATCACAGACATCCGTGGTTCTGGACTCCGTAGGCGACGGACGTCCGTGACCTCCAAGACGTACATCCGTGGAGATGTCCGCCCAGCGACAAAAATTACTATTTTCTGCGAAAATTTGTCATTTTTAGTCTTTTATTATTTTAGGATTCTTTTATTTCGAAGTTATTAGTTGGTTGCCTATTTATAGAGGCTTGTAAACACAATTTATTTAGTTTTTCAATATATTGAATGAGCTTTTGCTTAAATGAAGAGAGATTCTTCTTCCCCGTGATGGGTTTGGTGTGAGGCGAAGGGAGTGATTTCCACTTATCTTCTTCTTTATCCTTTAATCTCTTTTCTATCTACCTATCTCTATTCTGTTTTTCTAAACCTTAATCTATTTTGCTCATCGATTCTGAAACCCTAATTCAACCCGAAGTCCTAGTTTTCGCCTAAGCTTTTAAATCTACCCAATCCCACAACCCTAGTGAGATCTAGCCACTCTACATCGGATTAACGACGAATGCCCAAGCCTGGAAAGCTAGAGTTCTATCTCTAAGCTCGATCTTGCCTTAAAGCTAACGGGACTTGTGCATTGGACTGGGCCGTAGCCGGATCTCGCATGATCTGCCTATCAGATTTCTAAGAACCCTAAGGTATTGAGATAATTTGCGATTAAGGTTGATTTAATCTATTTTAATTTCGACAAAATTCCATTAAATCATTATTCATGCATTTTAGGGTTCCCGTCCCGCATCAATTTTGGTATCAAAGCCCTAGGTTTCTAGGTTAGGGCATAATTCCGTGTCATATTTCATTTTGTTGCTTTCTTTTCTTTTGTAAGTCCATACTGCATTCCATATTTGAACCCTAATAGACGTCTGTGATCACCATGGACTCAAGTGAGATTCTTGATACTCTTAGAAGTATGTGAGAAGAATTGGGTGCAATTAGTGAGCGACTGAATACTATAGAGTAAACCCAAGCAACCTTAGGGGTTTCTAATGGTAGGCTGCGAGATCGAATCAACTAGTTAGATGGGTTTGATGAGCACCGTGATCAGTGCCGAGAGCGTGAAGGCCTACGCTTTGAACATGATGGTCGCCAAGATGATCGGAATTGGAACCGTAGAGATCATCATGGAGATGACTACGATCCCAATGCAAAACTCCTCAAAAATGTCCTAGTTGAGTTTCCAACCTTCGATGGAAGAATGGACCCTAAAATCTTCCTCGATTGGCTTTCCGATATGGACCAACATTTTGATTGGTATGGCATGACTGACGATCGTTGTGTCAGGCTCACTAAAATGAAGTTAACTGGGCAAGCTCAACTTTTCTAGGTCAATGTTGAGCGCATAAGGGTGAATGCGGGTTGTCCTCCCATTACCCGTTGGGACGAAATGAAGGAAAAACTTACTGAGAAGCATGTTCCTTTATCATACCACCAACGCCTCCTCAACCAGTGGCAAAACTTACGCTAAGGTGGTATGCCCGTGACCAAGTACATTGGCAAGTTCAAAGAGTTCATGAGGGCCAAGGTATCTGAAGACCCTGAAATCACTCTCTAGATTCCGCACCGGATTGCGACTTCATTTGCAAAAAGAGCTGATTTCTCACCCTGTGGAAACTCTTGAAAGATGTCACGCCATTGTGCAAGATCTTGAACAATATTTGAAAACATTGGTGGTGAGACGAATCGAACTACAAAACAGTGGTCCTCGATCCGAAGAGGGATGATTTAATGTCAGAAACCTGCCTCCCAATTCTACACAACCTGTCCCTACCAATGCGAGGTTTGAAAAGGAAAAACTGTAGTCAGGGAATCCTCTAAGGGCAGCTCTCATGTTAAATGCCATAAGTGTCATGGGATGAGACACTTTGTCGCCCAATGCCCTACGAGAAACCCCCAAAGGAATCTCTTCATTGAGGGAGAGGAGGATGAAGGTGAGGTAGTGGTTGAAGAAGTGTTTGAGTCGGATGGCACACCCAGTGATGAGGAGGGTGATGCTAGTGGCCATGCTTTAGTTGCGAGGTGTGCCTCCGCACAACCTCAGCGAGATGAGAAGGATGACTGACGAAGGGAGAACACCTTCCACACCTTTGCCAGATGGGGTGAAAAGAGTTGTAAGGTCATTGTGGACAGCGGTAGTTGCACCAATGTTGTGTCAACTTACACTTGAAGCCCACCCGAGACCCTATAAAGTTGCATGGGTTGCCTCTTCATCCGTTCCCGTGTCAAAAAGGTGTCGTGTGCTGATTCAATTGGGTCTTACTCGAATACCTTATGGTGTGATGTGGTGTCGATGGATGTGGGCCATATCATTTTGGGTAGGTCGTGGCTCTACGACATGGACGTGACCCTTTTTGATCGATCAAACATATGTACGATCATGCATAAGGGTAAAAAGGTCACTTTACACCCTTTGCCTCCCAAAACGCCATCGACTGACAAAGTCGAGAAGAAGGGCGAGACATCTAAATCCATCAATATAGTGAGCCCTTCAGAGTTTGAAAAGGTTTGTTTAGATGAAAATGTGGTCTACGTTGTCATCACTGTCGAGAAAGCTCTCGAGTCTATAGGCGAACACCCTAAGGAGGTTAAGCCAATTTTGAAAGAATTTACAGATGTCTTCCCCGAAGACTTACCAAACAAACTCCCTCCAATGTGTAGCATTCAACACGTTATAGACTTAGGTCTCAGATCCACCTCACCGAACATGCCCCACTACAGGTTGAATCTGGTTGAGCATGCCGAGTTAACAAGGCAAATTAATGATCTCCTTCAAAAGGGATTCATTCGAGAGAGCATGAGCCCTTGTGCCATACCCGTGCTACTCACACCTAAGAAGGATGGAAGTTGGCGAATGTGTGTGGATAGTCGGGCGATTAACAAAATTACGGTCAAGTATAAGTTTCCCATACCAAGTCTCAACGACATGTTGGATATGATGGTTGATGCCACTATCTTTTCTAAGCTGAGATAGACCTCAAGAGCGACTACCATCAAGTCTGAATCCGTCCTGGTGATGAGTGGAAAACCACCAAGGATGGTCTTTATGAGTAGACAGTCATGCCTTTGAGGCTTTCTAATGCGTCGAGTACTTTCATGAGACTCATGACCCAAGTGTTGAGGTCGTTTCTAGGCAAATTCCTTGTTGTGCATTTCGATGACATATTAATCTATAGTCATGACAAGGAACAACACTTGAACCACCTTAAGTTGGTTTGTGAAACCCTAAAGGGTGAGAAGTAGTTTGCGAATTTCAAGAAGTGCACCTTCAGGCAGCTTATCATTGTCTTCTTGGGATTCATTATCTCGACCGATAGAATGGTCATAGACCCCGAAAAGGTTAAAGCCATTGTGGAGTGGCTCGAACCTAAAAACATACACGATAACCACAGCCTCCATGGCTTGGCTACTTTCTATCGTCGCTTCATCAGAAGCTTTAGCACCATCATGGCCCCAATCACTGATTGCATGAAAAAAAGGGATTTTAAATGGGGAAAAATCGCGACGAAAGCCTTTGCCAAGATCAAACAAGGATGAGTAGTGCACCCGTCATGCGCTTACCGGACTTTTCCAAAGTCTTCGAAGTCGCATGCGACGCGTTGGGTGTGGGTATAAGAGGAGTGCTTAGCCAAGAGGATCACCCAATGGACTATTTTAGTGAAAAGCTTAATGAGGCAAATCAAAAACACTCCACCTATGATAAGGAGTTCTATACGGTCGTTCGTTTCTTATGGTACTGGAAACATTACCTTAGGCCGCAAGAATTTGTGTTGTTCTCCGACCATGAAGCCATACGCTTCCTAGCCTCTCAGAAGAAGCTAAATCTGAGGCACGTGGCGTGGGTTGAATACCTTCAAGGGTTCACCTTCGTGTTGAAGCATAGGGTCGTTGTTGAACACAAGGCTGCTTATGCGCTTAGTAGTCGGGTGGCAACCTTGCACTCTATGAGCACCGAGGTCGTCGGGTTCGAACAATTAAAGGATGAGTACCCCGAATGTCCAGATTTTAGGGTAGAGTACACTGCTCTCCTTAGTGACCCGACCAACACACTCCGCGTACACCATCCAGGATGGATACTTGTTCAAAGGCAATCCCCTTTGTATCCCTTGTACTTCATTGCATGACTTCCTCATTTAGGAGTTACATGTCGGAGGGTTAGCAGAACATTTCAAGCGTAATAAGACGGTTGTGCTCATAAAGGATAAGTTCTTTTGGCTTAGTCTAATGAGAGATGTCACCCGGGTTGTTGAACATTGTCGTACTTGCCAAGTGTCAAAACAGAGTAAGCAAAATACCGGCTTGTACACCTCGTTACCTGTGCCACACACGTCGTGGCATGACCTCTCTATGGATTTCGTGCTCAAACTTCCCAAAACTCCAAAGAAGCACAATTCCATCTTTTTTGTGGTGAACCGATTTTCCAAAATGGCCCACTTCATACATTGTTCCAAAACCAATCGTGTCTGATAGGGACATCAAATTCACGACCTATTTTTGGAAGACCCTTTAGCACATGATGGGCACATTGCTCCAATTTTCATCAACCTATCACCCTCAAATGGATAGCCAAACCGAGAGCACCAATAGGAGTTTAGGGAATCTCCTTTGTAGTCTTATCGATGATCATGTTAGGACCTAAGGTACCATTTCACCCATAGCTGAGTTTGCCTATAATAATTCTGTCAATAGATCTATAGGCATGAGTCCCTTTGAGGTTGTACATGGTCATAAGCCTAGGACAACTTTAGATTTGATCCCCATGTCAGCATCACATAGAGCATATGAGTCTGCCGATACATTTGCACAACACATTCATAATTTGCATACTCAAATTAAACAGAAGATTATTTCAAGCAACAATCAATATAAATTATCTGTTAATACTCACAGACGTTTCAAGGAATATCAGGTGGGTGATCAAGTGATGGTCTGAATTAGGCCTAAACGGTTCCCTTCGGGATCCGCAAAGAAGCTCCAACCCCGAGGTGTTGGCCCTCTTAGAGTTTAAGCAAGGAGTGGTCCTAGTGCATACATATTTGAGCTTCCTCCAGGTACGGGGGTTATTTCAACATTTAATGTGAAAGACCTAGTTTCTTACCTGGGTTCAACCACACATCCTGAAAATTCTTTCTAGCCCTCTCATAGCCCCAACCCCAACCCAAACTTGAAGTCGATACCTCTCCCTTCTCCAAGCAGACAAAGACAAGATGTGATAGAGGAAATATTAAATGGTCATGTTGTATCCACACATGACGGAGATTCCAGAAATACTTAGTCAAATGGGTCGGAAAACCAGAGTCTGAAAACACATGGATCCATGAGAATGAGGTTCGCCGATTGGACGCCGACTTGTTCGATAGCTACCACGAACGTGTTTCATCGGTGAAGAAACCTATTTGGTCAGGGGGAATTGACGGGGACGCTAACTACATGGACATCGGTATTAGACCACATCGGTTCTACAAGCGTCGAAAGAAACTAAGAGGAAGCCCGAGTGCTACAACTTCAAGGGAGAAAAGGAGACAAAAGTCATCATCAGATGACGGATGTTCGTAGGTTCTGGACGAACGTCCATGGATTGAAGACCACACTGATTAGTGCAGGGCGGACATCTGTGACCATCATAGGCATCCGTGACCATCACGGACATCCGTGATTCTGAACTCCATAGGCAACAGATGTCTCTGACCTCCAGGACAGACGTTCGTGGAGATGTCCACCCGGCGACAGAAATTACTATTTTTTGTGAAAATTTGTCTTTTTTAGTCTTTTATTATTTTAGGACTCTTTTATTTCGAAGTTATTAGTTGATTGTCTATTTAAAGAGACTTGTAAACACAATTTATTTAGTTTCTGAATATATTAAATGAGTTTTTGCTTAAATGGAGAGAGATTCTTCTTCCCTGTGATGGGTTTGGTGTGAGGCCAAGGGAGTGATTCCCACTTATCTTCTTCTTCATCCTTTAATCTCTTTTCTATCTGTCTATCTCTATTCTATTTTTCTAAACCTTAATCTATTTTGCTCATTAATTCTGAAACCATAATTCAACCCGAAACCCTAGTTTTCGCCTGAGCTTTTAAATCTACCCAATCCCACAACCTCAGTAAAATCTAGCCACTCTACATCGGAATAACGATGAACGCCCAAGCCTGGAAAGCTAAAGTTCTATCTCTAGGCCCGATCTTGCCTTAAAGCTAACAGGACTTATGCATCGGACTGGACCCTAGCCAGATCTCGCATGATCTGCCTATCACATTTCTAAGAACCCTAAGGTATTGAGATAATTTTGCGATTAAGGTTGATTTAATCTATTTTAATTTCGGCAAAATCCCATTAAATCATTATTCACGCATTTTAGGGTCTGAAACCCTAATTCAACCTGAAACCCTAGTTTTCGCCTAAGCTTTTAAATCTATCCAATCCCACAACCCTAGTGAGATCTAGCCACTCTACATTGGATTAACGACAAACGCCCAAGCCTGGAAAGCTAGAGTTATATCTTTAAGCCCGATCTTGCCTTAAAGCTAACGAGACTTGTGCATCGGACTGGACCCTAGCCGGATCTCGCGTGATCTACCTATCAGATTTCTAAGAACCCTAAGGTATTGAGATAATTTTGCGATTAAAGTTGATTTAATCTATTTTAATTTCGGTAAAATTCCATTAAATCACTATTCACACATTTTAGTGTTCCTCTCTCTCTCTCTCTCTCGACAGCTACCAACACCAGCATCAACGACACCTCAACGCGCTACAGGTCGACAGAACCTCAACATCAGCGACATTACAGTATGTGTACTTGATATTTACATATTTTTTAATACTCTATATTTATTGATATTTCGTATTTATTTATTTATACTTACCATGTTACAAATTTGTTGATGTTCCATCTCTAATTTGTATTTCTTTACTGATATTTGTTTATGCCTAGAACATGAAATCCTCAATATTAGAATCGAAGTATGATGCTTCAGTAGTTGAATTTGTTTTTCCTATATTATCTTTTTTCGTCCTATATAAAATATATAAACAAATAAAAAATAATACTACTAATTAATAGATAAAATAAAGTTTAAAAAATTAATTTTTAAAAAAATTAATAAATAGTCACGTCATGGAGTAGTGAGCCTCTTCATCATGACCTCAACACACAGCCTTAACTACCTTGGATCGAATAGCTGATACATGAACGGTGACATGATGAATCATTTCATCATTCATTTTTCACACCATTGACCACTTTAGATCAATGGTGGTCAATGCATTCCTGCTTTATTTGTGGACGAATATGGATCGACCTTGCGCTAGCATCTGTGGCACTCAAACTTGTGTTTGGGTGCCATGTGGCGGTCTTCTATCTTCGGACCAGCGTTGAACGTCGAACCTTACTCTAGTGTCTTGTTGTTCATTTTTACCCAACAACTACCTTTCACCCTTGAGATTTTCTTCCAAGCTAGACACATTTGTTTGCAATTCAGTGACATGGGAAATAGCATCATTGGAAGCCAATCCAGTGGCTTTTTCCTGCCATTTCAAGAGAGTCAGCTCCTTCAGCATGTATGTCTCAGCTTCATTCTTCACATTCTGCCAGAGAGAAACAAGTAAAATTAGTTATTTTCTGGTTAATAATTACGGCAAAATACAAGTGCAAAATGTGCACATATACCTCCAAACTGTCTCTTTCTTTCTCTGCTAATTTAACCATTTGAACCACCCCGGATCTTTTATCATTAAGGGCTTCCAGCCTACAAAACCAACACACCATTCCATTCAGTAATTAATTCTAGCTCCCAAATATCTCAGCACAAATCTTTATCAAATCGATCTTAATAAGTTAATGATAACAGTATAAATTCTCCCAACATTCAATATCTTGAGGATGTGAAAGAACTCATAAGATCCAACTTCAGAAGGGTAGTTGAGTAATTGGGTTTTCTTTCAACAAAGTAAGGTGTCTGATGTAATTGGCTATAGAATTTTTCTTGAATAGTAACTTGAGGTTGCATAATATGTATGGGAGACAAAGTAAACGTTCATTACGAATTAGCATGTGGTTTGCTCAATGCTTTGAGGCATGGTTCAAAATTCCGGACAAGAACAATAAGTATCATCCAATACGTATCAGTTTCGGAGTAGGCAAGGTCGATACATTGAATGTATAGACCCATGTACTTTTGTATGTATCGGCCGATATGTATCCCTTTTGGAGATGGACGACACATACCGGAAAACCAGGATTTTGACCCATGCTTTGAGGTATAAGTGCACATGTGCTGATGTCTTGATGAAGCCACATGAGTTCTTATAAGGTGGCTGTCACGTCTAAAATACACTAACCAGCCAACCTGAGTAACATAGACCAAGATCGAGAAGCATGGAAAAGAGCCACAACATTTTAAAGCTGCTTGCCGAAGGAAGTCTTGCACCATAACTTCACCGTAGTTCTAAAACTCGGCGAGTACTACTTGCCGGGATTTCGAGTCAAGTTGAGACTTCTCTAGGATGATGCAACCGGATTTATAAAATATGTTCATGGGATAAGGTTTTAGAAACCGTTCTTTTTAGAAAAGCATTAAATTCCCATTTTACCAATGTATCTTTCCAACTTTTTCCTTGTCAAGCATTTTTTTATTATTATAAAAATATTCATTAAATTACTGGTCGAAACAAGTCGAGTTTATCCAAGTCTTCGAGTTAACTCGACTCAACTTTCGAGTCGAGTCGAGTTTTCGCAATTTCAAACCATGGTTTTAACACAATAGTTGATAATTGTTATATCTTGACAGTGTCACATCTATGCTATGTCAAGAACAAGATGAGGTTACATTCAAGAACAAAGAAATATGCTCAATGGGTCACCCATTAGCACCAATGCTAGGGGCTAAATCAATTATCAATAAAGCCCTACGTTTCCTTTAGACTCCTATTGGAACTACCTTTAAATTGGTAACGATGACCTGAGTATTTAGAATTTAAGTGATAGAAATAATTTTCATTTAATTCCCAAGAAGAACCAAACCAGACCTGCGTGCTTCTATCTGGAGCACAAGACAGTTTAGTTGTACCAACATTTTGAGAAGATGAATGGAAATCTATCTGGTGGAATTTAATCCAAGCTATATGTATTAATTGGCACCAGCTAATTCAAGGGTTTTCAGTGGCACTTGTAAAATGTGCCAAACGTCCAAACAAATGTTACCTGATTCGTGGTTCACTGGATTCAAATTCAGGTTTGGAGTTCACGACTCGCTAGGACCGGGCAAACCCGGTTCGCTAGGTGTAGGATGAGTTTTTTCAGATATTAGAGGTAATACATGTCTTTGTTATACAATCATAAACATCAGACTCTAATGCAAAAAAGCGATTGTGGGGTGGTTGGTTTAATGATTGTGTCTTGTTCCCTCAAGCCTGAGGATCGATTCCTCTTATTCACTTATTTTGACCTCTAAAGGGCTGGTAATCTGGTTCACCTAGCAGCAGCGAACCAGACCGAACCATACCCGAACCGTTTCAAGCGAACCAGTTCGCTGCTCGGTACCAATTGTGACGAATTGGGTAACCCTGGTCCAAACGCATTAGAAATTTGTAAGAAGAAGCCACGAGAATGACCTGTGGCATTCATGTATTTGCATTAGTGACCAAAATGATGAAAGCAATCCTCAAATGCATATTTTCAAGCTCCATTACAACAGTTCTTGATACAAATGATCTTGCTCTACTTCAACAAGACATTTTGATGTAGAAACTTCAACCAGGTATAAATCCACCTAACTAAAGCTCCTCCAAAGCCTGCTACCCCAGAATCAACCAAAATTCCACTTAATATGATCTTAACACCGGGGTTTCAACTCCGTTTTTACTTTTTCCAGAGCTAGAGCTCCTAAAACCTTCTAAGCATGTGGGCAAGTGTTTTTAAGGTATGTTGACAATCCAAACCAGATTTCTGAATTAAAAATGTGTTTTGACCCACCGTTTAACGTATCATCGCACATAGTTGTGGCAAACCCCCTTAAGGTCAAGGCATCAAAAGGTGAAAGGCATAGTTGAAGTGTCCCAAAGGCATAGAGCTCTAAATTTTGAGTTAATTATTATTTCAATTTAAGAAAATAAACATATATTAGAAAATGTTAATAATCTAAAAATACTAACAAATAACTAAAAAAAATCATTGTTGATTTACAGAATCATTGAATTGAGTTATTGAAGTAGGTTTATGTAGATAAGTTACTAAAAGTCGACAAGACAAGTAGCGAACAACGAAAAGGATTCCCAACGACAAGTGATTAGTAGGTTACATGAACCAAATCAAATAACAAAGTAACAAGCAAATAAAAACAATATGTGAACTAATTAGCTAGATAGATAGGTGATAAATACAAGCATGACACTACTATGTAGTGGCTACTAACTAACTTTAAAACAATTTGCAACAATTGTCAAGAGACACAAGACGTCCACACCTTGCCCTTGAGAAAGATGTGTGTTTTTATTGTAGGCTTAGTAGTATTGGTGGCATTTTTCTAACATATCTCAAAGATTAAAGCATTCAATGGTTTAATCTCAGAACATTTTAGCAAAATTCCCTCAAAATAAAACATATATATATATATATATATATATATATATATATATATATATATATATATATATATATATATATATATATATATATATATATATATAAAATTATTGATACATCTATATAACAAATGGAGCCGGGCCCGGGTGCTGGGTTACCTAGTTCAATCCCGGCCCGGTCTAACCCCAGCCGCATCATGGTTAGCCCAAGTTGGGTCCCAGGTCAAGCTTACACACCCAAACGGCCTGCTATTTCAGGCCAGGTCCAGACCAAAATCCAGGACATCCCGTTCTATTGAAAGCCTTAATTTTTTATGTAAGCCAACCTGATTTTTGCCCGACGCGACCTCTTAGTCGACCCGACCCAAAGGTCAGATCGGATGTCTCATGCTCGACCCAGCTGGGCATATTTATGTTCCCGACCCAGTAAAAAATTTGAGTCAGGCGGGATGGGTATCAGGTTGACCTGACCCGTTGACAGCCATAATTTTAGGTTTTGGAGTTAGGTGTTAGGGTTTAGGATTACGGTTTGTAAGAAAGGAGAAGAAGAGGGAGTAGAAAAGAAGAGAGAGACTGAGAAAGAATAGTCTACACACCTAACACACCAGCACTAACAAGTAAGCATTATGCAAGTACAACAACTATACAAACCTATATCGGAATAGCTTATAAGTTACTATAACTAAAGTTACACAGTACCTATAACTTTATAAGTTATCAAGTTACAATAGGTATATAACTTTAAGTTATATATATATATATATATATGTGTGTGTGTGTGTGTGTGTGTGCGTTCGTACTTTTAAACTAAAACGAACATAGGGGAAAACCTTGAAAAGCACGCCTGGGTGCATCCATGACTGCACCTACTTCTAAAGCGCACGTGTAACAAGTTCACCTGCATCTAATTATAGACACAACAAGTGCGCCTAGGCGCTCCTTTGATTACACTTCTTTCCATTAATTATTTTTTCTTTCATTTTTATTCAAATAAGAATTACATGTTTCTGCTTTTTAAGATCTTCAACTCGTAGAGCCCATAGTAGTATAGTTTCTCTATTGGTGCAAACTCTCCTACCACTAGTGATTGTTCCTATGGGCAGTATGGATATGGATCATAAAAGGAGAGTATACAGTATAGGGAAGAGCACCAAAGTATGAATGGTACAATGGCATGTATTTTATGGGTATATGGACATGAGCAATGTAGAGAAATACATTATCCAATATCCAAATAATTGATTCTCAAGTAGTGCAACAAAGTTACACCAGCCCAAGGACTCACAACCAAATAAGAAAATATGGGGAAAGAAAATATTTTTGTCATTCAACAATGGACATTACAAGAAATGAAACCAAAACACTTAATAAAATACCACTACTTGCACAAGAGATGAGATGTTGGATTTCCACTCACTCCTAATGGTTAAAGAAAGGTTATATGGACTTGGTTCTTCAAGGCAAACACCATACATGTATATATAGGTGTTAGGGTAGGTTTTGATGCAATAAACGCTAAAACCTTGACAATAATTAAAACACAAAATAGAAAGATAAGGTTTCAAGACTTCACATCAAGGATTCTGAGGCTTTACACCAAGGATGTACCATAGATAAAAATATCGTCTGATACCGATACATATCGGTTTTGGACCTGGACGATACGATAACAAGGCTATTTCTCGGGTACCCCACAAAACAGTCAATTTATCGTTTGATAGGGGCAAATTATCACCCATATCGAATGATAAATTAAAATTATTGAGCGATAATTTGAAATTATCAAGCGATAATTTGAAATTATCGTCCGATAATTTCATGAATTTCTCAAGGCAGTCAAAATCACCAAATTATCGAACAATATGAGCAAAGTATTGCCCGTATCGACCAACACATTGAAATTATTGGATGATAGAAAATTATCGTCCGATAATTTGAATGTATCGGTTGTGGGCCCAGCCACTTTACAGGCCGCGGGTTTGGGGATTTTTAATCTATTTCAGCCCCTTTTTTCCTCATTTCTTCCTCTTTCTCAGCTATATCTTCTTCCTCTTCACACCTTAGTCACCAGGAGGCCAAAAGTGTGGGTACCGACCACCCGGAAAGCTCGAGGTCATCACGTTTTCCCGGAGATCATAGAAAATGTATCATGTTCCTTCATATAGCTTGTCTTTTCTCTATTTGCTTGCATTTTGAAGCTATTTTTACTAGATCTACCCATAAATATAGTAGATCTTAAAATTTTAGGCTTAAATTTGAGGGTTTTGTGTTAAAACTATCAAATTTGATGCCTTATATGTCTCTAAAGTGTCCCAAACCATTTTTTTTAAGATGTATAACCTAGATCTACTAACCTAGGTTAATTTACTTCCTAACCTAGATCATAAAAATTCGACTATTGGTTCCTAACCTCCATAATATTTTTTTTCCATAATATATTTTAAAAATTAGAATAATATCAAATAAACATAATAAAATGTAATCTAATATTTTAAAAATTAGAGTAATATCAACTAAATTTTCAAATGTAATCTAATATTTTAAAAATTAGAGTCATATCAAATAATCGTGTCAAACGTAATCTAATATTTTAAAAATTAGAATAATATCAAATAAATATGGTAAAATGTAATCTAATATTTTAAAAATTAGAATAATATCAAGTACATTTTCAAATGTAATCTAATATTTAAAAAATTAGAATCATATCAAATAATATTTTCAAATGTAATTTAATATTTTAAAAATTAGAATAATATCAAATAAACTTTCAAATGTAATATAATATTTTAAAATTTAGAGTAATATCAAATAATATTTTCAAATATAATCTAATATTTTAAAAAATAGAATAATATCAAATAAATATGGTAAAATGTAATCTAATATTTTAAAAATTAGAATAATATCAAATAATATTTTCAAATGTAATCTAATATTTTAAATTTTAGAAAAATATCAAATAAATATGGTAAAATGTAATCTAATATTTTAAAAATTAGAATAATATCAAATAATATTTTCAAATGTAATCTAATATTTTAAAATTTAGAATAATATCAAATAAATATGGTAAAATTGTAATATAATATTTTAAAAATTAAAATAACATCAACTAAATTTTCAATGTAATCTAATATTTTAAAAATTAGAATAATGCATGTGTCGCATGATGATTACGTGTGACACATGCATCATCATATATTATTAATCAACATGCGATGATGTGTCACATGTAATTTAATCCAATCATTTGCTCATTCATGCAAGTACAATAAATAAATAAATATGGTACGTGGGCAAGATCTAGCCTGACAATATGACACAGCAATAGATAACGATACACTATGAATCAAATATAAGCTCTGTGGGAAGAAATTACAGGGATGAGATATAACACTGTTGAAGGAGCACTTGGTTCATATTAAGGGAGAGATAAAAGAATGTCCCCATGTACCGAGAGAGGTGAGAGAAGCTATCAGAACCAGCCTGCAGGCAGCTAAGAGGAGAAAAAAAAAAAAGCAGAAGCCGACCAGGATAGAGAAATGTATGAGAGAATAAGAAGGGGAGATCCAGAGTTTCCTACACCTGGACCTAAGGATGATGAGAATGAGGATGTGGTGACAGCGAGAGTGATGAGGGAGAGTGCTAGAAAAGCAAGACAGCGATGAGATCAGGAAGAAGCCGATTATAGGTTTCGGTCCAGCTTGAGGGGCTCATCCATGTGTGCTGCTGGTTGTGGGTCTAATCAGAGGTCACTTGATGTTGATGATGATGAGGACATTCAGGAGACTATGGGGTTGTGTAGGTCAGCAACCGTGAGGGAGACCAAGACGTCTACTATAGGCCGTACTACATGTCCCATGGATCCGTTCATGTATCGGACAGAAAGCTCGAAACAAACTAAATTGAGTGCAACCTCACTGAAAAAATGGGTGAAGAGGCTTGGAAAATTCATTGCAAATTTCGTGATATACAACCACATTCCGAGTCAGGTTGTGGAGTAGCCATATTTCAAAAGTAAGATTGATACTACTGCAGAAGTTGGTACAAGGTTAAAAAGTCTTCTGCATACGAGGTATCTGGGCCCTTACTAGATGATGAGTACGAGGAGATAGGAGCTTATGTACAGAGCTTTGAGAAAGTATGGGATGCGAGAGGTTGCACAATTATGTGCGATGGATAGACTGGTCCCACAAGGAAGAGTTTGATAAACTTTTTGGTCTACAGCGATGCCGAGACAGTATTTTTGAAATCAGTTGATGGATCTAAACACACGAAGACGGTTGATTACTTCTTTCAACTAATGGATAAGGTAGTTGAAGAAGTTGGAGAGAAGCAGGTTGTGCAGGTGGTAACAGACAATGCCGCCAATTATAAAGCCGTTGGAAGGCAATTAATGTTGAAGAGAAGTCACTTGTATTGGACTTCGTGTATCGCTCATTGAGTGGACTTCATTCTTGAAGAATTGGGAAAGAGAAGCAAGGCACTGTGTGACGGGGCTAAGACTTGAGCTTGTAGCATGGTGCACGTGGCACGACATGTGGTGCCAGGAGGGCACGCGACATGGGGCCAAGTGGGCCCAGTGGCGTGGTCGCGCTGCGAGGACGCGACACGGTCGCATGAGGGTATGACGCGGAGCGTCACGGTCGCGACACGGACGCGACATAGCCAAGGTGGGCTAGCGATGCATGAGGCGTTGCGGTATGTCAAACCAATAGGTTTGAGGTTCTCCTGCCATTCTGGCTGAATGACTGTTTTACCCTTATATAGGGGAAGGGAGCTAGAGAGTTATTCCCCCGCACACAGGGCCTTGCGTTGCCAGAGGGGGCGCAAGTGTCTCCTAGGCCTGAAAGGGTGGGCCTAAGACGTCGACGCAGCGATGCCGTGTGGAACCCGAGGGAGGTTGATGTATGGCCCCGGACTGCGCGTCGCGGTGCATACGGCTGGGCAACCTCGCGTGAGAACACGAAGACGCTGCGTGGGACTCAGTTGAGCACGACAGCATGTGGGTTAATGATGAACGTGTGCTAGTAATTCGGAACGCACACGAAGGCAAGCTGCGTGGGACTCGGTTGGGCACGCGAGCGTGAGGCACAGGGTTGTGGGCTTGGTTCGGCCGGCGAGCGAGGTACTAGTGCAGTGCACAGGGTGAAGCTTGAGCAGGCCAAGTTAGCGCAACGGTGCAGATTGGCGTGTCGTAAGGGGCACGATGAGCCGAATGGTAGGCCGTGAAACAGAGGTAACCATGTTGGGAGAGTTCCCGTCCTCTAGGCGGGTGGTATCAGAGCTGATGTGCAGATGGGTTGGCTTCGTTGCACGCGGTAGCGAAGCACCGCGCGGGTTGAAAGCGCGCCGAAGGACGCCCTCGCAACGATTGTTATCAGAAGTAGGCTGACCTAGCGAAGCGTGCGTTAGGTGCCACACGGGACTGAGGTTGCGGAAGTGCGACCCCGTGACAACAGGCAACTATTTAGAAGGGACGAACGATTACTTCTTTTTTATATAGCAGTGACAAGTTGGTGAATTTAATGAGAGAGTTCACTAAGAACGAGCTGCTCCGACATGCGATTACACGATTTGCGACGCAATTTCTAACCCCACAGAGCTTGGATAGATATAAGCGTCAACTGAAAAGCATGGTGTCGTCCGAAGTATGGGGAAAATATGAATTAGAACTTATACGATCAAAAAGACCTGCTTGCACTGAAGTTGCTGACATGATCTACAATACCCAATTAGGAGCAGATGTTGACCACTTGATCGTCATCACTACGCCGTCGGTGCAAGTGTTGAGGTTGGTAGATGGTGATGAGAAACAACAATGAGGTATGTTTACGAGTTAATGGGCAAGACAAAAGTGGATATCAAAACCAAATGCCCTACAAGATATAAACAATATTGGTTGATTATCGACAAGAGGTGGGATGCACAATTCCACCAGTACTTGCATGTTGCAGGTAAAACATGTTAAGCTACTTATGTAGTGATTTGTATTTATTTATTATTTTTCATATTATTCACTATTTCCATATACTGATGTGATTGTTCATATTTTATGTATAGCACACTACTTGAATCCAGCCTTCCAGTATACGCGATGCTTCGAGTTGAGTGAGGTCGATGAACTGTAGAGTGGTTTGCTCGATGTGATCCAACGAATGGTCCCTGAGTTGGTCGACCAAGGTCAACCCATAAGAGACGTGAGTTGTCATAACTTATAACTCATAAATCAAATGTCATATAATATGTTTATTGATATGTGAGTTATTGTATTTCATCTTTGTAGATTGACATGTTCCGCAAGAAACATGGGTCATTTGGGACGAGGTTAGTGTAATCCCAAATCCAACACGATAAATCGGCTGATTGGTGGATGCACTATGGACATGATGGTCCTATACTGAGGCAGCTTGTCATACGCGTTTTATTGCAAACATGTTCATCATCCAATTGTGAGCAGAATTGGAGTACCTTCTCTCTCATTCACACAAAGACAAGGAATATGCTAACTATGACTCGATTGGAAAAGTTAGTCTACTGCCATTACAACATGCGATAAGGGTTAGAAATATGCAGAGGACCAACCGTGGTAAGTAATTATTTGAAGTCTTAGTTCATACAATTTTTATTTGATGTAATTAACGAGGAATATACTAATTCTTCTATCATATTCTACGTTATAGATGGTGAATATTTTAATCTCATCGAGTTGGATTATATATTCACGGAGGATGACCCTTTGAATCAGTGGATCGAAGAGAGAGAAGAACATGTGTTGGATAGTGAGAGCACTGCATGCCTGGACAATGCTAAAAGAATAGCGGAGGAGCAAGCTTCCCAACAACCTAGACGGAAAAGAAAATTGAATCGTCATTCAGTGGTTAGATCTGATGACGAAACGCAGTCCGATAGTGATAAGGGGGAGGATGACGATGATGGGGGTGCTGGGGGTGATGGTGGAGGCGATGAAACCACGTTAGCACAAGTGGTGGAGGGGATGATGTTGGTCCCTCTTATTCTTATGAAGGTATTGTCGCATGGTATGATAAACCGATAACAATGTTTGACACTCCTACATTTAGAGGTGGAGGGGTTGAAGGAAGAGGAGCGTTAGAATCTTACCAAACACCACCACCACCACAAAGTCCACAAGATGATTTGGGTTATATGGCTTCTAGCATTGGGGGATTTAGTTTGCAAAACACCGAAGATTCAACAACAAGTAACCCATACCGGCCTCAAGCAACCTACCCCGGGCCATATGACTTTCTTGGTCAAATTTTTGGAGGACCGACCTTTACCTATTATACTGAGCCATATTCGTCACTAATGCCTCAGTTTCAAGGGGGGACATATGATAACGGGTATCAATATGGCCAACACTATAGGGAAAGCTCGCATACTGATAATGATCATCATGAGGGCCAAAAACCACCACGAAATTCAATGTGGCTTTAAAGTAAGTTTTTCATGTATAATGTACCTTTGATTTTGATCATGATTCATGTACAATGTAATTTAGGTTCTGCGTTGATAAAATTCTGAAATATGCATCAAATAAGCCTTAAATAAATTTTTTTTTAATTGAAATAAATAGAAACCCATTAAATATCATTTTCGAATTTTTTGAGTATTTTTTGGAAATTTTTTGAAAAAAAAAAGTATCAAAACGACACATTCAATGTATCGCCAATACATTGAATGTATTGGATGATACGCCGATACGTATCATCCTAGAGGCAGGACGATACATATCAGAAAACCGATTTTTTCATCCATGGAATGTACGTCGGCTTGCACCAAGCGCACGATAAATGAAGATTCACTCCTCGAGTTTTGAAAGATTCGCTCTTTCGGGTGAATAATCTTCACAAGTTCTCTAAGGTTTGCACAAAGCAACTCTCAATTTCATTAATCATCAATCTCCAAAATAAAGTCTTTACATGGCTTTTGTAGGCTTAAAAAACCCTAACTAAACATAAAGGTTGAAATAAGAAAGTCCTAAAACAATTAAAACTCTAAATGGCAAGTGTTTGCCTAAAATTCGTATAACCGCCAATTTGAGGACAACTTTCACGGACGTCCATCATATGACCACGGATGTCCTTGGGCACGGACGTCCTTGGGCACGAACTTTCATGGGCACGAATGTCCTTGCCTTAATTTTCAGAACGTCCTTATTTTCACGAATGTTTATTCTGAAGCCACAGACATCTGTCGTATAACGATGACTCTTTCACAAGCCGTTTGAAATCTCACTCATGGGTCCACTTTTTCTTTGATCTCCTCTTCTTCTCGACTTTGCCACAATTCCAACATGCGGATCTAAACTCTGCATCAATCCCCCTTTGAAAAAGTTTGACCTCGAACTTTGGCTGAAATTGATCTTCTGCGCAACATCAAGAACACTATGTTGGGAATCTTAATCGGACGTGGCTTAGACAAATAAATCGGATTTGACTTGGGTGAGATCCGATTTATCTTTGATACATCGATGAAAATCAACGTCAACACACAACCAACACGATTCTAGGTCTAGGGATAATGGGATCGATAGATATTATCATGGATACTTGCTCTTCATCGATCTCAGATTTTTCAACGGTCTCGACCTCTGTAGGACTTATAGCAGATACTCGAGCTTCAACGCTCTTGGGCTCTTCAACGGTTTCGAGATCGTCAACGGCCTCATGAATCGAGTCTTCCATGAGGATGGTGTACTCGAATTCACCGTGGGTACGGTATCTTCCACTAGTATAGGTACTACCATGGGCATGGGTAGAGGAACTTAACCCGTAAAGGTTTTCTCACGAGTACAGTTGTGGGGATGAAACTTGTAACCTTCGGTCTCAAAGCTTGAATCATTGCCAATACGTCTTCGAATAAATCGTGAACAAAAGTTTTGATAAGTTCCGTACCAATATCATCATGTCATGCAACCACTATCTGACGCAACCTTAATATCTCGCAGTAAACATTGTTAAGAAGCGCCATATGCTTGAATATGGAACTATGTTGATCGGATGATCTACCTTTCTCCTCGCACCATATTTTTTTCATCGTCGCCATATTTTGACGCACAATAGAAATGTTTCACAATTTCACAAACGTTCTCATGGAAACCATGTAATCATTCAAATCACGAAAGGCCTCGAGAATTTGATCTTTACTCATGATTTCGCCAATCCACTTGCCGAGGGTTTGAACCTAGCTCTGATACCAATCTGATGCAAGATAAACGCTAAAACCCTGACAATAATTAGAAAGACAAAATAAAAAGATAGGGTTCTAAGGCTTCACACCAAGGATGTACGTCGGCTTCGCACCAAGCGCACGATAAACGAAGATTCACGCCTCAAATTTTAAAAGATTCAGTCTTTCAAGTGAAAACTCTCACAAGTTCTCTAAGGTTTGCACTTAACAAATCTCAATTTCATTAATCATCAATCTCCAAAATAAAGTCTTTACATGCCTTTATATAGGCTAAAAAAATCCTAACTAAACATAATGTTCGTAATAAGAAAGTCCTAAAACAATTAAAACTCTAAATGAAAAGTTGTTGCCTAAAATTCGTATAGCAGCTAATTTGTAGACGACTTTCACAGACGTCCGTCATATGACCACGAATGTTCGTGGGCAAGGATGTCCTTGCCTTAATTTCGAGAACACCCTTATTTTCACAGACATCCATTCTGAAGTTACGGACGTCCACCGTATAACGACATTTGAAAGCCCATTCACGGGTCCACTTTCTCTTTGATCTCCTCTTCTTCTCAACTTTGCCACGATTCCAACATGAAGATCTAAATTCCGCATCAGGTTTCTAGCACATTCTCACACATGTTCATAAAGATATAGATGACTTTCAATGGGTGCAACGAAGACATACGAAAATGGATTTTTGGAAGTTGACGAGAAATGGGAAAATATGAAAATTGATTGTGGCTCGTGGTGAGGGGAAAGGTTGTCTGAAAGATGGTGAGTACATGAAAATATGTGAAGTGGTTGCATAGGACTCGATGAAGTGTATGGGAAGATGAAATGATTCAATGGAGAAATACAAAGGGCCTTAATTAATGATGGCGAGGATAACAATGTGGTCAACATGGGTAAATGGAAAGGTAAGGTGGGGAGGAGAGAAGAGAATGGCATGTGTCATTCAACATGTGCAAGTGGAGCCCACAAAAAAATTACAAGCAACCTCACCTCACAACATCACTCAGAATAAAAATAAAATAAAATAAAATAAACACTAAATTAATTCAAGAAAATACACTGCAAACATTTTAACACTCCTCTTGAAGTGACTTTCTAGAAATGATACCAAACTTGGCTCTAAGGGATTTAAAAGGTCCTTTGGCAAGCCACTAGGTGAAGATATATGCAATATTATCGATACTCATCACCTTTAAAACTTCAATGATTCCCACGAGCACTTTTTCATGAATAAAATGATGTTCAATTTCAATATGCTTGGTCCTTGCATGACAAATCGGATTTGTTGCAAGCTTGAGAGCACTTTGATTGTCACCAAAAATAGTTGTAGGTTTGTGAATTGATGAAGAAACATCCTCGATAAACCGACGTTGCCATACATTCTTGTACAGCAAGAGAAGCTGCCTTGTACTCTACCTCCGTTGTAGAAGAGATACCGAATCTTGCTTCTTGCTACACCATGAAACACTAGTCGAACCACATGAGAGCATAACCAGAAGTAGAATTCCGATCATCTAAGTCACCACCCAAATAAGCATCGCAAAATCCATGCAATTCAAAATCACCATCTTTCTTGAAGAAAGGACCCATATCAAGTATAGAATGTGCGTACTTTAAGATCCGTTTTTCCACTTCCAAATTGTCTTTTCCGCTAACAAGGCTAACCAAGAATGCAATGTCGGATCTTGTAATAGTTAAGTAATTAAACTACCCACAAGAGCCCAAAAAAGTCGAGGATCCGAAAGAAGTTGGCCTTCTTCACGCCTTAGCTTTATGTTAGCATCAAGAGAGGTGGAACAACTCTTACTTTGGTTCATTTCAAATCGGTGCACAATCTTTTCCGCATAGCCTTGTTGTGATACAAAAATTCCATCTTTCAATGAATTCACTTCCAAGCCAAGGAAGTGACTACGCTCACCCAAGTCTTTCATCTAAATCTAATAGAGAGTTCTGTGAGAACCATGGATCAAAATATCGTCCGATACCGATACGTATCGGACGATACGTATCGGTATCGGAGGTGGGCGATACGGTACATTAAATGTACCGTATCGCCCATTTATAAGGCTAATACCGGACGATACATTCAATGTATCGTCCGGTATTATACTGTTCCGGTACGTATACGTACCGGTTTTCGGCCCGGACGATACGTACCGGAAAACCGGCATTTTGATCCTTGGTGAGAACCATTGCAACTTCGTCATCATCATCATTGCCGGAAACAATCATATTATCACATACATTAGAACTATGACATGCAACCTACCATACTTCTTAACAAACAAACTAGAATCTGAGTTAAAAGCAAAATAACCACAAAATTTGTAAGTATTCGGCAATCTTACCACACCAAGCTCTAGGGGCTTCCTTTAAACCATATATGGTCTTCTTAAGTTTGCACACATACTTAGAATGTGCATGAAAAATATAACCATGTGGCTGCGCCATGTAAATGTCTTTATCAATCTCACCATATAAGAACACATTTTTTACATCAAGTAACCATAGCTTCCACCGATAACAAGCCACCAAAGAGATGACTACCCGAACCGAAGCCATCTTTGATATGGGACTAAAAGTGTTTCATAATTCTCCCCATACTTTTGAGAGAATTTAAGGGCAACCATGAAGGGGACGCCACCCACAAGGGCCTAGGGTTCAAGTCGTACAAGATGTACCAGCGGAGGAAGAAGCGACGGAAGGGTCAAGGAACGTCAAGAGCCATCGAAGAAAGGCCCTAGAGATCAGCCCAGGGGCACCAGGCGACGGACGTCCGTAATATCAAAACGGACGTCCGGATTTTGGAGTGGTCACTGTTTTAGTGAGCACGGGCGTCCGTAGAATCACGACGGACGTCCGGATTTTAGAGTGCTCACTGTTTAGTGAGCACGGACATCCATGAAGGTCACGGACGTCTGTGACCTCCAGCGACGGACGTCCGTGGCGCCCAGGACAGACGTCTGTGGAGATCTCCACCCCAACGACTTAAGTGACGTATTTGTCCTTTTCATCCTTAAATTTTGTTCTTTTGTGTCCAAGTGTAAGTTACCACTTAGGTTAACATAGTATTTTTCTATTTTAGGGTATTCTCTTTGTAAATGCTATAAAGAACAATTTTGTAAGCCATTTTGGCACTTTATGAGAATGCATTGCATTTTGGCTTGTGAGGAGCTTGAAGAGTGAGTCTTCTTCCCCGTATGGGGTTTGGTGTGAGGCCAAGGATGAGATGCCCATTTATCTTTGATCTTTTTTCTTGTCTCTTTTTTCTTGCTTGATTCCCCTATTTTCCAACAACCTCTTACATTCAATTTTCCTTTCATTTGATTCTTTCAATCCCCAAATCCTAGATCTAAAATACCCTCAACGTTCATCCTCGTGGATCAAATCCGACCCTACTCGTCAATCCACGACCGTTGTTGGGCTTGAGCGTATTCAACTAGTGTCATTGATCGCTTCCATTCAAATCCCTAGCGAGGAACTCTCGACTCCACGAAGAACTACAATCCAACGCCCCGACCTAGACGAAGCGAGAGTTCTATCTCTCGGATCGCCTCTTCCACCATCCTAACGGATCTCGCACGTCGGATTGGACCCTACGCTAACCGAGCATGGTCACCTTAGTTGAATCCTACAAAACCCAAGGTATCGCTTTAATTTGTGACTTAATTGGTCAAATTAATTAGTTTAATTTCTGCAAATTAGCATATCATGGGCATTCACGGATCTTAGGATTGTTATCCCGCGTCAAACCAACCTTGCCTTATACCTATCACACTCTCATTCGCCTTTCGTTTAATTTTCTAGACTCACTTACAATTGGTGGGTTTCACATCTTTATGCTTAGGTACAAGATCCCATGTTTGATTTTTTTTTAGAGCAACCATCTCTTCATCCATGGCACCATCCAATTCTTTACCACCTCATGAGTCTCAACACCGCTCCCCTATCACCTTGCCTTCCCATGGATGAAGAGGAAGATCCATCCGATAACATAAGAGCACTTGGTGCCAATGGTAGGCTAACTTCCCTTTGTGACTGAACACCATCATGAGTGTTATCACCAACATACTTTGAGACAACCTTACCCATTTTATAATATGAATTAACTTCATCAAACACAACATCTCGAGAAACAACAAAATTATGTGCTTTTGGATCCATACATTTCCACCCTTTCTTCCTTTCATCATAACCAACGAACAATGTACCTAAAGTCGGTTGGGGGAGCTGCCCCGACAGTTCGGGCCCTCAGGCGCCCCAATTTTGCCCGAGGCGCCGACCTTGGCAAACTGGGCCTAGGTCCCACCCCGTCCCCATCCCGATTTTCCTTTTTTGGGGAGGGAGCCATTTCTTGGCAAAATGGTATTAAAAAATATTAATTGCAAAATGATTTTTAAAAGGGAGCTTTTGAACTTTTGAATAAGATAATAGCCTTTGACTACATTTAATCATGATGAAGATTATATTTTGTGCTAATCTTTTGCACTTAATATCTTTAAATCATGGCCTTCAAATAAAACGGCTTAGATGGTGTTTTCACATAGCAGAGGTCGCCAAACTTGTCTTTCTTTTACTTGAATACGTGTGTTCAAATTTAATTTCCAAGCTCCAATTTCCTCTTTTGATACTGTAAGTTTCTAGTAATATATATACATTGGGGTCGCTTAGGTCCTCCAATGAACGACAGTGACCGTCCTCCAAGATACAGGTGGCATTCAAAACACATATTAGGTGCCACGTGGGGTACGGGTGCGTTGTTTAGATCAATCTAAAACAAATTCAAAAAAATATTTTTAAAGCACAAGTCAAACTTGGACTAGTTTCAACAGTCCAAATTTTATTGGTAAAGATGAGTTTTGAAAAAAAAAAAAAAAAATCAAAGATTATCTAAGCAATGCACTGCTCCATGTGGCATCAAAATAGTGTTACGAGTGCCACATGGAGCTCCATGTAGGAACTTGGAGGACGCTCATCGTCCTCCATTGAAGGACGGAATCCTTTTCCTATATACATATACATATACATATATATATATATATATATATATCATGGATCAATTTCATTCACCACCCGAACCGTAATTTGGTCAATTTTCGGAAATTTGCTCCGAAGTTTGTATTTTTAGTTTTTTTTTACTCTTCCACATTATTAGAAGACATATTTAAACTTGTGCTACTGTGCTACGTAGAACACCATCTAAGTCATCTGATTTGAAGGCCACGATGTAAAGATCTTGAATGCCAAAAATTGGAATGAAGCGCAATAAATCATACGGTACTTTTTGGTGTTGTTAAATAATATGATAGATATGTAGCCAATTTTTACAAGTTTCTACAATATTCCTAATCTTCCTTTCAGCCACACCATTTTGATGTGGTGTGTAGGCACCAAGGATCAAAATCTCGGTTTCGGTCAGGACCCGAACCGTAAATTGGTCAAAATTTCGGAAATTTCGGTCAAAATTTTGGTAAATTTCGGATATTTTTAAAATATGCTCTGAACTTTACCGAACTTTATTTTCTTAATTTTTTTTAAGCTATTTAACATTATTAGAACAGATATATACCATGGATCAAAATATCAGTTTAGGTTTCGGTTTCGTTCATGACCCGAATCGTAAAATTTAGTAATTTTCGATCAAATTTTTGATAAATTTCGGAAAATGCAATCTGAAGATCATATGTACTTGCACTCGCTTTTTAAGAGATTGCGCCAAGGTTAAAAAAAAAGTTTGTATTTTAGGGGCATATGATACGTGAAAACGCAATGTGGGCCGTCTGATCTAAAGTTCATGATCTATAGATCCTTAGTGGACAAGATTGACACCAAATATAAACTTCACCATGTGATTAAATATAGTCAAAGGCTATTATATCATACGATAATTTGAAACGCAATCTGGACCGTCTAATCTAAAGTTCATGATCTATAGATCCTTAGTGGACAAAATCGGCACGAAATATAATCTTCATCATGTGATTACCTACATCGTACGATGTAGATCACTTACATCGTAAACCCTGCTGGTGTAAGCTCACTTACACACTATTCTAGTGTGTAAGTGACTAACATGAGAGTAAGTCACATACTCCTTTCAATATAAATTGCAGTTATTTACATATTTTTATGTTTGCATGTCGGTGGAGAAACTAGCGGCAGGTCGGTGGAGAAACCAACTCCCATATTTCTTCTTCCTTCTTTTTTTTTTCTTCTTCTTCTTCCCCTGTTTTTTTTTCTTCTTCCTCTTCCAGGTTTTATAGCTAAGGAAGAAGAAAAATGGGGTCCTTTTTCCAAAAATTGGGTTTTGGAAAAAAGTTGTTCTTCTTTTTTTTTCTTTTTTCTTTTTTTCATGGGTTTTATGCCAAAGGAAAAATAGAAATGGGATTTTTTTTTCAAAAATTGGGTTTTTAAACCCTTTAAAAATTTTCAAAATTCTAAAATTCCAAAATGGGCGAGAATGCATATTCCGGCCGATAATTTCAAATTATCGGCCAGAATTTTGAATTTCCAAATTATCGGGCCGATAATTTGAAAATTCGGCCAATAATTGCACAGTTTTAGAAAGGGGGCGATTTTTATGATTTTTCGGTCTCGGAACCAGCCGAAACCGAAACTTCTGGGCCGAAATTTTGAATTTTCGGCCGAGATTTTGATCCTTGGTAGGCACATGAAAGCTCTCTTTTAATTTCACTTTCCTTACAAAATGATAGAAAATCATTTGAGGTAAATTCTCCCCCATTGTCGGTGCTCAACCTTTTAACCTTCTTTTCAAGAACACCTTCAACCGTCATTTTAAACTCTTGAATTTTGAAAATACCTCTGACTTTTCCTTAACAAATAAACCCAAGTGTACCTTGCAAAATCATCAACAAATGTTAACATGTAGTGGAATCCCGAATATGAGGGTGTCACACAAGGTCCCATTAAATCACTATGGATAAGTTCTAATGGAGCCTTGCACTTGGAAAATGACTTATCAAATGGAAGGCAATGTGTCTTACATACTGACACCCTTCACAACTTCACCATTACCAAAGGTAGTCAACTTCGGCAATCCATTTACCAAAAAATTTTATACCATAGCTTTCAATTTATCCATGCTAAGATGCCCCAATCTAGCATGCCAAATTGCAGATCCATCATTTGTACTCATTTTATCAACATATGATGTAGATGATAAAACAAATAAATCTTTAACCTTCTTACCCGTATGAATGATATCCGCTTTCAAGTTTGTAATATTCTGAAGGAACTTCACGTCTTAAGGCCCAAATAAGACGTAGTGGCCCGAATCAACAGCATTGGCCACCCAAAAAATAATAATTCTTCATACCCAGTACTTGAAAAACACTATCAGGTGTGATGTGGTCCTCTCCATCTCCTTTAGTAACGAATTATTCCTTCTCAACGGGATGAATGGGGTTGTTCGTCGTGATAATTGCATCATGGCCATTATAGTCTCAGAAGCATGAGAACTTAGAATCGTCGTCGGTAAGATGATGTCCACAACTCGAATCGATCCAATCATTCTCGAAAAATATTGATGTTAATGCATCAATTGTAGGGGTGATAAAATTAACCGAAAGACCGAACCAACTGAGACTAACCAACCGAAAAATCATTTTTCGGTCAGTTTTAAAGAGGTTCGGATTCGGTGCCCAAAAACCCTTTTCCGGTTTTCGAACCAAAACCGAACGACCAGAACCGAATTTCTTTACATAAATGTTTTTTAATATTTTTTAAATAAATCTCTTAAAAGAATATGAATAGTACGCCAGCCCTAAACCACTGCCAGCTTTAATGTTGTGGGGCCTACGAACATTTTCTGCTGTCACCTATATACATTGTGGGGCCCAAGAACAATTTCTGCTGCCAGCTATAACGTTTAATCAAGTTGTCTAGTCAAGTTGTGGAAATCAGGGGATTTAAATTTACCCATGTCATTTGACTTTTCAAAACAACTTTTATTACAGCTGTGTGAAAAACCGACCGAAGCCGAACCGAAAAAATTGGAAACGGGCCAGTTCAGGTGTCACTTTATGCGATTCAGTTCGGTTCAACTTCATGAAAAAACCAACGAGATCGGTTCGGTTCAGATTTTCGGCTAAAAACCGACCGAAAAGAACCAATATCACCCCTAATCAATTGTAGTGGTTCCCGCCATAAAGCACTTTCCCCACTCCTCATCGCCCTTAGGTTCACCTTCATTCTTAGCTAAATTTCCGCCTTTGAGTTTCACACGACAATTCTTCCTTATGTGTCCAAGTTTACCACACTGGTAACACTTGACAGTTGACACCTTGTCGATTTTCATCTCGTTTCTTAGATGACTCTCTATCATTGCCATCCTTAGTAGATGTATCATTAGAGTATTCAAAAAAATTGAAACTTACCTTTTTCTTTGCTAGAAACCTTCTTCTTCCTTGAAAATAAAGTGTCTCCATCATTCCCCGAAATAGAGACTCCAGCCATATGTCGAGCCAAAGATTCTTGCGATGTGAGGAGACTCTCAAACTCCACTAAGGAGGGTTGAGTAGCCCGTCCTTGAATGAAAGTAACATAGGGAATGTACTCCCTTTTTAGCCAACGAACAATATGACGTTTCATTCGTGCCTCCGAGATAGGTTCTGCGGATCAAGAAAAGAAATCTCCGAGCAAAAATTCTAGATTTGCAAGAAGATTTGAGAAATAGAAAGATCTCCTTGAGTTGTATTTGCCAACTCATTCTCCAATAATTGCAAACAAGCAACATCCTTCTTAAACAAACCATCAAGAATAGTCCAAATATTACTAGCCGATTTGCATCCCATGATATGTTCAAATAATTCATGAGAAATAGATCTCTTCAAGATAGACTCCGCCTTCGCATTTTTCATCTTCCATTTCTTTAAGGCATCGGCATTCTCCAGAGTATTTTATGGTGTCTCCAATTATTTTCGCCACCACTCTCCCATAAGTTTTCACCAACGAGGTAAGACTCCATGCAAGACCTCCATATCTTGTAGTTAGATTGAGTAAGCAACTCAATGCCAACAGTGTTGAACCTTCCACCCGAATCCATCTTCACACCACCAAATTGATCTTCTTACCCAAGAACGAAATCATCACCACCCTTAAAGCTCTGATACCATGTAGAGAAATATGTTATCAATATCTGGATAACCGATTCTCAAGTAGTGCAACAAAGTTACACTAGCCCAAGGGCTCAAAACCAAGTAAAGAAGAAAGATCAAAAGATGAAGTTATCGGGAAAGAAAATATAATTGTCATTCAACAATGGACATTACAAGAAATGAAACAAAAACACTTAATAAAATACCACCACTTGCACAAGAAATGAGATATTGGATTTCCAGTCACTCCTAATGGTTAAAGAAAGGTTATATGGACTTGGTTCTTCAAGGAAAACAGCCTACATGTATATATAGGTGTTAGGGTAGGTTTCTAGCACATTCTCATACATGTTCATAAAGATATAGATGACTTTCAATGGGTGCAACAAAGACATACGAAAATGGATTTTTGGAAGTTGATGAGAAATGGGAAAATATGAAAATTGATTGTGGCTCATGGGGAGGGGAAAAGGTTGTGTGAAAGATGGTGAGTACATGAAAATATGTGAAGTGGTTGCATAAGACTCGATGAAGTGTACGAAAAGATGAAATGATTGTATGGAGAATTACAAAGGACCTTAATTAATGATGGTGAGAATAACGATGTAGTCAACATGGGTTAATGGAAAGGTAAGGTGGGAAGGAGAGAATGACATGTGTCATCCAACATGTGCAAGTGGGGCCAACAAAAAATTACAAGCAACCTCATCACATCACTCAAAATAAAAATAAAATAAAATAAAAACTAAACTAATTCAAGAAAATACACTTCAAACAGTTTAAGAAAATCAATGCTAGTATGAGACCTATGGGAATGAGCAACAAACAACAAACTTATAGGCATGAGCAGTTGCACCATCGGATAGCGGGTACTGTGGGCAGTAAATCTTTTGATCTTACCCTATTTTATTTTCTTTAAAATGGAATGATGTCGAAGATGAACGTTCATCTTTCTAGAGACTTGGATTGACCAGAGATATGTAATTTCATGTCAAATGAAACTATAATTTTTATTTGGTACCTCTATTTGAACCAAGAGAATATCCAAAAGCAACGACGTTCCCACGTGCCATTAAAAAAAAAAGCACCCATTTTTTTACACTGGGGTGAAAAAAATAAAAGCAAACCCTAGTGATTTTCCAAAGAGCATTCACCCTAAATTCATCTCCTCTCCTACGTTTGAAGACCCCAATTCCTGCCATTAATGGGCTCTCTGTGACTCGTTGGAGTTGAGGAAGAAGAAGAATAATAATGTGCTTGTCCATTGTCAAGCATCACTAAAGCCATTAATGCAATTGCAACTCCCTGAACTTGTTATTCATCGGAGAGAAAGAAGAATAAGAGGGTGCTTGTCCATTATCAGGCATCACCAACACCATTAATGGAGAGGGGGAAGAACAAAACAGTCGGTGGGTGTCCCTCATCAGACCATATGTAGGCTTGTCGGTAGGTGTCTGTCGACAGAGCAAAATAGTTGACAGTTGGCACCCCCTGTCAAAGATATATCCATGACATTGGGCCTACCGTAAAAGATATATCCATGTTGATGGGCACCCACCATCAAGGCTTGTAAGGCCTCTTTTTAATGGTGGTTGCGGTTTTAAGCCTCTTCTTAATGGTTGTTTGCTGTTGTCTTCATCCAAGACGGGGTGCCTTCGTTAGAGATGATGTCGTCGTTGTCTTTGCAACCCGCGAAATTTGAGAAAGAAGAAGAGGGTGTTTCAGTGATATCATTGTTGCAACTCATGGAAGTTGAGGAAGAAGGAGAAGAGGGTGCTTCGGATACACAAAGTGGGTGTGTCTATAACTTCTTAAATAATAAATGGGTACAAATAGTAGGAGGGTGTTTTTAGAAATTTGGTTGGTGCATTTTATTTTTGTTTGTGCATTATACACTTGTAGAACTAGTTGATAAGTGGTATGGAATTAATTTTATCATCATGCTCAAATTTTCAACAATTAATGGTTTATAAATCATAGCAAATCTTAAACACCCAACCAAATTAATTAATCAATTTTTAATAATTTGATATTTAATTTAACTAGCCTACAAATTTTATTTATTTATCAAGTTTACGTGATTATATGTATACATCCATATATACTTAATTAATCTAATATGCCTAAAACTATGTTTCTTAATTTTCTAAGATTGTTTTGTATTTTTTAAATTTTCTAATATTTTCTATTTTTTACATTTTCTTAAATACATATTGGTGGTCAATGCGAATCAATATTGGTGACATGTATCAACCAAACGTGAGGCCTGCACAACCTTCGATGCTGAGCTTTAAAAAGCTGCATAAAATAACAAAAGTAAAAGGAATAAAAGGATCTCTTGCATATCTAGAAATGTGCAAGTTATAAAAGTATTTGGTTGATGTGTTTGTGAAATAAAATTATATGTAAGGACATATTCAATGAATCAATGTATTTAGTCATAATCTTCCACGATTAACTTCATGGTGTTTGTAATGCAAAGAAAGAAATGTCTATTCTTTTTTAGTTAAGCAAGGGTAGTTCAGCCATTCCATGTTTACTTAGCCGTCAGTAAACTTTGCATTCCTATTTTTGAATAAAATATAATTCTTCATCCACGACTTTTCCATCTACAGCAACAAATACAATCTTCAAGATCCTTGCAATGTGTGAAAACTGTATTATCTTAAAGTAGGTGAAGGAGAAGGCATTACTAAAGACAGGAGAGGAGGACTAGAAGAAACGGGAAAGGGGAAACGCTGAAGCAATGGGGAATCATTTGTTACATGCGAAGGGAAATGCATGGTGAAATGCTTAGGAAGCGCTTGAAGAATGTAAAGCGATGTAGAACTAGAAGTATATTCTGAAGCAATGTGAATCCATCGTGTTTTATTTTCCTTCAAATAGACAAATTATAATTTATTAAAAAGGAAGGAAAAATATGTAAATGCCAACATTGGCATGTGACTCATCTAAAATTATGCAACAAACAAGCAAAAAATCATCAAATGTTCTTATTAACCACCACTTGAGTTCCTACAGAACACCCTCATATTTTCTAACGAGTCAGCCTTTTGTTCGTTCTCTATTTCTCTAATTGCACTAAGCGAATGGATGGTGTTAAGAGAATCAAGCTTAATCCAAAATTTAAACAGCATTATTAGATGTACAGGCCAAAGTTCGGTACAACATTTGTTCAAAATCCTGGTTTCAAACTGTTTAACATAGATGTGTAGGTGTCATGCAAAGGCACAATAAAGCAAACATTGAGTAGAAAATATATAGCAAAAGTGAACTCACTGCTTATAGGATTCTTCGATCTTTTCGACATATTGGTTAGTTCCAATGATATCCTCTAGATATTCCAGAAATCCTTCATCATGTGGCCCTTGAGCCTTCGGCTTCATCAATGAAATTTGCTCGACTTCACCCTGAAAAAACAATCACAGTAGAACTAAAAAAAGAAAACGAATATGCTTTTATAATTTTTTCTACAGTTGAATATAACCTTATCACCCATTATATACCTGAAGAATCAAAAAGCGGTTATTGTCTAGGTCCACTCCTTTTCCCTTCAGTTTCTTGGTGACCTCCGTAAAATTACTTCCCCGATCATTTATGTAATATTTTGAAGAGTTGTCCCGAAATGCAACTCTGGTAATGACAAAGTCACTTCCGGCAACAGTTTCATATGTTCCGTCATCCTGTAATTATGAACGCTATCCATAAATTGAATGCACCCATTTAAAATAGAACTAATTTTTAAAATGTGACATTCCTTACAAATATGGATACCTCTATTTGTGCCTACCAGATTACTGATGAACCGCGTTGAATCAGACGATGGTGATCACTTTTCATTCTCATCCTCTGCAGAATAGATCTTATGTGACCATGGGCGTGCCATCATATTGTCAATTTTTCATTCCATGTGGTACAGATTCCAAAAGGTGGCCCTAAGATCATAAACACCACGCTCAAACGTGATTTTAGGGCCACTTTTTTATATTTGTGCCCCAAGGAATAAAAAATAGACCCGTCTGATGGCACACCCATGATCTCAAGAACCCCTGTGTGGAAGATTGGAATGAAAAAAAAAAAAATCACCAACTTTTGATTCAACGTTCTCAACTATTTCCGCCCACCAGTAATCTAGTAGGCATGAACAGAGGTGCCCTACAAATATTATTGTTTCCTTCTTTTCAGGTTTGTAAAAACATAAGGGTAAAAAGAAACCAAACAAAAAAAAAGATTAAAATGGATCACCAGATCGATAATCTCCTGAAAGTGAACAGAAACACCCGCACTGTCCAAGTTCTGGTGATTGGTAGAATTATGTATCAGCTCTGAAACTTTATTTAAGCGCATCTGAACACATCGAAGACAGAAAAGACTAGCATCAAAACGAGTAATACGAAATTCTTATATCTGCTGTTGCATGTAAACTATCTTCTTGACTAGTAGATATTACCTGCTTAGCCCTTTTTCCAAATACAAAGAGCATGGCATCAATGACATTGCTTTTCCCGCTTCCGTTGGGGCCAACAACTGCCGTAAAGCTCTTCACATAAAATGGGAATAGTCACAGTTAGGTTAATAATCATTTATTTTTGGTTAATCATGATCGATTATGAAACTTCCATTGAAAATAAAATTTTGAGGGCTGGAAGATTTTTTTTACTATGTTTGTCTCTTTTAGCAAATAATTAAATGTTATCAGAAAGGGAGTCATTACTTGCACACACAAAGTTGGTCCAAGTACACGGTTTACAAGAAAGACTTGATATTTTGGGACCTGTGCCATCTGGAAACACTGTCTAAGAGCCGTCTGATTTAAGGCCATGATCTAAAGACCTTTCGTGTAAAAATTGTCACAAAAAATGAACTCTATCATATGATTCCATGGGTCAAAATATCGTCTGATACCGATACGTATCGAACAATACGTATCGGTTTTGGAGGTCAGCGGTACGATACATAGGGTATGTATCGTACCCTATATAAAATAGTTAAATTATCGTCCGATACGGGCAAAATATCGCCCGTATCGTCCGTATCGGACGATAATATCAAATTATCGTCCGATAATTTGGAGAAAAATTAAAAAAATTGAAAGGCCTGAAATTATCGTCCGATAATTTCAAGATTCCGTGGGCCCCACCCTTTGGTTATTTGCACCCTAAATCGCCGCCGAATCGCACAAAAAATCACGGGATCAATGCGGAAGGTACGTGTTTATCATTTTACCATCATTTTATTTTATTTTAAATACTAAAATAAGGTAGATCTACCTTATTTAAGGGTAGATCTACCTTCTATAAGTGTAGATCTACCTTTAAATTTTATCATTTACCTATAATTATAATTATTATAATTATTAAAATTATTTAAATTTATGGGTAGATTTACCATTAAATATGATAGATCTACCTTATATAAGGGTAGATCTACCTTATTTAAGGATAGATCTACCTTATATAAGTGTAGATCTACCTTTAAATTTTATCATTTACCCATAATTTTAATTATTATAATTATTTAAATTATTTAAATTTATGGGTAGATCTACCATTAAATATGGTAGATCTACCTTATATAAGGGTAGATATAGCCATAAATTTGGTAGATCTACCATATTTAATGATAGATCTACCCATAAATATGGGTCAAAAATAATTAAATTATTTAAATTATTTAAATTAAGAAGAGGAGAAAAATAATTTAAAATATTTAAATTAATTAAAATTATGGGTCAAAAATAATATAAATAATTAAAATTATGAGTCACATGTAATCAATATCGGTCACATATCATATGGGTCACATATAATTAATAAAATAATGGGGTCCATATGGGTCACATATAATTTAAACTTAAAATTAATATGGATCACATATAATTAAATTTATGGGTCACATATTAAATTATATGTGACCCATATTAATTTTAATAATAAATTTAATTATATGTGACCTATATTAATTATATGTGACCGTCACATATAATTAAAATAATTAATATTATGAGATATGTCCTATAAAATATTAGAATAATATGGAATAAATTTTTAAAAATTAGAATAATAACAAATAAGTATTCAAAAATTATAATAATATCAAATAAATATTCAAAAATTATAATAATATTAAATAAATATTCATAAATTATAATAATATTAAATAAATATTCATAAATTATAATAATATCAAATAAATATTCATAAATTATAATAATATCAAATAAACATTAATAAATTATAATAATATCAAATAAATATTCATAAATTAAAATAATATCAAATAAATATTCAAAAATTATAATAATATCAAATAAACATTCATAAATTATAATAATATCAAATAAATATTCATAAATTAAAATAATATCAAATAAACATTCATAAATTATAATAATATCAAATAAATCTTCATAAATTATAATAATATCAAATAAATTTGGTAAAATATAATCTAATCTTTTAAAAATTAGAATAATATAAAATAAAATTTCAAATGTAATCTAAATTTTATAAAAATTAGAATAATATCAAATAAATTTAAAAAAATATAATCTAATATTTTTAAAATAGCAATAATTAAAAAATAAATTTTATTTTCAAGTGTAAATTAGATGTTTACTTTAATGCAATCGTTTGCTCATTCATGCAGGTGAAATAAATAAATATGGTACGATCGACAGATCCAGCGTGGTAATATCTGATGCAATGATAGATGGTAATAGACTCAGGATACAATGTAAGCTTTGTGAAAAAAAGCTCCTGGGAGGAGGTATCACTGCAGTTAAAGGAGCATCGGCTCACGTAAAAGGAGAGATAAGAGGTGTCGGTGTACGGGAGAAGTAAAAGAAAATATCAGAGCTAGTTTACAAGCGGCAAAGGGAAAGAAAAAAGTTGAAGCCGATCGTGATAGGGAAATGTATAAGAGAATCAGGAGGCCAGATCCAGAGTTTACATCAGCTGCACCTGAGGATGATGAGGATGAGGATGAGGATGAGGATGAGCAGATAACGAGAGCTATGAGAGAAAGTGCCAGAGAAGCACAACAGCGGCGAGATCAAGAAGAAGCCGATTATCGGTTTCGGTCCAGGTTGAGGGGCCCATCCATGCCTGCTACCGGTGGTGGATCTAGTCATAGGCCACATGTTGTTAAGGATGATGAGGATGTTGAGCAAACTGCCGGGTTGCGTAAGTCAGCATCCGGGAGGGATTATAGGCCGTCTACTAGAGGCCATACTACAGCCCCCATAGATCCATTCATGTATCGCACTGAAAGCTCCAAACAAACCAAATTGAGTGCAATCTCACTTACAAAAATGGGGAAGAAGCTTGAAAAATTCATTGCCAAGTTTTTTATATACAACCACATTCCGAGCCAAGTAGCAGAGTCGTCGTACTTCAAAAGCATGATTGATACAAGTGCAGAAGTTGGTCCAGGAGTTAAAAAGCCTTCTCCATACGAGATATCTGGGCCCTTACTAAAAGATGAGTACGATGAGATAACTGCCTATGTACAAAGCTTTGAGGATGTATGGGATGAGAGAGGTTGCACAATTATGTGCGATGGATGGACTGGTCCCACAAAAAAGAGTTTGATCAACTTTTTGGTTTCTGACGATGTCGGAGACGGTATTTTTGAAATCGATTGATGCTTCTGAACCGTAAAGGCGTGACTACCTCTTTCAACTAATGGATATGGTAGTTCAAGAGGTTGGAGAGCAGCGGGTTGTGCAGGTGGTAACAGACAATACGACAAATTACAAAGCCGCTGGATTAAAACTAATGACGAAGAAACGTCACCTGTACTGGACCCCTTGTGCCGCTCATTGCGTGGACCTCATTCTTGAGGATTTAGAAAAGAGAAGCACGGCACAGGCAACTATTCAGAAGGGAAGAACGATTACTTCCTACCTGTACAACAGTGACAAGCTGGTCAATTTAATGAGAGCCTTCACGAACAAATTACCGCTTACGTTTAGTTTTAGCCCTACAGAGTTTGGCTAAATATAGGCGTGAGCTGAAAAGCATGGTGTCGTCGGAAGAATGGAATCAACATGAAATAAGACTTCCACGAGCAAAGAGACTAGCTTGCACTGAAGTTCGACACGATCTACAAGACGCAGCTTTTGGGCGGATGTGACCACGATCGTTCACTACCCCTGGTGCAAGTGTTGAGATTGGTTGATGGTGATGAGAAACCAACGATGGGAATGCGTTTATGAGTCAATGGATAAGGCAAAATTGACTATAAAACCAAATGCCCTACAAAATATAAACGATACTGGGTGATTATCGACAAGAGGTGAGATGCACAATTTCACCAGTACTTGCATGCAGCAGGTATAACATGTTGCACAATTATGTAGTGATTTTTATTTATTTATTCATTATTTTCATATACTGATGAAATTGCTCATATTTGATGTGTAGCACACTACTTGAATCCAGCCTTCCAGTATACGCGACGCTTCGAGCTGAGTGACACTGATGAAGTGTATACCGGTTTGCTCAATGTAATCCAAAGAATGCTCCCTGAGTTGGCGGACCAAGGTCAAGCCATAAGAGATGTGAGTAATCATAGTATCATACCTTATAACTAATAAGTCAAATGTCATGTGATATTATCATCTATTTATTGATATGTGCCTTACTGTGTTTCATCTTTATAGATTGACATGTTTCGCAAGAGACATGGGTCATTTGAGACCCCGTTGGCACAATCCCAAATTAAACAAGACAAACCCGCTGATTGGTAGATGCATTATGGAGGTGATGGTCCGATATTGAGGCGGGTAGCAATGAGGGTATTGTCGCAAACGTGTTCCTCGTTTAACTGCAAGCAGAATTGGAGCACTTTCTCTCTCATTCATACTAAGACAAGGAATAGACTAACTATGGACCGATTGAAAAAATTAGTCTACTGCCACTACAACATGCGATTAAGGGTCAGGAATATACAGAGGACCAACCATGGTAAGCAATTACATGAAGTCTTAGATCCTCAATTATATGAAGTCTTACTTACATATTATACTAATTCATCTATCATATTCTACCTTGCAGACAGTGAATATTTTGATCTCATCCAGTTGGATTATATATTCGAGAAGGATGACCCTTTGAATCAATGGATCGAAGAGAGAGAAGAGCCAGTCTTGGATACTGAGAGCACTGAATGGCTGGACAATGCTAAAAGAGTAGCGGAGCAGCAGGCTTCCCAACCACCGAGGCGGAAAAGAAGATTGAATCGTCATTCAGTGGTTGAATCTGATGACGAAACGCAGCCCGGTAGTGATGATGGGAGTGGTGAGGATGATGGTGGAGGGCATGATGGTGGAGGGGACGTTGGCACTAGTGGTGGAGGAGAGGATGCTGGTACCTCTGATCCTTATAGAGATATGGCGGCATGGGACGATGACTCGACACCGTTAACACAGTTCGACACTCCTACATTTAGAATGGAAGGGGTTGAAGGAAGAGGAGCGTCGGAATCATATCAAACACCACCACCACCACAAGGTCCACAAGATGATACGAATATGGGTTATATGACTTCTAGCTTCGGGGGATTCAGTTTGCAAAATACCGAAAATTTAGCAACTAGTAACCCATACTACCAGCCACAACAAACCTACCCGATGCCATATGACTTCGTTGGTCAGATTTTTGGAGGGCCGGCCTTTACGTACTACACTGAGCCATATTCGTTGCTACAGCCTCAGTTTCAAGGGGGCACATATGATCATGGGTATCAATATGGCTAACATTATAGGCAAAGGCTGGAAAGCTCGCGCACCGATGACGATGATGATCATGAGGGCTAAGAACCACCACGAAATTCAATGTGGCTCTAAAGTAAGTTTTCCATATACAATTAAATTTATTTTTATCAACATAGCTATTAATTTTGACAATATATAATTTATTTTTGTCAATATACATTGTAATTTAGTTTATGCGTGGCTGCGTCGATCAAATTATGAAATATTGTTAATAAAATAGGCATGTGATCATCTGGTCAAAAATAATGTTAGAAGATCTATTACATTAAGTCAAAAATGTAATCTTAAGTCAAAAATAAGTCACAAAATAGGCATGTGACTTGAGTTAAGTCACAAAATAGGCATGTGACTTATATATTCATCTAAATAACGCATCAAATAAGTCAAAAATAAAAGCAAAAATAGTTGAAATAAATACAAAATAAATAAATATAATTTTTTTGCTATTTTTTCAGATTTTTTGGGGATTTTTTTTTTTTTCAATGTATCAAACTGATACATTCAATGTATCGCCGATACATTGAATGTATCAGACGATACCCGATACGTATCGTCCTGGAGGTTAGGACGATACGTATCGGATTTCCGGTATTTTGACCCATGTATGATTCAATGCAGTCAAATGTTGAATCAGATGATGGCCTTTGATTGCTTTGAATCATATGATGGAGATCGTGTTTGGTACCAATCTTTGCATCAAAGATCTTTAGATCATAGCCTTCAAATCAGACGGCTTAGATGGTGTCTCCACATGTCACATGTCCTTAAAAAACCAAGTCTTTCTTTTAAGTTGTGGGTTTGGGAAAACTTTGTGTAAGTAGTGTGCTCCTGATAAATGTGGAAATGTCGCATTTCCTACCCTCTTACTCGCCTTGCTAGTACCTAATGGACGACTAACTAGACTAATTGATGCCTTGTTTTTATCATTTCAAGTCCCCCAAGCCTTACACGGAAAGTGCCACTAAATGCTATCGGAAGTGAGGCCCAAGAACGACTATTTTCAGGCCAAAAATGCAAATGTAGTCATAGTCGTGTGCATGACTTTCAAGGTCGCATGCACGAATTTGTGTGCATGACTTGTGAAGTTGTGTGCACGACTGTGGCTTCCGGAAGAGTGGAAATTAGAGCTTTAAGTGGCGTTGGATCTATCCTTTCACGGATTTTGGAGACAAGACTATAAATAGGCATCCCAAATTAGGGCAAAGGATCTCTTTCATTTTCGAGGCTTACTTTTTACCATTTGGGTCAAAGAGAAACCCTAGGAGAGGTGCTCTAGTGACGGAACAAACGCAAAGCTCGTCAGAGAAGAAGAAGATGACCACTCCTCTTCGGATCTGGCCGTCGATCATGGCCGGCTAATTCCGTTGGTTCCAAGGCTTCGATGAACCCTTGGCAATAGTAGCTTATTAGGGTATCATTTGTACCTAATGTATGGGGTTAAATACTTGATTCTCTCATATATTTTGATTTTTATTCCTATTATTATATTAATGTTCATACATATTCTTGTTATATGAGCTTGTTTCCTAATTTTGCTATTTCTAGAATTGACCATTTGATAGAGACAGTGAGATTTGGGGATTTGCTAAGGCAATCTCTTGTGTTTGATCATGACCAAGTGATTGTCCGATTGAGATACCCGCGATGTCCGTCTACAATTGACCAAACGGAGAGTCGGAGACAGAGATTGCGAGGCTCGTAGCCTATGCTTGACAATGGCTAGGTAATTGCTTGCAATTCCTTGAATTGGACCAAGACCATGGGATAGTGTCTCGTTTGTGAGGAATCAATGTTGTTTTGCCCCAATTCTTGTATCTGTGCTTATCAAAACTGATGGGGAACGCCAAATTCGGGAGCCTTGGAATTGGGGCCACAACAGATTTTCGGCGTCGGAAGAAGCGTAGAGGAAGCCCGAGTACCTAGCCTCAAAGGAGAAACGGATACAAACCGCGAGGAGAACAATGTCGCTGCGAGCCCTCGCTCGAGCGATCACTTAAACTCGCTCGAGCGATGATAATCATCGCTCGAGCGAGCTACGGCGACGGCTTCAGACGGGATTTTATGCGAAACTTCCCTTTTTGTGTTTTATTAGTATTATAACTCTTTATTTCGAACTTAATTATTGGTAGCGTATATATAGAGGCTTGTAAAGACTTTTAATTAGTTGATTGATTATTGAATGCTTTTATGCTTGAGTAATCTTTGCCTGAGATGGGTTTGGTGTGAGACCAAGGGAGTGATTCCCATATATCTTCTGATTTATTGTCTTCAACTTGCGTGATCTCTTATATTTGTTATCTTTCGATCTGTGTTTGCTTCTCTAAACCATAGCCTAATTGTTTCCTTTCAAATCCAAAACCCTAAACCCTTTTGAAACCTTAAACCACACAAAGCCAACACCCGTTCCAAAACAATAAACCGATCTAAACCCATAAGCCCTTTACAAACCATAAATCTCTTTTGTAACCCAATTTGGAATCCGTGAATCTACATCGGATCGAAGGCGAGCGCCTAAGCCTGGAAAAAGCTAAAGTTCTATCTCTAGGACGATCTTGCCTCGACTCGAAAAGTACTTGCACATCGGACTGGACCCTACCTGGATCTCGGGTGATCTACCAACCTGAATTCTCTGAACCCTATGGTATTTAAGATAGTTTTGAGATTAAACTTGATTTAATTTCATTAATTTCGGTAAAATCTGCACAGAAATCATATTCTGTATTTTAGGTTCGTTGTCCCGCGTCAGTTTTGGTATCAGAGCCCTAGGTTTTCTAGGTTAGGGCATATTGTGTCATTTTAATTTTCATTGCATTTTATCTCATTTATGTTCAAAAGTATGCGCGTCTACTGTTTGATAAAATTCCTTAGTCATTGTGGTTCATGTTTGCATGACATTTAGCACCCGTGTTAATAAGTCATGTTCACTATGAGCATGAGCGAGATTGTCGATGCCCTTAAGGACATCAAAGCCCAAATGTGTGCAATTAATAATAAGAACCGCTACACACTAAATTCTTGACAAAGTCTCAAAAGTCGTGATGAGACTGGAGTTAGGAGATACTCTCGTCATCGTGAACCCGAGTACGATCCTGCCGATAGGTTTATAAAATCTATTCGGAATGAGGTCTCAAATTTTGAGGGTACGACAAACCCTAAAACCTTCGTGAAGTGGTTGTCTAGTGTGGAAGAGTATTTTGATTGGTATAGCGTACCGAATGGGTACAAAGTTAGGTTAGTAAAAACAAAGTTGAAGGGTAATGCCAAATTTTTGTGGACTCAGTTAGAACGTCGCACTGAGTCTCTTCAAAATAAAGTCATCTCCACATGGGAGGACATGAAGGTGGAACCTATCGAACAGTATGTTCCTTTCACACACCGTCACCTCCTACGGAGTTTAAAAACCAAGACAGATAAGTGTCCTGATTGCCTTAAGTGTCAAGGGTTCGGGCACTTTGCTTACCAGTGCTCTATTAACCTTTCCACTCCAAATTTATTGACTAAAAGCGAAAGTCCTAAGGAGCTGAAAAATATGAAAATAGAAGAGGAAGTGTATGACCCTAGAACCGTGATGAGTGAAGAGGAGATGGAAGAAGCTGACGAAAGTCTCATTTGTGTTAAAGAGACTTCTATCTCCCTTGTGAGTAGTGATGTGGAGTCACCCACACACGATTCGACCGAGTCACCTACGCACGATCTGATAGTGTCCGTAGAATCAATTGTGCACAAACCCCTAATTTTGGTTGACACGAGTACGCACGAATTACTCGAGCCGAGTGCAACTGAGCCATTAGTGTCACTTGATTTGATCACACATGAGTCGCTAGTGTCAATAGAGCCCACTAAATGTGAGTCGTTAGTGTCGCATGCACACGAGAGTATCAAGTCAGTTACATGTGAGTCACATGCACATCATAGTCCCGAGCTGCATACCCCTTCACATTCCGAGTCTTATTGTGAGTCAACTTTTGAGTCTCATTCCACATTGCATGCCGAAATTAAGCAGAAGATTAATTCAAGCTACAATCAATCCGATTATCTGCTAATATTCTAAGGCGTTTCAAAGAATATAAGGTGGGTGATCCTTCTCTGAGCTCAACCCCACCTCCATGCAATCCTTTCCAAAAGCCCCCTGGTCACAATCTCAACCCGACTTTACAGCTGATACCCTTTCCCTCCCCAAGCAAACAGAGAAAAGAGGTAATTGAGGACAGATTAGATGATCTGGTTTATGAGATTAAGAGGGTTAATACGTCGACTACCGAGAGTGCATGGGCCAGTCATGGCAGAGTTTGCCGCTTGAGTTCTCGTATTCTCGACCGATATTGCGATCACACTTCGAGGATGAATTCCTTGAGTTCGGAGAGTTGATGAGAAGCTTCAAAATATTTGATAGAGTGGTTGGCAACCCTAGTTACTTGGTTCATCAAGGAGAGGTTTACCGTTGCGTCCGCCACAATCATCCAAGATGAGGATCATACGTCACGGAGCTTAAATTGTTTGGGTTGCAAGGAGTTCCACCGTAAGTTACGATACACTTGATCAAGTATCGTATGCGTGTTTCATCGGTGATGAAACGCGTTTTGAGTAGAGGAGAATGGCGGAACGCCAAGTTCGGGAGCCTTGGATTTAGGGCCACAGATTTTTCGTCGGAAGAAGCGTAGAGGAAGCCCAGTACCGTAGCCTCGAGGAGAAGCGGATACAAGCCGTGAGGAAAACAATGTCAGAACCCTCGCCGGCGATCACTTAAACTTCGTTCAAGCAAGCTACGGCAGACGACTTGACGGGATTTTATGCGAAACTTCCCTTTTTGTGTTTTATTAGTATTAGAACTCTTTATTTCGAACTTAATTATTGGTAGCCTATATAGAGGCTTGTAAAGATTTTTAATTAGTTGATTGATTATTGAATGCTTTTATGCTTAAGTAATCTTTGCACGAGATGGGTTTGGTGTGAGACCAAGGAGTGATTCCCATATATCTTACGATTTATTGTCTTCAACTTGCGTGATCTCTTATATTTGCTATCTTTCGATCCGTGTTTACTTCTCTAAACCATAACCTAATTGTTTCCTTTCAAATCCAAAACCTAAACCCTTTTGAAACCTTAAACCACACAAAGACAACACCTGCTCCAAAACCATAAACCGATCTAAACCCATAAGCCCTTTAAAACCATAAATCCTTCTCAATTTGGAAGTGAATCTACATCGGATCGAAGACAGCGCCTAAGCACGGAAAAGCTAGAGTTCTATCTCTAGGCCAATCTTGCCACTCGAAAAGTACTTGCGCATTGGACTTGACCCTACCGGATCTCGTGTGATCTACCGAATTCTCTGAACCTAAGGTATTTAAGATAGTTTTGAGATCAAACTTGATTTAATTTCATTAATTTCGCAAAATCTGCATTAAAATCATATTCGCATTTATGGTCGTTGTCCGTCGAAACCCTAGTTAATGTTGTTGCCAGTGTGGATTTTCCCAATCCATTTAACTAGTTAGGCTCAAATTAGGAATCTTGCTTAATCATTGTGGAGACGATACTCGTTATACAATCTCGTACTACGATCGATTCAATCGTATGCGGATTGTATAACTATATCGCTCCACTGATTAAGCAAGATTCTAATTGTCAATCGATCATAGTACGGGATTGTATAACGAGTATCATCCCCACAGTGATTAAGCAAGATTCCTAATTTGAGCCTACACTTAACTAGCTAAACGGATTGGGATTGAATTTAGAACAAAATTATGCTACGAAAATAAATTGTGAAGGGTAAAGAAAACTTGGTTAAGAGGGATTCCGCCGCAACGAATCAACACTTGGCAAAAGCATTAACTGGGATTTCGATAAGCACACATACAAGAATTGGGGCAAAATAACATTGATTCCTCACAAACGAGACACTATCCCATGGTCTTGGTCCAACTCAAGGGATTGCAAGCAATAACCTAGCCATGGTTAAGCATGGGTTACGCGTTCGCAATCTCTGTCTCCGTTTAGTCAATCGTAGACGGGCATCGCGGATATCTCAATTAGACAATCACTTGGTCATGGTCAAACACAAGAGATTGCCCTAGCAAATCCCCAAATCTCACTATCTCTATCCAATGGTCAATTCTAGAAATAGCAAAATAAGGAAACAAGCTCATATAACAAGAATAGGAATAAAACTCACTACAATAATAGGAATGGAAATCAAAATATATGAGGGAATCAAGTGTTTAATCCCAAGCATTAGGTATAAATGATAAAAGAAATAAAACCCTAATCATCTACGATCGCGAAGGCTTCATTGAAGCCTTGGAACAAACGGAACTAGCCTGCCATGATCAACCGGGAGATCGGAAGAGTGGTCGCCATCTTCTTCTCCGATGAGCTTTGCGTTCGATTAACGAGCAGCCTCCTATTAGAAATTAAGTGCAACAACGAAATTGTTGTTTTAAGCTAATCTAGAGCAATTGTGTTAACAAAAATGATTAATTTACAAACTCCATCAAAGCGCAAGTCTATGTCTCTCCACTATAAACCCTAAACCTAAACCCTCACATCAAGCCTAATCCCTCAGTCAAGTTGGTTTCAGAGAATTGCAAAGGCTAGGAGGTTGCTAGCATCAGCATCTCTACTAATGTCAGCATGAAGTCAACCTTTGAAAATAATTATCTTAAAGAGCATATTTTTTATGATTTTTATGAGAATTTTTTACACCATTTGAGGTCTTTTTATCAAAATTTTCAATTCTTTTAAAAGTGCCTTGAATTTTCTAACATCTCTTGATCGATGCCTTCCAACCACCTAATCAAAAAGTCCCCTGATATAGTTGATCAATTTTGAATGGGGTTTCATGCATGGTATTCATTTTCTGATCAAATGGCTGATCGTGGAGTTTTTAAATAGCCTTTGGATACGACCTTACATGTATGTGTACTCGTATGGGGCTTGCCTATATCTGATCTCTTCTACGGTTAATAGGCTACTACAAGGTAATAATGGGGCATATTTCACCTTTTCCTAAGGTTAAAGATCGAGTTGTTTTTTTGTGCATCAATCTGTGAATGCTTGGGCTAGTTCCTCCCCGTTATGACTTTCTGAGTTTCTAGATCAGTTTGTTGAGCAATTTGTACTTATTTTGGCTTAACCTATGGAAAAGCTTTTGGTGCTCGATGATAGTATGCGTTTTGATACTTGATTCTATTAAGGAAGATGACCTGCACATTAGTTATAGTGATTCTAACTTCCATTTGTTTACGTTGTGGAGATATTTTCGTGATCAATTGAGGGTTTAAAGCAGCTATTTTGTTTTTGCTGCTGAAAAATTGCTCTATTTTTGTTGTTCATCAGCTTTGGCACCCATTTTGGAGGTTCTTTTAGAAGACATTTAGTTGTTGGTGGTTCGAATTTAGTGATCCAAATCTGTTGAATCTTTTCAGTGTATTTGATTGGGTATTATTTATCCTTATGTTTGGAGTTTACTTTTTTTTCAGTGCACATAAACAATTGTGTCGCTCAAGGATCAAAATTTCAAGCTGAATTTCGGTTTCGGGCATGACCGAAACCAAAATCCGAAATCCCCCCAAAATATAGAAATGCCCGATAATTTGGATTTCGGCCGAAATTTTGATCCTTGGTGTCACTCCCAAGGCTTGACCATTTGGATAGAAAAAGATTTACTGGAGCACCACCACTAACGCTCAACCTAATACCAGCTCTTTAACTCTTTAAGCTTTATATATACATACACACACACACATATATATATATATATATGGGAGACAGTTTCTTCCTCCATGGGAGGATGCTCAAGTGTCCTCCAAGATGTCATGGAGCACGAGGGGATGGGGATCAATTTTTTTTAAAAAAGTTTTAAGTTCTTTTAAGGCTTCCATCAAAGTTTGACTGATTTCAACAGTTCGGATTTCAAGACTACAAAAATACATAGTGAAGTTGAGTTTTCAAAATTTTTTATTTTAGATATGATCTTAGCAGTCCATTTGTATTGTGTGCCATCATTTTGGTGTCCCGCTGCCAATTGGAGGTTTTCCCCTATCTGGAGGACGAAACCCTTTTCCCTGTGTATATATATATATGGAATATGGCACCCTAGGACGTGGTTGTAGGGTTTGATCCCTACGACGTGGTCTATTTGGGCTGCCACGTGACACTCAAATCCCAAAATGACACTTGTTCCACCTAGGATCCACCCATCCCCTTAGGGTTTTAGAAAAAATAAATAAATTCTAAACTTTTTTGCCCTTCAAAGCACGGGTCAAATATCGTGGTTCCCCAACAAAAATAGTGCATTGTTTTTTTTTCAACTTTGACCCAATATTCAAGGGTAGAAAAAACAAATTTTTTGAAAGAAAAAAAAACAAATAGATGACACTAGATCTACTTTGGACAAGCTGCCGTGGCACCCTATATTTGCGTTGGTGGCCATGTGGCGCCCAGCTGACCACGTCCTAGGATTCAACCCTACAACCACGTCGTAGGGAACAGGCTTCCTATTATATATATATATATATATACACACACACACACACACACACAGAGTACAGTGTGGGTATTCAAATTAACTAATTAGATTCTCGTAATCTGGTCATAACCCATAGTCTAAATACAATACATTAAGCATTCTTACTGAAAATTGCCCTAGAAAATATAATATTATACAGGCCAACTTGACAAATCTAGCTCGGTTTCTAGCTACAAATATGGTTATTAATTAGGGGTTTCACTGCATCTGTGTAACTGGTTTTTTTCTATCTATCTATCTAATTTCAAAATACAAAAAACTAAGGAATCGATAAAATAAATAAATAAGAAAAAAAGAGACCGAGAAAGAGGGAAGGGATTGGGAAGTGGAACCCTAACCTTGTGAAAGGGGCCGACCCTTTGTTCTCCAGCGTACGATTTGAAGTTCCTCATAACCATCTCCTTGATGAAGAGACGAGGTCTCCGAGATCCGCAATTCGAATCGGAGACCGTTGATGCCGTCGTAAAACCATCCGAATCCATCGAAACATCCATGATTTTTTCAGCAACAAACCAATTGGGAGATGAGTCAGAATAAAGAGAAAATTTGCATCTTAAGGCAAACGAAACAACCTCTCTCTCTCTCTCTCTCTGACGCGCGGGAAAGTTGAAATAGGAGGCGGCACTTTGAAATCCCCCGTGTTTTAAAAAGGCAAATGTTCTTGAACAGATCTTGTGCGCATAAATATCCTTAATATTTTTTGGTTGGGGGTCCTTTCGATACATTTCGGTACATTTCGGAAAAAGTTTGAGAAAGTTTTGGAGATTAAAATTATACTTAATATTTTTTTTTAAAATTACTACAATATATACTAAATTACTAATATATTTTAAAAATAAATAAATAAATAAATAAATATTTAAAAAAAATATATCGAAATTTCTAAAATTTCGCCGAAAAATATCGAAAAGTATTGAAATTTTTCTAAAATTTTTGTTTGACCTCATTTTGCCGAATTTCGGCAAAATTTGTCACTGTAATATATATATACTTTTTTATGAATAATCACACTTGAAATATGGACTATAATCTCATGACCCAACTATTATAGGTTGTTGGATATTTTAAAGGTTTAAAAAAAAAAGCTTTTGAAATTAAGATTTGTCCCACATCGTAAACTCTTTTTGGGTTTAGCTTATATATCATTGTCTTGGTCAAGACTTATAGCGACCCTGTGGGCATCGAATTTTATAGCTTCCACCACCATGGAGCCAAGCTTAGTGCAAAACGCAAATATGTGCGGTAAGCGTCTGATAATTTAATTGAACTTTTGAACAAGTGTGTAGCCGTCCATTTGTATTTTAAATCATTCAGTTTAAACGGATATGTCTTATCCGACTGTTCAGTTATATGCAATGGATATGTCTGTTCAGTTACACTTGTTTTATCTATAAAAAGGCCCCAAGACCCCTTATTTTATACACTGCATATTTTCGCAAATTTCTTCTACGCGAGTTTAAGCTTTTTCCTTCTCAGAGTTTCGTGTTAGTTTTTGGTGTTCTGGTTGCGTGATCAGATTCACCAAATCTGATCACACGGATATGCTCTCGGTTCATTGTATCCTGGATCCGATTTGCTGGTAACCTATTGGTGACCACTAGATCATAGTGATAGGGGCAAATCTTGGTTTAAAGACAATGATATTTAACGTGCCTTGAACCGGATCGAGATATTTTAATTCCGATCTTTATCTTTTTGCAACCTTTGAACCTATTGTACTAACAATTTTAAATCGAGATGGCCCATATCCAGCTCGACTTCTTCCTTACTAACCGACAAAATCCATCCCACCGCCAACAACATCCACAAGTTGGAGTTTTGATGGTTCTAACTTCAACGGTGTATGAAATTACACTTTTACATTGATCGACCGAAAAGTTGTGTACATTATCACAAATTGCTCAATCGTATCAATCATCAACACTCAATGAAGGCGAAAAAGCGAAATGGGAAGAAGACGACTATATATGCAAGGCGTGCATTCTAAATGCATTGTCGATTCGTTGTTCAACGATACGCACCTACAACACTTGAAGGAACTCGGAAGCACTTTCGAAAAGAAGTACAAAACAAAAGATGCGGATATAATTCTTACATTATCGATCAATTTTTAATTTTAAGATGGTCGATGATAAACCTATTCTTAGCTAAGTGCATGATTTTCAAGTAGTTATAAATTATATGATTGCTAATGGTTCTCATTTTAATGAGGATTTTCGTTGATGCTGTAATCGCCAAGTTGCCTCCACCATGGAAAGATTACCAAAAATCCTTAAGCGTAATAATGAGAAAATTTCTATGGAAGATCTTCTTCTTCATTTACGTATTGAGGAAGAATCCAGTTAGGGACAAAACAGAAGATTACATTGATATGACATCAAAGGCACACTTGGTTGAGTCTAAGTTTGTTAGTGGACCGCTCAAAAGAGGAAGAGAGGATATTCTCATTCCAAGGAGAATACGAAATTTGCCAAGGAGAATAAGACCATGGTACAAGAATGGTGGTTGCTACTTTGTGGGAAACCCGGACATTTCAAACGGATTGTCGCCTCTTCAAAATTTGAAGAATCAATGCGAGTGGAAGTGCAAAACAACTTTGTAGCCGTTTTTGAAGTCAATGATTGGTGACATCAATGAATGGTGGATCGACACCGTGCCACAAAACATGTATGTAATAATCGTGATATGTTTGGGACGATGACAAAGTGATGATGATCAAGATCTCTTCATGGGGAACTCATCTACGGCAAAGATCATAGGACGTGAGACAAATGAAATTAAATTTCACATCCGGAAAGGTCGTTACACTTATCGATGTGCTCCATGTACCGATATCTTCAAGAATCTCGTTTCGGGTGGTTTATTGATCAAACATGGTTTCAAACTTGTATTTGAATTGGATAAGTTTATCTTATCCAAGAATGGTGAATTTGTTGGAAAAGGATATGTCATGGGAGACATGTTCAAACTCAATGTAACTGATTCAATCAATAAAATATATCCTTCTTTTACTGGTCTCTCTTTCTAATTTATGGCATTATAGATTAGGACATGTTAATTGTAGGTCTATGAAATGCACGGCTAACTTAGAGTTAATTCCAAAACACGAATATTTTGATAGTAGTGCTTGTAGTATATGTGCTAAGACTAAAATTACTAGAAAACCTTTTCCTAGTGTTATTAGAAATTCATATTTATTAGATTTAATACATAGTGATAATTGTGATTTAAACAATATTCCTACTAGAGGAGGAAAATGATATTTTATTACTTTTATAGATATTTTTGAAATATGCTCATTTATATTTATTAAATATTAAAATAAGGCTTTTGAAAAATTTAAGATTTATAAAGCATTAGTAGAAAATCAATTAAAGAAAAAAATAAAAGTCATTAGATCTGATCAAGGTGGAGAATACATGTCAAATGAATTCTTTGATTTCTGTGAAATTCATGGAATTTCATGAGGTGACTCATTATACGCTACAACAAAACGGGGTTGTCGAAAGAAAAAATAGAACATTAGTAGAAATGACTAATGCAATATTAGTTAATGCTAATTCCGATTAAAATTTATGGGGTGAAGCTTTGTTAACTACTACTCATATTTTGAATAGAATTCCATATAAGAAAAGATTAATTACACCGTATGAACTTTGGAAGAATCAAAACTTAGTCTAACCTATTTTAAAGTGCGAGTGTAGGGCACTTGTTAGATTAGTAGATCCTAAAAGACCTAAGATAGGATTAGATCTATTGAGTGTGCATTTATTGGGTATGCACAAAATAGTAAAGCTTATAGATTTCTAGTTATGGAATCTAATGATAACATCGAAAAATACTATAATAGAATATAGAGATGTTATATACTATGAATCTAAGTTCACTATTCTAACTAATAAATTAAATATTGAAAGTAAAACTTATGAAGATGGAGAATTTTCAAAATCTAAAGAAGTTATTGAATCTTTAAGTGATGAAGAGGTTATCCTTGAACCTCGGAAGTAAAATGGCGTCAACGATTTGAAACTAGTCTTTCAAAAGACTATTATATCTATTTGATTGAAGGAAATAGGACCAATAGTACTAAGAAATATTTGTGTCTAAATGTAGACGATGATCCTATCACTTTTAACGCAATGAAATCTAGAGATAGTGCTTTTGGAAAGAAGCTATCAATGATAAAATTGATTCAATAATGGGAAACAAAACATAGAAATTAGTAGACTTATCGATCTAAATCCATAGGATGTAGATATTTAAAAGAAAACTTAGAATAGATGAAACTATAGAAAAATTTAAGGCAAGATTGGTTGCCAAAGGATATAGACAAAAGGAAGGTGTTGATTATTTTGACACCTACGCACCCGTTGCTAGAATTTCGACTATAAGACTTTTAATTGCCTTAGCTTCTATACATAAGTTACAAATTCATCAAATGGATGTTAAAATCGCTTTTTTAAATAGTGATTTAAAAGAAGAGGTCTATATAAAACAATCAGAAGGATTTGTTCTACCTGGACAAAAAAAGAAAGTCTGTAAACTTATTAATTCTCTATATGGGCTAAAACAAGTACCAAAATGATTGGTATGAAAATTTGATAATACTATTACCAATTTTGGATTCAAAACTAATGAAGACAAATGTATGTATTATAAATTTTCTCATAATAATGGTGTTATTATATGTCTTTATATAAATGATTTACTTATTTTGAAACTAATTTAGAAGTTATTTTAGAAACTAAAACTTCTTAAGTTCATCTTTTAACATGAAGGATATGGGTCAAGCAAATGTAATTTTGGGAATCAAAATTTTAAGAAATGAAAATACATTAACTTTAACTCAATCTCATTATGTTGAAAAGATTTTAAAAAGATTTAATTATTTTGATTTAAAATCTGCCAATACACATTTAGATATTAATCTTAAATTGACTAAAATTATCGACAATGTGTGCAACAGTTAGAATATGCAAAGGTTATTGATATCCTTATGTATGCAATGCAAGTTGGATATCTAGTTCAAAAGAATCAAAGTCTACAAGTGGATGAATATTCACTTTTGGAGTCTTGCAATCTCATAGGGATCAAAGAAGTAGACTTGCATCGCACATTCCACTATGGAATCATAATTCATTTCCTTAGCGGCAAGTGGAAAAGAAGCATAATGGTTAAGGAATTTACTACTAGAAATTCCAATTATGATTAAATAATTGCCACCTATCTCTATACATTGTGATAGTGAAGCAACACTATCAAAGACTTATAGTCAAACGTATAATAGAAAAAATAGACACATTGGTTTAAGACATAGCTATGTAAAACAATTATTTAGAGATGGAGTAATCTCAATAATTGGGGCCAGGTCTGTAGAAAACCTGGCGGATCTGTTTACTAAAAGCCTTGGCAGAGATGAGATTAATAAAACTTCAATAGGGATGAGTTTAAAGCCATTAAACCTAAACAGCCACTTATGATAGGAACCTTACCTAATATTTGTTTAATCAATGTTTAGGTTCAAAGGGAAAAATAAGTCGTAAATCCGTGACAGCTAAATGACACTACATTGATGTGGAGTCACCCACACACGATTCGACCGAGTCACCTACGCACGATCTGATAGTGTCCGTAGAGTCAATTGTGCACAAACCCCTAATTTTGGTTGACACGAGTACGCACGAATTACTCGAGCCGAGTGCAACTGAGCCATTAGTGTCACTTGATTTGATCACACATGAGTCGCTAGTGTCAATAGAGCCCACTAAATGTGAGTCGTTAGTGTCGCATGCACACGAGAGTATCAAGTCAGTTACATGTGAGTCACATGCACATCATAGTCCCGAGCTGCATACCCCTTCACATTCCGAGTCTTATTGTGAGTCAACTTTTGAGTCTCATTCCACATTGCATGCAAATTAAGTAAGATTAACTACAATCAATCCGATTATCTGCTAATATTCTAAGGCGTTTCAAAGAATATAAGGTGGGTGATCCTTCTCTGAGCTCAACCCCACCTCCATGCAATCCTTTCCAAAAGCCCCCTGGTCACAATCTCAACCCGATTTATACACGGTGAGCACCTTTCCCTCCCCAAGCAAACAGAGAAAAGAGGTAATTGAGGATGATTAGATGATCTGGTTTATGAGATTAAGAGGGTTAATACGTCGACTACCGAGAGTGCATGGGCCAGTCATGGCAGAGTTTGCCGCTTGAGTTCTCGTATTCTCGACCGATATTGCGATCACACTTCATCGGGGATGAATTCCTTCGGGTTCGGGAGAGTTGATGAGAAGCTTCAAAAATATTTGATAGAGTGGGTTGGCAACCCTAGTTACTTGGTTCATCAAGGAGAGGTTTACTGCAAAGGCCCCGCCACAATCATCCAAGATGAGGATCATACGTCACTGTGGAGCTTAAATTGTTTGGGTTAGTTGCAAGGAGTTCCACCGTGCGAGTTCTGATACACTTGATCAGTATCATGTGCGTGTTTCATCGGTGATGAAACGTTTTGAGTAGAGGAGAATGGCGGGGAACGCCAAGTTCGGGAGCCTTGGATTTAGGGCCACAACAGATTTTCGGCGTCGGAAGAAGCGTAGAGGAAGCCCGAGTACCGTAGCCTCAGAGGAGAAACGGATACAAACCGTGAGGAAAACAATGCCGCAGCGAACCCTCGCTCGAGCGATCACTTAAACTCGTTCAAGCAAGCTACGGCGACGACTTCAGACGGGATTTTATGCGAAACTTCCCTTTTTGTGTTTTATTAGTATTAGAACTCTTTATTTCGAACTTAATTATTGGTAGCCTATATATAGAGGCTTGTAAAGATTTTTAATTAGTTGATTGATTATTGAATGCTTTTATGCTTAAGTAATCTTTGCCTGAGATGGGTTTGGTGTGAGACCAAGGGAGTGATTCCCATATATCTTCTGATTTATTGTCTTCAACTTGCGTGATCTCTTATATTTGCTATCTTTCGATCTGTGTTTACTTCTCTAAACCATAACCTAATTGTTTCCTTTCAAATCCAAAACCCTAAACCCTTTTGAAACCTTAAACCACACAAAGACAACACCCGTTCCAAAACCATAAACCGATCTAAACCCATAAGCCCTTTAAAAACCATAAATCCCTTCTACAGCCCAATTTGGAATCCGTGAATCTACATCGGATCGAAGACGAGCGCCTAAGCCTGGAAAAGCTAGAGTTCTATCTCTAGGCCAATCTTGCCCCGACTCGAAAAGTACTTGCGCATTGGACTTGACCCTACCTGGATCTCGTGTGATCTACCAACCTGAATTCTCTGAACCCTAAGGTATTTAAGATAGTTTTGAGATCAAACTTGATTTAATTTCATTAATTTCGGCAAAATCTGCATTAAAATCATATTCCGCATTTTATGGTCGTTGTCCCGCGTCAGAAACCCTAGTTAATGTTGCTGCCAAGTGTGATTTTCCCAATCCATTCTTTTAATCATTGTGGAGACGATACTTGTTATACAATCTCGTACTACGATCGATTCAATCGTAGTACGGGATTGTATAACGAGTATCGTCTCCACGGTGATTAAGCAAGATTCCTAATTCGTAATCGATCATAGTACGGGATTGTATAACGAGTATCATCCCCACAGTGATTAAGCAAGATTCCTAATTTGAGCCTACACTTAACTAGCTAAACGGATTGGGATTGAATTTAGAACAAAATTATGCTAAATTGTGAAGGGTAAAGAAAACTTGGTTAAGAGGGATTCCGCCGCAACGAATCAACACTTGGCAAAAGCATTAACTGGGATTTCGATAAGCACACATACAAGAATTGGGGCAAAATAACATTGATTCCTCACAAACGAGACACTATCCCATGGTCTTGGTCCAACTCAAGGGATTGCAAGCAATAACCTAGCCATGGTTAAGCATGGGTTACGTGCAATCTGCCTCCGTTAGTCAATCGTAGATCGGGCATCATGGATATCTCAATTAGACAATCACTTGGTCATGGTCAAACACAAGAGATTGCCCTAGCAAATCCCCAAATCTCACTATCTCTATCCAATGGTCAATTCTAGAAATAGCAAAATAAGGAAACAAGCTCATATAACAAGAATAGGAATAAAAATCACTACAATAATAGGAATGGAAATCAAAATATATGAGGGAATCAAGTGTTTAATCCCAAGCATTAGGTATAAATGATAAAAGAAATAAAACCCTAATCATCTACGATCGAAGGCTTCATTGAAGCCTTGGAACAAACGGAACTAGCCTCGCCATGATCAACGGAGATCTAAGAGTGGTCGCCATCTTCTTCTCCGATGAGCTTTGCGGTCGTTTAAATCCGAGACTCCCTATTAGAAATTAAGTGCAACAACGAAATTGTTGTTTTAAAGCTAATCTAGAGCAATTGTGTTAACAAAAATGATTAATTTACAAACTCCATCAAAACTGCAAGTCTATGTCTCTCCACTATAAACCCTAAACCTAAACCCTCACATCAAGCCTAATCCCTCGGGTCAAGTTGGTTTTAGAGAATTGCAAAGGCTAGGAGGTTGCTAGCATCAGCATCTCTACTAATGTCAGCATGAAGTCAACCTTTGAAAATAATTATCTTAAAGAGCATATTTTTTATGATTTTTATGAGAATTTTTTACACCATTTGAGGTCTTTTTATCAAAATTTTCAATTCTTTTAAAAGTGCCTTGAATTTTCTAACATCTCTTGATCGATGCCTTCCAACCACCTAATCAAAAAGTCCCCTGATATAGTTGATCAATTTTGAATGGGGTTTCATGCATGGTATTCATTTTCTGATCAAATGGCTGATCGTGGAGTTTTTAAATAGCCTTTGGATACGACCTTACATGTATGTGTACTCGTATGGGGCTTGCCTATATCTGATCTCTTCTACGGTTAATAGGCTACTACAAGGTAATAATGGGGCATATTTCACCTTTTCCTAAGGTTAAAGATCGAGTTGTTTTTTTGTGCATCAATCTGTGAATGCTTGGGCTAGTTCCTCCCCGTTATGACTTTCTGAGTTTCTAGATCAGTTTGTTGAGCAATTTGTACTTATTTTGGCTTAACCTATGGAAAAGCTTTTGGTGCTCGATAGTATGCGTTTTGATACTTGATTCTATTAAGGAAGATGACCTGCACATTAGTTATAGTGATTCTAACTTCCATTTGTTTACGTTGTGGAGATATTTTCGTGATCAATTGAGGGTTTAAAGCAGCTATTTTGTTTTTGTCTGAAAAATTGCTCTATTTTGTTGTTCATCACTTTGGCACCCATTTTGGAGGTTCTTTTAGAAGACGTTTAGTTGTTGGTGGTTCCAATTTAGTGATCCAAATCTGTTGAATCTTTTCAGAGTATTTGATTGGGTATTATATATGCTTATGATTGGAGTTTACTTGTTTTCCAGTGCACATAAACAATTGTGTCGCTCAAGGATCAAAATTTCAAGAATTTCGGTTTGGGCATGACCGAAACCAAAATCAATCCCCAAAATATAGAAATGCCCGATAATTTGGATTTGGCCGAAATTTTGATCCTTGGTGTCACTCCCAAGGCTTGACCATTTGGATAGAAAAGATTCTGGAGCACCACCACTAACGCTCAACCTAATACCAGCTCTTTAACTCTTTAAGCTTTATATATACATACACACACATATATATATATATATGGGAGACAGTTCTTCCTCCATGGGAGGATGCTCAAGTGTCCTCCAAGATGTCATGGAGCACGAGGGATGGGGATCAATTTTTTTAAAAAGTTTTAAGTTCTTTTAAGGCTTCCATCAAAGTTTGGTGATTTCAACAGATCGGATTCAAGACTACAAAATACATAGTGAAGTTGAGTTTTCAAAATTTTTATTTTAGATATGATCTTAGCAGTCCATTTGTATTGTGTGCCATCATTTTGGTGTCCGCGCCAATTGGAGGTTTTCCCTATCCGGAGGAATGAAACCCTTTTCCTGTATATATATATATGGAATATGGCACCCTAGGGCGTGGTTGTAGGGTTTGATCCTCACGACGTGGTCTATTTGGGCTGCCACGTGACACTCAAATCCCAAAATGACACTTGTTCCACCTAGGATCCACCCATCCCCTTAGGGTTTTAGAAAAAATAAATAAATTCTAAACTTTTTTGCCCTTCAAAGCACGGGTCAAATATCGTGGTTCCCCAACAAAAATAGTGCATTGTTTTTTTTTCAACTTTGACCCAATATTCAAGGGTAGAAAAACCAAATTTTTTGAAAGAAAAAAAAACAAATAGATGACACTAGATCTACTTTGGACAAGCTGCCGTGGCACCCTATATTTTGGTGGCCATGTGGCGCCAAATGACCACGTGCCCTAGGATTCAACCCTACAACCACGTCAGAGGGAACAGCTTCCTATTATATATATATATATATATATACACACACACACACACACACAGTACAGTGTGGGTATTCAAATTAACTAATTAGATTCTCGTAATGGTCATAACCCATAGTCTAAATACAATACATTAAGCATTCTCAAAAATTGCCCTAGAAAATATAATATTATACAGCCAACTTGACAAATCTAGCTCGGTTTCTAGCTACAAATATGGTTATTAATTAGGGGTTTCAGATTTCCGTAATGGGTTTTTCTATCTATCTTTCTAATTTCAAAATACAAAAAACTAAGGAATCGATAAAATAAATAAATAAGAAAAAAAGAGACCGAGAAAGAGGGAAGGGATTGGGAAGTGGAACCCTAACCTTGTGAAAGGGGCCGACCCTTTGTTCTCCAGCGTACGATTTGAAGTTCCTCATAACCATCTCCTTGATGAAGAGACGAGGTCTCCGAGATCCGCAATTCGAATCGGAGACCGTTGATGCCGTCGTAAAACCATCCGAATCCATCGAAACATCCATGATTTTTTCAGCAACAAACCAATTGGGAGATGAGTCAGAATAAAGAGAAAATTTGCATCTTAAGGCAAACGAAACAACCTCTCTCTCTCTCTCTCTCTCTGACGCGCGGGAAAGTTGAAATAGGAGGCGGCACTTTGAAATCCCCCGTGTTTTAAAAAGGCAAATGTTCTTGAACAGATCTTGTGCGCATAAATATCCGTGGATCTAAACCATTTTGCAGGAGGGAGAATGATCCAACGGCCCCATGTTGTCGCTCCAAGTGTGCCATAATTGTGTGCATTATGAATCAAAAATTAAAGAATTAAAGAATGCTAGGTTATATGGATGTTAACTTATGAAAGGGATATCAGCACATTGGGGCTAACACTGGCCTGCAAGATCAGGGCCAATTGTAGCAAGTTTTAAATGTAAGTGAGTAAAAGATCGTCCACAGGGAATTGATTTAAAATTTAAGATAAACCTCCAGATCTGTGCTACCAGATCTGGCTCTATAATTATCTAAAAAAAGAATAGATAAAAGAGAGTGTTGGATTGTGTCACATTTAACTATAAGCAAATAAAGAAAAGAACTAACTACATGATCCAGATCCGAGTTGGGGAGGTGTTTAAAATAAGACAAATGCAGAAATAATAGCTTCATGTACTTTAGCCTCTGAATTTTAATGGAGAATCTGTAGTTCAACAGAGCAGATTCAATCTTCATCGCTACCAAAGACAGGATGTAAGAGAAATAAATCGAATTAAGGAATAGGTTTAGACTTATGGGCGTGATCATCACTTAAATGGTCACAGACACGTCCAATTGTGGCCTATTCTTTAGTTCGAACATGAACATCCTTGTAAATCTGCTAGAATTAGGTTACCAACGCTAATTCATTGGGTGATGAATTAAGGGAAGTTGCATGCGGATGAGTGAATCTAAAGAAGTCTAATGCACTAAGGTGATCATTCGGAACCCTCGACATGACTCCAATGGAGAAGACACAAATTACAAAGAACCTTTTAAAATCCAAAATTACAATTACAGAGCACGGCTTCTTAGAGAGCCCTCGGACTTCGATCTGAGAGCTTCTCGAGAGAGCCCTCGGACTTCTGATCTTGAACCCGATCTTGGAAGTACAAATCACTCACAATGGCCCACAAAGGTAAACTACAAGAAGGAATTACAGGGGGTTCATATAAGCTATCTGAGCTGAATGAGGGAAACAGAGATGAAAACTCTAAAATCTGGATACCCAAATTGGGCAAATGGTTCGTCTATTTATAGTTTTCCCTAAGCCCAGCTCAGATGTGTATCAACCAATAGAGTCGAGCACCGGGATCCGGATCTGTTACGGCCAATCAGCGCTTGATCTGGTTCACCAATCGAGAAGCAGAGGCATCAATTACATTATGCTTTTTGAAATTCTGTTTTGAGCTTACGGAAGTTCCGCTTGAGTAATTTAACTTTGGCGCTCACATGGGTTGGAATATGCCTTCGGATCTTGATTGGAACCTTCGGAATGTTCTGGTCTTTTGATTGCATTAGGCGCAAAGTTTCTGAAATACCCTTGGACGAAATGAAATCCCGAATGCCATTTCACATAGTTTAAGGGCTTTTTCAGAAAGTAGTTAGAGTTTCTAGAAGTTCCGCCAAGTAATTTCATCTTTGGGTGTTCACATGGGGTGGAATATGCCTTTGGTTCGCTCGAATCTTCCGGAATGTCTGGCTTTTCAATGCAATGGGGCTCGTGTGATTACTAAATTGCCCTTGTTAAAGCTGCGAATCTCGAATACCTTTTCGCAGAGAGTTCGAGGGCCTTTTCATAAAGTTCAATGACTTACGAAGCTCTGTAAAGTTCAATCTTCTTTTAGGAGTGTTTTCTTCTTTTCATAAAGTTCAAGGTTCTTTACTGAAAAGTGCAAGTTCTTCTTGAATAGTAGAAGTTCTTTGAATTGAACTCTAGGCTCCCATTCTTCTTTGCGAATAGTAGAAGTTCTTTGCGAATTTAACTCTAGGCTCCCATTCTTCTTTGCGAATAGTAGGAGTTCTTTGCGAATGGCTTTCTCTCTTGCTTCCGGTCTTTGTCTGCTCTTTTAGACCCTCTCTAGCCATTCTTGATTTCTTCACTCCTTTAAACTTGACATGAGTTTTTGATCTTTTGGGATGCTTTTCGGATTTGGACTGTCGATTGGTTAATTTGTAAAATGCACACTAAAGCACTTATTTAGTCTTCTCAAGGGTCTTTCAAGGGTCGTGTTTAGGCGTGCAAGAGGGTACTTTTCACTACTTAATTCACCCGCAAACCCTAGCCTTGATAGTCCCCCGGCAAAGAAACGTATAAGCAAAATAAAGAGCTACTTTTGTAGGAAGCAGTGCATTTAGCATATGCAACAAGCCTTTTAAACCCCTAGGTGATCCCTAGAGGAGGAGTGAAGTCTTAGGGTTTTCGGTGAAGGTACCCACAAACTTCTCCATGGGACAGATTGGCATTAGTGCAGTCATCCCATGAGCAATCAAAGATCAAAATTAGTTACTCTTGAATCAATGTTTAAACAGAAATTTAGGTTTATTGTTTGCAAGGGGATTTCAACATTTATAAACCTTATGAATGTTTCACTCTTTCCAATCTGTGAGCAGCCATAGAAATCATGCAAATGTGTCAGCAGTAGTTCATCATTTGAATAAAAATTAGGTTATAAGTCATACTTAATGTGCTCAAGTTCCAACCCAAACACTTACGGTGTACTCTCATCAAGATTTTTGTTGAAGGGTTCATTTTCACTCAAGCTCAAGAGCGATTACATCTCCCAAGTGGATTTGTAAGCATGAGCATAGGCATGATTCTCAGTCTTGGCATCCTTGACATCTCCTCACCATAGATTGGGAAGCTGCTTATCTCCACATGACAGTTCACTCAACTTTGGATCACAAGGACTTTTAGGGGGTTTGTTGTATGGCTCGTGGAGTGAGGTTTGAGGATAGGAAGGTTGAGCAGGTGTTTGGATTTTTGAGAAGTCGAATTGAAGGAGGTGGTTCATGACTCCACCTTCTTGAGTTTAGCTTCTTTTGAGATTCTCGTGTTCAAAGTACTCAGTTCTTCTTCCTTTGATCTTGAATTTTCAACATAAAGTTCCCTTTTGCCTTTTTTGCTTGCTTCTTTTTCACATTGTTTTTCTTTTACTTTGTCACCATCGCCCATTTTGAGGTATTTCTTCTTCATTTATTTTGATATTTGCCCGTAAATGTTCCATCTTTACTTCTTTCTCCTTTAACTCTGAATTCTCAAGGTGAGGGAATGAATTGGTTCCATTGGTTGGTGCAAGAAAAATGGGTGTTTTGATGAAGCATTGTAGGATTTATAGCTCAATTGGGGTACAAACAAGGCGAGATCTTTCTTGGTTGGTTCGTTAAGCTCTCCAAAGATAGCCTTGATCTTTTCCTCAGTTTCATGAATGTTGTTGCGTGTTTTGCTTTGGAGTTGCCTAATTTCCAGTGGATCTAATGGCTCAGCCCGTCCTTTGCATCAGAAAAGGGTTGCCTTCGTCACTCTCAAATACAGCTGTAAAACATATAGGCTTAATCCTCATTGGTTATGGTTTTTCCTTGAGCTTTTAAGTATATCTTTACCTTTTTCTCTTCGTGTGGACTAGCTATGTGCTAATACAAGTGTATTTTCCTGGTGTTAACAACAAGGAAATGTGGAATATTGTAGGGTTTAGAATGTCTAAATTCTTGCAAGGAAAATTTTAAAATTTCCACATTGTCATGATTCTTAAGTAAATTGATTCATTTCCTGATTACTTTGGTGATTGTGATGCCCTTATGCTAATTATCCCATGGCGGGGACCTGTTTGCCATACCCCAAACCTAAGATGAACATTGTCCTCAATATTCTAGACAATGAGAGGGGAGCAGCGAGGTAAAAGAAGAAAGAAAAACTAAGAGAAAAAATCTAAACTATATGCGTGAGAAAATAAAATGTAAAATCGAAGATATGAGCAAGGAAATGGAAAGCAGGATATACAAATGCAAGAAAAATCAACAAAACAATGCTAGAAGCTAAATAAAATCTAACAAATAGAAGGATTACTACAAATGAAAGGAAACTAATGCTAATAATGAGAAATAGTAAAAGCAAGGTAAGGATGAATACAAAGTTAAAAAAGAAAAGAAAAGTGTTGATACAAAAACTGAATTTGTGAATACAAAATAGGAAAACAAAGTTATAAACTAACTATACTCACAGAAAAATGACGAAAATCAGTAAAAACGAGGACACATTAACCTAAGAAAGAAAAAAAAATCAGCGATCTAAAAACAGAATTTGAAACTAAAATTCCTAAAACAGAAAATCTAATGCCAAATGATGTATCCAAAGCCCAAAGAAACAAACCCAAAAGCCTGAGATACTTATGAATCTAAGTGATTATAAAAATGATTAGCAGGAATACAGTGAAAAGCAAGATTCATAAGATTGACCCCTTTGTTGATGATGTGTATGAAAAAAAAAATGAAGCATGGGAGCACATATTAAAAACAGGGTTCACACACAGCTGAGACCCATTTATGATGAAGAAATCTCAAGGAAAATAAAATCAAGGGTCCATTGAATATTCAAAAACTATGATCCACTACTCATTATCCTACATGATTCCTAAAAAAAAAATGATCTCAGCAGGTCCAGATGGGAAAAGTGGATGCAAATGGAGAAAAACAGCCCATCCGGAAGATATCTATATTGTTTTTATAATTTTCTATTTTATTTTTTTTTTCTTGTTTTGGATCAGCCCGGGCTCAACAAGAGCCCTTATTTACTACTGCTGAAAATAATGAGAAACAACTCAGAGATTTTCTATTTGTGTTTTCAGCTTCTTTTATTTTGTATTTGGTTTTGTAAAAAAAAATAAAAAAATAAAAAATCAGCATGCCTAAAAGACAGCAGAAATTATAATCAAAACAAACATTAAACACAGCAGAATTGCTGGTTCTCAAGAATTTAAAAATAGAAAATGAATACAAAGGAGAAGGGGATGCAAACTCAAGCAGATCTGCTCCAGCTTTGGTCCAGATGTTCCTTGTTGGACGGCTGCTCCAGATCTGCAAACATCCAAAAAACGCGATCTAGGGGTTTCCTCTGTTTGGGTTTCTTTACTTTGAACAGATCGCGCAGCTGGGCTCTACCCTTTTGATTTCTGACAAGAGAAAAAGCGAATGAGATTAGAATAGATGGTGGTTATTCGTGTGGAGCTCGTGAGAGAAGAGGGTGAGCTAGGGTTTTGAAAAGGGGTTTTGCTTGGGAGAGTTTAGAAAATCTTGAGAAAGTGTAGTTCGCAAAGAACTGAGCTTCAGTATGTCTATTCGAAATGGATTTGGCTCCAGAAAGATCTTTTCGCAAAGGACTTCTCCCCAGATTTTCTATTCGAAAAGGAAATTTTAACTATTCGAACAGAACATGGTTCTTTTCGAGTAGTTCATTACAGCTCCAGAATCAATTCGAATAGAACTTTGGACTTTTCGAAAAGTACTTTTTACTTTGCCATTTGAACTTTGAAGGGTATTTACACTAGGCGGTCAAGAAAAATAGACGAAACAAAGAAAATCGGAAAAAACAATGTTGTACAAACATATTATACACTTTTCTACCATCGATTTTTGGAGATTCATGATGATAGGTGGGCACAAGGGCTCTGGGTGTTTTCAATGCATGGTTTGAGCCTCGACCATTTACCTTGAGTTTTCTGCCATGCTTGGGATCTGAAATATCCAGGGCTGCTGAGGGGGAGGCCTTGATGACAGTGTATGGCCCTTCCCATCTGGATCTCAATTTGCCAGGAAAGAATTTAAGTTTAGAGTTGAATAACCATACCTTGGACCCCGGTATGAACTCTTTTCTCATGAGGCTCCTATCATGGAATGATTTAACCTTTTCTTTGTACAATCTGGAGCTAGTGTAGGCATCCATCCTCAGTTCTTCCAGTTCAGTGAGTTGAAGCTTCCTGTGGTTACCAGCAACAGTTAGATCCATATTAAAAGTTTTGATTGCCCACAAGGCCTTATATTCTAATTCTACTGGTAGATGGCATGTAATAACCCGAAAAAGCACGTCAAACGAGGACCTCGGGATCCGTGCCCGATTGGTCTTAGGTTTGACCATGAGATAGTTCATTGATGAACTTATGGTGAGATGAGCGAATGTGATGTGTGAACCAGTGTAGAAGAGTGGAGAGATAGAGGAGTGTGTAGAGTGGCATACACTGATGGGTGTGTATGTGCTCCACACCGAGAAAAGAGATAAGATAAAAAGGGTTGAAAACCCTAACTTTCATGTTTTGGTGGTTGAGAGAAGTAAAGAAGAGAGAGAAAGAGAGAGGAGTAAGAGAGGAGTTATTATGGGTGATTGGAAGAAGGATTCAAGCATTAAAGAGGCCGGATTTGACGCAAGGAACTGCTAGAAACCAAAGTCGAACCCTAGCCTTCCAACCCTAGATTTGAAATCAACTTGAGATCTATTCAAGGTAAAATTTTTGTAAATAAGATGCATAGATTATAGGGGTTAAGTTGCAGTAAAATGTGGGTTAAATCATAGGATAATGGCTTAGAAAAATAGAAGAAAAAGTATGGAAAAAGATTGGGAAGAACAGCTCGAAAGGGGCTGAATCTGACAATTTCGATTAATCGAAATTGGGTTTCGATTAATCGAAATTGGCCAGGAAGTTGAAGAGTCAGAGGACCCCGATTTCGATTAATCGAATTGGATTTCGATTAATCGACTTTGGATTTCGATTAATCGATTTGGGAATCGATTAATCGACTGAGAACCTCCAGTGGACCCCAGGGGTTAAAGGAAATGACTTGAGGAAAAATCGACTAATCGAAATGGGATTTCGATTAATCGATTTTGGTTTTCGATTAATCGATTTGGAATCGATTAATCAACTTGTGAAACTCAACTGTTCGAACTGAGGGTCTACTTTGCGAAAAGAAGGATTTCGATTAATCGAAATTGGATTCGATTAATCGAATGAAAACTCGACTGTTCGAACAGTGAATTTGCTTTGCGAAAAGAAGAATTTCGATTAATCGAAATTGGATTCGATTAATCGAATGAAAACTCGACTGTTCGAACTGAGAATGGACTTTGCGAAAAGGAGAATTTCGATTAATCGAAATTGCTTCGATTAATCGATATTGACTTTCGATTAATCGATTTTGGAAATCGATTAATCGAATCAGATTCGATTAATCGATTTTGGAATTCGATTAATCGAGTGTAGTAAACTATGTTGACTTTTGGTTTGACTTTAAGATTCTTGGGGGATCTTATACCTTCTTTATTGCATCCTTTGTGATGTGTTTCACCTGTGATATGGTACCATAGGTGATACGTGTGGACTAGTGCACAAGGAGTCACGTGGGACCTTGATGCATTGATCAAGTGAAGACTGAGGTAGGGAACACCTTGAACATGTACTTTATTTTACAAGAGCATGTATGTAGTGATATAGATTTCAATTCAATCATCTTTACTGCTTAAAGAACTGTGAAAAGCGTAAAAGCGTGATATTCATAAGAGTAACGAATGAGCCATCCCCAGGGGATAAAGAAGTAAAGAGACAAGAGCATCAGGTGTGATGCAAGTAAATGGATACATCCCAGGGATGTATCCAAAGATTGAATCGTGTTTGATAGGGCCTAACTGATATAAGATAGCACACTTACACGGTGAATAACTATATGTAAGGCAAATATATTTTGTTATTTGAGGTTTGAGGATATCCAAGTGACCGTCTGGTGAAAACCGTGGGCCGGTCACGGAGGCTTATCCGTACACAGTAAGCACACCCCAGGGGTGTTGGTTGAGACAAGTGAAACCCCGCCACCAATCCCCAGGGGAAAGGGGCTTGGGTACTACATGGTATTCCCAGGGAATACATTAAAACTGTCTATATAGATGACGATGAAGGGTATCTCATCGGGGCTCGATGCTATATTGCTCGGGGATTACTTAAGTTGAAAGTTTAAGTTTTGCTTTAGGCCTTTTCAGCATTATTCATGAGTAAATGAAAACATAAGTAATCAATAGTAAAACGAAATGCTTTTTAACTGTTTCATTAACAATTGCATAGATACATCATGCATGGCATATCATAGAATACATGTGAGTTATAATTTATATGTTCAACCGTGTTTGTTCCCTATTGAGCTAGGATGTAGCTCACCCTATAGACTATACGTCGCAGGTCCACTATTAGCAACTGCCGCGGCTTCAGGAGACGCTGATCCCGGCGAGTCGGATCTCGTGATGGACGAGTTGGAGCCACCTCCAGAGGACTTCTTCTAGAGGACTCCGCTGTGCCACTTTGAGGGATTTTACATAGAGTTTTGTACGGCTTGGTATGTCAAGCCTTGATTTTGTGAAAACCATGTATATAAGGTTTTGGATTATTCTTTTGGAACGAACCATCCGTGATGATTTCCATCATCGATGGTTCGGATCGGTTCTCCATTCATGTAGGGGCATGAGGGTAGAACTGTCTTTTGGGAAAGTTAATTAATATAGATTTAAATTCCGCAATTTCATTTATAGTACTTTTGATGCTTGATATACCAGTGTTCCGTGCTTAGCTAAGGGCATGGTCAAGATGATCGTGCTGATGGCACGGGTTTCGGGGTGATGAAATCCGGGCTGTCACAGTTGGTATCAAAGCCTTTTCTTTTAGCAATTCTGACAAGGGTTCTTTCGTCAGAACATAGGGGCTTCTGCTAACGAAACTTTAGTTTCAAATGCAGCCGCAAATGTCAGCTAGAGGGAGAGGCCGACCAAGGGGAGGCCATCAAAGGAGTTTGCGTAGTGGAGATGATTTCATCTCTCCTACCAATAGAGTGCCTTTAGGAGGTAACGAGGCCCCAGGGGGCAGTAGTAGTAGACAGCATGAGGAAGAGGATCGAGATCATCAGGATCAAGATCTGAGAGAGCAAGAAAGATTGAGAGAAAGACAAGAAGATAGAGGAGAGCGACAAAGGATGATGCACACTATGGAGACTATGGCAGCTGCCATGGCACAACAAGCCGCATCCTTTGCAGCTCATGCATCAAGAGAACAGCAGCCACCTACACCACCTGTAGGACCTGCGTTGCCTTTGCCCTCATCTTTTACAGAATTTAGGAGGATGAGACCTCCTTCATTTTCTGGGCAGGCAGACACAATGGCCGCTGAGAACTGGCTGATGGAAATGGAGAAAGTCTTTAGCGTGCTAACTTGCACGGAAGATGAGAGTGTAAGATGGGCAGCTTACATGTTGGATGGGGAGGCTGGGCCTTGGTGGAAGTCCGTGATACGGACTCGGGCTCAGGAGACTCCAGAGTTGCCTTGGACTTGGGAGGAGTTTGTTGAGGAGTTCAACAAACAATATTTTCCAGAAGTGGTGAGGAACCAGCTTGAGATACAATTTTTGCAGTTAGTACAAGGGAGAATGACAGTGAGAGAATACGGGGTAGAGTTTCTACGACTTGCCCTGCTTTTCTCTCGGACTACGTCACATCTTGAGGTGATGAAGTCCAAGAGGTTTCAACAAGGTTTGAAGCCTGAGGTTAGGGGAGGCGTAGCTCCATTTCAACTGAGGACCTATGAAGAGGTCATGAGCAAGGCGTTAGTGGTAGAAGAGGAGAACAATAATAGATATCGACAGAGGGAACAGCAGAGAGGAGGAAATGAACAAGGGAGAACGGGGCACTATGAACCGGTGAATAAAAAGCCGAGGTTCATGGGCCAGAATCAGAAACCACAGTTTCAAGGGGGTTTCGGAAGACCGGCACAACAGCAACAACAACAATACCAACCGAGGTTTCCACTACTTGCGTCGGGGAGACCTATTCGCTATGAGAGCCCTGCCATGTCTCATCGCCCATTACTCAGGGTTCTCGTACTGTTTCTTCCGCACCTCGGGAGACTTGCGCAAAGTGTGGCAAGCCTCATAGAACAGTGGACTGTAGATTGGGAACTAGGGGCTATTTCCGATGTGGCAAGGTGGGCCACTTGATCAAGGATTGCCCCGAGACGGATAAGAGAAAGACGGTTTCAGTTACAGCACCACGACCAATTCAAGCAAGGAAACCGATCGTCCAGGGGAGAGCCTATGCAGTCACTACTCAGGAAGCAGGGAACGTGCATGACGTCATCCAAGGTGATATTCCTTTTAAAAATTAAAGAAAATGGTCATTTCATTAAGATCTTGGATAGAGAAGGAGCATGAATTAGAAATTTTATAGATTCTTTTCTCAATACAAAAAGCTGTACGTAAATTAAGAGTGTAAATTGATGTGTAAATTATTGTATGTATGTATGTATACTATAGGTACTCTAAATATATATGAAAAAGGATGCTTCGGTGGATATGACGCTCGAGTGTTGATAGACCCCGGGTCTACCCACTCATTCGTTACTCCACGTTTCGCTAAGAAGATGAAGATTGTTCCAGAGACGTTGGATTTCGTCCTATCTGTGTCTATTCCGACTGGAGAGTTAGTAGACACGGAGTTAGCTTGCAAATGCATCATTGTAGATTCAAGATTTGGAGGTGCATGAACTAGAAGCAAAGTCTTAGACATGCAAGGGTTTGATGTGATCCTTGGCGCAAAGATTGTGCAAACCGTCGATTGCAAGAACAAGGTAGTTATTTTCGGACCCAACACAAGAAGATCATTTCGGTTTCAAGGAGTAAGGTCGTCATCGGCTGATCTCAAAGAAGTGCCGAAAATGATCGAAAGGGTTGCAATGGATACTTAGCTTTCTTAAAGGAGGACAAGGAAGAAAAGAACGTCATTTCTGAGATCGCAGCAGCGAAACTCACGACGTGTTTCGAAGAAGAGTTGCACTGGATTACCTCGAAGAGAAGTAGAATTCGCCATTGACTTAGCACCAGGAACGGAGCCTATTTCAAAAGCACCTTATAGAATGGCTCCCGCTGAGTTAAAGGAGTTGAAGGAACAACTACAAGAGCTTATGGACAAGGGGTTTGTTAGACCGAGCGTGTCTCCATGGGGAGCACCGGTCTTGTTTGTCAAGAAGAAAGATGGGTCAATGCGGCTATGCATTGACTATCGGCAATTGAACAAACTCACTGTGAAGAACCGCTACCCTTTGCCTAGAATAGACGATCTATTCGACCAACTGCAAGGAGCAAGGTATTTTTCCAAGATCGACCTGAGATCTGGGTATCATCAGTTGAGAGTCAAGGCAGAGGACATTCAGAAGACAGCTTTCCGGACACGGTATGGACACTATGAATTCCTTGTGATGCCGTTTGGATTGACGAATGCTCCGGCGTCGTTTATGGATCTGATGAACCGAGTGTTTAAACCACACTTGGACTCCTGCGTTGTAGTGTTTGTTGATGACATACTAATATACTCCAAATCCAAGACGGAACACGAAGAACATTTGAGTATTGCTCTACAGACGCTACGCGAACACCAATTGTACGCCAAACTCAGCAAGTGCGAGTTTTGGTTAGAAGAAGTTAGCTTTTTGGGACATGTCGTCTCAAAGCATGGTGTCATCAGAGATCCAAAGAAAGATAGAAGCGAGAGTTAAATGGGAGCAACCAAAAACAAAGGACCGACGTCCAAGTTTTCACGGCTTGGCGGCTATTATCGACGTTTCGTTGAGGGGTTTTCAAAGATATCAGGACCTCTCACAAAGTTGACACGTAAAGATTCAAGGTTTGAGTGGAGTGAGGCATGCGAGAAGAGTTTTCAAGAACTCAACACGAGACTCACTTCGGCCCCAGTGTTAGCAATTCCTTCAAAGGAGGATACGCTGCACAAATGACGCCACATACAATGGCCTTGGTTGTGTGCTCAACCAACACAAGAAGGTGATAGCTTACGGATCAAGGCAATTTGAAAGAACACGAGAAAAATTACCCGACTCATGACTTAGAACTAGCAGCAGTCATTTTTGCGCTGAAGATTTGGAGACATTACTTGTATGGTGAGACATTTGAAATTTTCACCGATCATAAGAGCCTCCGATACTTGTTTACACAGAAAGAGCTCAACATGAGACAGCGCAGATGGATGGAATTCCTCAAGGATTACGATTGCTCTATACAATACCATCCAGGCAAGGCGAATGTAGTAGCCGATGCATTGAGTCGAAAAGGTTCAGCTCAGTTAGGTTCTTTGATTTTGGGTATGCACCGATGGAAATTATTGGAAGACCTGGCACTCTATGATGCGAACATTGAGTTAAAGGGCACTGGATCCTTTCTGGCTAACATATCAGTAAAGCCAGTGATATTTGAGCATATCCACGATCTACAGATGAAAGATCCGACATTAACAAAGATTCATCAAGACGTGAATGAAGGCATCAGGTCGGACTTCTCAGAAAAAGAAGATGGTTCTTTGTTGTTTAAAGGCCGTCTCTGCATTCCGGACAATACCGATCTAAGACGAACAATTCTTGATGAAGCTCATAAGTCAAATTATGCTATCCACCCTGGTAGCACCAAAATGTACCAAGATTTGAAAAAGAACTACTGGTGGAAAGGACTGAAACAAGACGTGGCTGAGTATGTATCACGATGTTTGACTTGTCAGCAAGTGAAGGTTGATCATAGACATCCTGCGGGACTATTGCAACCTTTACCAATACCAGAATGGAAGTGGGAATCGATCTCGATGGATTTCATTGTTGGATTACCCCGTACTGCCAAGAGACACAATGCCATTTGGGTCGTCGTAGACCGATTGACCAAATCAGCGCGCTTTTTGCCGTACAACACTACATATACAGCAGGAAGATTGGCAGATTTATACATGAAGGAAATTGTAAGATTACATGGTATTCCAAGATAGTTTGGATCGTGATCCACTATATACGCCCAAGTTTTGGAAGAAATTTCAAGAAGAAATAGAAACACCACTAGACTTTAGTTCAGCTTTCCATCCTCAAACTGATGGACAGACAGAGCGAGTGAACCAAGTAATAGAAGACATGCTCAGAGCGTGCATGCTAGATATGCAAAGATACTGGGATGAGTATCTGCCGATGCTCGAGTTCGCATATATAATAAGGTTTTCAAACGAGCATTGGCATGGCACCGTATGATGCTCTGTATGGTCTACGATGCAAGTCACCCCTCAATTGGGAGGAAACAGGTGAGAAATTTGTACTAGGACCAAAGCTACTTGAAGATAACGCTACCGTCGTTCGAATTATCAGAGAAAGGTTGAAGACAGCACAAAGTAGACAGAAAAGTTACGCCGATATGAAGCGGACTAGTGTTGACTATAAAGTGGGCGAGCACGTGTTTGTGAAGGTGTCACCTATGAAAGGTGTAATGAGATTTGGCAAGAGAGGGAAGTTAAGTCCACGTTATGTTGGACCATTTGAAATTTTGGGACGAGTAGGTGAAGTTGCATATCGTATTGGTTTACCACCGCTATTTGATCGAGTGCATAATGTTTTCCACATATCGATGCTCAGGAAGTACGTAAATGATCCGTCTCATGTATTAGGAAAGCAACCTATAGAGATGTGTGAGGACATGAGCATGATAGAGGAACCAGTGGAGATTTTAGATCGAAAAGAACAAGTACTGCGCACTAAAGTGATTCCCTTAGTGCTTGTCCGGTGGAATAATCATCCAAAAGAAGAGGCTACTTGGGAACGAGAGGCCGATGTGAGAGAACAATATCCAGCCTTGTTTCCAACGACGTGAAAATTCAATGTAAATCACAAACATGTTTGTGAAATCTCCACTATGCTTGAAATTCAATGGAAATTTTGAATCCAATCTGTCATAAATTGTCAAAAATAGTAAAAGAAAGAAAGAGATTGAAATTTTGTAGAAATAGGGCAAAACCGATTAATCGAATTTCAAATCGATTAATCAATTTGGAATTTCGATTAATCGATTTTGTTCGATTAGTCGACTGGCATGTGCCAGTGACTGGAAATGAAAGTTAGAGTTCGAATGTACATAGAATGAAATTTCGACTGATCGAATTATAATTTCGATTAATCGAATTGGATTTTCGATTAATCGGTTCTGAGATTTCGATTAATCGAAATGGATTTCGATTAATCGAATACTTAAGAAATTTTGGAAAAATTAGAAGTTATAGCACGATTTCGATTAATCGAAACTAAGTTCGATTAATCGATTTTGGGATTTCGATTATTAATCAAATGGATTTCGATTAATCGGTGCGCAGATGAGCTCAAAATTTAAAATTTTAAATAGACGATTTTGATTAATCGAAATATTTTCGATTAATCGAATTTGACTTTCGATTAATCGATTTGGGAGATCGATTAATCGATTTCTTAACCTAGTTTTAAATTTCGATTAATCGAAACAAAATTTCGATTAATCGAGCCGGAGCCTATATATATAAAATTGGGGATTTTCTTCCCCATTCGAAATCATTTGCTTTGGGATTTTGGGCTCTTCGTCTTCCTCTTTCTTCTCCAACCATCCGGCGCTCTAGGGTTGCGATTTTCCTTCGATTCGCTTCCACATTCACATCCAAAACCGCGGTAAAAACCCTAACTTCGCTTTTTCCCTTCAAGTTGAACTAGATAAACCCTAGTTTTTCCCAATATGCCGCCCAAAACCCGATTGTCTTCGAAGAAGGCAACTTCCAAGCTACCGGTTAGGCGTAAGAATGCCGCACCACCACCACCTACTCCATCGCCGGTGAGGACTCCATCACCGTCGGAATCGGAGACCACCTCCGGTTCGACGAGCGCGTCTACGCGCGAGTCTTCCCGCGAATCCACCCCCATGCCACCACCACCCGCCAACGTGGAGCAACCAAACGAGTGGTGGGCTGCCAAGACCTTTGAGGTCGAATATACCATCGACCCTACCCCTTTTACCGATCCCGATGTACCGGGCGAGACCCAATGGGCTCAAAACTACATAAACAATGCCGGTCTCGGCAATCTTCTCAAACCAATCCGGGGTTCCTACTACCCTAGATTGGTGAGATTATTCTACCAAGGGCTAACCAATGGCCCTACCGACGACTGCATCATCACCAAGATCGAGGGTCGTCTCTACACGATCACTCGGCGTCACATTCATGAGGTGCTCGAGTGCTACCTCGAGTTCACCCCGGAGACCACCCTATTCCCACCCTTTGTGGAAGACCCCCGATTTGAGGAAGTCATGACCCTCATGACAAATGGCAAGAAGGGGTCGGGCACTTCCATCAAGAGGGTTGATCTTCCACCCTACATGTGGATGCTCGACTCCATAATAAAATGCAACCTTTACCCGATGCGCCATGACACGGAGCGCGTGGACAAAGTGCAACATGCACTTTACGCGGCCTTCTGTGGCCGATGGTTTGATGCTACCAAGGTCATCCTAGAAGGGATGAGGTACATCAAGGGCAAGTTGATGAAGGGCAACATGAGGCCCAAGGAAAAGATGCCCTATGCTCGGCTCATCTCGAGCATGTTGGAGTGCTACTCCAACGAGCCATCCTACACCATCTCACCTCACGAGGTGAGGGCTACGGATCGCGGAAGACGCTCACAAAGTCTTCATGGACCCGTAGCTACAACCTCGCAAAGCGGACCCTACCAGCCTTCCCGCCTCCCGCCTCAAAGCCCAAGCCCGGCGAGAGGGTGGGCCACACCTGCCCGCGGCCAGAGCCATCCGTGGAGAGGGTTCCTCACACCATAGCCTCACCGAGCACCACCTCCACACTCCGCCCGCGACACCCACCTCAACCTACCCCGGCTGGCGCTCCATCCGGTCCTACCATAGAGGCGTGTTGGCCAGAATGGACGCGAATAACGAGAGGATGGACAGGAGAATCGATTTCCTCATGTTTCACACCCTCAAGTTCATCTACCCTCACACCTACATGGATATGCTGGCCCGCGAAGAAGAATGGACCGCCGGCACCACAGCCTTTCATCAGGGCCCGGTCTTTAGGACGCAATTACATGATGTCGGTGCTTCTACTTCCACCGCACCCCCACCACCATCGACGGCATCTACTTCCACTACCATTCCACCTCTGCGGCCGACACGATTCCACGACCCCATCGCTACCGCCACCAGCCATCCGGCCACCCGTGGCAGATCCGCTCCCGTCGAGCAGCTGCTTGACCAGATCCACCAGTTTTGTTTTGTTTTTGTGCATAGTACATCTTTTTGTATAGGGGTGAACCATTTTTTTCTGTTCTGGTCCCCATTTCTGTAACTATTGTAACTTTTGATTTTATACTATACAATTTGGTTACTATTATATATGTTGCATTAATTGTATAGGTAAATGTACTTGCTTGTGTGCTACGTCGTAGACCACCTCACCTCCAGTGTCTTGGGGAAATCTGGAACCACCACCTTTGGGTGATTTGGAAAATTCCCAAGGTGGGGAGGATGTAATAACCGAAAAAGCACGTCAAACGAGGACCTGGGATCCGTGCCCTTTTGGTCTTAGGTTTGACCATGAGATAGTTCATTGATGAACTTATGGTGAGATGAGCGAATGTGATGTGTGAACCAGTGTAGAAGAGTGGAGAGATAGAGGAGTGTGTAGAGTGGCATACACTGATGGGTGTGTATGTGCTCCACAGAGAAAGAGATAAGATAAAAGGGTTGAAAACCCTAACTTTCATGTTTTGGTGGTTGAGAGAAGTAAGAAGAGAGAAAGAGAGAGGAGTAAGAGAGGAGTTATTGTGGGTGATTGGAAGAAGGATTCAAGCATTAAAGAGGCGGATTTGGACGCAAGGAACTGTTAGAAACCAAAGTCGAACCCTAGCCTTCCAACCCTAGATTTGAAATCAACTTGAGAGCTATTGAAGGTAAAATTTTTGTAAATAAGATGCATAGATTATAGGGGTTAAGTTGGAGTAAAAAGTGGGTTAAATCATAGGATAAGGGCTCAGAAAAATAAAAGAAAAGTATGGAAAAGATTGGGAAGAAACATTTCGAAGAGGTTTGAATCGACAATTTCGATTAATCGAAATTGGTTTAATCGAAATTGGCCAGGAAGTTGAAGGGGCGGAGGACCCCGATTACGATTAATCCAATTGAATTTCGATTAATCGACTTTGGATTTCGATTAATCGATTTGAGAATCGATTAACCGACTGAGAACCTCCAGTGGACCCCAGGGGTTAAAGGAAATGACTTGAGGAAAAATCGACTAATCGAAATGGGATTCGATTAATCGATTTTTAGTTTTCGATGTCGATTTGGAATCGATTAATCAACTTGAAACTCAAGCTGATTGACCGAGGGTCTACTTTGCGAAAAAAAGTTTGATTAATCGAAATTGGATTCGATTAATCGAATGAAAACTTCATTGTTCGAGCGATTGAATTTGCTTTGCGAAAGAAGAATTTCGATTAATCGAAATTGGATTGATGTCGAATGAAAACTTCATTTATTGACCGAGAATGGACTTTGCGAAAAGGAGAATTTCGATTAATCGAAATTGCTTCGATTAATCGATATTGACTTTCGATTAATCGATTTTGGAAATCGATTAATCGAATCAGATTCGATTAATCGATTTTGGAATTCGATTAATCGACTGTAGTAAACTATGTTGACTTTTGGTTTGACTTTAAGATTCTTGGGGGATCTTATACCTTCTTTATTGCATCCTTTGTGATGTGTTTCACCTGTGATATGGTACCATAGGTGATACGTGTGGACTAGTGCACAAGGAGTCACGTGGGACCTTGATGCATTGATCAAGTGAAGACTGAGGTAGGGAACACCTTGAACATGTACTTTATTTTACAAGAGCATGTATGTAGTGATATAGATTTCAATTCAATCATCTTTACTGCTTAAAGAACTGTGAAAAGCGTGTGTGCGTGATATTCATAAGAGTAAACGAATGAGCCATCCCCAGGGGATAAAGAAGTAAAGAGACAAGAGCATCAGGTGTGATGCAATGGATACATCGAGGATGTATCCAAAGATTGAATCGTGTTTGATAGGGCCTAAGCGATATAAGATAGCACACTTACGGTGAATAACTATATGTAAGGCACCGATATTTTTGTTATTTGAGGTTTGATAGGTTACCCCACCGGCGTGGCGGGATATCCACGATCGACACGGCGGATATCCGTGACCGATCACGGGCGAAACCGTAGCGGTCACGGAGGCTTATCCGCGTACGATAAGCACCCGTGGGTGTTGGTTGAGACAAGTGAAACCCCGCCACCAATCCCCAGGGGAAAGGGGCTTGGGTACTACATGGTATTCCCAGGGAATACATTAAAACTGTCTATATAGATGACGATGAAGGGTATCTCATCGGGGCTCGATGCTATATTGCTCGGGGATTACTTAAGTTGAAAGTTTAAGTTTTGCTTTAGGCCTTTTCAGCATTATTCATGAGTAAATGAAAACATAAGTAATCAATAGTAAAACGAAATGCTTTTTAACTGTTTCATTAACAATTGCATAGATACATCATGCATGGCATATCATAGAATACATGTGAGTTATAATTTATATGTTCAACCGTGTTTGTTCCCTATTGAGCTAGGATGTAGCTCACCCTATAGACTATACGTCGCAGTCCACTATTAGCTATGGCGGCTTGAGAGCGATCCCGGCGAGTCGGATCTTGCGGCCGGTGACGAGTTGGAGCCACCTCCAGAGGACTTCTTCTAGAGGACTCCGCTGTGCCACTTTGAGGGATTTTACATAGAGTTTTGTACGGCTTGGTATGTCAAGCCTTGATTTTGTGAAAACCATGTATATAAGGTTTTGGATTATTCTTTTGGAACGAACCATCCGTGATGATTTCCATCATCGATGGTTCGGATCGGTTCTCCATTCATGTAGGGGCATGAGGGTAGAACTGTCTTTTGGGAAAGTTAATTAATATAGATTTAAATTCCGCAATTTCATTTATAGTACTTTTGATGCTTGATATACCAGTGTTCCGTGCTTAGCTAAGGGCATGGTCAAGATGATCGTGCTGATGGCACGGGTTTCGGGGTGACGAAATTCGGGCTGTCACATGGCATGCCTTGCCATAAACCAGTCTGAAAGGGGACATCCCTATAGGAGTCTTGTAGGCAGTTCTGTATGCCCACAAAGCATCATTAAGCTTAAAGGACCAGTCCTTTCTGTCCTTCTTCACAGTTTTTTCCAAAATGTGTTTGATCTCTCTATTTGAAATCTCCACCTGTCCACTGGTTTGTGGATGATAGGGAGTGGCTACTCTGTGAGTGACAGAGTACTTTTTTAATAGAGAGTCAAACTGCCTGTTGCAAAAGTGGCTTCCCCCATCACTAATGATGGCTCTGGGGAATCCAAATCTGGAAAAAATGTGGTCTTTGAGGAATCTTAAAACCACTTTGTGATCATTGGATTTGGTAGCTATGGCCTCAATCCACTTGGAGACATAATCCACAGCTACCAAGATGAAATTGTTTCCATTAGAAGGGGGAAAGGGGCCCATAAAATCTATGCCCCAAACATCAAACAACTCAACTACTACCAGATTGGCTGCGGGGCATTGAGTTTCTTTTGGAAATCTTTACTTGATTTTTGGCGATTCGCAAGATTCTGATCTTTGTAAGGCATCTTTAAAGATTGTGGGCCAATAGAAACCACCTGCGAAATTTTTTGCACTGTTTTATTGCCATGAAATGGCCTCCACAGACTGTTCATGACACATTGACAATATGCCGGGGAATTCATGGTCCGGACACACTTTCTCGATCACTTGAGCACAATTCTTGAATAGATAAGGATCTTCCCAAATGAAATGTTTAACTTATGAGAAGAAAAGATCTTTATCCATTCTATTCCAATGTTGAGAATCATCCAATAGCCAAGAAGTTGACTATGTTTGCAAACCAAGGAATGGGTATTGATGGCAAAAGTTGCTCATCGAAATGATTCATTAATGGGTAAGCTATCATCCTCGGTATTGAGAATTCGGATAAGTGATCCACCACATTCTCCACTCCTTTCTTATCCTTAATCGTAGATCAAACTCTGTAATAGGAGGATCCACCGATTAATCTGGGCTTGGTATCCTTCTTAGACGAAGGTACTTTAGGCGAGTGGTCGATACCACAATTTGTGAACCTAAAACATAAGGCTGAATTTTTCCAATGCAAACACAATGGCGGCTCTTTCTCGGTTGTTGTGTAGTTGAACTGGGCATCTATCATGGATCTGTGGCATAAGCTATGACATGGGGAAGCTTATCCTTTCTCCCTAGGGCGCTCCTAGGGCATAGTCTGATGCATCACACATCGGCTCAAAGGGCTTTGAATAGTCGGGGGCAAGATGGGAGCTGAAATCGACATTTCTTAAGGACCTCAAAGGCATCATGCATTCATTAGTAAACACAAAAGGAACATCTTGACACGAAATGACATGAGTGGCTTGGAAATTTCTTGAAATCTTTGATGAACCTCCTATAAAATCCTGCATGCCCTAAGAAACTTGATTTGCTTGATTAAGGAGGAGGCAAATGTGCAATTAGATCAATTTTGCTTGGTCCACCTCTATGCCTTTATGGGAGACCACATGTCCTAGGACAATGCCTTGGTGACCATAAAATGACTCTTTCGACTTAGAACCAAATTGGTTTCTTCACATCTTTGCAACACCAACTTGAGGTGGTGTAAGCATTGGGAAAAACTGTCTCCATAAATTGAAAAGTCATCCATGAAGATCTCCATGAATTGATCAATCATGTCGGAAAAGATGGCATACATGCATCTTTGAAAAGTAGCAGGCATTCAAAGACCAAAGGGCATCCTCCTATAGGCAAAAGTGCCAAAGGGCGGTGAAGGTGGTCTTTTCTTGGTCTGTGGGTACACAGGATCTGGTTGTAACAGTACCCATCAAGGAAGCAGTAGTAAGCTTTGCTGCAAGCTTATCAAGGATTTAGTCAATGAAGGGAGGAAATGGCCTTTCCTTGTCATGGTATTTAATTTTCTGTAGTCTATACGGACCCTCCATCCAGGTTGTTTGTCTGGTGGACATAAGTTTACCAGTTAATTGCTACTTGATGATGCAGTTTCTTAGGCACCACGTGTGGTGCTACCAAGCGAATGAAATGGGGTAAATGATTGACATCTAGCTTGACAACTTCCTTCATTACCACTTCTTGCATGTGAGGATTCAACCTTCTTTGCATTTCTCTAGAAGGCTTGGCATCCTCTTCCAGTGGATCTTATGCATGCATACAAATGGTTTATTCCTCCTAAATCGCAATGGTCCAAATTGCTTTCTTGTCTTTATTTTAGAACTACCAATGCTCCTCTTCTTGCTCCTTTGTAAGGGAGGAAGAAATAATCACAGTAGTGTTTGATGATCTCCCAAAACACATATTTCAGATTTTTGGGAGCTGTTTGAGTTCAATTGGTGAAATTTGAGAAAGAGGGCAGCAAAGGTACCTTGGTAACTTGTGGAAGAGGGAGAGGCAGTCTCCAAGAGAGAACTTGATGATTGTTGGTGAGTGCCTTGCACAAAGCGGACTCCGTTGAATTTGATCTCCCTTTTCCTTCTTTCTCGGTGGATCCCCAATCATTTTAAATTACGTGGTGGAGTCTTTACCTTGCGAAATGTTTGTAAAGACTCCTCCACCGACTCATCAATGATGTCAACATGGAAACATTCCTCGGCGAGAGAATTGAGGTTGAGTAATGTGACATTATACACATTCAATTTAACTTTCATATTTCCAAAAGACACCTCCATGATGCGGACGCATTGAATGCATGCATTATGTAGCAGAATGGTCTTCCCAGAATAGCGAGGGATGGCGGTGGTACTTTTGGTTGGTTCCATGTCCAACACCAAAAAGTCGAGGGTAGAAAAACTTGTCTACTCCTACCAAAACATCTTCAATCAACCCCATAGGTTTCCTTTCGGATCTGTCATTAGATTTGTAACACCACTTGAGTGGGTTTCAATTCTCCCAAACCTAGCTTCTCATAGGCAGAATAGGAAGCGGGTTGACACTAACACCAGATCTAGCAAGGCTTTCTCAATGGTGTGCTCCCCAATGATCACGAGGATTGTGGGGATTCGAGGGTCTTGCATCTTAGGTGGTGTTGCAATTGATAGCACTTGGTTGATTTTCTCCTGACAAAGGCCTTCTTGGATAAATGTATCCTAGATTGCCTTTTGTGGGTGCATACCTCTTTGAGAAATTTTGCATAGCGAGGACTGTTTGATTGCATCAAGCGGTAGATTAATTTTAACTTGCTTGAATGTCTCCATCATTTCCTCAATTTTGTGTTTCCTTTGTCAAAAAGGCCAGCTTCATTGCATGAAATGGGAAATGGGAGGTGAGGAACAAATTTCTCCTCCTCATCTTTTCAACAATTTTGTTATTTTTACATTTTTCATTTTTTGAATTTTCGATGTAAATCAATGCCATATTGCTATCCAAATTTGTTGTTCTGCACTTGTTCTTCATCTTTTACTCTTCACTACCCTCGTGTTGTTTATTATTCTTCCACTTCTCAAAGTAGTCATGCTTTGATTTCCTCATGGCCATTTGAGGATTCTCCAACCATGAACTGTCCCTTAGGATTGTTCACAGTTGTTGGGTAGTTTACCCTCTTCTCTCTTAGCCAATGAATTTGAGAGTTGGCCCAGAGTTTCTTCAATTTTTTAATGCTCACCGTGAAGGTTCATGAGACATGTAGTTCCAAGATTTTGAAGTGAACTCAAGACGCTCTTCAAAGGTCGTGGATCTAGGAGGGGAGGGCTGCGCATCAGCATGGCTTGTTGTTGGTTAGGCTGAAAATTTGATTTATTATAAAAATTATTGATATGGCCGAAAGGTGTTTGAAAGGTAATTGATTTTGGGTCTCTTGCTTTGATAATTTCGATTCCACCCGAGATTAGGATGAGATCTCCATGGGTAGTCATTCGATTGCATCATCATAAGATGAGTCGCATGAGCTTGTTCCATCATGAGTTGGAAATTGTGATGAAGGACATTGATCAATGGAATGAGTGGGGACCGGCATATCGACATGCCTCCTCTACTCTTGACCCATTTGGAGCTTTAAATGAGTCCATCCCTATCAAATTTTGTGGTCAAATTATCCACTTTCCTTTCCAGCTCATTGACTTCATAAACTTTCCCTCTTGTGAATTGGGGATTATTCATCCTAGCTGGATTCTCGGTGTCCTTGGCGAGATTCTGTGGGTTGAATTTTCTCCAATCACCTCAAAGAGGTCCCAAACCTCTTCAATCTGCTTTTCGCAAGTAGGTACCTCCACAAGAGGCATCCACCATGTTCTTGCCCTTCGATCGGTTCCTTGATAGAAGCTTTGAACCACCGCCATTTAGGAATTTGATGGTGAGGGCATTGCCTTATGATTCTTTAAACCTTTCCCATGCTTCATGGAAAGTTTGATTGAGTTTTGGGAGAAAGAGATGATGCTTTGTCTCGATTGGCTGGTTTTAGTCATTGGGAAATATTTTGACAAAATTGACATTGCAAATCATTCCATGATGTGATGTCGTTTGGTGCTAACATAGATAACCATGCTCTAGCTTTGTCCTTTAATGAAAAAGGAAAGAGGCCTCTGGACCGATCCAGCTATATGTTAAATGTTGTGCATAAAGCGAAATTCATCAATGTGTTTGTAAGGGTCTTCCTTACTCAATCCATGGAATGAAGGCAACATTTGGATGGTGGAGGACTTAATTTCATAATTTCCCTCCACTGGGGAAATTGAATGCAAAATGAGGAATTATAAGCACGGGGCAAAGTAGTCTCTTAACAATCTCGTTCTTCACCCATTTCAGAGATGTCCGTGATGTATGTCGGTTTCTTAGGAGTCTTTCAACTTCAATTTAACGGAGAATCTCAGATTGAGGGTTCTCCGCCAAACATACAACTCGAGAGAGTTTGGTACAGACAAACTGTCTATTTAAGAACTTTCCTTTCCTTTTACATACCTGCAGCATAAAAAATAACAACAAAATTAATAAATGACTAACAAAAGAGTGGCAAAGATTTATTCAAATAACTAGTAGGCAAAGAATAAAACTCTAAAAATAAAAAATAAAAATTACAGTAAAGAACAGGTTTTCTATACAAACTGTCAGAGACATTTAATCAAGCACTTGGAATGCAAAGTGTGTTTAAAGCAAAAATTAAAATAAAAATCAAATCTACAAAATAGAAAACTTAGGTCTACCAATTTTAAAATCTATTCCCAACGGCGCCAAAAACTTGTTGTCGCTCCAAGTGTGCCATAATTGTGTGCATTATGAATCAAAAATTAAAGAATTAAAGAATGCTAGGTTATATGGATGTTAACTTATGAAAGGGATATCAGCACATTGGGGCTAACACTGTCCTGCAAGATCAGGGCCAATTGTAGCAAGTTTTAAATGTAAGTGAGTAAAAGATCGTCCACAGGGAATTGATTTAAAATTTAAGATAAACCTCCAGATATGTGCTACCAGATCTGGCTCTATAATTATCTAAAAAAAGAATAGATAAAAGAGAGTGTTGGATTGTGTCACATTTAACTATAAGCAAATAAAGAAAAGAACTAACTACATGATCCAGATCCGAGTTGGGGAGGTGTTTAAAATAAGACAAATGCAGAAATAATAGCTTCATGTACTTTAGCCTCTGAATTTTAATGGAGAATCTGTAGTTCAACAGAGCAGATTCAATCTTCATCTGGCTACCAGCACAGATGTAAGAGAAATAAATCCGAATTAAGGAATAGGTTTAGACTTATGGTCGGATCTCTCACTTAAATGGTCAGACACTGCCACTAGTCATGGCCTATTCTTTAGTTCGAACATGAACATCATCAGTAAATGCCGCTAGAATTAGGTTACCAACGCTAATTCGCAGGGGTGATGAATTAAGGAAGTTGCATGCGGATGAGTGAATCTAAAGAAGTCTAATGCACTAAGGTGATCATTCGGAACCCTCGACATGACTCCAATGGAGAAGACACAAATTACAAGAACCTTTTAAAATCCAAAATTACAATTACGAGCACGGCTTCTTAGAGCCCTCAGACTTACAGATCGAGCTTCTCAGAGAGCCCTCGGACTTCTGATCTTGAATCCGAACTTGGAAGTACAAATCACTCACAATGGCTCTCAAAGGTAAACTACAAGAAGGGATTACAGGGGTTCATATAAGCTATCCGTAGGAATGAGGGAAACAGAGATGAAAACTCTAAAACTGGATACCCAAATTGGGCAAATGGTTCGTCTATTTATAGTTTTCCTAAGTCCGCTCGGATGTGTATCAACCACCGTGATCCTCTTTCGCCAATCGAATCGCTTGATCTGTTCACCAATCAGAAACAGAGGCATCAATTCGTTATGCTTTTTGAAATTCATTTGAGCTCGGAAGTTCCCGCTGTAATTTAACTTTGGGCGCTCACATGGGTTGGAATATGCCGGATCTTGATTGGAACCTTCCTAATGTTCTGGTCTTTTGATTGCATTAGGCGCGTGCAAAGTTTCTGAAATACCCTTGGACGAGTAAATCCAAATCGAATGCCATTTCACATAGTTTAAGGGCTTTTTCAGAAAGTAGTTAGAGTTTCTAGAAGTTCCCGCCAAGTAATTTCATCTTTGGGTGTTCACATGGGGTGGAAGAATCTTCCTAATGTCTCGGGCTTTTCAATGCAATGGGGCTCGTGAGACATTACTAAATTGCCCTTGTTAAAGCGCGAATCTCCGAATACCTTTTCGCAGAGTTCAGGCCTTTCGCAAAGTTCAATGACTTCAAGCTCTGTCGCAAAGTTCAATCTTCTTTCGAGGAGTGTTTTCTTCTTCGCAAAGTTCAAGGTTCTTCTGAAAAGTGCAAGTTCTTTTGAATAGTAGAAGTTCTTTGCGAATTGAACTCTAGGCTCCCATTCTTCTTTGCGAATAGTAGAAGTTCTTTGCGAATTTAACTCTAGGCTCCCATTCTTCTTTGCGAATAGTAGGAGTTCTTTGCGAATGGCTTTCTCTCTTGCTTCAGGTCTTTGTCTGCTCTTTTAGACCCTCTTTAGCCATTCTTTGAGCTTTCTTCACTCCTTCTTTAAACTTGACATGAGCTGTCAGCTTTTTGATCTTTTTGGGATGCTTTTCAGATTTGGACCTGTTTGATTGGTTAGCTGTAAAATGCACACTAAAGCACTTATTTAGTCTTCTCAAGGGTCTTTCAAGGCTCATGTTTAGGGGTGAAAAATGGTATTTTTCACTACTTAACACCCCACCATCATCATTATCGCTGCCGCAACTTTTGGCCCAATATTCTCTTGATTCGTCGATTTTTAAAAATTTTCCAATTTGATAAATTTTTACCACTTTAATACATGCTTTATTCAGATCTGGTGTTGGTTTTTATGACTATATATTATTAATCCATGTGAAATATTAATTCATTTTTTTTATTATTTTAAAAGACATCTTTTTTAATTTTGAATTAAATTAACATATACCCTTTTATAATATTTTTATATAATATAATGACAAATTTCGTTTTCGGTAATTTTTTGGTTGGGGGTCCTTCGATACATTTAGGTACATTTCGGAAAAGTATGAGAAAGTTTTGGAGATTAAAATTATACTTAATATTTTTTTTTTAAAATTACTACAATATATACTAAATTACTAATATATTTTAAAAATAAATAAATAAATAAATAAATATTTTAAAAAAATATATCGAAATTTCTAAAATTTCGCCGAAAAATATCGAAAAGTATTGAAATTTTTCTAAAATTTTTGTTTGACCTCATTTTGCCGAATTTCGGCAAAATTTGTCACTGTAATATATATATACTTTTTTATGAATAATCACACTTGAAATATGGACTATAATCTCATGACCCAACTATTATAGGTTGTTGGATATTTTAAAGGTTTAAAAAAAAAAGCTTTTGAAATTAAGATTTGTCCCACATCGTAAACTTTTTTGGGTTTAGCTTATATCATTGTCTTGGTCAAGACTTATAGCGACCTGTGGGGGCATCGAATTTTATAGCTTCCACTACCATGCAAGCGAGTGAATGCAGCGCGTGTATGTGGCGTGGCGATACAGTAATTTAATTGAACTTTTGAACAAGTGTGTAACCGTCCATTTGAATTTTAAATCATTCAGTTTAAACGGATATGTCTTATCCGACTGTTCAGTTATATGCAATGGATATGTCTGTTCAGTTACACTTGTTTTATCTATAAAAGGGCCCCAAGACCCCTTATTTTATACACTGCATATTTTCGCAAATTTCTTCTACGCGAGTTTAAGCTTTTTCCTTCTCAGAGTTTCGCTTTAGTTTTTGGTTTTTTGGTTGCGTGATCAGATTCACCAAATCTGATCACACGGATATGCTCCCGGTTCATTGTATCCTGGAACCGATTTGCCGGTAACCTATTGGTGACCACTAGATCATAGTGATAGGGGCAAATCTTGGTTTAAAGACAATGATATTTAACGTGCCTTGAACCGGATCAGCGTATATTTTAATTCCGATCTTTATCTTTTTTTGCAACCTGAACCTATTGTACTAACAATTTTAAATCGAGATGGCCCATATCCAGGCTTCGACTTCTTCCTTACTAACCGACAAAATCCATCCCGCACTGCCCAACAACATCCACAAGTTGGACAGTTTTGATGGTTCTAACTTCAAACGGTGGCAACAGAAATTACACTTTCTGTTGACTGCACTGAAAGTTGTGTACATTATCACAAATTCGTGCTCAACTGTTACCGAATCATCAACACTCAATGAAGGCCGAAAAAAGCAGAAATGGGAAGAAGACGACTATATATGCAAGGGCTGCATTCTAAATGCATTGTCAGATTCGTTGTTCAACGTATACCGCACCTACAACACTTCGAAGGAACTCTGGAAGCACTCGAAAAGAAGTACAAAACAAAAGATGCAGGATATAATTCTTACATTATCAGTCAATTTTTTAATTTTAAGATGGTCGATGATAAACCTATTCTTAGCTAAGTGCATGATTTTCAAGTAGTTATAAATTATATGATTGCTAATGGTTCTCATTTTAATGAGGATTTTCTGGTTGGTGCGGTAATCGCCAAGTTGCCTCCACCATGGAAAGATTACCAAAAAATCCTTAAGCGTAATAATGAGAAAATTTCTATGGAAGATCTTCTTCTTCATTTACGTATTGAGGAAGAATCCCGAGTTAGGGACAAAACAGAAGATTACATTGATATGACATCAAAGGCACACTTGGTTGAGTCTAAGTTTGTTAGTGGACCGTTCAAAAAGAGGAAGAGAGGATATTCTCATTCCAAGGAGAATAAGAAATTTGCCAAGGAGAATAAGACCATGGTACCGAAGAATGGTGGTTGCTACCACTGTGGGAAACCCGGACATTTCAAACGGGATTGTCGCCTTCAAAATTTGAAGAATCAAGCGAATCGGTGGAAGTGCAAAACAACTTTGTAGCCGTTTTTGAAGTCAATCGATTGGTGCCACCAATGATTGGTGGATCGACACAGGTGCCACAAAACATGTATGTAATAATCGTGATATGTTTGGGACGTATGACAAAGCTGATGATGATCAAGATCTCTTCATGGGGAACTCATCTACGGCAAAGATCATAGGGGCGAGACAAATGAAATTAAATTTCACATCCGGAAAGGTCGTTACACTTGATGCTCCATGTACCGATATCTTCAAGAATCTCGTTTGGTGGTTTATTGATCAAACATGGTTTCAAACTTGTATTTGAATTGGATAAGTTTATCTTATCCAAGAATGGTGAATTTGTTGGAAAAGGATATGTCATGGGAGACATGTTCAAACTCAATGTAAGCGATTCAATCAATAAAATATATCCTTCTTTTACTCGGTCTCTCTTTCTAATTTATGGCATTATAGATTAGGACATGTTAATTGTAGGTCTATGAAATGCACGCTAACTTAGAGTTAATTCCAAAACACGAATATTTTGATAGTAGTGCTTGTAGTATATGTGCTAAGACTAAAATTACTAGAAAACCTTTTCCTAGTGTTATTAGAAATTCATATTTATTAGATTTAATACATTGTGATAATTGTGATTTAAACAATATTCCTACTAGAGGAGGAAAATGATATTTTATTACTTTTATAGATATTTTCAAATATGCTCATTTATATTTATTAAATATTAAAAATAAGGCTTTTGAAAAATTTAAGATTTATAAAGCATTAGTAGAAAATCAATTAAAGAAAAAATAAAAGTCATTAGATCTCGATCAAGGTGGAGAATACATGTCAAATGAATTCTTTGATTTACGTGAAATTCATGGAATTAGTCATGAGAGGTGACAGCTCCTTATACGCTACAACAAAACGGAGTTGTCGAAAGAAAAAATAGAACATTAGTAGAAATGACTAATGCAATATTAGTTAATGCTAATTCCGATTAAAATTTATGGGGTGAAGCTTTGTTAACTACTACTCATATTTTGAATAGAATTCCATATAAGAAAAGTTTAATTACACGTATGAACTTTGGAAGAATCAAAACTTAGTCTAACCTATTTTAAAGTGGGAGTGTAGGGCACTTGTTAGATTAGTAGATCCTAAAAGACCTAAGATAGGGATTAGATCTATTGAGTGTGCATTTATTGGGTATGCACAAAATAGTAAAGCTTATAGATTTCTAGTTATGGAATCTAATGATAACATCGATAAAAATACTATAATAGAATATAGAGATGTTATATTCTATGAATCTAAGTTCACTATTCTAACTAATAAATTAAATATTGAAAGTAAAACTTATGAAGATGGAGAATTTTCAAAATCTAAAGAAGTTATTGAATCTTTAAGTGATGAAGAGGTTATCCTTGAACCTCGACGAAGTAAACGTCAACGATTTGAAACTAGTCTTTCAAAAGACTATTATATCTATTTGATTGAAGGAAATAGGACCAATAGTACTAAGAAATATTTGTGTCTAAATGTAGACGATGATCCTATCACTTTTAACGACGCAATGAAATCTAGAGATAGTGCTTTTTGGAAAGAAGCTATCAATGATAAAATTGATTCAATAATGGGAAACAAAACATAGAAATTAGTAGACTTATCAGAAGGATCTAAATCCATAGGATGTAGATGGATATTTAAAAGAAAACTTAGAATAGATGAAACTATAGAAAAATTTAAGGCAAGATTGGTTGCCAAAGGATATAGACAAAAGGAAGGTGTTGATTATTTTGACACCTACGCACCCGTTGCTAGAATTTCGACTATAAGACTTTTAATTGCCTTAGCTTCTATACATAAGTTACAAATTCATCAAATGGATGTTAAAATCGCTTTTTTAAATAGTGATTTAAAAGAAGAGGTCTATATAAAACAATCAGAAGGATTTGTTCTACCTGGACAAAAAAAGAAAGTCTGTAAACTTATTAATTCTCTATATGGGCTAAAACAAGTAAAAAAGGGTATGAAAATTTGATAATACTATTACCAATTTTGGATTCAAAACTAATGAAGCCGACAAATGTATGTATTATAAATTTTCTCATAATAATGGTGTTATTATATGTCTTTATATAAATGATTTACTTATTTTTGAAACTAATTTAGAAGTTATTTTAGAAACTAAAAACTTCTTAAGTTCATCTTTTAACATGAAGGATATGGGTCAAGCAAATGTAATTTTGGGAATCAAAATTTTAAGAAATGAAAATACATTAACTTTAACTCAATCTCATTATGTTGAAAAGATTTTAAAAAGATTTAATTATTTTGATTTAAAATCTGCCAATACACATTTAGATATTAATCTTAAATTGACTAAAAATTATCGACAATGTGTGCAACAGTTAGAATATGCAAAGGTTATTGATATCCTTATGTATGCAATGCAAGTTGGATATCTAGTTCAAAAGAATCAAAGTCTACAAGTGGATGAATATTCACTTTTGGAGGTGCTGCAATCTCATAGGGATCAAAGAAGTAGACTTGCATCGCACATTCCACTATGGAATCATAATTCATTTCCTTAGCGGCAAGTGGAAAAGAAGCATAATGGTTAAGGAATTTACTACTAGAAATTCCAATTATGATTAAATAATTGCCACCTATCTCTATACATTGTGATAGTGAAGCAACACTATCAAAGACTTATAGTCAAACGTATAATAGAAAAATAGACACATTGGTTTAAGACATAGCTATGTAAAACAATTATTTAGAGATGGAGTAATCTCAATAATTGGGGCCGGTCTCAGAGAAAACCTCAAGGATCTTTACTAAAAGCCTTGGCGAGATGAGATTAATAAAACTTCAATAGGGATGAGTTTAAAGCCATTAAACCTAAATACCACTTATGATAGGAACCTTACCTAATATTTGTTTAATCAATGTTTAGGTTCAAAAAAGGAAAATAAATAAATCGCGTGATGCCTAAATGACACTACATTGATGTGGAGTCACCCACACACGATTCGACCGAGTCACCTCATGCATCGATCCGATAGTGTCCGTAGAGTCAATTGTGCACAAACCCCTAATTTTGGTTGACACGCACGCATACGAATTACTCGAGCCGAGTGCAAGTGTCACTTGATTTGATCACACATGAGTCGCTAGTGTCAATAGAGCCCACTAAATGTGAGTCGTTAGTGTCGCATGCACACGAGAGTATCAAGTCAGTTACATGTGAGTCACATGCACATCATAGTCCCGAGCTGCATACCCCTTCACATTCCGAGTCTTATTGTGAGTCAACTTTTGAGTCTCATTCCACATTGCATGCCGAAATTAAGCAGAAGATTAATTCAAGCTACAATCAATCCGATTATCTGCTAATATTCTAAGGCGTTTCAAAGAATATAAGGTGGGTGATCCTTCTCTGAGCTCAACCCCACCTCCATGCAATCCTTTCCAAAAGCCCCCTGGTCACAATCTCAACCCGACTTTACAGCTGATACCCTTTCCCTCCCCAAGCAAACAGAGAAAAGAGGTAATTGAGGACAGATTAGATGATCTGGTTTATGAGATTAAGAGGGTTAATACGTCGACTACCGAGAGTGCATGGGCCAGTCATGGCAGAGTTTGCCGCTTGAGTTCTCGTATTCTCGACCGATATTGCGATCACACTTCATCGGGGATGAATTCCTTCGGGTTCGGGAGAGTTGATGAGAAGCTTCAAAAATATTTGATAGAGTGGGTTGGCAACCCTAGTTACTTGGTTCATCAAGGAGAGGTTTACCGTGTGCGTCCCGCTACAATCATCCAAGATGAGGATCATACGTCACCAGGAGCTTAAATTGTTTGGGTTAGTTGCAAGGAGTTTCACCGTGCGAGTGCTGATACACTTGATCGATTATGCGTGTTTCATCGGTGATGAAACGTTTTGAGTAGAGGAGAATGGCGGGGAACGCCAAGTTCGGGAGCCTTGGATTTAGGGCCACAACAGATTTTCGGCGTCGGAAGAAGCGTAGAGGAAGCCCGAGTACCGTAGCCTCAGAGGAGAAACGGATACAAACCGTGAGGAAAACAATGTCGCAGCGAACCCTCGCGCGAGCGATCTCTTAAACTCGTTCAAGCAAGCTACGTCGACGACTTCAGACGGGATTTTATGCGAAACTTCCCTTTTTGTGTTTTATTAGTATTAGAACTCTTTATTTGAACTTAATTATTGGTAGCCTATATAGAGGCTTGTAAAGATTTTAATTAGTTGATTGATTATTGAATGCTTTTATGCTTAAGTAATCTTTGCCTGAGATGGGTTTGGTGTGAGACCAAGGGAGTGATTCCCATATATCTTCTGATTTATTGTCTTCAACTTGCGTGATCTCTTATATTTGCTATCTTTCGATCTGTGTTTACTTCTCTCAACCATAACCTAATTGTTTCCTTTCAAATCCAAAACCCTAAACCCTTTTGAAACCTTAAACCACACAAAGACAACACCCGTTCCAAAACCATAAACCGATCTAAACCCATAAGCCCTTTAAAAACCATAAATCCCTTCTACAGCCCAATTTGGAATCCGTGAATCTACATCGGATCGAAGACGAGCGCCTAAGCCTGAAAAAGCTAGAGTTCTATCTCTAGGCCAATCTTGCCCCGACTCGAAAAGTACTTGCGCATTGGACTTGACCCTACCTGGATCTCGTGTGATCTACCAACCTGAATTCTCTGAACCCTAAGGTATTTAAGATAGTTTTGAGATCAAACTTGATTTAATTTCATTAATTTCGGCAAAATCTGCATAAAAATCATATTCCGCATTTTATGGTCGTTGTCCCGCGTCAGAAACCCTAGTTAATGTTGTTGCCAAGTGTGGATTTTCCCAATCCATTTAACTAGTTAAGCGTAGGCTCAAATTAGGAATCTTGCTTAATCATTGTGGAGACGATACTCGTTATACAATCTCGTACTACGATCGATTCAATCGTAGTAGGGGATTGTATAACGAGTATCGTCTCCACGGTGATTAAGCAAGATTCCTAATTCGTAATCGATCATAGTACGGGATTGTATAACGAGTATCATCCCCACAGTGATTAAGCAAGATTCCTAATTTGAGCCTACACTTAACTAGCTAAACGGATTGGGATTGAATTTAGAACAAAATTATGCTACGAAAATAAATTGTGAAGGGTAAAGAAAACTTGGTTAAGAGGGATTCCCATAGAATCAATCAACACTTGGCAAAAGCATTAAGATTTCGATAAGCACACATACAAGAATTGGGGCAAAATAACATTGATTCCTCACAAACGAGACACTATCCCATGGTCTTGGTCCAACTCAAGGGATTGCAAGCAATAACCTAGCCATGGTTAAGCATGGGTTACGTGCCTCGCAATCTCTGTCTCCGTTTAGTCAATCGTAGACGGGCATCGCGGATATCTCAATTAGACAATCACTTGGTCATGGTCAAACACAAGAGATTGCCCTAGCAAATCCCCAAATCTCACTATCTCTATCCAATGGTCAATTCTAGAAATAGCAAAATAAGGAAACAAGCTCATATAACAAGAATAGGAATAAAACTCACTACAATAATAGGAATGGAAATCAAAATATATGAGGGAATCAAGTGTTTAATCCCAAGCATTAGGTATAAATGATAAAAGAAATAAAACCCTAATCATCTACGATCGCGAAGGCTTCATTGAAGCCTTGGAACAAACTAACTAGCCTCGCCATGATCAACCGGAGATCGGAAGAGTGGTCGCTATCTTCTTCTCCGATGAGCTTTGCGGTCGCTCAAATCACCGGAAAGCAATTAGAAATTAAGTGCAACAACGAAATTGTTGTTTTAAACTCTAATCTAGAGCAATTGTGTTAACAAAAATGATTAATTTACAAACTCCATCAAAACTGCAAGTCTATGTCTCTCCACTATAAACCCTAAACCTAAACCCTCACATCAAGCCTAATCCCTCGGGTCAAGTTGGTTTCAGAGAATTGCAAAGGCTAGGAGGTTGCTAGCATCAGCATCTCTACTAATGTCAGCATGAAGTCAACCTTTGAAAATAATTATCTTAAAGAGCATATTTTTTATGATTTTTATGAGAATTTTTTACACCATTTGAGGTCTTTTTATCAAAATTTTCAATTCTTTTAAAAGTGCCTTGAATTTTCTAACATCTCTTGATCGATGCCTTCCAACCACCTAATCAAAAAGTCCCCTGATATAGTTGATCAATTTTGAATGGGGTTTCATGCATGGTATTCATTTTCTGATCAAATGGCTGATCGTGGAGTTTTTAAATAGCCTTTGGATACGACCTTACATGTATGTGTACTCGTATGGGGCTTGCCTATATCTGATCTCTTCTACGGTTAATAGGCTACTACAAGGTAATAATGGGGCATATTTCACCTTTTCCTAAGGTTAAAGATCGAGTTGTTTTTTTGTGCATCAATCTGTGAATGCTTGGGCTAGTTCCTCCCCGTTATGACTTTCTGAGTTTCTAGATCAGTTTGTTGAGCAATTTGTACTTATTTTGGCTTAACCTATGGAAAAGCTTTTGGTGCTCGATGATAGTATGCGTTTTGATACTTGATTCTATTAAGGAAGATGACCTGCACATTAGTTATAGTGATTCTAACTTCCATTTGTTTACGTTGTGGAGATATTTTCGTGATCAATTGAGGGTTTAAAGCAGCTATTTTGTTTTTGCTGCTGAAAAATTGCTCTATTTTTGTTGTTCATCAGCTTTGGCACCCATTTTGGAGGTTCTTTTAGAAGACATTTAGTTGTTGGTGGTTCGAATTTAGTGATCCAAATCTGTTGAATCTTTTCAGTGTATTTGATTGGGTATTATTTATCCTTATGTTTGGAGTTTACTTTTTTTTCAGTGCACATAAACAATTGTGTCGCTCAAGGATCAAAATTTCGAGCTGAATTTCAGTTTCGGGCATGACCGAAACCAAAATCCGAAATCCCCCCAAAATATAGAAATGCCCGATAATTTGGATTTCGGCCGAAATTTTGATCCTTGGTGTCACTCCCAAGGCTTGACCATTTGGATAGAAAAAGATTTATCGAGCACCCCCACAAACGCACACCCTAATACCAGCTCTTTAACTCTTTAAGCTTTATATATACATACACACACACATATATATATATATATATATATATATATATATATATATATATATATATATATATATATAGATATATATGTATGGGAGACAGTTTCTTCCTCCATGGGAGGATGCTCAAGTGTCCTCCAAGATGTCATGGAGCACGAGGGGATGGGGATCAATTTTTTTTAAAAAAGTTTTAAGTTCTTTTAAGGCTTCCATCAAAGTTTGACTGATTTCAACAGTTCGGATTTCAAGACTACAAAAATACATAGTGAAGTTGAGTTTTCAAAATTTTTTATTTTAGATATGATCTTAGCAGTCCATTTGTATTGTGTGCCATCATTTTGGTGTCCCGCTGCCAATTGGAGGTTTTCCCCTATCTGGAGGACGAAACCCTTTTCCCTGTGTATATATATATATATGGAATATGGCACCCTAGGACGTGGTTGTAGGGTTTGATCCCTACGACGTGGTCTATTTGGGCTGCCACGTGACACTCAAATCCCAAAATGACACTTGTTCCACCTAGGATCCACCCATCCCCTTAGGGTTTTAGAAAAAATAAATAAATTCTAAACTTTTTTGCCCTTCAAAGCACGGGTCAAATATCGTGGTTCCCCAACAAAAATAGTGCATTGTTTTTTTTTCAACTTTGACCCAATATTCAAGGGTAGAAAAAACAAATTTTTTGAAAGAAAAAAAAATAAATAGATGACACTAGATCTACTTTGGACAAGCTGCCGTGGCACCCTATATTTGCGTTGGTGGCCATGTGGCGCCCAGCTGACCACGTCCTAGGATTCAACCCTACAACCACGTCGTAGGGAACAGGCTTCCTATTATATATATATATATATATACACACACACACACACACACAGAGTACAGTGTGGGTATTCAAATTAACTAATTAGATTCTCGTAATCTGGTCATAACCCATAGTCTAAATACAATACATTAAGCATTCTTACTGAAAATTGCCCTAGAAAATATAATATTATACAGGCCAACTTGACAAATCTAGCTCGGTTTCTAGCTACAAATATGGTTATTAATTAGGGGTTTCACTGCATCTGTGTGACAGCCCGGGTTTCGCTACCTCGAAACCCGTGCCATCGGCACAGCCCTTGAGGCCGTGCCCCAAGATTTAATGCGGAACACTTGGTACAACCATCACAAAAGAAACCATAGAAAGATAAAATGCGAAAGCAAATCTCCATTTCTACTATTTGTTAACTCATAACACAAAATCCAAAAGATAGTTCTCAACTCATGCCGCAACATGAACAAGAGAACCAACCCGAACCATTAGTGCCGTAACTACGGACACCTCAACGGTTCGACAAAATGCTATTACATGTATCTTTCATTTTTACAAAAATTGTGGCTGGACGTACCAAGCCGAAAGCACTTTCTCACCAAAAACTCTCAAAATACGCAGCAAATCTTCTAGAAGAATTTCTCTGAAGGGGGCTCAGACTCCTCCCCCGGTACGTTCTCCGGGCCCTCGGGATCCACCACGTCGGGCGCCCCGCCTAAATCATCATGTGTGACATATAGGCGAGGGTGAGCTACATCCTAGCCCAGTAGGGCAATATCACAACGAGTATAATCATCTTACAAACATACATTTAATGACGTAAATAAAACATGAATCAACAATAATCTTTTCTTGAAATGTAAACCAAAATGCAATAACACTTGACTACAATTATTACTTTACTCATTTAAGTTCAAGATGATGTTCACTTCCTTTTAGTTGCAACCAAATAGACTACACTTAAATCTTAACTTAAATAATCCTCGAGCAATATAGCATCGAGCCCGATGGAATACCTCCATCGCCGCTAATCGCTATTTTTCATTTCACCGCCCACGTCCCTATCTCGTAGGTGACGACTATTATATCGCTACTATACATCCTCGATGTCTGCGTGTACTGGATTCGCCGCATCGTCATGCGGATATCTCCGCCGTCAACAGTATACCGCCGTGTTGGGTATTCTTTGAACCTTAAATCAACTGTGCAATACATATAGTTGTTCACCGTGAATTTGTGCTAATAGATATTAAAACCCAGCCCGTGCATTCTTAATTTCTGTTTGTTTCTTAACGTGGATCCTTACATCCACCACACATCCCTGGGATGTCACTTTATCTGTTGCACCTCTGCGATGCCTTTGGGTTCTTACATCCCTGGGATGATTGCTTCTTACTTAACAATTTCCTTATGATTTGTGTGACCATACACCATTATCTTTTAACACTATTCTTTTGCATTTAACAAAACACCAACCTTTGCATTTAGCCATAGATCAAACAACTTTTAAAGAGACATGCATCATAAACTATCACTACGTATGTGCTCGTAATACAGTGTACTAGTTTAGATGTTCCCCTACCTCACATGCGTCTAAAGACCTTTTGATCCCTTCTCGTTTCGACCAAGAGATTCGATGATCCGCGACCACCTAGGCATGATCAACGCATGAAGATCATCATTACCATGAATAAACCTTGGGCCAACAAGTTTAGGCTCAAACACAATGTTATTTCATGCCCAAATAGGCCCTCTTGAATGAGAGCAGCCAAGTCCTCAAGGCGTACTGGCGCGGCTTGGTGAGCATGAGGCGCTGGCATATGGATAGGGATCTCCGGCATAGGCACCTCCTGAGCAGGTGGAATAAACTCAGGGTGCTCGGGGATAGGAGCTTCATCGATCGGTTCGTCATGAACGGGTGCGGGTGCCTCAGGAACAGGTACATTTTGAGGTTGTGGAGGCACTGGTGGTACTTGAGGCGCTGACTGTGGGAGGTGTGGCTTGAGACTGTTGTACGTCCGCTTCCAATGTTTGAATGTGTATAGAAGGACGTTGTTGGAAGACTTTGGTTCCTTGGGAGATACTTTGTGGACCGAGGTTGCAGAAAATTCATCAAACATGGCTGAGATGAAGGAGGCATAGGGGATATGCTCCTCAGCCGCCTCAACGCCCGGTAGCAGTTTTTTTCTTCCATGTTTGATTCCCTCAAAGACTACCGCCACTGCATCGAACCATTTGCCCTCGAAAGCGGCAAAAAGTGCATTCATCAAAATGCCTAACCTTTGGGTCTTGTGGCGGAGTGGGTATAAATTACACTTGAAAATTGTATCTAGGAACCACATATGATTGGGCAGATCGGAACGGTTGATGGCTCGTCCCTTTGCGGTTCGTCCATTGGTCATCTTCTCGGCTATGAACGTATGGGTGAGGTTAGGCGGGTTAGGTGGTAGCAAGTCTACGCCATTCCCATATCAAAGCATTCCAACGCCGCACCCATGGCATGGGTGAAAGTGTAGGTTTTCCATCGACCTTGGTAGAAATGGTGTTAGCGTGAGTTGACAATCATGTTACTCAGAAACAAGCGCACAAGGCGGATAATAGTATTGGTGAATGGGTTTCAAGAGATTATCGAGCCCACTTGTTCAAATAGTTGATCGTGCAAGCATTGATGCCCGGTTCCTCATACGTCATACAGAGCGGATCGATGGTAAATTCATCAAAACCCTTTTCGCTCCACCACTCGTTAGGCGTGTCTTTTAGGACGCTTATGTGGTAATCGATTGCCCCGTAGGTGGAATGGTTGGAGGGATTTGGGTCGGTGGTGGTTGAGGTGTCGTTCGCGGAGGAATCGACGTAGGCGAAGGGCCCGTAGCGACTTTGGGCCGCTTCGACGTAGGAGTTTTGGATCTGTGTTCCTTCCTCTTAGGAGTCATTTCCCAAAATCTAGGGTTTTTTTTTTTTGAAGAAAACTAGGGGTTCTAGGGATTTTAGGGAATTTCTTAGGGCGAAAACACAATTTGAACTTCAAAAATCACAACTTACCGATTTGTGATGGCTAGATCGCGATTCCCAAAGCGATTCGGTGTTTTATAGGCCTTGGAACCTCAAAAGTGGTTGAAAAACCGAAAAGGAACCGTCCCCGGGCGAAAAGAATTCGAATGGGCAAGAAAACAGTTGCCCTGGTATTTATATACCTAACCAAATTCGATCGGTCGAAAGATTTCGACCGGTCGAAATTCACTTAAAAAGGTAACTGAAACGATTTCGATCGGTCGAAAAAATTTCGACCGGTCGAAATTCAAAATGAATTTCGTTTGTCCTGTAAATTCGATCGGTCGAAAAATTTTTCGACCGGTCGAATTCACCTAGGCTAAAACAGCCTTTCTGCCTTCCACTGCCCATATAATTCGATCGGTCGAATTGTATAATTCGACCGGTCGAAAATAAATTCGATCGGTCGAAAATGAATTCGATCGGTCGAATTTACAGAAAACTTCTGTTTCCTCTGTTTTCTCATACAGATCGAAATTCTCACCCTCTTACCTTCAAATTCAGTCTTTATAACCAAAATCTTCCAGTTCATATACATGAATTTGACATTTTACAATTACAATCACTTTCTCAGCTCTCAACCCCTCCTTTCAGCTTTCAATCCGTAAATAACGCGGGATATTGAGCTCGAATTTCGGCTTCACGTTCCCACGTCGCCTCTTCCCTTGAGTGATTCTTCCATTGTACTAACACTAGAGGAATTCGTCTCGACGCATAACACTTGCTCGATTCGGTCCAAAATCGTCAGAGGTTCTTCAATAACCGTCAAGTCTCTATAGACTTCAATGGCGGTGCATCGAGGATATGGGTCGGATCTCGCACGCATTTCCTCAACATAGATATATGGAATACGCCACGCCATCAAGTTGCGGGGTAATGCGACCCGATATGCAACTTCGCCAACTCTCCCCAATATTTCAAAGCGGTCCAAGCGTGGCGAGGACTCAACTTCCTCGCTTTCCAAAGCGCATCACTCCTTTCATTGGAGATATCTTGATGAACACATGGTCTCCTACTTGGAATTCTACGCTAGACGCTTGGTGTATCGGTAACTCTTCTGACGGCTCTGTGCGGTTCTGATTCTCTCTCGGATGATCTGCACAATTTCAGCATTTCTCTTAATCGCTTCCGGTCCCAAAACAAACTTATCACCGGTTTCCTCCCAGTTGATCGGAGACCTGCATCTCCGTCCATATAAGGCTTCATATGGAGCCATCCCAATGCTCTGTTGAAAACTGTTGTTGTGTTTAATTCAATCATGGGCAGATGTTGATCCCATGATCCTTGGAAATCGATCATGCATGCTCGCAGCATGTCTTCAATAATTTGGTTGACTCTCTCTGTCTGACCGTCAGTCTGTGGATGAAATGCAGAACTGAAGTCCAATCTCGTGCCCATACCTTCTTGGAATCTTTGCCAGAATATAGAAGTGTACAAGGGATCACGGTCTGACACAATGCTCGTAGGAATGCCGTGTAGTCGGACAATCTCTTTCATATACAACTCAGCCAATTTGCTTGCAGTGTACGTAGTGTTATAGGGCAAAAAGTGTGCCGACTTGGTCAGTCGATCCACTATTACCCATATGGCATTATGGCGTCTCAACGTCCTCGGCAATCCCACAATGAAATCCATCGAAATGGACTCCCACTTCCATTCCGGTATCGGTAGAGGTTGTAGAAGACCCGCTGGGTGTCGATGATCTACTTTCACTTGTTGACACACCAGGCACTTTGAAACATATTCTGCAATATCCTTCTTCAATCCCCTCCACCAATAACACTTCTTCAAATCATGGTACATTTTTGTACCACCCGGATGAATGGCATATTTAGACTTATGTGCCTCATCCAGTATAGTCCGTCTCAGCTCATCATCAGACGGTATACACAACCTTCCGCGAAATAGCAATGACCCATCTTCTTTAATAGTGAAAACTCCGTTTTCAGCTGCCTTTTGTCGAAGCTTCACGAGTTCTTCATCTTTCGTCTGAAGTTCACATATGTGGTCAAGAATAGTCGGCCTGATCGTAAGACTTGCCAATAGCACACCGGTATCCTTAACCGCAATATTATTATCATAGAGCGAAAGGTCCTCAAACAACTTCCATCTGTGAAGTCCCGAAATGAGGCTAGCTAACTGAGATGTATGCTTTACTCAATGCGCTTACGACATTAGCTTTACCCGGATGATATTGGATTGTGCAATCGTAGTCTTTAAGAAATTCAATCCACCGTCGTTGCCTCATGTTCAAATCTTTCTGTGTGAACAAATACTTGAGGCTTTTATGGTCGGTAAAGATCTCAAAGACTTCACCATACAGGTAGTGCCGCCAAATTTTGAGCGCAAACACAACCGCGGCTAACTCTAAGTCATGTGTCTGATAGTTTCTTTCATGCTCTTTCAAGCTGCCTTGAGCCGTGAGGCAACAACCTTCTTTGTGTTGGTTCAACACGCAACCCAAACCTCCATAAGATGCATCACTATATCTGACAAAACCTCCACTACACAGCGGAATAGTCAACCTTTGGGCGGAAGTAAGCCGTCTCTTAAGTTCTTGGAAGCTCTCCTCACATTCGTTAGTCCACTCAAATTTGGTATTCTTTCTTGTCAATCGTGAAAGTGGTCCCGAAATCTTGGAGAATCCTTCCACAAAGCGTCGTAGTATCCGGCTAAGCCAAGAAAACTACAATTTGATCCACGGTCTTGGGCATTTCCCCAATCCAACACCTTTGCTTCAACTTTTGGGTCAGCGGTCACACACCGACTTCCGATACTATGTGACCAAGGAAACTCACTTGTTCCAACCAAAACTCACATTTCTTGAGTTTGGCATACAACAATGCTCACGAAGGGTTTGCAAGGCAATGCGCAGATGATGTTCGTGTTCTTCTTTAGTCTTTGAATAAATGAGGATATCATCTACAAACACCACTACGCGTGTCGAGATATTGTTTGAACACTCGATTCATAAGGTCCATAAATGATCTTTGGCGCGCATTAAATCAAGCCAAAAGGCATCACTAAGAACTCGTAATGTCCATATCTCGTTACGAATCCGTCTTTTTATGCGTCTTGACCTTCACCCTCAAGCTGATGGTATCCGGATCTCAAGTCGATCTTTGAAAAATATTTTGCCTTGCAAGCGATCAAATAGATCGTCGATCCTCGACAACAGATACTTGTTCTTGATCGTGAGCTTGTTCAGCGGCGATAGTCGATGCAAAGTCTCATCGACCGTCCTTCTTTTAACAAAGCAGGCGGGTGCTCCCCAGGGAGACACACTCGATTGGATAAAACCCTTATCGCTTGGTTCTTGCTTTGCTCCTTCAACTCTTTCAATTCAGCTGGAGCCATTCTGTACGGAGCCTTGGACACTGGTTCAGTCCCTGGAGCCAAGTCAATCGCGAAGTCGATCTCCCGGTCAGGTGGCAATCCTGGTAACTCGTCGGGAAATACGTCTTCGAACTCGCGAGCAATAGGGATCTCATTCACAACATTTTTCATCTCCTTCTTCTCTTGCAGAAATGCGAGATATCCATCGCATCCATTCTTCATCATTCTATCATTGCATCATGGAGATGATCGGTGCTACTTTTCCTTTTCTCACAAAACGAAATGACTTACGCTTTGGAGGACGGAAAGTAACCACCTTCCGAGGCAATCGACGCCATGCGTGGTAAGCGGATAGCCAATTCATGCCCAAAAGCACATCAAGTCCTCGCATCTTCAGTAAAATGAGGTCGGTGACCGTGTCTCGGTCCTCCACTTGCACAGTGACCGCTCGGCAACACGTGTCTGCAGTCACGGCGCTACCCGTAGGAATGGTCACGTCAAGTGTGAACTCTAAATCCTCTGGTATGATCTTTAACTTCCTTGCGAATTCGTGAGTTATGTATTTGAGTGAGTAGACCGGTCTATTAGAACTCGTGCATCGTGATCACAACGATCACCGTTCTCGCGATAAACTTGCAGCCTATACGGTATATACATGACTACATTCAGACATACACGCATGCTATGTACACTCATATGCTAGTACGCACCTATATCTTTCTACAATGCACTTTCTTCTTTAAGAAAATAATAATTGAATTTAATCATAATGAAGTGCAATTGTACCTGAAGGCCCTCGAGAGATAGCAAAAGCACGGCCCGAACAAGTCGCGTACTGATCACGGCCCGACGTCAGAGTGGCAAACGAGCCCTCTTTTCTCATGTCTGGGCACTCCCGAATCATGTGGCCAACCTTTCCACATTTGAAGCATCCACGGTATCTCTTACGCACTCGAGGTCTTGTGTGACTTTCCGCATCGAGCACACTTCATCATCAGTCGGAAGGTGCGGCTCGAGAAGGTCCTTGAGTAATGTGATGCCCCGGACATTTGAGTCGGCAGGGGCCCTCTCTTCTAAATGGTCTCATCGGCAGATGTGTTAGACCTTCGGAAATTTGAATATCTGGCCTAGACACTTGGCGGTAGAGACATCCTCGGCTTTTATTCCCGAGTAGTCATACTGCTTGCTCCTCCGACGTTGGCTTCCCTTTCCAATCTTTTCTTTTATTTATATCCTTTCGCCACTATCTATCGCTTCCCCATCACCTCTGCGTAAGTCTCAAGCTCAAAGATAGATACCCTTTCTTGAATATTGGGTCGAGGCCTTCTTCAAACCTTCCGGCCTTCATTTCTTCCGTCGCAACTTTCGGTGCAAACCTTGACAACCTTACAAACTCATTACCGTACTCACGCATACGGTCATACTTCCTTGACTAGGTTAGCAAAGTCCTTTGACTTGCTTTGGAAAGTACTCCTTGTTAAATGCCGACTCAAACTGATTCCAGGTCCATGGTGTGTGTGGACCCTCGACCTCTCTTTTTCTCAAAACTGACCTCCACCATGCATCAGCATCTCCTTCCAACTGAAAAGATGCCCACCCCACCTTCTCATGTTCGGGCTCGCAACCTTTCAAGTAATTTCTCTATTTGTTTGATCCACTTCTCCGCCTCAAGCGGATCCGTGCCTGGAAAACAGGAGGTCTCAATCTCCTAAAATCCACAAATGATGAAGGTAGTAGTGTGGTGGCGGTGGTGGTGGTGTCAGCCGATTGTTATTTGCAAAGAAGCAACGCCGTCTCCGCTCTAGGGCGCCATATCGACTCCATCACCTTAGTGAGTTTATCCGAAGGCTCTTCTCTACTTCTCTCTCAGGATCGGAAGTGGTCTAGACCCCTCCGGATCCCGATGGGATATCTTCATTACTTGCCGTCGGCGTCTACCTCTTGGTCGACCCCTTCCACGGTGTTCCATTTAATTCTGTTACCATGAAACAAGAATCTCATTAATAGAAGGTCCCTTACACACGACAACTTCTCAAACTAAAAAGGTCAAGACTTGTCGAACGCTTCTAAAGCCATGCTCTGATACCAACTGTGACAGCCCAAATTTCGGCGCCCCGAAACCCGTGCCGTCGGTGGACTGGCGCTAAGGCCGAGCCCGTAATTGTATCACATTGCGTCTCACAAAGTTGCACAGCGGAATACTAAGCGGAACCACACTGACGAAACTTATCTCAAAAGACATATTTCTATCATTTATAACCCAAAAGACGGTTCTAATCCCCTAGAGATGGAAAAGAACCGTTTGGAACCCAATAAGGACCCATCTCATCAAACATGGTTCCTCCAAAAGAATATCCAAAAAAAAAATAATTACAGAGTACACTTTTACAACTTAAAAAGCTCTCAAAACATGGATCTAAGGTCTAAGGCCGGACCTACCCCGGTTGGGCACAAACGAAGCAATTCTCCGGGTTCGGCTCCTCTAGATCCTCGCTTGGGTCAAAGTCAGGGTCCTCGCCCTCGGGTAACTCAGCCCCAACTTCTTCTCCTGAACCTGAAATATTAGTGAAGGAATGAGCTTCATCCAAGCTCAGCAGGGTAAAACTTATAGCATGCTTATCGAACATCAAATACGTATATCATGGCATGACAAAACGAAACGAAGCAAAACGAAACATATCCAAAGTGATCTCATAGTTTTACACACACATACATATGGATTCGTGTTCATGCACACATATCATCTGATGAAAAGAAAAACTTAAAGTGCTTTACTTAAAGTAATAGAATGAGGAACTATAGCCTCAAGCCCCCGATGGAATACCCACCATCGTCACTCACATGAGTCATATTCACACATATTCAAGGTCCCATAGAGTTGGACACTTGCCGGATGATCACCGTTAAGCGGTAGGGATCACATATCACACAAAACATAATGAACGTATCACACATACATACTGAACGTATCACACAAAGGGTGTACGGATTGGTCAGCATCGTCACGGATATCCCGCGTCGATCACGTTATACCGGCCGGTCGATCGGGTATTCACATAACCTCAAATCGTAAGTGCGTACATATAGCTTATCGCCGCAGTGTTTGTGATAACTATACATTAGATGAAAACTACTTTGAAACCAAAACTCACACATGCTCATATCACAACGCCTCGAAATATCATATCTTGCACATGACGCATATCGAACATATCATAACGGAGGTCACATACTCGAAGCATATACGGAAACATATGTCAAGACTTATGCGGAATTCATATATCAAAACATAACGAAAGCACGGTCAAAACATATCCGAAAATCATATGTCGAAGCAAATACGGAAGTCATATCGAACAAGAGACATATCATGACACAGCATACATATCGTCAAAACAATGCACATGATAGATGGTTTTCCCTACCTCACAAAGTAATTCCTTGCATGCTCATCCTTCACGAAGGTTGGTTCGTTCCACACACGTAACCTCACCTAAACAAGGCACACTCATTCATTAGAATGATGTACAACCCACTGTGGAAAGTCCCCATAGGTTTCCACAGTCAAAACAGAATCAAACCAGAAAAACAGGGGATTTCGATCGGTCGAATCCAAATTCGAACAGCTAAGGCTGCGTTTTCGAACGGCCGAAAAATGAATTCGACTGGTCGAAATAAATTTCGACCGGTCGAATTCTACAAGGCAATTTTGCATTTTAAATTCGATCGGTCGAATTAAAATTCGACCGGTCGAATTTCTCAAAGTCCAAAAATCACCTTTCTGTTTATATAGAGTTCGATCGGTCGAAACTAAATTCGACCGGTCGAATTTCACTTAAGTCCGAAAAGCCCCTTTTTGTGGCTATTTCGATCGGTCGAAATGATTTTCGACCCGAAATTGTTCGCTTTCTTCAGAATGAGGGTTTCTCACTCTGGTTTCAACCCACTTCGAAAACTCAACTTCTTCTCATCATTTCAACCCAGATTCTACTACTTTTAGCTTGTTAGAAGCCATCTATAACAGGTATTGAAGTTCCTTACCTAGGTTTGAGCGAGATCTCCTCCTCTAGCTCAAGAGGACTAGGGTTCCATGGAGTTCTTTGACTTGGTGAATCCTTGCTCGATTAGCTGTTCTTCCCCTTGACAGCGGATCGATCTCGGCAGCTCACTCGTAGCATTGAATAACCCTAGGTTTGTCTCTCTCTCTTCTTAACTCTCTTCCCTTTAGCAGTAAATAGAAATAAATGCCCTAGGTTTCTATTTATACTACTTTCTCTCTTGACTGGGTGTGAAACAGCTACACCACAGTCCAGTGTACATGAGCATCAAGCTCTTACACCGGGTCTAGTTATCATCGATCGAGTTCATTGAATTTGATCTATAGACATTACATCATTGTAAAGAGGCATCCTCGGCTCATGACCCATCGGCACAAGTACCGAAGTGTACGGATCAAGGCTATGCAAAGTCGGGATGTTACAATGTGCGTGTTTCATCGGTGATGAAACGTTTTGAGTAGAGGAGAATGGCGGGGAACGCCAAGTTCGGGAGCCTTGGATTTAGGGCCACAACAGATTTTCGGCGTCGGAAGAAGCGTAGAGGAAGCCCGAGTACCGTAGCCTCAGAGGAGAAACGGATACAAACCGTGAGGAAAACAATGCCGCAGCGAACCCTCGCTCGAGCGATCACTTAAACTCGTTCAAGCAAGCTACGGCGACGACTTCAGACGGGATTTTATGCGAAACTTCCCTTTTTGTGTTTTATTAGTATTAGAACTCTTTATTTCGAACTTAATTATTGGTAGCCTATATATAGAGGCTTGTAAAGATTTTTAATTAGTTGATTGATTATTGAATGCTTTTATGCTTAAGTAATCTTTGCCTGAGATGGGTTTGGTGTGAGACCAAGGGAGTGATTCCCATATATCTTCTGATTTATTATCTTCAACTTGCGTGATCTCTTATATTTGCTATCTTTCGATCTGTGTTTACTTCTCTAAACCATAGCCTAATTGTTTCCTTTCAAATCCAAAACCCTAAACCCTTTTGAAACCTTAAACCACACAAAGACAACACCCGTTCCAAAACCATAAACCGATCTAAACCCATAAGCCCTTTAAAAACCATAAATCCCTTCTACAGCCCAATTTGGAATCCGTGAATCTACATCGGATCGAAGACGAGCGCCTAAGCCTGGAAAAGCTAGAGTTCTATCTCTAGGCCAATCTTGCCCCGACTCGAAAAGTACTTGCGCATTGGACTTGACCCTACCTGGATCTCGTGTGATCTACCAACCTGAATTCTCTGAACCCTAAGGTATTTAAGATAGTTTTGAGATTAAACTTGATTTAATTTCATTAATTTCGGCAAAATCTGCATAAAAATCATATTCCGCATTTTATGGTCGTTGTCCCGCGTCAGAAACCCTAGTTAATGTTGTTGCCAAGTGGATTTTCCCAATCCATTTAACTAGTTAGCGTTCAAATTAGAATCTTGCTTAATCATTGTGGAGGCGATACTGTTATACAATCTGCATTCACGATCGATTCAATCGTAGTAATGCGGATTGTATAACGAGTATCGCTCCACATGATTAACAAGATTCTAATTAAATCGATCATAGTACGGGATTGTATAACGAGTATCATCCCCACAGTGATTAAGCAAGATTCCTAATTTGAGCCTACACTTAACTAGCTAAACGGATTGGGATTGAATTTAGAACAAAATTATGCTACGAAAATAAATTGTGAAGGGTAAAGAAAACTTGGTTAAGAGGATTCACAACGAATCAACACTTGGCAAAAGCATTAACTGGGATTTCGATAAGCACACATACAAGAATTGGGGCAAAATAACATTGATTCCTCACAAACGAGACACTATCCCATGGTCTTGGTCCAACTCAAGGGATTGCAAGCAATAACCTAGCCATGGTTAAGCATGGGTTACGTGCCTCGCAATCTCTGTCTCCGTTTAGTCAATCGTAGACGGGCATCGCGGATATCTCAATTAGACAATCACTTGGTCATGGTCAAACACAAGAGATTGCCCTAGCAAATCCCCAAATCTCACTATCTCTATCCAATGGTCAATTCTAGAAATAGCAAAATAAGGAAACAAGCTCATATAACAAGAATAGGAATAAAACTCACTACAATAATAGGAATGGAAATCAAAATATATGAGGGAATCAAGTGTTTAATCCCAAGCATTAGGTATAAATGATAAAAGAAATAAAACCCTAATCATCTACGATCGCGAAGGCTTCATTGAAGCCTTGGAACAAACGGAACTAGCCTGCCATGATCAACCGGGAGATCGGAAGAGTGGTCGTCATCTTCTTCTCCGATGAGCTTTGCGGTCGTCAAAATCGAGAGCACTCCCTATTAGAAATTAAGTGCAACAACGAAATTGTTGTTTTAAACTATCTAATCTAGAGCAATTGTGTTAACAAAAATGATTAATTTACAAACTCCGTCAAAACTGCAAGTCTATGTCTCTCCACTATAAACCCTAAACCTAAACCCTCACATCAAGCCTAATCCTCGTCAAGTTGGTTTCAGAGAATTGCAAAGGCTAGGAGGTTGCTAGCATCGATCTCTACTAATGTCGATGAAGTCAACCTTTGAAAATAATTATCTTAAAGAGCATATTTTTATGATTTTATGAGAATTTTTACACCATTTGAGGTCTTTTTATCAAAATTTTCAATTCTTTTAAAAGTGCCTTGAATTTTCTAACATCTCTTGATCGATGCCTTCCAACCACCTAATCAAAAAGTCCCCTGATATAGTTGATCAATTTTGAATGGGGTTTCATGCATGGTATTCATTTTACGATCAAATGGGATCGTGGAGTTTTTAAATAGCCTTTGGATACGACCTTACATGTATGTGTACTCGTATGGGGCTTGCCTATATCTGATCTCTTCTACGGTTAATAGGCTACTACAAGGTAATAATGGGTCATATTTCACCTTTTCCTAAGGTTAAAGATTGAGTTGTTTTTTTGTGCATCAATCTGTGAATGCTTGGGCTAGTTCCTCCCCGTTATGACTTTCTGAGTTTCTAGATCAGTTTGTTGAGCAATTTGTACTTATTTTGGCTTAACCTATGGAAAAGCTTTTGGTGCTCGATGATAGTATGCGTTTTGATACTTGATTCTATTAAGGAAGATGACCTGCACATTAGTTATAGTGATTCTAACTTCCATTTGTTTACGTTGTGGAGATATTTTCGTGATCAATTGAGGGTTTAAAGCAGCTATTTTGTTTTTTGTGAAAAAATTGCTCTATTTTTGTTGTTCATCGACTTTGGCACCCATTTTGGAGGTTCTTTAGAAGACATTTAGTTGTTGGTGGTTGAATTTAGTGATCCAAATCTTGAATGGTATTTGATTGGGTATTATTTATCCTTATGTTTGGAGTTTACTTTTTTTCAAGGCACATAAACAATTGTGTCGCTCAAGGATCAAAATTTCGAGCTGAATTTCGGTTTCGGGCATGACCGAAACCAAAATCCGAAATCCCCCCAAAATATAGAAATGCCCGATAATTTGGATTTCGGCCGAAATTTTGATCCTTGGTGTCACTCCCAAGGCTTGACCATTTGGATAGAAAAAGATTTACTGGAGCACCACCACTAACGCTCAACCTAATACCAGCTCTTTAACTCTTTAAGCTTTATATATACATACACACACACACACATATATATATATATATATATATATATATATATATATATATATATATATATATATATATATATATATATATATATATATATATGGGAGACAGTTTCTTCCTCCATGGGAGGATGCTCAAGTGTCCTCCAAGATGTCATGGAGCACGAGGGGATGGGGATCAATTTTTTTTAAAAAAGTTTTAAGTTCTTTTAAGGCTTCCATCAAAGTTTGATTTCAACAGCTGGATTTCAAGACTACAAAATACATAGTGAAGTTGAGTTTTCAAAATTTTTATTTTAGATATGATCTTAGGTCCATTTGTATTGTGTGCCATCATTTTGGTGTCCACGCCAATTGGAGGTTTTCCCTATCTGGAGGACGAAACCCTTTTCCCTGTGTATATATATATATGGAATATGGCACCCTAGGACGTGGTTGTAGGGTTTGATCCCTACGACGTGGTCTATTTGGGCTGCCACGTGACACTCAAATCCCAAAATGACACTTGTTCCACCTAGGATCCACCCATCCCCTTAGGGTTTTAGAAAAAATAAATAAATTCTAAACTTTTTTGCCCTTCAAAGCACGGGTCAAATATCGTGGTTCCCCAACAAAAATAGTGCATTGTTTTTTTTTCAACTTTGACCCAATATTCAAGGGTAGAAAAAACAAATTTTTTGAAAGAAAAAAAAACAAATAGATGACACTAGATCTACTTTGGACAAGCTGCCGTGGCACCCTATATTCGTTGGTGGCCATGTGGCGCCCGGTGACCACGTCCCTAGGATTCAACCCTACAACCACGTCAGAGAACAGGCTTCCTATTATATATATATATATATACACACACACACACACACACGTAGTACAAGCAGTGGGTATTCAAATTAACTAATTAGATTCTCGTAATCTGGTCATAACCCATAGTCTAAATACAATACATTAAGCATTCTTACTGAAAATTGCCCTAGAAAATATAATATTATACAGGCCAACTTGACAAATCTAGCTCGGTTTCTAGCTACAAATATGGTTATTAATTAGGGGTTTCACTGCATCTGTGTAACTGGTTTTTTTCTCTCTATCTATCTAATTTCAAAATACAAAAAACTAAGGAATCGATAAAATAAATAAATAAGAAAAAAAGAGACCGAGAAAGAGGGAAGGGATTGGGAAGTGGAACCCTAACCTTGTGAAAGGGGCCGACCCTTTGTTCTCCAGCGTACGATTTGAAGTTCCTCATAACCATCTCCTTGATGAAGAGACGAGGTCTCCGAGATCCGCAATTCGAATCGGAGACCGTTGATGCCGTCGTAAAACCATCCGAATCCATCGAAACATCCATGATTTTTTCAGCAACAAACCAATTGGGAGATGAGTCAGAATAAAGAGAAAATTTGCATCTTAAGGCAAACAAAACAACCTCTCTCTCTTTCTCTCTCTCTCTCTCTCTGACGCGCGGGAAAGTTGAAATAGGAGGCGGCACTTTGAAATCCCCCGTGTTTTAAAAAGGCAAATGTTCTTGAACAGATTTTGTGCGCATAAATATCCGTGGATCTAAACCATTTTGCAGGAGGGAGAATGATCCAACGGCCCCACCATCATCATTATCGCTGCCGCAACTTTTGGCCCAATATTCTCTTGATTCGTCGATTTTTAAAATTTTTCCAATTTGATAAATTTTTACCACTTTAATACATGCTTTATTCAGATCTGGTGTTGGTTTTTATGACTATATATTATTAATCCATGTGAAATATTAATTCATTTTTTTTATTATTTTAAAAGACATCTTTTTTAATTTTGAATTAAATTAACATATACCCTTTTATAATATTTTTATATAATATTATGACAAATTTCGTTTTCGGTAATTTTTTGGTTGGGGGTCCTTTCGATACATTTCGGTACATTTCGGAAAAAGTTTGAGAAAGTTTTGGAGATTAAAATTATACTTAATATTTTTTTTTAAAATTACTACAATATATACTAAATTACTAATATATTTTAAAAATAAATAAATAAATAAATAAATATTTAAAAAACATATATCGAAATTTCTAAAATTTCGCCGAAAAATATCGAAAAGTATTGAAATTTTTCTAAAATTTTTGTTTGACCTCATTTTGCCGAATTTCGGCAAAATTTGTCACTGTAATATATATATACTTTTTTATGAATAATCACACTTGAAATATGGACTATAATCTCATGACCCAACTATTATAGGTTGTTGGATATTTTAAAGGTTTAAAAAAAAAAGCTTTTGAAATTAAGATTTGTCCCACATCGTGTAAACTCTTTTTTGGGTTTAGCTTATATATCATTGTCTTGGCTGAAGACTTATAGCCTGACCCAGGGGGCATCGAATTTTATAGCTTCCACCACCATGCAACCCATCACCGAAAGTGAAGTGCGAGCACGTATGTGGCGTGGCGATACAAGAATTTAATTGAACTTTTGAACAAGTGTAAACCGTCCATTTGAATTTTAAATCATTCATTTAAGCGGATATGTCTTATCCATTGCTCGATTATATGCAATGGATATGTACATTGATTACACTTGTTTTATCTATAAAGGGCCCCAAGACCCTTATTTTATATTAATCGCATATTTTCGCAAAATTTCTTCTACGAAGTTTAAGCTTTTTCCTTCTCAGAGTTTCGCTTTAGTTTTTGGTGTTCTGGTTGCGTGATCAGATTCACCAAATCTGATCACACGGATATGCTCCCGGTTCATTGTATCCTGGAACCGATTTGCCGGTAACCTATTGGTGACCACTAGATCATAGTGATAGGGGCAAATCTTGGTTTAAAGACAATGATATTTAACGTGCCTTGAACCGGATCAGCGTATATTTTAATTCCGATCTTTATCTTTTTTTGCAACCTGAACCTATTGTACTAACAATTTTAAATCGAGATGGCCCATATCCAGGCTTCGACTTCTTCCTTACTAACCGACAAAATCCATCCCGCACTGCCCAACAACATCCACAAGTTGGACAGTTTTGATGGTTCTAACTTCAAACGGTGGCAACAGAAATTACACTTTCTGTTGACTGCACTGAAAGTTGTGTACATTATCACAAATTCGTGCTCAATCTCAATCATCAACACTCAATGAAGGCCGAAAAAAGCAGAAATGGGAAGAAGACGACTATATATGCAAGGGCTGCATTCTAAATGCATTGTCAGATTCGTTGTTCAACGTATACCGCACCTACAACACTTCGAAGGAACTCTGGAAGCACTCGAAAAGAAGTACAAAACAAAAGATGCAGGATATAATTCTTACATTATCAGTCAATTTTTTAATTTTAAGATGGTCGATGATAAACCTATTCTTAGCTAAGTGCATGATTTTCAAGTAGTTATAAATTATATGATTGCTAATGGTTCTCATTTTAATGAGGATTTTCTGGTTGGTGCGGTAATCGCCAAGTTGCCTCCACCATGGAAAGATTACCAAAAAATCCTTAAGCGTAATAATGAGAAAATTTCTATGGAAGATCTTCTTCTTCATTTACGTATTGAGGAAGAATCCCGAGTTAGGGACAAAACAGAAGATTACATTGATATGACATCAAAGGCACACTTGGTTGAGTCTAAGTTTGTTAGTGGACCGTTCAAAAAGAGGAAGAGAGGATATTCTCATTCCAAGGAGAATAAGAAATTTGCCAAGGAGAATAAGACCATGGTACCGAAGAATGGTGGTTGCTACCACTGTGGGAAACCCGGACATTTCAAACGGGATTGTCGCCTCTTCAAAAATTTGAAGAATCAAGCGAATGCAGTGGAAGTGCAAAACAACTTTGTAGCCGTTTTAAGTCAATCGATTGGTGACATCAATGAATGGTGGATCGACACCGGCCACAAAACATGTATGTAATAATCGTGATATGTTTGGGACGATGACAAAGCCGATGATGATCAAGATCTCTTCATGGGGAAACTCATCTCAAAAAGATCATAGGACGAGACAAATGAAATTAAATTTCACATCCTAAAAGGTCGTTACACTCATCGACAGTTCCATCCATGTACCCGATATCTTCAAGAATCTCGCTTCGTGGTTTATTGATCAAACATGGTTTCAAACTTGTATTTGAATTGGATAAGTTTATCTTATCCAAGAATGGTGAATTTGTTGGAAAAGGATATGTCATGGGAGACATGTTCAAACTCAATGTAACGATTCAATCAATAAAATATATCCTTCTTTTACTCGGTCTCTTTCTAATTTATGGCATTATAGATTAGGACATGTTAATTGTAGGTCTATGAAATGCGGCTAACTTAGAGTTAATTCCAAAACACTAATATTTTGATAGTAGTGCTTGTAGTATATGCTAAGACTAAAATTACTAGAAAACCTTTTCCTAGTGTTATTAGAAATTCATATTTATTAGATTTAATACATAGTGATAATTGTGATTTAAACAATATTCCTACTAGAGGAGGAAAATGATATTTTATTACTTTTATAGATATTTTCAAATATGCTCATTTATATTTATTAAATATTAAAAATAAGGCTTTTGAAAAATTTAAGATTTATAAAGCATTAGTTGAAAATCAATTAAAGAAAAAAATAAAAGTCATTAGATCTGATCAAGGTGGAGAATACATGTCAAATGAATTCTTTGATTTCTGTGAAATTCATGAAATTCGCCATGAGGTGACGGCTCCTTATACGCCACAACAAAACGGAGTTGCCGAAAGAAAAAATAGAACATTAGTAGAAATGACTAATGCTATGTTAGTTAATGCTAATTCGATTAAAATTTATGGGGTGAAGCTTTGTTAACTACTCATATTTTGAATAGAATTCCATATAAGAAAAGTTTAATTACACCGTATGAACTTTGGAAGAATCAAAACTTAGTCTAACCTATTTTAAAGTGTGGGAGTGTAGGGCACTTGTTAGATTAGTAGATCCTAAAAGACCTAAGATAGGATTAGATCTATTGAGTGTGCATTTATTGGGTATGCACAAAATAGTAAAGCTTATAGATTTCTAGTTATGGAATCTAATGATAACATCGATAAAATACTATAATAGAATATAGAGATGTTATATTCTATGAATCTAAGTTCACTATTCTAACTAATAAATTAAATATTGAAAGTAAAACTTATGAAGATGGAGCATTTTCAAAATCTAAAGAAGTTATTGAATCTTTAAGTGATGAAGAGGTTATCCTTGAACCTCGAAGTAAACGCTCAACGATTTGAAACTAGTCTTTCAAAAGACTATTATATCTATTTGATTGAAGGAAATAGGACCAATAGTACTAAGAAATATTTGTGTCTAAATGTAGACGATGATCCTATCACTTTTAACATTAATGAAATCTAGAGATAGTGCTTTTGGAAAGAAGCTATCAATGATAAAATTGATTCAATAATGGGAAACAAAACATAGAAATTAGTAGACTTATCGAAGGATCTAAATCCATAGGATGTAGATGGATATTTAAAAGAAAACTTAGAATAGATGAAACTATAGAAAATTTAAGGCAAGATTGGTTGCCAAAGGATATAGACAAAAGGAAGGTGTTGATTATTTTGACACCTACGCACTGCTAGAATTTCGACTATAAGACTTTTAATTGCCTTAGCTTCTATACATAAGTTACAAATTCATCAAATGGATGTTAAAATCGCTTTTTAAATAGTGATTTAAAAGAAGAGGTCTATATAAAACAATCAAGGATTTGTTCTACGGACAAAAAAGAAAGTCTGTAAACTTATTAATTCTCTATATGGGCTAAAACAAGTACCAAAATAAAGGGTATGAAAATTTGATAATACTATTACCAATTTTGGATTCAAAACTAATGAAGCCTATAAATGTATGTATTATAAATTTTCTCATAATAATGGTGTTATTATATGTCTTTATATAAATGATTTACTTATTTTTGAAACTAATTTAGAAGTTATTTTAGAAACTAAAACTTCTTAAGTTCATCTTTTAACATGAAGGATATGGGACAAGCAAATGTAATTTTGGGAATCAAAATTTTAAGAAATGAAAATACATTAACTTTAACTCAATCTCATGATGATGAAAGGATTGTAAAAAGAATTTATTATTTTGATTTAAAATCAATACACATTTAGATATTAATCTTAAATTGACTAAAAATTATCGACAATGTGTCAATGATTAGAATATGCAAAGGTTATTGATATCCTTATGTATGCAATGCAAGTTGGATATCTAGTTCAAAAGAATCAAAGTCTACAAGTGGATGAATATTCACTTTTGGAGGTGCTGCAATCTCATAGGGATCAAAGAAGTAGACTTGCATCGCACATTCCACTATGGAATCATAATTCATTTCCTTAGCGGCAAGTGGAAAAGAAGCATAATGGTTAAGGAATTTACTACTAGAAATTCCAATTATGATTAAATAATTGCCACCTATCTCTATACATTGTGATAGTGAAGCAACACTATCAAAGACTTATAGTCAAACGTATAATAGAAAAAATAGACACATTGGTTTAAGACATAGCTATGTAAAACAATTATTTAGAGATGGAGTAATCTCAATAATTGGGGCCAGGTCTGCAGAGAAAACTGGCGGATCTGTTTACTAAAAGCCTTGGCGAGAGATGAGATTAATAAAACTTCAATAGGGATGAGTTTAAAGCCATTAAACCTAAATACCACTTATGATAGGAACCTTACCTAATATTTGACCAATCAATGTTTAGGTTCAAAGGGAAACATAAGTCGTAGATCCGTGTCAGCTAAATCACACTACATCGATGTGGAGGCACCCACACACGATTCGACCCAGTCACCAACGCACGATCTGATAGTGTCCGTAGAGTCAATTGTGCACAAACCCCTAATTTTGGTTGACACGAGTACGCACGAATTACTCGAGCCGAGTGCAATCGAGCCATTAGTGTCACTTGATTTGATCACATGAGTCGCTAGTGTCAATAGAGCCCACTAAATGTGAGTCGTTAGTGTCGCATGCACGAGAGTATCAAGTCGATTACATGTGAGTCACATGCACATCATAGTCCCGAGCTGCATACCCCTTCACATTCCGAGTCTTATTGTGAGTCAACTTTTGAGTCTCATTCCACATTGCATGCCGAAATTAAGCAGAAGATTAATTCAAGCTACAATCAATCCGATTATCTGCTAATATTCTAAGGCATTTTAAAGAATATAAGGTGGGTGATCCTTCTCTGAGCTCAACCCCACCTCCATGCAATCCTTTCCAAAAGCCCCCTGGTCACAATCTCAACCCGACTTACATACCGACCTTTCCTCCCCAAGCAAGCAGAGAAAAGAGGTAATTGAGGACAGATTAGATGATCTGGTTTATGAGATTAAGAGGGTTAATACGTCGACTACCGAGAGTGCATGGGCCAGTCATGGCAGAGTTTGCCGCTTGAGTTCTCGTATTCTCGACCGATATTGCGATCACACTTCATCGGGGATGAATTCCTTCGGGTTCGGGAGAGTTGATGAGAAGCTTCAAAAATATTTGATAGAGTGGGTTGGCAACCCTAGTTACTTGGTTCATCAAGGAGAGGTTTACCGTGTGCGTCCCGCTACAATCATCCAAGATGAGGATCATACGTCACCAGGAGCTTAAATTGTTTGGGTTAAGTAAGGAGTTCCAATGCATGAGTTCTGATACACTTGATCAGTATCATGTGCGTGTTTCATCGGTGATGAAACGTTTTGAGTAGAGGAGAATGGCGGGGAACGCCAAGTTCGGGAGCCTTGGATTTAGGGCCACAACAGATTTTCGGCGTCGGAAGAAGCGTAGAGGAAGCCCGAGTACCGTAGCCTCAGAGGAGAAACGGATACAAACCGTGAGTTAAACAATGCGAAGAACCCTCGCCGAGCGATCACTTAAACTCGTTCAAGCTAAGCTACTTGAGACGGATTTTATGTAAACTTCCCTTTTTGTGTTTTATTAGTATTAGAACTCTTTATTTCGAACTTAATTATTGGTAGCCTATATATAGAGGCTTGTAAAGATTTTTAATTAGTTGATTGATTATTGAATGCTTTTATGCTTAAGTAATCTTTGCCTGAGATGGGTTTGGTGTGAGACCAAGGGAGTGATTCCCATATATCTTCTGATTTATTGTCTTCAACTTGCGTGATCTCTTATATTTGCTATCTTTCGATCTGTGTTTACTTCTCTAAACCATAACCTAATTGTTTCCTTTCAAATCCAAAACCCTAAACCCTTTTGAAACCTTAAACCACACAAAGACAACACCCGTTCCAAAACCATAAACCGATCTAAACCCATAAGCCCTTTAAAAACCATAAATCCCTTCTACAGCCCAATTTGGAATCCGTGAATCTACATCGGATCGAAGACGAGCGCCTAAGCCTGGAAAAGCTAGAGTTCTATCTCTAGGCCAATCTTGCCCCGACTCGAAAAGTACTTGCGCATTGGACTTGACCCTACCTGGATCTCGTGTGATCTACCAACCTGAATTCTCTGAACCCTAAGGTATTTAAGATAGTTTTGAGATCAAACTTGATTTAATTTCATTAATTTCGGCAAAATCTGCATAAAAATCATATTCCGCATTTTATGGTCGTTGTCCCGCGTCAGAAACCCTAGTTAATGTTGTTGCCAAGTGTGGATTTTCCCAATTTAGAATCTTGCTTACGATATTAAATCTCTCGTACTACGATCGATTCAATCGTAGTACGGGATTGTATAACGAGTATCGTCTCCACGGTGATTAAGCAAGATTCCTAATTCGTAATCGATCATAGTACGGGATTGTATAACGAGTATCATCCCCACAGTGATTAAGCAAGATTCCTAATTTGAGCCTACACTTAACTAGCTAAACGGATTGGGATTGAATTTAGAACAAAATTATGCTACGAAAATAAATTGTGAAGGGTAAAGAAAACTTGGTTAAGAGGGATTCCGCCGCAACGAATCAACACTTGGCAAAAGCATTAACTGGGATTTCGATAAGCACACATACAAGAATTGGGGCAAAATAACATTGATTCCTCACAAACGAGACACTATCCCATGGTCTTGGTCCAACTCAAGGGATTGCAAGCAATAACCTAGCCATGGTTAAGCATGGGTTACGTGCCTCGCAATCTCTGTCTCCGTTTAGTCAATCGTAGACGGGCATCGCGGATATCTCAATTAGACAATCACTTGGTCATGGTCAAACACAAGAGATTGCCCTAGCAAATCCCCAAATCTCACTATCTCTATCCAATGGTCAATTCTAGAAATAGCAAAATAAGGAAACAAGCTCATATAACAAGAATAGGAATAAAAATCACTACAATAATAGGAATGGAAATCAAAATATATGAGGGAATCAAGTGTTTAATCCCAAGCATTAGGTATAAATGATAAAAGAAATAAAACCCTAATCATCTATTTATCGCAAAGGCTTCATTGAAGCCTTGGAACAAACGGAACTAGCCTCGCCATGATCAACCGGGAGATCTAAGAGTGGTCGCCATCTTCTTCTCCGATGAGCTTTGGCGGTCGCCACACGGAGCACTCCTATTAGAAATTAAGTGCAACAACGAAATTGTTGTTTTAAACGCCTAATCTAGAGCAATTGTGTTAACAAAATGATTAATTTACAAACTCCATCAAAACTGCAAGTCTATGTCTCTCCACTATAAACCCTAAACCTAAACCCTCACATCAAGCCTAATCCCTCGGGTCAAGTTGGTTTTAGAGAATTGCAAAGGCTAGGAGGTTGCTAGCATCAGCATCTCTACTAATGTAACATGAAGTCAACCTTTGAAAATAATTATCTTAAAGAGCATATTTTTTATGATTTTTATGAGAATTTTTTACACCATTTGAGGTCTTTTTATCAAAATTTTCAATTCTTTTAAAAGTGCCTTGAATTTTCTAACATCTCTTGATCGATGCCTTCCAACCACCTAATCAAAAAGTCCCCTGATATAGTTGATCAATTTTGAATGGGGTTTCATGCATGGTATTCATTTTCGATCAAATGGCGATCGTGGAGTTTTTAAATAGCCTTTGGATACATTTACATGTATGTGTACTCGTATGGGGCTTGCCTATATCTGATCTCTTCTACGGTTAATAGGCTACTACAAGGTAATAATGGGGCATATTTCACCTTTTCCTAAGGTTAAAGATCGAGTTGTTTTTTTGTGCATCAATCTGTGAATGCTTGGGCTAGTTCCTCCCGTTATGACTTTCGAGTTTCTAGATCGTTTGTTGAGCAATTTGTACTTATTTTGGCTTAACCTATGGAAAAGCTTTTGGTGCTCGATGATAGTATGCGTTTGATACTTGATTCTATTAAGGAAGATGACCGCACATTAGTTATAGTGATTCTAACTTCCATTTGTTTACGCTAGGAGATATTTTCGTGATCAATTGAGGGTTTAAAGCCTATTTTGTTTTTGTCTGAAAATTGCTCTATTTTGTTGTTCATCACTTTGGCACCCATTTTGGAGGTTCTTTTAGAAGACATTTAGTTGTTGGTGGTTCAATTTAGTGATCCAAATCTGAATCTTTTCGGTATTTGATTGGGTATTATTTATCCTTATGTTTGGAGTTTACTTTTTTTTCAGTGCACATAAACAATTGTGTCGCTCAAGGATCAAAATTTCGAGCTGAATTTCGGTTTCGGGCATGACCGAAACCAAAATCCGAAATCCCCCCAAAATATAGAAATGCCCGATAATTTGGATTTCGGCCGAAATTTTGATCCTTGGTGTCACTCCCAAGGCTTGACCATTTGGATAGAAAAAGATTTACTGGAGCACCACCACTAACGCTCAACCTAATACCAGCTCTTTAACTCTTTAAGCTTTATATATACATACACACACACATATATATATATATATATATATATATATATATATATATATATATATATATATATATATATATATATATATATATATATATGGGAGACAGTTTCTTCCTCCATGGGAGGATGCTCAAGTGTCCTCCAAGATGTCATGGAGCACGAGGGGATGGGGATCAATTTTTTAAAAAGTTTTAAGTTCTTTAAGGCTTCCATCAAAGTTTGACTGATTTCAATTGATTTCAAGACTACAAAAATACATGGTGAAGTTGAGTTTTCAAAATTTTTTATTTTAGATATGATCTTAGCAGTCCATTTGTATTGTGTGCCATCATTTTGGTGTCCCGCTGCCAATTGGAGGTTTTCCCCTATCTGGAGGACGAAACCCTTTTCCCTGTGTATATATATATATGGAATATGGCACCCTAGGACGTGGTTGTAGGGTTTGATCCCTACGTCGTGGTCTATTTGAGCTGCCACCTCACACCCAAATCCCAAAATGACACTTGTTCCACCTAGGAGCCACCCATCCCTTAGGGTTTTAGAAAAATAAATAAATTCTAAACTTTTTGCCCTTCAAAGCACGGGTCAAATATCGTGGTTCCCCAACAAAATAGTGCATTGTTTTTTTTCAACTTTGACCCAATATTCAAGGGTAGAAAAACAAATTTTTGAAAGAAAAAAACAAATAGATGACACTAGATCTACTTTGGACAAGCTGTGGCACCCTATATTTGCGTTGGTGCCCATGTGGCGCCCAGCTGACCACGTCCTAGGATTCACCCCAACAACCACGTCGTAGGGAACAGGCTTCCTATTATATATATATATATATATACACACACACACACACACACAAAGTACAGTGTGGGTATTCAAATTAACTAATTAGATTCTCGTAATCTGGTCATAACCCATAGTCTAAATACAATACATTAAGCATTCTTATCAAAATTGCCCTAGAAAATATAATATTATACAGTGCCAACTTGACAAATCTAGCTCGGTTTCTAGCTACAAATATGGTTATTAATTAGGGTTTCATCATCCGTAATCGGTTTTTTCTATCTATCTATCTAATTTCAAAATACAAAAAACTAAGGAATCGATAAAATAAATAAATAAGAAAAAAAGAGACCGAGAAAGAGGGAAGGGATTGGGAAGTGGAACCCTAACCTTGTGAAAGGGGCCGACCCTTTGTTCTCCAGCGTACGATTTGAAGTTCCTCATAACCATCTCCTTGATGAAGAGACGAGGTCTCCGAGATCCGCAATTCGAATCGGAGACCGCCGATGCCGTCGTGAAACCATCCAATCCATCGAAACATCCATGATTTTTTCAAAGAACAAACCAATTGGGAGATGAGTCAGAATAAAGAGAAAATTTGCATCTTAAGGCAAACGAAACAACCTCTCTCTCTCTCTCTCTCTCTGACGCGCGTGAAAGTTGAAATAGGAGGCGACACTTTGAAATCCCCCGTGTTTTAAAAAGGCAAATGTTCTTGAATGATCTTGCATAAATATCCGTGGATCTAAACCATTTTGCAGGAGGGAGAATGATCCAACGGCCCCATGTTGTCGCTCCAAGTGTGCCATAATTGTGTGTATTATGAATCAAAAATTAAAGAATTAAAGAATGCTAGGTTATATGGATGTTAACTTATGAAAGGGATATCAGCACATTGGGGCTAACACTGGCCTGCAAGATCAGGGCCAATTGTAGCAAGTTTTAAATGTAAGTGAGTAAAAGATCGTCCACAGGGAATTGATTTAAAATTTAAGATAATCCTCCTGATCCTGGTACCAGATCCGCTCTATAATTATCTAAAAAAAGAATAGATAAAAGAGAGTGTTGGATTGTGTCACATTTAACTATAAGCAAATAAAGAAAAGAACTAACTACATGATCCAGATCCGAGTTGGGGAGGTGTTTAAAATAAGACAAATGCAGAAATAATAGCTTCATGTACTTTAGCCTCTGAATTTTAATGGAGAATCTGTAGTTCAACAGAGCAGATTGAATCTTCATCTGGCTACCAGCACAGATGTAAGAGAAATAAATCCGAATTAAGGAATAGGTTTAGACTTATGGTGTGATCTCCACTTAAATGGTCAGGCACCTCAGTTGTGGCCTATTCTTTAGTTCGTAACATGAACATCATCGTAAATGCTAGAATTAGGTTACCAACGCTAATTCGCATTGTGGGTGATGAATTAAGGGAAGTTGCATGCGGATGAGTGAATCTAAAGAAGTCTAATGCACTAAGGTGATCATTCGTAACCCTCGATGACTCCAATGGAGAAGACACAAATTACAAAGAACCTTTTAAAATCCAAAATTACAATTACAGAGCACGGCTTCTTAGAGAGCCCTCAGACTTACTGTCTGGTCTTCTCAGAGTGCCCTCAGACTTACAGTCTTGAATCCGAACTTGGAAGTACAACTCCCCCACAATGGCCCTCAAGGGTAAACGACAAGAAGGGAGTACAGGGGGTGCGGATAACCTATCTGAACGGAATGAGGGAACCAGAGATGAAAAGTCTAAAATCTGGATACCCAAATTGGGCAAATGGTTCGTCTATTTATAGTTTTCCCTAAGTCCAGCTCAGATGTGTATCAACCAATAGGAGTCGAGCACCAGGATCCAGATCTGTTTCGCCAATCGTAATCGCTTGATCTGGTTCACCAATCGAGAAACAGAGGCATCAATTACATTATGCTTTTGAAATTCTGTTGAGCTCGGAAGTTCCCGCCAGGTAATTTAACTTTGGGCGCTCACATGGGTTGGAATATGCCTTCGAATCTTGATTGGAACCTTCCGGAATGTACCTGGTCTTTTGATTGCATTGGGGCGCGTGCAAAGTTTCTGAAATACCCTTCGACGAGAAATCCCGTAATGCCATTTCACATAGTTTAAGGGCTTTTTCAAAGTAGTTAGAGTTTCTAGAAGTTCCCGCCAAGTAATTTCATCTTTGGGTGTTCACATGGGGTGGAATATGCCTTCGTAATCTTGGAATGTCTCCGGCTTTTCAATGCAATGGGGCTCGATTAGACATTAAATTGCCCTTGTTAAAGCGAATCTCCGAATACCTTTTCGCAGAGTTCAGGGCCTTTTCGCAAAGTTCAATGACTTCAAGCTCTGCTCGCAAAGTTCAATCTTCTTTCGAGGAGTGTTTTCTTCTTTCGCAAAGTTCAAGGTTCTTACGAAAAGTGCAAGTTCTTCTTGAATAGTAGAAGTTCTTTGAATTGAACTCTAGGCTCCCATTCTTCTTTGCTAATAGTAGAAGTTCTTTGAATTTAACTCTAGGCTCCCATTCTTCTTTGCTAATAGTAGGAGTTCTCATAATGGCTTTCTCTTGCTTCGTGTCTTTGTCCGCTCTTTTAGACCCTCTTTAGCCATTGATGTTTCTTCACTCCTTTAAACTTGACATGAGTCTCGCCTTTTTGATCTTTTGGGATGCTTTTCGGATTTGGACCTGTCGATTGGTTAGTCAGAAATGCACACTAAAGCACTTATTTAGTCTTCTCAAGGGTCTTTCAAGGCTCATGTTTAGGGTGAAAATGGTATTTTTCACTACTTAACACACCCCAAACCTAAGCTTTGCTAGTCCCTGAGCAAAGAAACGTAAAAGCAAAATAAAGAGCTACTTTTGTAGGAAGCACAGGTGCATTTAGCATATGCAACAAGCCTTTTAAACCCCTAGGTGATCCCTAGAGGAGGAGTGAAGTCTTCCGAGGGTTTTCAAAGTGAAGGTACCCACAAACTTCTCCATGGGACAGCTTGGCATTAGTGCAATGTCATCCCATGAGCAATCAAAGATCAAAATTAGTTACTCTTGAATCAATGTTTAAACAGAAATTTAGGTTTATTGTTTGCAAGGATTTCAACATTTATAAACCTTATGAATGTTTCACTCTTTCCAACTGTGAGCAGCCATAGAAATCATGCAAATGTGTCAGAGTTCATCATTTGAATAAAAATTAGGTTATAAGTCATACTTAATGTGCTCAAGTTCCAACCCAAACACTTACCGGTGTACTCTCATCAAGATTTTTGTTGAAGGGTTCATTTTCACTCAAGCTCAAGAGCGCTTACATCTCCCAAGTGGATTTGTAAGCATGAGCATAGGCATGATTCTCGTCTTGGCATCCTTGACATCTCCTCACCATAGATTGGGAAACTGCTTATCTCCACATGACACTTCACTCAACTTTGGATCACAAGGACTTTTAGGGTTTGTTGTATGGCTCGTGGAGTGAGGTTTCAGGATAGGAAGGTTGAACAGTGTGTTTGGATTTTGAGAAGTCAGAATTGAAGGAGGTGGTTCATGACTCCACCTTCTTGAGTTTAGCTTCTTTTGAGATTCTCGTGTTCAAAGTACTCGCTTCTTCTTCCTTTGATCTTGAATTTTCAACATAAAGTTCCCCTTTTGCCTTTTTTTTTGCTTGCTTCTTTTCACATTGTTTTTCTTTTACTTTCTACCACCATATCGCCCCATTTTGAGGTATTTCTTCTTCATTTATTTTGATATTTGCCCGTAAATGTTCCATCTTTACTTCTTTCTCCTTTAACTCTCGAATTCTCAAGGTGAGGGAAGGCTGAATTGGTTCCATTGGTTCAAGAAGAAAATGGGTGTTTTGATGAAGCATTGTAGGATTTATAGCTCAATTGGGGTACAAACAAGGGCGCATCTTTCTTGGTTGGTTCTCATAAGCTCAAGTCGCCCAAAGAAGGCCTTGATCTTTTCCTCGCCATGAATGTCGTTGCTTGTTTTGATTTGGAGTTTCCTAATTTCTAGTGGATCTAATGCCTCACCATTCCTTTGAATCGTAAAAGGGTTGCCTCACCACTCTTCAACAGAGATGTAAAACATATAGGCTCAATTCTCACTGGTTATGGTTTTTCCTTGAGCTTTTAAGTATATCTTTACCTTTTTCTCTTCCTGTGGACTTGCTATGTGCTAATACAAGTGTATTTTCCTGGTGTTAACATCATGGAAATGTGGAATATTGTAGGGTTTAGAATGTCTAAATTCTTGCAAAGAAAATTTTAAAATTTCCACATTGTCATGATTCTTAAGTAAATTGATTCATTTCCTGATTACTTTGGTGATTGTGATGCCCTTATGCTAATTATCCCATGGGCAGGACCTGTTTGCCATACCCCCAAACCTAAGATGAACATTGTCCTCAATATTCTAGACAATGAGAGACTGGGAGCAGTAGGGTAAAAGAAGAAAGAAAAATTAAGAACAGAAAAAATCTAAACTATATGCAGCAGAAAATAAAAATGTAAAACTGAAGATATAAGCAAGGAAATGAAAAACATGATATACAAATGCAAGAAAAATCAACAAAACAACGCTAGAACTGCTAAATAAAATCTAACAAATAGAAGGATTACTACTAAATGAAAGGAAACTAATGCTAATAACAGAAATAGTAAAAGCAAGGTAAGGGACCTAATACAAAGTTAAAAAAGAAAAAGAAAAGTGTTGATACAAAACTGAATTTGTGAATACAAAATAGGAAAACAAAGTTATAAACTAACTATACTCACGTAAAAATGACGAAAAATCAAGAAAATGAGGACACATTAACCTAAGAAAGAAAAAAATCACGATCTAAAACATAATTTGAAACTAAAATTCCTAAAATGTAAAATCTAATGCCAAATGATGTATCCAAAGCCCAAAGAAACAAACCCAAAAGCCTAGATACTTATGAATCTAAGTGATTATAAAATGATTAGCAGAATACAAAGGAAAAGCAAGATTCATAAGATTGACCCTTTGTTGATGATGTATGAAAAAAAATGAAGCATGGGAGCACATATTAAAAATGGGTTCACACAATACCGAGACCCATTTATGATGAAGAAATCAAGGAAAATAAAATCAAGGTCCATTGAATATTCAAAACACTATGATCCACTACTCATTATCCTACATGATTCCTAAAAAAATGATCTCAAAGAGTCCAGATGGGAAAAGTGGATGCAAATGGAGAAAACACATCCTAAGATATCTATATTGTTTTTATAATTTTCTATTTTATTTTTTTTTCTTGTTTTGATCAGCCTGCTCAACAAGAGCCCTTATTTACTATCACTGAAAATAATGAGAAACAACTCGTAGATTTTCTAGTTGTGTTTTCACTTTCATTTATTTTGTATTTGGTTTTGTAAAAAAATAAATAAATAAAAATCAGATGCCTAAAAGACAAGAGAAATTATAATCAAAACAAACATTAAACACATGCAGAATTCTGGTTCTCAAGAATTTAAAAATAGAAAATGAATACAAAGGAGAAGGATGCAAACTCAAGCAGATCCGCTCATTTTGGTCCAGATGTTCCTTGTTGATAGCCCAGATCTCGCAAACATCCAAAAACGCGATCTAGGGGTTTCTCCGCTTGGGTTTCTTTACTTTGAACAGATCACAAGCAATTGGCTCTACCTTTTGATTTCCGACAAGAGAAAAGCGCAGTAAGATTAGAATAGATGGTGGTTATTCGTGGAGCTCGTGAGAGAAGAGGGTGAGCTAGGGTTTTGAAAAGGGTTTTGCTTGGGAGAGTTTAGAAAATCTTGAGAAAGTGTAGTTCAAAGAACTGAGCTTCAGATGTCTATTCGAAATGGATTTGGCTCCGTAAAGATCTTTTCGAAAGGACTTCTCCCTGATTTTCTATTCGAAAAGGAAATTTTAACTATTCGAATGTAACATGGTTCTTTTCGAGTAGTTCATTACAGCTCCGTAATCAATTAATAGAACTTTGGACTTTTCAAAAGTACTTTTTACTTTGCGATTTGAACTTTGAAGTGTATTTACACTATGCATAAGAAAAATAGATGTAAACAAAGAAAAATCGTAAAAACAATGTTGTACAAACATATTATACACTTTTCTACCATCGATTTTTGGAGATTCATGATGATAGGTGGGCGAAGGGCTCTGGGTGTTTTCAATGCATGGTTTGAGCCTCGACCATTTACCTTGAGTATTCTTCCATCCTTGGGATCTGAATATCCACAGCCCCCGAGGGGAGGCCTTGATGATGTTGTATGGCCCTTCCCATCTGGATCTCAATTTGCCAGGAAAGAATTTAAGTTTAGAGTTGAATAACCATACCTTGGACCCCGGTATGAACTCTTTTCTCATGAGGCTCCTATCATGGAATGATTTAACCTTTTCTTTGTACAATCTGGAGCTAGTGTAGGCATCCATCCTCAGTTCTTCCAGTTCAGTGAGTTGAAGCTTCCTGTGGTTACCAGCAACAGTTAGATCCATATTAAAAGTTTTGATTGCCCACAAGGCCTTATATTCTAATTCACCGTAGATGGCATGTAATAACCCGAAAAAGCACGTCAAACGAGGACCTCGGGATCCGTGCCCGATTGGTCTTAGGTTTGACCATGAGATAGTTCATTGATGAACTTATGGTGAGATGAGCGAATGTGATGTGTGAACCAGTGTAGAAGAGTGGAGAGATAGAGGAGTGTGTAGAGTGGCATACACTGATGGGTGTGTATGTGCTCCACACCGAGAAAAGAGATAAGATAAAAAGGGTTGAAAACCCTAACTTTCATGTTTTGGTGGTTGAGAGAAGTAAAGAAGAGAGAGAAAGAGAGAGGAGTAAGAGAGGAGTTATTATGGGTGATTGGAAGAAGGATTCAAGCATTAAAGAGGCCGGATTTGACGCAAGGAACTGCTAGAAACCAAAGTCGAACCCTAGCCTTCCAACCCTAGATTTGAAATCAACTTGAGATCTATTTAAGGTAAAATTTTTGTAAATAAGATGCATAGATTATAGGGGTTAAGTTGCAATTATATGTGGGTTAAATCATAGGATAATGGCTTAGAAAAATAGAAGAAAAAGTATGGAAAAAGATTGGGAAGAACAAATGAAGAGGTCGATTCGACAATTTCGATTAATCAAATTGGGTTTCATTAATCAAATTGGCCGTGAAGTTGAAGAGTCGAGATTCTCGATTTCGATTAATCAATTGAATTTCGATTAATCGATTTTGATTTCGATTAATCGATTTGGGAATCGATTAATCGATCGAGAACTCCAAAGGACCCTGTGGGTTAAAGGAATGATTTGAGGAAAATCGACTAATCGAAATGGGATTCATTAATCGATTTTGTTTTCGATTAATCGATTTGGAATCGATTAATCAACTTATGAAACTCAACGCTCAACCGAGGGTCTACTTTATGAAAGAAGGATTTCGATTAATCAAATTGGATTCATTAATCGAATGAAAACTCGATCGCTCAACAAAGGAATTTGCTTTATGAAGAAGAATTTCGATTAATCGAAATTGGATTCGATTAATCGAATGAAAACTCGATCGCTCGAATCGGAATGGACTTTATGAAAAGGAGAATTTCGATTAATCGAAATTGCTTCGATTAATCGATATTGACTTCGATTAATCGATTTTGGAAATCGATTAATCGAATCGATTCGATTAATCGATTTTGGAATTCGATTAATCATCGTAGTAAACTATGTTGACTTTGGTTTGACTTTAAGATTCTTGGGGATCTTATACCTTCTTTATTGCATCCTTTGTGATGTGTTTCACCGTGATATGGTACCATAGGTGATACGTGTGGACTAGTGCACAAGGAGTCACGTGGGACCTTGATGCATTGATCAAGTGAAGACCGAGGTAGGAACACCTTGAACATGTACTTTATTTTACAAGAGCATGTATGTAGTGATATAGATTTCAATTCAATCATCTTTACCGCTTAAAGAACTGGAAAAGCGTAAAAGCGTGATATACATAAGAGTAAACGAATGAGCCATCCCGAGGATAAAGTAAAGAGACAAGAGCATCAGGTGTGATGCAAGTAAATGGATACATCCCAGGGATGTATCCAAAGATTGAATCGTGTTTGATAGGGCCTAACTGATATAAGATAGCACACTTACACGGTGAATAACTATATGTAAGGCACCGATATTTTTGTTATTTGAGGTTTGATAGGTTACCCCACCGACGTGGCGGGATATCCACGACTGACACGGCAGGATATCCGTGACCGATACGGCGGCGAAACCGTAGGCCAGTGCGGAGGCTTATCCGTACACAGTAAGCACACCCCAGGGGTGTTGGTTGAGACAAGTGAAACCCCGCCACCAATCCCCAGGGGAAAGGGGCTTGGGTACTACATGGTATTCCCAGGGAATACATTAAAACTGTCTATATAGATGACGATGAAGGGTATCTCATCGGGGCTCGATGCTATATTGCTCGGGGATTACTTAAGTTGAAAGTTTAAGTTTTGCTTTAGGCCTTTTCAGCATTATTCATGAGTAAATGAAAACATAAGTAATCAATAGTAAAACGAAATGCTTTTTAACTGTTTCATTAACAATTGCATAGATACATCATGCATGGCATATCATAGAATACATGTGAGTTATAATTTATATGTTCAACCGTGTTTGTTCCCTATTGAGCTAGGATGTAGCTCACCCTATAGACTATACGTCGCAGGTCCACTATTAGCAATCGCCATGGCTTCAGAGACGCCGATCCCATGAAGTCGGATCTTGCGGCCGGTGACGAGTTGGAGCCACCTCCAGAGGACTTCTTCTAGAGGACTCCGCTGTGCCACTTTGAGGGATTTTACATAGAGTTTTGTACGGCTTGGTATGTCAAGCCTTGATTTTGTGAAAACCATGTATATAAGGTTTTGGATTATTCTTTTGGAACGAACCATCCGTGATGATTTCCATCATCGATGGTTCGGATCGGTTCTCCATTCATGTAGGGGCATGAGGGTAGAACTGTCTTTTGGGAAAGTTAATTAATATAGATTTAAATTCCGCAATTTCATTTATAGTACTTTTGATGCTTGATATACCAGTGTTCCGTGCTTAGCTAAGGGCATGGTCAAGATGATCGTGCTGATGGCACGGGTTTCGGGGTGACGAAATCCGGGCTGTCACAGTTGGTATCAAAGCCTTTTCTTTTAGCAATTCTGACAAGGGTTCTTTCGTCAGAACATAGGGGCTTCTGCTAACGAAACTTTAGTTTCAAATGCAGCCGCAATGTCAGCTAGAGGGAGAGGCCGACCAAGGGGAGGCCATCAAAGGAGTTTGCGTAGTGGAGATGATTTCATCTCTCCTACCAATAGAGTGCCTTTAGGAGGTAACGAGGCCCCAGGGGGCAGTAGTAGTAGACAGCATGAGGAAGAGGATCGAGATCATCAGGATCAAGATCTGAGAGAGCAAGAAAGATTGAGAGAAAGACAAGAAGATAGAGGAGAGCGACAAAGGATGATGCACACTATGGAGACTATGGCAGCTGCCATGGCACAACAAGCCGCATCCTTTGCAGCTCATGCATCAAGAGAACAGCAGCCACCTACACCACCTGTAGGACCTGCATTGCCTTTGCCCTCATCTTTTACAGAATTTAGGAGGATGAGACCTCCTTCATTTTCTGGGCAGGCAGACACAATGGCCGCTGAGAACTGGCTGATGGAAATGGAGAAAGTCTTTAGCGTGCTAACTTGCACGGAAGATGAGAGTGTAAGATGGGCAGCTTACATGTTGGATGGGGAGGTCTGGGTTGGTGGAAGTCCGTGATACTGACTCTGCCTGTGAGAGACCCCAGAGTTGCCTTGGACTTGGGAGGAGTTTGTTGAGGAGTTCAACAAACAATATTTTCCAGAAGTGGTGAGGAACCAGCTTGAGATACAATTTTTGCAGTTAGTACAAGGGAGAATGACAGTGAGAGAATACGGGGTAGAGTTTCTACGACTTGCCCGTTTTGCTCCGGACTACGTCGCTACTGAGGTGATGAAGTCCAAGAGGTTTCAACAAGGTTTGAAGCCTGAGGTTAGGGGAGGCGTAGCTCCATTTCAACTGAGGACCTATGAAGAGGTCATGAGCAAGGCGTTAGTGGTAGAAGAGGAGAACAATAATAGATATCGACAGAGGGAACAGCAGAGAGGAGGAAATGAACAAGGGAGAACGGGGCACTATGAACCGGTGAATAAAAAGCCGAGGTTCATGGGCCAGAATCAGAAACCACAGTTTCAAGGGGGTTTCGGAAGACCGGCACAACAGCAACAACAATAATACCAACCGAGGTTTCCACTACTTGCGTCGGGGAGACCTATTCGCTATGAGAGCCCTGCCATGTCTACTGGCGCCACTGTTACTCAGGGTTCTCGTACTGTTTCTTCCGCACCTCGGGAGACTTGCGCAAAGTGTGGCAAGCCTCATAGAACAAAGGATCAGATTGGGAACTAGGGCTATTTCCGATGTGGCAAGGTGGGCCACTTGATCAAGGATTGCCCCAGAGGGATAAGAGAAAGACGGTTTCGATGACTACGACCAATTCAAGCAAGGAAACCGATCGTCCAGGGGAGAGCCTATGCAGTCACTACTCAGGAAGCAGGGAACGTGCATGACGTCATCCAAGGTGATATTCCTTTTAAAAATTAAAGAAAATGGTCATTTCATTAAGATCTTGGATAGAGAAGGAGCATGAATTAGAAATTTTATAGATTCTTTTCTCAATACAAAAAGCTGTACGTAAATTAAGAGTGTAAATTGATGTGTAAATTATTGTATGTATGTATGTATACTATAGGTACTCTAAATATATATGAAAAAGGATGCTTCGGTGGATATGACGCTCGAGTGTTGATAGACCCCGGGTCTACCCACTCATTCGTTACTCCACGTTTCGCTAAGAAGATGAAGATTGTTCCAGAGACGTTGGATTTCGTCCTATCTGTGTCTATTCCGACTGGAGAGTTAGTAGACACGGAGTTAGCTTGCAAATCCATCATTGTAGCAGTTCAAGATTTGGAGGTGCATGAACTAGAAGCAAAGCTGATACTGTTAGACATGCAAGGGTTTGATGTGATCCGATTGTGCAACCGTCGATTGCAAGAACAAGGTAGTTATTTCGGACCCAACACAAGAAGATCATTTCGGTTTCAAGGAGTAAGGTCGTCATCGGTGCACCGATCTCGTGATGAAGGGCAGAAAATGATCAGAAAGGGTTGCAATGGATACTTAGCTTTCTTAAAGGAGGACAAGGAAGAAAAGAACGTCATTTCTGAGATCGCAGTTGTGCGAAACTTCGCTGACGTGTTTCCAGAAGAGTTGCCTGGATTACCTCCAGAAAGAGAAGTAGAATTCGCCATTGACTTAGCACCAGGAACGGAGCCTATTTCAAAAGCACCTTATAGAATGGCTCCCGCTGAGTTAAAGGAGTTGAAGGAACAACTACAAGAGCTTATGGACAAGGGGTTTGTTAGACCGAGCGTGTCTCCATGGGGAGCACCGGTCTTGTTTGTCAAGAAGAAAGATGGGTCAATGCGGCTATGCATTGACTATCGGCAATTGAACAAACTCACTGTGAAGAACCGCTACCCTTTGCCTAGAATAGACGATCTATTCGACCAACTGCAAGGAGCAAGGTATTTTTCCAAGATCGACCTGAGATCTGGGTATCATCAGTTGAGAGTCAAGGCAGAGGACATTCAGAAGACAGCTTTCCGGACACGGTATGGACACTATGAATTCCTTGTGATGCCGTTTGGATTGACGAATGCTCCGGCGTCGTTTATGGATCTGATGAACCGAGTGTTTAAACCACACTTGGACTCGTAGTGTTTGTTGATGACATACTAATATACTCCAAATCCAAGACTAACACGAAGAACATTTGAGTATTGTTTCACAGACGCTACGCAACACAATTGTACGCCAAACTCAAGAAGTGCGAGTTTTGGTTGGAAGAAGTTAGCTTTTGGGACATGTCGTCTCAAAGCATGGTGTCATGTAGATCCGAAAGATAGAAGCGAGTTAAATGGGAGCAACCAAAAAGCTGACCGACGTCCAAGTTTTACGGCTTGGCAGGCTATTATCGACGTTTCGTTGAGGGGTTTTCAAAGATATCAGGACCTCTCACAAAGTTGACACGTAAAGATTCAAGGTTTGAGTGGAGTGAGGCATGCGAGAAGAGTTTTCAAGAACTCAAAACGAGACTCACTTCGGCTCCAGTGTTAGCAATTCCTTCGGGCAGTGGAGGATACGCCGTGTACAGCGACGCGTCATACAATGGCCTTGGTTGTGTGCTCAACCAACACAAGAAGGTGATAGCTTACGGATCAAGACAGCTGAAAGAACACGAGAAAAATTACCCGACTCATGACTTAGAACTAGCAGCAGTCATTTTTGCGCTGAAGATTTGGAGACATTACTTGTATGGTGAGACATTTGAAATTTTCACCGATCATAAGAGCCTCCGATACTTGTTTACACAGAAAGAGCTCAACATGAGACAGCGCAGATGGATGGAATTCCTCAAGGATTACGATTGCTCTATACAATACCATCCAGGCAAGGCGAATGTAGTAGCCGATGCATTGAGTCGAAAAGGTTCAGCTCAGTTAGGTTCTTTGATTTTGGGTATGCACCGATGGAAATTATTGGAAGACCTGGCACTCTATGATGCGAACATTGAGTCAAAGGGCACTGGATCCTTTCTGGCTAACATATATAAGAAGCCGGTGATATTTGAGCATATCCACGATCTACGATGAAAGATCCGACATTAACAAAGATTCATCAAGACGTGAATGAAGGCATCGTCGGACTTCTAAAAAAGAAGATGGTTCTTTGTTGTTTAAACCGTCTACGCATTAGGACAATGTCGATCTAAGACGAACAATTCTTGATGAAGCTCATAAGTCAAATTATGCTATCCACCCTGGTAGCACCAAAATGTACCAAGATTTGAAAAAGAACTACTGGTGGAAAGGACTGAAACAAGACGTGGCTGAGTATGTATCACGATGTTTGACTTGTCAGCAAGTGAAGGTTGATCATAGACATCCTGCGGGACTATTGCAACCTTTACCAATACCAGAATGGAAGTGGGAATCGATCTCGATGGATTTCATTGTTGGATTACCCGTCTTCGCCAAGAGACACAATGCCATTTGGGTCGTCGTAGACCGATTGACCAAATCAGCGCGCTTTTTGCCGTACAACACTACATATACAGCAGGAAGATTGGCAGATTTATACATGAAGGAAATTGTAAGATTACATGGTATTCCAAGCAGCATAGTTTCGGATCGTGATCCACTATATACGTCCAAGTTTTGGAAGAAATTTCAAGAAGGAATGGGAACACGACTAGACTTTAGTTCAGCTTTCCATCCTCAAACTGATGGACAGACAGAGCGAGTGAACCAAGTAATAGAAGACATGCTCAGAGCGTGCATGCTAGATATGCAAAGATACTGGGATGAGTATCTGCCGATGCTCGAGTTCGCATATAATAACAGTTTTCAAACGAGCATTGGCATGGCACCGTATGAAGCTCTGTATGGACGACGATGCAAGTCACCCCTCAATTGGGAGGAAACAGGTGAGAAATTTGTACTAGGACCAAAGCTACTTGAAGATAACGCTACCGTCGTTCGAATTATCAGAGAAAGGTTGAAGACAGCACAAAGTAGACAGAAAAGTTACGCCGATATGAAGCGGACTAGTGTTGACTATAAAGTGGGCGAGCACGTGTTTGTGAAGGTGTCACCTATGAAAGGTGTAATGAGATTTGGCAAGAGAGGGAAGTTAAGTCCACGTTATGTTGGACCATTTGAAATTTTGGGACGAGTAGGTGAAGTTGCATATCGTATTGGTTTACCACCGCTATTTGATCGAGTGCATAATGTTTTCCACATATCGATGCTCAGGAAGTACGTAAATGATCCGTCTCATGTATTAGGAAAGCAACCTATAGAGATGTGTGAGGACATGAGCATGATAGAGGAACCAGTGGAGATTTTAGATCGAAAAGAACAAATCGCAAGACTAAAGTGATTCCCTTAGTGCTTGTCCGGTGGAATAATCATCCAAAAGAAGAGGCTACTTGGGAACGAGAGGCCGATGTGAGAGAACAATATCCAGCCTTGTTTCCAACGACGTGAAAATTCAATGTAAATCACAAACATGTTTGTGAAATCTCCACTATGCTTGAAATTCAATGGAAATTTTGAATCCAATCATAAATTGTCAAAATAGTAAAAGAAAGAAAGAGATTGAAATTTTGTAGAAATAGGGCAAAACCGACATCAATTTCAAATCGATTAATCAATTTGGAATTTCGATTAATCGATTTTGTTCGATTAGTCGACTGGCATGTGCCAGTGACTGGAAATGAAAGTTAGAGTTCGAATGTACATAGAATGAAATTTCGACTGATCGAATTATAATTTCGATTAATCGAATTGGATTTTCGATTAATCGGTTCTGAGATTTCGATTAATCGAAATGGATTTCGATTAATCGAATACTTAAGAAATTTTGGAAAAATTAGAAGTTATAGCACGATTTCGATTAATCGAAACTAAGTTCGATTAATCGATTTTGGGATTTCGATTAATCGAAATGGATTTCGATTAATCGACTGGCAAGCGCCAGTGAGCTCAAAAATTTAAAATTTTAAATAGACACGATTTTGATTAATCGAAATATTTTCGATTAATCGAATTTGACTTTCGATTAATCGATTTGGGAGATCGATTAATCGATTTTACGCGGCTTAACCTAGTTTTAAATTTCGATTAATCGAAACAAAATTTCGATTAATCGAGCCGGAGCCTATATATATAAAATTGGGGATTTTCTTCCCCATTCGAAATCATTTGCTTTGGGATTTTGTCTTCCTCTTTCTTCTCCAACCATCCGGCGCTCTAGGGTTGCGATTTTCCTTCGATTCGCTTCCACATTCACATCCAAAACCGCGGTAAAAACCCTAACTTCGCTTTTTCCCTTCAAGTTGAACTAGATAAACCCTAGTTTTTCCCAATATGCCGCCCAAAACCCGATTGTCTTCGAAGAAGGCAACTTCCAAGCTACCGGTTAGGCGTAAGAATGCCGCACCACCACCACCTACTCCATCGCCGGTGAGGACTCCATCACCGTCGGAATCGGAGACCACCTCCGGTTCGAAGGCGTCTCGTGTGAGTCTTCCCGAATCCACCCCATGCCACCACCACCCACCAACGTGGAGCAACCAAGCAGTGGTGGGCTGCCAAGACCTTTGAGGTCGAATATACCATCGACCCTACCCTTTTTACCGATCCCGATGTACCGGGCGAGACCCAATGGGCTCAAAACTACATAAACAATGCCGGTCTCGGCAATCTTCTCAAACCAATCCGGGGTGCATACTATCCTGGGTTGGTGAGATGATTCTACCAAGGGCTAACTAATGGCCCTACCGACAGCATCATCACCAAGATCGAGGGTCGTCTCTACACGATCACTCGGCGTCACATTCATGAGGTGCTCGAGTGCTACCGAGTTCACCCGGAGACCACCCTATTCCCACCCTTTGTGGAAGACCCCGATTTGAGGAAGTCATGACCCTCATGACAAATGGCAAGAAGGGGCACTTCCATCAAGAGGGTTGATCTTCCACCCTACATGTGGATGCTCGACTCCATAATAAAATGCAACCTTTACCCGATGCGCTACGACACGGAGCGCGTGGACAAAGTGCAACATGCACTTTACGCGGCCTTCTGTGGCCGATGGTTTGATGCTACCAAGGTCATCCTAGAAGGGATGAGGTACATCAAGGGCAAGTTGATGAAGGGCAACATGAGGCCCAAGGAAAAGATGCCCTATGCTCGGCTCATCTCGAGCATGTTGGAGTGCTACTCCAACGAGCTATCCTACACCATCTCACCTCACGAGGTGAGGGCTACTGGATCGCGTGAAGACGTTCACAAAGTCTGTAGCTACAACCTGCTAAAGCGGACCCTACCAGCTCCGGGTCCCGCTCCCGCCCCAGCAGCCCCAGCAGCAGCAGCAGTAGCACCGCCACCACCCCCACCACCTCAGCAGGACCCACTTGAGGGTGGGCCACACCCTGCCGCAGCAGAGCCATCCGTGGAGAGGGTTCCCTCCCACACCACAGCCTCACCGACACCACCTCCACACTCCGCGCCCGCGACACCCACCTCAACCTACCGCCGGCGCGCCGCTCCATCCGGTCCTACCATAGAGGACGTGTTGGCCAGAATGGAAGCGAATAACGAGAGGATGAACAGGAGAATTGATTTCCTCATGTTTCACACCCTCAAGTTCATCTACCCTCACACCTACATGGATATGCTGGCCCGCGAAGAAGAATGGACCGCCGGCACCACAGCCTTTCATCAGGGCCCGGTCTTTAGGACGCAATTACATGATGCCGGTGCTTCTACTTCCACCGCACCCCCACCACCATCGACGACGACGCAGCCACCATCTACTTCCACTACCATTCCACCTCTGCAGCCGACTGCGATTCCACAGCCGCAGTCGACAGAGACTTCTCATCCGCTACCGCCACCAGCCATCCAGCCACCCGTGGCAGATCCGACTCCGTCGAGCAGCTTGACCAGATCCACCACCGGGGCGGCTGACCACGTAGTTTTGTTTTGTTTTTGTGCATTGTACATCTTTTTGTATAGGGGTGAACCATTTTTTTCTGTTCTGGTCCCCATTTCTGTAACTATTGTAACTTTTGATTTTATACTATACAATTTGGTTACTATTATATATGTTGCATTAATTGTATAGGTAAATGTACTTGCTTGTGTGCTACGTCGTAGACCACCTCACCTCCGAGTGTGCGGGGGGGGGGGGAAATGCAGACCACCACACCTTTGGGTGATTTTCGAGGACGAAAATTCCCAAGGTGGGGAGGATGTAATAACCCGAAAAAGCACGTCAAACGAGGACCTCGGGATCCGTGCCCTATTGGTCTTAGGTTTGACCATGAGATAGTTCATTGATGAACTTATGGTGAGATGAGCGAATGTGATGTGTGAACCAGTGTAGAAGAGTGGAGAGATAGAGGAGTGTGTAGAGTGGCATACACTGATGGGTGTGTATGTGCTCCACACCGAGAAAAGAGATAAGATAAAAAGGGTTGAAAACCCTAACTTTCATGTTTTGGTGGTTGAGAGAAGTAAAGAAGAGAGAGAAAGAGAGAGGAGTAAGAGAGGAGTTATTGTGGGTGATTGGAAGAAGGATTCAAGCATTAAAGAGGCCGGATTTGACGCAAGGAATCCGTTAGAAACCAAAGCTGGAACCCTAGCCTTCCAACCCTAGATTTGAAATCAACTTGAGATCTATTCAAGGTAAAATTTTTGTAAATAAGATGCATAGATTATAGGGGTTAAGTTGCAAGAAATGTGGGTTAAATCATAGGATAATGGCTTAGAAAATAGAAGAAAAGTATGGAAAAAGATTGGGAAGAACAAACTCGAAAGAGGTTTGAATCTGACAATTTCGATTAATCGAAATTGGGTTTCGATTAATCGAAATTGGCCAGGAAGTTGAAGAGTCAGAGGACCCCGATTTCGATTAATCGAATTGAATTTCGATTAATCGACTTTGGATTTCGATTAATCGATTTGGGAATCGATTAATCGACTGAGAACCTCCAAAGGGACCCTGTGGGTTAAAGGAAATGATTGAGGAAAAATCGACTAATCGAAATGGGATTCGATTAATCGATTTTGTTTTCGATTAATCGATTTGGAATCGATTAATGAAACTCAAGCTGTTGAACGAGGGTCTACTTTGCGAAAAAAAGGATTTCGATTAATCAAATTGGATTGATTAATCGAATGAAAACTCATCGTTCGAGCAGGAATTTGCTTTGCGAAGAAGAATTTCGATTAATCGAAATTGGATTGATTAATCGAATGAAAACTTCTATTCGAATCGAGAATGGACTTTGCGAAAAGGAGAATTTCGATTAATCGAAATTGCTTGATTAATCGATATTGACTTTTCGATTAATCGATTTTGGAAATCGATTAATCGAATCGATTCGATTAATCGATTTTGGAATCGATTAATCGTAGTAAACTATGTTGACTTTTGGTTTGACTTTAAGATTCTTGGGGATCTTATACCTTCTTTATTGCATCCTTTGTGATATGTTTCACCTGTGATATGGTACCATAGGTGATACGTGTGGACTAGTGCACAAGGAGTCACGTGGGACCTTGATGCATTGATCAAGTGAAGACTTGAGGTAGGGAACACCTTGAACATGTACTTTATTTTACAAGAGCATGTAGTGATATAGATTTCAATTCAATCATCTTTACCGCTAAAGAAGCGTGAAAAGCGTGTAAAAGCGTGATATTCATAAGAGTAAACGAATGAGCCATCCCCAGGGGATAAAGAAGTAAAGAGACAAGAGCATCAGGTGTGATGCAAGTAAATGGATACATCCCAGGGATGTATCCAAAGATTGAATCGTGTTTGATAGGGCCTAAGCGATATAAGATAGCACACTTACGGTGAATAACTATATGTAAGGCAATCGATATTTTGTTATTTGAGGTTTGATAGGTTACCCCACCGACGTGGCGGGATATCCACGATCGACGGCAGGATATCCGTGGACTGACGGGCGAAACCGTAGGCGGTGAGGCTTATCCAGACGTAAGCACACCCGTGGGTGTTGGTTGAGACAAGTGAAACCCGCCACCAATCCCAGGGGAAAGGGGCTTGGTACTACATGGTATTCTGTGGGAATACATTAAAAGCTTCTATATAGATGACGATGAAGGGTATCTCATCGGGGCTCGATGCTATATTGCTCGGGGATTACTTAAGTTGAAAGTTTAAGTTTTGCTTTAGGCCTTTTCAGCATTATTCATGAGTAAATGAAAACATAAGTAATCAATAGTAAAACGAAATGCTTTTTAACTGTTTCATTAACAATTGCATAGATACATCATGCATGGCATATCATAGAATACACCTGAATTACAATTTATATGTTCAACAGGTTTTGTTCCCTATTGAGCTAGGATGTAGCTCACCCTATAGACTATACGTCGCAGTCCACTATTAGCAATCGGGCTTCAGAGACGCCGATCCCATGAAGTCGGATCTTATGTGACGGTGACGAGTTGGAGCCACCTCCAGAGGACTTCTTCTAGAGGACTCCGCTGTGCCACTTTGAGGGATTTTACATAGAGTTTTGTACGGCTTGGTATGTCAAGCCTTGATTTTGTGAAAACCATGTATATAAGGTTTTGGATTATTCTTTTGGAACGAACCATCCGTGATGATTTCCATCATCGATGGTTCGGATCGGTTCTCCATTCATGTAGGGGCATGAGGGTAGAACTGTCTTTTGGGAAAGTTAATTAATATAGATTTAAATTCCGCAATTTCATTTATAGTACTTTTGATGCTTGATATACCAGTGTTCCGTGCTTAGCTAAGGGCATGGTCAAGATGATCGTGCTGATGGCACGGGTTTCGGGGTGACGAAATCCGGGCTGTCACATGGCATGCCTTGCCATAAACCAGTCTGAAAGGGGACATCCCTATAGGAGTCTTGTAGGCAGTTCTGTATGCCCACAAAGCATCATTAAGCTTAAAGGACCAGTCCTTTCTGTCCTTCTTCACAGTTTTTTCCAAAATGTGTTTGATCTCTCTATTTGAAATCTCCACACATCCCTTTGGTTTGTGGATGATAGAGTGGCTACTCGTGAGTGAGTGAGTACTTTTTAATAGAGAGTCAAGCGCTGTAAAAAGTGGCTTCCCCATCACTAATGATGGCTGGGGAATCCAAATCGGAAAAATGTGGTCTTTGAGGAATCTTAAAACCACTTTGTGATCATTGATTTGGTAGCTATGGCCTCAATCCACTTGGAGACATAATCCACTACCAAGATGAAATTGTTTCCATTAGAAGGGGAAAGGGCCCATAAAATCTATGCCCCAAACATCAAACAACTCAACTACCAGATTGGCAGGGGCATTGAGTTTCTTTTGGAAATCTTGCCATTTTGGCGATTGCAAGATTTACTTGTAAAGGCATCTTTAAAGATTGTGGGCCAAGCAGAATTTTTAGACTGCTTTATTTATTGCTAATTGAAATGGCCTCCACAGCCCTGCTCATGACACATTGACAATATGCTGGAATTCATGGTCCCGGACACACTTTACGATCACTTGGTTCAGCATACAATTCTTGAATAGATAAGGATCTTCCCAAATGAAATGTTTAACTTATGAGAAGAAAAGATCTTTATCCATTCTATTCCAATGTTGAGGAATCGTCCAATAGCCAAGAAGTTGACTATGTTTGCAAACCAAGGATCGTGGGTATTGATGGCAAAAGTTGCTCATCGTGAAATGATTCATTAATGGGTAAGCTATCATCCTCAAGATTGAGAATTCGGATAAGTGATCACCACCACATTCTCCACTCCTTTCTTATCCTTAATCAGAGATCAAACTCGTAATAGGAGGATCCACTGATTAATCTGGCTTGAGTATCCTTCTTAGACGAAGGTACTTTAGGCGAGTGGTCAAGAATACCACAATTTGTGAACCTAAAACATAAGGCTGAATTTTTCCAATGCAAACACAATGGCCATGCAGCTCTTTCTCGCTTGTTGTGTAGTTGAACTGGGCATCTATCATGGATCTGGCATAAGCTATGACATGGGGAAGCTTATCCTTTCTGCCCTAGACAGCTCCTAGGGCATAGTCTGATGCATCACACATCGGCTCAAAGGGCGAATAGTCGGGGACGCAAGATGGGAGCTGAAATCGAGACATTTCTTAAGGACCTCAAAGGCTGTCATGCATTCATTAGTAAACACAAAAGGAACATCTTGACACAAGAAATGACAGAGTGGCTTGGAAATTTTATCAAATCTTTGATGAACCTCCTATAAAATCCTGCATGCCCTAAGAAACTTGATTTGCTTATTACGGGAGGAGGCAAATGTGCAATTAGATCAATTTTGCTTGGTCCACCTCTATGCCTTTATGGGAGACCACATGTCCTAGGACAATGCCTTGGTGACCATAAAATGACTCTTTTCCCAAATTTTAGAACCAAATTGGTTTCTTCACATCTTTGCAACACCAACTTGAGGTGGTGTAAGCATTGGGAAAAGTCTCCATAAATTGAAAAGTCATCCATGAAGATCTCCATGAATTGATCAATCATGTCGTAAAAGATGGCATACATGCATCTTTGAAAAGTAGCAGCGGCATTGCACAGACCAAAGTCCATCCTCCTATAGGCACAAGTGCCAAAGGGGCAGGTGAAGGTGGCCTTCTCTTGGTCCTGTGGGTACACAGGATCTGTTGTAACAGTAGTACCCACCAAGGAAGCAGTAGTAAGCGTTGCCTGCAAGCTTAGCAAGGAGTTGGACAATGAAGGGGAGGGGGAAATGGCCTTTCCTTGTCGTGGTATTTAATTTTCTGTAGTGTATGCGGACCCTCCATGCAGTTGTTTGTCCTGTGGACATAAGTTTACCAGATTCACTGCTACAAAGATGATCTAGATTTCTTAGGCACCACCGTGGGTGCTACCCAAGCAGAATCAAAATGGGGTAAATGACCCCAAAGATCTAGCAAACTTGACAACTTCCTTCATTACCACTTCATGTGAGGATTCAACCTTCTTTGCATTTCTCTAGAAGGCTTGGCATCCTCTTCCGTGGATCTTATGCATGCATACAGGGTTTATTCCTCCTAAATCAGCAATGGTCCACCAATTGCTTTCTTGTCTGCTTTTAGAACTACCAATGCTCCTCCTCTTCTTGCTCCTTTGTAAGGGAGGAAGAAATAATCAGTAGTGTTTGATGATCTCCCAAAACACATATTTCAGATTTTGGGGAGCCGTTTGAGTTCCAATTGTGTGTGAGAGAAAGAGGGCAAAGAAAGGTACCTTGGTAACTTGTGGAAGAGGGAGAGGAGCAGTCTCCAAGAGAGAGAACTTGATGATCAAGGTGAGTGCCTTGCACAAAGTGCACTCCGTTGAATTTGATCTCCTTTTCCTTCTTTCTCTGGATCCCCAATCATTTTTAAATTGTGGTGGAGTCTTTACCTTGCAGTAAATGTTTGTAAAGACTCCTCCACCAAATTTCATCAATGATGTCAACATGGAAACATTCCTCACAGAATTGAGGTTGAGTAACAAGATTATACACATTCAATTTAACTTTCATATTTCCAAAAGACACCTCCATGATGCCGCACTGCATTGAATGCATGCATTAGTCAGAGCTGTGAATGGTCTTCCTGTAATGACAGTGGATGGCAAAGGGTACTTTTGGTTGGTTCCATGTCCAACACCAAAAAGTCAGGTAGAAAAACTTGTCTACTCCTACCAAAACATCTTCAATCAACCCCATAGGTTTCCTTTCAGATCTAGTCAGTAATACACCACTTGAGTGGGTTTCAATTCTCCCAAACCTAGCTTCTCATAGATGTAATAGGGAAGCAGTTGACACTAGCACCCAGATCTAGCAAGGCTTTCTCATGGTGTGCTCCCCAATGATGCAGGGATTGTGGGGATTCGAGGTCTTGCATCTTAGGTGGTGTTGCAATTGATAGCACTTGGTTGATTTTCTCCACAAGAAAGGCCTTCTTGGATAAATGTATCCTAGATTGCCTTTTGTGGGTGCATACCTCTTTGAGAAATTTTGCATAAGCGAGGACTGTTTGATTACATCAAGCGGTAGATTAATTTTAACTTGCTTGAATGTCTCCATCATTTCCTCAATTTTTGTGTTTCCTTTGTCAAAAGGAGAAACCGACTTCATTGCATGGGGAAATGGGAGGTGAGGAACAAATTTCTCCTCCTCATCTTTTTCAACAATTTTGTTATTTTTACATTTTTCATTTTTTGAATTTTCGATGTAAATCAATGCCATATTGCTATCCAAATTTGTTGTTCTGCACTTGTTCTTCATCTTTTACTCTTCACTACCTTTCGTGTTGTTTATTATTCTTCCACTTCTCAAAGTAGTCATGCTTTGATTTCCTCATGGCCATTTGAGGATTCTCCAACCATGAACTGTCCCTTAGGATTGTTCACAGTTGGTAGGTAGTTTACCCTCTTCTCTCTTAGCCAATGAATTTGAGAGTTGGCCCGAGTTTCTTCAATTTTTTAATGCTCGACGTGAAGGTTCACCGAGACAGTTCCAAGATTTTGAAGTGAACTCAAGACCGCTCTTCAAAGGTCGAGGGGATCTAGGAGGCGGTGGTGCAGATCGCATGGCTTGTTGTTGGTTAGTCTGAAAATTTGATTTATTATAAAAATTCCGATATGGTGAAAGGTGTTTGAAAGGTAATTGATTTTTGTCTGCTTTGTTGGGGTAATTTCCGATTCCACGAGATTAGGATGAGATCTCCATGGGTAGTCATTCGATTGCATCATCCCCATAAGAAGCATGAGCTTGTTCCATCATGAGTTCGGAAATTGTGATGCGAAGGACATTGATCAATGGAATGAGTGGGGGGGCATATCGGACATGCCTCCTCTACTCTTGACCCATTTGGAGCTTTAAATGAGTCCATCTATCAAATTTTGTGGTCAAATTATCCACTTTCCTTTCCAGCTCATTGACTTCATAAACTTTCCTCTTGTGAATTGGGGATTATTCATCCTAGCTGGATTCTCGGTGTCCCTTGGCGTAGATTCTGCTGGTTGAATTTTCTCCAATCACCTCAAAGAGGTCCCAAACCTCTTCAATCGCAAGTAGGTACCTCCACAAGAGGCATCCACCATGTTCTTGCCCTTCCGATCGTTCCTTGATAGAAGCTTTGAACCACCGCCATTTAGGAATTTGATGGTGAGGGCATTGCCTTATCAGCTTCTTTAAACCTTTCCCATGCTTCATGGAAAGTTTTTGAGTTTTGGGAGAAAGAGATGATGCTTTGTCTCAGCTATTGGTTTTAGTCATTGGGAAATATTTTGACAAAATTGACATTGCAAATCATTCCATGATGTGATGTCTTTGGTGCTAACATAGATAACCATGCTCTAGCTTTGTCCTTTAATGAAAAAGGAAAGAGCCTAAGCTTGGCCTCTTGACCCCAGTCGACTATGTTAAATGTTGTGCATAAAGCCGAAATTCATCAATGTGTTTGTAAGGGTCTTCCTTACTCAATCCATGGAATGAAGGCAACATTTGGATGGTGGAGGACTTAATTTCATAATTTCTCCACTGTGGGAAATTGAATGCAAAATGGGGAATTATAAGCACCAGGCAAAAGTAGTCTCTTAACAATCTCGTTTCTTCACCCATTTCAGCAGATGTCCGTGATGTATGTCGGTTTGCTTTAGAGTCTTTCAACTTCAATTTAATTGAGAATCTCAGATTATGATTGAGGGTTCTCTGCCAAACATACAACTCGAGAGAGTTTGGTACAAGAAACTGCTCTATTTAAGAACTTTCCTTTCCTTTTACATACTGCACGCATAAAAATAACAACAAAATTAATAAATGACTAACAAAAGAGTGGCGGACATTTATTCAAATAACTAGTAGGCAAAGAATAAAACTCGTAAAAATAAAAAAATAAAAATTTCAAAGATAAACAGTTTTCTATACAAAATCAGAGACATTTAATCAAGCACTTGGAATGCAAAGTGTGTTTAAAGCAAAATTAAAATAAAAATCAAATCTACAAAATAGAAAAACTTAGGTCTACCAATTTTAAAATCTATTCCCGGCGCCAAAAAACTTGTTGTCGCTCCAAGTGTGCCATAATTGTGTGCATTATGAATCAAAAATTAAAGAATTAAAGAATGCTAGGTTATATGGATGTTAACTTATGAAAGGGATATCACATTGGGGCTAACAACGCCTGCAAGATCAGCCAATTGTAGCAAGTTTTAAATGTAAGTGAGTAAAAGATCGTCCAGGAATTGATTTAAAATTTAAGATAAACCTGATCATGCTACGATGATCTCGCTCTATAATTATCTAAAAAGAATAGATAAAAGAGAGTGTTGGATTGTGTCACATTTAACTATAAGCAAATAAAGAAAAGAACTAACTACATGATCCAGATCCGAGTTGGGGAGGTGTTTAAAATAAGACAAATGCGAAATAATAGCTTCATGTACTTTAGCCTCGAATTTTAATGGAGAATCAGTAGTTCAACAGAAAGCAGATTCAATCTTCATCCGCTACCAAAGAGGATGTAAGAGAAATAAATCCAATTAAGGAATAGGTTTAGACTTATGGCGTGATCATCCCACTTAAATGGTCACGAGACACTGCCTAGTGGCCTATTCTTTAGTTCGAACATGAACATCATCAGAAATGCTAGAATTAGGTTACCAACGCTAATTGCATTGGGGTGATGAATTAAGGAAGTTGCATGCGGATGAGTGAATCTAAAGAAGTCTAATGCACTAAGGTGATCATTCGTAACCCTCGACATGACTCCAATGGAGAAGACACAAATTCTGACAACCTTTTAAAATCCAAAATTACAATTACGAGCACGGCTTTAGAGAGCCCTCGGACTTACGATCTCGAGCTTCTCGAGAGCCCTCGGACTTCTGATCTTGAATCCGAACTTGGAAGTACAAATCACTCACAATGGCTCTCAAAGGTAAACTACAAGAAGGGATTACAGGGGTTCATATAAGCTATCCGACCGAATGAGGGAAACAGAGATGAAAACTCTAAAACTGGATACCCAAATTGGGCAAATGGTTCGTCTATTTATAGTTTTCCTAAGTCCACATGTGTATCAACCAATAGGAGTCGAGCACCGTGATCCCGAGATCTATTCGCCAATCGAATCGCTTGATCCGTTCACCAATCAGAAACAGAGGCATCAATTACATTATGCTTTTTGAAATTGCTTTGAGCTCGGAAGTTCCCGCCAGTAATTTAACTTTGGGCGCTCACATGGGTTGGAATATGCCTTCGGATCTTGATTGGAACCTTCCGGAATATTTCTGGTCTTTTGATTGCATTAGGCGTGCAAAGTTTCTGAAATACCCTTGGACGATGCAAATCCCGAATGCCATTTCACATAGTTTAAGGGCTTTTTCATAAAGTAGTTACAGTTTCTAGAAGTTCCCGCCAAGTAATTTCATCTTTGGGAGTTCACATGGGGTGGAATATGCCTTTGGTTCGTGCTAATCTTCCTAATGTCTCGGGCTTTTCAATGCAATGGGGCTGACTGATTACTAAATTGCCCTTGTTAAAGCTGCGAATCTCCAGAATACCTTTTCGCAGAGTTCAGGGGCCTTTTCGCAAAGTTCAATGACTTCTGAAGCTCTGTTCGCAAAGTTCAATCTTCTTTTCGAGGAGTGTTTTCTTCTTTTCGCAAAGTTCAAGGTTCTTTACGAAAAGTGCAAGTTCTTTGCGAATAGTAGAAGTTCTTTGCGAATTGAACTCTAGGCTCCCATTCTTCTTTGCGAATAGTAGAAGTTCTTTGCGAATTTAACTCTAGGCTCCCATTCTTCTTTGCGAATAGTAGGAGTTCTTTGCGAATGGCTTTCTCTCTTGCTTCAGGTCTTTGTCTGCTCTTTTAGACCCTCTTTAGCCATTGCTGAGGCTGTTTCTTCACTCCTTCTTTAAACTTGACATGAGCTGTCAGCTTTTTGATCTTTTTGGGATGCTTTTCAGATTTGGACCTGTTTGATTGGTTAGCTGTAAAATGCACACTAAAGCACTTATTTAGTCTTCCCAAGGGTCTTTCAAGGCTCATGTTTAGGGGTGAAAAATGGTATTTTTCACTACTTAACACCCCACCATCATCATTATCGCTGCCGCAACTTTTGGCCCAATATTCTCTTGATTCGTCGATTTTTAAAAATTTTCCAATTTGATAAATTTTTACCACTTTAATACATGCTTTATTCAGATCTGGTGTTGGTTTTTATGACTATATATTATTAATCCATGTGAAATATTAATTCATTTTTTTTATTATTTTAAAAGACATCTTTTTTAATTTTGAATTAAATTAACATATACCCTTTTATAATATTTTTATATAATATAATGACAAATTTCGTTTTCGGTAATTTTTTGGTTGGGGGTCCTTTCGATACATTTCGGTACATTTCGGAAAAAGTTTGAGAAAGTTTTGGAGATTAAAATTATACTTAATATTTTTTTTTTAAAATTACTACAATATATACTAAATTACTAATATATTTTAAAAATAAATAAATAAATAAATAAATATTTTAAAAAAATATATCGAAATTTCTAAAATTTCGCCGAAAAATATCGAAAAGTATTGAAATTTTTCTAAAATTTTTGTTTGACCTCATTTGCAATTTGCAAAATTTATCAGTAATATATATATACTTTTTATGAATAATCACACTTGAAATATGGACTATAATCTCATGACCCAACTATTATAGGTTGTTGGATATTTTAAAGGTTTAAAAAAAGCTTTTGAAATTAAGATTTGTCCCACATCGTGTAAACTCTTTTTGGGTTTAGCTTATATGAAGACTTATAGCCTGACCCAGGGGGCATCGAATTTTATAGCTTCCACCACCATGCAACCCATCATCACACGGGCGTGCCGAAACCAAGCCAAGTCGGGTAATGCAAAACGCGTGTATGTGGCGTGGCGATCTGAATTTAATTGAACTTTTGAACAAGTGTGTAACCGTCCCATTTGAATTTTAAATCATTCAGTTTAAACGGATATGTCTTATCCGACTGTTCAGTTATATGCAATGGATATGTCCGTTCGGTTACACTTGTTTTATCTATAAAAGGGCCCCAAGACCCCTTATTTTATACACTGCATATTTTCGCAAATTTCTTCTACGCGAGTTTAAGCTTTTTCCTTCTCAGAGTTTCGCTTTAGTTTTTGGTGTTCTGGTTGCGTGATCAGATTCACCAAATCTGATCACACGGATATGCTCCCGGTTCATTGTATCCTGGAACCGATTTGCCGGTAACCTATTGGTGACCACTAGATCATAGTGATAGGGGCAAATCTTGGTTTAAAGACAATGATATTTAACGTGCCTTGAACCGGATCAGCGTATATTTTAATTCCGATCTTTATCTTTTTTTGCAACCTGAACCTATTGTACTAACAATTTTAAATCGAGATGGCCCATATCCAGGCTTCGACTTCTTCCTTACTAACCGACAAAATCCATCCCGCACTGCCCAACAACATCCACAAGTTGGACAGTTTTGATGGTTCTAACTTCAAACGGTGGCAACAGAAATTACACTTTCTGTTGACTGCACTGAAAGTTGTGTACATTATCACAAATTCGTGCTCAACTGTTACCGAATCATCAACACTCAATGAAGGCCGAAAAAAGCAGAAATGGGAAGAAGACGACTATATATGCAAGGGCTGCATTCTAAATGCATTGTCAGATTCGTTGTTCAACGATACCGCACCTACAACACTTCAAGGAACTCGAAGCACTTTTCAAAAGAAGTACAAAACAAAAGATGCAGGATATAATTCTTACATTATCAGTCAATTTTTTAATTTTAAGATGGTCGATGATAAACCTATTCTTAGCTAAGTGCATGATTTTCAAGTAGTTATAAATTATATGATTGCTAATGGTTCTCATTTTAATGAGGATTTTCTGGTTGGTGCGGTAATCGCCAAGTTGCCTCCACCATGGAAAGATTACCAAAAAATCCTTAAGCGTAATAATGAGAAAATTTCTATGGAAGATCTTCTTCTTCATTTACGTATTGAGGAAGAATCCCGAGTTAGGGACAAAACAGAAGATTACATTGATATGACATCAAAGGCACACTTGGTTGAGTCTAAGTTTGTTAGTGGACCGTTCAAAAAGAGGAAGAGAGGATATTCTCATTCCAAGGAGAATACGAAATTTGCCAAGGAGAATAAGACCATGGTACCGAAGAATGGTGGTTGCTACCACTGTGGGAAACCCGGACATTTCAAACGGGATTGTCGCCTCTTCAAAAATTTGAAGAATCAAGCGAATGCAGTGGAAGTGCAAAACAACTTTGTAGCCGTTTTTTCAGAAGTCAATCTGATTGGTGACATCAATGAATGGTGGATCGACACCGGTGCCACAAAACATGTATGTAATAATCGTGATATGTTTGGGACGTATGACAAAGCTGATGATGATCAAGATCTCTTCATGGGGAACTCATCTACGGCAAAGATCATAGGACGTAGACAAATGAAATTAAATTTCACATCCGGAAAGGTCGTTACACTTACTGATGTGCTCCATGTACCCGATATCTTCAAGAATCTCGTTTCGGGTGGTTTATTGATCAAACATGGTTTCAAACTTGTATTTGAATTGGATAAGTTTATCTTATCCAAGAATGGTGAATTTGTTGGAAAAGGATATGTCATGGGAGACATGTTCAAACTCAATGTAACTGATTCAATCAATAAAATATATCCTTCTTTTTACTCGGTCTCTCTTTCTAATTTATGGCATTATAGATTAGGACATGTTAATTGTAGGTCTATGAAATGCACGGCTAACTTAGAGTTAATTCCAAAACACGAATATTTTGATAGTAGTGCTTGTAGTATATGTGCTAAGACTAAAATTACTAGAAAACCTTTTCCTAGTGTTATTAGAAATTCATATTTATTAGATTTAATACATAGTGATAATTGTGATTTAAACAATATTCCTACTAGAGGAGGAAAATGATATTTTATTACTTTTATAGATATTTTTCGAAATATGCTCATTTATATTTATTAAATATTAAAAATAAGGCTTTTGAAAAATTTAAGATTTATAAAGCATTAGTAGAAAATCAATTAAAGAAAAAAATAAAAGTCATTAGATCTGATCAAGGTGGAGAATACATGTCAAATGAATTCTTTGATTTCTGTGAAATTCATGGAATTCGTCATGAGGTGACAGCTCCTTATACGCTACAACAAAACGGAGTTGTCGAAAGAAAAAATAGAACATTAGTAGAAATGACTAATGCAATATTAGTTAATGCTAATTCGATTAAAATTTATGGGGTGAAGCTTTGTTAACTACTACTCATATTTTGAATAGAATTCCATATAAGAAAAGTTTAATTACAGTATGAACTTTGGAAGAATCAAAAACTTAGTCTAACCTATTTTAAAGTGCAGTGTAGGGCACTTGTTAGATTAGTAGATCCTAAAAGACCTAAGATAGGGATTAGATCTATTGAGTGTGCATTTATTGGGTATGCACAAAATAGTAAAGCTTATAGATTTCTAGTTATGGAATCTAATGATAACATCGAAAAATACTATAATAGAATATAGAGATGTTATATTCTATGAATCTAAGTTCACTATTCTAACTAATAAATTAAATATTGAAAGTAAAACTTATGAAGATGGAGAATTTTCAAAATCTAAAGAAGTTATTGAATCTTTAAGTGATGAAGAGGTTATCCTTGAACCTCGAAGTAAACGGCGTCAACGATTTGAAACTAGTCTTTCAAAAGACTATTATATCTATTTGATTGAAGGAAATAGGACCAATAGTACTAAGAAATATTTGTGTCTAAATGTAGACGATGATCCTATCACTTTTAACGCATAATGAAATCTAGAGATAGTGCTTTTTGGAAAGAAGCTATCAATGATAAAATTGATTCAATAATGGGAAACAAAACATAGAAATTAGTAGACTTATCAGAAGGATCTAAATCCATAGGATGTAGATGGATATTTAAAAGAAAACTTAGAATAGATGAAACTATAGAAAAATTTAAGGCAAGATTGGTTGCCAAAGGATATAGACAAAAGGAAGGTGTTGATTATTTTGACACCTACGCATTGCTGCTAGAATTTCGACTATAAGACTTTTAATTGCCTTAGCTTCTATACATAAGTTACAAATTCATCAAATGGATGTTAAAATCGCTTTTTTAAATAGTGATTTAAAAGAAGAGGTCTATATAAAACAATCAGAAGGATTTGTTCTACCTGGACAAAAAAAGAAAGTCTGTAAACTTATTAATTCTCTATATGGGCTAAAACAAGTACCAAAAGGTATGAAAATTTGATAATACTATTACCAATTTTGGATTCAAAACTAATGAAGCCGACAAATGTATGTATTATAAATTTTCTCATAATAATGGTGTTATTATATGTCTTTATATAAATGATTTACTTATTTTTGAAACTAATTTAGAAGTTATTTTAGAAACTAAAAACTTCTTAAGTTCATCTTTAACATGAAGGATATGGGTCAAGCAAATGTAATTTTGGGAATCAAAATTTTAAGAAATGAAAATACATTAACTTTAACTCAATCTCATTATGTTGAAAAGATTTTAAAAGATTTAATTATTTTGATTTAAAATCGCCAATACACATTTAGATATTAATCTTAAATTGACTAAAATTATACAACAAATTAGAATATGCAAAGGTTATTGATATCCTTATGTATGCAATGCAAGTTGGATATCTAGTTCAAAAGAATCAAAGTCTACAAGTGGATGAATATTCACTTTTGGAGGTGCAATCTCATAGGGATCAAAGAAGTAGACTTGCATCGCACATTCCACTATGGAATCATAATTCATTTCCTTAGCGGCAAGTGGAAAAGAAGCATAATGGTTAAGGAATTTACTACTAGAAATTCCAATTATGATTAAATAATTGCCACCTATCTCTATACATTGTGATAGTGAAGCAACACTATCAAAGACTTATAGTCAAGCGTATAATAGAAAAAATAGACACATTGGTTTAAGACATAGCTATGTAAAACAATTATTTAGAGATGGAGTAATCTCAATAATTGGGGCCGGTCTAGAAAACACATGGGATCTGCATTTACTAAAAGCCTTGGCGAGATGAGCTTAATAAAACTTCAATAGGGATGAGTTTAAAGCCATTAAACCTAAATACCACTTATGATAGGAACCTTACCTAATATTTGTTTAATCAATGTTTAGGTTCAAAGGGAAAATAAGTCAAACTGCGATGACCTAAATGACACTACATTGATGTGGAGTCACCCACACCGGAGTCACCTACGCATCGATCGATAGTGTCCGAGAGTCAATTGTGCACAAACCCCTAATTTTGGTTGACACGAGTACGCACGAATTACTCGAGCCGAGTGCAACTGAGCCATTAGTGTCACTTGATTTGATCACACATGAGTCGCTAGTGTCAATAGATCCCACTAAATGTGAGTCGTTAGTGTCGCATGCACACGAGAGTATCAAGTCAGTTACATGTGAGTCACATGCACATCATAGTCCCGAGCTGCATACCCCTTCACATTCAGTCTTATTGTGAGTCAACTTTTGAGTCTCATTCCACATTGCATGCGAAATTAAGCGAAGATTAATTCAAGCTACAATCAATCCGATTATCTCGCTAATATTCTAAGGCGTTTCAAAGAATATAAGGTGGGTGATCCTTCTGAGCTCAACCCCACCTCCATGCAATCCTTTCCAAAGCCCCTCGGTCACAATCTCAACCCGACTTTCTGGTGATACCCTTTCCTCCCCAAGCAAGCAGAGAAAAGAGGTAATTGAGGATGATTAGATGATCCGGTTTATGAGATGAAAAGGGTTAATACGTCGACTACCGAGAGTGCATGGGCCAGTCATGGCAGAGTTTGCCGCTTGAGTTCTCGTATTCTCGACCGATATTGCGATCACACTTCATCGGGGATGAATTCCTTCGGGTTCGGGAGAGTTGATGAGAAGCTTCAAAAATATTTGATAGAGTGGGTTGGCAACCCTAGTTACTTGATTCATCAAGGAGAGGTTTACCGAGTGTCGTCCCTACAATCATCCAAGATGAGGATCATACGTCACCGGGAGCTTAAATTGTTTGGGTTAGTTGCAAGGAGTTCCACCGCAGAGTTCGATACACTTGATCAAGATTATCATGTGCGTGTTTCATCGGTGATGAAACGCTTTTGAGTAGAGGAGAATGGAACGCCAAGTTGGGAGCCTTGGATTTAGGGCCACAACAGATTTTTGGCGTCGGAAGAAGCGAGAGGAAGCCCAGTCGTAGCCTCAGAGGAGAAACGGATACCAACGTGAGGAAAAAACAATGCCGCGAACCCTCGCTCGGCGATCACTTAAACTCGTTCAAGCAAGCTACTGACGATTAATTTTGACGGATTTTATGCGAAACTTCCCTTTTGTGTTTTATTAGTATTAGAACTCTTTATTTGAACTTAATTATTGGTGGCCTATATATTGAAGCTTGTAAAGATTTTAATTAGTTGATTGATTATTGAATGCTTTTATGCTTAAGTAATCTTTGCCTGAGATGGGTTTGGTGTGAGACCAAGGGAGTGATTCCCATATATCTTCTGATTTATTATCTTCAACTTGCGTGATCTCTTATATTTGCTATCTTTCGATCTGTGTTTACTTCTCTAAACCATAGCCTAATTGTTTCCTTTCAAATCCAAAACCCTAAACCCTTTTGAAACCTTAAACCACACAAAGACAACACCCGTTCCAAAACCATAAACCGATCTAAACCCATAAGCCCTTTAAAAACCATAAATCCCTTCTACAGCCCAATTTGGAATCCGTGAATCTACATCGGATCGAAGACGAGCGCCTAAGCCTGGAAAAGCTAGAGTTCTATCTCTAGGCCAATCTTGCCCCGACTCGAAAAGTACTTGCGCATTGGACTTGACCCTACCTGGATCTCGTGTGATCTACCAACCTGAATTCTCTGAACCCTAAGGTATTTAAGATAGTTTTGAGATTAAACTTGATTTAATTTCATTAATTTCGGCAAAATCTGCATAAAAATCATATTCCGCATTTTATGGTCGTTGTCCCGCGTCAGAAACCCTAGTTAATGTTGTTGCCAAGTGTGGATTTTCCCAATCCATTTAACTAGTTAAGCGTAGGCTCAAATTAGGAATCTTGCTTAATCATTGTGGAGACGATACTCGTTATACAATCTCGTACTACGATCGATTCAATCGTAGTACGGGATTGTATAACGAGTATCGTCTCCACGGTGATTAAGCAAGATTCCTAATTCGTAATCGATCATAGTACGGGATTGTATATGATATCATCCCCACAGTGATTAAGCAAGATTCCTAATTTGAGCCTACACTTAACTAGCTAAACGGATTGGGATTGAATTTAGAACAAAATTATGCTACGAAAATAAATTGTGAAGGGTAAAGAAAACTTGGTTAAGAGGGATTCCGCCGCAACGAATCAACACTTGGCAAAAGCATTAACTGGGATTTCGATAAGCACACATACAAGAATTGGGGCAAAATAACATTGATTCCTCACAAACGAGACACTATCCCATGGTCTTGGTCCAACTCAAGGGATTGCAAGCAATAACCTAGCCATGGTTAAGCATGGGTTACGTGCCTCGCAATCTCTGTCTCCGTTTAGTCAATCGTAGACGGGCATCGCGAATATCTCAATTAGACAATCACTTGGTCATGGTCAAACACAAGAGATTGCCCTAGCAAATCCCCAAATCTCACTATCTCTATCCAATGGTCAATTCTAGAAATAGCAAAATAAGGAAACAAGCTCATATAACAAGAATAGGAATAAAAATCACTACAATAATAGGAATGGAAATCAAAATATATGAGGGAATCAAGTGTTTAATCCCAAGCATTAGGTATAAATGATAAAAGAAATAAAACCCTAATCATCTACGATCGCGAAGGCTTCATTGAAGCCTTGGAACAAACGGAACTAGCCTGCCATGATCAACCGGGAGATCGGAAGAGTGGTCGTCATCTTCTTCTCCGATGAGCTTTCGTTCCGTCACCAGACGACTCCTATTAGAAATTAAGTGCAACAACGAAATTGTTGTTTTAAACTATCTAATCTAGAGCAATTGTGTTAACAAAAATGATTAATTTACAAACTCCATCAAAACTGCAAGTCTATGTCTCTCCACTATAAACCCTAAACCTAAACCCTCACATCAAGCCTAATCCCTCGGGTCAAGTTGGTTTCAGAGAATTGCAAAGGCTAGGAGGTTGCTAGCATCAGCATCTCTACTAATGTCAGCATGAAGTCAACCTTTGAAAATAATTATCTTAAAGAGCATATTTTTTATGATTTTTATGAGAATTTTTTACACCATTTGAGGTCTTTTTATCAAAATTTTCAATTCTTTTAAAAGTGCCTTGAATTTTCTAACATCTCTTGATCGATGCCTTCCAACCACCTAATCAAAAAGTCCCCTGATATAGTTGATCAATTTTGAATGGGGTTTCATGCATGGTATTCATTTTCTGATCAAATGGCTGATCGTGGAGTTTTTAAATAGCCTTTGGATACGACCTTACATGTATGTGTACTCGTATGGGGCTTGCCTATATCTGATCTCTTCTACGGTTAATAGGCTACTACAAGGTAATAATGGGTCATATTTCACCTTTTCCTAAGGTTAAAGATCGAGTTGTTTTTTTGTGCATCAATCTGTGAATGCTTGGGCTAGTTCCTCCCCGTTATGACTTTCTGAGTTTCTAGATCAGTTTGTTGAGCAATTTGTACTTATTTTGGCTTAACCTATGGAAAAGCTTTTGGTGCTCGATGATAGTATGCGTTTTGATACTTGATTCTATTAAGGAAGATGACCTGCACATTAGTTATAGTGATTCTAACTTCCATTTGTTTACGTTGTGGAGATATTTTCGTGATCAATTGAGGGTTTAAAGCAGCTATTTTGTTTTTGCTGCTGAAAAATTGCTCTATTTTTGTTGTTCATCAGCTTTGGCACCCATTTTGGAGGTTCTTTTAGAAGACATTTAGTTGTTGGTGGTTCGAATTTAGTGATCCAAATCTGTTGAATCTTTTCAGTGTATTTGATTGGGTATTATTTATCCTTATGTTTGGAGTTTACTTTTTTTGATTGCACATAAACAATTGTAGCTCAAGGATCAAAATTTCGAGCTGAATTTCGGTTTGGGCATGACCAAACCAAAATCCAAATCCCCAAAATATAGAAATGCCCGATAATTTGGATTTGAAATTTTGATCCTTGGTGTCACTCCCAAGGCTTGACCATTTGGATAGAAAAAGATTTACTGGAGCACCACCACTAACGCTCAACCTAATACCAGCTCTTTAACTCTTTAAGCTTTATATATACATACACACACACACACATATATATATATATATATATATATATATATATATATATATATATATATATATATATATATATATGGGAGACAGTTTCTTCCTCCATGGGAGGATGCTCAAGTGTCCTCCAAGATGTCATGGAGCACGAGGGGATGGGGATCAATTTTTTTTAAAAAAGTTTTAAGTTCTTTTAAGGCTTCCATCAAAGTTTGACTGATTTCAACAGTTCGGATTTCAAGACTACAAAAATACATAGTGAAGTTGAGTTTTCAAAATTTTTTATTTTAGATATGATCTTAGCCATTTGTATTGTGTGCCATCATTTTGGTGTCCATTTGCCAATTGGAGGTTTTCCCTATCTGGAGGAAAACCCTTTTCCTGTATATATATATATATGGAATATGGCACCCTAGGGCGTGGTTGTAGGGTTTGATCCTCACGACGTGGTCTATTTGGGCTGCCACGTGACACTCAAATCCCAAAATGACACTTGTTCCACCTAGGATCCACCCATCCCCTTAGGGTTTTAGAAAAATAAATAAATTCTAAACTTTTTGCCCTTCAAAGCACGGGTCAAATATGGTTCCCCAACAAAAATAGTGCATTGTTTTTTTCAACTTTGACCCAATATTCAAGGGTAGAAAAAACAAATTTTTGAAAGAAAAAAACAAATAGATGACACTAGATCTACTTTGGACAAGCTGCGTGGCACCCTATATTTCGTTGGTGGCCATGTGGCGCCGGTGACCACGTCCCTAGGATTCAACCCTACAACCACGTCAGAGGGAACAGGCTTCCTATTATATATATATATATATATATACACACACACACACACACACACACACATGCAGGTGGGTATTCAAATTAACTAATTAGATTCTAATCTGGTCATAACCCATAGTCTAAATACAATACATTAAGCATTCTTCAAAATTGCCCTAGAAAATATAATATTATCTGGGCCAACTTGACAAATCTAGCTCGGTTTCTAGCTACAAATATGGTTATTAATTAGGGTTTCTTTGCATACATGTAACTGGTTTTTTTCTCTCTATCTATCTAATTTCAAAATACAAAAAACTAAGGAATCGATAAAATAAATAAATAAGAAAAAAAGAGACCGAGAAAGAGGGAAGGGATTGGGAAGTGGAACCCTAACCTTGTGAAAGGGGCCGACCCTTTGTTCTCCAGCGTACGATTTGAAGTTCCTCATAACCATCTCCTTGATGAAGAGACGAGGTCTCCGAGATCCGCAATTCGAATCGGAGACCGTTGATGCCGTCGTAAAACCATCCGAATCCATCGAAACATCCATGATTTTTTCAGCAACAAACCAATTGGGAGATGAGTCAGAATAAAGAGAAAATTTGCATCTTAAGGCAAACGAAACAACCTCTCTCTCTTTCTCTCTCTCTCTCTCTCTGACGCGCGGGAAAGTTGAAATAGGAGGCGGCACTTTGAAATCCCCCGTGTTTTAAAAAGGCAAATGTTCTTGAACAGATTTTGTGCGCATAAATATCCGTGGATCTAAACCATTTTGCAGGAGGGAGAATGATCCAACGGCCCCACCATCATCATTATCGCTGCCGCAACTTTTGGCCCAATATTCTCTTGATTCGTCGATTTTTAAAATTTTTCCAATTTGATAAATTTTTACCACTTTAATACATGCTTTATTCAGATCTGGTGTTGGTTTTTATGACTATATATTATTAATCCATGTGAAATATTAATTCATTTTTTTTATTATTTTAAAAGACATCTTTTTTAATTTTGAATTAAATTAACATATACCCTTTTATAATATTTTTATATAATATTATGACAAATTTCGTTTTCGGTAATTTTTTGGTTGGGGGTCCTTTCGATACATTTCGGTACATTTCGGAAAAAGTTTGAGAAAGTTTTGGAGATTAAAATTATACTTAATATTTTTTTTTAAAATTACTACAATATATACTAAATTACTAATATATTTTAAAAATAAATAAATAAATAAATAAATATTTAAAAAAATATATCGAAATTTCTAAAATTTCGCCGAAAAATATCGAAAAGTATTGAAATTTTTCTAAAATTTTGTTTGACCTCATTTTGCGAATTTCGCAAAATTTATCCTAATAATATATATACTTTTTATGAATAATCACACTTGAAATATGGACTATAATCTCATGACCCAACTATTATAGGTTGTTGGATATTTTAAAGGTTTAAAAAAAAGCTTTTGAAATTAAGATTTGTCCCACATCGTAAACTCTTTTTGGGTTTAGCTTATATATCATTGTCTTGGTGAAGACTTATAGCGACCTGTGGGGCATCGAATTTTATAGCTTCCACCACCATGTGCGATGCAGCGTGCGAGCCAGCCAAGCCAGTGGTGCACGAAGCACGTGTATGTGGCGTGCGTCTGATAATTTAATTGAACTTTTGAACAAGTGTGTAACCATCCATTTGTATTTTAAATCATTTTTAAGCGGATATGTCTTATCCATTTATTGATTATATGCAATGGATATGTATTGATTACACCTGTTTTATCTATAAAGGGCCCCAAGACCCCTTATTTTATACACTGCATATTTTCGCAAATTTCTTCTACGCGAGTTTAAGCTTTTTCCTTCTCAGAGTTTCGCTTTAGTTTTTGGTGTTCTGGTTGCGTGATCAGATTCACCAAATCTGTTCACACGGATATGCTCCTGGTTCATTGTATCCTGGAACCGATTTGGCGGTAACCTATTGGTGACCACTAGATCATAGTGATAGGGCAAATCTTGGTTTAAAGACAATGATATTTAACGTGCCTTGAACCGGATCGGTATATTTTAATTCGATCTTTATCTTTTTGCAACCTGAACCTATTGTACTAACAATTTTAAATCGAGATGGCCCATATCCAGGCTTCGACTTCTTCCTTACTAACCGACAAAATCCATCCCGCACTGCCCAACAACATCCACAAGTTGGACAGTTTTGATGGTTCTAACTTCAAACGGTGGCAACAGAAATTACACTTTCTGTTGACTGCACTGAAAGTTGTGTTCATTATCACAAATTCGTGCTCAAGCATTCGAATCATCAACACTCAATGAAGAAAAAAAGCAGAAATGGGAAGAAGGCGACTATATATGCAAGGGCTGCATTCTAAATGCATTGTCGAGTTGTTCAACGTATACCGCACCTACAACACTTCGAAGGAACTCTGGAAGCACTCGAAAAGAAGTACAAAACAAAAGATGCAGGATATAATTCTTACATTATCAGTCAATTTTTTAATTTTAAGATGGTCGATGATAAACCTATTCTTAGCTAAATTATATGATTGCTAATGGTTCTCATTTTAATGAGGATTTTCTGGTTGGTGCGGTAATCGCCAAGTTGCCTCCACCATGGAAAGATTACCAAAAAATCCTTAAGCGTAATAATGAGAAAATTTCTATGGAAGATCTTCTTCTTCATTTACGTATTGAGGAAGAATCCCGAGTTAGGGACAAAACAGAAGATTACATTGATATGACATCAAAGGCACACTTGGTTGAGTCTAAGTTTGTTAGTGGACCATTCAAAAAGAGGAAGAGAGGATATTCTCATTCCAAGGAGAATACGAAATTTGCCAAGGAGAATAAGACCATGGTACAAGAATGGTGGTTGCTACCTGGGAAACGGACATTTCAAGCGGGATTGTCGCCTCTTCAAAATTTGAAGAATCAAGCGAATCGGTGGAAGTGCAAAACAACTTTGTAGCCGTTTTTTCAGAAGTCAATCTGATTGGTGACATCAATGAATGGTGGATCGACACCGGTGCCACAAAACATGTATGTAATAATCGTGATATGTTTGGGACGTATGACAAAGCTGATGATGATCAAGATCTCTTCATGGGGAACTCATCTACGGCAAAGATCATAGGACGTAGACAAATGAAATTAAATTTCACATCCGGAAAGGTCGTTACACTTACTGATGTGCTCCATGTACCCGATATCTTCAAGAATCTCGTTTCGGGTGGTTTATTGATCAAACATGGTTTCAAACTTGTATTTGAATTGGATAAGTTTATCTTATCCAAGAATGGTGAATTTGTTGGAAAAGGATATGTCATGGGAGACATGTTCAAACTCAATGTAACTGATTCAATCAATAAAATATATCCTTCTTTTTACTCGGTCTCTCTTTCTAATTTATGGCATTATAGATTAGGACATGTTAATTGTAGGTCTATGAAATGCACGGCTAACTTAGAGTTAATTCCAAAACACGAATATTTTGATAGTAGTGCTTGTAGTATATGTGCTAAGACTAAAATTACTAGAAAACCTTTTCCTAGTGTTATTAGAAATTCATATTTATTAGATTTAATACATAGTGATAATTGTGATTTAAACAATATTCCTACTAGAGGAGGAAAATGATATTTTATTACTTTTATAGATATTTTTCGAAATATGCTCATTTATATTTATTAAATATTAAAAATAAGGCTTTTGAAAAATTTAAGATTTATAAAGCATTAGTAGAAAATCAATTAAAGAAAAAAATAAAAGTCATTAGATCTGATCAAGGTGGAGAATACATGTCAAATGAATTCTTTGATTTCTGTGAAATTCATGGAATTCGTCATGAGGTGACAGCTCCTTATACGCTACAACAAAACGGAGTTGTCGAAAGAAAAAATAGAACATTAGTAGAAATGACTAATGCAATATTAGTTAATGCTAATTCCGATTAAAATTTATGGGGTGAAGCTTTGTTAACTACTACTCATATTTTGAATAGAATTCCATATAAGAAAAGTTTAATTACACCGTATGAACTTTGGAAGAATCAAAAACTTAGTCTAACCTATTTTAAAGTGCGGGAGTGTAGGGCACTTGTTAGATTAGTAGATCCTAAAAGACCTAAGATAGGGATTAGATCTATTGAGTGTGCATTTATTGGGTATGCACAAAATAGTAAAGCTTATAGATTTCTAGTTATGGAATCTAATGATAACATCGATAAAAATACTATAATAGAATATAGAGATGTTATATTCTATGAATCTAAGTTCACTATTCTAACTAATAAATTAAATATTGAAAGTAAAACTTATGAAGATGGAGAATTTTCAAAATCTAAAGAAGTTATTGAATCTTTAAGTGATGAAGAGGTTATCCTTGAACCTCGACGAAGTAAACGTCAACGATTTGAAACTAGTCTTTCAAAAGACTATTATATCTATTTGATTGAAGGAAATAGGACCAATAGTACTAAGAAATATTTGTGTCTAAATGTAGACGATGATCCTATCACTTTTAACGACGCAATGAAATCTAGAGATAGTGCTTTTTGGAAAGAAGCTATCAATGATAAAATTGATTCAATAATGGGAAACAAAACATAGAAATTAGTAGACTTATCAGAAGGATCTAAATCCATAGGATGTAGATGGATATTTAAAAGAAAACTTAGAATAGATGAAACTATAGAAAAATTTAAGGCAAGATTGGTTGCCAAAGGATATAGACAAAAGGAAGGTGTTGATTATTTTGACACCTACGCACCCGTTGCTAGAATTTCGACTATAAGACTTTTAATTGCCTTAGCTTCTATACATAAGTTACAAATTCATCAAATGGATGTTAAAATCGCTTTTTTAAATAGTGATTTAAAAGAAGAGGTCTATATAAAACAATCAGAAGGATTTGTTCTACCTGGACAAAAAAAGAAAGTCTGTAAACTTATTAATTCTCTATATGGGCTAAAACAAGTACCAAAAATGGTATGAAAATTTGATAATACTATTACCAATTTTGGATTCAAAACTAATGAATAAATGTATGTATTATAAATTTTCTCATAATAATGGTGTTATTATATGTCTTTATATAAATGATTTACTTATTTTGAAACTAATTTAGAAGTTATTTTAGAAACTAAAAACTTCTTAAGTTCATCTTTTAACATGAAGGATATGGGTCAAGCAAATGTAATTTTGGGAATCAAAATTTTAAGAAATGAAAATACATTAACTTTAACTCAATCTCATTATGTTGAAAAGAATTTAAAAGATTTAATTATTTTGATTTAAAATCTAATACACATTTAGATATTAATCTTAAATTGACTAAAAATTATCGACAATGTGTGCAACAGTTAGAATATGCAAAGGTTATTGATATCCTTATGTATGCAATGCAAGTTGGATATCTAGTTCAAAAGAATCAAAGTCTACAAGTGGATGAATATTCACTTTTGGAGGTGCTGCAATCTCATAGGGATCAAAGAAGTAGACTTGCATCGCACATTCCACTATGGAATCATAATTCATTTCCTTAGCGGCAAGTGGAAAAGAAGCATAATGGTTAAGGAATTTACTACTAGAAATTCCAATTATGATTAAATAATTGCCACCTATCTCTATACATTGTGATAGTGAAGCAACACTATCAAAGACTTATAGTCAAACGTATAATAGAAAAAATAGACACATTGGTTTAAGACATAGCTATGTAAAACAATTATTTAGAGATGGAGTAATCTCAATAATTGGGGCCAGGTCTGTAGAAAACCTGGCGGATCTGTTTACTAAAAGCCTTGGCAGAGATGAGATTAATAAAACTTCAATAGGGATGAGTTTAAAGCCATTAAACAGACCACTTATGATAGGAACCTTACCTAATATTTGTTTAATCAATGTTTAGGTTCAAAGGGAAAATAAGTCAGAACTGTGATGCCTAAATGACACTACATTGATGTGGAGTCACCCCCACACGATTCGACCGAGTCACCTACGCACGATCTGATAGTGTCCGTAGAGTCAATTGTGCACAAACCCCTAATTTTGGTTGACACGAGTACGCACGAATTACTCGAGCCGAGTGCAACTGAGCCATTAGTGTCACTTGATTTGATCACACATGAGTCGCTAGTGTCAATAGAGCCCACTAAATGTGAGTCGTTAGTGTCGCATGCACACGAGAGTATCAAGTCAGTTACATGTGAGTCACATGCACATCATAGTCCCGAGCTGCATACCCCTTCACATTCCGAGTCTTATTGTGAGTCAACTTTTGAGTCTCATTCCACATTGCATGCCGAAATTAAGCAGAAGATTAATTCAAGCTACAATCAATCCGATTATCTGCTAATATTCTAAGGCGTTTCAAAGAATATAAGGTGGGTGATCCTTCTCTGAGCTCAACCCCACCTCCATGCAATCCTTTCCAAAAGCCCCCTGGTCACAATCTCAATACGATACCCTTTCCCTCCCCAAGCAAACAGAGAAAAGAGGTAATTGAGGACAGATTAGATGATCTGGTTTATGAGATTAAGAGGGTTAATACGTCGACTACCGAGAGTGCATGGGCCAGTCATGGCAGAGTTTGCCGCTTGAGTTCTCGTATTCTCGACCGATATTGCGATCACACTTCATCGGGGATGAATTCCTTCGGGTTCGGGAGAGTTGATGAGAAGCTTCAAAAATATTTGATAGAGTGGGTTGGCAACCCTAGTTACTTGGTTCATCAAGGAGAGGTTTACCGTGTGCGTCCCGCTACAATCATCCAAGATGAGGATCATACGTCACCAGGAGCTTAAATTGTTTGGGTTAGTTGCAAGGAGTTCCACCGTGCGAGTTCTGATACACTTGATCAGTATCATGTGCGTGTTTCATCGGTGATGAAACGTTTTGAGTAGAGGAGAATGGCGGGGAACGCCAAGTTCGGGAGCCTTGGATTTAGGGCCACAACAGATTTTCGGCGTCGGAAGAAGCGTAGAGGAAGCCCGAGTACCGTAGCCTCAGAGGAGAAACGGATACAAACCGTGAGGAAAACAATGCCGCAGCGAACCCTCGCTCGAGCGATCACTTAAACTCGTTCAAGCAAGCTACGGCGACGACTTCAGACGGGATTTTATGCGAAACTTCCCTTTTTGTGTTTTATTAGTATTAGAACTCTTTATTTCGAACTTAATTATTGGTAGCCTATATATAGAGGCTTGTAAAGATTTTTAATTAGTTGATTGATTATTGAATGCTTTTATGCTTAAGTAATCTTTGCCTGAGATGGGTTTGGTGTGAGACCAAGGGAGTGATTCCCATATATCTTCTGATTTATTATCTTCAACTTGCGTGATCTCTTATATTTGCTATCTTTCGATCTGTGTTTACTTCTCTAAACCATAGCCTAATTGTTTCCTTTCAAATCCAAAACCCTAAACCCTTTTGAAACCTTAAACCACACAAAGACAACACCCGTTCCAAAACCATAAACCGATCTAAACCCATAAGCCCTTTAAAAACCATAAATCCCTTCTACAGCCCAATTTGGAATCCGTGAATCTACATCGGATCGAAGACGAGCGCCTAAGCACGAAAAGCTAGAGTTCTATCTCTAGGCCAATCTTGCCCAACTCGAAAAAGTACTTGCGCATTGGACTTGACCCTACACGGATCTCGTGATCTACCAACCTGAATTCTCTGAACCCTAAGGTATTTAAGATAGTTTTGAGATTAAACTTGATTTAATTTCATTAATTTCGGCAAAATCTGCATAAAAATCATATTCCGCATTTTATGGTCGTTGTCCCGCGTCAGAAACCCTAGTTAATGTTGTTGCCAAGTGTGGATTTTCCCAATCCATTTAACTAGTTAAGCGTAGGCTCAAATTAGGAATCTTGCTTAATCATTGTGGAGACGATACTCGTTATACAATCTCGTACTACGATCGATTCAATCGTAGTACGGGATTGTATAACGAGTATCGTCTCCACGGTGATTAAGCAAGATTCCTAATTCGTAATCGATCATAGTACGGGATTGTATAACGAGTATCATCCCCACAGTGATTAAGCAAGATTCCTAATTTGAGCCTACACTTAACTAGCTAAACGGATTGGGATTGAATTTAGAACAAAATTATGCTACGAAAATAAATTGTGAAGGGTAAAGAAAACTTGGTTAAGAGGGATTCCGCCGCAACGAATCAACACTTGGCAAAAGCATTAACTGGGATTTCGATAAGCACACATACAAGAATTGGGGCAAAATAACATTGATTCCTCACAAACGAGACACTATCCCATGGTCTTGGTCCAACTCAAGGGATTGCAAGCAATAACCTAGCCATGGTTAAGCATGGGTTACGTGCCTCGCAATCTCTGTCTCCGTTTAGTCAATCGTAGACGGGCATCGCGAATATCTCAATTAGACAATCACTTGGTCATGGTCAAACACAAGAGATTGCCCTAGCAAATCCCCAAATCTCACTATCTCTATCCAATGGTCAATTCTAGAAATAGCAAAATAAGGAAACAAGCTCATATAACAAGAATAGGAATAAAAATCACTACAATAATAGGAATGGAAATCAAAATATATGAGGGAATCAAGTGTTTAATCCCAAGCATTAGGTATAAATGATAAAAGAAATAAAACCCTAATCATCTACGATCGCAAAGGCTTCATTGAAGCCTTGGAACAAACGGAACTAGCCTGCCATGATCAACCGGGAGATCGGAAGAGTGGTCGTCATCTTCTTCTCCGATGAGCTTTGCGGTCGTTCCGTCACCGGAGCAGCTCCCTATTAGAAATTAAGTGCAACAACGAAATTGTTGTTTTAAACTATCTAATCTAGAGCAATTGTGTTAACAAAAATGATTAATTTACAAACTCCATCAAAACTGCAAGTCTATGTCTCTCCACTATAAACCCTAAACCTAAACCCTCACATCAAGCCTAATCCCTCGGGTCAAGTTGGTTTCAGAGAATTGCAAAGGCTAGGAGGTTGCTAGCATCAGCATCTCTACTAATGTCAGCATGAAGTCAACCTTTGAAAATAATTATCTTAAAGAGCATATTTTTTATGATTTTTATGAGAATTTTTTACACCATTTGAGGTCTTTTTATCAAAATTTTCAATTCTTTTAAAAGTGCCTTGAATTTTCTAACATCTCTTGATCGATGCCTTCCAACCACCTAATCAAAAAGTCCCCTGATATAGTTGATCAATTTTGAATGGGGTTTCATGCATGGTATTCATTTTCTGATCAAATGGCTGATCGTGGAGTTTTTAAATAGCCTTTGGATACGACCTTACATGTATGTGTACTCGTATGGGGCTTGCCTATATCTGATCTCTTCTACGGTTAATAGGCTACTACAAGGTAATAATGGGGCATATTTCACCTTTTCCTAAGGTTAAAGATCGAGTTGTTTTTTTGTGCATCAATCAGAATGCTTGGGCTAGTTCCTCCCGTTATGACTTTCGAGTTTCTAGATCAGTTTGTTGAGCAATTTGTACTTATTTTGGCTTAACCTATGGAAAAGCTTTTGGTGCTCGATGATAGTATGCGTTTGATACTTGATTCTATTAAGGAAGATGACCACATTAGTTATAGTGATTCTAACTTCCATTTGTTTACGCTGTGGAGATATTTTCGTGATCAATTGAGGGTTTAAAGCAGCTATTTTGTTTTTGCTGCTGAAAAATTGCTCTATTTTTGTTGTTCATCAGCTTTGGCACCCATTTTGGAGGTTCTTTTAGAAGACATTTAGTTGTTGGTGGTTCGAATTTAGTGATCCAAATCTGTTGAATCTTTTCAGTGTATTTGATTGGGTATTATTTATCCTTATGTTTGGAGTTTACTTTTTTCGCACATAAACAATTGTGTCGCTCAAGGATCAAAATTTCGAAGTTGAATTTCGGTTTGGCATGACGAAACCAAAATCCGAAATCCCCCCAAAATATAGAAATGCCCGATAATTTGGATTTCGCCCGAAATTTTGTTCCTTGGTGTCACTCCCAAGGCTTGACCATTTGGATAGAAAAAGATTTACTGGAGCACCACCACTAACGCTCAACCTAATACCAGCTCTTTAACTCTTTAAGCTTTATATATACATACACACACACACACACACACATATATATATATATATATATATATATATATATATATATATATATATATATATATATATATATATATATATATATGGGAGACAGTTTCTTCCTCCATGGGAGGATGCTCAAGTGTCCTCCAAGATGTCATGGAGCACGAGGGGATGGGGATCAATTTTTTTTAAAAAAGTTTTAAGTTCTTTTAAGGCTTCCATCAAAGTTTGACTGATTTCAAATATTGGATTTCAAGACTACAAAAATACATAGTGAAGTTGAGTTTTCAAAATTTTTTATTTTAGATATGATCTTAGCAGTCCATTTGTATTGTGTGCCATCATTTTGGTGTCCCGCTGCCAATTGGAGGTTTTCCCCTATCTGGAGGACGAAACCCTTTTCCCTGTGTATATATATATATATGGAATATGGCACCCTAGGACGTGGTTGTAGGGTTTGATCCCTACGACGTGGTCTATTTGGGCTGCCACGTGACACTCAAATCCCAAAATGACACTTGTTCCACCTAGGATCCACCCATCCCCTTAGGGTTTTAGAAAAAATAAATAAATTCTAAACTTTTTTGCCCTTCAAAGCACGGGTCAAATATCGTGGTTCCCCAACAAAAATAGTGCATTGTTTTTTTTTCAACTTTGACCCAATATTCAAGGGTAGAAAAAACAAATTTTTTGAAAGAAAAAAAAACAAATAGATGACACTAGATCTACTTTGGACAAGCTGGCACCTATATTTATACGTTGGTGGCCATGTGGCGCCCGGTGACCACGTCCTAGGATTCAACCCTACAACCACGTCGTGAGAGCAGCTTATATATATATATATATACACACACACACACACACACAGAGTACAGTGTGGGTATTCAAATTAACTAATTAGATTCTCGTAATCTGGTCATAACCCATAGTCTAAATACAATACATTAAGCATTCTTCAAAATTGCCCTAGAAAATATAATATTATACGCCAACTTGACAAATCTAGCTCGGTTTCTAGCTACAAATATGGTTATTAATTAGGGGTTTCACGCATCTGTAACCGGTTTTTTCTCTCTATCTATCTAATTTCAAAATACAAAAACTAAGGAATCGATAAAATAAATAAATAAGAAAAAAAAAGAGAAAGAGAAGGGATTGGGAAGTGGAACCCTAACCTTGTGAAAGGGCCGACCCTTTGTTCTCCAAATGATTTGAAGTTCCTCATAACCATCTCCTTGATGAAGAGACGAGGTCTCCGAGATCCCATAATTGAATCGACCGTTGATGCCGTCAGTAAAACCATCCGAATCCATCGAAACATCCATGATTTTTTCAGCAACAAACCAATTGGGAGATGAGTCAGAATAAAGAGAAAATTTGCATCTTAAGGCAAACGAAACAACCTCTCTCTCTTTCTCTCTCTCTCTCTCTCTGACGCGCGGGAAAGTTGAAATAGGAGGCGGCACTTTGAAATCCCCCGTGTTTTAAAAAGGCAAATGTTCTTGAACAGATTTTGTGCGCATAAATATCCGTGGATCTAAACCATTTTGCAGGAGGGAGAATGATCCAACGGCCCCACCATCATCATTATCGCTGCCGCAACTTTTGGCCCAATATTCTCTTGATTCGTCGATTTTTAAAATTTTTCCAATTTGATAAATTTTTACCACTTTAATACATGCTTTATTCAGATCTGGTGTTGGTTTTTATGACTATATATTATTAATCCATGTGAAATATTAATTCATTTTTTTTATTATTTTAAAAGACATCTTTTTTAATTTTGAATTAAATTAACATATACCCTTTTATAATATTTTTATATAATATTATGACAAATTTCGTTTTCGGTAATTTTTGGTTGGGGTCCTTCGATACATTTAAACATTTCGGAAAAAGTTTGAGAAAGTTTTGGAGATTAAAATTATACTTAATATTTTTTTTTAAAATTACTACAATATATACTAAATTACTAATATATTTTAAAAATAAATAAATAAATAAATAAATATTTAAAAAACATATATCGAAATTTCTAAAATTTCGCCGAAAAATATCGAAAAGTATTGAAATTTTTCTAAAATTTTTGTTTGACCTCATTTTGCCGAATTTCGGCAAAATTTGTCACTGTAATATATATATACTTTTTTATGAATAATCACACTTGAAATATGGACTATAATCTCATGACCCAACTATTATAGGTTGTTGGATATTTTAAAGGTTTAAAAAAAAAAGCTTTTGAAATTAAGATTTGTCCCACATCGTAAACTCTTTTTTGGGTTTAGCTTATATATCATTGTCTTGGCTGAAGACTTATAGCCTGACCCAGGGGGCATCGAATTTTATAGCTTCCACCACCATGCAACCCATCAGTCACACACGTGCGTGCGCGTGCCGAGCCGAGCCAAGCCGAGTCGGGTACGAGCACGTGTATGTGGCGTGGCGATACAGTAATTTAATTGAACTTTTGAACAAGTGTGTAACCGTCCATTTGAATTTTAAATCATTCAGTTTAAACGGATATGTCTTATCCGACTGTTCAGTTATATGCAATGGATATGTCTGTTCAGTTACACTTGTTTTATCTATAAAAGGGCCCCAAGACCCCTTATTTTATACACTGCATATTTTCGCAAATTTCTTCTACGCGAGTTTAAGATTTATCCTCCTCAGAGTTCCGCTTTAGTTTTTTTGGTGTTCTGATTGCGTGATCAGATTCACCAAATCTGATCACACGGATATGCTCCCGGTTCATTGTATCCTGGAACCGATTTGCCGGTAACCTATTGGTGACCACTAGATCATAGTGATAGGGGCAAATCTTGGTTTAAAGACAATGATATTTAACGTGCCTTGAACCGGATCAGCGTATATTTTAATTCCGATCTTTATCTTTTTTTGCAACCTGAACCTATTGTACTAACAATTTTAAATCGAGATGGCCCATATCCAGGCTTCGACTTCTTCCTTACTAACCGACAAAATCCATCCCGCACTGCCCAACAACATCCACAAGTTGGACAGTTTTGATGGTTCTAACTTCAAACGGTGGCAACAGAAATTACACTTTCTGTTGACTGCACTGAAAGTTGTGTACATTATCACAAATTCGTGCTCACATTCTGAATCATCAACACTCAATGAAGGCCGAAAAAAGTAGAAATGGGAAGAAGACGACTATATATGCAAGGGCTGCATTCTAAATGCATTGTCAGATTCGTTGTTCAACGTATACCGCACCTACAACACTTCGAAGGAACTCTGGAAGCACTCAAAAGTACAAAACAAAAGATGCAGGATATAATTCTTACATTATCAGTCAATTTTTTAATTTTAAGATGGTCGATGATAAACCTATTCTTAGCTAAATTATATGATTGCTAATGGTTCTCATTTTAATGAGGATTTTCTGGTTGGTGCGGTAATCGCCAAGTTGCCTCCACCATGGAAAGATTACCAAAAAATCCTTAAGCGTAATAATGAGAAAATTTCTATGGAAGATCTTCTTCTTCATTTACGTATTGAGGAAGAATCCCGAGTTAGGGACAAAACAGAAGATTACATTGATATGACATCAAAGGCACACTTGGTTGAGTCTAAGTTTGTTAGTGGACCGTTCAAAAAGAGGAAGAGAGGATATTCTCATTCCAAGGAGAATAAGAAATTTGCCAAGGAGAATAAGACCATGGTACCGAAGAATGGTGGTTGCTACCACTGTGGGAAACCCGGACATTTCAAACGGGATTGTCGCCTCTTCAAAAATTTGAAGAATCAAGCGAATGCAGTGGAAGTGCAAAACAACTTTGTAGCCGTTTTTTCAGAAGTCAATCTGATTGGTGACATCAATGAATGGTGGATCGACACCGGTGCCACAAAACATGTATGTAATAATCGTGATATGTTTGGGACGTATGACAAAGCTGATGATGATCAAGATCTCTTCATGGGGAACTCATCTACGGCAAAGATCATAGGACGTAGACAAATGAAATTAAATTTCACATCCGGAAAGGTCGTTACACTTACTGATGTGCTCCATGTACCCGATATCTTCAAGAATCTCGTTTCGGGTGGTTTATTGATCAAACATGGTTTCAAACTTGTATTTGAATTGGATAAGTTTATCTTATCCAAGAATGGTGAATTTGTTGGAAAAGGATATGTCATGGGAGACATGTTCAAACTCAATGTAACTGATTCAATCAATAAAATATATCCTTCTTTTTACTCGGTCTCTCTTTCTAATTTATGGCATTATAGATTAGGACATGTTAATTGTAGGTCTATGAAATGCACGGCTAACTTAGAGTTAATTCCAAAACACGAATATTTTGATAGTAGTGCTTGTAGTATATGTGCTAAGACTAAAATTACTAGAAAACCTTTTCCTAGTGTTATTAGAAATTCATATTTATTAGATTTAATACATAGTGATAATTGTGATTTAAACAATATTCCTACTAGAGGAGGAAAATGATATTTTATTACTTTTATAGATATTTTTCGAAATATGCTCATTTATATTTATTAAATATTAAAAATAAGGCTTTTGAAAAATTTAAGATTTATAAAGCATTAGTAGAAAATCAATTAAAGAAAAAAATAAAAGTCATTAGATCTGATCAAGGTGGAGAATACATGTCAAATGAATTCTTTGATTTCTGTGAAATTCATGGAATTCGTCATGAGGTGACAGCTCCTTATACGCTACAACAAAACGGAGTTGTCGAAAGAAAAAATAGAACATTAGTAGAAATGACTAATGCAATATTAGTTAATGCTAATTCCGATTAAAATTTATGGGGTGAAGCTTTGTTAACTACTACTCATATTTTGAATAGAATTCCATATAAGAAAAGTTTAATTACACCGTATGTGTAACATCCCGACTTTGCATAGCCTTGATCCGTACACTTCGGTACTTGTGCCGATGGGTCATGAGCCGAGGATGCCTCTTTACAATGATGTAATGTCTATAGATCAAATTCAATGAACTCGATCGATGATAACTAGACCCGGTGTAAGAGCTTGATGCTCATGTACACTGGACTGTGGTGTAGCTGTTTCACACCCAGTCAAGAGAGAAAGTAGTATAAATAGAAACCTAGGGCATTTATTTCTATTTACTGCTAAAGGATAGAGAGTTAAGAAGAGAGAGAGACAAACCTAGGGTTATTCAATGCTACGAGTGAGCTGCCGAGATCGATCCGCTGTCAAGGGGAAGAACAGCTAATCGAGCAAGGATTCACCAAGTGCAAAGAACTCCATGGAACCCTAAATGTTCTTGAGCTAGAGGAGGAGATCTCGTCAAACCTAGGTAAGGAACTTCAATACCTTATAGATGGCTTCTAACAAGCTAAAAGTAGTAGAATGGTTGAAATGATGAGAAGAAGTTGAGTTTTCAAGTGGGTTGAAACCAGAGGAGAAACCCTCATTCTCGAAGAAAACAGAATTTCGAATGGTGAAAATCATTTCGACCGATCGAAATAGCCACAAAAGGGGCTTTTCGGACTTAGTGAAATTGAATCGAATTTAGTTTCGACCGATCGAACTCTATATAAACAGAAAGGTGATTTTTGACTTTGAGAAATTCGACCGTTCGAATTTGAATTCGACCGATCGAATTTAAAATGCAAAATTGCCTTGTAGAATTCGACCGGTCGAAATTTATTTCGACCAAATAATTCATTTTTCGCCGTTCAAAACGACCTTAGTCGCTCGAATTTGGATTCGACCGATCAAAATCCTGCTTTTCGGTTTGATTCGCTTGTTGTGAAACCTATGGGGACTTTCCACAGTGGGTTGTACATCATTCTAATGAATGAGTGTGCCTTGTTTAGGTGAGGTTACGTGTGTGGAACGAACCAACCTTCGTGAAGGATGAGCATGCATGGAATTTCTTTGTGAGGTAGGGAACACCATCTATCATGTGCATTGTTTTGACGATATGTATCTTTGTGTCATGATATGTCTCTTGTTCGATATGACTTCGTATTTGCTTGACATATGATTTTCGGATATGTTTTGACCGTGCTTTCGTTATGTTTTGATATATGAATTCGCATAAGTCTTGACATATGTTTCCGTATATGCTTGAGTATGTGACCTCCGTTATGATATGTTCGATGACGTCATGTGCAAGATATGATATTTCGAGAGCGTTGTGATATGAGCATGTGTGAGTTTTGGTTTCAAAGTAGTTTTCATCTAATGTATAGTTATCACAAACACACGGCGATAAGCTATATGTACGCACTTACGATTTGAGGTTATGTGAATACCCGACCGACGCGGCCGTATAACCGTGACTGACGCGGCAGGATATCCGTGACCGACGGCCAATCCAGTACACCCTTTGTGTGATACGTTCAGATGTATGTGATAATGCTCGTATGTTTTGTGTGATATGTGATCCCTACCGTTTAACGGTACTTCGTCCGGCAAGTGTCCAACTCTATGGGACCTTGAATATGTGTGAATATGACTCATGTGAGTGACGATGGTGGGTATTCCATCGGGGGCTTGAGGCTATAGTTCCTCATTCTATTACTTTAAGTAAAGCACTTTAAGTTTTTCTTTTCATCAGATGATATGTGTGCATGAACACGAATCCATATGTATGTGTGTGTAAAACTATGAGATCACTTTGGATATGTTTCGTTTTGCTTCGTTTCGTTTTGTCATGCCATGATATACGTATTTGATGTTCGATAAGCATGCTATAAGTTTTACCCTGCTGAGCTTGGATGAAGCTCATTCCTTCACTAATATTTCAGGTTCAGGAGAAGAAGTTGGGGCTGAGTTACCCGAGGGCGAGGACCCTGACTTTGACCCAAGCGAGGATCTAGAGGAGCCGAACCCGGAGAATTGCTTCGTTTGTGCCCAACCGGGGTAGGTCCGGCCTTAGACCTTAGATCCATGTTTTGAGAGCTTTTTAAGTTGTAAAAGTGTACTGTAATTATTTTTTTGGATATTCTTTTGGAGGAACCATGTTTCGTAAGGATGGGTCTCTCACTGGTTCCAAACGGTTCTTTTCCATCTCTAGGGGATTAGAACCGTCTTTTGGGTTATAAATGATAGAAATATGTCTTTTGAGATAAGTTTCGTCAGTGTGGTTCCGCTTAGTATTCCGCTGTGCAACTTTGTGAGACGCAATGTGATACAATTACGGGCTCTTAGCGCCACCACCGCAACGACCAGGTTTTATTTACGGGTATCAGAGCATGGCTTTAGAAGCGTTCGACAAGTCTTGACCTTTTTAGTTTGAGAAGTTGTCGTGTGTAAGGGACCTTCTATTAATGAGATTCTTGTTTCATGGTAACAGAATTAAATGGAACACCGTGGAAGGGGTAATTAAGAGGTAGACGCCCTGACGGCGAAGTGCGCAATGAAGATATCCCATCAGGATCCGGGAGGGGATCTAGACCACTTCCAGTCACAGAAGAGAGAAGTAGAGAAGAGCCTTCAGATAAACTCACTAAGGTGATGGAGTCGATAGCAAGCGCCCTAGAGCAGCAGACGGCGTTGCTTCAGAAATAACAATCAAGAAGATCACCACCACCACCGCCACCACCCACTACCTTCATCATTTGTGGATTTTAGGAGATTGAGACCTCCTGCTTTCCACGGCACGGATCCGGATCGCAGAAGTGGATCAAACAAATAGAGAAATTACTTGAAAGGTTGCGAGCCCAGAACATGAGAAGGTGGGGTGGGCATCTTTTCAGTTGGAAGGAGATGCTGATGCATGGTGGAGGTCAGTTTTGAGAAAAAGAGAGGTCGAGGGTCCACACACACCATGGACCTGGAATCAGTTTGAGTCGGCGTTTAACAAGGAGTACTTTCCAAAGCAAGTCCGAAATCAGTTGAAGAAGGACTTTGCTAACCTAGTCCAAGGAAGTATGACCGTGCGTGAGTACGGTAATGAGTTTGTAAGGTTGTCAAGGTTTGCACCCGAAGTTGAAGCGAAGAAATGAAGGCCGGAAGGTTTGAAGAAGGCCTACGACCCAATATTCAAGAAAGGGTATCTATCTTTGAGCTTGAGACTTACGCAGAGGTGATGGGGAAGGCGATAGTGGCAGAAAGGGATATAAATAAAAGAAAAGATTGGAAAGGGAAGCCAACGTCGGGAGGAGCAAGCGAGTATGACTACTCGGGGAATAAAAAGCCGAGGATGTCTGCGCCTGCTCAAGTGTCTAGGCCAGCATATTCAAATTTCCGAAGGTCTAACACATCCGCCTGATGAGACCATTTAGAAGAGAGGGCCCCGCCACTCAAATGTCCGGGGCATCACTCAAGGACCTTCTCGAGCCGCACCTTCCAAATTTTGATGAAGTGAGCTCGATGCGGAAAGTCACACAAGCCCCCGGAGTGCAGAAGATCTCCCGGTGGATGCTTCAAATGTGGAAAGGTTGGCCACATGATTCGGGAGTGCCCAGACATGAGAAAGGGGGGCTCCGTTTCGGCCACTACGTCGCATCAAGCGTATCGGTCAGTACGACTGTTGTCGAGGGCCGTGCTTTTGCTATCTCTGCACGAGGACGCCAGCGTGACAGAGCGTGATCCAAGGTACAATTGCACTTCATTATGATTAAATTCAATTATTATTTTCTTAAAGAAGAAAGTGCATTGTAGAAAGATATAGGTGCGTACTAGCATATGAGTGTACATAGCATGCGTGTATGTCTGAATGTAGTCATGTATATACCGTATAGGTACGCTGCAAGTTTATCGCGAGAACGACGGTGATCGTTGTGATGCACGAGTTCTAATAGACCGTGGTCTACTCACTGCATATAACTCCTGAATTCGCAAGGAAGTTAAAGATCATACCAGAGGATTTAGAGTTCACACTTGACGTGACCATTCCTACGGGTAGCGCCGTGACTGCAGACACGTGTTGCCGAGCGGTCACTGTGCAAGTGGAGGACCGAGACACGGTCACCGACCTCATTTTACTGAAGATGCGAGGACTTGATGTGCTTTTGGGCATGAATTGGCTATCCGCTTACCACGCAAGCGTCGATTGCCTACGGAAGGTGGTTACTTTCCGTCCTCCAAAGCAGAAGTCATTTCGTTGTTTGAGAAAAGGAAAAGTAGCACCGATCATCTCCTGCACGAAATGAAAGAATGATGAAGAATGGATGCGATGGATATCTCGCATTTCTGCAAGAGAAGAAGGAGATGAAAAATGTTGTGAATGAGATCCCTATTGCTCGCGAGTTCGAAGACGTATTTCCCGACGAGTTACCAGGATTGCCACCTGACCGGGAGATCGACTTCGCGATTGACTTGGCTCCGTGGATCAACCAAAGGTCCAAGGCTCCGCATGTAATGGCTCCAAATTGAATTGAAAGAGTTGAAGGAGCAGTTGCAAGAACTGTTGGATAAGGGTTTTATCCGACCGAGTGTGTCTCCTTGGGGAGCACCAGTTCTGTTTGTTAAAAAGAAGGACGGGTCGATGGGACTTTGCATCGACTATCCTCAGCTGAACCAGCTCACGATCAAGAACAAGTATCCGCTCGAGGATCGACGATCTATTTGATCGCTTGCAAGGCAAAATATTTTTCAAAGATCGACTTGAGATCCGGATACCATCGATTGAGGGTGAAGGTCAAGACGCATAAAAGACGGCATTCAGAACGAGATATGGACATTACGAGTTCTTAGTGATGCCTTTTGGCTTGACGAATGCGCCAGCATCATTTATGGACCTTATGAATCGAGTGTTCAAACAATATCTCGACACGTGCGTAGTGGTGTTTGTAGATGATATCCTCATTTATTCAAAGACTAAAGAAGAACACGAACATCATCTGCGCATTGCCTTGCAAACCCTTCGTGAGCACAAGTTGTATGCCAAACTCAAGAATGTGAGTTTTGGTTGGAACAAGTGAGTTTCCTTGGTCACATAGTATCAAGTCGGTGTGACCGTTGACCCAACTAAAGTTGAAGCGGTGTTGGATTGGGAAACAAGACCGTGATCAAATTTGTAGTTTTCTTGGCTTAGCGGATACTACAGACGCTTTGTGAAGGATTCTCCAAGATTTGGGACCACTTTCACGATTGACAAGAAAGAATACCAAATTTGAGTGGACTAACGAATGTGAGGAGAGCTTCCAAGAACTTAAGAGACGGCTTACTTCCGCTCCAAAGGTTGACTATTCCGTCGTAGTGGAGGTTTCTTGTATATAGTGATGCATCTTATGGAGGTTTGGGTTGCGTGTTGAACCAACACAAGAAGGTTGTTGCCTACTACTCAAGACAGTTGAAAGAGCATGAAAGAAACTATCCCACATGACTTAGAGTTAGCCAGCGGTTGTGTTTGTTGCGCCAAAATTTGGCGGCACTACGTATGGTGAAGTCTTTGAGATCTTCGACCATAAAAGCCTCAAGTATTTGTTCACACGTAAAGATTTGAACATGAGGCAAACGACGGTGGATTGAATTTCTTAAAGACTACGATTGCACAATCCAATATCATCCGGTAAAGCTAATGTCGTCGTAACGCATTGAGAGAAAGCATACCTCTCAGTTAGCTAGCCTCACTTCGGGACTTCACAGATCGAACTTGTCCGAGGACCTTTCGCTCCATGATAATAATATTCCGGTTAAGGGTCCCGGGGTGCTATTGGCAAGTCTTACGATCGGACTATTCTTGACCACATATGTGAACTTCAGACGAAAGATGAAGAACTCGTGAAGCTTCGACAAAAGGCAGCTGAAAACGGAGATTTCACTATTAAAGAAGATGGGTCATTGCTATTTCGCGGAAGGTTGTGTATACCGTCTGATGATGAGCTGAGACGGACTATACTGGATGAGGCACATAAGTCTAAATATGCCATTCATCCGGGTGGTACAAAAATGTACCATGATTTGAAGAAGTGTTATTGGTGGAGGGGATTGAAGAAGGATATTGCAGAATATGTTTCAAAGTGCCTGGTGTGTCAACAAGTGAAAGTAGATCATCGACACCCAGCGGGTCTTCTACAACCTCTACCGATACCGGAATGGAAGTGGGAGTCCATTTCGATGGATTTCATTGTGGGATTGCCGAGGACGTTGAGACGCCATAATGCCATATGGGTAATAGTGGATCGACTGACCAAGTCGGCACACCTTTGCCCTATAACACTCGTACCTTTGCAAGCAAATTGGGTGAGTTGTATATGAAAGAGATTGTCGACTACGGCATTCCTCTGAGCATTGTGTCGGGGCCGTGATCCCTTGTACACTTCTATATTACGGCAAAGATTCCAGAAGGTATGGAGCGCAGTTGGCTTCAGCGCATTTCATCCACGTGATCCACGCAGAGAGGGTCAACCAAATTATTGAAGACATGTTGCGAGCATGCATGATCGATTTCCAAGGATCATGGGATCAACATCTGCCCATGATTGAATTCGCTTACAACAACAGTTTTCAACAGAGCATTGGGATGGCTCCATATGAAGCCTTATATGGACGGAGATGCAGGTCTCCGATCAACTGGGAGGAAACCGGTGATAAGTTTGTTTTGGGACCGGAAGCGATTAAGAGAAATGCTGAAATTGTGCAGATCATCCGAGAGAGAATCAGAACCGCGAGCCGTCGAGAAGAGTTCGGCGACACCAAGCGTCTGAGCGAGAATTCCAAGTAGGAGACCATGTGTTCATCAAGATATCTCCAATGAAAGGAGTGATGCGCTTTGGAAAGCGAGGGAAGTTGAGTCCTCGCTACGTTGGACCGTTTGAAATATTGGGGAGAGTTGGCGAAGTTGCATATCGGGTCGCATTACCCCCGCAACTTGATCGCGTGCACGACGTATTCCATATATCTATGTTGAGGAAGTACGTGCGAGATCCGACCCATATCCTCGATGCACCGCCAGTTGAAGTCTATAGAGACTTGACGGTTATTGAAGAACCTACGACGATTTTGGACCGAACTGAGCAAGTGTTGCGTTCGAGACGAATTCCTCTAGTGTTAGTACAATGGAAGAATCACTCAAGGGAAGAGGCGACGTGGGAACGTGAAGCCGAAATTCGAGCTCAATATCCCGCGTTATTTACGGATTGAAAGCTGAAAGGAGGGGTTGAGAGCTGAGAAAGTGATTGTAATTGTAAAATGTCAAATTCATGTATATGAACTGGAAGATTTTGGTTATAAAGACTGAATTTGAAGGTAAGAGGGTGAGAATTTTGATCTGTATGAGAAAACAGAGGAAACAGAAGTTTTCTGTAAATTCGACCGATCGAATTCATTTTCGACCGATCGAATTTATTTTCGACCGGTCGAATTATACAATTCGACCGATCGAATTATATGGGCAGTGGAAGGCAGAAAGGCTGTTTTAGCCTAGGTGAATTCGACCGGTCGAAAAATTTTTCGACCGATCGAATTTACAGGACCAACGAAATTCATTTTGAATTTCGACCCGAAATTTTTTTTCAATCGATCAAATCGTTCGATTACCTTTTAAGTGAATTTGACGGTCGAAATCTTTCGACCGATCGAATTTGGTTAGGTATACCGTAGCAACCGCTTTTCTTGCCCATTCGAATTCTTTTCGCCCGGGGACGGTTCCTTTTCGGTTTTTCAACCACTTTTGAGGTTCCAAGGCCTATAAAACACCGAATCGCTTTGGGAATCGCGATCTAGCCATCACAAATCGGTAAGTTGTGATTTTTGAAGTTCAAATTGTTTTGTTTCGCCTAAGAAATTCCTAAAATCCCTAGAACCCTAGTTTTCTTCAAAAAAAAAACCCTAGATTTTGGGAAATGACTCTAAGAGGAAGGAACACAGATCCAAAACTCCGACGTCAAGCGGCCCAAAGTCGCCACGCCCTTCGCCACGCCGATTCCTCCGAACGACACCTCAACCACCACCAACGAATCCTCCAACCATTCCACCCACGGCAATCCAAAGGCACCGCAAACGTCCCTAAAAGACACGCCCAACGAGTGGTGGAGCGAAAAGGGTTTTGCGTATGAATTTACCATCGATCCCGCTCTGGATGCGACGTATGAGGAACCGGGCATCAATGCTTGGCCGATCAACTATTTGAACAAGTGCGGGCTCGATAATCTCTTGAAACCCATTCACCAATACTATTATCCGCTACCAGCGCTTGTTTTACCGTAACATGATTGTCAACTCCGACGCTAACACCATTTCTACCAAGGTCGATGGAAAACCTACACTTTCACCCATGCCATGGGTCATGCGGCGTTGGAATGCTTTGTTACGTATGGGAATGGCGTAGACTTGCTACCACCTAACCCGCCTAACCTCACCCATACGTTCATAGCCGAGAAGATGACCAATGGACGAACCGCAAAGGGACGAGCCATCAACCGCTCCGATCGCCCAATCATATGTGGTTCCTAGATACAATTTTCAAGTGTAATTTATACCCGCCACAAGACCCAAAGGTTAGGCATTTTGATGAATGCACTTTTGCCGCTTCGAGGGCAAATGGTTCGATCGATGGCGTAGTCTTTGAGGGAATCAAACATGGAAAAAAACGCTATCGCGTTGAGGCGGCTGAGGAGCATATCCCCTATGCCTCCTTCATCTCAGCCATGTTTGATGAATTTTCTGCAACCTCGGTCCACAAAGTATCTCCCAAGGAACCAAAGTCTTCCAACAACGTCCTTCTATACACATTCAAACATTGGAAGCGGACGTACAACAGTCTCAAGCCACACCTCCCACAGTCAGCGCCTCAAGTACCACCAGTGCCTCCACAACCTCAAAATGTACCTGTTCCTGAGGCACCCGCACCCGTTCATGACGAACCGATCGATGAAGCTCCTATCCCCGAGCACCCTGAGTTTATTCCACCTGCTCAGGAGGTGCCTATGCCGGAGATCCCTATCCATATGCCAGCGCCTCATGCTCACCAAGCCGCGCCAGTACGCCTTGAGGACTTGGCTGCTCTCATTCAAGAGGGTAATCGCCAGGTCAACCAGCGCTTGGATTTCTTCGAGCTACTCCTCGGAGATGCTACTGCAGCCATGTATCCCACGGATTATATTGGTTCACGGGGGTCTGATCTATGAGGAGGACGAGGGAGTGCCACTAGGAGAGGAGGAGGCTGATGCCTGTGGAGGAGCAGGAGATGTGCAAAGGGAGACAGTAGCTTTTGAGCCCGAGGATGCGCCTGGATGCAAATGTTGAGATGACCTCCACAGTGCTTAGAGGCCGGGAGATGTGGATTTCCTTGCTTTTCTTTACGTTGGGAATTAAGTGTATGAATCTTTTAAACTATTGTGGCATGGTGCCACTTTTGATTGCTTGATGGTTAGACTATTGTGGCATGACTTGCCACCTTTGTTATGTGGACCAATTTCCTTTTATGCTTATGAATAGGGTGTTTTGTTCATGTTTAATGCTTTTCTTCACACGCCTAAACTATTGGTGTGGAGACTGCTTTTTCTTTCAATGCATGAGCCATCGGTAACGATGGGAATTGTTTAGCCATGCATGGTGCCAAACGGTTACTCTTCTAAGACTGGTGTCTTGTTGGGGAACATTTTCGAGGACTAAAATTCCTAACGAGGGAGGATGTAACATCCCGACTTTGCATAGCCTTGATCCGCATAATACTTGCATTTGTGCCGATGGGTCATGAGCCGAGGATGCCTCTTTACAATGATGTAATGTCTATAGATCAAATTCAATGAACTCGATCGATGATAACTAGACCCGGTGTAAGAGCTTGATGCTCATGTACACTGGACTGTGGTGTAGCTGTTTCACACCCAGTCAAGAGAGAAAGTAGTATAAATAGAAACCTAGGGCATTTATTTCTATTTACTGCTAAAGGGAAGAGAGTTAAGAAGAGAGAGAGACAAACCTAGGGTTATTCAATGCTACGAGTGAGCTGCCGAGATCGATCCGCTGTCAAGGGGAAGAACAGCTAATCGAGCAAGGATCCACCAAGCTGCAGCAACTCCATGGAACCCTAGCTGTTCTTGAGCTAGAGGAGGAGATCTCGCTCAAACCTAGGTAAGGAACTTCAATACCTGTTATAGATGGCTTCTAACAAGCTAAAAGTAGTAGAATCTGGGTTGAAATGATGAGAAGAAGTTGAGTTTTCGAAGTGGGTTGAACCCAGAGTGAGAAACCCTCATTCTGAAGAAAACAGGCAATTTCGACCGGTCGAAAATCATTTCGACCGATCGAAATAGCCACAAAAAGGGGCTTTTCGGACTTAAGTGAAATTCGACCGGTCGAATTTAGTTTCGACCGATCGAACTCTATATAAACAGAAAGGTGATTTTTGGACTTTGAGAAATTCGACCGGTCGAATTTGAATTCGACCGATCGAATTTAAAATGAATTCGACCGGTCGAAATTTATTTCGACCAGTCGAATTCATTTTTCGGCCGTTCGAAAACGCAGCCTTAGCTGTTCGAATTTGGATTCGACCGATCGAAATCCCCTGTTTTTCTGGTTTGATTCTGTTTTGACTGTGGAAACCTATGGGGACTTTCCACAGTGGGTTGTACATCATTCTAATGAATGAGTGTGCCTTGTTTAGGTGAGGTTACGTGTGTGGAACGAACCAACCTTCGTGAAGGATGAGCATGCAAGGAATTTCTTTGTGAGGTAGGGAAAACCATCTATCATGTGCATTGTTTTGACGATATGTATGCTGTGTCATGATATGTCTCTTGTTCGATATGACTTCCGTATTTGCTTCGACATATGATTTTCGGATATGTTTTGACCGTGCTTTCGTTATGTTTTGATATATGAATTCCGCATAAGTCTTGACATATGTTTCCGTATATGCTTCGAGTATGTGACCTCCGTTATGATATGTTCGATATGACGTCATGTGCAAGATATGATATTTCGAGAGCGTTGTGATATGAGCATGTGTGAGTTTTGGTTTCAAAGTAGTTTTCATCTAATGTATAGTTATCACAAACACACGGCGATAAGCTATATGTACGCACTTACGATTTGAGGTTATGTGAATACCCGACCGACGCGGCGGTATAACCGTGACTGACGCGGCAGGATATCCGTGACTGCACGGCCAATCCGTACACCCTTTGTGTGATACGTCAGTATGTATGTGTGATACGTTCATCGTATGTTTTGTGTGATATGTGATCCCTACCGCTTAACGGTGATTCGTCCGACAAGTGTCCAACTCTATGGGACCTTGAATATGTGTGAATATGACTCATGTGAGTGAGATGGTGGGTATTCCATCGGGGCTTGAGGCTATAGTTCCTCATTCTATTACTTTAAGTAAAGCACTTTAAGTTTTTCTTTTCATCAGATGATATGTGTGCATGAACACGAATCCATATGTATGTGTGTGTAAAACTATGAGATCACTTTGGATATGTTTCGTTTTGCTTCGTTTCGTTTTGTCATGCCATGATATACGTATTTGATGTTCGATAAGCATGCTATAAGTTTTACCCTGCTGAGCTTGGATGAAGCTCATTCCTTCACTAATATTTCAGGTTCAGGAGAAGAAGTTGGGGCTGAGTTACCCGAGGGCGAGGACCCTGACTTTGACCCAAGCGAGGATCTAGAGGAGCCGAACCCGGAGAATTGCTTCGTTTGTGCCCAACCGGGGTAGGTCCGGCCTTAGACCTTAGATCCATGTTTTGAGAGCTTTTTAAGTTGTAAAAGTGTACTCTGTAATTATTTTTTTTTTGGATATTCTTTTGGAGGAACCATGTTTCGGTAAGGATGGGTCCTTACCGGTGGTTCCAAACGGTTCTTTTCCATCTCTAGGGGATTAGAACCGTCTTTTGGGTTATAAATGATAGAAATATGTCTTTTGAGATAAGTTTCGTCAGTGTGGTTCCGCTTAGTATTCCGCTGTGCAACTTTGTGAGACGCAATGTGATACAATTACGGGCTCGGCCTTAGCGCCAGTCCACCGACGGCACGGGTTTCGGGGCGCCGAAATTTGGGCTGTCACAGTATGAACTTTGGAAGAATCAAAAACTTAGTCTAACCTATTTTAAAGTGCGGGAGTGTAGGGCACTTGTTAGATTAGTAGATCCTAAAAGACCTAAGATAGGGATTAGATCTATTGAGTGTGCATTTATTGGGTATGCACAAAATAGTAAAGCTTATAGATTTCTAGTTATGGAATCTAATGATAACATCGATAAAAATACTATAATAGAATATAGAGATGTTATATTCTATGAATCTAAGTTCACTATTCTAACTAATAAATTAAATATTGAAAGTAAAACTTATGAAGATGGAGAATTTTCAAAATCTAAAGAAGTTATTGAATCTTTAAGTGATGAAGAGGTTATCCTTGAACCTCGACGAAGTAAACGTCAACGATTTGAAACTAGTCTTTCAAAAGACTATTATATCTATTTGATTGAAGGAAATAGGACCAATAGTACTAAGAAATATTTGTGTCTAAATGTAGACGATGATCCTATCACTTTTAACGACGCAATGAAATCTAGAGATAGTGCTTTTTGGAAAGAAGCTATCAATGATAAAATTGATTCAATAATGGGAAACAAAACATAGAAATTAGTAGACTTATCAGAAGGATCTAAATCCATAGGATGTAGATGGATATTTAAAAGAAAACTTAGAATAGATGAAACTATAGAAAAATTTAAGGCAAGATTGGTTGCCAAAGGATATAGACAAAAGGAAGGTGTTGATTATTTTGACACCTACGCACCCGTTGCTAGAATTTCGACTATAAGACTTTTAATTGCCTTAGCTTCTATACATAAGTTACAAATTCATCAAATGGATGTTAAAATCGCTTTTTTAAATAGTGATTTAAAAGAAGAGGTCTATATAAAACAATCAGAAGGATTTGTTCTACCTGGACAAAAAAAGAAAGTCTGTAAACTTATTAATTCTCTATATGGGCTAAAACAAGTACCAAAACAGTGGTATGAAAATTTGATAATACTATTACCAATTTTGGATTCAAAACTAATGAAGCCGACAAATGTATGTATTATAAATTTTCTCATAATAATGGTGTTATTATATGTCTTTATATAAATGATTTACTTATTTTTGAAACTAATTTAGAAGTTATTTTAGAAACTAAAAACTTCTTAAGTTCATCTTTTAACATGAAGGATATGGGTCAAGCAAATGTAATTTTGGGAATCAAAATTTTAAGAAATGAAAATACATTAACTTTAACTCAATCTCATTATGTTGAAAAGATTTTAAAAAGATTTAATTATTTTGATTTAAAATCTGCCAATACACATTTAGATATTAATCTTAAATTGACTAAAAATTATCGACAATGTGTGCAACAGTTAGAATATGCAAAGGTTATTGATATCCTTATGTATGCAATGCAAGTTGGATATCTAGTTCAAAAGAATCAAAGTCTACAAGTGGATGAATATTCACTTTTGGAGGTGCTGCAATCTCATAGGGATCAAAGAAGTAGACTTGCATCGCACATTCCACTATGGAATCATAATTCATTTCCTTAGCGGCAAGTGGAAAAGAAGCATAATGGTTAAGGAATTTACTACTAGAAATTCCAATTATGATTAAATAATTGCCACCTATCTCTATACATTGTGATAGTGAAGCAACACTATCAAAGACTTATAGTCAAACGTATAATAGAAAAAATAGACACATTGGTTTAAGACATAGCTATGTAAAACAATTATTTAGAGATGGAGTAATCTCAATAATTGGGGCCAGGTCTCAGAGAAACTCGGCGGATCTGTTTACTAAAAGCCTTGGCAGAGATGAGATTAATAAAACTTCAATAGGGATGAGTTTAAAGCCATTAAACCTAAACAGCCACTTATGATAGGAACCTTACCTAATATTTGTTTAATCAATGTTTAGGTTCAAAGGGAAAAATAAGTCGTAAATCCGTGACAGCTAAATGACACTACATTGATGTGGAGTCACCCACACACGATTCGACCGAGTCACCTACGCACGATCTGATAGTGTCCGTAGAGTCAATTGTGCACAAACCCCTAATTTTGGTTGACACGAGTACGCACGAATTACTCGAGCCGAGTGCAACTGAGCCATTAGTGTCACTTGATTTGATCACACATGAGTCGCTAGTGTCAATAGAGCCCACTAAATGTGAGTCGTTAGTGTCGCATGCACACGAGAGTATCAAGTCAGTTACATGTGAGTCACATGCACATCATAGTCCCGAGCTGCATACCCCTTCACATTCCGAGTCTTATTGTGAGTCAACTTTTGAGTCTCATTCCACATTGCATGCCGAAATTAAGCAGAAGATTAATTCAAGCTACAATCAATCCGATTATCTGCTAATATTCTAAGGCGTTTCAAAGAATATAAGGTGGGTGATCCTTCTCTGAGCTCAACCCCACCTCCATGCAATCCTTTCCAAAAGCCCCCTGGTCACAATCTCAACCCGACTTTACAGCTGATACCCTTTCCCTCCCCAAGCAAACAGAGAAAAGAGGTAATTGAGGACAGATTAGATGATCTGGTTTATGAGATTAAGAGGGTTAATACGTCGACTACCGAGAGTGCATGGGCCAGTCATGGCAGAGTTTGCCGCTTGAGTTCTCGTATTCTCGACCGATATTGCGATCACACTTCATCGGGGATGAATTCCTTCGGGTTCGGGAGAGTTGATGAGAAGCTTCAAAAATATTTGATAGAGTGGGTTGGCAACCCTAGTTACTTGGTTCATCAAGGAGAGGTTTACCGTGTGCGTCCCGCTACAATCATCCAAGATGAGGATCATACGTCACCAGGAGCTTAAATTGTTTGGGTTAGTTGCAAGGAGTTCCACCGTGCGAGTTCTGATACACTTGATCAGTATCATGTGCGTGTTTCATCGGTGATGAAACGTTTTGAGTAGAGGAGAATGGCGGGGAACGCCAAGTTCGGGAGCCTTGGATTTAGGGCCACAACAGATTTTCGGCGTCGGAAGAAGCGTAGAGGAAGCCCGAGTACCGTAGCCTCAGAGGAGAAACGGATACAAACCGTGAGGAAAACAATGCCGCAGCGAACCCTCGCTCGAGCGATCACTTAAACTTCGTTCAAGCAAGCTACGACGACTTGACGGGATTTTATGCGAAACTTCCTTTTGTGTTTTATTAGTATTAGAACTCTTTATTTGAACTTAATTATTGGTAGCCTATATAGGGGCTTGTAAAGATTTTTAATTAGTTGATTGATTATTGAATGCTTTTATGCTTAAGTAATCTTTGCCTGAGATGGGTTTGGTGTGAGACCAAGGGAGTGATTCCCATATATCTTCTGATTTATTATCTTCAACTTGCGTGATCTCTTATATTTGCTATCTTTCGATCTGTGTTTACTTCTCTAAACCATAGCCTAATTGTTTCCTTTCAAATCCAAAACCCTAAACCCTTTTGAAACCTTAAACCACACAAAGACAACACCCGTTCCAAAACCATAAACCGATCTAAACCCATAAGCCCTTTAAAAACCATAAATCCCTTCTACAGCCCAATTTGGAATCCGTGAATCTACATCGGATCGAAGACGAGCGCCTAAGCCTGGAAAAGCTAGAGTTCTATCTCTAGGCCAATCTTGCCCGACTAAAAAGTACTTGCGCATTGGACTTGACCCTACACGGATCTCGTGTGATCTACCAACCTGAATTCTCTGAACCCTAAGGTATTTAAGATAGTTTTGAGATTAAACTTGATTTAATTTCATTAATTTCGGCAAAATCTGCATAAAAATCATATTCCGCATTTTATGGTCGTTGTCCCGCGTCAGAAACCCTAGTTAATGTTGTTGCCAAGTGTGGATTTTCCCAATCCATTTACCTAGTTGTAGGCTCAAATTAGGAATCTTGTTAATCATTGTGGACGATATCAAGATTATACAATCTCGTACATCACGATCGATTCAATCGTAGTAATGCGGGATTGTATAACGAGTATCGCTCCACATGATTAAGCAAGATTCTAATTGAATCGATCATAGTACGGGATTGTATAACGAGTATCATCCCCACAGTGATTAAGCAAGATTCCTAATTTGAGCCTACACTTAACTAGCTAAACGGATTGGGATTGAATTTAGAACAAAATTATGCTACGAAAATAAATTGTGAAGGGTAAAGAAAACTTGGTTAAGAGGATTCACATAGCAGAATCAACACTTGGCAAAAGCATTAACTGGGATTTCGATAAGCACACATACAAGAATTGGGGCAAAATAACATTGATTCCTCACAAACGAGACACTATCCCATGGTCTTGGTCCAACTCAAGGGATTGCAAGCAATAACCTAGCCATGGTTAAGCATGGGTTACGTGCCTCGCAATCTCTGTCTCCGTTTAGTCAATGAGACGGCATCGAATATCTCAATTAGACAATCACTTGGTCATGGTCAAACACAAGAGATTGCCCTAGCAAATCCCCAAATCTCACTATCTCTATCCAATGGTCAATTCTAGAAATAGCAAAATAAGGAAACAAGCTCATATAACAAGAATAGGAATAAAAATCACTACAATAATAGGAATGGAAATCAAAATATATGAGGGAATCAAGTGTTTAATCCCAAGCATTAGGTATAAATGATAAAAGAAATAAAACCCTAATCATCTACGATCGCGAAGGCTTCATTGAAGCCTTGGAACAAACGGAACTAGCCTGCCATGATCAACCGGGAGATCGGAAGAGTGGTCGTCATCTTCTTCTCCGATGAGCTTTGCGGTCGTTCCGTCACCGGAGCAGCTCCCTATTAGAAATTAAGTGCAACAACGAAATTGTTGTTTTAAACTGTCTAATCTAGAGCAATTGTGTTAACAAAAATGATTAATTTACAAACTCCATCAAAACTGCAAGTCTATGTCTCTCCACTATAAACCCTAAACCTAAACCCTCACATCAAGCCTAATCCCTCGGGTCAAGTTGGTTTCAGAGAATTGCAAAGGCTAGGAGGTTGCTAGCATCAGCATCTCTACTAATGTCAGCATGAAGTCAACCTTTGAAAATAATTATCTTAAAGAGCATATTTTTTATGATTTTTATGAGAATTTTTTACACCATTTGAGGTCTTTTTATCAAAATTTTCAATTCTTTTAAAAGTGCCTTGAATTTTCTAACATCTCTTGATCGATGCCTTCCAACCACCTAATCAAAAAGTCCCCTGATATAGTTGATCAATTTTGAATGGGGTTTCATGCATGGTATTCATTTTCTGATCAAATGGCTGATCGTGGAGTTTTTAAATAGCCTTTGGATAATGCACTCATATGTATGTGTACTGTATGGGGCTTGCCTATATCTGATCTCTTCTACGGTTAATAGGCTACTACAAGGTAATAATGGGGCATATTTCACCTTTTCCTAAGGTTAAAGATCGAGGTGTTTTTTTGAGCATCAATCTGGGAAAGCTTGGGCTAGTTCCTCCCCCTTATGACTTTCTGAGTTCCTAGATCAGTTTGGTGAGCAATTTGTACTTATTTTGGCTTAACCTATGGAAAAGCTTTTGGTGCTCGATGATAGTATGCGTTTTGATACTTGATTCTATTAAGGAAGATGACCTGCACATTAGTTATAGTGATTCTAACTTCCATTTGTTTACGTTGTGGAGATATTTTCGTGATCAATTGAGGGTTTAAAGCAGCTATTTTGTTTTTGCTGCTGAAAAATTGCTCTATTTTGTTGTTCATCGCCTTTGGCACCCATTTTGGAGGTTCTTTTAGAAGACATTTAGTTGTTGGTGGTTCGAATTTAGTGATCCAAATCTGTTGAATCTTTTCAGTGTATTTGATTGGGTATTATTTATCCTTATGTTTGGAGTTTACTTTTTTTTCAGTGCACATAAACAATTGTGTCGCTCAAGGATCAAAATTTCGAGCTGAATTTCGGTTTCGGGCATGACCGAAACCAAAATCCGAAATCCCCCCAAAATATAGAAATGCCCGATAATTTGGATTTCGGCCGAAATTTTGATCCTTGGTGTCACTCCCAAGGCTTGACCATTTGGATAGAAAAAGATTTACTGGAGCACCACCACTAACGCTCAACCTAATACCAGCTCTTTAACTCTTTAAGCTTTATATATACATACACACACACACACATATATATATATATATATATATATATATATATATATATATATATATATATATATATATGGGAGACAGTTTCTTCCTCCATGGGAGGATGCTCAAGTGTCCTCCAAGATGTCATGGAGCACGAGGGGATGGGGATCAATTTTTTTAAAAAAAGTTTTAAGTTCTTTTAAGGCTTCCATCAAAGTTTGACTGATTTCAACAGTTCGGATTTCAAGACTACAAAAATACATAGTGAAGTTGAGTTTTCAAAATTTTTTATTTTAGATATGATCTTAGCAGTCCATTTGTATTGTGTGCCATCATTTTGGTGTCCCGCTGCCAATTGGAGGTTTTCCCCTATCTGGAGGACGAAACCCTTTTCCCTGTGTATATATATATATGGAATATGGCACCCTAGGACGTGGTTGTAGGGTTTGATCCCTACGACGTGGTCTATTTGGGCTGCCACGTGACACTCAAATCCCAAAATGACACTTGTTCCACCTAGGATCCACCCATCCCCTTAGGGTTTTAGAAAAAATAAATAAATTCTAAACTTTTTTGCCCTTCAAAGCACGGGTCAAATATCGTGGTTCCCCAACAAAAATAGTGCATTGTTTTTTTTTCAACTTTGACCCAATATTCAAGGGTAGAAAAAACAAATTTTTTGAAAGAAAAAAAAACAAATAGATGACACTAGATCTACTTTGGACAAGCTGCCGTGGCACCCTATATTTGCGTTGGTGGCCATGTGGCGCCCGGTGACCACGCCCTAGATTCAACCCTACAACCACGTCGTGAGGGAAGGCTTCCTATTATATATATATATATATACACACACACACACACACACAGTAGTGGGTATTCAAATTAACTAATTAGATTCTCGTAATCTGGTCATAACCCATAGTCTAAATACAATACATTAAGCATTCTTCAAAATTGCCCTAGAAAATATAATATTATATGTGCCAACTTGACAAATCTAGCTCGGTTTCTAGCTACAAATATGGTTATTAATTAGGGGTTTCCTTTGCATCTGTATGGTTTTTCTATCTATCTATCTAATTTCAAAATACAAAAAACTAAGGAATCGATAAAATAAATAAATAAGAAAAAAAGAGACCGAGAAAGAGGGAAGGGATTGGGAAGTGGAACCCTAACCTTGTGAAAGGGGCCGACCCTTTGTTCTCCAGCGTACGATTTGAAGTTCCTCATAACCATCTCCTTGATGAAGAGACGAGGTCTCCGAGATCCGCACTAATCGAGACCGTTGATGCCGTCAGAAACCATCCGAATCCATCGAAACATCCATGATTTTTTCAGCAACAAACCAATTGGGAGATGAGTCAGAATAAAGAGAAAATTTGCATCTTAAGGCAAACGAAACAACCTCTCTCTCTCTCTCTCTCTCTCTCTGACGCGCGGGAAAGTTGAAATAGGAGGCGGCACTTTGAAATCCCCCGTGTTTTAAAAAGGCAAATGTTCTTGAACAGATTTTGTGCGCATAAATATCCGTGGATCTAAACCATTTTGCAGGAGGGAGAATGATCCAACGGCCCCACCATCATCATTATCGCTGCCGCAACTTTTGGCCCAATATTCTCTTGATTCGTCGATTTTTAAAATTTTTCCAATTTGATAAATTTTTACCACTTTAATACATGCTTTATTCAGATCTGGTGTTGGTTTTTATGACTATATATTATTAATCCATGTGAAATATTAATTCATTTTTTTTATTATTTTAAAAGACATCTTTTTTAATTTTGAATTAAATTAACATATACCCTTTTATAATATTTTTATATAATATAATGACAAATTTCGTTTTCGGTAATTTTTTGGTTGGGGGTCCTTTCGATACATTTCGGTACATTTCGGAAAAAGTTTGAGAAAGTTTTGGAGATTAAAATTATACTTAATATTTTTTTTTAAAATTACTACAATATATACTAAATTACTAATATATTTTAAAAATAAATAAATAAATAAATAAATATTTAAAAAAAATATATCGAAATTTCTAAAATTTCGCCGAAAAATATCGAAAAGTATTGAAATTTTTCTAAAATTTTTGTTTGACCTCATTTTGCCGAATTTCGGCAAAATTTGTCACTGTAATATATATATACTTTTTTATGAATAATCACACTTGAAATATGGACTATAATCTCATGACCCAACTATTATAGGTTGTTGGATATTTTAAAGGTTTAAAAAAAAAAGCTTTTGAAATTAAGATTTGTCCCACATCGTGTAAACTCTTTTTTGGGTTTAGCTTATATATCATTGTCTTGGCTGAAGACTTATAGCCTGACCCAGGGGGCATCGAATTTTATAGCTTCCACCACCATGCAACCCATCAGTCACACACGTGCGTGCGCGTGCCGAGCCGAGCAAGCACGTATGGGCATGACACGAATTTAATTGAACTTTTGAACAAGTGTGTAACCGTCCATTTGAATTTTAAATCATTCAGTTTAAACGGATATGTCTTATCCGACTGTTCAGTTATATGCAATGGATATGTCTGTTCAGTTACACTTGTTTTATCTATAAAAGGGCCCCAAGACCCCTTATTTTATACACTGCATATTTTCGCAAATTTCTTCTACGCGAGTTTAAGCTTTTTCCTTCTCAGAGTTTCGCTTTAGTTTTGGTGTTACGGTTGCGTGATCGATTCACCAAATCGATCACACCTGGATATGCTCGGTTCATTGTATCCTGGAACCGATTTGCCGGTAACCTATTGGTGACCACTAGATCATAGTGATAGGGGCAAATCTTGGTTTAAAGACAATGATATTTAACGTGCCTTGAACCGGATCAGCGTATATTTTAATTCCGATCTTTATCTTTTTTTGCAACCTGAACCTATTGTACTAACAATTTTAAATCGAGATGGCCCATATCCAGGCTTCGACTTCTTCCTTACTAACCGACAAAATCCATCCCGCACTGCCCAACAACATCCACAAGTTGGACAGTTTTGATGGTTCTAACTTCAAACGGTGGCAACAGAAATTACACTTTCTGTTGACTGCACTGAAAGTTGTGTACATTATCACAAATTCGTGCTCAACTGTTACCGAATCATCAACACTCAATGAAGGCCGAAAAAAGCAGAAATGGGAAGAAGACGACTATATATGCAAGGGCTGCATTCTAAATGCATTGTCAGATTCGTTGTTCAACGTATACCGCACCTACAACACTTCGAAGGAACTCTGGAAGCACTCGAAAAGAAGTACAAAACAAAAGATGCAGGATATAATTCTTACATTATCAGTCAATTTTTTAATTTTAAGATGGTCGATGATAAACCTATTCTTAGCTAAATTATATGATTGCTAATGGTTCTCATTTTAATGAGGATTTTCTGGTTGGTGCGGTAATCGCCAAGTTGCCTCCACCATGGAAAGATTACCAAAAAATCCTTAAGCGTAATAATGAGAAAATTTCTATGGAAGATCTTCTTCTTCATTTACGTATTGAGGAAGAATCCCGAGTTAGGGACAAAACAGAAGATTACATTGATATGACATCAAAGGCACACTTGGTTGAGTCTAAGTTTGTTAGTGGACCGTTCAAAAAGAGGAAGAGAGGATATTCTCATTCCAAGGAGAATAAGAAATTTGCCAAGGAGAATAAGACCATGGTACCGAAGAATGGTGGTTGCTACCACTGTGGGAAACCCGGACATTTCAAACGGGATTGTCGCCTCTTCAAAAATTTGAAGAATCAAGCGAATGCAGTGGAAGTGCAAAACAACTTTGTAGCCGTTTTTTCAGAAGTCAATCTGATTGGTGACATCAATGAATGGTGGATCGACAACGGTGCCACAAAACATGTATGTAATAATCGTGATATGTTTGGGACGTATGACAAAGCTGATGATGATCAAGATCTCTTCATGGGGAACTCATCTACGGCAAAGATCATAGGACGTAGACAAATGAAATTAAATTTCACATCCGGAAAGGTCGTTACACTTACTGATGTGCTCCATGAATCTCGTTTGGTGGTTTATTGATCAAACATGGTTTCAAACTTGTATTTGAATTGGATAAGTTTATCTTATCCAAGAATGGTGAACTTGTTGGAAAAGGATATGTCATGGGAGACATGTTCAAACTCAATGATTCAATCAATAAAATATATCCTTCTTTTACTCTCGGTCTCTCTTTCTAATTTATGGCATTATAGATTAGGACATGTTAATTGTAGGTCTATGAAATGCACGGCTAACTTAGAGTTAATTCCAAAACACGAATATTTTGATAGTAGTGCTTGTAGTATATGTGCTAAGACTAAAATTACTAGAAAACCTTTTCCTAGTGTTATTAGAAATTCATATTTATTAGATTTAATACATAGTGATAATTGTGATTTAAACAATATTCCTACTAGAGGAGGAAAATGATATTTTATTACTTTTATAGATATTTTTAAATATGCTCATTTATATTTATTAAATATTAAAAATAAGGCTTTTGAAAAATTTAAGATTTATAAAGCATTAGTAGAAAATCAATTAAAGAAAAAAATAAAAGTCATTAGATCTGATCAAGGTGGAGAATACATGTCAAATGAATTCTTTGATTTCTGTGAAATTCATGGAATTAAATCATGAGGTGACAGACTCCTTATACGCTACAACAAAAGAGTTGTCGAAGAAAAATAGAACATTAGTAGAAATGACTAATGCAATATTAGTTAATGCTAATTCGATTAAAATTTATGGGGTGAAGCTTTGTTATCTACTACTCATATTTTGAATAGAATTCCATATAAGAAAAGTTTAATTACATTATGAACTTTGGAAGAATCAAAACTTAGTCTAACCTATTTTAAAGTGCGGAGTGTAGGGCACTTGTTAGATTAGTAGATCCTAAAAGACCTAAGATAGGATTAGATCTATTGAGTGTGCATTTATTGGGTATGCACAAAATAGTAAAGCTTATAGATTTCTAGTTATGGAATCTAATGATAACATCGATAAAAATACTATAATAGAATATAGAGATGTTATATTCTATGAATCTAAGTTCACTATTCTAACTAATAAATTAAATATTGAAAGTAAAACTTATGAAGATGGAGAATTTTCAAAATCTAAAGAAGTTATTGAATCTTTTAGTGATGAAGAGGTTATCCTTGAACCTCCTCGGCAAATGGCAAACGATTTCGATTTGAAACTAGTCTTTCAAAAGACTATTATATCTATTTGATTGAAGGAAATAGGACCAATAGTACTAAGAAATATTTGTGTCTAAATGTGAGCGATGATCCTATCACTTTTAACGGCCTTAATGAAATCTAGAGATAGTGCTTTTTGGAAAGAAGCTATCAATGATAAAATTGATTCAATAATGGGAAACAAAACATAGAAATTAGTAGACTTATCAGAAGGATCTAAATCCATAGGATGTAGATGGATATTTAAAAGAAAACTTAGAATAGATGAAACTATAAAAAAATTTAAGGCAAGATTGGTTGCCAAAGGATATAGACAAAAGGAAGGTGTTGATTATTTTGACACCTACGCACCCGTTGCTAGAATTTCGACTATAAGACTTTTAATTGCCTTAGCTTCTATACATAAGTTACAAATTCATCAAATGGATGTTAAAATCGCTTTTTTAAATAGTGATTTAAAAGAAGAGGTCTATATAAAACAATCAGAAGGATTTGTTCTACCTGGACAAAAAAAGAAAGTCTAAACTTATTAATTCTCTATATGGGCTAAAACAAGTACCAAATAAAGGTATGAAAATTTGATAATACTATTACCAATTTTGGATTCAAAACTAATGAAATCAAATGTATGTATTATAAATTTTCTCATAATAATGGTGTTATTATATGTCTTTATATAAATGATTTACTTATTTTTGAAACTAATTTAGAAGTTATTTTAGAAACTAAAACTTCTTAAGTTCATCTTTAACATGAAGGATATGGGTCAAGCAAATGTAATTTTGGGAATCAAAATTTTAAGAAATGAAAATACATTAACTTTAACTCAATCTCATTATGTTGAAAAGATTTTAAAAAGATTTAATTATTTTGATTTAAAATCTGCCAATACACATTTAGATATTAATCTTAAATTGACTAAAAATTATCGACAATGTGTGCAACAGTTAGAATATGCAAAGGTTATTGATATCCTTATGTATGCAATGCAAGTTGGATATCTAGTTCAAAAGAATCAAAGTCTACAAGTGGATGAATATTCACTTTTGGAGGTGCTGCAATCTCATAGGGATCAAAGAAGTAGACTTGCATACATTCCACTATGGAATCATAATTCATTTCCTTAGCGGCAAGTGGAAAAGAAGCATAATGGTTAAGGAATTTACTACTAGAAATTCCAATTATGATTAAATAATTGCCACCTATCTCTATACATTGTGATAGTGAAGCAACACTATCAAAGACTTATAGTCAAGCGATAATAGAAAAAATAGACACATTGGTTTAAGACATAGCTATGTAAAACAATTATTTAGAGATGGAGTAATCTCAATAATTGGGGCCGTGTCTCAGAGAAAACACAGCGGATCTGCTTACTAAAAGCCTTGGCGAGATGAGATTAATAAAACTTCAATAGGGATGAGTTTAAAGCCATTAAACCTAAATGACCACTTATGATAGGAACCTTACCTAATATTTGTTTAATCAATGTTTAGGTTCAAAGGGAAAAATAAGTCAGAATAAATCCGTGATGCCTAAATGACACTACATTGATGTGGAGTCACCCACACACGATTCGACCGAGTCACCTACGCATCGATCCGATAGTGTCCTCAGTAGAGTCAATTGTGCACAAACCTAATTTTGGTTGACACGAGTGCATACGAATTACTCGAGGCAGTGCAATGAGCCATTAGTGTCACTTGATTTGATCACACATGAGTCGCTAGTGTCAATAGAGCCCACTAAATGTGAGTCGTTAGTGTCGCATGCACACTAGAGTATCAAGTCGATTACATGTGAGTCACATGCACATCATAGTCCCGATGCATACCCTTCACATTAGTCTTATTGTGAGTCAACTTTGAGTCTCATTCCACATTGCATGCGAAATTAAGCGAAGATTAATTCAAGCTACAATCAATCCGATTATCTGCTAATATTCTAAGGCGTTTCAAAGAATATAAGGTGGGTGATCCTTCTGAGCTCAACCCCACCTCCATGCAATCCTTTCCAAAGCCCCTGGTCACAATCTCAACCCGACTTTTACAGATACCCTTTCCTCCCCAAGCAAACAGAGAAAAGAGGTAATTGAGGACAAATTAGATGATCTGGTTTATGAGATTAAGAGGGTTAATACGTCGACTACCGAGAGTGCATGGGCCAGTCATGGCAGAGTTTGCCGCTTGAGTTCTCGTATTCTCGACCGATATTGCGATCACACTTCATCGGGGATGAATTCCTTCGGGTTCGGGAGAGTTGATGAGAAGCTTCAAAAATATTTGATAGAGTGGGTTGGCAACCCTAGTTACTTGGTTCATCAAGGAGAGGTTTACCGTGTGCGTCCCGCTACAATCATCCAAGATGAGGATCATACGTCACCAGGAGCTTAAATTGTTTGGGTTAGTTGCAAGGAGTTCCACCGTGCGAGTTCTGATACACTTGATCAGTATCATGTGCGTGTTTCATCGGTGATGAAACGTTTTGAGTAGAGGAGAATGGCGGGGAACGCCAAGTTCGGGAGCCTTGGATTTAGGGCCTAGATTTTGGCGTCGGAAGAAGCGTGAGGAAGCCCGTGCAGTAGCCTCGGAGGAAAGCGGATACAAACCGTGAGTTAAACAATGCCGCAGCGAACCCTCGCTCGAGCGATCACTTAAACTCGTTCAAGCAAGCTACGGCGACGACTTCAGACGGGATTTTATGCGAAACTTCCCTTTTTGTGTTTTATTAGTATTAGAACTCTTTATTTCGAACTTAATTATTGGTAGCCTATATAGAGGCTTGTAAAGATTTTAATTAGTTGATTGATTATTGAATGCTTTTATGCTTAAGTAATCTTTGCCTGAGATGGGTTTGGTGTGAGACCAAGGGAGTGATTCCCATATATCTTCTGATTTATTATCTTCAACTTGCGTGATCTCTTATATTTGCTATCTTTCGATCTGTGTTTACTTCTCTAAACCATAGCCTAATTGTTTCCTTTCAAATCCAAAACCCTAAACCCTTTTGAAACCTTAAACCACACAAAGACAACACCCGTTCCAAAACCATAAACCGATCTAAACCCATAAGCCCTTTAAAAACCATAAATCCCTTCTACAGCCCAATTTGGAATCCGTGAATCTACATCGGATCGAGAGGCAGCGCCTAAGCCTGGAAAAGCTAGAGTTCTATCTCTAGGCCAATCTTGCCCCGACTCGAAAAGTACTTGCGCATTGGACTTGACCCTACCTGGATCTCGTGTGATCTACCAACCTGAATTCTCTGAACCCTAAGGTATTTAAGATAGTTTTGAGATTAAACTTGATTTAATTTCATTAATTTCGGCAAAATCTGCATAAAAATCATATTCCGCATTTTATGGTCGTTGTCCCGCGTCAGAAACCCTAGTTAATGTTGTTGCCAAGTGTGGATTTTCCCAATCCATTTAACTAGTTAAGCGTAGGCTCAAATTAGGAATCTTGCTTAATCATTGTGGAGACGATACTTGTTATACAATCTGCATCATACTCGATTCAATCGTAGTAATGCGGGATTGTATAACATCGCCTCCACTGATTAAGCAAGATTCTAATTCGTCGATCATCATGCGGGATTGTATAACGAGTATCATCCCCACGATTAAGCAAGATTCCTAATTTGAGCCTACACTTAACTAGCTAAAGCGGATTGGGATTGAATTTAGAACAAAATTATGCTAAAATAAATTGTGAAGGGTAAAGAAAACTTGGTTAAGAGGATTCCGCAAGCGAATCAACACTTGGCAAAAGCATTAACTGGGATTTCGATAAGCACACATACAAGAATTGGGGCAAAATAACATTGATTCCTCACAAACGAGACACTATCCCATGGTCTTGGTCCAACTCAAGGGATTGCAAGCAATAACCTAGCCATGGTTAAGCATGGGTTACGTGCCTCGCAATCTCTGTCTCCGTTTAGTCAATCGTAGACGGGCATCGCGAATATCTCAATTAGACAATCACTTGGTCATGGTCAAACACAAGAGATTGCCCTAGCAAATCCCCAAATCTCACTATCTCTATCCAATGGTCAATTCTAGAAATAGCAAAATAAGAAACAAGCTCATATAACAAGAATAGGAATAAAATCACTACAATAATAGGAATGGAAATCAAAATATATGAGGGAATCAAGTGTTTAATCCCAAGCATTAGGTATAAATGATAAAAGAAATAAAACCCTAATCATCTACGATCGCGAAGGCTTCATTGAAGCCTTGGAACAAACGGAACTAGCCTGCCATGATCAACCGGGAGATCGGAAGAGTGGTCGTCATCTTCTTCTCCGATGAGCTTTGCGGTCGTTCCGTCACCGGAGCAGCTCCCTATTAGAAATTAAGTGCAACAACGAAATTGTTGTTTTAAACTGTCTAATCTAGAGCAATTGTGTTAACAAAAATGATTAATTTACAAACTCCATCAAAGCGCAAGTCTATGTCTCTCCACTATAAACCCTAAACCTAAACCCTCACATCAAGCCTAATCCCTCGGGTCAAGTTGGTTTTAGAGAATTGCAAAGGCTAGGAGGTTGCTAGCATCAGCATCTCTACTAATGTCAGCATGAAGTCAACCTTTGAAAATAATTATCTTAAAGAGCATATTTTTTATGATTTTTATGAGAATTTTTTACACCATTTGAGGTCTTTTTATCAAAATTTTCAATTCTTTTAAAAGTGCCTTGAATTTTCTAACATCTCTTGATCGATGCCTTCCAACCACCTAATCAAAAAGTCCCCTGATATAGTTGATCAATTTTGAATGGGGTTTCATGCATGGTATTCATTTTCTGATCAAATGGCTGATCGTGGAGTTTTTAAATAGCCTTTGGATACGACCTTACATGTATGTGTACTCGTATGGGGCTTGCCTATATCTGATCTCTTCTACGGTTAATAGGCTACTACAAGGTAATAATGGGGCATATTTCACCTTTTCCTAAGGTTAAAGATCGAGTTGTTTTTTTGTGCATCAATCAGTGAATGCTTGGGCTAGTTCCTCCCCGTTATGACTTTCTGAGTTTCTAGATCAGTTTGTTGAGCAATTTGTACTTATTTTGGCTTAACCTATGGAAAAGCTTTTGGTGCTCGATGATAGTATGCGTTTTGATACTTGATTCTATTAAGGAAGATGACCTGCACATTAGTTATAGTGATTCTAACTTCCATTTGTTTACGTTGTGGAGATATTTTCGTGATCAATTGAGGGTTTAAAGCAGCTATTTTGTTTTTGCTGCTGAAAAATTGCTCTATTTTTGTTGTTCATCAGCTTTGGCACCCATTTTGGAGGTTCTTTTAGAAGACATTTAGTTGTTGGTGGTTCGAATTTAGTGATCCAAATCTGTTGAATCTTTTCAGTGTATTTGATTGGGTATTATTTATCCTTATGTTTGGAGTTTACTTTTTTTTCAGTGCACATAAACAATTGTGTCGCTCAAGGATCAAAATTTCAAGCTGAATTTCGGTTTCGGGCATGACCGAAACCAAAATCCGAAATCCCCCCAAAATATAGAAATGCCCGATAATTTGGATTTCGGCCGAAATTTTGATCCTTGGTGTCACTCCCAAGGCTTGACCATTTGGATAGAAAAAGATTTACTGGAGCACCACCACTAACGCTCAACCTAATACCAGCTCTTTAACTCTTTAAGCTTTATATATACATACACACACACATATATATATATATATATATATATATATATATATATATAGATATATATGTATGGGAGACAGTTTCTTCCTCCATGGGAGGATGCTCAAGTGTCCTCCAAGATGTCATGGAGCACGAGGGGATGGGGATCAATTTTTTTTAAAAAAGTTTTAAGTTCTTTTAAGGCTTCCATCAAAGTTTGACTGATTTCAACAGTTCGGATTTCAAGACTACAAAAATACATAGTGAAGTTGAGTTTTCAAAATTTTTTATTTTAGATATGATCTTAGCAGTCCATTTGTATTGTGTGCCATCATTTTGGTGTCCCGCTGCCAATTGGAGGTTTTCCCCTATCTGGAGGACGAAACCCTTTTCCCTGTGTATATATATATGGAATATGGCACCCTAGGACGTGGTTGTAGGGTTTGATCCCTACGACGTGGTCTATTTGGGCTGCCACGTGACACTCAAATCCCAAAATGACACTTGTTCCACCTAGGATCCACCCATCCCCTTAGGGTTTTAGAAAAAATAAATAAATTCTAAACTTTTTTGCCCTTCAAAGCACGGGTCAAATATCGTGGTTCCCCAACAAAAATAGTGCATTGTTTTTTTTTCAACTTTGACCCAATATTCAAGGGTAGAAAAAACAAATTTTTTGAAAGAAAAAAAAACAAATAGATGACACTAGATCTACTTTGGACAAGCTGCCGTGGCACCCTATATTTGCGTTGGTGGCCATGTGGCGCCCAGCTGACCACGTCCTAGGATTCAACCCTACAACCACGTCGTAGGGAACAGGCTTCCTATTATATATATATATATATATACACACACACACACACACACAGAGTACAGTGTGGGTATTCAAATTAACTAATTAGATTCTCGTAATCTGGTCATAACCCATAGTCTAAATACAATACATTAAGCATTCTTACTGAAAATTGCCCTAGAAAATATAATATTATACGCCAACTTGACAAATCTAGCTTCGGTTTCTAGCTACAAATATGGTTATTAATTAGGGGTTTCACGCATCTGTAACTGGTTTTTTCTCTCTATCTATCTAATTTCAAAATACAAAAACTAAGGAATCGATAAAATAAATAAATAAGAAAAAAGAGACCGAGAAAGAGGGAAGGGATTGGGAAGTGGAACCCTAACCTTGTGAAAGGGCCGACCCTTTGTTCTCCAAACAGACGATTTGAAGTTCCTCATAACCATCTCCTTGATGAAGAGACGAGGTCTCCGAGATCCGCAATTCGAATCGGAGACCGTTGATGCCGTCGTAAAACCATCCGAATCCATCGAAACATCCATGATTTTTTCAGCAACAAACCAATTGGGAGATGAGTCAGAATAAAGAGAAAATTTGCATCTTAAGGCAAACGAAACAACCTCTCTCTCTTTCTCTCTCTCTCTCTCTCTGACGCGCGGGAAAGTTGAAATAGGAGGCGGCACTTTGAAATCCCCCGTGTTTTAAAAAGGCAAATGTTCTTGAACAGATTTTGTGCGCATAAATATCCGTGGATCTAAACCATTTTTGCGGAGGAGAATGATCCAACCCCACCATCATCATTATCAGCCGCAACTTTTGGCCCAATATTCTCTTGATTCGTCGATTTTTAAAATTTTTCCAATTTGATAAATTTTTACCACTTTAATACATGCTTTATTCAGATCTGGTGTTGGTTTTTATGACTATATATTATTAATCCATGTGAAATATTAATTCATTTTTTTTATTATTTTAAAAGACATCTTTTTTAATTTTGAATTAAATTAACATATACCCTTTTATAATATTTTTATATAATATAATGACAAATTTCGTTTTCGGTAATTTTTTGGTTGGGGGTCCTTTCGATACATTTAAATTTTACATTTAGGAAAAAGTTTGAGAAAGTTTTGGAGATTAAAATTATACTTAATATTTTTTTAAAATTACTACAATATATACTAAATTACTAATATATTTTAAAATAAATAAATAAATAAATAAATATTTAAAAACATATATAAAATTTCTAAAATTTCGAAAATATCGAAAAGTATTGAAATTTTTCTAAAATTTTGTTTGACCTCATTTTGAATTTCGCAAAATTTATCCTTATAATATATATATACTTTTTATGAATAATCACACTTGAAATATGGACTATAATCTCATGACCTATTATAGGTTGTTGGATATTTTAAAGGTTTAAAAAAAGCTTTTGAAATTAAGATTTGTCCCCATCGTGTAAACTCTTTTTGGGTTTAGCTTATATATCATTGTCTTGGTAAGACTTATAGCACACCGAGGGGCATCGAATTTTATAGCTTCCACCACCATGCAACCCATCAACACGTGCGATGCGTCGGCAAACAAGCGCCGAAAGTGTACGAGCTGCATTGTATGTATTGAACTTTTGAACAAGTGTGTAACCGTCCATTTGAATTTTAAATCATTGATTTAAGCGGATATGTCTTATCCATTGTTGATTATATGCAATGGATATGTCATTCGATTACACTTGTTTTATCTATAAAAGGCCCCAAGACCCTTATTTTATACCTTTGCATATTTTCAAATTTCTTCTCTGTGAGTTTAAGCTTTTTCCTTCTCGAGTTTAAGCTTTAGTTTTTGGTGTTACGGTTGCGTGATCGGATTCACCAAACTGATCCTGCGGATATGCTCCGGTTCATTGTATCCTGGAACCGATTTGCGGTAACCTATTGGTGACCACTAGATCATAGTGATAGGGCAAATCTTGGTTTAAAGACAATGATATTTAACGTGCCTTGAACCGGATCGGTATATTTTAATTCCGATCTTTATCTTTTTTGCCTTTGAACCTATTGTACTAACAATTTTAAATCGAGATGGCCCATATCCGAGCTTGACTTCTTCCTTACTAACCGAAAATCCATCCCATAACGCCCAACAACATCCACAAGTTGGGCCGGTTTGATGGTTCTAACTAACTTCAATTGGCTGAAATTACACTTTTACATTGGTACTTAAAGTTATGTACATTATCACAAATTAGTGCTCAAGATCATCAACACTCAATGAAGGCGAAAAAGCAGAAATGGAAGAAGACGACTATATATGCAAGGGCTGCATTCTAAATGCATTGTCGATTAGATTGTTCAACGTATCCGCACCTACAACACTTGAAGGAACTCTGGAAGCACTTTCGAAAAGAAGTACAAAACAAAAGATGCGGATATAATTCTTACATTATCGGTCAATTTTTAATTTTAAGATGGTCGATGAGTAAACCTATTCTTACTAAATTATATGATTGCTAATGGTTCTCATTTTAATGAGGATTTTCGGTTGGTGCGGTAATCGCCAAGTTGCCTCCACCATGGAAAGATTACCAAAAATCCTTAATAATGAGAAAATTTCTATGGAAGATCTTCTTCATTTACGTATTGAGGAAGAATCGAGTTAGGGACAAAACAAAAGATTACATTGATATGACATCAAAGGCACACTTAGTTGAATATAAGGTTGTCAGTGGACCGTCCAAGAAGCGGAAGAGAGGATATTCTCATTTCAAGGAAAATAAGAAATTTGTCAAGGAGAATAAGACCATGGTACCGAAGAATGGTGGTTGCTATCACTGTGGGAAATCCGGACATTTCAAACGAGATTGTCGCCTCTTCAAAATTTGAAGAATCAAGCTTAATGCGATGGAAGTGCAAAACAACTTTGTAGCCGTTTTGTAAGTCAATCGATTGGTGACATCAATGAATGGTGGATCGACACGTGCCACAAAACATGTATGTAATAATCGTGATATGTTTGGGACGATGACAAAGCGATGATGATCAAGATCTCTTCATGGGGAACTCATCTCGCAAAGATCATAGGACGAGACAAATGAAATTAAATTTCACATCCAGAAAGGTCGTTACACTTACTGATGTGATCCATGTACCCGATATCTTCAAGAATCTCGTTTCGGGTGGTTTATTGATCAAACATGGTTTCAAACTTGTATTTGAATTGGATAAGTTTATCTTATCCAAGAATGGTGAATTTGTTGGAAAAGGATATGTCATGGGAGACATGTTCAAACTCAATGTAACTGATTCAATCAATAAAATATATCCTTCTTTTTACTCGGTCTCTCTTTCTAATTTATGGCATTATAGATTAGGACATGTTAATTGTAGGTCTATGAAATGCACGGCTAACTTAGAGTTAATTCCAAAACACGAATATTTTGATAGTAGTGCTTGTAGTATATGTGCTAAGACTAAAATTACTAGAAAACCTTTTCCTAGTGTTATTAGAAATTCATATTTATTAGATTTAATACATAGTGATAATTGTGATTTAAACAATATTCCTACTAGAGGAGGAAAATGATATTTTATTACTTTTATAGATATTTTTCGAAATATGCTCATTTATATTTATTAAATATTAAAAATAAGGCTTTTGAAAAATTTAAGATTTATAAAGCATTAGTAGAAAATCAATTAAAGAAAAAAATAAAAGTCATTAGATCTGATCAAGGTGGAGAATACATGTCAAATGAATTCTTTGATTTCTGTGAAATTCATGGAATTCGTCATGAGGTGACAGCTCCTTATACGCTACAACAAAACGGAGTTGTCGAAAGAAAAAATAGAACATTAGTAGAAATGACTAATGCAATATTAGTTAATGCTAATTCCGATTAAAATTTATGGGGTGAAGCTTTGTTAACTACTACTCATATTTTGAATAGAATTCCATATAAGAAAAGTTTAATTACACCGTATGAACTTTGGAAGAATCAAAAACTTAGTCTAACCTATTTTAAAGTGCGGGAGTGTAGGGCACTTGTTAGATTAGTAGATCCTAAAAGACCTAAGATAGGGATTAGATCTATTGAGTGTGCATTTATTGGGTATGCACAAAATAGTAAAGCTTATAGATTTCTAGTTATGGAATCTAATGATAACATCGATAAAAATACTATAATAGAATATAGAGATGTTATATTCTATGAATCTAAGTTCACTATTCTAACTAATAAATTAAATATTGAAAGTAAAACTTATGAAGATGGAGAATTTTCAAAATCTAAAGAAGTTATTGAATCTTTAAGTGATGAAGAGGTTATCCTTGAACCTCGACGAAGTAAATCAACGATTTGAAACTAGTCTTTCAAAAGACTATTATATCTATTTGATTGAAGGAAATAGGACCAATAGTACTAAGAAATATTTGTGTCTAAATGTAGACGATGATCCTATCACTTTTAACGACGCAATGAAATCTAGAGATAGTGCTTTTGGAAAGAAGCTATCAATGATAAAATTGATTCAATAATGGGAAACAAAACATAGAAATTAGTAGACTTATCAGAAGGATCTAAATCCATAGGATGTAGATGGATATTTAAAAGAAAACTTAGAATAGATGAAACTATAGAAAAATTTAAGGCAAGATTGGTTGCCAAAGGATATAGACAAAAGGAAGGTGTTGATTATTTTGACACCTACGCACCCGTTGCTAGAATTTCGACTATAAGACTTTTAATTGCCTTAGCTTCTATACATAAGTTACAAATTCATCAAATGGATGTTAAAATCGCTTTTTTAAATAGTGATTTAAAAGAAGAGGTCTATATAAAACAATCAGAAGGATTTGTTCTACCTGGACAAAAAAAGAAAGTCAGAAACTTATTAATTCTCTATATGGGCTAAAACAAGTACCAAAAGCAAAGGGTATGAAAATTTGATAATACTATTACCAATTTTGGATTCAAAACTAATGAAGCCGACAAATGTATGTATTATAAATTTTCTCATAATAATGGTGTTATTATATGTCTTTATATAAATGATTTACTTATTTTTGAAACTAATTTAGAAGTTATTTTAGAAACTAAAAACTTCTTAAGTTCATCTTTTAACATGAAGGATATGGGTCAAGCAAATGTAATTTTGGGAATCAAAATTTTAAGAAATGAAAATACATTAACTTTAACTCAATCTCATTATGTTGAAAAGATTTTAAAAGATTTAATTATTTTGATTTAAAATCGCCAATACACATTTAGATATTAATCTTAAATTGACTAAAATTATCGACAATGTGTGCAACAGCAGTTAGAATATGCAAAGGTTATTGATATCCTTATGTATGCAATGCAAGTTGGATATCTAGTTCAAAAGAATCAAAGTCTACAAGTGGATGAATATTCACTTTTGGAGGTGCAATCTCATAGGGATCAAAGAAGTAGACTTGCATCGCATTCCACTATGGAATCATAATTCATTTCCTTAGCGGCAAGTGGAAAAGAAGCATAATGGTTAAGGAATTTACTACTAGAAATTCCAATTATGATTAAATAATTGCCACCTATCTCTATACATTGTGATAGTGAAGCAACACTATCAAAGACTTATAGTCAAACGTATAATAGAAAAAATAGACACATTGGTTTAAGACATAGCTATGTAAAACAATTATTTAGAGATGGAGTAATCTCAATAATTGGGGCCAGGTCTCAGAAAACACTCGGATCTGCTTACTAAAAGCCTTGGCAGAGATGAGATTAATAAAACTTCAATAGGGATGAGTTTAAAGCCATTAAACCTAAACAGCCACTTATGATAGGAACCTTACCTAATATTTGTTTAATCAATGTTTAGGTTCAAAGGGAAAAATAAGTCGTAAATCCGTGACAGCTAAATGACACTACATTGATGTGGAGTCACCCACACACGATTCGACCGAGTCACCTACGCACGATCTGATAGTGTCCGTAGAGTCAATTGTGCACAAACCCCTAATTTTGGTTGACACGAGTACGCACGAATTACTCGAGCCGAGTGCAACTGAGCCATTAGTGTCACTTGATTTGATCACACATGAGTCGCTAGTGTCAATAGAGCCCACTAAATGTGAGTCGTTAGTGTCGCATGCACACGAGAGTATCAAGTCAGTTACATGTGAGTCACATGCACATCATAGTCCCGAGCTGCATACCCCTTCACATTCCGAGTCTTATTGTGAGTCAACTTTTGAGTCTCATTCCACATTGCATGCCGAAATTAAGCAGAAGATTAATTCAAGCTACAATCAATCCGATTATCTGCTAATATTCTAAGGCGTTTCAAAGAATATAAGGTGGGTGATCCTTCTCTGAGCTCAACCCCACCTCCATGCAATCCTTTCCAAAAGCCCCCTGGTCACAATCTCACTGTGATACCTTTTCCTCCCCAAGCAAGCAGAGAAAAGAGGTAATTGAGGATGATTAGATGATCCGGTTTATGAGATTAAGAGGTTAATACGTCGACTACCGAGAGTGCATGGGCGATCATGGCGAGTTTGCCGCTTGAGTTCTCGTATTCTCGACGATATTGCGATCACACTTCATCGGGGATGAATTCCTTCGGTTCGGAGCGTTGATGAGAAGCTCCAAAAATATTTGATAGAGTGGGTTGGCAACCCTAGTTACTTGGTTCATCAAGGAGAGGTTTACCGTGTGCGTCGCGCTACAATCATCCAAGATGAGGATCATACGTCACCAGGAGCTTAAATTGTTTGGGTTAGTTGCAAGGAGTTCCACCGCGTAGTTCGATACACTTGATCAAGATTATAAAGCGTGTTTCATCGGTGATGAAACGTTTTTGAGTAGAGGAGAATGGCGGGAACGCCAAGTTCGGAGCCTTGGATTTAGGGCCACAACAGATTTTGGCGTCGGAAGAAGCGTAGAGGAAGCTAGTAGCCTCGGAGGAGAAAGCGGATACAAACCGTGAGGAAAACAATGCAGCGGCGAACCTCGCTCGAGCGATCACTTAAACTCGTTCAAGCAAGCTACGTCGACGACTTCAGACGGGATTTTATGCGAAACTTCCCTTTTTGTGTTTTATTAGTATTAGAACTCTTTATTTCGAACTTAATTATTGGTAGCCTATATATAGAGGCTTGTAAAGATTTTTAATTAGTTGATTGATTATTGAATGCTTTTATGCTTAAGTAATCTTTGCCTGAGATGGGTTTGGTGTGAGACCAAGGGAGTGATTCCCATATATCTTCTGATTTATTATCTTCAACTTGCGTGATCTCTTATATTTGCTATCTTTCGATCTGTGTTTACTTCTCTAAACCATAGCCTAATTGTTTCCTTTCAAATCCAAAACCCTAAACCCTTTTGAAACCTTAAACCACACAAAGACAACACCCGTTCCAAAACCATAAACCGATCTAAACCCATAAGCCCTTTAAAAACCATAAATCCCTTCTACAGCCCAATTTGGAATCCGTGAATCTACATCGGATCGAAGACGAGCGCCTAAGCCTGGAAAAGCTAGAGTTCTATCTCTAGGCCAATCTTGCCCCGACTCGAAAAGTACTTGCGCATTGGACTTGACCCTACCTGGATCTCGTGTGATCTACCAACCTGAATTCTCTGAACCCTAAGGTATTTAAGATAGTTTTGAGATTAAACTTGATTTAATTTCATTAATTTCGGCAAAATCTGCATAAAAATCATATTCCGCATTTTATGGCCGTTGTCCCGCGTCAGAAACCCTAGTTAATGTTGTTGCCAAGTGTGGATTTTCCCAATCCATTTAACTAGTTAAGCGTAGGCTCAAATTAGGAATCTTGCTTAATCATTGTGGAGACGATACTCGTTATACAATCTCGTACTACGATCGATTCAATCGTAAATGCGGGATTATATAATAGTATCGCCTCCATAATGATTAAAAGATTAATCATCGATCATAATGCGGGATTGTATAACGAGTATCATCCCCACAGTGATTAAGCAAGATTCCTAATTTGAGCCTACACTTAACTAGCTAAACGGATTGGGATTGAATTTAGAACAAAATTATGCTACGAAAATAAATTGTGAAGGGTAAAGAAAACTTGGTTAAGAGGGATTCATAGCGAATCAACACTTGGCAAAAGCATTAATCGGGATTTCGATAAGCACACATACAAGAATTGGGGCAAAATAACATTGATTCCTCACAAAGCGAGACACTATCCCATGGTCTTGGTCCAACTCAAGGGATTGCAAGCAATAACCTAGCCATGGTTAAGCATGGGTTAAGCATTCGTGCCTCGCAATCTCTGTCTCCGTTTAGTCAATCGTGAGCGGGCATCATGAATATCTCAATTAGACAATCACTTGGTCATGGTCAAACACAAGAGATTGCCCTAGCAAATCCCAAATCTCACTATCTCTATCCAATGGTCAATTCTAGAAATAGCAAAATAAGGAAACAAGCTCATATAACAAGAATAGGAATAAAAATCACTACAATAATAGGAATGGAAATCAAAATATATGAGGGAATCAAGTGTTTAATCCCAAGCATTAGGTATAAATGATAAAAGAAATAAAACCCTAATCATCTACGATCGCAAAGGCTTCATTGAAGCCTTGGAACAAACGGAACTAACTCGCCATGATCAACCGGAGATCGGAAGAGTGGTCGTCATCTTCTTCTCCGATGAGCTTTGCAGTCGTTAAAATCAGAGCAGCTCCTATTAGAAATTAAGTGCAACAACGAAATTGTTGTTTTAAAGCTCTAATCTAGAGCAATTGTGTTAACAAAATGATTAATTTACAAACTCCATCAAAGCGCAAGTCTATGTCTCTCCACTATAAACCCTAAACCTAAACCCTCACATCAAGCCTAATCCCTCGGGTCAAGTTGGTTTCAGAGAATTGCAAAGGCTAGGAGGTTGCTAGCATCAGCATCTCTACTAATGTCAGCATGAAGTCAACCTTTGAAAATAATTATCTTAAAGAGCATATTTTTTATGATTTTTATGAGAATTTTTTACACCATTTGAGGTCTTTTTATCAAAATTTTCAATTCTTTTAAAAGTGCCTTGAATTTTCTAACATCTCTTGATCGATGCCTTCCAACCACCTAATCAAAAAGTCCCCTGATATAGTTGATCAATTTTGAATGGGGTTTCATGCATGGTATTCATTTTCTGATCAAATGGCTGATCGTGGAGTTTTTAAATAGCCTTTGGATACGACCTTACATGTATGTGTACTCGTATGGGGCTTGCCTATATCTGATCTCTTCTACGGTTAATAGGCTACTACAAGGTAATAATGGGGCATATTTCACCTTTTCCTAAGGTTAAAGATCGAGTTGTTTTTTTGTGCATCAATCTGTGAATGCTTGGGCTAGTTCCTCCCCGTTATGACTTTCTGAGTTTCTAGATCAGTTTGTTGAGCAATTTGTACTTATTTTGGCTTAACCTATGGAAAAGCTTTTGGTGCTCGATGATAGTATGCGTTTTGATACTTGATTCTATTAAGGAAGATGACCTGCACATTAGTTATAGTGATTCTAACTTCCATTTGTTTACGTTGTGGAGATATTTTCGTGATCAATTGAGGGTTTAAAGCAGCTATTTTGTTTTTGCTGCTGAAAAATTGCTCTATTTTTGTTGTTCATCAGCTTTGGCACCCATTTTGGAGGTTCTTTTAGAAGACATTTAGTTGTTGGTGGTTCGAATTTAGTGATCCAAATCTGTTGAATCTTTTCAGTGTATTTGATTGGGTATTATTTATCCTTATGTTTGGAGTTTACTTTTTTTTCAGTGCACATAAACAATTGTGTCGCTCAAGGATCAAAATTTCGAGCTGAATTTCGGTTTCGGGCATGACCGAAACCAAAATCCGAAATCCCCCCAAAATATAGAAATGCCCGATAATTTGGATTTGTGAAATTTTGATCCTTGGTGTCACTCCCAAGGCTTGACCATTTGGATAGAAAAAGATTTACTGGAGCACCACCACTAACGCTCAACCTAATACCAGCTCTTTAACTCTTTAAGCTTTATATATACATACACACACACACACATATATATATATATATATATATATATATATATATATATATATATATATATATATATGGGAGACAGTTTCTTCCTCCATGGGAGGGTGCTCAAGTGTCCTCCAAGACGACATGGAGCACGAGGATGGGGATCAATTTTTTAAAAAAGTTTTAAGTTCTTTTAAGGCTTCCATCAAAGTTTGGTGATTTCATGATTTCAAGACTACAAAATACATAGTGAAGTTGAGTTTTCAAAATTTTTATTTTAGATATGATCTTAGCAGTCCATTTGTATTGTGTGCCATCATTTTGGTGTCCAGCCAATTGGAGGTTTTCCCTATCTGGAGGGCGAAACCCTTTTCCTGAGTATATGTATAGATGGAATATGGCACCCTAGGACGTGGTTGTAGGGTTTGATCCCTACGACGTGGTCTATTTGGGCTGCCACGTGACACTCAAATCCCAAAATGACACTTGTTCCACCTAGGATCCACCCATCCCCTTAGGGTTTTAGAAAAAATAAATAAATTCTAAACTTTTTTGCCCTTCAAAGCACGGGTCAAATATCGTGGTTCCCCAACAAAAATAGTGCATTGTTTTTTTTTCAACTTTGACCCAATATTCAAGGGTAGAAAAAACAAATTTTTTGAAAGAAAAAAAAACAAATAGATGACACTAGATCTACTTTGGACAAGCTGCCGTGGCACCCTATATTTGCGTTGGTGGCCATGTGGCGCCCAGCTGACCACGTCCTAGGATTCAACCCTACAACCACGTCGTAGGGAACAGACTTCCTATTATATATATATATATATATATATATATATATATATATATACTCACACACACACACACACAGAGTACAGTGTGGGTATTCAAATTAACTAATTAATTCTCGTAATCTGGTCATAACCCATAGTCTAAATACAATACATTAAGCATTCTTACTGAAAATTGCCCTAGAAAATATAATATTATATAGGCCAACTTGACAAATCTAGCTCGGTTTCTAGCTACAAATATGGTTATTAATTAGGGGTTTCACTGCATTTGTGTAACTGGTTTTTTTCTATCTATCTATCTAATTTCAAAATACAAAAAACTAAGGAATCGATAAAATAAATAAATAAGAAAAAAAGAGAGAAAGAGGAAGGGATTGGGAAGTGGAACCTAACCTTGTGAAAGGGCCGACCCTTTGTTCTCCAGTGTACGATTTGAAGTTCCTCATAACCATCTCCTTGATGAAGAGGCGAGGTCTCCGAGATCCATAATTGAATCGGAGACCGTTGATGCCGTCGTAAAACCATCCGAATCCATCGAAACATCCATGATTTTTTCAGCAACAAACCAATTGGGAGATGAGTCAGAATAAAGAGAAAATTTGCATCTTAAGGCAAACGAAACAACCTCTCTCTCTCTCTCTCTCTGACGCGCGGGAAAGTTGAAATAGGAGGCGGCACTTTGAAATCCCCCGTGTTTTAAAAAGGCAAATGTTCTTGAACAGATTTTGTGCGCATAAATATCCGTGGATCTAAACCATTTTGCAGGAGGGAGAATGATCCAACGGCCCCATGTCGTCGCTCCAAGTGTGCCATAATTGTGTGCATTATGAATCAAAAATTAAAGAATTAAAGAATGCTAGGTTATATGGATGTTAACTTATGAAAGGGATATCAGCACATTGGGGCTAACACTGGCCTGCAAGATCAGGGCCAATTGTAGCAAGTTTTAAATGTAAGTGAGTAAAAGATCGTCCACAGGGAATTGATTTAAAATTTAAGATAAACCTCGGATCATGCTGCAGGATCTGGCTCTATAATTATCTAAAAAAAGAATAGATAAAAGAGAGTGTTGGATTGTGTCACATTTAACTATAAGCAAATAAAGAAAAGAACTAACTACATGATCCAGATCCGAGTTGGGGAGGTGTTTAAAATAAGACAAATGCAGAAATAATAGCTTCATGTACTTTAGCCTCACGAATTTTAATGGAGAATCGTAGTTCAGCAGGCAGATTCAATCTTCATCGGCTACCACCGGATGTAAGAGAAATAAATCCGAATTAAGGAATAGGTTTAGACTTATGGCTGTGATCATCCACTTAAATGGTCACGGACACTGTCATTAGCTGTGGCCTATTCTTTAGTTGAACATGAACATCATTGTAAATCTTTGCTAGAATTAGGTTACCAACGCTAATTAGCAAGGTGATGAATTAAGGGAAGTTGCATGCGGATGAGTGAATCTAAAGAAGTCTAATGCACTAAGGTGATCATTGGAACCCTCGACATGACTCCAATGGAGAAGACACAAATTACGACAACCTTTTAAAATCTAAAATTACAATTCTGAACCACGGCTTCTTAGAGAGCCCTCGGACTTCTGATCGAGCTTCTCGAGCCCTCGGACTTCTGATCTTGAATCGAACTTGGAAGTACAAATCACTCACAATGGCTCTCAAGGTAAACTACAAGAAGGGATTACGGGGGTTCGGATAAGCTATCTGACCGGAATGAGGAAAGCAGAGATGAAAACTCTAAAATCTGGATACCCAAATTGGGCAAATGGTTCGTCTATTTATAGTTTTCCTAAGTCCATTCGGATGTGTATCAACCAATAGGAGTCGAGCACCGGGATCGAGATCATCGGCCAATCGAGGCTGCTTGATCTGGTTCACCAATCGAGGAAGCAGAGCATCAATTACATTATGCATTTTGAAATTCTGTTTGAGCTTACGGAAGTTCCTTGGTAATTTAACTTGGGCGCTCACATGGGTTGGAATATGCCTTGGATCTTGATTGGAACCTTAGGAATGTTCTGGTCTTTTGATTGCATTGAGGCGTGCAAAGTTTCTGAAATACCCTTGGACGGTGCAAATCCTCGAATGCCATTTCACATAGTTTAAGGGCTTTTAAGTAAAGTAGTTAGAGTTTCTAAGTTCCCAAGTAATTTCATCTTTGGGTGTTCACATGGGGTGGAATATGCCTTTGGTTCGTGCTCGAGAATCTTAGGAATGTCTGGGCTTTTCAATGCATTGGGGCTCGTCGAGATTACTAAATTACCCTTGTTAAAGCTGCAAATCCCCAGAATGCCATTTCGCAGAGTTCAGGGGCCTTTTCGCAAAGTTCAATGACTTCTGAAGCTCTGTTCGCAAAGTTCAATCTTCTTTTCGAGGAGTGTTTTCTTCTTTTCGCAAAGTTCAAGGTTCTTTACGAAAAGTGCAAGTTCTTTGCGAATAGTAGAAGTTCTTTGCGAATTGAACTCTAGGCTCCCATTCTTCTTTGCGAATAGTAGAAGTTCTTTGCGAATTTAACTCTAGGCTCCCATTCTTCTTTGCGAATAGTAGGAGTTCTTTGCGAATGGCTTTCTCTCTTGCTTCAGGTCTTTGTCTGCTCTTTTAGACCCTCTTTAGCCATTCTTTGAAATGTTTCTTCCTCCTTCTTTAAACTTGACATGAGTATCGACTTTTGATCTTTTGGGATGCTTTTGGATTTGGACTGTCGATTGGTTAGGCATAAAATGCACACTAAAGCACTTATTTAGTCTTCTCAAGGGTCTTTCAAGGCTCATGTTTAGGGGTGAAAATGGTATTTTTCACTACTTACTTACCCCCAAACCTAAGCTTTGCTAGTCCACGAGCAAAGAAACGTAAAAGCAAAATAAAGAGCTACTTTTGTAGGAAGCTGCATTTAGCATATGCAACAAGCCTTTTAAACCCCTAGGTGATCCCTAGAGGAGGAGTGAAGTCTTAGGGTTTTCGGTGAAGGTACCCACAAACTTCTCCATGGGACATTGGCATTAGTGCCTTTGTCATCCCATGAGCAATCAAAGATCAAAATTAGTTACTCTTGAATCAATGTTTAAGCAGAATTTAGGTTTATTGTTTGCAAGGGATTTCAACATTTATAAACCTTATGAATGTTTCACTCTTTCCAATCTGTGAGCAGCCATAGAAATCATGCAAATGTGTCGTGATAGTTCATCATTTGAATAAAAATTAGGTTATAAGTCATACTTAATGTGCTCAAGTTCCAACCCAAACACTTACGGGTGTACTCTCATCAAGATTTTTGTTGAAGGGTTCATTTTCACTCAAGCTCAAGAGCGTTACATCTCCCAAGTGGATTTGTAAGCATGAGCATAGGCATGATTCTCTTGGCATCCTTGACATCTCCTCACCATAGATTGGGAAGCCGCTTATCTCCACATGACAGTTACTCAACTTTGGATCACAAGGACTTTTAATTTGGGTTTGTTGTATGGCTCGTGGAGTGAGGTTTGGGATAGGAAGGTTGAGCAGTGTTTGGATTTTGAGAAGTCAGAATTGAAGGAGGTGGTTCATGACTCCACCTTCTTGAGTTTAGCTTCTTTTGAGATTCTCGTGTTCAAAGTACTCAGTTCTTCTTCCTTTGATCTTGAATTTTCAACATAAAGTTCCCTTTTGCCTTTTTTGCTTGCTTCTTTTTCACATTGTTTTCTTTTACTTTCTGATCACCATCTTGCCCATTTTTGAGGTATTTCTTCTTCATTTATTTTGATATTTGCCCGAAATGTTCCATCTTTACTTCTTTCTCCTTTAACTCTGAATTCTCAAGGTGAGGGAAGGTGAATTGGTTCCATTGGTTGGTGCAAAAAGAAAAATGGGTGTTTTGATGAAGCATTGTAGGATTTATAGCTCAATTGGGGTACAAACAAGGCAGATCTTTCTTGGTTGGTTACATTAAGCTCAAGTCCAAAGAAGGCCTTGATCTTTTCCTCGGTTTCATGAATCTGTTGCTTGTTTTGATTTGGAGTTTCCTAATTTCTAGTGGATCTAATGCCTCAGTCCTTTGAATCGGAAAAGGGTTGCCTCGATCACTCTTCAGAGATGTAAAACATATAGGCTCAATTCTCACTGGTTATGGTTTTTCCTTGAGCTTTTAAGTATATCTTTACCTTTTTCTCTTCCTGTGGACTTGCTATGTGCTAATACAAGTGTATTTTCCTGGTGTTAACATCATGGAAATGTGGAATATTGTAGGGTTTAGAATGTCTAAATTCTTGCAAAGAAAATTTTAAAATTTCCACATTGTCATGATTCTTAAGTAAATTGATTCATTTCCTGATTACTTTGGTGATTGTGATGCCCTTATGCTAATTATCCCATGGGCAGGACCTGTTTGCCATACCCCCAAACCTAAGATGAACATTGTCCTCAATGTTCTAGACAATGAGAGACTGGGAGCAGCAGGGTAAAAGAAGAAAGAAAAACTAAGAACAGAAAAAATCTAAACTATATGCAGCAGAAAATAAAAATGTAAAACTGAAGATATGTGTGACAGCCCAAATTTCGGCGCCCCGAAACCCGTGCCGTCGGTGGACTGGCGCTAAGGCCGAGCCCGTAATTGTATCACATTGCGTCTCACAAAGTTGCACAGCGGAATACTAAGCGGAACCACACTGACGAAACTTACATCAAAAGACATATTTCTATCATTTATAACCCAAAAGACAGTTCTAATCCCCTAGAGATGGAAAAGAACCGTTTGGAACCACCGGTAAGGACCCATCCTTACCGAAACATGGTTCCTCCAAAAGAATATCCAAAAAAAAATGTAATTACAGAGTATACTTTTACAACTTAAAAAGCTCTCAAAACATGGATCTAAGGTCTAAGGCCGGACCTACTCCGGTTGGGCACAAACGAAGCAATTCTCCGGGTTCGGCTCCTCTAGATCCTCGCTTGGGTCAAAGTCAGGATCCTCGCCCTCGGGTAACTCAGCCCCAACTTCTTCTCCTGAACCTGAAATATTAGTGAAGGAATGAGCTTCATCCAAGCTCAGCAGGGTAAAACTTATAGCATGCTTATCGAACATCAAATACGTATATCATGGCATGACAAAACGAAACGAAACAAAACGAAATATATCCAAAGTGATCTCATAGTTTTACACACACATACATATGGATTCATGTTCATGCACACATATCATCTGATGAAAAGAAAAACTTAAAGTGCTTTACTTAAAGTAATAGAATGAGGAACTATAGCCTCAAGCCCCCGATGGAATACCCACCATCGTCACTCACATGAGTCATATTCACACATATTCAAGGTCCCATAGAGTTGGACACTTGCCGGACGAAGTACCGTTAAACGGTAGGGATCACATATCACACAAAGCATACGAACGTATCACACATACATACGAACGTATCACACAAAGGGTGTACGGATTGGCGCCGATCGTCACGGATATCTGCCGCGTCGATCCGGTTATACCGGCTTGGTCGGTATTCACATAACCTCAAATCGTAAGTGCGTATATATAGCTTATCGCCGTGTGTTTGTGATAACTATACATTAGATGAAAACTACTTTGAAACCAAAACTCACACATGCTCATATCACAACGCTCTCGAAATCTCATATCTTGCACATGACGTCATATCGAACATATCATAACGGAGGTCACATACTCGAAGCATATACGGAAACATATGTCAAGACTTATGCGGAATTCATATATCAAAACATAACGAAAGCACGGTCAAAGCATATCCGAAAATCATATGTCGAAGCAAATACGGAAGTCATATCGAACAAGAGACATATCATGACACAAAGATACATATCGTCAAAACAATGCACATGATAGATGGTTTTCCCTACCTCACAAAGTAATTCCTTGCATGTCATCCTTCCACGAAGGTTGGTTCGTTCGACACACGTAACCTCACCTAAACAAGGCACACTCATTCATTAGAATGATGTACAACCCACTGGGGAAAGTCCCCATAGGTTTCCACAGTCAAAACAGAATCAAACCAAAAAGCGATTTCGATCGGTCGAATCAATTGACGACTAAGGCTGCATTTCGAACGGCCAAAAAATGAATTGGTGAAATAAATTTCACCGAATTCTACAAACAATTTTGCATTTAAATTCGATCGAATTAAAATTCGACCGTCGAATTTCTCAAAGTCCAAAATCACCTTTACATTTTATATAGAGTTCTATTGGTCGAAGCTAAATTCGTCCGGTCGAATTTCACTTAAGTCCGAAAAGCCCCTTTTTGTGGCTATTTCGCTCGGTCGAAATGATTTTCGATTTCGAAATTACTGCTTTTCTTCGAATGAGGGTTTCTCACTCTGGGTTCAACCCACTTCGAAAACTCAACTTCTTCTCATCATTTCAACCCAGATTCTACTACTTTTAGCTTGTTGAAAGCCATCTATAACAGGTATTGAAGTTCCTTACCTAGGTTTGAGCGAGATCTCCTCCTCTAGCTCAAGAACAGCTAGGGTTCCATGGAGTTGCTGCAGCTTGGTGGATCCTTGCTCGATTAGCTGTTCTTCCCCTTGACAGCGGATCGATCTCGGCAGCTCACTCGTAGCATTGAATAACCCTAGGTTTGTCTCTCTCTCTTCTTAACTCTCTTCCCTTTAGCAGTAAATAGAAATAAATGCCCTAGGTTTCTATTTATACTACTTTCTCTCTTGTTGGGTGTGAAACACTACACCACAGTCCAGTGTACATGAGCATCAAGCTCTTACACCGGGTCTAGTTATCATCGATCAAGTTCATTGAATTTGATCTATAGACATTACATCATTGTAAAGAGGCATCCTCGGCTCATGACCCAGGCACAAGTACAAGTGTACTGCGGATCAAGGCTATGCAAAGTCGGGATGTTACATCCTCCTCGTTAGGAATTTTCGTCCTCGAAAATGTTCTAACGAGCAAAGACAGGTCTTAGAAGAGTAGCTTCGTTTGGCACCATGCATGGCTAAACAATTCCTATCGTTACCAGTAAGCTCATGCATTGAAAAGAAAAACAGTCTCCACACAGCCAATAGTTTAGACGTGTGAAGAAAAGCATTAAACATGAACAAAACACCCTATTCATAAGCATAAAAGGAAATTGGTCCACATAACAAAGGTGGCAAGTCATGCCACAATAGTCTAACCATCAACAGGAATCAAAAGTGGCAGCCATGCCACAATAGTTTAAAAGATTCATACACTTAATTCCCAACGTAAAGAAAGAAAGCAAGGAAATCCACATCTCCCGACCTCTAAGCACATGGAGGGTCATCTCCAACTTGCATCCACAGGCGCATCCTGGGCTCGGAAGCCACGCCGTCTGCACATCGTCTCCCTCCTCCGGGCATCGCCTCCTCCTCTCTAGTGGCACTCCCTCGTCCTCCTCGTAGATCGGAGCCCGAGACTGCAGGCAGCATCGTGATCCTCTGCATATAATCCGTGGGATACATGGCTGGCGCATCTCAGGAGTAGCTCGAAGAAATCAAGTGGTTGACTGGCGATTACTCTCTTGAATGAGAGCAGCCAAGTCCTCAAAGCGTCTTGGCGGCTTGGTGAGCATGAGGCGTGCATATGGATAGGGATCTCGGCATAGGCACCTCCCGAGGTGGAATAAACTCGGGTGCTCGGGGATAGGAGCCTCATCGATCGGCTCGTCATGAGCAGGTGCGGTGGTGCCTCGAGAGTGTACATCTTGAGGTTGTGGAAACCTTGGTGGTACTTGAGGCGGGCTGTGGGAGGTGTGGCTTGAGGCATTGTACGTCCTCTTCCAATGTTTGAATGTGAATAGAAGGACGTTGTTGGAAGACTTTGGTTCCTTGGGAGATACTTTGTGGACCGAGGTTGCAGAAAATTCATCAAACATGGCTGAGATGAAGGAGGCATAGGGGATATGCTCCTCAGCCGCCTCAACGCCCGGTAGCAGTTTCTTTCTTCCATGTTTGATTCCCTCAAAGACTACCGCCACTGCATCGAACCATTTGCCCTCGAAAGCGGCAAAAAGTGCATTCATCAAAATGCCTAACCTTTGGGTCTTATGGCGGATTGGGTATAAATTACACTTGAAAATTGTATCTAGGAACCACATATGATTGGGCAGATCGGAACGGTTGATGGCTCGTCCCTTTGCGGTTCGTCCATTGGTCATCTTCTCGGCTATGAACGTATGGGTGAGGTTAGGCGGGTTAGGTGGTAGCAAGTCTACGCCATCCCCATACGTATCAATGCTGGCATGGGTGAAAGTGTAGGTTTTTCCATCGACCTTGGTAGAAATGGTGTTAGCGTCGGAGTTGACAATCATGTTCTGGTAAAACAAGCGCACAAGGCGCGGATAATAGTATTGGTGAATGGGTTTCAAGAGATTATCGAGCCCGCACTTGTTCAAATAGTTGATCGTCCAAGCATTGATGCCCGGTTCCTCATACGTCGCATACAGAGCGGGATCGATGGTAAATTCATACGCAAGACCCTTTCCGCTCCACCACTCGTTGGGCGTGTCTTTTAGGGACGTTTGCGGTGCACTGGATTGCCCCGTAGGTGGAATGGTTGGAGGGATTTGGGTCGGTGGTGGTTGAGGTGTCGTTCGCGGAGGAATCGACGTAGGCGAAGGGCCCGTAGCGACTTTGGGCCGCTTCGACGTAGGAGTTTTGGATCTGTGTTCCTTCCTCTTAGGAGTCATTTCCCAAAATCTAGGGTTTTTTGAAGAAAACTAGGGGTTCTAGGGATTTTAGGGAATTTCTTAGGGCGAAAACACAATTTGAACTTCAAAAATCACAACTTACCGATTTGTGATGGCTAGATCGCGATTCCCAAAGCGATTCGGTGTTTTATAGGCCTTGGAACCTCAAAAGTGGTTGAAAAACCGAAAAGGAACCGTCCCCGGGCGAAAAGAATTCGAATGGGCAAGAAAACAGTTGCCCTGGTATTTATATACCTAACCAAATTCGATCGGTCGAAAGATTTCGACCGGTCGAAATTCACTTAAAAAGGTAACTGAAACGATTTCGATCGGTCGAAAAAAAAAATTTCGACCGGTCGAAATTCAAAATGAATTTCGTTTGTCCTGTAAATTCGATCGGTCGAAAAAATTTTCGACCGGTCGAATTCACCTAGGCTAAAACAGCCTTTCTGCCTTCCACTGCCCATATAATTCGATCGGTCGAAAATGAATTCGACCGGTCGAATTTACAGAAAACTTCTGTTTCCTCTGTTTTCTCATACAGATCAAAATTCTCACCCTCTTACCTTCAAATTCAGTCTTTATAACCAAAATCTTCCAGTTCATATACATGAATTTGACACTTTACAATTACAATCACTTTCTCAGCTCTCAACCCCTCCTTTCAGCTTTCAATCCGTAAATAACGCGGGATATTGAGCTCGAATTTCGGCTTCACGTTCCCACGTCGCCTCTTCCCTTGAGTGATTCTTCCATTGTACTAACACTAGAGGAATTCGTCTCGAACGCAACACTTGCTCAGTTCGGTCCAAAATCGTCGTAGGTTCTTCAATAACCGTCAAGTCTCTATAGACCTCAACTGGCGGTGCATCGAGGTTATGGGGCGGATCTCGCATGTACTTCCTTAACATAGATACATGGAATACGTCGTGCACGCTGATCAAGTTGCGGGGTAATGCGACCGATATGCAACCGCCAACTCTCCCAATATTTCAAGCGGTCCAACGTGGCGAGGACTCAACTTCCTCGCTTTCCAGCGCATCACTCCTTTCATTGGAGATATCTTGATGAACACATGGTCTCCTACTTGGAATTCTACGCCAGACGCTTGGTGTCACGTAACTCTTCGACTCAGGCGGTTCGATTCTCTCTCGGATGATCACAATTTCAGCATTTCTCTTAATCGCTTAGGTCCCAAAACAAACTTATCACGGTTTCCTCCCAGTTGATCGGAGACTGCATCTCCGTCCATATAAGGCTTCATATGGAGCCATCCCAATGCTCTGTTGAAAAGCTTGTTGTTATGTGAATTCAATCATGGGCAGATGTTGATCCCATGATCCTTGGAAATCGATCATGCATGCTCGCAACATGTCTTCAATAATTTGGTTGACCCTCTCTGTCTGACCGTCAGTCTGTGGATGAAATGCAGAACTGAAGTCCAATCTCGTGCCCATACCTTCTTGGAATCTTTGCCAGAATATAGAAGTGTACAAGGGATCACGGTCTGACACAATGCTCGTAGGAATGCCGTGTAGTCGGACAATCTCTTTCATATACAACTCAGCCAATTTGCTTGCAGTGTACGTAGTGTTATAGGGCAAAAAGTGTGCCGACTTGGTCAGTCGATCCACTATTACCCATATGGCATTATGGCGTCTCAACGTCCTCGGCAATCCCACAATGAAATCCATCGAAATGGACTCCCACTTCCATTCCGGTATCGGTAGAGGTTGTAGAAGACCCGCTGGGTGTCGATGATCTACTTTCACTTGTTGACACACCAGGCACTTTGAAACATATTCTGCAATATCCTTCTTCAATCCCCTCCACCAATAACACTTCTTCAAATCATGGTACATTTTTGTACCACCCGGATGAATGGCATATTTAGACTTATGTGCCTCATCCAGTATAGTCCGTCTCAGCTCATCATCGGACGGTATACACAACCTTCCGCGAAATAGCAATGACCCATCTTCTTTAATAGTGAAATCTCCGTTTTCAGCTGCCTTTTGTCGAAGCTTCACGAGTTCTTCATCTTTCGTCTGAAGTTCACATATGTGGTCAAGAATAGTCGGCCTGATCGTAAGACTTGCCAATAGCACACCGGTATCCTTAACCGCAATATTATTATCATAGAGCAAGGTCCTCAAACAACTTCCATCTGAAGTCCGAAATGAGGCTAGCTAAGCGAGATGTATGCTTCGACTCAATCGTACCACGACATTAGCTTTACGGATGATATTGGATTGTGCAATCGTAGTCTTTAAGAAATTCAATCCACGTCGTTGCCTCATGTTCAAATCTTTACGTGTGAACAAATACTTGAGGCTTTTATGGTCGGTAAAGATCTCAAAGACTTCACCATACGGTAGTGCCGCCAAATTTTGGCGCAAACACAACCGCGCTAACTCTAAGTCATGTGGGATAGTTTCTTTCATGCTCTTTCAACTGTCTTGAGCCGTAGGCAACAACCTTCTTGTGTGTTGGTTCAACACGCAACCCAAACCTCCATAAGATGCATCACTATATACAAAACCTCCACTACCGACGGAATAGTCAACACCGGAGCGGAAGCCGTCTCTTAAGTTCTTGGAAGGTGTCCTCAGATTCGTTAGTCCACTCAAATTTGGTATTCTTTTTTGTCAATCGTGTAAGTGGTCACGAAATCTTGGAGAATCCTTCCACAAAGCGTCTGTAGTATCCGCTAAGCCAAGAAAACTCTGATTTCAGTCCACGGTCTTGTTTCCCAATCCAACACCGCTTCAACTTTAGGCTGGGTCAGCGGTCACACGACTTCGATACTATGTGACCAAGGAAACTCACTTGTTCCAACCAAAACTCACATTCTTTGAGTTTGGCATACAACTTGTGCTCACGAAGGGTTTGCAAGGCAATGCGCAGATGATGTTCGTGTTCTTCTTTAGTCTTTGAATAAATGAGGATATCATCTACAAACACCACTACGCACGTGTCGAGATATTGTTTGAACACTCGATTCATTAGGTCCATAAATGATGCTGGCGCATTCGTCAAGCCAAAAGGCATCACTAAGAACTCGTAATGTCCATATCTAGATTACGAATGCCGTCTTTTGTACGTCTTGCCTTCACCCTCAATCGATGGTATCCGGGATCTCAAGTCGATCTTTGAAAAATATTTTGCCTTGCACTGATCAAATAGATCGTCGATCCTCGACAGCGGATACTTGTTCTTGATCGTGAGCTTGTTCAGCGGCGATAGTCGATGCAAAGTCTCATCGACCCGTCCTTCTTTAACAAAGCAGGCTGGTGCTCCCCAAGGAGACACACTCGGTGGATAAAACCCTTATCCAGGTTCTTGCAAGCTGCTCCTTCAACTCTTTCAATTTGGAGCCATTACAGACGGAGCCTTGGAACCTTTGGTTCAGTCCACGAGCCAAGTCAATCGCGAAATCGATCTCCGGTCAGTGGCAATCCACAGTAACTCGTCGGAAATCGTCTTGAACTTCGCGAGCAATAGGGATCTCATTCACAACATTTTCATCTCCTTCTTCTCTTGCGAAATGCGAGATATCCATCGCATCCATTCTTCATCATTCTTTCATTGCATCTGCGGAGATGATCGGTGCTACTTTTCCCTTTTCTCCAAAACGAAATGACTTACGCTTTGGAGGACGGAAAGTAACCACCTTCCGTAGGGCAATCGACGCTATGCGTGATAAGCGGATAGCCAATTCATGCCCAAAAGCACATCAAGTCCTCGCATCTTGAAATGAGGTCGGTGGCCGTGTCTCGTCCTCCACTTGCACGGATGGCCGGCAACACGTGTCATACCACGGCGCTACCGTAAAGAATGGTCACGTCAAGTGTGAACTCTAAATCCTCTGGTATGATCTTTAACTTCCTTGCGAATTCAGGAGTTATGTACGAGTGAGTAGACCCTGGGTCTATTAGAACTCGTGCATCACAACGATCACCGTCGTTCTCGCGATAAACTTGCAGCGTACCTATACGGTATATACATGACTACATTCAGACATACACGCATGCTATGTACACTCATATGCTAGTATGCACCTATATCTTTCTACAATGCACTTTCTTCTTTAAGAAAATAATAATTGAATTTAATCATAATGAAGTGCAATTGTACCTTGGATCACGTCTGTGCTCACGCGAGCGTCCTCAGCAGAGATAGCAAAAGCACGGCCCCTGACAACAGGTCGCGCTGACTGCGCCGGTCTGGACGCTGTAGTGGCCGAAACGGAGCCCTCTTTTCTCATGTCTGGGCACTCCCGAATCATGTGGCCAACCTTTCCACATTTGAAGCATCCACCGGTATCTCTTCTGCACTCCGAGGTCTTGTGTGACTTTCCGCATCGAGCACACTTCATACATGTGGAAGGTGCGGCTCGAGAAGGTCCTTGAGTGTGATGCCCCAGACATTTGAGTCGGCAGGGCCCTCTCTTCTAAATGGTCTCATCAGGCAGATGTGTTAGACCTTCGGAAATTTGAATATCTTGGCCTAGACACTTGAGCAGCAGAACATCCTCGGCTTTTTATTCCCGAGTAGTCATACTCGCTTGCTCCTCCGACGTTGGCTTCCCTTTCCAATCTTTTCTTTTATTTATATCCTTTCGCCACTATCGCCTTCCCCATCTCCTCTGCGTAAGCCTCAAGCTCAAAGATAGATACCCTTTCTTGGATAGTGGGACGTAGGGCGGCTTCACCCCCTCCGGCCTACATCTCTTCCGTCGCAACTAACTCAGGTGCAAACCTTGACAACCTTACAAACTCATTACCGTACTCATGCGGTCATACTTCCTTGGACTAGGTTAGCAAAGTCCTTCTTCAAGCGATTTCGGACTTGCTTTGGAAAGTACTCCTTGTTAAGCGCCGACTCAAATCGATTCCAGTCCATGGTGTGTGTGGACCCTCGACCTCTCTTTTCTCAATGACCTCCACCATGCATCAGCATCTCCTTCCAACTGAAAAGATGCCCACCCCACCTTCTCATGTTCTGGGCTCTGCAACCTTTCAAGTAATTTCTCTATTTGTTTGATCCACTTCTCCGCCTCAAGCGGATCCGTCTGCCCGTGGAAAACAGGAGGTCTCAATCTCCTAAAATCCACAAATGATGAAGGTAGTAGTGCAGGTGGTGGCGGTGGTGGTGGCTGATGCTGCTGATTGTTATTTGCAGCAAGCAACGCCGTCTGCTGCTCTAGGGCGCTTGCTATCGACTCCATCACCTTAGTGAGTTTATCTGAAGGCTCTTCTCTACTTCTCTCTTCTGTGACTGGAAGTGGTCTAGATCCCCTCCCGGATCCTGATGGGATATCTTCATTGCGCACTTCGCCGTCAGGGCGTCTACCTCTTGGTCGACCCCTTCCACGGTGTTCCATTTAATTCTGTTACCATGAAACAAGAGTCTCATTAACAGAAGGTCCCTTACACACGACAACTTCTCAAACTAAAAAGGTCAAGACTTGTCGAACGCTTCTAAAGCCATGCTCTGATACCAACTGTGACAGCCCAAATTTCGGCGCCCCGAAACCCGTGGCGTGGTGGCGCTAAGGCCGAACGTAATTGTAATTATCACATTGCGTCTCACAAAGTTGCACAGCGGAATACTAAGCGGAACCACACTGACGAAACTTACATCAAAAGACATATTTCTATCATTTATAACCCAAAAGACGGTTCTAATCCCCTAGAGATGGAAAAGAACCGTTTGGAACCACCGGTAAGGACCCATCCTTACCGAAACATGGTTCCTCCAAAAGAATATCCAAAAAAAAAAAATGTAATTACAGAGTATACTTTTACAACTTAAAAAGCTCTCAAAACATGGATCTAAGGTCTAAGGCCGGACCTACTCCGGTTGGGCACAAACGAAGCAATTCTCCGGGTTCGGCTCCTCTAGATCCTCGCTTGGGTCAAAGTCAGGATCCTCGCCCTCGGGTAACTCAGCCCCAACTTCTTCTCCACGAACACGAAATATTAGTGAAGGAATGAGCTTCATCAAGCTCGAGGTAAAACTTATAGCATGCTTATCGAACATCAAATCGTATATCATGGCATGACAAAGCTAAAGCGAAACAAAGCGAAATATATCCAAAGTGATCTCATAGTTTTACACACACATACATATGGATTCATGTTCATGCACACATATCATCTGATGAAAAGAAAAACTTAAAGTGCTTTACTTAAAGTAATAGAATGAGGAACTATAGCCTCAAGCCCCCGATGGAATACCCACCATCGTCACTCACATGAGTCATATTCACACATATTCAAGGTCCCATAGAGTTGGACACTTGCCGGACGAAGTACCGTTAAACGGTAGGGATCACATATCACACACAGCATCTAACGTATCACACATACATCTGAACGTATCACACAAAGGGTGTACGGATTGGCGCCCGTGCATCACGGATATCCCGCGTCGATCCACGGTTATACCGCTTGCCGGTCGGGTATTCACATAACCTCAAATCGTAAGTGCGTACATATAGCTTATCGCCGTGTGTTTGTGATAACTATACATTAGATGAAAACTACTTTGAAACCAAAACTCACACATGCTCATATCACAACGCACTCGAAATCTCATATCTTGCACATGACGTCATATCGAACATATCATCACGGAGGTCACATACTCAAGCATATCACGAAACATATGTCCAGACTTAAGCGGAATTCATATGTCAAAACACCACGAAAGCACGGACAAAGCATACCCGAAGATCATATGTGGAAGCAATTACGGAAGTCATATCGAACAAGAGACATATCATGACATATACATATCGTCAAAACAATGCACATGATAGATGGTTTTCCCTACCTCACAAAGAAATTCCTTGCATGCTCATCCTTCACGAAGGTTGGTTCGTTCCACACACGTAACCTCACCTAAACAAGGCACACTCATTCATTAGAATGATGTACAACCCACTGTGGAAAGTCCCCATAGGTTTCCAACAAAGCGAAATCAAACCGGAAAATAGGGATTCGATCGGTCGAATCCGAATTCAACGACTAATTGCGTTTGAACGGCGAAAAATGAATTCGACGGTCGAAATAAATTTCGAATAGGTCGAATTCTACAACAATTTTGCATTTTAAATTGATCGGTGAATTAAAATTGAGTCGAATTTCTCAAAGTCCAAAAATCACCTTTACATTTATATAGAGTTCGATTCGAAACTAAATTAGGTCAATTTCACTAAGTCCTAAAAGCCCCTTTTGTGGCTATTCGATCGGTCGAAATGATTTTTCGAAATTGCCTGCTTTCTTCGAGAATGAGGGTTTCTCACTGCGGGTTCAACCCACTTGAAAACTCAACTTCTTCTCATCATTTCAACCTGATTCTACTACTTTTAGCTTGTTGAAAGCCATCTATAACAGTATTGAAGTTCCTTACCTAGGTTTGAGCGAGATCTCCTCCTCTAGCTCAAGAATGACTAGGGTTCCATGGAGTTGTGACTTGGTGGATCCTTGCTCGATTAGTATTCTTCCTTGACAATGGGATCGATCTCGGCAGCTCACTCGTAGCATTGAATAACCCTAGGTTTGTCTCTCTCTCTTCTTAACTCTCTTCCCTTTAGCAGTAAATAGAAATAAATGCCCTAGGTTTCTATTTATACTACTTTCTCTCTTGACTGGGTGTGAAACAGCTACACCACAGTCCAGTGTACATGAGCATCAAGCTCTTACACCGGGTCTAGTTATCATCGATCAAGTTCATTGAATTTGATCTATAGACATTACATCATTGTAAAGAGGCATCCTCGGCTCATGACCCATCGGCACAAGTACCGAAGTGTACGGATCAAGGCTATGCAAAGTCGGGATGTTACAATATGAGCAAGGAAATGGAAAATAGGATATACAAATGCAAAAAAAATCAACAAAACAATGCTAGAACTGCTAAATAAAATCTAACAAATAGAAGGATTACTACGCAAATGAAAGGAAACTAATGCTAATAACAGAGAAATAGTAAAAGCAAGGTAAGGGACTGAATACAAAGTTAAAAAAAAGAAAAAGAAAAGTGTTGATACAAAAACTGAATTTGTGAATACAAAATAGGAAAACAAAGTTATAAACTAACTATACTCACAGAAAAATGACGAAAATCAGTAAAAACGAGGACACATTAACCTAAGAAAGAAAAAAAAATCAGCGATCTAAAAACAGAATTTGAAACTAAAATTCCTAAAACAGAAAATCTAATGCCAAATGATGTATCCAAAGCCCAAAGAAACAAACCCAAAAGCAGAGATACTTATGAATCTAAGTGATTATAAAATGATTAGCAGAATACGGTGAAAAGCAAGATTCATAAGATTGACCCTTTGTTGATGATGTGTATGAAAAAAATGAAGCATGGGAGCACATATTAAAAGCAGGGGTTCACACATGAGACCCATTTATGATGAAGAAATCTCAAGGAAAATAAAATCGGTGGGTCCATTGAATATTCAAAAGCCTATGATCCACTACTCATTATCCTACATGATTCCTAAAAAAAATGATCTCAAAGAGTCCAGATGGGAAAAGTGGATGCAAATGGAGAAAACACCCATCCGGAAGATATCTATATTGTTTTTATAATTTTCTATTTTATTTTTTTCTTGTTTTGATCAGGGCTCAACAAGAGCCCTTATTTACTATCGCTGAAAATAATGAGAAACAACTCGAGATTTTCTATTTGTGTTTCGACTTCTTTTATTTTGTATTTGGTTTTGTAAAAAAAAATTAAAATAAAAAATCGCATGCCTAAAAGGCAAGAAATTATAATCAAAACAAACATTAAACCAACAGAATTGTGCTGGTTCTCAAGAATTTAAAAATAGAAAATGAATACAAAGGAGAAGGGATGCAAACTCAAGCGAGATCTGCTCTAGCTTTGGTCGAGATGTTCCTTGTTGGAATGGTTGCTCGGATCTGCAAACATCAAAAACGCGATCTAGGGTTTCCTCTGTTTTGGGTTTCTTTACTTTGAACAGATCGCATTTGGGCTCTACCCTTTTGATTTCGACAAGAGAAAAGCGAGAAGATTAGAATAGATGGTGGTTATTCGGTGTGGAGCTCGTGAGAGAAGAGGGTGAGCTAGGGTTTTGAAAAGGGTTTTGCTTGGGAGAGTTTAGAAAATCTTGAGAAAGTGTAGTTCAAAGAAGAAGCTTCAGATGTCTATTCGAAATAGATTTGGCTCGGAAAGATCTTTTCGCAGGACTTCTCCCAGTTTTCTATTGAAAGGAAATTTTAACTATTCGAACAGAACATGGTTCTTTTCGAGTAGTTCATTACAGCTCCAGAATCAATTCAAATAGAACTTTGGACTTTTCGAAAAGTACTTTTAATTTGTGATTTGAACTTTGAAGTGTATTTACACTATGCGTACAAGAAAAATAGACAGAAACAACAAAAATCAGAAAAACAATGTTGTACAAACATATTATACACTTTTCTACCATCAGATTTTTGGAGATTCATGATGATAGGTGGGCAGCAAGGGCTCCTGGGTGTTTTCAATGCATGGTTTGAGCCTCTGACCATTTACCATGAGTATTCTTCCATCCTTGGGATCTGAAATATCCACAGCTCCTGAGGGGGAGGCCTTGATGACAGTGTATGGCCCTTCCCATCTGGATCTCAATTTGCCAGGAAAGAATTTAAGTTTAGAGTTGAATAACCATACCTTGGACCCCGGTATGAACTCTTTTCTCATGAGGCTCCTATCATGGAATGATTTAACCTTTTCTTTGTACAATCTGGAGCTAGTGTAGGCATCCATCCTCGATTCTTCGATTCGGTGAGTTGAAGCTTCCTGTGGTTACCAGCAACAGTTAGATCCATATTAAAAGTTTTGATTGCCCACAAGGCCTTATATTCTAATTCTACTGGTAGATGGCATGTAATAACCCGAAAAAGCACGTCAAACGAGGACCTCGGGATCCGTGCCCGATTGGTCTTAGGTTTGACCATGAGATAGTTCATTGATGAACTTATGGTGAGATGAGCGAATGTGATGTGTGAACCAGTGTAGAAGAGTGGAGAGATAGAGGAGTGTGTAGAGTGGCATACACTGATGGGTGTGTATGTGCTCACAGAAAAGAGATAAGATAAAAAGGGTTGAAAACCCTAACTTTCATGTTTTGGTGGTTGAGAGAAGTAAAGAAGAGAGAGAAAGAGAGAGGAGTAAGAGAGGAGTTATTGTGGGTGATTGGAAGAAGGATTCAAGCATTAAAGAGGCCGGATTTGACGCAAGGAATCCGTTAGAAACCAAAGCTGGAACCCTAGCCTTCCAACCCTAGATTTGAAATCAACTTGAGATCTATTCAAGGTAAAATTTTTGTAAATAAGATGCATAGATTATAGGGGTTAAGTTGCGATAAAATGTGGGTTAAATCATAGGATAATGGCTTAGAAAATAGAAGAAAAGTATGGAAAAAGATTGGGAAGAATTTGAATCGACAATTCGATTAATCGAAATTGGGTTTCGATTAATCGAAATTGGCCAGGAAGTTGAAGAGTCAGAGGACCCCGATTTCGATTAATCGACTTTGGATTTCGATTAATCGATTTGGGAATCGATTAATCAACTGAGAACCTCCAGTGGACCCCAGGGGCTGAAGGAAATGACTTGAGAAAAATCGACTAATCGAAATGGGATTTCGATTAATCGATTTTGGTTTCGATTAATCGATTTGGAATCGATTAATCAACTTGTGAAACTCAAGCTGACCGAGGGTCTACTTTGCGAAAAGAAGGATTTGATTAATCGAAATTGGATTGATGTCGAATGAAAACTTTTATTCGAGCGTGAATTTGCTGCGAAAAGAAGAATTTCGATTAATCGAAATTGGATTCGATTAATCGAATGAAAACTTCATTATTGAGAGAATGGACTTTGCGAAAAGGAGAATTTTGATTAATCAAAATTGCTTCGATTAATCGATATTGACTTTCGATTAATCGATTTTGGAAATCGATTAATCGAATCAGATTCGATTAATCGATTTTGGAATTCGATTAATCGACTGTAGTAAACTATGTTGACTTTTGGTTTGACTTTAAGATTCTTGGGGGATCTTATACCTTCTTTATTGCATCCTTTGTGATGTGTTTCACCTGTGATATGGTACCATAGGTGATACGTGTGGACTAGTGCACAAGGAGTCACGTGGGACCTTGATGCATTGATCAAGTGAAGACTGAGGTAGGGAACACCTTGAACATGTACTTTATTTTACAAGAGCATGTATGTAGTGATATAGATTTCAATTCAATCATCTTTACTGCTTAAAGAACTGTGAAAAGCGTGTGTGCGTGATATTCATAAGAGTAAACGAATGAGCCATCCCCAGGGGATAAAGAAGTAAAGAGACAAGAGCATCAGGTGTGATGCAAGTAAATGGATACATCCCAGGGATGTATCCAAAGATTGAATCGTGTTTGATAGGGCCTAACTGATATAAGATAGCACACTTACACGGTGAATAACTATATGTAAGGCACCGATATTTTTGTTATTTGAGGTTTGATAGGTTACCCCACCGACGTGGCGGGATATCCACGACTGACACGGCAGGATATCCGTGACCGTCGGGAAACCGTAGGGTCTGCGGAGGCTTATCCACACGATGATACACCCGGGGTGTTGGTTGAGACAAGTGAAACCCCGCCACCAATCCCCAGGGGAAAGGGGCTTGGGTACTACATGGTATTCCCAGGGAATACATTAAAACTGTCTATATAGATGACGATGAAGGGTATCTCATCGGGGCTCGATGCTATATTGCTCGGGGATTACTTAAGTTGAAAGTTTAAGTTTTGCTTTAGGCCTTTTCAGCATTATTCATGAGTAAATGAAAACATAAGTAATCAATAGTAAAACGAAATGCTTTTTAACTGTTTCATTAACAATTGCATAGATACATCATGCATGGCATATCATAGAATACATGTGAGTTATAATTTATATGTTCAACCGTGTTTGTTCCTATTGAGCTAGGATGTAGCTCACCCTATAGAACTATCGTCAGGTCCACTATTAGCAACGCTGCTTCAGGAGACGCCGATCGTGAGTCGGATCTTGCGGCGGTGAGTTGGAGCCACCTCCAGAGGACTTCTTCTAGAGGACTCCGCTGTGCCACTTTGAGGGATTTTACATAGAGTTTTGTACGGCTTGGTATGTCAAGCCTTGATTTTGTGAAAACCATGTATATAAGGTTTTGGATTATTCTTTTGGAACGAACCATCCGTGATGATTTCCATCATCGATGGTTCGGATCGGTTCTCTATTCATGTAGGGGCATGAGGGTAGAACTGTCTTTTGGGAAAGTTAATTAATATAGATTTAAATTCCGCAATTTCATTTATAGTACTTTTGATGCTTGATATACTAGTGTTCCGTGCTTAGCTAAGGGCATGGTCAAGATGATCGTGCTGATGGCACGGGTTTCAGGGTGACGAAATCCGGGCTGTCACATGGCATGCCTTGCCATAAACCAGTCTGAAAGGGGACATCCCTATAGGAGTCTTGTAGGCAGTTCTGTATGCCCACAAAGCATCATTAAGCTTAAAGGACCAGTCCTTTCTGTCCTTCTTCACAGTTTTTTCCAAAATGTGTTTGATCTCTCTATTTGAAATCTCCACCTGTCCACTGGTTTGTGGATGATAGGGAGTGGCTACTCTGTGAGTGACAGAGTACTTTTTTAATAGAGAGTCAAACTGCCTGTTGCAAAAGTGGCTTCCCCCATCACTAATGATGGCTCTGGGGAATCCATATCTGGAAAAAATGTGGTCTTTGAGGAATCTTAAAACCACTTTGTGATCATTGGATTTGGTAGCTATGGCCTCAATCCACTTGGAGACATAATCCTGACTACCAAGATGAAATTGTTTCCATTAGAAGGGGAAAGGGCCCATAAAATCTATGCCCCAAACATCAAACAACTCAACTACCGAGGATTGGCTGCAGGGGCATTGAGTTTCTTTTGGAAATCGCCAGCTTTTTGGCGATTCGCAAGATTTACAGTTGTAAAGGCATCTTTAAAGATTGTGGGCCAATAGAAACCACAACTGCAGAATTTTTGCGTGTTTTATTGCTGAAATGGCCTCCACAGCTGTTCATGACACATTGACAATATGCGAGAATTCATAGTCAAGGACACACTTTACGATCACTTGGTACTGAATTCTTGAATAGATAAGGATCTTCCCAAATGAAATGTTTAACTTGTGAGAAGAAAAGATCTTTATCCATTCTATTCCAATGTTGAGGAATTCCAATAGCCAAGAAGTTGACTATGTTTGCAAACCAAGGATGTGGGTATTGATGGCAAAAGTTGCTCATCGAAATGATTCATTAATGGGTAAGCTATCATCCTCGATTGAGAATTCGGATAAGTGATCCACCACATTCTCCACTCCTTTCTTATCCTTAATCAGTAGATCAAACTCCTGTAATAGGAGGATCCACACGATTAATCTGGGCTTGTATCCTTCTTAGGCAGAAGGTACTTTAGGGCGAGTGGTCAAGAACACCACAATTTGTGAACCTAAAACATAAGGCTGAATTTTTCCAATGCAAACACAATGGCCAAAGCAGCTCTTTCTCGCTTGTTGTGTAGTTGAGCTGGGCATCTATCATGGATCTGGCATAAGCTATGACATGGGAAGCTTATCCTTTCTCGCCTAGGACAGCTCCTAGGGCATAGTCTCGATGCATCACACATCAGCTCAAAGGGCCTTTGAATAGTTAGGGACTGCAAGATGGGAGCTGAAATCGGACATTTCTTAAGGACCTCAAAGGCTGTCATGCATTCATTAGTAAACACAAAAGGAACATCTTGACACGATAAATGATGAGTGGCTTGGAAATTTTATCTGAAATCTTTGATGAACCTCCTATAAAATCTGCATGCCCTAAGAAACTTGATTTCGATTTGCTTACGGGAGGAGGCAAATGTGCAATTAGATCAATTTTTGCTTGGTCCACCTCTATGCCTTTATGGGAGACCACATGTCCTAGGACAATGCCTTGGGTGACCATAAAATGACTCTTTCGACTTAGAACCAAATTGGTTTCTTCACATCTTTGCAACACCAACTTGAGGTGGTGTAAGCATTGGGAAAAATTTGTCTCCATAAATTGAAAAGTCATCCATGAAGATCTCCATGAATTGATCAATCATGTCGAAAAAAGATGGCATACATGCATCTTTGAAAAGTAGCAGGGCATTGCAAAGACCAAAGGGCATCCTCCTATAGGCAAAAGTGCCAAAGGCGTGAAGGTGGTCTTTTCTTGGTCCTGTGGTACACAGGATCCGTTGTAACCAGGTACCCATCAAGGAAGCGAGTGTTTTGCTGCAAGCTTATCAAGGATTTGGTCAATGAAGGGAGGGAAATGGTCTTTCCTTGTCATGGTATTTAATTTTCTGTAGTCTATGCGGACCCTCCATCCATTGTTTGTCCGGTGGACATAAGTTTACTGATTCAAATTTGCTACTGTGATGATGCCAGATTTCTTAGGCACCACCTGTGGGTGCTACCCAAGCAGAATCTGAAATGGGGTAAATGACCCCAAAGATCTAGCGACTTGACAACTTCCTTCATTACCACTTCTTGCATGTGAGGATTCAACCTTCTTTGCATTTCTCTAGAAGGCTTGGCATCCTCTTCCGTGTGGATCTTATGCATGCATACAAATTGGGGTTTATTCCTCCTAAATCAGCAATGGTCCACCAATTGCTTTCTTGTCTTATTTTAGAACTACCAACAGCTCCTCTTCTTGCTCCTTTGTAAGGGAGGAAGAAATAATCACAGTAGTGTTTGATGATCTCCCCAAAACACATATTTCAGATTTTTGGGGAGCTGTTTGAGTTCCAATTGTGGGTGAGAAAAGAGGGCAGAAAGGTACCTTGGTAACTTGTGGAAGAGAGGAGCGGTCTCCAAGAGAGAGACTTGATGATGTTGGTGAGTGCCTTGCACAAAGCACTCTGCTGAATTTGATCTCCTTTTCCTTCTTTCTCGGTGGATCCCCAATCATTTTAAATTCTGTGGTGGAGTCTTTACCTTGCGAAATGTTTGTAAAGACTCCTCCACCATTTCATCAATGATGTCAACATGGAAACATTCCTCGAGAGAATTGAGGTTGAGTATGTGACATTATACACATTCAATTTAACTTTCATATTTCCAAAAGACACCTCCATGATGCCGGACACTGCATTGAATGCATGCATTAGCTGTAGCAGAATGGTCTTCCCGATAATGAGGATGGCAAGGTACTTTTGGTTGGTTCCATGTCCAACACCAAAAAGTCGCAGGTAGAAAAACTTGTCTACTCCTACCAAAACATCTTCAATCAACCCCATAGGTTTCCTTCGGATCTGTCATAGTGTAACACCACTTGAGTGGGTTTCAATTCTCCCAAACCTAGCTTCTCATACAGATGTAATAGGAAGCGGTTGACACTAGCACCCAGATCTAGCAAGGCTTTCTCAATGGTGTGCTCCCCAATGATGCAGGGGATTGTGGGGATTCCGTGGTCTTGCATCTTAGGTGGTGTTGCAATTGATAGCACTTGGTTGATTTTCCACAAAGAAAGGCCTTCTTGGATAAATGTATCCTAGATTGCCTTTTGTGGGTGCATACCTCTTTGAGAAATTTTGCATAGCGGGGACTTTGATTGCATCAAGCAGGTAGATTAATTTTAACTTGCTTGAATGTCTCCATCATTTCCTCAATTTTGTGTTTCCTTTGTCAAGACTTCATTGCATGGGGAAATGGGAGGTGAGGAACAAATTTCTCCTCCTCATCTTTTCAACAATTTTGTTATTTTTCTGTTTTTCATTTTTTGAATTTTCTCGATGTAAATCAATGTACCATATTGCTATCCAAATTGTTCCTGCACTTGTTCTTCATCTTTTTCTCTTCACTACCTTGTGTTGTTTATTATTCTTCCACTTCTCAAAGTAGTCATGACTTTGATTTCCTCATGGCCATTTGAGGATTCTCCAACCATGAACATCCCTTAGGATTGTTCACGGGTTGTTGGGTAGTTACCCTCTTCTCTCTTAGCCAATGAATTTGAGAGTTGGCCAGTTTCTTCAATTTTTAATGCTCTGTTGTGAAGGTTCACATCGAGATGAGTTCCAAGATTTTGAAGTGAACTCAAGACCGCTCTTCAAAGGTCGGGGATCTAGGAGGCAGGGCTGTGCATCGCATGGCTTGTTGTTGGTTAGTCGAAAATTTGATTTATTATAAAAATTCTGATATGGCGAAAGGGTTTGAAAGGTAATTGATTTTTGGTCTGCTGCTGTTGGGGCTGTAATTTCCACGATTCCACGAGATTAGGATGAGATCTCCATGGGTAGTCATTCGATTGCATCTCATCCATAAGGTATTTGCATGAGCTTGTTCCATCATGAGTTACGGAAATTGTGATGCGAAGGACATTGATCAATGGAATGAGTGGGGAGCATATCGGACATGCCTCCTCTACTCTTGACCCATTTGGAGCTTTAAATGAGTCCATCATCTATCAAATTTTGTGGTCAAATTATCCACTTTCCTTTCCAGCTCATTGACTTCATAAACTTTCCCTCTTGTGAATTGGGGATTATTCATCCTATTTGGATTCTCGGTGTCCCTTGGCGTAGATTCTCGGGTTGAATTTTCTCCAATCACCTCAAAGAGGTCCCAAACCTCTTCAACTTTTCGCAAGTAGGTACCTCCACAAGAGGCATCCACCATGTTCTTGCCCTTGATCAGTTCCTTGATAGAAGCTTTGAACCAGCCATTTAGGAATTTGATGGTGAGGGCATTGCCTTCAGATTCTTTAAACCTTTCCCATGCTTCATGGAAAGTTTCATTGAGTTTTGGGAGAAAGAGATGATGCTTTGTCTCGGTTGGCTGGTTTTAGTCATTGGGAAATATTTTGACAAAATTGACATTGCAAATCATTCCATGATGTGATGTCGTTTGGTGCTAACATAGATAACCATACTCTAGCTTTGTCCTTTAATGAAAAAGGAAAGAGCCTAAGCTTGGTTGCCTCTGGACCCACCTATGTTAAATGTTGTGCATAAAGCCGAAATTCATCAATGTGTTTGTAAGGGTCTTCCTTACTCAATCCATGGAATGAAGGCAACATTTGGATGGTGGAGGACTTAATTTCATAATTTCCTCCACCGTGGGAAATTGAATGCAAAATGGGGAATTATAAGCACCAGGGGCAAAGTAGTCTCTTAACAATCTCGTTCTTCACCCATTTCAGCAGATATGTCCTGATGTATGTCGGTTTCTTAGAGTCTTTCAACTTCAATTTAACGGAGAATCTCGTGATTGAGGGTTCTCCGCCAAACATACAACTGAGAGAGTTTGGTACAAGAAACTGTCTATTTAAGAACTTTCCTTTCCTTTTACATTTACCAGACGCATAAAAATAACAACAAAATTAATAAATGACTAACAAAAGAGTGGCGCAGATTTATTCAAATAACTAGTAGGCAAAGAATAAAAACTAAAAAATAAAAAATAAAAATTTCACATAAAGAAACAGTTTTCTATACAAAATCAGAGACATTTAATCAAGCACTTGGAATGCAAAGTGTGTTTAAAGCAAAATTAAAATAAAAATCAAATCTACAAAATAGAAAAACTTAGGTCTACCAATTTTAAAATCTATTCTGGCCAAAAAACTTGTTGTCGCTCCAAGTGTGCCATAATTGTGTGCATTATGAATCAAAATTAAAGAATTAAAGAATGCTAGGTTATATGGATGTTAACTTATGAAAGGGATATCAAGACATTGGGGCTAACAACGGCTGCAAGATCGGGGCCAATTGTAGCAAGTTTTAAATGTAAGTGAGTAAAAGATCGTCACAGGAATTGATTTAAAATTTAAGATAAACCTCCAGGATCTCACTGCAGATCCGGCTCTATAATTATCTAAAAAAGAATAGATAAAGAGAGTGTTGGATTGTGTCACATTTAACTATAAGCAAATAAAGAAAAGAACTAACTACATGATCCGATCCGAGTTGGGGAGGTGTTTAAAATAAGACAAATGCGTAAATAATAGCTTCATGTACTTTAGCCTCTCGAATTTTAATGGAGAATCAGAGTTCAACAGAGCAGATTCAATCTTCATCCGCTACCAAAGACAGGATGTAAGAGAAATAAATCCGAATTAAGGAATAGGTTTAGACTTATGGCGTGATCCGCCCACTTAAATGGTCACACTTACTAGCCGTGGCCTATTCTTTAGTTCGTAACATGAACATCATCAGAAATGCCGCTAGAATTAGGTTACCAACGCTAATTCGCACAGGGGTGATGAATTAAGGAAGTTGCATGCGGATGAGTGAATCTAAAGAAGTCTAATGCACTAAGGTGATCATTCGTAACCCTCGACATGACTCCAATGGAGAAGACACAAAGAACCTTTAAAATCCAAAATTACAATTCTGAGCACGGCTTCTTAGAGAGCCCTCGGACTTACGGGCTTCTCGAGAGCCCTCGGACTTCTGATCTTGAATCCGAACTTGGAAGTACAAATCACTCACAATGGCTCTCAAAGGTAAACTACAAGAAGGGATTACAGGGGTTCGGATAAGCTATCCGACCGAATGAGGGAAACAGAGATGAAAACTCTAAAACTGGATACCCAAATTGGGCAAATGGTTCGTCTATTTATAGTTTTCCCTAAGTCCAGAGATGTATCAACCAATAGGAGTCGAGCACCGTGATCCAGATCATTCGCCAATCGAGCGCTTGATCTGGTTCACCAATCGAAACAGAGGCATCAATTCTGTTATGCATTTTGAAATTCTGTTTGAGCTTCTGGAAGTTCCCGCCAGGTAATTTAACTTTGGGCGCTCACATGGGTTGGAATATGCCTTCGGATCTTGATTGGAACCTTCCGGAATGTTCCTGGTCTTTTGATTGCATTGGGGCGCGTGCAAAGTTTCCTGAAATACCCTTGGACGACAAATCCCGTAATGCCATTTCACATAGTTTAAGGGCTTTTTCGTAAAGTAGTTAGAGTTTCTAGAAGTTCCCGCCAAGTAATTTCATCTTTGGGTGTTCACATGGGGTGGAATATGCCTTTGGTTCGTGCTCAGAATCTTCCGGAATGTCTCTGGGCTTTTCAATGCATTGGGGCTCGTGCAGCAGATTACTAAATTGCCCTTGTTAAAGCTGCGAATCTCGAATACCTTTTCGCAGAGTTCGGGGCCTTTCAGTTCAATGACTTCAAGCTCGCTCGCAAAGTTCAATCTTCTTTCGAGGAGTGTTTTCTTCTTTTCGCAAAGTTCAAGGTTCTTACTGAAAAGTGCAAGTTCTTTGAATAGTAGAAGTTCTTTGCTAATTGAACTCTAGGCTCCCATTCTTCTTTGCGAATAGTAGAAGTTCTTTGAATTTAACTCTAGGCTCCCATTCTTCTTTTGAATAGTAGGAGTTCTTTCATGAATGGCTTTCTCTCTTGCTTCAGGTCTTTGTCTGCTCTTTTAGACCCTCTTTAGCCATTGCTGAGGCTGTTTCTTCACTCCTTCTTTAAACTTGACATGAGCTGTCAGCTTTTTGATCTTTTTGGGATGCTTTTCGGATTTGGACCTGTCTGATTGGTTAGCTGTAAAATGCACACTAAAGCACTTATTTAGTCTTCTCAAGGGTCTTTCAAGGCTCATGTTTAGGGGTGAAAAATGGTATTTTTCACTACTTAACACCCCACCATCATCATTATCGCTGCCGCAACTTTTGGCCCAATATTCTCTTGATTCGTCGATTTTTAAAATTTTTCCAATTTGATAAATTTTTACCACTTTAATACATGCTTTATTCAGATCTGGTGTTGGTTTTTATGACTATATATTATTAATCCATGTGAAATATTAATTCATTTTTTTTATTATTTTAAAAGACATCTTTTTTAATTTTGAATTAAATTAACATATACCCTTTTATAATATTTTTATATAATATAATGACAAATTTCGTTTTCGGTAATTTTTTGGTTGGGGGTCCTTTCGATACATTTCGGTACATTTCGGAAAAAGTTTGAGAAAGTTTTGGAGATTAAAATTATACTTAATATTTTTTTTTAAAATTACTACAATATATACTAAATTACTAATATATTTTAAAAATAAATAAATAAATAAATAAATATTTAAAAAAAATATATCGAAATTTCTAAAATTTAAAAAATATCGAAAAGTATTGAAATTTTTCTAAAATTTTTGTTTGACCTCATTTTGTCAATTTCGCAAAATTTGTCATCCTATATATATATATACTTTTTTATGAATAATCACACTTGAAATATGGACTATAATCTCATGACCCAACTATTATAGGTTGTTGGATATTTTAAAGGTTTAAAAAAAAAAGCTTTTGAAATTAAGATTTGTCCCACATCGTGTAAACTCTTTTTTGGGTTTAGCTTATATATCATTGTCTTGGCTGAAGACTTATAGCCTGACCCAGGGGGCATCGAATTTTATAGCTTCCACCACCATGCAACCCATCAGTCACACACGTGCGTGCGCGTGCCGAGCCGAGCCAAGCCGAGTCGGGTACGAGCACGTGTATGTGGCGTGGCGATACAGTAATTTAATTGAACTTTTGAACAAGTGTGTAACCGTCCATTTGAATTTTAAATCATTCAGTTTAAACGGATATGTCTTATCCATCGATTATATGCAATGGATATGTCTGCTCTACACTTGTTTTATCTATAAAAGGCCCCAAGACCCCTTATTTTATACACTGCATATTTTCGCAAATCTCTTCTCCGCGAGTTTAAGCTTTTCCTTCTCAGAGTTTCACTTTAGTTTTTGGTGTTCTGTTTGCGTGATCAGATTCACCAAATCTGATCACACGGATACGCTCCCGGTTCGTTGTATCCTGGAACCGATTTGCCGGTAGCCTATTGGTGACCACTAGATCATAGTGATAGGGGCAAATCTTGGTTTCAAGACAATGATATTTAACGTGCCTTGAACCGGATCAACAGATATTTTAATTCGATCTTTATCTTTTTGCAACCCGAACCTATTGTACTAACAATTTTAAATCGAGATGGCCCATATCCGTGCTTCGATTTCTTCCTTACTAACCTAATAAAATCCATCCCAAGACCGCCCAACAACATCCACAAGTTGGACAGCTTTTGATGGTTCTAATCAAACGGTGGCAACAGAAATTACACTTTCTGATTGACATTATCACAAATTCATGCTCAATCATACCGAATCATCAACACTCAATGAAGGCCGAAAAGCGAAATGGGAAGAAGGCGACTATATATGCAAGGGCTGCATTCTGAATGCATTGACGGATTCGTTGTACGCCGTATACCGCACCTACAACACTTCGAAGGAACTCTGGAAGCACTCGAAAAGAAGTACAAAACAAAAGATGCAGGATATAATTCTTACATTATCAGTCAATTTTTTAATTTTAAGATGGTCGATGATAAACCTATTCTTAGCTAAGTGCATGATTTTCAAGTAGTTATAAATTATATGATTGCTAATGGTTCTCATTTTAATGAGGATTTTCTGGTTGGTGCGGTAATCGCCAAGTTGCCTCCACCATGGAAAGATTACCAAAAAATCCTTAAGCGTAATAATGAGAAAATTTCTATGGAAGATCTTCTTCTTCATTTACGTATTGAGGAAGAATCCCGAGTTAGGGACAAAGCGAAGATTACATTGATATGACATCAAAGGCACACTTGGTTGAGTCTAAGTTTGTTAGTGGGCCGTTCAAAAAGAGGAAGAGAGGATATTCTCATTCCAAGGAGAATAAGAAATTTGCCAAGGAGAATAAGACCATGGTACCGAAGAATGGTGGTTGCTACCACTGTGGGAAACCCGGACATTTCAAACGGGATTGTCGCCTCTTCAAAAATTTGAAGAATCAAGCGAATGCAGTGGAAGCGCAAAACAACTTTGCAGCCCTGTTTTCAGAAGTCAATCTGATTGGTGACATCAATGAATGGTGGATCGACACCGGTGCCACAAAACATGTATGTAATAATCGTGATATGTTTGGGACGTATGACAAAGCTGATGATGATCAAGATCTCTTCATGGGGAACTCATCTACGGCAAAGATCATGGGGCGTGAACAAATGAAATTAAATTTCACATCCGGAAGGTCGTTACACTTCGATGTGCTCCATGTACCGATATCTTCAAGAATCTCGTTTGTGGTTTATTGATCAAACATGGTTTCAAACTTGTATTTGAATTGGATAAGTTTATCTTATCCAAGAATGGTGAATTTGTTGGAAAAGGATATGTCATGGGAGACATGTTCAAACTCAATGTAACTGATTCAATCAATAAAATATATCCTTCTTTTTACTCGGTCTCTCTTTCTAATTTATGGCATTATAGATTAGGACATGTTAATTGTAGGTCTATGAAATGCACGGCTAACTTAGAGTTAATTCCAAAACACGAATATTTTGATAGTAGTGCTTGTAGTATATGTGCTAAGACTAAAATTACTAGAAAACCTTTTCCTAGTGTTATTAGAAATTCATATTTATTAGATTTAATACATAGTGATAATTGTGATTTAAACAATATTCCTACTAGAGGAGGAAAATGATATTTTATTACTTTTATAGATATTTTTCGAAATATGCTCATTTATATTTATTAAATATTAAAAATAAGGCTTTTGAAAAATTTAAGATTTATAAAGCATTAGTAGAAAATCAATTAAAGAAAAAAATAAAAGTCATTAGATCTGATCAAGGTGGAGAATACATGTCAAATGAATTCTTTGATTTCTGTGAAATTCATGGAATTGTCATGAGGTGTGACACTCCTTATACGCTACAACAAAAGCGGAGTTGTCGAAAGAAAAATAGAACATTAGTAGAAATGACTAATGCAATATTAGTTAATGCTAATTCCGATTAAAATTTATGGGGTGAAGCTTTGTTAACTACTACTCATATTTTGAATAGAATTCCATATAAGAAAAGTTTAATTACACCATATGAACTTTGGAAGAATCAAAAACTTAGTCTAACCTATTTTAAAGTGCGAGTGTAGGGCACTTGTTAGATTAGTAGATCCTAAAAGACCTAAGATAGGGATTAGATCTATTGAGTGTGCATTTATTGGGTATGCACAAAATAGTAAAGCTTATAGATTTCTAGTTATGGAATCTAATGATAACATCGATAAAAATACTATAATAGAATATAGAGATGTTATATTCTATGAATCTAAGTTCACTATTCTAACTAATAAATTAAATATTGAAAGTAAAACTTATGAAGATGGAGAATTTTCAAAATCTAAAGAAGTTATTGAATCTTTAAGTGATGAAGAGGTTATCCTTGAACCTCGACGAAGTAACGTCAACGATTTGAAACTAGTCTTTCAAAAGACTATTATATCTATTTGATTGAAGGAAATAGGACCAATAGTACTAAGAAATATTTGTGTCTAAATGTAGATGATCCTATCACTTTTAACGACGCAATGAAATCTAGAGATAGTGCATTTTGGAAAGAAGCTATCAATGATAAAATTGATTCAATAATGGGAAACAAAACATAGAAATTAGTAGACTTATCAGAAGGATCTAAATCCATAGGATGTAGATGGATATTTAAAAGAAAACTTAGAATAGATGAAACTATAGAAAAATTTAAGGCAAGATTGGTTGCCAAAGGATATAGACAAAAGGAAGGTGTTGATTATTTTGACACCTACGCACCCGTTGCTAGAATTTCGACTATAAGACTTTTAATTGCCTTAGCTTCTATACATAAGTTACAAATTCATCAAATGGATGTTAAAATCGCTTTTTTAAATAGTGATTTAAAAGAAGAGGTCTATATAAAACAATCAGAAGGATTTGTTCTACCTGGACAAAAAAAGAAAGTCTGTAAACTTATTAATTCTCTATATGGGCTAAAACAAGTACCAAATTGGTATGAAAATTTGATAATACTATTACCAATTTTGGATTCAAAACTAATGAAGCCGACAAATGTATGTATTATAAATTTTCTCATAATAATGGTGTTATTATATGTCTTTATATAAATGATTTACTTATTTTTGAAACTAATTTAGAAGTTATTTTAGAAACTAAAAACTTCTTAAGTTCATCTTTTAACATGAAGGATATGGGTCAAGCAAATGTAATTTTGGGAATCAAAATTTTAAGAAATGAAAATACATTAACTTTAACTCAATCTCATTATGTTGAAAAGATTTTAAAAAGATTTAATTATTTTGATTTAAAATCTGCCAATACACATTTAGATATTAATCTTAAATTGACTAAAAATTATCGACAATGTGTGCAACAGTTAGAATATGCAAAGGTTATTGATATCCTTATGTATGCAATGCAAGTTGGATATCTAGTTCAAAAGAATCAAAGTCTACAAGTGGATGAATATTCACTTTTGGAGGTGCTGCAATCTCATAGGGATCAAAGAAGTAGACTTGCATCGCACATTCCACTATGGAATCATAATTCATTTCCTTAGCGGCAAGTGGAAAAGAAGCATAATGGTTAAGGAATTTACTACTAGAAATTCCAATTATGATTAAATAATTGCCACCTATCTCTATACATTGTGATAGTGAAGCAACACTATCAAAGACTTATAGTCAAACGTATAATAGAAAAAATAGACACATTGGTTTAAGACATAGCTATGTAAAACAATTATTTAGAGATGGAGTAATCTCAATAATTGGGGCCAGGTCTGTAGAAAACCTGGCGGATCTGTTTACTAAAAGCCTTGGCAGAGATGAGATTAATAAAACTTCAATAGGGATGAGTTTAAAGCCATTAAACCTAAACAGCCACTTATGATAGGAACCTTACCTAATATTTGTTTAATCAATGTTTAGGTTCAAAGGGAAAAATAAGTCGTAAATCCGTGACAGCTAAATGACACTACATTGATGTGGAGTCACCCACACACGATTCAATTGAGTCACCTACGAACGATCTGATAATGTCCGTAGAGTCAATTGTGCACAAACCCTAATTTTGGTTGACACGAGTACGTACGAATTACTCGAGCCGAGTGCAACTGAGCCATTAGTGTCACTTGATTTGATCACACATGAGTCGCTAGTGTCAATAGAGCCCACTAAATGTGAGTCGTTAGTGTCGCATGCACACGAGAGTATCAAGTCAGTTACATGTGAGTCACATGCACATCATAGTCCCGAGCTGCATACCCCTTCACATTCCGAGTCTTATTGTGAGTCAACTTTTGAGTCTCATTCCACATTGCATGCCGAAATTAAGCAGAAGATTAATTCAAGCTACAATCAATCCGATTATCTGCTAATATTCTAAGGCGTTTCAAAGAATATAAGGTGGGTGATCCTTCTCTGAGCTCAACCCCACCTCCATGCAATCCTTTCCAAAAGCCCCCTGGTCACAATCTCAACCCGACTTTACAGCTGATACCCTTTCCCTCCCCAAGCAAACAGAGAAAAGAGGTAATTGAGGACAAATTAGATGATCTGGTTTATGAGATTAAGAGGGTTAATACGTCGACTCAATGAGAGTGCATGGGCCATCATGGCGAGTTTGCGCTTGAGTTCTCGTATTCTCGACCGATATTGCGATCACACTTCATCGGGGATGAATTCCTTCGGGTTCGGGAGAGTTGATGAGAAGCTTCAAAAATATTTGATAGAGTGGGTTGGCAACCCTAGTTACTTGGTTCATCAAGGAGAGGTTTACCGTAGCGTCCCCGCCACAATCATCCAAGATGAGGATCATCGTCACCGAGCTTAAATTGTTTGGGTTAGTTGCAAGGAGTTCCACCGTGCGAGTTCTGATACACTTGATCAGTATCATGTGCGTGTTTCATCGGTGATGAAACGTTTTGAGTAGAGGAGAATGGCGGGGAACGCCAAGTTCGGGAGCCTTGGATTTAGGGCCACAACAGATTTTCGGCGTCGGAAGAAGCGTAGAGGAAGCCCGAGTACCGTAGCCTCAGAGGAGAAACGGATACAAACCGTGAGGAAAACAATGCCGCAGCGAACCCTCGCTCGAGCGATCACTTAAACTCGTTCAAGCAAGCTACGGCGACGACTTCAGACGGGATTTTATGCGAAACTTCCCTTTTTGTGTTTTATTAGTATTAGAACTCTTTATTTCGAACTTAATTATTGGTAGCCTATATATAGAGGCTTGTAAAGATTTTTAATTAGTTGATTGATTATTGAATGCTTTTATGCTTAAGTAATCTTTGCCTGAGATGGGTTTGGTGTGAGACCAAGGGAGTGATTCCCATATATCTTCTGATTTATTGTCTTCAACTTGCGTGATCTCTTATATTTGCTATCTTTCGATTTGTGTTTACTTCTCTAAACCATAGCCTAATTGTTTCCTTTCAAATCCAAAACCCTAAACCCTTTTGAAACCTTAAACCACACAAAGACAACACCCGTTCCAAAACCATAAACCGATCTAAACCCATAAGCCCTTTAAAAACCATAAATCCCTTCTACAGCCCAATTTGGAATCCGTGAATCTACATCGGATCGAAGACGAGCGCCTAAGCCTGGAAAAGCTAGAGTTCTATCTCTAGGCCAATCTTGCCCCGACTCGAAAAGTACTTGCGCATTGGACTTGACCCTACCTGGATCTCGTGTGATCTACCAACCTGAATTCTCTGAACCCTAAGGTATTTAAGATAGTTTTGAGATCAAACTTGATTTAATTTCATTAATTTCGGCAAAATCTGCATAAAAATCATATTCCGCATTTTATGGTCGTTGTCCCGCGTCAGAAACCCTAGTTAATGTTGTTGCCAAGTGTGGATTTTCCCAATCCATTTAACTAGTTAAGCGTAGGCTCAAATTAGGAATCTTGCTTAATCATTGTGGAGACGATACTCGTTATACAATCTCGTACTACGATCGATTCAATCGTAGTACGGGATTGTATAACGAGTATCGTCTCCACGGTGATTAAGCAAGATTCCTAATTCGTAATCGATCATAGTACGGGATTGTATAACGAGTATCATCCCCACAGTGATTAAGCAAGATTCCTAATTTGAGCCTACACTTAACTAGCTAAACGGATTGGGATTGAATTTAGAACAAAATTATGCTACGAAAATAAATTGTGAAGGGTAAAGAAAACTTGGTTAAGAGGATTCATAGCGAATCAACACTTGGCAAAGCATTAATCGGGATTTCGATAAGCACACATACAAGAATTGGGGCAAAATAACATTGATTCCTCACAAACGAGACACTATCCCATGGTCTTGGTCCAACTCAAGGGATTGCAAGCAATAACCTAGCCATGGTTAAGCATGGGTTACGTGCCTCGCAATCTCTGTCTCCGTTTAGTCAATCGTAGACGAGCATCGCGGATATCTCAATTAGACAATCACTTGGTCATGGTCAAACACAAGAGATTGCCCTAGAAAATCCCCAAATCTCACTATCTCTATCCAATGGTCAATTCTAGAAATAGCAAAATAAGGAAACAAGCTCATATAACAAGAATAGGAATAAAAATCACTACAATAATAGGAATGGAAATCAAAATATATGAGGGAATCAAGTGTTTAATCCCAAGCATTAGGTATAAATGATAAAAGAAATAAAACCCTAATCATCTACGATCGCAAAGGCTTCATTGAAGCCTTGGAACAAACGGAACTAGCCTGCCATGATCAACCGGGAGATCGGAAGAGTGGTCGTCATCTTCTTCTCCGATGAGCTTTGCGGTCGTTCAAAACCGAGCAGCTCCTATTAGAAATTAAGTGCAACAACGAAATTGTTGTTTTAAATCTAATCTAGAGCAATTGTGTTAACAAAATGATTAATTTACAAACTCCATCAAAGCGCAAGTCTATGTCTCTCCACTATAAACCCTAAACCTAAACCCTCACATCAAGCCTAATCCCTCGGGTCAAGTTGGTTTGAGAATTGCAAAGGCTAGGAGGTTGCTAGCATCAGATCTCTACTAATGTCAAGATGAAGTCAACCTTTGAAAATAATTATCTTAAGAGCATATTTTTATGATTTTTATGAGAATTTTTACACCATTTGAGGTCTTTTATCAAAATTTTCAATTCTTTTAAAAGTGCCTTGAATTTTCTAACATCTCTTGATCGATGCCTTCCAACCACCTAATCAAAAGTCCCGATATAGTTGATCAATTTTGAATGGGGTTTCATGCATGGTATTCATTTTCTGATCAAATGGCTGATCGTGGAGTTTTTAAATAGCCTTTGGATACGACCTTACATGTATGTGTACTCGTATGGGGCTTGCCTATATCTGATCTCTTCTACGGTTAATAGGCTACTACAAGGTAATAATGGGGCATATTTCACCTTTTCCTAAGGTTAAAGATCGAGTTGTTTTTTTGTGCATCAATCTGTGAATGCTTGGGCTAGTTCCTCCCCGTTATGACTTTCTGAGTTTCTAGATCAGTTTGTTGAGCAATTTGTACTTATTTTGGCTTAACCTATGGAAAAGCTTTTGGTGCTCGATGATAGTATGCGTTTTGATACTTGATTCTATTAAGGAAGATGACCTGCACATTAGTTATAGTGATTCTAACTTCCATTTGTTTACGTTGTGGAGATATTTTCGTGATCAATTGAGGGTTTAAAGCAGCTATTTTGTTTTTGCTGCTGAAAATTGCTCTATTTTGTTGTTCATCAGCTTTGGCACCCATTTTGGAGGTTCTTTTAGAAGACATTTAGTTGTTGGTGGTTCGAATTTAGTGATCCAAATCTGTTGAATCTTTTCAGTGTATTTGATTGGGTATTATTTATCCTTATGTTTGGAGTTTACTTTTTTTTCAGTGCACATAAACAATTGTGTCGCTCAAGGATCAAAATTTCAAAAGCTTGAATTTGGTTGGCATGACCGAAACCAAAATCCGAAATCCCCCCAAAATATAGAAATGCCCGATAATTTGGATTTCGGCCGAAATTTTGATCCTTGGTGTCACTCCCAAGGCTTGACCATTTGGATAGAAAAAGATTTACTGGAGCACCACCACTAACGCTCAACCTAATACCAGCTCTTTAACTCTTTAAGCTTTATATATACATACACATATATATATATATATATATATATATATATATATATATATAGATATATATGTATGGGAGACAGTTTCTTCCTCCATGGGAGGATGCTCAAGTGTCCTCCAAGATGTCATGGAGCACGAGGGGATGGGGATCAATTTTTTTTAAAAAAGTTTTAAGTTCTTTTAAGGCTTCCATCAAAGTTTGACTGATTTCAACAGTTCGGATTTCAAGACTACAAAAATACATAGTGAAGTTGAGTTTTCAAAATTTTTTATTTTAGATATGATCTTAGCAGTCCATTTGTATTGTGTGCCATCATTTTGGTGTCCCGCTGCCAATTGGAGGTTTTCCCCTATCTGGAGGACGAAACCCTTTTCCCTGTGTATATATATATATGGAATATGGCACCCTAGGACGTGGTTGTAGGGTTTGATCCCTACGACGTGGTCTATTTGGGCTGCCACGTGACACTCAAATCCCAAAATGACACTTGTTCCACCTAGGATCCACCCATCCCCTTAGGGTTTTAGAAAAAATAAATAAATTCTAAACTTTTTTGCCCTTCAAAGCACGGGTCAAATATCGTGGTTCCCCAACAAAAATAGTGCATTGTTTTTTTTTCAACTTTGACCCAATATTCAAGGGTAGAAAAACCAAATTTTTTGAAAGAAAAAAAAACAAATAGATGACACTAGATCTACTTTGGACAAGCTGCTGGCACCCTATATTTTGGTGGCCATGTATGCGCCCAGTGACCACGGCCGAGGATACAACCCTACAACCACGACGTAGGGAACAGGCTTCCTATTATATATATATATATATATACACACACACACACACACACAAAGTACAGTGTGGGTATTCAAATTAACTAATTAGATTCTCGTAATCTGGTCATAACCCATAGTCTAAATACAATACATTAAGCATTCTTCGAAAATTGCCCTAGAAAATATAATATTATACAGCCAACTTGACAAATCTAGCTCGGTTTCTAGCTACAAATATGGTTATTAATTAGGGTTTCCTTTGCATACGTAATGGTTTTTTCATCTATCTATCTAATTTCAAAATACAAAAAACTAAGGAATCGATAAAATAAATAAATAAGAAAAAAAGAGACCGAGAAAGAGGGAAGGGATTGGGAAGTGGAACCCTAACCTTGTGAAAGGGGCCGACCCTTTGTTCTCCAAATGCGATTTGAAGTTCCTCATAACCATCTCCTTGATGAAGAGACGAGGTCTCCGAGATCCATAATTCGAATCGACCGATGCCGTCGTAAAACCATCCGAATCCATCGAAACATCCATGATTTTGTCAGCAACAAACCAATTGGGAGATGAGTCAGAATAAAGAGAAAATTTGCATCTTAAGGCAAACGAAACAACCTCTCTCTCTCTCTCTCTCTCTCTCTCTCTCTGACGCGCGGGAAAGTTGAAATAGGAGGCGGCACTTTGAAATCCCCCGTGTTTTAAAAAGGCAAATGTTCTTGAACAGATTTTGTGCGCATAAATATCCGTGGATCTAAACCATTTTGCAGGAGGGAGAATGATCCAACGGCCCCATATTGTCGCTCCAAGTGTGCCATAATTGTGTGCATTATGAATCAAAAATTAAAGAATTAAAGAATGCTAGGTTATATGGATGTTAACTTATGAAAGGGATATCAGCACATTGGGGCTAACACTGGCCTGCAAGATCAGGGCCAATTGTAGCAAGTTTTAAATGTAAGTGAGTAAAAGATCGTCCACAGGGAATTGATTTAAAATTTAAGATAAACCTCCGGATCATGCTACGGATCCGCTCTATAATTATCTAAAAAAAGAATAGATAAAAGAGAGTGTTGGATTGTGTCACATTTAACTATAAGCAAATAAAGAAAAGAACTAACTACATGATCCAGATCCGAGTTGGGGAGGTGTTTAAAATAAGACAAATGCAGAAATAATAGCTTCATGTACTTTAGCCTCTGAATTTTAATGGAGAATCAGAAGTTCAACAGAGCAGATTCAATCTTCATCCTGCTACCGACAGATGTAAGAGAAATAAATCCAATTAAGGAATAGGTTTAGACTTATGGTCGTGATCCATCACTTAAATGGTCACGGACACTGTCGATTAGTGGCCTATTCTTTAGTTCGAACATGAACATCATCAGTAAATCGCTAGAATTAGGTTACTACCAACGCTAATTCGCATGGGGTGATGAATTAAGGGAAGTTGCATGCGGATGAGTGAATCTAAAGAAGTCTAATGCACTAAGGTGATCATTCGTAACCCTCGACATGACTCCAATGGAGAAGACACAAATTACAAAGAACCTTTTAAAATCTAAAATTACAATTACAGAGCACGGCTTCTTAGAGAGCCCTCGACTTCTACATCGAGCTTCTCAGAGAGCCCTCGGACTTACAGCCTTGAATCCAACTTGGAAGTACAAATCACTCACAATGGCTCTCAAAGGTAAACTACAAGAAGGGATTACAGGGGTTCAGATAAGCTATCCGTAGGAATGAGGGAAACAGAGATGAAAACTCTAAAATCTGGATACCCAAATTGGGCAAATGGTTTCTATTTATAGTTTTCCTAAGTCCATTTCAGATGTGTATCAACCAATAGGAGTCGAGCACCGTGATCCAGATCTGTTACGTAATCGCTTGATCTGATCGTTCACCAATCGTGAAACAGAGGCATCAATTACATTATGCATTTTGAAATTCTGCTTGAGCTTCGGAAGTTCCGTAATTTAACTTTAGGCGCTCACATGGGTTGGAATATGCCTTGAATCTTGATTGGAACCTTCCGGAATGTTCTGGTCTTTTGATTGCATTAGCGTGCAAAGTTTCTGAAATACCCTTGGACGAAACGCAAATCCCGTAATGCCATTTCACATAGTTTAAGGGCTTTTTTCAGAAGTAGTTAGAGTTTCTAGAGGTTCCCGCCAAGTAATTTCATCTTTGGGTGTTCACATGGGGTGGAATATGCCTTTGGTTCGTGCTCAGAATCTTCCGGAATGTCTCTGGGCCTTTCAATGCATTGGGGGTCGTGGAGCAGATTACTAAATTGCCCTTGTTAAAGTTGCGAATCTCCAGAATACCCTTTCGCAGAGTTCAGGGGCCTTTTCGCAAAGTTCAATGACTTACGAGCTCTGTTAGCAGTTCAATCTTCTTTTCAAGGAGTGTTTTCTTCTTTCGCAAAGTTCAAGGTTCTTCTGAAAAGTGCAAGTTCTTTCTAATAGTAGAAGTTCTTCTTGCGAATTGAACTCTAGGCTCCCATTCTTCTTTACGAATAGTAGGAGTTCGTTGCGAATTTAACTCTAGGCTCCCATTCTTCTTTGCGAATAGTAGGAGTTCTTTGAATGGCTTTCTCTCTTGCTTGGTCTTTATGCGCTCTTTTAGACCCTCTTTAGCCATTCTTGAGTTTTCTTCACTCCTCTTTAAACTTGACATGAGTCACACTTTTGATCTTTTGGGATGCTTTTGGATTTGGACTGTCTGATTGGTTAGTAAATGCACACTAAAGCACTTATTTAGTCTTCTCAAGGGTCTTTCAAGGCTCATGTTTAGGGGTGAAAATGGTATTTTCACTACTTAACACACCCCAAACCTAAGCTTTGCTAGTCCCCGAGCAAAGAAACGTAAAAGCAAAATAAAGAGCTACTTTTGTAGGAAGCATAGGTGCATTTAGCATATGCAACAAGCCTTTTAAACCCCTAGGTGATCCCTAGAGGAGTGAAGTCTTAGAGGGTTTTCGGTGAAGGTACCACAAACTTCTCCATGGGACAATTGGCATTAGTGCCTTTGTCATCCCATGAGCAATCAAAGATCAAAATTAGTTACTCTTGAATCAATGTTTAAAGCAAATTTAGGTTTATTGTTTGCAAGGGATTTCAACATTTATAAACCTTATGAATGTTTCACTCTTTCCAATCTGTGAGCAGCCATAGAAATCATGCAAATGTGTCGAGTTCATCATTTGAATAAAATTAGGTTATAAGTCATACTTAATGTGCTCAAGTTCCAACCCAAACACTTACCGGGGTGTACTCTCATCAAGATTTTTGTTGAAGGGTTCATTTTCACTCAAGCTCAAGAGCGTTACATCTCCCAAGTGGATTTGTAAGCATGAGCATAGGCATGATTCTCGTGTCTTTGGCATCCTTGACATCTCCTCACCATAGATTGGGAAACCGCTTATCTCCACATGACAGTTCACTCAACTTTGGATCACAAGGACTTTTAGGTTTGGGTTTGTTGTATGGCTCGTGGAGTGAGGTTTGAGGATAGGAAGGTTGAGCAGTGTTTGGATTTTTGAGAAGTCGAATTGAAGGAGGTGGTTCATGACTCCACCTTCTTGAGTTTAGCTTTTTGAGATTCTCGTGTTCAAAGTACTCAGTTCTTCTTCCTTTGATCTTGAATTTTCAACATAAAGTTCCCTTTTGCCTTTTTTTGCTTGCTTCTTTTTCACATTGTTTTCTTTTACTTTCTCGGTCACCATCTGCCCATTTTGAGGTATTTCTTCTTCATTTATTTTGATATTTGCCCGAAATGTTCCATCTTTACTTCTTTCTCCTTTAACTCTGAATTCTCAAGGTGAGGAAGGTGAATTGGTTCCATTGGTTGGTGCAAGAAAAATGGGTGTTTTGATGAAGCATTGTAGGATTTATAGCTCAATTGGGGTACAAACAAGGCGAGATCTTTCTTGGTTGGTTACATTAAGCTCAATTTGTCATTCAAAGAAGGCCTTGATCTTTTCCTCGCTCATGAATCTTGTTGCTTGTTTTGATTTGGAGTTTCCTAATTTCTAGTGGATCTAATGCCTCGGCCAGTCCTTTGAATCGTAAAAGGGTTGCCTCAGTCACTCTTCAACAGAGATGTAAAACATATAGGCTCAATTCTCACGTTATGGTTTTTCCTTGAGCTTTTAAGTATATCTTTACCTTTTCTCTTCCTGTGGACTTGCTATGTGCTAATACAAGTGTTAACATCATGGAAATGTGGAATATTGTAGGGTTTAGAATGTCTAAATTCTTGCAAAGAAAATTTTAAAATTTCCACATTGTCATGATTCTTAAGTAAATTGATTCATTTCCTGATTACTTTGGTGATTGTGATGCCCTTATGCTAATTATCCCATGGCGTGGACTGTTGCCATACCCCCAAACCTAAGATGAACATTGTCCTCAATATTCTAGACAATGAGAGACCTGGAGCAGCAGGTAAAAGAAGAAAGAAAAACTAAGAATGTAAAAATCTAAACTATATGCGTAAGAAAATAAAAATGTAAACTGAAGATATGAGCAAGGAAATGGAAAACAGGATATACAAATGCAAGAAAAATCAACAAAACAATGCTAGAACTGCTAAATAAAATCTAACAAATAGAAGGATTACTACGCAAATGAAAGGAAACTAATGCTAATAACAGAGAAATAGTAAAAGCAAGGTAAGGGACTGAATACAAAGTTAAAAAAAAGAAAAAGAAAAGTGTTGATACAAAAACTGAATTTGTGAATACAAAATAGGAAAACAAAGTTATAAACTAACTATACTCACAGAAAAATGACGAAAATCAGTAAAAACGAGGACACATTAACCTAAGAAAGAAAAAAATCAATGATCTAAAAAGCGAATTTGAAACTAAAATTCCTAAAAGCAAAATCTAATGCCAAATGATGTATCCAAAGCCCAAAGAAACAAACCCAAAAGCACGAGATACTTATGAATCTAAGTGATTATAAAATGATTAGCGAGAATACGGTGAAAAGCAAGATTCATAAGATTGACCCTTTGTTGATGATGTGTATGAAAAAAATGAAGCATGGGAGCACATATTAAAAGCAGGGGTTCACACACGAGACCCATTTATGATGAAGAAATCTCAAGGAAAATAAAATCTGGGTCCATTGAATATTCAAAGCGACTATGATCCACTACTCATTATCCTACATGATTCCTAAAAAAAATGATCTCAAGAGGTCCGGATGGGAAAAGTGGATGCAAATGGAGAAAAACATTACATCCTAAGATATCTATATTGTTTTTATAATTTTCTATTTTATTTTTTTCTTGTTTTGGATCACAAGCTCAACAAGAGCCCTTATTTACTACTCAAAATAATGAGAAACAACTCGAGATTTTCTATTTGTGTTTCGACTTCTTTTATTTTGTATTTGGTTTTGTAAAAAATAAATAAATAAAATCAAAGATGCCTAAAAGACGAGAAATTATAATCAAAACAAACATTAAACACAAGTGAATTCTTGGTTCTCAAGAATTTAAAATAGAAAATGAATACAAAGGAGAAGGATGCAAACTCAAGCGGATCTGCTCCACTTTGGTCGAATGTTCCTTGTTGACTGCTCGGATCTGCAAACATCAAAAAGCGATCTAGGGTTTCCTCTGTTTGGGTTTCTTTACTTTGAGCAGATCGCGATTGGGCTCTACCCTTTGATTTCGACAAGAGAAAAGCGGAAGATTAGAATAGATGGTGGTTATTCTGTGGAGCTCGTGAGAGAAGAGGGTGAGCTAGGGTTTTGAAAAGGGTTTTGCTTGGGAGAGTTTAGAAAATCTTGAGAAAGTGTAGTTCGAAGCTGAGCTTGATGATGTCTATTCGAAATGGATTTGGCTCCAGAAAGATCTTTTCGCAAAGGACTTCTCCCCAGATTTTCTATTCGAAAAGGAAATTTTAACTATTCGAACAGAACATGGTTCTTTTCGAGTAGTTCATTCTGACTCGTAATCAATTCAATAGAACTTTGGACTTTTCGAAAAGTACTTTTACTTTGAACTTTGAAGTGTATTTACACTATGCGTAAGAAAAATAGACGAAACAAAGAAAATCGAAAAACAATGTTGTACAAACATATTATACACTTTTCTACCATCAGTTTTGGAGATTCATGATGATAGGTGCGGCAAGGGCTCTGGGTGTTTTCAATGCATGGTTTGAGCCTCGACCATTTACCTTGAGTATTCTTCCATCCTTGGGATCTGAAATATCCACTCACGAGGGGAGGCCTTGATGACATGTATGGCCCTTCCCATCGGATCTCAATTTGCCGTGAAAGAATTTAAGTTTAGAGTTGAATAACCATACCTTGGACCCGGTATGAACTCTTTTCTCATGAGCTCCTTATCATAGAATGATCTAACCTTTCCTTTGTACAATCTGGAGCTAGTGTAGGCATCCATCCTCAGTTCTTCCAGTTCAGTGAGTTGAAGCTTCCTGTGGTTACCAGCAACAGTTAGATCCATATTAAAAGTTTTGATTGCCCACAAGGCCTTATATTCTAATTCTACTGGTAGATGGCATGTAATAACCCGAAAAAGCACGTCAAACGAGGACCTCGGGATCCGTGCCCGATTGGTCTTAGGTTTGACCATGAGATAGTTCATTGATGAACTTATGGTGAGATGAGCGAATGTGATGTGTGAACCAGTGTAGAAGAGTGGAGAGATAGAGGAGTGTGTAGAGTGGCATACACTGATGGGTGTGTATGTGCTCCACAGAAAGAGATAAGATAAAAGGGTTGAAAACCCTAACTTTCATGTTTTGGTGGTTGAGAGAAGTAAAGAGAGAGAGAGGAGTAAGAGACGAGTTATGGGTGATTGGAAGAAGGATTCAAGCATTAAAGAGGCCGGATTTGACGCAAGGAATCCGTTAGAAACCAAAGCTGGAACCCTAGCCTTCCAACCCTAGATTTGAAATCAACTTGAGATCTATTCAAGGTAAAATTTTTGTAAATAAGATGCATAGATTATAGTCGTTAAGTTGCGATGAAATGTGGGTTAAATCATAGGATAATGGCTTAGAAAATAGAAAAAGTATGGAAAAGATTGGGAAGAAACATTTCGAAAGAAATTTGAATCGACAATTTCGATTAATCGAAATTGGGTTTGATGTCGAAATTGGCCAGGAAGTTGAAGAGTCAGAGGACCCCGATTTCGATTAATCGAATTGGATTTCGATTAATCGACTTTGGATTTCGATTAATCGATTTGGGAATCGATTAATCGACTAAGAACCTCCAGTGGACCCCAGGGGTTAAAGGAAATGACTTGAGGAAAAATCGACTAATCGAAATGGGATTTCGATTAATCGATTTTGGTTTTCGATTAATCGATTTGGAATCGATTAATCAACTTGTGAAACTCAAGCTGTTGACGAGGGTCTACTTTGCGAAAGAAGGATTTGATTAATCGAAATTGGATTCGATTAATCGAATGAAAACTCATTCGTCGAGCTGAATTTGCATTACGAAAAGAAGAATTTCGATTAATCGAAATTGGATTCGATTAATCGAATGAAAACTCGACTGTTCGAACTGGGAATGGACTTTGCAAAAAGGAGAATTTCGATTAATCGAAATTGCTTCGATTAATCGATATTGACTTTCGATTAATTGATTTTGGAAATCGATTAATCGAATCAGATTCGATTAATCGATTTTGGAATTGATTAATCATTGTAGTAAACTATGTTGACTTTTGGTTTGACTTTAAGATTCTTGGGGATCTTATACCTTCTTTATTGCATCCTTTGTGATGTGTTTCACTGTGATATGGTACCATAGGTGATACGTGGACTAGTGCACAAGGAGTCACGTGGGACCTTGATGCATTGATCAAGTGAAGAGGCGAGGTAGGGAACACCTTGAACATGTACTTTATTTTACAAGAGCATGTATGTAGTGATATAGATTTCAATTCAATCATCTTTACCGCTTAAAGAACTGTGAAAGCGTAAAAGCGTGATATTCATAAGAGTAAACGAATGAGCCATCCCTGTGATAAAGAAGTAAGAGACAAGAGCATCGTGTGATGCAAGTAAATGGATACATCCTGTGATGTATCCAAAGATTGAATCGTGTTTGATAGGGCGATATAAGATAGCACACTTACACGGTTAATAACTATATGTAAGGCACCGATATTTTTGTTATTTGAGGTTTGATAGGTTACCCCACCGACGTGGCGGGATATCCATGACTGACACGGCAGGATATCCGTGACCGATACGGCGGCGAAACCGTAGGCGGCCACGGAGGCTTATCCAGACACGCACACCCAGGGGTGTTGGTTGAGACAAGTGAAACCCGCCACCAATCCCGGGGAAAGGGGCTTGGTACTACATGGTATTCGTGGAATACATTAAAGCTGTCTATATAGATGACGATGAAGGGTATCTCATCGGGGCTCGATGCTATATTGCTCGGGGATTACTTAAGTTGAAAGTTTAAGTTTTGCTTTAGGCCTTTTCAGCATTATTCATGAGTAAATGAAAACATAAGTAATCAACAGTAAAACGAATGCTTTTAACTGTTTCATTAACAATTGCATAGATACATCATGCATGGCATATCATAGAATACATGTGAGTTATAATTTATATGTTCAACGTGTTTGTTCCTATTGAGCTAGGATGTAGCTCACCCTATAGACTATCGTCAGGGTCCACTATTAGCAATGCGCGGCCAGGAGAGGCCGATCCGTGAGTCGGATCTTGCGGCCGGTGACGAGTTGGAGCCACCTCCAGAGGACTTCTTCTAGAGGACTCCGCTGTGCCACTTTGAGGGATTTTACATAGAGTTTTGTACGGCTTGGTATGTCAAGCCTTGATTTTGTGAAAACCATGTATATAAGGTTTTGGATTATTCTTTTGGAACGAACCATCCGTGATGATTTCCATCATCGATGGTTCGGATCGGTTCTCCATTCATGTAGGGGCATGAGGGTAGAACTGTCTTTTGGGAAAGTTAATTAATATAGATTTAAATTCCGCAATTTCATTTATAGTACTTTTGATGCTTGATATACCAGTGTTCCGTGCTTAGCTAAGGGCACGTTTAAGATGATCGTGCTGATGGCCCGCGTTTGAATGACGAAATCCGAAATCACATTGGTATCAAAGCCTTTTCTTTTAGCAATTCGACAAGGGTTCTTTCGTCGAACATAGGCTTCTGCTAACGAAACTTTAGTTTCAAATGCAGCCGCAAATGTCAGCTAGAGGGAGAGGCCGACCAAGGGGAGGCCATCAAAGGAGTTTGCGTAGTGGAGATGATTTCATCTCTCCTACCAATAGAGTGCCTTTAGGAGGTAACGAGGCCCCAGGGGGCAGTAGTAGCAGACAGCATGAGGAAGAGGATCGAGATCATCAGGATCAAGATCTGAGAGAGCAAGAAAGATTGAGAGAAAGACAAGAAGATAGAGAAGAGCGACAAAGGATGATGCACACTATGGAGACTATGGCAGCTGCCATGGCACAACAAGCCGCATCCTTTGCAGCTCATGCATCAAGAGAACAGCAGCCACCTACACCACCTGTAGGACCTGCGTTGCCTTTGCCCTCATCTTTTACAGAATTTAGGAGGATGAGACCTCCTTCATTTTCTGGGCAGGCAGACACAATGGCCGCTGAGAACTGGCTGATGGAAATGGAGAAAGTCTTTAGCGTGCTAACACTCGGAAGATGAGAGTGTAAGATGGGCAGCTTACATGTTGGATGGGGAGGCTGGGCCTTGGTGGAAGTCCGTGATACGGACTCGGGCTCAGGAGACTCCAGAGTTGCCTTGGACTTGGGAGGAGTTTGTTGAGGAGTTCAACAAACAATATTTTCCAGAAGTGGTGAGGAACCAGCTTGAGATACAATTTTTGCAGTTAGTACAAGGGAGAATGACAGTGAGAGAATACGGGGTAGAGTTTCTACGACTTGCCCGTTTTGCTCCGGACTACGTCGCTACTGAGGTGATGAAGTCCAAGAGGTTTCAACAAGGTTTGAAGCCTGAGGTTAGGGGAGGCGTAGCTCCATTTCAACTGAGGACCTATGAAGAGGTCATGAGCAAGGCGTTAGTGGTAGAAGAGGAGAACAATAATAGATATCGGAGGAGGGCAATGAGAGAGGAGGAAATGAACAAGGGAGAACGGGGCACTATGAACCGGTGAATAAAAAGCCGAGGTTCATGGGCCAGAATCAGAAACCACAGTTTCAAGGGGGTTTCGGAAGACCGGCACAACAGCAACAACAACAATACCAACCGAGGTTTCCACTACTTGCGTCGGGGAGACCTATTCGCTATGAGAGCCCTGCCATGTCTACTGGCGCCACTGTTACTCAGGGTTCTCGTACTGTTTCTTCCGCACCTCGGGAGACTTGCGCAAAGTGTGGCAAGCCTCATAGAACAGTGGACTGTAGATTGGGAACTAGGGGCTATTTCCGATGTGGCAAGGTGGGCCACTTGATCAAGGATTGCCCCGAGACGGATAAGAGAAAGACGATTTCGATTCTGACTACCACCAATTCAAGCAAGGAAACCGATCGTCGTGGAGAGCCTATGCATCACTACTCGAGCGAGGAACGTGCATGGCGTCATCAAGGTGATATTCCTTTTAAAATTAAAGAAAATGGTCATTTCATTAAGATCTTGGATAGAGAAGGAGCATGAATTAGAAATTTTATAGATTCTTTTCTCAATACAAAAAGTCATCGTAAATTAAGAGTGTAAATTGATGTATAAATTATTGTATGTATGTATACTATAGGTACTCTAAATATATATGAAAAAGGATGCTTCGGAGGATATGACGCTCGAGTGTTGATAGACCCCGGGTCTACCCACTCATTCGTTACTCCATGTTTCGCTAAGAAGATGGAGATTGTTCCAGAGACGCCGGCTTTCGTCCTATCTGTGTCTGTTCCGACTGGAGAGTTAGTAGACACGGAGTTAGCTTGCAAATCCATCATCGTAGCAGTTCAAGATTTGGAGGTGCATGAACTAGAAGCAAAGCTGATACTGTTAGACATGCAAGGGTTTGATGTGATCCTTGGCATGGACTGGTTGGCGCAGCATTGTGCAACCGTCGATTGCAAGAACAAGGTAGTTATTTTCAGACCCAACACAAGAAGATCATTTCGGTTTCAAGGAGTAAGGTCGTCATCAAGCTGATCTCGATGAGGCCGAAAATGATCGAGAAAGGGTTGATGGATAGCTTTCTTAAAGGAGGACAAGGAAGAAAAGAACGTCATTTCTGAGATCGCAGTTGTGCGAAACTTCGCTGACGTGTTTCCAGAAGAGTTGCCTGGATTACCTCCAGAAAGAGAAGTAGAATTCGCCATTGACTTAGCACCAGGAACGGAGCCTATTTCAAAAGCACCTTATAGAATGGCTCCCGCTGAGTTAAAGGAGTTGAAGGAACAACTACAAGAGCTTATGGACAAGGGGTTTGTTAGACCGAGCGTGTCTCCATGGGGAGCACCGGTCTTGTTTGTCAAGAAGAAAGATGGGTCAATGCGGCTATGCATTGACCCTTTGCCTAGAATAGACGATCTATTCGACCAACTGCAAGGAGCAAGGTATTTTTCCAAGATCGACCTGAGATCTGGGTATCATCAGTTGAGAGTCAAGGCAGAGGACATTCAGAAGACAGCTTTCCGGACACGGTATGGACACTATGAATTCCTTGTGATGCCGTTTGGATTGACGAATGCTCCGGCGTCGTTTATGGATCTGATGAACCGAGTGTTTAAACCACACTTGGACTCCTGCGTTGTAGTGTTTGTTGATGACATACTAATATACTCCAAATCCAAGACGGAACACGAAGAACATTTGAGTATTGCTCTACAGACGCTACGCGAACACCAATTGTACGCCAAACTCAGCAAGTGCGAGTTTTGGTTGGAAGAAGTTAGCTTTTTGGGACATGTCGTCTCAAAGCATGGTGTCACTGTAGATCCAGCAAAGATAGAAGCAGTAGTTAAATGGGAGCAACCAAAAACAGTGACCGACGTCCGAAGTTTTCTGGGCTTGGCAGGCTATTATCGACGTTTCGTTGAGGGGTTTTCAAAGATATCTGGACCTCTCACAAAGTTGACACGTAAAGATTCAAGGTTTGAGTGGAGTGAGGCATGCGAGAAGAGTTTTCAAGAACTCAAAACGAGACTCACTTCGGCTCCAGTGTTAGCAATTCCTTCGGGCAGTGGAGGATACGCCGTGTACAGCGACGCGTCATACAATGGCCTTGGTTGTGTGCTCAACCAACACAAGAAGGTGATAGCTTACGGATCAAGACAGCTGAAAGAACACGAGAAAAATTACCCGACTCATGACTTAGAACTAGCAGCAGTCATTTTTGCGCTGAAGATTTGGAGACATTACTTGTATGGTGAGACATTTGAAATTTTCACCGATCATAAGAGCCTCCGATACTTGTTTACACAGAAAGAGCTCAACATGAGACAGTAGCATGGATGGAATTCCTCAAGGATTACGATTGCTCTATACAATACCATCCAGCAAAAGCGAATGTAGTAGCCGATGCATTGAGTCGAAAAGGTTCATTTCGCTTAGGTTCTTTGATTTTGGGTATGCACCGATGGAAATTATTGGAAGACACGGCACTCTATGATGCTAACATTGAGTTAAAGACACTTTGGATCCTTTCCGGCTAACATATCAAGAAGCCGATATTTGAGCATATCCACGATCTCTGGATGAAAGATCCGACATTAACAAAGATTCATCAAGGCGTGAATGAAGGCATCGGTCGGACTTCTCGGAAAAGAAGATGGTTCTTTGTTGTTTAAAGGCCGTCTACGCATTAGGACAATACCGATCTAAGACGAACAATTCTTGATGAAGCTCATAAGTCAAATTATGCTATCCACCACAGCACCAAAATGTACCAAGATTTGAAAAAGAACTACTGGTGGAAAGGACTGAAACAAGACGTGGCTGAGTATGTATCACGATGTTTGACTTGTCAGCAAGTGAAGGTTGATCATAGACATCCTGCGGGACTATTGCAACCTTTACCAATACCAGAATGGAAGTGGGAATCGATCTCGATGGATTTCATTGTTGGATTACCCCGTACTGCCAAGAGACACAATGCCATTTGGGTCATCGTAGACCGATTGACCAAATCAGCGCGCTTTTTGCCGTACAACACTACATATACAGCAGGAAGATTGGCAGATTTATACATGAAGGAAATTGTAAGATTACATGGTATTCCAAGCAGCATAGTTTCGGATCGTGATCCACTATATCGTCAAGTTTTGGAAGAAATTTCAAGAAGGAATGGGAACACGACTAGACTTTAGTTCAGCTTTCCATCCTCAAACTGATGGACAGACAGAGCGAGTGAACCAAGTAATAGAAGACATGCTCAGAGCGTGCATGCTAGATATGCAAAGATACTGGGATGAGTATCTGCCGATGCTCGAGTTCGCATATAATAACAGTTTTCAAACGAGCATTGGCATGGCACCGTATGAAGCTCTGTATGGACGACGATGCAAGTCACCCCTCAATTGGGAGGAAACAGGTGAGAAATTTGTACTAGGACCAAAGCTACTTGAAGATAACGCTACCGTCGTTCGAATTATCAGAGAAAGGTTGAAGACAGCACAAAGTAGACAGAAAAGTTACGCCGATATGAAGCGGACTAGTGTTGACTATAAAGTGACGTGTTTGTGAAGGTGTCACCTATGAAAGGTGTAATGAGATTTGGCAAGAGAGGGAAGTTAAGTCCACGTTATGTTGGACCATTTGAAATTTTGGGACGAGTAGGTGAAGTTGCATATCGTATTGGTTTACCACCGCTATTTGATCGAGTGCATAATGTTTTCCACATATCGATGCTCGTGAAATGCGTAAATGATCCGTCTCATGTATTAGGAAAGCAACCTATAGAGATGTGTGAGGACATGAGCATGATAGAGGAACCGGAGATTTTAGATCGAAAAGAACAAGTATCACAGACTAAAGTGATTCCCTTAGTGCTTGTCCGGTGGAATAATCATCCAAAAGAAGAGGCTACTTGGGAGCGAGAGGCGATGTGAGAGAACAATATCACTTGTTTCCAACGACGTGAAAATTCAATGTAAATCACAAACATGTTTGTGAAATCTCCACTATGCTTGAAATTCAATGGAAATTTTGAATCCAATCATCATAAATTGTCAAAAATAGTAAAAGAAAGAAAGAGATTGAAATTTTGTAGAAATAGGGCAAAACCGATTAATCGAATTTCAAATCGATTAATCAATTTGGAATTTCGATTAATCGATTTTGTTCGATTAGTCGACTGGCATGTGCCAGTGACTGGAAATGAAAGTTAGAGTTCGAATGTACATAGAATGAAATTTCGACTGATCGAATTATAATTTCGATTAATCGAATTGGATTTTCGATTAATCGGTTCTGAGATTTCGATTAATCGAAATGGATTTCGATTAATCGAATTCTTAAGAAATTTTCGAAAAATTAGAAGTTATAGCACGATTTAGATTAATCGAAACTAAGTTCGATTAATCGATCTTGGGGTTTTGATTAATCAAATGGATTTGATGTCGGTCAAGCGCCAGTGAGCTCAAAAATTTAAAATTTTAAATAGACACGATTTTGATTAATCGAAATATTTTCGATTAATCGAATTTGACTTTCGATTAATCGATTTGGGAGATCGATTAATCGATTTTACGCGGCTTAACCTAGTTTTAAATTTCGATTAATCGAAACAAAATTTCGATTAATCGAGCCGGAGCCTATATATATAAAATTAGGGATTTTCTTCCCCATTCGAAATCATTTGCTTTGGGATTTTGGGCTCTTCGTCTTCCTCTTTCTTCTCCAACCATCCGGCGCTCTAGGGTTGCGATTTTCCTTCGATTCGCTTCCACATTCACATCCAAAACCGCGGTAAAAACCCTAACTTCGCTTTTTCCCTTCAAGTTGAACTAGATAAACCCTAGTTTTTCCCAATATGCCGCCCAAAACCCGATTGTCTTCGAAGAAGGCAACTTCCAAGCTACCGGTTAGGCGTAAGAACGCCGCACCACCACCACCTACTCCATCGCCGGTGAGGACTCCATCACCGTCGGAATCGGAGACCACCTCCGGTTCGACGAGCGCGTCTACGCGCGAGTCTTCCCGCGAATCCACCCCCATGCCACCACCACCCACCAACGTGGAGCAACCAAACGAGTGGTGGGCTGCCAAGACCTTTGAGGTCGAATATACCATCGACCCTACCCTTTTCACCGATCCCGATGTACCGGGCGAGACCCAATGGGCTCAAAACTACATAAACAATGCCGGTCTCGGCAATCTTCTCAAACCAATCCGGGGTTCCTACTACCCTAGATTGGTGAGATTATTCTACCAAGGGCTAACCAATGGCCCTACCGACGACTGCATCATCACCAAGATCGAGGGTCGTCTCTACCACGATCACTCGGCGTGACCTTCATGAGGTGCTCGAGTGCTACCTCGAGTTCACCCCGGAGACCACCCTATTCCCACCCTTTGTGGAAGACCCCCGATTTGAGGAAGTCATGACCCTCATGACAAATGGCAAGAAGGGGTCGGGCACTTCCATCAAGAGGGTTGATCTTCCACCCTACATGTGGATGCTCGACTCCATAATAAAATGCAACCTTTACCCGATGCGCCACGACACGGAGCGCGTGGACAAAGTGCAACATGCACTTTACGCGGCCTTCTGTGGCCGATGGTTTGATGCTACCAAGGTCATCCTAGAAGGGATGAGGTACATCAAGGGCAAGTTGATGAAGGGCAACATGAGGCCCAAGGAAAAGATGCCCTATGCTCGGCTCATCTCGAGCATGTTGGAGTGCTACTCCAACGAGCCATCCTACACCATCTCACCTCACGAGGTGAGGGCTACGGATCGCGTGAAGACGTTCACAAAGTCTTCATGGACCCGTAGCTACAACCTGCTAAAGCGGACCCTACCAGCTCCGGGTCCCGCTCCCGCCCCAGCAGCCCCAGCAGCAGCAGCAGTAGCACCGCCACCACCCCCACCACCTCAGCAGGACCCACTTGAGGGTGGGCCACACCCTGCCGCAGCAGAGCCATCCGTGGAGAGGGTTCCCTCCCACACCACAGCCTCACCGACACCACCTCCACACTCCGCGCCCGCGACACCCACCTCAACCTACCGCCGGCGCGCCGCTCCATCCGGTCCTACCATAGAGGACGTGTTGGCCAGAATGGAAGCGAATAACGAGAGGATGAACAGGAGAATTGATTTCCTCATGTTTCACACCCTCCAGTTCATCTACCCTCACACCTACATGGATATCTTTGGCCCAGAAGAAGAATGGACCGCGGCACGGCCTTTCATCAGGCCCGGTCTTTGGGGCCAATTACATGATGCCGGTGCTTCTACTTCCACCGCACCCCCACCACCATCGGACAGCAGCAGCCACCATCTACTTCCACTACCATTCGCCTCTGCGGTGACCATTGCGATTCCACGTGCCCATCGTCAGAGACTTCTCATCCGCTACATACCAGCCATCCGACCACCGTGGCAGATCCATGACTCCGTCGAGCGACTGCTTGACTTCAGATCCACCGGTGCGGGCGGCTGACTTTTTGTTTTGTTTTTTGCATTGTACATCTTTTGTATAGGGTGAACCATTTTTTGCATTACGGTCCCCATTTCTGTAACTATTGTAACTTTTGATTTTATACTATACAATTTGGTTACTATTATATATGTTGCATTAATTGTATAGGTAAATGTACTTGCTTGTGTGCTACGTCGTAGACCACCTCACCTCCGAGTGTGCGGGGGGGGGGGGGAAATGCAGACCACCACACCTTTGGGTGATTTTCGAGGATGAAAATTCCCAAGGTGGGGGGGGTGTAATAACGAAAAAGCACGTCAACGAGGACCCCGGGATCCGTGCCCTATTGGTCTTAGGTTTGACCATGAGATAGTTCATTGATGAACTTATGGTGAGATGAGCGAATGTGATGTGTGAACCAGTGTAGAAGAGTGGAGAGATAGAGGAGTGTGTAGAGTGGCATACACTGATGGGTGTGTATGTGCTCCACACCAAGAAAAGAGATAAGATAAAAAAGGGTTGAAAACCCTAACTTTCATGTTTTGGTGGTTGAGAGAAGTAAAGAAGAGAGAAAGAGAGAGGAGTAAGAGAGGAGTTATTGTGGGTGATTGGAAGAAGGATTCAAGCATTAAAGAGGCGGATTTGACGCAGAATCCGTTAGAAACCAAAGTCGAACCCTAGCCTTCCAACCCTAGATTTGAAATCAACTTGAGATCTATTCAAGGTAAAATTTTTGTAAATAAGATGCATAGATTATAGGGGTTAAGTTGCAGTAAAATGTGGGTTAAATCATAGGATAATGGCTTAGAAAAATAGAAGAAAAAGTATGGAAAAAGATTGGGAAGAACTGAAGAAATTTGAATCGACAATTTCGATTAATCGAAATTGGGTTTTGATGTCGAAATTGGCGAGAAGTTGAAGAGTCAGAGGACCCCGATTTCGATTAATCGAATTGGATTTCGATTAATCGACTTTGGATTTCGATTAATCGATTTGGGAATCGATTAATCGACTGAGAACCTCCAGTGGACCCCAGGGGTTAAAGGAAATGACTTGAGGAAAAATCGACTAATCGAAATGGGATTTCGATTAATCGATTTTTGGTTTTCGATTAATCGATTTGGAATCGATTAATCAACTTGTGAAACTCAAGCTGATCGAGGGTCTACTGCGAAAAAAGGATTTGATTAATCGAAATTGGATTCGATTAATCGAATGAAAACTCATATTCGAAAGGAATTTGCTTGAAAAGAAGAATTTCATTAATCGAAATTGATTCGATTCGAATGAAAACTCATTATTGGCGAGAATGGACTTTGCGAAAAGGAGAATTTCGATTAATCGAAATTGCTTCGATTAATCGATATTGACTTTCGATTAATCGATTTTGGAAATCGATTAATCGAATCAGATTCGATTAATCGATTTTGGAATTCGATTAATCGACTGTAGTAAACTATGTTGACTTTTGGTTTGACTTTAAGATTCTTGGGGGATCTTATACCTTCTTTATTGCATCCTTTGTGATGTGTTTCACGTGATATGGTACCATAGGTGATACGTGGACTAGTGCACAAGGAGTCACGTGGGACCTTGATGCATTGATCAAGTGAAGGCGGGGTAGAACACCTTGAACATGTACTTTATTTTACAAGAGCATGTATGTAGTGATATAGATTTCAATTCAATCATCTTTACTGCTTAAAGAACTGTGAAAAGCGTGTGTGCGTGATATTCATAAGAGTAAACGAATGAGCCATCCCCAGGGGATAAAGAAGTAAAGAGACAAGAGCATCAGGTGTGATGCAAGTAAATGGATACATCCCAGGGATGTATCCAAAGATTGAATCGTGTTTGATAGGGCCTAACTGATATAAGATAGCACACTTACACGGTGAATAACTATATGTAAAACCGATATTTTGTTATTTGAGGTTTGATAGGTTACCCCACCGGCGTGGCGGGATATCCACGGCCCGACACGGCGGGATATCCGTGACGGTCTGGCGGCGAAACCGTAGGCCAGTGCGGAGGCTTATCCGTACACAGTAAGCACACCCCAGGGGTGTTGGTTGAGACAAGTGAAACCCCGCCACCAATCCCCAGGGGAAAGGGGCTTGGGTACTACATGGTATTCCCAGGGAATACATTAAAACTGTCTATATAGATGACGATGAAGGGTATCTCATCGGGGCTCGATGCTATATTGCTCGGGGATTACTTAAGTTGAAAGTTTAAGTTTTGCTTTAGGCCTTTTCAGCATTATTCATGAGTAAATGAAAACATAAGTAATCAACAGTAAAACGAAATGCTTTTTAACTGTTTCATTAACAATTGCATAGATACATCATGCATGGCATATCATAGAATACATGTGAGTTATAATTTATATGTTCAACAGTGTTTGTTCCCTATTGAGCTAGGATGTAGCTCACCCTATAGACTATACGTCGCGCAGTCCACTATTAGCAAGCCGGCTTGAGAGCCGATCCCATGAGTCGGATCTTCTGCGGTGACGAGTTAGTTGGAGCCACCTCCGGAGGACTTCTTCTAGAGGACTCATTGTGCCACTTTGAGGATTTTACATAGAGTTTTGTACGGCTTGGTATGTCAAGCCTTGATTTTGTGAAAACCATGTATATAAGGTTTTGGATTATTCTTTTTGGAACGAACCATCCGTAATGATTTCCATCATCGATGGTTCGGATCGGTTCTCCATTCATGTAGGGGGATGAGGGTAGAACTGTATTTTGGGATAGGTAAATAATATAGATTTAAATTCCGCAATTTCTTTTATAATACTTTTGATGCTTGATATACCGGTGTTGTGCTTAGCTAAGGGCATGGTCAAGATGATCGTCTTGATGGCACGGGTTTGAGGTGACGAAATTGGTCATCACATGGCATGCCTTGCCATAAACCACCGAAGGGACATCCCTATAGGAGTCTTGTAGGCCTATGCCCACAAAGCATCATTAAGCTTAAAGGACCAGTTTCTGTCATTCTTCAGTTTTCCAAAATGTGTTTGATCTCTCTATTTGAAATCTCCACACCCCACCTTTGGTTTGTGGATGATAGGGAGTGGCTACCTGGAGTGACAGTACTTTTTTAATAGAGAGTCAAAGCTCAAAAAAGTGGCTTCCCCATCACTAATGATGGCTCTGGGAATCCAAATCGAAAAATGTGGTCTTTGAGGAATCTTAAAACCACTTTGTGATCATTGGATTTGGTAGCTATGGCCTCAATCCACTTGGAGACATAATCCACCAAGATGAAATTGTTTCCATTAGAAGGGAAAGGGCCCATAAAATCTATGCCCCAAACATCAAACAACTCAACTACAGATTGGTGCGAGGGCATTGAGTTTCTTTTGGAAATCTTGCCCGATTTTTGGCGATTCGCAAGATTCTGATCTTGTAAGGCATCTTTAAAGATTGTGGGCCAATAGAAACCACATGCAGAATTTTTGCACTGTTTATTATCAAATGGCCTCCACAGGCTGCTTCATGACACATTGACAATATGCCGAGAATTCATGGTCCCGGACACACTTTCGATCACTTGGTTCGCACAATTCTTGAATAGATAAGGATCTTCCCAAATGAAATGTTTAACTTATGAGAAGAAAAGATCTTTATCCATTCTATTCCAATGTTGAGGAATCATCCAATAGCCAAGAAGTTGACTATGTTTGCAAACCAAGGATGTGGGTATTGATGGCAAAAAGTTGCTCATCGAAATGATTCATTAATGGGTAAGCTATCATCCTCAGATTGAGAATTCTGGATAAGTGATCACCACCACATTCTCCACTCCTTTCTTATCCTTAATCAGTAGATCAAACTCCGTAATAGGAGGATCCACAGATTAATCTGGGCTTGGTATCCTTCTTAGACAGAAGGTACTTTAGGCGAGTGGTCAAAATACCACAATTTGTGAACCTAAAACATAAGGCTGAATTTTTCCAATGCAAACACAATGGCGACTCTTTCTCGATTGTTGTGTAGTTGAACTGGGCATCTATCATGGATCTGGCATAAGCTATGACATGGGGAAGCTTATCCTTTCTACGCCCTAGGACAGCTCCTAGGGCATAGTCCTGATGCATCACACATCACTCAAAGGCTTGAATAGTCGGGGATGCAAGATGGGAGCTGAAATCAGACATTTCTTAAGGACCTCAAAGGTCATGCATTCATTAGTAAACACAAAAGGAACATCTTGACACAAAATGATGAGTGGCTTGGAAATTTTCTTTGAAATCTTTGATGAACCTCCTATAAAATCCTGCATGCCCTAAGAAACTTGATTTGCTTAATCGGGAGGAGGCAAATGTGCAATTAGATCAATTTTGCTTGGTCCACCTCTATGCCTTTATGGGAGACCACATGTCCTAGGACAATGCCTTGGGTGACCATAAAATGACTCTTTCGACTTAGAACCAAATTGGTTTCTTCACATCTTTGCAACACCAACTTGAGGTGGTGTAAGCATTGGGAAAAAGTCTCCATAAATTGAAAAGTCATCCATGAAGATCTCCATGAATTGATCAATCATGTCGGAAAAGATGGCATACATGCATCTTTGAAAAGTAGAGGGCATTGCAAAGACCAAAGGGCATCCTCCTATAGGCAAAAGTGCCAAAGGCGGTGAAGGTGGTCTTTTCTTGGTCACTGTGGGTACACGAGGATCTGGTTGTAACGAGTACCCATCAAGGAAGCGATAGTAAGCTTTGCTGCAAGCTTATCAAGGATTTGGTCAATGAAGGGAGGAAATGGCCTTTCCTTGTCATGGTATTTAATTTTACGTAGTCTATCGGACCCTCCATCCAGTTGTTTGTCTGGTGGACATAAGTTTACAGATTAATTTGCTACAGCGATGATGCAGTTTCTTAGGCACCACTGTGGGTGCTACCAAGCGAGAATCTGAAATGGGGTAAATGACCCCACATCTAGCGACTTGACAACTTCCTTCATTACCACTTCTTGCATGTGATTCAACCTTCTTTGCATTTCTCTAGAAGGCTTGGCATCCTCTTCTTGTGGATCTTATGCATGCATACAATTGGGTTTATTCCTCCTAAATCAGCAATGGTCCGATAATTGCTTTCTTGTCTTGTTTAGAACCTGTGACTCCTCTTCTTGCTCCTTTGTAAGGGAGGAAGAAATAATCAGTAGTGTTTGATGATCTCCCAAAACACATATTTCAGATTTTTGGGGGCTGTTTGAGTTCAATTGAATTGAATTTGAGAAAGAGGCAGCAAAGGTACCTTGGTAACTTGTGGAAGAGGGAGAGGCAGGTCTCCAAGAGAGAACTTGATGGTATTTGTTGGTGAGTGCCTTGCACAGCAGACTCCGTTGAATTTGATCTCCCTTTTCCTTCTTTCTCGGTGGATCCCCAATCATTTTAAATTTCTATGGTGGAGTCTTTACCTTGCGAAATGTTTGTAAAGACTCCTCCACCTCATCAATGATGTCAACATGGAAACATTCCTCGTGAGAGAATTGAGGTTGAGTAACAACATTATACACATTCAATTTAACTTTCATATTTCCAAAAGACACCTCCATGATGCAGGACACATTGAATGCATGCATTAGTCAGAGCAGAATGGTCTTCCAGAATGACAGGATGGCGGTACTTTTGGTTGGTTCCATGTCCAACACCAAAAGTCGGAGGTAGAAAAACTTGTCTACTCCTACCAAAACATCTTCAATCAACCCCATAGGTTTCCTTTCGGACTGTCTGCTAGCCACTTGGGTTTCAATTCTCCCAAACCTAGCTTCTCATAGATGCGAATAGGAAGCAGGGTTGACACTAGCACCCGATCTAGCAAGGCTTTCTCAATGGTGTGCTCCCCAATGATGCGAGGATTGTGGGGATTCGAGGTCTTGCATCTTAGGTGGTGTTGCAATTGATAGCACTTGGTTGATTTCTCCACAAAGGCCTTCTTGGATAAATGTATCCTAGATTGCCTTTTGTGGGTGCATACCTCTTTGAGAAATTTTGCATAGCGAGGACTGTTTGATTACATCAAGCGGTAGATTAATTTTAACTTGCTTGAATGTCTCCATCATTTCCTCAATTTTGTGTTTCCTTTGTCAAAAGGAGAAACCGACTTCATTGCATGGGGAAATGGGAGGTGAGGAACAAATTTCTCCTCCTCATCTTTTCAACAATTTTGTTATTTTCATTTTCATTTTTTGAATTTTTGATGTAAATCAACAACCATATTGCTATCCATTTGTTGTTCCTGCCTTGTTCTTCATCTTTTTCCTCTTCACTACCTTTTGTTTATTATTCTTCCACTTCTCAAAGTAGTCACACTTTGATTTCCTCATGGCCATTTGAGGATTCTCCAACCATGAAGCATCCTTAGGATTGTTCACGGGTTGGGTAGGTAGTTACCCTCTCTCTTAGCCAATGAATTTGAGAGTTGGCCCGAGTTTCTTCAATTTTTTAATGCTCATTTGTGAAGGTTCTGATGAGACAGTTCCAAGATTTTGAAGTGAACTCAAGACCCGCTCTTCAAAGGTCGTGGATCTAGGAGGGCGGCTGGTGCGCATCGCATGGCTTGTTGTTGGTTAAATGAAAATTTGATTTATTATAAAATTCTGTGATATGGCGAAAGGTGTTTGAAAGGTAATTGATTTTTGGGCTCTTCTGTTGAAATTTGATTCCACGAGATTAGGATGAGATCTCCATGGGTAGTCATTCGATTGCATCATCCATAAGACCGAATTTGCATGAGCTTGTTCCATCATGAGTTCTGGAAATTGTGATGCGAAGGACATTGATCAATGGAATGAGTGGGGGTGGCATATCGGACATGCCTCCTCTACTCTTGACCCATTTGGAGCTTTAAATGAGTCCATCATCTATCAAATTTTGTGGTCAAATTATCCACTTTCCTTTCCAAATTCATTGACTTCATAAACTTTCCCTCTTGTGAATTGGGGATTATTCATCCTAGCTGGATTCTCGGTGTCCCTTGGGCGATTCTCGGGTTGAATTTTCTCCAATCACCTCAAAGAGGTCCCAAACCTCTTCAATTTTTCTCGCAAGTAGGTACCTCCACAAGAGGCATCCACCATGTTCTTGCCCTTTCGATCGGTTCCTTGATAGAAGCTTTGAACCACCGCCATTTAGGAATTTGATGGTGAGGCATTGCCTTATGTGATTCTTTAAACCTTTCCCATGCTTCATGGAAAGTTTCGATTGAGTTTTGGGAGAAAGAGATGATGCTTTGTCTCGATTGGCTGGTTTTAGTCATTGGGAAATATTTTGACAAAATTGACATTGCAAATCATTCCATGATGTGATCTTTGTTTGGTGCTAACATAGATAACCATGCTCTAGCTTTGTCCTTTAATGAAAAGGAAAGAGCCTAAGCTTGGTTGCCTCTGGACCCGATCGGCTATGTTAAATGTTGTGCATAAAGCCAAATTCATCAATGTGTTTGTAAGGGTCTTCCTTACTCAATCCATGGAATGAAGGCAACATTTGGATGGTGGAGGACTTAATTTCATAATTTCCCTCCGTGGGAAATTGAATGCAAAATGAGGAATTATAAGCACCGAGGGCAAAGTAGTCTCTTAACAATCTCTGTTCTTCACCCATTTCAGCAGATGTCCTGATGTATGTCGGTTTCTTAGAGTCTTTCAACTTCAATTTAACGGGAGAATCTCGTGATTGAGGGTTCTCGCCAAACATACAACTCGTAGAGAGTTTGGTACAAACTGTCTATTTAAGAACTTTCCTTTCCTTTTACCACGGTACAAGCATAAAAATAACAACAAAATTAATAAATGACTAACAAAAGAGTGGCAGTGACATTTATTCAAATAACTAGTAGGCAAAGAATAAAACTCGAAAAATAAAAAAATAAAAATTCTGCGTAAGCAGGTTTTCTATACAAAACTCAGAGACATTTAATCAAGCACTTGGAATGCAAAGTGCGGGTTTAAAGCAAAATTAAAATAAAAATCAAATCTACAAAATAATAGAAAACTTAGGTCTACCAATTTTAAAATCTATTCCCGTGGCGCCAAAAACTTGTTGTCGCTCCAAGTGTGCCATAATTGTGTGCATTATGAATCAAAAATTAAAGAATTAAAGAATGCTAGGTTATATGGATGTTAACTTATGAAAGGGATATCAAGCACATTAGGCTAACACGGCTGCAAGATCGAGGCCAATTGTAGCAAGTTTTAAATGTAAGTGAGTAAAAGATAAATCCCAGAATTGATTTAAAATTTAAGATAAACCTCCGGATCTCATGCTACGAGATCTGGCTCTATAATTATCTAAAAAAGAATAGATAAAAAGAGTGTTGGATTGTGTCACATTTAACTATAAGCAAATAAAGAAAAGAACTAACTACATGATCCAGATCCGAGTTGGGGAGGTGTTTAAAATAAGACAAATGCGTAAATAATAGCTTCATGTACTTTAGCCTCCTAATTTTAATGGAGAATCAGAGTTCAACAGAGCAGATTCAATCTTCATCCGCTACCAAAGACAGATGTAAGAGAAATAAATCGAATTAAGGAATAGGTTTAGACTTATGGTGATCTCATCACTTAAATGGTCACAGACACATGCCACTAGTGGCCTATTCTTTAGTTCGTAACATGAACATCATCAGTAAATGCTTGCTAGAATTAGGTTACCAACGCTAATTCGCACATGGGTGATGAATTAAGGAAGTTGCATGCGGATGAGTGAATCTAAAGAAGTCTAATGCACTAAGGTGATCATTAACCCTCGACATGACTCCAATGGAGAAGACACAAATTTGACCTTTTAAAATCCAAAATTACAATTACAGAGCACGGCTTCTTAGAGCCCTCGGACTTACGATCGAGCTTCTCGAGAGCCCTCGGACTTCTGATCTTGAATCCGAACTTGGAAGTACAAATCACTCACAATGGCTCTCAAAGGTAAACTACAAGAAGGGATTACAGGGGGTTCAGATAAGCTATCTGACCGGAATGAGGGAAACAGAGATGAAAACTCTAAAATCTGGATACCCAAATTGGGCAAATGGTTCGTCTATTTATAGTTTTCCCTAAGTCCAGCTCAGATGTGTATCAACCAATAGGAGTCGAGCACCAGGATCCGTGGATCTATTAATCGAAGCGCTTGATCCGGTTCAGACCAATCAGAAAGCAGGCATCAATTACATTATGCTTTTGAAATTTCTTGAGCTTCGGAAGTTCCCCTTGTAATTTAACTTTGGGCGCTCACATGGGTTGGAATATGCCTTCGGATCTTGATTGGAACCTTCCGGAATGTTCCTGGTCTTTTGATTGCATTGGGGCGCGTGCAAAGTTTCCTGAAATACCCTTCGGACGAGCTGCAAATCCCCAGAATGCCATTTCACATAGTTTAAGGGCTTTTTCGTAAAGTAGTTAGAGTTTCTAGAAGTTCCCGCCAAGTAATTTCATCTTTGGGTGTTCACATGGGGTGGAATATGCCTTTGGTTCGTGCTCAGAATCTTCCGGAATGTCTCTGGGCTTTTCAATGCATTGGGGCTCGTGCAGCAGATTACTAAATTGCCCTTGTTAAAGTCGCTAATCTCCGTAATACCTTTTCGCAGAGTTCAGGGCCTTTTCGCAAAGTTCAATGACTTCAAGCTCGTCGCAAAGTTCAATCTTCTTTTCGAGGAGTGTTTTCTTCTTTCGCAAAGTTCAAGGTTCTTACGAAAAGTGCAAGTTCTTTTGAATAGTAGAAGTTCTTTGCGAATTGAACTCTAGGCTCCCATTCTTCTTTCGAATAGTAGAAGTTCTTTAATTTAACTCTAGGCTCCCATTCTTCTTTCTGCGAATAGTAGGAGTTCTTTGCGAATGGCTTTCTCTCTTGCTTGGTCTTTATGCGCTCTTTTAGACCCTCTTTAGCCATTCTTTGAAATTTCTTCACTCCTTCTTTAAACTTGACATGAGTCATCGACTTTTGATCTTTTGGGATGCTTTTGATTTGGACTGTTTGATTGGTTAATGTAAAATGCACACTAAAGCACTTATTTAGTCTTCTCAAGGGTCTTTCAAGGCTCATGTTTAGGGGTGAAAATGGTATTTTCACTACTTAACACCCACCATCATCATTATCAGCCGCAACTTTTGGCCCAATATTCTCTTGATTAAATCGATTTTAAAATTTCCCAATTTGATAAATTTTTACCACTTTAATACATGCTTTATTCAGATCTGGTGTTGGTTTTTATGACTATATATTATTAATCCATGTGAAATATTAATTCATTTTTTTTATTATTTTAAAAGACATCTTTTTTAATTTTGAATTAAATTAACATATACCCTTTTATAATATTTTTATATAATATAATGACAAATTTCGTTTTCGGTAATTTTTTGGTTGGGGTCCTTCGATACATTTTAATTTTACATTTCGGAAAAAGTTTGAGAAAGTTTTGGAGATTAAAATTATACTTAATATTTTTTTTTTAAAATTACTACAATATATACTAAATTACTAATATATTTTAAAAATAAATAAATAAATAAATAAATATTTTAAAAAAATATATCGAAATTTCTAAAATTTCGCCGAAAAATATCGAAAAGTATTGAAATTTTTCTAAAATTTTTGTTTGACCTCATTTTGCCGAATTTCGGCAAAATTTGTCACTGTAATATATATATACTTTTTTATGAATAATCACACTTGAAATATGGACTATAATCTCATGACCCAACTATTATAGGTTGTTGGATATTTTAAAGGTTTAAAAAAAAAAGCTTTTGAAATTAAGATTTGTCCCACATCGTGTAAACTCTTTTTTGGGTTTAGCTTATATATCATTGTCTTGGCTGAAGACTTATAGCCTGACCCAGGGGGCATCGAATTTTATAGCTTCCACCACCATGCAACCCATCAGTCACACACGTGCGTGCGCGTGCCGAGCCGAGCCAAGCCGAGTCGGGTACGAGCACGTGTATGTGGCGTGGCGATACAGTAATTTAATTGAACTTTTGAACAAGTGTGTAACCGTCCATTTGAATTTTAAATCATTCAGTTTAAACGGATATGTCTTATCCGACTGTTCAGTTATATGCAATGGATATGTCTGTTCAGTTACACTTGTTTTATCTATAAAAGGGCCCCAAGACCCCTTATTTTATACACTGCATATTTTCGCAAATTTCTTCTACGCGAGTTTAAGCTTTTTCCTTCTCAGAGTTTCGCTTTAGTTTTTGGTGTTCTGGTTGCGTGATCAGATTCACCAAATCTGATCACACGGATATGCTCCCGGTTCATTGTATCCTGGAACCGATTTGCCGGTAACCTATTGGTGACCACTAGATCATAGTGATAGGGGCAAATCTTGGTTTAAAGACAATGATATTTAACGTGCCTTGAACCGGATCAGCGTATATTTTAATTCCGATCTTTATCTTTTTTTGCAACCTGAACCTATTGTACTAACAATTTTAAATCGAGATGGCCCATATCCAGGCTTCGACTTCTTCCTTACTAACCGACAAAATCCATCCCGCACTGCCCAACAACATCCACAAGTTGGACGGTTTGATGGTTCTAACTTCAACGGTGGCAACAGAATTACACTTTACATTGGTACGAAGTTGTGTACATTATCACAAATTAGCTCAATCATCGAATCATCAACACTCAATGAAGGCGAAAAAGCGTAAATGGGAAGAAGCGACTATATATGCAAGGGCTGCATTCTAAATGCATTGTCGATTCGTTGTTCAACGTATACCGCACCTACAACACTTCGAAGGAACTCTGGAAGCACTCGAAAAGAAGTACAAAACAAAAGATGCAGGATATAATTCTTACATTATCAGTCAATTTTTTAATTTTAAGATGGTCGATGATAAACCTATTCTTAGCTAAGTGCATGATTTTCAAGTAGTTATAAATTATATGATTGCTAATGGTTCTCATTTAATGAGGATTTTCGTTGGTGTAATCGCCAAGTTGCCTCCACCATGGAAAGATTACCAAAAATCCTGCGTAATAATGAGAAAATTTCTATGGAAGATCTTCTTCTTCATTTACGTATTGAGGAAGAATCCGAGTTAGGGACAAAACAGAAGATTACATTGATATGACATCAAAGGCACACTTGGTTGAGTCTAAGTTTGTTAGTGGACCGTTCAAAAAGAGGAAGAGAGGATATTCTCATTCCAAGGAGAATAAGAAATTTGCCAAGGAGAATAAGACCATGGTACCGAAGAATGGTGGTTGCTACCACTGTGGGAAACCCGGACATTTCAAAACGGGATTGTCGCCTCTTCAAAATTTGAAGAATCAAGCGAATGCGCAAAACAACTTTGTAGCCGTTTTTAAGTCAATCGATTGGTGACATCAATGAATGGTGGATCGACACCGGTGCCACAAAACATGTATGTAATAATCGTGATATGTTTGGGACGTATGACAAAGCTGATGATGATCAAGATCTCTTCATGGGGAACTCATCTACGGCAAAGATCATAGGACGTAGACAAATGAAATTAAATTTCACATCCGGAAAGGTCGTTACACTTACTGATGTGCTCCATGTACCCGATATCTTCAAGAATCTCGTTTCGGGTGGTTTATTGATCAAACATGGTTTCAAACTTGTATTTGAATTGGATAAGTTTATCTTATCCAAGAATGGTGAATTTGTTGGAAAAGGATATGTCATGGGAGACATGTTCAAACTCAATGTAACTGATTCAATCAATAAAATATATCCTTCTTTTTACTCGGTCTCTCTTTCTAATTTATGGCATTATAGATTAGGACATGTTAATTGTAGGTCTATGAAATGCACGGCTAACTTAGAGTTAATTCCAAAACACGAATATTTTGATAGTAGTGCTTGTAGTATATGTGCTAAGACTAAAATTACTAGAAAACCTTTTCCTAGTGTTATTAGAAATTCATATTTATTAGATTTAATACATAGTGATAATTGTGATTTAAACAATATTCCTACTAGAGGAGGAAAATGATATTTTATTACTTTTATAGATATTTTTCGAAATATGCTCATTTATATTTATTAAATATTAAAAATAAGGCTTTTGAAAAATTTAAGATTTATAAAGCATTAGTAGAAAATCAATTAAAGAAAAAAATAAAAGTCATTAGATCTGATCAAGGTGGAGAATACATGTCAAATGAATTCTTTGATTTCTGTGAAATTCATGGAATTACATGAGGTGACAGCTCCTTATACGCTACAACAAAACGGAGTTGTCGAAAGAAAAAATAGAACATTAGTAGAAATGACTAATGCAATATTAGTTAATGCTAATTCCGATTAAAATTTATGGGGTGAAGCTTTGTTAACTACTACTCATATTTTGAATAGAATTCCATATAAGAAAAGTTTAATTACACCATATGAACTTTGGAAGAATCAAAAACTTAGTCTAACCTATTTTAAAGTGCGGGAGTGTAGGGCACTTGTTAGATTAGTAGATCCTAAAAGATCTAAGATAGGGATTAGATCTATTGAGTGTGCATTTATTGGGTATGCACAAAATAGTAAAGCTTATAGATTTCTAGTTATGGAATCTAATGATAACATCGATAAAAATACTATAATAGAATATAGAGATGTTATATTCTATGAATCTAAGTTCACTATTCTAACTAATAAATTAAATATTGAAAGTAAAACTTATGAAGATGGAGAATTTTCAAAATCTAAAGAAGTTATTGAATCTTTAAGTGATGAAGAGGTTATCCTTGAACCTCGTGCAAACGTCAACGATTTGAAACTAGTCTTTCAAAAGACTATTATATCTATTTGATTGAAGGAAATAGGACCAATAGTACTAAGAAATATTTGTGTCTAAATGTAGACGATGATCCTATCACTTTTAACGACGCAATGAAATCTAGAGATAGTGCTTTTTGGAAAGAAGCTATCAATGATAAAATTGATTCAATAATGGGAAACAAAACATAGAAATTAGTAGACTTATCAGAAGGATCTAAATCCATAGGATGTAGATGGATATTTAAAAGAAAACTTAGAATAGATGAAACTATAGAAAAATTTAAGGCAAGATTGGTTGCCAAAGGATATAGACAAAAGGAAGGTGTTGATTATTTTGACACCCACGCACCTGCTAGAATTTTATAAGACTTTTAATTGCCTTAGCTTCTATACATAAGTTACAAATTCATCAAATGGATGTTAAAATCGCTTTTTTAAATAGTGATTTAAAAGAAGAGGTCTATATAAAACAATCAGAAGGATTTGTTCTACCTGGACAAAAAAAGAAAGTCTAAACTTATTAATTCTCTATATGGGCTAAAACAAGTACCAAAAGCGGTGGTATGAAAATTTGATAATACTATTACCAATTTTGGATTCAAAACTAATGAAGCCGACAAATGTATGTATTATAAATTTTCTCATAATAATGGTGTTATTATATGTCTTTATATAAATGATTTACTTATTTTTGAAACTAATTTAGAAGTTATTTTAGAAACTAAAACTTCTTAAGTTCATCTTTAACATGAAGGATATGGGTCAAGCAAATGTAATTTTGGGAATCAAAATTTTAAGAAATGAAAATACATTAACTTTAACTCAATGTCATTATGTTGAAAAGATTTTAAAAGATTTAATTATTTTGATTTAAAATCTAATACACATTTAGATATTAATCTTAAATTGACTAAAAATTATCGACAATGTGTGCAACAGTTAGAATATGCAAAGGTTATTGATATCCTTATGTATGCAATGCAAGTTGGATATCTAGTTCAAAAGAATCAAAGTCTACAAGTGGATGAATATTCACTTTTGGAGGTGCTGCAATCTCATAGGGATCAAAGAAGTAGACTTGCATCGCACATTCCACTATGGAATCATAATTCATTTCCTTAGCGGCAAGTGGAAAAGAAGCATAATGGTTAAGGAATTTACTACTAGAAATTCCAATTATGATTAAATAATTGCCACCTATCTCTATACATTGTGATAGTGAAGCAACACTATCAAAGACTTATAGTCAAACGTATAATAGAAAAAATAGACACATTGGTTTAAGACATAGCTATGTAAAACAATTATTTAGAGATGGAGTAATCTCAATAATTGGGGCTAGGTCTGTAGAAAACCTGGCGGATCTGTTTACTAAAAGCCTTGGCAGAGATGAGATTAATAAAACTTCAATAGGGATGAGTTTAAAGCCATTAAACCTAAACAGCCACTTATGATAGGAACCTTACCTAATATTTGTTTAATCAATATTTAGGTTCAAAGGGAAAAATAAGTCGTAAATCCGTGACAGCTAAATGACACTACATTGATGTGGAGTCACCCACACACGATTCGACCGAGTCACCTACGCACGACCTGATAGTGTCCGTAGAGTCAATTGTGCACAAACCCCTAATTTTGGTTGACACGATGCATCGAATTACTCGAGCCGAGTGCAACGAGCCATTAGTGTCACTTGATTTGATCACATGAGTCGCTAGTGTCAATAGATCCCACTAAATGTGAGTCGTTAGTGCCGCATGCACACGAGAGTATCAAGTCAGTTACATGTGAGTCACATGCACATCATAGTCCCGAGCTGCATACCCCTTCACATTCCGAGTCTTATTGTGAGTCAACTTTTGAGTCTCATTCCACATTGCATGCCGAAATTAAGCAGAAGATTAATTCAAGCTACAATCAATCCGATTATCTGCTAATATTCTAAGGCGTTTCAAAGAATATAAGGTGGGTGATCCTTCTCTGAGCTCAACCCCACCTCCATGCAATCCTTTCCAAAAGCCCCCTGGTCACAATCTCAACCCGACTTTTACCCTTTCCTCCCCAAGCAAACAGAGAAAAGAGGTAATTGAGGATGATTAGATGATCCGTTTATGAGATTAAGAGGGTTAATACGTCGACTACCGAGAGTGCATGGGCCAGTCATGGCAGAGTTTGCCGCTTGAGTTCTCGTATTCTCGACCGATATTGCGATCACACTTCATCGGGGATGAATTCCTTCGGGTTCGGGAGAGTTGATGAGAAGCTTCAAAAATATTTGATAGAGTGGGTTGGCAACCCTAGTTACTTGGTTCATCAAGGAGAGGTTTAGTGTCGTCACAATCATCCAAGATGAGGATCATACGTCACCAGGAGCTTAAATTGTTTGGGTTAGTTGCAAGGAGTTCCACCGTGCGAGTTCTGATACACTTGATCAGTATCATGTGCGTGTTTCATCGGTGATGAAACGTTTTGAGTAGAGGAGAATGGCGGGGAACGCCAAGTTCGGGAGCCTTGGATTTAGGGCCACAACAGATTTTCGGCGTCGGAAGAAGCGTAGAGGAAGCCCGAGTACCGTAGCCTCAGAGGAGAAACGGATACAAACCGTGAGGAAAACAATGTGAACCCTCGCCGCGATCACTTAAACTCGTTCAAGCAAGCTCTCGGCGACTTCAGACGGGATTTTATGCGAAACTTCCCTTTTGTGTTTTATTAGTACTAGAACCCTTTATTTCGAACTTAATTATTGGTAGCCTATATATAGAGGCTTGTGAAGACTTTTAATTAGTTGATTGATTATCGAATGCTTTTATGCTTAAGTAATCTTTGCACGATGGGTTTGGTGTGAGACCAAGGAGTGATTCCCATATATCTTGATTTATTGTCTTCAACTTGCGTGATCTCTTATATTTGCTATCTTTCGATCTGTGTTTACTTCTCTCAACCATAACCTAATTGTTTCCTTTCAAATCCAAAACCCTAAACCCTTTTGAAACCTTAAACCACACAAAGACAACACCCGTTCCAAAACCATAAACCGATCTAAACCCATAAGCCCTTTAAAAACCATAAATCCCTTCTACAGCCCAATTTGGAATCCGTGAATCTACATCGGATCGAAGACGAGCGCCTAAGCCTGAAAAAGCTAGAGTTCTATCTCTAGGCCAATCTTGCCCCGACTCGAAAAGTACTTGTGCATTGGACTTGACCCTACCTGGATCTCGTGTGATCTACCAACCTGAATTCTCAGAACCCTAAAGTATTTAAGATAGTTTTGAGATCAAACTTGATTTAATTTCATTAATTTCGGCAAAATCTGCATAAAAATCATATTCCGCATTTTATGGTCGTTGTCCCGCGTTAGAAACCCTAGTTAATGTTGTTGCCAAGTGTGGATTTTCCCAATCCATTTAACTAGTTAAGCGTAGGCTCAAATTAGGAATCTTGCTTAATCATTGTGGAGACGATACTCGTTATACAATCTCGTACTACGATCGATTCAATCGTAGTACGGGATTGTATAACGAGTATCGTCTCCACGGTGATTAAGCAAGATTCCTAATTCGTAATCGATCATAGTACGGGATTGTATAACGAGTATCATCCCCACAGTGATTAAGCAAGATTCCTAATTTGAGCCTACACTTAACAAGCTGAACGGATTGGGATTGAATATAGAACAAAATTATGATACGAAAAAAAATTGTGTAGGGTAAAAAAAACTTGGTTTAGAGGGACTCCGCCGCAACGAATCCACACTTGGCAAAAGCATTAAATGGGATTTCGATAAGAACACATACAAGAATTGGGGCAAAATAACATTGATTCCTCACACACGAGACACTATCCCATGGTCTTGGTCCAACTCAAGGGATTGCAAGCAATAACCTAGCCATGGTTAAGCATGGGTTACGTGCCTCGCAATCTCTGTCTCCGTTTAGTCAATCGTAGACGGGCATCGCGAATATCTCAATTAGACAATCACTTGGTCATGGTCAAACACAAGAGATTGCCCTAGCAAATCCCCAAATCTCACTATCTCTATCCAATGGTCAATTCTAGAAATAGCAAAATAAGGAAACAAGCTCATATAACAAGAATAGGAATAAAAATCACTACAATAATAGGAATGGAAATCAAAATATATGAGGGAATCAAGTGTTTAATCCCAAGCATTAGGTATAAATGATAAAAGAAATAAAACCCTAATCATCTACGATCGCGAAGGCTTCATTGAAGCCTTGGAACAAACGGAACTAGCCTGCCATGATCAACCGGGAGATCGGAAGAGTGGTCGTCATCTTCTTCTCCGATGAGCTTTGCGGTCGTTCCGTCACCGGAGCAGCTCCCTATTAGAAATTAAGTGCAACAACGAAATTGTTGTTTTAAACTATCTAATCTAGAGCAATTGTGTTAACAAAAATGATTAATTTACAAACTCCATCAAAACTGCAAGTCTATGTCTCTCCACTATAAACCCTAAACCTAAACCCTCACATCAAGCCTAATCCCTCGGGTCAAGTTGGTTTCAGAGAATTGTAAAGGCTATGAGGTTGCTAGCATCAGCATCTCTACTAATGTCAGCATGAAGTCAACCTTTGAAAATAATTATCTTAAAGAGCATATTTTTTATGATTTTTATGAGAATTTTTTACACCATTTGAGGTCTTTTTATCAAAATTTTCAATTCTTTTAAAAGTGCCTTGAATTTTCTAACATCTCTTGATCGATGCCTTCCAACCACCTAATCAAAAAGTCCCCTGATATAGTTGATCAATTTTGAATGGGGTTTCATGCATGGTATTCATTTTCTGATCAAATGGCTGATCGTGGAGTTTTTAAATAGCCTTTGGATACGACCTTACATGTATGTGTACTCGTATGGGGCTTGCCTATATCTGATCTCTTCTACGGTTAATAGGCTACTACAAGGTAATAATGGGGCATATTTCACCTTTTCCTAAGGTTAAAGATCGAGTTGTTTTTTTGTGCATCAATCTGTGAATGCTTGGGCTAGTTCCTCCCCGTTATGACTTTCTGAGTTTCTAGATCAGTTTGTTGAGCAATTTGTACTTATTTTGGCTTAACCTATGGAAAAGCTTTTGGTGCTCGATGATAGTATGCGTTTTGATACTTGATTCTATTAAGGAAGATGACCTGCACATTAGTTATAGTGATTCTAACTTCCATTTGTTTACGTTGTGGAGATATTTTCGTGATCAATTGAGGGTTTAAAGCAGCTATTTTGTTTTTGCTGCTGAAAAATTGCTCTATTTTTGTTGTTCATCAGCTTTGGCACCCATTTTGGAGGTTCTTTTAGAAGACATTTAGTTGTTGGTGGTTCGAATTTAGTGATCCAAATCTGTTGAATCTTTTCAGTGTATTTGATTGGGTATTATTTATCCTTATGTTTGGAGTTTACTTTTTTTTCAGTGCACATAAACAATTGTGTCGCTCAAGGATCAAAATTTCAAGCTGAATTTCGGTTTCGGGCATGACCGAAACCAAAATCCGAAATCCCCCCAAAATATAGAAATGCCCGATAATTTGGATTTCGGCCGAAATTTTGATCCTTGGTGTCACTCCCAAGGCTTGACCATTTGGATAGAAAAAGATTTACTGGAGCACCACCACTAACGCTCAACCTAATACCAGCTCTTTAACTCTTTAAGCTTTATATATACATACACATATATATATATATATATGGGAGACAGTTTCTTCCTCCATGGGAGGATGCTCATGTAATAACCCGAAAAATCACGTCAAACGAGGACCTCGGGATCCGTGCCCGATTGGTCTTAGGTATGACCATGAGATAGTTCATTGATGAACTTAAGGTGAGATGAGCGGATGTGATGTGTGAACCAGTGTAGAAGAGTGGAGAGATAGAGGAGTGTGTAGAGTAACATACACCGATGGGTGTGTATGTGCTCCACACCGAGAAAAGAGATAAGATAAAAAGGGTTGAAAACCCTAATTTTCATATTTTGGTTGTTGAGAGGAGTAAAGAAGAGAGAGAGAGAGAAAGAGAGGAGTAAGGGAGCTAGTGAGAAATTATTGCAAGTGGTTGGAAGGGGATTTCTTGCGATCAAAGCGCCGGATTCGACGCGGAGGATCTGTTCAGACAAAAGCTGGAAACCCTAACCTTACAACCCTACATTTAAATCAAATTGAGGTTGATTTAAGGTGAGATTCTTGTAAATAAATGGTGTAGATTTATAGAGTAAATTGTGGTTAAAATGGGTGGAAATTGTAAGGATATTGCTTAGAAAATAACTGAGAAAGGATTGGGGAAGAACAGCCAAAGAAGGCTGAATCTGGGGATTTCGACTAATCGAAATTGGGATTCGATTAGTCGAAATTCGCCAAGAAATTGAAAAGTCAGATGACCACGAATTCGACTAATCGAATTGAATTTCGATTAGTCGACTTTGAATTTCGACTAGTCGAGTTGGGTGTCGACTAGTCGACTGAGAGCCTCCAGTGAGGAGTAAAAATGGGTTGAGGGAAATCGACCAGTCGAAATTGGATTTCGACTAGTCGTAAAATTCGACTAATCGAATTGGACTCGATTAGTCGATTTTGGATGTTCAATTATTTAAGTGAAAATTGGACAGTTAGAACAGGGGATTTCGACTAATCGATTTTGAGAATCGATTAATCGAAATTGGACCTCGACTAATCGATTTTGAGAATCGATTAATCAAAATTGGACCTCGACTAATCGATTTTGAGAATCGACTAGTCGAGTTGGATTTGGACTAGTCGAACCAGGAACTCGGCTAGTCTTGACCTAGTTTTGTTGACTTTTGATTCTTACTTCAAGACTCTAAGGGGGTCTTGAGACTTTTTCATTACATCTTTTGTGATGTTTCGAGTGTGTTTAATGGTATCATAGGTGATACGTATGAAAGTGGGCACAAGGAGCCGAGTGGGACCTTGATGCATTGAATCGATAGAGACCTAAGGTAGGGAACACCTTGAACATGTACTTTATTTTACAAGAGCATGTATGTAGTGATATAGACTTCATTTCAAATGTTTTTAGAATTAAATTTGATTCCATGTTATTGCTCAAATGATATTCAATGTTTTAAGAACTCAATTCTATTCAAGTATTTCATTGCTCAAGATCCAATTTAAACGTGTTATTTCTAAAACTTGGGGAAAAAGAGGTGTGTTTAAAAAAATGTAAGTTGAGGTGTTTGAAAAATGTGAATAGTGATATAAGATTTAAAGTGAAAACTGTTTTAGTTGTACAAAACCTCGTGAAAACCCTACAAGATCCAAATGTGTGTGTGTGTGAGAAATACACCAGTAAAATGCAAGTGTGTTAAATCATAAAAACTTTTATCAGATATGGGTGTGTGTGATACCAAGTAAGCATGTAAGGGTGAGACATCCCCAGGGGATGAGAAAATGATAAGGGCATCGGTGCGATGCAAGCAATTGAGAACAAGTAGTATATGAAAATGGAAAGATCCCCAGGGGATGAGGAAGTAATAAGAGCATCAAGTGTGATGCAAACACATGGATACATCCCAGGGATGTGTCCAAGATTGAATAAAGTCTGATAAGGCCTAACTGATATAAGATAGCACTCTTACACGGTGAATAACTATATGTAAAGCACACGATATTTTTGTTATTTGAGGTTTGATAGGGTACGGATAACCACGATCGACGGCGTAATATCCGGACCGATACTCTGGCGAATCCGTAGGCGGTCGGAGAGCTTATCTGCATGTGACATCCTGTGGATGTCGAGACTATTGAAACCCGCCACCAATCCCGTGGGAGAGGGCCTGGGTACTATATTTTGTATTCCCAGGGAATACTTTTACAATTGTCTATATAGATGACGATGAAGGGTATCTCGTCGGGGCTCGATGCTATATTGCTCGGGGACTACTTAAGTTGAAAGGTTAAGTTTTCCTTTGCTTTAGGCCTATTCAGTGTTGTTCATGATAACTAAAAGACACGTGTAAATTAACAGAAAAATGCGTTTCTTTTAAAACTGTTTTTCATCAGTTGTTGCATAGTCACATCATGCATGAATATCATGGAATATATGTGAGTTATAATTTATATGTTCAGTTGTGTGTTGTTCCCTATTGAGCTAGGATGTAGCTCACCCTCTTGACTATATGTCACAGGACCTTTACTAGCAGGTGCAGAGACTTCAGGGGACGTTGACCCTGGTGAGTCAGATCCAGCACTGGAGACCAGTTAGATCCACCTACCGAAGACTTCTTCTAGAGGACTCTGCTGTGCAGACGTGTAGAGTTAGATTTGTGAGTTTGATAGGTATGGCTGGGCATGTCAGGCCTTATTTTTTTGAACAATGTAGTTAATGGAGGATATCATTCTTTTGTGACGAACCATCTGTGATGATTGGCTATCATCGATGGTTCAGATCGGTTCTACATTCATGCAGAGGCGTGAAGTTAGAACTGTCTTTTGATATATTGTACAATTCCGCATTTTAATTATATGACTTCAGTTTATTGTGCTTCATATACCAGTGTTCCAAGTAGAGTTGAGGGGCATGGTCAAGATGATCATGCTGATGGCACGGGTTTCGGGGAGGCCGAAATTCGGGCTGTCACAGTTGGTATCAGAGCAATTTTCTTTAGCAATTCTGACAATCACTGTTGTCAGATCATAGGGACCTCTGCTAATGAAAATTTAAATTTCAAATGCAGCCGTTAGTGTCTTCTAGAGGGAGAGGCCGACCTAGGGGCGGCCAATATCAAAGTTTAGAACTTGTTGGGACCAAAGATTATTACAGTAAATTTTGTTAGGGTGTAGGAGAGTCAATTAGGACCTTATCTCAGTGAGTGGAAACATTAGGCTTTAGGTTCATGAAGTCCCAAGTCGTGATCGTAGGTTTTGTTTTGGGATTTGGGCAATGGAATTTCAATGATTACTTATCGAGGATACAGTGGATGATTGTGACGAATAGTGAAAGAAGTTGGCTATTGTACGAAGTGAAGTTTTAGATTTTGTTGGAAGTTAGGGTCGTGGTGACCACGATCATTATTAATTGGGACCCTGTTTCATTTTGACAGACTGAAATGGCACCACGCAAAAGAGCAAGGACTGAATGCACCAGAGAAGATGAGCAGAATAGGCAATTACTAGAGACGGTGATCAACACAATGGCTCAGTTGACCTCATTACTCACGACAAGGTTGAGAGAGACGACTCACATCTCTCCATCGACACAGGTTGAGTCATGCTCAAGATGTGGAAAACGACACAAGACATCGAACTGTAGGAGAGGCATGAGAGGATGTTTCAAGTGTGGACGAATGAGACACCTCATAAAACATTGTCCAGCACTGGGAAAAGTTGCAACGACATCTACATCGAGGAATATCTGTGCACATTGTGGGAAACACCACCAGACGGAGGAGTGTCGGTTAGTTTTGCGAACATGTTTTAAGTGCGGTGAGAAAGGACACTACATCAAGGATTGTCCAGCGAAACGTAGAAGGCAGTTAACTTTGACGTCTACTTCTGAGCCAACCCTCCCTACGAATCAAGGTCCTATAAGTGAAACAACAATGCACAATGCCCAGATGACTTATGAAGTTTCCCAAGGTATAGATTTATTTTCAATTAACGAGATGTTTCCTAAAAGTTCTAGATGATGAATGCTATTAGAAATTTTAGTTGTTCTTGACACTTGAGGAATATCATAATACCGTCATACGTGCATCCGATTAAATCACCTCTATGACATAAACGAAGTTAAATTTCAAAGGATAAATTGAATAGCTGACAATATAAAGACTAGACAAGAATAAATCTTCACAGTAGGGTAGGTGAAATTACTTACGGATAGGTGGTACACAATTGAAATTAAATTGACATTATGAGTAATGAGGGTAACGAAGTTGAAGTAACTCATTGGTCAGGAGTCATGATTATGGTGTATCTAAATACATTTTTCAAACTCGGGTTCGGTTGTTAATCATGTACTACTCGAAGTATTTCCAGAATCTAGGATAACCTAGGATAATCTGGTAAGAAATTGACAGAGGATAGAAAAAATTTAAATTTTTGGATATCTTGGGAGAGCGAATTGGATCTTTACGATAGAATTGCGCCTGCTTTTCATTATCAATGTCAGCACTATATGGAGACTTAGTTAGTATTGGGAGTGTGTTGAGAGCGACACATGAAGAGTCTAATAAGTATGCCTAGGAAGTTATGTACGACCCCATCTGGTGCACCCAAATGGTAAGAACTCGAGAGAAATCATGGTAATCATTTCCTTGAAATGAAAGCCAAAATGTGTCACACTTTTGCCCTTCTGTAGGATCGCACGCAATTTAATTTGTGTACAAAACTGGTTAAGGGCATAAAGTTTGAGGATTTCAAGATTCGTTACGAAAGGTTTAGAAGTACTCATGTGATGATGGCTTTATCTCATTTTGGTGATGGCTTTATCACATGTTGGTGATGGCTTTATCTCATTTGCTGATGGCTTTACCTTATTTGGTGATGGCTTTATCTCATCTGTTGATGGCTTTGCCTCATGTTGATCATGGCTTTATCTCATCTTGGTGATGGCTTTGTCTCGCTTTGATTATTTCTCTTACCGCCTTTCCGAATCAGACAATGAGTGTCTGTGAAATCTCGTTCCTAGACAAGTGACACCTATTTCGAGTCATGAATTAAACTGTTGTGGGTTGACAACCTTATGGATAGTATATGTTGTTGTTGTATGTTGTTTGTTACTTGGATAGTATAGATAGTATAGGTCGTAACACCGCAAGCTTGTTTGCGGACTCTCAACTGTCCAGGTGATTAATGATGACCTATTGGCCAAAGGTCTTTAATGAGAATTCGGACAGTTTCATAGTTTAAAATTTCAAATAGAAATCAGGTATAAAGGAAGATAGCCAATTCGAGGAGTCGGAATGAAACCGATTAATCGAATTTCCCAAATCGATTTAATCGATTTGAGGATCCGATTAGTCGAGTTTTGCCCGACTGGTCGACTGGTATCAACCAGTGAAGGAGAAGTTAGAGAAAATAAAAAAATTTGAAAATTCGATTAATTGAGACATTTCGACTAGTCGAATTGACAATTCGACTAATCGAAAGTCAAAATTGATTAATCAACTGGCTATGCCAGTGAGCCAGAGTTCAAAAAGAATAAGTTAGAAAATTTCGACTAGTCGAACTTGGGTTCGACTAATCGAATTTGGAATTTCGACTAGTCGAAATGTGAATTCGACTAATCGAAAACCAACCTCGCGATGTGTAAACTCCAAACTCGCGAAGTGCAATTTTAACCTAGCGAGGCGTAGAGGCGAGGCGTAGATTTTTAACCTAGCAATGCGTAGATTTTTCACCTGGCGAGGAGTATTTTTGAAACTCGCGAAGGGTAAATCCAACCCCGCGAGCGTTTAAAAGTGAACCTCGCGAGCTAGAGACATTTCAACCCCGCGAGTGTCAAATTGAACCTCGCGAGGCACTGAAGACACAACCCCGCGAGCTTCGAAACCACAGAGAAATTTAACCCCGCGAGAGCGGTCGCGCGGTTGAAATTGGGCTAAAAGTAATTTCTGAAAGTAATTTCTAAAAGTAATTTCTGAAAGTAGGCAATTCGACTAGTCGAAATAGGGAAATCGACTAATCGAATTGGACATAAAGGGAAAATCGATTAGTCGAAAGTTGAATTCGACTAATCGAGTTATGGAGGGAGTTGTAGAAGTTTAAAAAGGGCACACGATTTCGACTAGTCGAAGTTAAAATTTTGACTAATCGAAACGGATTTCGACTAGTCGACTGAGTCCTTCCAGTGGGCTCCAAAGTTAGAAATTTGAACCCTAATCATTTCGACTAATCGAAATGGGATTTCGACTGGTCGAAATCGAAGCCGACTAGTCGAATTAGGAAAATCGACTAATCGAATTCGGGGAGTTCCTTTCGGTTTGAAATTCGACTAGTCGAACTGAGAAATTCGACTAGTCGAGCCAACCAATATATATATGTGAAAGGGGTTTTTTTCAAACCATTCGACTTTTGAGTTTTTGGGCATCCGGTTCTTCTTCTTCTCCGGCGATTCAACCACCTAGGGTTTGCACCATTTCCGGCCATTCTCGACCGGATTTGACTTCACGCACCTTCTCAAGATTGGGTAAACCCTAATCTTTGTTCTTCTTCATATTTTTTTTCACATAAGAGACCCTATTTCCTTGCGTTTTAGCGAGAATGCCGCCTAAAACTCGATTATCATCGAAGAAGGCAGTTTCAAAACTGCCGGTACGTCGCAAAAAACGCCGCACCACCACCAACCCCTTCGCCTGTGAGGGCACCCTCACCATCGACATCGGACACTACGTCCGGGTCGACAAGCGCGTCTTCACAAGACGCAAGCCCTATTCCACCACCACCCGTCAACCCTGAGCGACCCACTGAGTGGTGGGCAGCTAAGGTCTTTGAAGTCGAACACATTTTCGACAAGACTCTTTTTGACAAGGATGTGGTCCAAGGTGAGACCATATGGGCCCTAAACTACCTCAACAACGCCGGTCTCACCTTCCTCCTCAAACCAATCCGGAAGTCCTACTATCCGCGATTGGTTAGGTTATTTTACCAGGGCCTCAAGGATGGCCCTACTGACGACGTGGTGAAGACCACGATTGAGGGTCGTGAATACCTCATCACACGTCGTCATGTCCAAGAAGCAGTCGAGTGCTACTTGGACTATATACCCGAGACCACATTACTACCACCCTTCCCAGGGCCGGTCAATGTCGAAGATATCCTTGCTGACATGACCAAGGGGAAAAAGGGATCGGGCACCTCGTCTAAGAGGGTTGACCTTCCACATTATATGTGGATGCTCGATTCTGTTTTTCACGCCAACCTTTACCCCATGCGCCACAGCACCGAGCGTGTCGAGTTGGTGCAACAGGCCCTCTATGCGGCCTATAACGGCCGATGGTTTGATGTTACCTTAGTCATCCTTGAAGGGATGAGGTACATCAAGGGAAAGCTCATGAAGGGCAACCTTCGAACTAGGGATGGGATGCCCTACGCGCGCATCATCTCTAGCATTCTAGAGGCATATTCATCCGACCCCGCCTATGCCGTCTCACCCCACGAGGCGACGGCCACCGATCCGGTGAAACCATTCTCCCACACCGAATGGAACAGGAGTTACAATCTCCTGAAGAAGACTTTACCACCACCCGAGGACCTGACTACAATCCCACCACCACCCCCTCCACCACAGCCACAGCCACAAGTACCTGTAGATGGCGCAGTACCACCCCCAGTCGTTCCACCAGCTGCACCGCAGCCAGTCATTCCACCACCACCACCAGCAGCTACACCACCACCACCTCGACCTACACCGGCGACCCCCTCTACTTCACGTCGCCGACCCGCCCCAGCCACCACCACCACCATTGAGGAGGCTCTGGCCCGCTTCGAGGCCAGAATGGAAGCGAATAACGAGAGGATGAACAGGAGAATTGATTTCCTCATGTTTCACACCCTCAAGTTTATCTACCCTCACACCTACCTGGACATGCTGGCCCGCGAAGAAGAATGGACCGCCGGCACCACAGCCTTTCATCAGGGCCCGGTCTTTATGACGCGATTACATGATGCCGGTGCTTCTACTTCCACCGCGCCACCACCACCGATGACGACGACGACGACGCAGCCACCATCTACTTCCACTACCATTCCACCTCTGCAGCCGACTGGGATTCCACAGCCGCAGTCGACAGAGACTTCTCATCCGCTACCGCCACCAGCCATCCAGCCACCCGTGGCAGATCAGCCAGCTCCCGTCGACCAGCCTGCTCCAGCTTCCGATCCACCAGCTGCGGGGCCGGCCTGACTGCCGTAGTTTTGTTTTGTTTTTGTGCATTGTACATCTTTTTGTATAGGGGTGAACCATTTTTCTGTTGTGGTCCCCATTTCAGTAACTATTGTAACTTTTATTTTATAATATACAATTTTTGTTACTGTTATATATGTTTCCTTAATTGTCTATGTAACTGTCCTTGCTTGTGTGCTAAGCGGTAGACCACCTCACCTCCGAGTGTGCGGGGCGGGGGGGGGAGAGTGCAGACCACCACACCTTTGGGTGATTTTCGAGGACGAAAATTCCCAAGGTGGGGAGGATGTAATAACCCGAAAAATCACATCAAACGAGGACCTCGGGATCCGTGCCCGATTGGTCTTAGGTCTGACCATGAGATAGTTCATTGATGAACTTAAGGTGAGATGAGCGGATGTGATGTGAACCGGTGTAGAAGAGTGGAGAGATAGAGGAGTGTAGAGTAACATACACCGATGGGTGTATGTGCTCCACGAGAAAAGAGATAAGATAAAAAGGGTTGAAAACCCTAATTTTCATATTTTGGTTGTTGAGAGGAGTAAAGAGAGAGAGAGAGAGAAAGAGAGGAGTAAGGGAGCTAGTGAGAAATTATTGCAAGTGGTTGGAAGGGGATTTCTTGCGATCAAAGCGCCGGATTCGACGCGGAGGATCTGTTTTGCAAAAAGCTGGAAACCCTAACCTTACAACCCTACATTTAAATCAAATTGAGGTTGATTTAAGGTGAGATTCTTGTAAATAAATGGTGTAGATTTATAGAGTAAATTGTGGTTAAAATGGGTGGAAATTGTAAGGATATTGCTTAGAAAATAACTGAGAAAGGATTGGGGAAGAACAGCCAAAGAAGGCTGAATCTGGGGATTTCGACTAATCGAAATTGGGATTCGATTAGTCGAAATTCGCCAAGAAATTGAAAAGTCAGATGACCACGAATTCGACTAATCGAATTGAATTTTGATTAGTCGACTTTGAATTTCGACTAGTCGAGTTGGGTGTCGACTAGTCGACTGAGAGCCTCCAGTGAGGAGTAAAAATGGGTTGAGGGAAATCGACCAGTCGAAATTGGATTTCGACTAGTCGAGTAAGGATTTCGACTAATCGAATTGGACTCGATTAGTCGATTTTGGATGTTCAATTATTTAAGTGAAAATTGGACAGTTAGAACAGGGGATTTCGACTAATCGAATTTGAGAATCGATTAATCGAAATTGGACCTCGACTAATTGATTTTGAGAATCGATTAATCAAAATTGGACCTCGACTAATCGATTTTGAGAATCGACTAGTCGAGTTGGATTTCGACTAGTCGAACCAGGAACTCGACTAGTCGACTGACCTAGTTTTTGTTGACTTTTGATTCTTACTTCAAGACTCTAAGGGGGTCTTGAGACTTTTTCATTACATCTTTTGTGATGTTTCGAGTGTGTTTAATGGTATCATAGGTGATACGTATGAAAGTGGGCACAAGGAGCCGAGTGGGACCTTGATGCATTGAATCGATAGAGACCTAAGGTAGGGAACACCTTGAACATGTACTTTATTTTACAAGAGCATGTATGTAGTGATATAGACTTCATTTCAAATGTTTTTAGAATTAAATTTGATTCCATGTTATTGCTCAAATGATATTCAATGTTTTAAGAACTCAATTCTATTCAAGTATTTCATTGCTCAAGATCCAATTTAAACGTGTTATTTCTAAAACTTGGGGAAAAAGAGGTGTGTTTAAAAAAATGTAAGTTGAGGTGTTTGAAAAATGTGAATAGTGATATAAGATTTAAAGTGAAAACTGTTTTAGTTGTACAAAACCTCGTGAAAACCCTACAAGATCCAAATGTGTGTGTGTGTGTGAGAAATACACCAGTAAAATGCAAGTGTGTTAAATCATAAAAACTTTTATCAGATATGGGTGTGTGTGATACCAAGTAAGCATGTAAGGGTGAGAGACATCCCTGGGGATGAGAAAATGATAAGGGCATCGGTGCGATGCAAGCAATTGAGAACAAGTAGTATATGAAAATGGAAAGATCCCCAGGGGATGAGGAAGTAATAAGAGCATCAAGTGTGATGCAAACACATGGATACATCCCAGGGATGTGTCCAAGATTGAATAAAGTCTGATAAGGCCTAACTGATATAAGATAGCACTCTTACACGGTGAATAACTATATGTAAAGCACACGATATTTTTGTTATTTGAGGTTTGATAGGGTACCCCACCGACGGGCGGGATAACCACGTGCGCGTAATATCCGTGACCGATACGGGCGTAATCCGTAGGCTGCCATGGAGGCTTATCCAGACAGACATCCCGTGGGATGTCGAGACTATTGAAACCCGCCACCAATCCCTGTGGAGAGGGCCTGGTACTATATTTTTGTATTCTGTGGAATACTTTTACAATTGTCTATATAGATGACGATGAAGGGTATCTCGTCGGGGCTCGATGCTATATTGCTCGGGGACTACTTAAGTTGAAAGGTTAAGTTTTCCTTTGCTTTAGGCCTATTCAGTGTTGTTCATGATAACTAAAAGACACGTGTAAATAAATAGAAAAATGCGTATCTTTTAAAACAGTTTTTTAACAGCTTTTGCATAGTCACATCATGCATGAATATCATGGAATATATGTGAGTTATAATTTATATGTTCAGTTGTGTGTTGTTCCCTATTGAGCTAGGATGTAGCTCACCCTCTTGACTATATGTCACAGGACCTTTACTAGCAGGTGCAGAGACTTCAGGGGACGTTGACCCTGGTGAGTCAGATCCAGCACTGGAGACCAGTTAGATCCACCTACCGAAGACTTCTTCTAGAGGACTCTGCTGTGCAGACGTGTAGAGTTAGATTTGTGAGTTTGATAGGTATGGCTGGGCATGTCAGGCCTTATTTTTTTGAACAATGTAGTTAATGGAGGATATCATTCTTTTGTGACGAACCATCTGTGATGATTGGCTATCATCGATGGTTCAGATCGGTTCTACATTCATGCAGAGGCGTGAAGTTAGAACTGTCTTTTGATATATTGTACAATTCCGCATTTTAATTATATGACTTCAGTTTATTGTGCTTCATATACCAGTGTTCCAAGTAGAGTTGAGGGGCATGGTCAAGATGATCATGCTGATGGCACGGGTTTCGGGGAGGCCGAAATTCGGGCTGTCACAGCTCAAGTGTCCTCCAAGATGTCATGGAGCACGAGGGGATGGGGATCAATTTTTTTTAAAAAAGTTTTAAGTTCTTTTAAGGCTTCCATCAAAGTTTGACTGATTTCAACAGTTCGGATTTCAAAACTACAAAAATACATAGTGAAGTTGAGTTTTCAAAATTTTTTATTTTAGATATGATCTTAGCAGTCCATTTGTATTGTGTGCCATCATTTTGGTGTCCCGCTGCCAATTGGAGGTTTTCCCCTATCTGGAGGACGAAACCCTTTTCCCTGTGTATATATATATATGGAATATGGCACCCTAGGACGTGGTTGTAGGGTTTGATCCCTACGACGTGGTCTATTTGGGCTGCCACGTGACACTCAAATCCCAAAATGACACTTGTTCCACCTAGGATCCACCCATCCCCTTAGGGTTTTAGAAAAAATAAATAAATTCTATACTTTTTTGCCCTTCAAAGCACGGGTCAAATATCGTGGTTCCCCAACAAAAATAGTGCATTGTTTTTTTTTCAACTTTGACCCAATATTCAAGGGTAGAAAAAACAAATTTTTTGAAAGAAAAAAAAACAAATAGATGACACTAGATCTACTTTGGACAAGCTGCCGTGGCACCCTATATTTGCGTTGGTGGCCATGTGGCGCCCAACTGACCACGTCCTAGGATTCAACCCTACAACCACGTCGTAGGGAACAGGCTTCCTATTATATATATATATATATATATATATATATATATATATACACACACACACACACACAGAGTACAGTGTGGGTATTCAAATTAACTAATTAGATTCTCGTAATCTGGTCATAACCCATAGTCTAAATACAATACATTAAGCATTCTTACTGAAAATTGCCCTAGAAAATATAATATTATAGGCCAACTTGACAAATCTAGCTGGTTTCTAGCTACAAATATGGTTATTAATTAGGGTTTCTTTGCATACGTATGTAACTGGTTTTTTCATCTATCTATCTAATTTCAAAATACAAAAACTAAGGAATCGATAAAATAAATAAATAAGAAAAAAGAGACCGAGAAAGAGGAAGGGATTGGGAAGTGGAACCTAACCTTGTGAAAGGGCCGACCCTTTGTTCTCCAGCGATTTATTTGAAGTTCCTCATAACCATCTCCTTGATGAAGAGACGAGGTCTCCGAGATCCATAATTGAATCGGAGACCGTTGATGCCGTCAGAAACCATCCGAATCCATCGAAACATCCATGATTTTTTCAAAGAACAAACCAATTGGGAGATGAGTAATAAAGAGAAAATTTGCATCAACCTCTCTCTCTCTCTCTCTCTCTCTCTCTCGACGACGGGAAAGTTGAAATAGGAGGCTGCACTTTGAAATCCCCCGTGTTTTAAAAAGGCAAATGTTCTTGAACAGATTTTGTGCGCATAAATATCCGTGGTTCTAAACCATTTTGCAGGAGGGAGAATGATCCAACGGCCCCACCATCATCTTTATCGCTGCCGCAACTTTTGGCCCAGTAGTCTCATGATTCGACGATTTTTAAAATTTTTCCAATTTGATTAGTTTGGAGCACTTTAATACATGCTTTATTCAGATCCGTGTTGGTTTTATGACTATATATTATTAATCCATGTGAAATATTAATTCATTTTTTTTATAATTTTAAAAGACATCTTTTTTAATTTTGAATTAAATTAACATATACCCTTTTATAATATTTTTATATAATATAATGACAAATTTCGTTTCGGTAATTTTTGGTTGGGGTCCTTCGATACATTTCGGTACATTTAGGAAAAAGTTTGAGAAAGTTTTGGAGATTAAAATTATACTTATTTTTTTTAAAATTACTACAATATATACTAAATTACTAATATATTTTAAAAATAAATAAATAAATAAATATTTTAAAAAAATATATCGAAATTTCTAAAATTTCGCCGAAAAATATCGAAAAGTATTGAAATTTTTCTAAAATTTTTGTTTGACCTCATTTTGCCGAATTTCGGCAAAATTTGTCACTGTAATATATATATACTTTTTTATGAATAATCACACTTGAAATATGGACTATAATCTCATGACCCAACTATTATAGGTTGTTGGATATTTTAAAGGTTTAAAAAAAAAAGCTTTTGAAATTAAGATTTGTCCCACATCGTGTAAACTCTTTTTTGGGTTTAGCTTATATATCATTGTCTTGGCTGAAGACTTATAGCCTGACCCAGGGGGCATCGAATTTTATAGCTTCCACCACCATGCAACCCATCAGTCACACACGCAGCGCGCGTTTGTGAGCCAAGCCGAAGTCGATGCGAGCACGTATGTGGCGTGAGCGTCTGATAATTTAATTGAACTTTTGAACAAGTGTGTAAAATCCGTCATTTGAATTTTAAATCATTCAGTTTAAACGGATATGTCTTATCCGACTGTTCAGTTATATGCAATGGATATGTCTGTTCAGTTACACTTGTTTTATCTATAAAAGGGCCCCAAGACCCCTTATTTTATACACTGCATATTTTCGCAAATTTCTTCTACGCGAGTTTAAGCTTTTTCCTTCTCAGAGTTTCGCTTTAGTTTTTGGTGTTCTGGTTGCGTGATCAGATTCACCAAATCTGATCACACGGATATGCTCCCGGTTCATTGTATCGAGGTACCGATTTGCCGGTAACCTATTGGTGACCACTAGATCATAGTGATAGGGGCAAATCTTGGTTTAAAGACAATGATATTTAACGTGCCTTGAACCGGATCAGCGTATATTTTAATTCCGATCTTTATCTTTTTTTGCAACCTGAACCTATTGTACTAACAATTTTAAATCGAGATGGCCCATATCCAGGCTTCGACTTCTTCCTTACTAACCGACAAAATCCATCCCGCACTGCCCAACAACATCCACAAGTTGGACAGTTTTGATGGTTCTAACTTCAAACGGTGGCAACAGAAATTACACTTTCTGTTGACTGCACTGAAAGTTGTGTACATTATCACAAATTCGTGCTCAACTGTTGCGAATCATCAACACTCAATGAAGGCGAAAAAGTAGAAATGGGAAGAAGACGACTATATATGCAAGGGCTGCATTCTAAATGCATTGTCGATTCGTTGTTCAACGATACCGCACCTACAACACTTCAAGGAACTCGAAGCACTCAAAAGAAGTACAAAACAAAAGATGCAGGATATAATTCTTACATTATCAGTCAATTTTTTAATTTTAAGATGGTCGATGATAAACCTATTCTTAGCTAAGTGCATGATTTTCAAGTAGTTATAAATTATATGATTGCTAATGGTTCTCATTTTAATGAGGATTTTCTGGTTGGTGCGGTAATCGCCAAGTTGCCTCCACCATGGAAAGATTACCAAAAAATCCTTGCGTAATAATGAGAAAATTTCTATGGAAGATCTTCTTCTTCATTTACGTATTGAGGAAGAATCGAGTTAGGGACAAAAGAAGATTACATTGATATGACATCAAAGGCACACTTGGTTGAGTCTAAGTTTGTTAGTGGACCGTTCAAAAAGAGGAAGAGAGGATATTCTCATTCCAAGGAGAATAAGAAATTTGCCAAGGAGAATAAGACCATGGTACCGAAGAATGGTGGTTGCTACCACTGTGGGAAACCCGGACATTTCAAACGGGATTGTCGCCTCTTCAAAAATTTGAAGAATCAAGCGAATGCAGTGGAAGTGCAAAACAACTTTGTAGCCGTTTTTTCAGAAGTCAATCTGATTGGTGACATCAATGAATGGTGGATCGACACCGGTGCCACAAAACATGTATGTAATAATCGTGATATGTTTGGGACGTATGACAAAGCTGATGATGATCAAGATCTCTTCATGGGGAACTCATCTCGGCAAAGCAAAGATCATGGGGACGAGACAAATGAAATTAAATTTCACATCCGGAAAGGTCGTTACACTTCTTGATGTGCTCCATGTACCCGATATCTTCAAGAATCTCGTTTCGGGTGGTTTATTGATCAAACATGGTTTCAAACTTGTATTTGAATTGGATAAGTTTATCTTATCCAAGAATGGTGAATTTGTTGGAAAAGGATATGTCATGGGAGACATGTTCAAACTCAATGTAACTGATTCAATCAATAAAATATATCCTTCTTTTACTCGGTCTCTTTCTAATTTATGGCATTATAGATTAGGACATGTTAATTGTAGGTCTATGAAATGCACGGCTAACTTAGAGTTAATTCCAAAACACGAATATTTTGATAGTAGTGCTTGTAGTATATGTGCTAAGACTAAAATTACTAGAAAACCTTTTCCTAGTGTTATTAGAAATTCATATTTATTAGATTTAATACATAGTGATAATTGTGATTTAAACAATATTCCTACTAGAGGAGGAAAATGATATTTTATTACTTTTATAGATATTTTTCGAAATATGCTCATTTATATTTATTAAATATATAAAACAAGGCTTTTGAAAAATTTAAGATTTATAAAGCATTAGTAGAAAATCAATTAAAGAAAAAAATAAAAGTCATTAGATCTGATCAAGGTGGAGAATACATGTCAAATGAATTCTTTGATTTCTGTGAAATTCATGGAATTCGTCATGAGGTGACTCCTTATACGCTACAACAAAACGGAGTTGTCGAAAGAAAAAATAGAACATTAGTAGAAATGACTAATGCAATATTAGTTAATGCTAATTCCGATTAAAATTTATGGGGTGAAGCTTTGTTAACTACTACTCATATTTTGAATAGAATTCCATATAAGAAAAGTTTAATTACACCATATGAACTTTGGAAGAATCAAAAACTTAGTCTAACCTATTTTAAAGTGCGGGAGTGTAGGGCACTTGTTAGATTAGTAGATCCTAAAAGACCTAAGATAGGGATTAGATCTATTGAGTGTGCATTTATTGGGTATGCACAAAATAGTAAAGCTTATAGATTTCTAGTTATGGAATCTAATGATAACATCGATAAAAATACTATAATAGAATATAGAGATGTTATATTCTATGAATCTAAGTTCACTATTCTAACTAATAAATTAAATATTGAAAGTAAAACTTATGAAGATAGAGAATTTTCAAAATCTAAAGAAGTTATTGAATCTTTAAGTGATGAAGAGGTTATCCTTGAACCTCGACGAAGTAAACGTCAACGATTTGAAACTAGTCTTTCAAAAGACTATTATATCTATTTGATTGAAGGAAATAGGACCAATAGTACTAAGAAATATTTGTGTCTAAATGTAGACGATGATCCTATCACTTTTAACAAATGAAATCTAGAGATAGTGCTTTTGGAAAGAAGCTATCAATGATAAAATTGATTCAATAATGGGAAACAAAACATAGAAATTAGTAGACTTATCGAAGGATCTAAATCCATAGGATGTAGATGGATATTTAAAAGAAAACTTAGAATAGATGAAACTATAGAAAATTTAAGGCAAGATTGGTTGCCAAAGGATATAGACAAAAGGAAGGTGTTTGATTATTTTGACACCTACGCACTGCTAGAATTTCGACTATAAGACTTTTAATTGCCTTAGCTTCTATACATAAGTTACAAATTCATCAAATGGATGTTAAAATCGCATTTTTAAATAGTGATTTAAAAGAAGAGGTCTATATAAAACAATCAGAAGGATTTGTTCTACCTGGACAAAAAAAGAAAGTCTGTAAACTTATTAATTCTCTATATGGGCTAAAACAAGTACCAAAACAGTGGTATGAAAATTTGATAATACTATTACCAATTTTGGATTCAAAACTAATGAAGCCGACAAATGTATGTATTATAAATTTTCTCATAATAATGGTGTTATTATATGTCTTTATATAAATGATTTACTTATTTTTGAAACTAATTTAGAAGTTATTTTAGAAACTAAAAACTTCTTAAGTTCATCTTTTAACATGAAGGATATGTGTAATGTCCCGGAGAATTTTGTGCTTTATTGTGCACCTCGAGAAGCGGACCGCCTGGTCAAGCGTTTGACCGAGTCAACATTGACCCGGTTGACGTAATCGGACGGGTAAAAGCGATGTAGTCAAGGCAAGGTTGAATGGTGGTTGTATGTGTACGTGCACTTAATCAGTGTATGTGCTTTACACCCGATTCTAAAAGCTAAAATATAAAATAATAGAAGAAAAGGAAGGAAATGGGTATGCTCTGTTTGTTTTGAGGTTGTTGAGAGAAGTAAAGAGGGAGAGAGAAAGAGAGAGAGAGAGAGGGAGTAAAGGCTATGAAATCGGGTGATTTAATCAAAAGAGGAGAATATTAAATGTAGATCGTCGATCTTGGCTCACGAGGTCCAACGGATCGAGCTAGGGATCAAGAAGAAGTTTGATTTGGGGTTTGTGAAACCCTAAGGAGTTAAAGACTAGGATCAAAAGAATCGGATCGAAAGAGGTATGCTTGAGGCTTTGCACACTGAATTTTTAGCAAATACATAGTGCTTATTGTTTTAGAAAAATGAGAAATGGGGCTGTTGAGGATGGTGATGGAGTTGATGAGTTCATGGAGAGATGAACTCGATCCTCACCTGAGATGAGGGAATTTCGTTCGAACGAAATGAGATTTCGTTTGAACGAAATGGGCTGATGAAGCAATAGGGAAAAAAGGAAGTTTTCGTATGAACGAAATTGAATTTCGTTCGAACGAAATTGAATTTCGTTCGAACGATTTCGATTTCGTTCATTCGAAAGGGGCTGGTTTTAGGCTTGGGGCCTATTTGGGCATGAAATAACATTGTGTTTGAGCCTAAACTTGTTGGCCCAAGGTTTATTCATGGTGATGATGATCTTCATGCGTTGATCATGCCTAGGTGGTCGCGGATCATCGAATCTCTTGGTCGGAACGAGTAATGGATCAAAAGGTTTTTAGACGCAAGTGAGGTAGGGGAACATCTAAACTAGTACACTGTATTACGAGCACATACGTAGTGATAGTTTATAATGCATGTCTCTTTAAAAGTTGTTTGATCTATGGCTAGATGTAAAGAATAGTGTTGATGCATGTCTCTTTAAAAGTTAATGGTGTATGGTCACGCAAATCATAAGGAAATTTTTAAGTAAGCGATCATCCTGTGGATGTAAGAAATACAAAGGCATCGCAGAGGTGCCAGAAAAAGTGACATCCTGTGGATGTGTTGTGGATGTAAGGATCCACGTTAAGAAACAAACAGAAATTAAGAATGCACGGGCTGGGTTTTAATATCTATTAGCACAAATTCACGGTGAACAACTATATGTATTGCACAGTTGATTTAAGGTTCAAAGAATACCCAACCGACGCGGCGGTATACCCGTGACTGACGCGGCAGGATATCCGTGACCGGTACGGCGGCGAATCCGTACACTAGCAGACATCGAGGATGTATAGTAGCGATAGTCGCCACCTACGAGATAGGGACGTGACGATTGAAATGAAAATAGTCTCGATTAGACGATGGAGGGTATTCCATCGGGCTCTATATTGCTCGAGGATTATTTAAGTTAAGATTTAAGTGTAGTCTCGTGGTTGCAACTAAAAGGAGGTGAACCTCATCTTGAAATTAAATGAGTAAAGTAATAATTGTAGTCAAGTGTTTTATCGCATTTTCGCTTTACATTTCAAGAAAAGATTATTGTTGGTTCATGTTTTATTTCGTCATTAAATGTATGTTTGTAAGATGGATATACTCGTTGTGATATTGCCCTCGAGCTAGGATGTAGCTCACCCTTGACTATATGTCACAGATGATGATTTAGGGCGTGGCGACGTGTTGGATCCCGAGGACCGAGTACGCGTCGAGAGGAGTCCTGAGCCCCTTCAGAAATTCTTCTAGAAGATTTGTCTGCGTATTTTGAGAGTTTTGGTGAGAAAGTGCTTTCTTGATACGTCGTCCGACCACAAATTTTTGTAAAAATTAAAGATACATGTAATAGCATTTTGTCGAACCGTTGAGGTGTCCGTAGTTACGGCACTAATGGTTCGGGTTGGTTCTCTTGTTCATGTTGCGGCATGAGTTGAGAACTATCTTTTGGATTTTGTGTTGTGAGTTAACAAATAGTAGAAATGGAGATTTGCTTTCGCATTTTATCTTTCTATGGTTTCTTTTGTGATGGATGTACCAAGTGTTCCGCATTAAATCTTGGGGCACGGCCTCAAGGGCTGTGCCGATGGCACGGGTTTCGAGGTAGCGAAACCCGGGCTGTCACAATATGGGTCAAGCAAATGTAATTTTGGGAATCAAAATTTTAAGAAATGAAAATACATTAACTTTAACTCAATCTCATTATGTTGAAAAGATTTTAAAAAGATTTAATTATTTTGATTTAAAATCTGCCAATACACATTTAGATATTAATCTTAAATTGACTAAAAATTATCGACAATGTGTGCAACAGTTAGAATATGCAAAGGTTATTGATATCCTTATGTATGCAATGCAAGTTGGATATCTAGTTCAAAAGAATCAAAGTCTACAAGTGGATGAATATTCACTTTTGGAGGTGCTGCAATCTCATAGGGATCAAAGAAGTAGACTTGCATCGCACATTCCACTATGGAATCAGAATTCATTTCCTTAGCGGCAAGTGGAAAAGAAGCATAATGGTTAAGAAATTTACTACTAGAAATTCCAATTATGATTAAATAATTGCCACCTATCTCTATACATTGTGATAGTGAAGCAACACTATCAAATACTTATAGTCAAACGTATAATAGAAAAAATAGACACATTGGTTTAAGACATAGCTATGTAAAACAATTATTTAGAGATGGAGTAATCTCAATAATTGGGGCCAGGTCTGTAGAAAACCTGGCGGATCTGTTTACTAAAAGCCTTGGCAGAGATGAGATTAAGAAAACTTCAATAGGGATGAGTTTAAAGCCATTAAACCTAAACAGCCACTTATGATAGGAACCTTACCTAATATTTGTTTAATCAATGTTTAGGTTCAAAGGGAAAAATAAGTCGTAAATCCGTGACAGCTAAATGACACTACATTGATGAGAAATAAATCTCATATACATCCCAAGAAGGGTAGTGTTTCACCTGTAATGGATAAGGGGAGGTAGAGCATTGCTCTTAACAGTCCTATAATACTATGTGTTGAGATGTTACAGTTACAGGGACATCTCTTATAGGTCTGCCTATATAAGTGTGAAGGTGGAGCCGCTTTCAATGAGACTTGGCTTTATCTCATAAACACTTATGAAAACCAGGGTACTAGCATAGGGCTTAAATGTGCTAACCTTTTATTGAACACCAAAATATGTGAAATATGTGTGTGAAATAATTCCGATTTGTCATATAAGATCGCTAGTTCAAGACTTAGTTTCACTAAAGATCTTGATAAATTTTGAATTATTTTTACTAAAGTGAAAATTCAAGTCTGTAAGACATTTTCATTTATGCACATTTTTCTAGCGTTGCTCTATTCCAAATCTTTAAAATAGTGGGGGATTGTTTGTTTTTTTTTTTTTTTAAAATTTTAAATTTAATTTTATTTTAAATCTTTAAAATAGTGGGGGATTATTGGATATTTTAAAGGTTTAAAAAAATAAGCTTTTGAAATTGGGATTTGTCCCACATCGTGTAAACTCTTTTTTGGGTTTAGGTTATATATCATTGTCTTGGCTCAAGGCTTGTAGCCTTCACCCAGGGGGCACCAAATTATGTAGCTTCCACCGCCATGTAACCCATCAGTCACACACGCTCACGCGTGCGCCAAGCCGAGCTGAGTCAAGTCGGGTCGAGTCGGGACGGGACGGGCACCAGCACGAGCATGTGTACGTGGTGTGGCATGGCGTGGCGATACGGTAATTTAATTGAACTTTTGAACAAGTGTGTAACCGTCCATTTGAATTTTAAATCATTCAGTTTAAACGGATATGTCTTATCCGACCGTTCAGTTATATGCAATGGATATGTCCGTTCGGTTACACCTGTTTTATCTATAAAAGGGCCCCAAGATCCCTCATTTTATACACTGCATATTTTCGCAAATTTCTTCTACGCGAGTTTAAGCTTTTTCCTTTTCAGAGTTTCACTTTAGTTTTTGGTGTTCTGGTTGCGTGATCAGATTCACCAAATCTGATGACACGGATACGCTCCTGGTTCATTGTATCCTGGAACCGATTTGGCGGTAACCTATTGGTGACTACTACTAGATCATAGTAGTAGGGGAAAATCTCGGTTTAAAGACAACAATATTTAACGTGCCTCGAACTGGATCAGCGTATATTTTAATTCTGATCTTTATCTTCTTTTGCAACCTGAACCTATTGTACTAACATAGGTTGTATGTCAAATCATATGGACTTTTTAAATCACATGTAACATGTAGCCTAGCTATGGTCATGAGCTTATATCTCATGTCTAGAGTTATATGATCATTTCTCTTTTTGATAGATTAATAATTTATCATTATTTTTATAATTCCTAAATTTTCTCCAAAGGGAGCCATTACTTGCACACGCTTTTTGAGTGATTGCACTGAATTTAAAAGAAAGACTTACAAATTTGGTGACGTCTATTATGTGAAAACAATATCTAAGCCATTTGACTTGAAGGTCATGATTTAAAGATATCAATTGTAAAAGATTAGAACAAAATATAATTTTCATCATTTGATTAAATGGAGTCAAAGACTATTATATAATTCAACAATTGACTACAATAGATCATATGACAAGTACCATGTTTTGCTCCAATTTTACATACCAAATATCTATTGATCATGAACTTCAAATCAAATGGACCATATTACATTTTTACATATTACATGCCTCTAAACTACTAAGTCTTTCTTTAAATTTAATGCAAGCATTTAAAAAGCGTATGCAAGTAATGACTCCAATCTCCAAATTTCATTCATTGAATTTATTAGAATTCAACCGAACCAATGCCCTAGCAGGTGATTAATGAATTTAAACTTGGTTACTATGACTTGGGGTCCGCCATCATAATTTGATGAAATCCTAGCACTGCAGATCTCTCCTCAATATAGACCAATATCGTAAACCTCGTGCTCTCGTTTCAAGTAGTGAAGTATAGGTCATCATTTTCTTCTATTATTAAAAATAAGGGTACCTGTATATAGTCAACATTAAGAATTTAAAAATAAGTAAAATTTTGTTAATTTTGCCAAAAGTTTCGTTTGAACCCTATCGGAGAATGTCGCCAAAATTTAATTTGTCACTATGAACGTGAGTATCCAAGGATCAAAATTTTGGCCCAAATGACCAAAATTTTAGTCTAAAATTTCGGTTTTAGTCTCCACCTGAAACTTTGGTCCTTTTTGTATGGGGATTAAAATTTCAGCTAAATAATCAATTTTCGATTTTGGTCATACTCTGAAACCGAAATTATGGCCGAAATTTTGATCCTTGAGTCTGTCCAGGTTGGTAGCTGGCTCACCACCTACTATGTTAGGCATATTTGATTCACAATATTCTCATAAAACATTAGAAGCCCTTACCGCACATTAAGGTTGACATTAGTGCTATAACTCTACTACAAAAATAAGGTTGACCTCCTTCACATTTTAGATGATGTAGATGATAAAATAGAGTCGTTAGGTTTAACGCATTGTTGCACGTTTGAAATCTCGTAACCCATAATGTCACAACTTGAAATTCTATCGTATCCTGAGGGCTTAAAGTTTTGTGTTATGACCCGCACGTATCCCAGAAATGTTAAGCGAATATATATAATCAGAGTTCTCACACTAACACGATTCTACAAAATTCATGAATCCAATAATAAATGAATGAAATATTAAGGCAGTGAAACAGATTAAATAAAATACGATAAAATTTATTAAATATTTACTAATCAATGAGAAAATAAATATCAACTATAAATAAAAAATACGAGACTATAAATAAGCAATCACTGTATGAAATGAAAGAATAAACTGTCTAACTACAAATCATAATATCAATACTAAAATTATGTTATCAATAATTAGCACAAGGATCATAATCAACACCGAGGTCCTCTTGGTGTCCCGCAGTGTCGTCCTCCCAAGGCTCTTGGTATTCAGCGTCTACGGGATCAACAAAATCAGCATCCGCGGGATTGGGATAATCGGTGCCCACTCCATCGATAAAATCATCTGAAAAAAATAAATGCTACAAATGTTAAGCTGTTAAACAATGCGTAACTCAGTGGATATAGTATCAATTCACCCTATACTACTCAGGTGCATTGTGGGTGCATCTCGTGAGTAATAATAATAATATAACAGTATATACGAAGTAAATAATATCAAAATCATATCGTAACTTATGTGAAAGATCATGATCTAGACACACTCTAATACTAACGTACCTCACCATACCACATAAGCGTAACTTATCACATTATAATGACACATGCGTTTGTGCATCGCATAGTCGTACATATTTACTTTTATTCCTAATAAGACATGTGCCAAAGTCGTTGATCGAGCCTATCATGTGAGGATCACAATACTAGTATATCACCATAACATATTATCAGCCATATCATAATATATCATATCATACATCTCATCCAGTCTCAGGGGCGGCCAACAAGCGTGCACGTCTCTAAAGGCGAGAACAACATACCTCATAACATATCTCATATTGTCTTCTGAGAGACTCGTCTCGACTGTGGACGTTGAAATCTTTATGGTAGTTATGTAAAGAACAACACGTATACACTTAGATTCTTAATTTTATATTAGCCTACACAGCGATGTCTTATTATATCTTTATCTTATTTTGCATATTCTTTCTTATTAATTTCATATAACCTAAATCTAGAGTGAGCCATATTGCGATAAGCTTCACTAAATCATATTTTTCAAGAGGCGAGTTTTGTAGTAATCAAGATGTACTTCATGTGGCAGTCCATACTCTCACATAGGCGTTACATTCATACATGGATGTCTATATTTTAAGTTTCACGTGACCGTGAAAAGGAACCCCACTATGATGAAGGCTTAAAAGTCGAGTGTCGTATCTTATTTTTTGACTTATCTAACTAAATCCTCAATTTAATCTAACATATTTAAAGCTCATGGGTGATAAGATCACCGTATACGATATTACACTGAATCAACACTCACCTCACTCCTCACTCGTCATGAGGTCTCATACCATCACGAGTTGTAAGGCATGTGAGTACTGTATGATTTCCGCTTCGATACTATCTCAGCGAATCACCATGCTTAAGTGTAGGCATGATTTTACACACTCACATACATGACTTAGCATATATGTAAAATCCCAATTGGTTAGAGTCATATCCAATCAATTTGGGGTTGGTTCCTCCATAGAAATTAGGGCTTTGATGGGGTTGGACCTCGCTGCCAATTTTTAGTACCATCCAGTCGGTGGTTCGCCGATGGCGGTCAAACAAATAGATGACTTTAAAGGATAAAACATGAATATAAATTCACAGTTTTAATAGAATGGTAAATTACTAAACTATGTAAATATATCAAATTCACAAGATATTAGGGTTTAATTAGTTTTAAATAAAATAAGAATATATATTCACAGTTTTAATAGAAAGGTAAATTACTAACTATACATATATATCAGATTTACAAGATATTAGGGTTTAATTAGTTTAAATAAAACAATAATATGTATTCACAGTTTTAATAGAAGGTTAAATTACTATACAGATATATTAGGGTTTAATTAGTTTTAAACATGTTAATGTGCGATCGAACATACCCTACGCGACGGGGTCTGAGAAGAATAGAGGGAATTAATGGGTACCCACTTGTTGAAGCGTGAATGATTGATCTTGTGGTGGTTAGAGTTGAAAAGATCAATGTCCAAGTTTTCTTCTCATTCTTCCTCCTTCAATCTTGTTGGTGGTTGAGCAGGAGATTTGAGGGAAGAAGCTAGAGAGTTTTGGGAGAGAGGAATTAAGATTGCGTTTGTGTTAGCTCTTTTAAGGCAAAGAGCATCTCTTTTGCTCTTTGGCTCTGATAGAGAACTGACTTCATGTTTGTAACACAGCTCCTCGCGTCATTTTTTCTAGTGAGAAGCTGTTTTAAGTGTTAAAATGGCTCCCTGCCTACTCTTTGCCAGAGCAAATATTATCTGCTCTGACAGAGAGAAGCTTTTGCTCTTATAAGAGCTAACCCAGATACAACCGAAGAGAGCTAGGGTTTCTTAGAAGAAGAAGGAGAGAGAGGCAAGAGTTTCTTAAAAAGAAAAGAGTAAAAAAATGTGAGTTACTAAATTTATAAAGATTTCTAAAAGAGGATGGGTTCCTGTGTGGAGCACTAACACCATGCACAGTATGGTACATCATCTAACACCGTTAAAATAGTTAAAATGGCTCGCGGTGTTACACATAACGAGGGTTTCTAAACCTGAAAGTTGCGTTTCAGCCTTAATGTGTTATTGGTCAAAGTCTAGGATTTTATGTTGTATGTTTGAATGAATATTTTCAACCATATAATCCCACGAAACGAGTTATATAGGATGTTTGTTTCATCAATACAAAATATTAGTTTGATAGGTAGCTTAAGTGATATTTATTTAACAGTTCGAATTGTGAGTTGCAATCGAACACCACACGATTGTCCATTACACCTATAATTTTGAGAACTCACAATACAAACATGATACAACATTTCTAACGGGTTTTTTATCGTGCACATAAATGATCGTACAGTTTTCATCCCTTGTTTTGTTGTTCAAGCATAAGTGAAACATGTTGAACCATCGCCATAATAGGCTTCAATCGGGAGTCATGTGATTATCCATTTAATCTAAAAATTGGAGTGGCCACAATACAAACATAGGAAAACATTTGTAGCGATTTCTTTTTTCATGCACGTGATTCATCATACAGTTTTCACTCTATCCATATAATATATGAAATCATATTGTACGATTTCTATTCTATCCACCCAAATAAACAGTAAAGTAGGCATATGGTTTTTAGCTGGTCACATGTGTTAACCCATTACATGTAAAAGAAGCCAACAAAAAAACATAGAAACCCACCAAAACTATATGAAACTGACAAAAATGAAGCAATCACATGCTAACATGCCCCCCTACGCTAAACTAACTCATACACACTTGCAACTTCAATTGTTGCCTGGTCAATGGCGGAGTCAGGATTTTTCTGCTAGGGGTTCATTAACGGTCGTTAGATAGTAATAGTTATGGATGTTAGAATTAGGCTTGACATTGTGTAAGTCAAAGTCTCTAACCAAAAGTGCTTTATAACCTATATAATGTGGGAATTGTAATGACCCGGATTTTCGAAAACGTTGAATATCTGACGTTTGAGGAAAATGTAACTTTTTTTGACTAGTTTGACTTTGGTCAAAACTTTGGCATATATGACGTGGCCTAGGACCCACCCTTTTAGTAGTAGGTGTGCACCCAATAACAAACTTAATTAAACCCAAATATGAGCTCGGGCCCCAATACGAGGCATGTATGTATGTTGCACACGACTTGAACCCCCAGACCGAACCAAGTTCAAGCCCACCTTTACTTTAGGGTGTGTGCCGCAGCCGACCCAACTTTCAAGCACCATCACTATATACCACATGAGTTTATTCAGACCCTAGATGTGTGCTTGTCATGTCAAATTGGTGCAGTGTTGCACTCCCAACCCAAGCCCTATATTAATGTGTAATAAGAAATAAATAGATAGATAAATGTATATACAAGCTTATACATAGATGGTTATATAGTACTAGATCTTGGGACCATCGGATGGGTGTCGACATCAAATGCATAAACCCAACATCTTACTACCTTAGTTGATATGTAGAAAACAAACTCATTAGTGAAATTGTATGTGGGTCTTTAGATGGGATGAGTATGGGGACTTGGTAAAGGTGCCCAACATCAAAGCAAACCCTCTTTGTAAATTAGAAGGATTCAGAGCCCTTTAGGATTCTTGCCTTCTTGGGAAGTCAAAGTTTCCTAATCGGCTCCATCTCTCACTCGAAACCCTCTCTCTCTCTCCGTTAAACCACCAATAACCCCCAATTAAAGTCTCTATTCCCCTCTTTCTCTCGCTGGAACCCGTCCCTCATCGTTTCTCTCTCTCTCTCTCTCTCTCTCTCCCTCTCTCTCACCCCGTTAACCCAAGCAGCCAACAGCCCCCAATTAGCCTCTCACTCTCTCTCTCTCTCTCTCTTTCTCTCTCACCGAGACTAGACCCAAGCATTTTGCTACTCATTCTCTCTTTCTCAAACTCTCTCCCTCTCTATAAATAAAAGCCAAGGGCTTTTTACTCTCAAACGTCTCTCTCCTCTCTCTCACTGTGAATCCCTCTCTATGGCCCCCATTAAGCACCACTTCTTTGATCTATGCTACCCAAACAGCCATGCAACAGCCCACTCTCCTTCACCTCCTTCTTTCTTCTTGTCTAGCACCTACCAAAGCAGCCACATAGGCCACCATTGTTAGCCATCTTACGCCATCACCATGGCCCCTACATCGATGCTTTACCCGCGACAACATAGAGTGCACCATTGTCGCATCACCACCTATGAATACCCCTTCATGGCATAAAAAAATATATGGACAACGAAGCCTCGTTGTCATACAAACAAGGTTTCATAGTGGAGTGAACGTATTGAGCTGCCACAACGCGTCGAATTCCAAATCGGTGCTTTGGGCATCGACCTCTTCAGTCAAACGAACCCACACAGACACTATAATATCCCAAATTTTCGAACCGAATATGTTCCATTTTCGAACCGAATATTGAGTCGAAAGCTACAGGAGTCTTTTTGGCTAACATATCAGTGAGACCAGTGATATTTGAGCATATCCACGAGCTACAGATGAAAGACCTGACGCTAACCAAAATTCGTCAAGATGTAACTGAAGGCATCAGATCTGAGTTCTCGGTCAAGGAGGATGGTTCCTTATTGTTCAAAGGCCGTCTTTGCATTCCGGACAATGCCAACCTATGACGAACGATCCTTGATGAGGCTCACAAATCAAGCTATGCTATCCACCCGGGAAGTACAAAGATGTATCAAGATTTGAAAAAGAAGTGCTGGTGGAGAGGTTTGAAACAAGATGTGGCAAAGTACGTGTCACGATGTTTGACGTGCCAACAAGTGAAGATCGATCATAGACACCCTGCAGGGTTATTGCAGCCTCTACCTATACCAGAGTGAAAGTGGGAATCGATTTCTATGGACTTCATCATTGGGCTACCGTGTACTACAAAGAGGTGCAATGTCATTTGGGTGGTAGTCGATCGATTGACAAAGTCAGCGCACTTCTTGCCATACAACACGATGTACACGGCGGAAAGACTTGCAGATCTATACATGAAGGAGATCGTCAATTTGCATAAGATTTTGAGTAGCATTATTTCTAACCGTGACCCATTGTATACATCAAAGTTTTGGAAGACATTTCAAGAAGGAATGGGAACGCGACTAGATTTCAGTTCAGCATTCCATCCACAAACCAATGGTCAGACAGAGAGGGTCAATCAGATCATCGAGGACATGCTTAGGGCGTGTATGTTAGAACTGTAAGGATCATGGGATCAGCACCTACCGTTGATTGAGTTTGCATATAACAACAATTTTCAGACGAGCATTGGAATGACACCGTATGAAGCTCTTTATGGACGGTGATATAGATCGCCCATCAATTGGAAGGAAACTGGTGAGAAATTCATTTTGGGACGTGAAATACTTGCAGATAATGCCACCTATGTTCGAATGATAAGGGCTAAACTCAAAGCGGCGCAGAGCAGGCATAAAAGCTACGCTGATATCAAGCGGACGATTGTAGACTTTAAGGTGAGTGAACACGTGTTCGTGAAAGTGTCACCTATGAAGGGGGTGATGAGGTTTGGAAAGAGAGGAAAGCTAAGTCCCCGCTATCTTGGACCATTTGAGGTTCTGGGTCGAGTAGGGAAAGTTGCTTACCGCATTGGATTGCCACCATTATTTGATCGGGTACACAATGTGTTCCACGTATCGATGCTCAGGAAATATCTTAATGACCTTGATCATGTGTTGAGCGGCCAGTCATTGAGATGCATGAGGATATGACTATGATCGAAGAGCCGGTAGAGATTTTGGATCAAAAGGAACAAGTGTTGCAGACAAAAGTGATTCCGTTAGTGCTTGTTCAATGGAAGAATCATCCGGCCGAGGAAGCTACGTGGGAACGAGAGGCCGACGTGAAAGAATAGTATCCAGACTTGTTTGCGATAGCTTGGGAGTCAAAAATTTTCACCGCAAGCATGGTTGCGGATTTAAACCATATGTTGTAATCCAATGTCGATCTGCTGATCAATTTGTTCAATAGAAATAATTTTTAATCCGCATAGTGTTCCTAATATAATGTCGAATGCGTACTTAGAATTCATCATAGCCATGACATGACCGTGATGACGTGTTTCATAAAACCAGTGACCAACTGGTCCTGTTTTACCAAGAAACCAAAAGAGACATAAAAATAACAAAAATTTGGAAATTTGATCAAAATCGATTAATCGATTTGGGAATTCGATTAATCGATTTTGGTCGATTAGTCGACTGGCATATGCCAGTGAGTGGATATTGAATGGAGATACAGGAAATTAATAAAATAAAATTTCGATTAATCAATTCGGGTTTCGATTAATCGATTTTAGATTTTGCTTAATCGATATTGGAAATTCGATTAATTGAGTGACTTGAGAATTTTAGGAAAATTTGAAGAACTTTACGATTTCAATTAATCGAAGTGAAATTCGATTAATCGATTTTGGGATTTCGATTAATCTACTTAGAGATTCGATTAATTGACTTAGAGATTCAATTAATCGATTGGCACGCGCCAGTGAGCTGGAAAAGTTGGAGTTTAAAGTGACCACGATTTTGATTAATTGAAATGGATTCGATTAATCGATTTTGAGTTTCGATTAATCAATTTTGGAAATTGATTAATCGATTTCGCACGGCTGAACTTATTTTTGAAACTCAATTATAGAAATCGATTAATCGAATTGGGCCTATATATATAACTCGAAGGGGGATTTCTCCCCATTTGAAAATTTTGGGGTTTTGGTTCTTGAGCACCACTTCGTTTCCCTCTTCGAACGACTATTCACGCTAGGGTTTTGGGAGTTTTGCGTCGATTTTGGATTGAAATCGCTTGACATTGGATCGAAACCTAAGGTAAAAACCCTAGATTTCAAGTTTCTTTTCGTTTCAAGCCATTAAACCCTAGTTTTGTTATATTTTCACCAAAACGCCGCCTAGAACCCGGTTGTCTTCGAAGAAGGTGACATCCAAGCTCCTGGTGCGGCGTTGGTCCGACGTAAGAACGCCACACTGCCACCACCTACCACATCACTTGTGAGGACCCCATCCCCGTTGGTATCGGATACCACATCCGGTTCGACGAGCGAGTCTTCACCGATTCCACCACCACCCATAAACGTCCCCCAACCAAATGAATGGTGGGCAGCTAAGACCTTCGAAGATGAATTTATCTTTGATGTGGAATTATTTACCAACCCCGACGTTGAGGGTGAGACCTAATGGGCTCGGAATTATTTGGTGAAGGTGGGCCTCGGCAATCTGTTAAAGCCACTCCACGGGTCTTACTACCCTAGATTGGTCCACCTATTTTACCAAGGCTTGGCGGAGGGTCCCACCGATGACGTTGTTACGACCAAGATTGATGGTCGTGACTATACTTTCACCCGTCGCCACATTCATGAAGCCCTGGAATGTTATTTAGACTTTGTGCCAGAGACCACCCTCTTCCCACCCTTTGCGGAAGAGGTGAGATTTGAAGAAATTATGACCCGGATGACCAATGGGAAGAAAGGGTCGGGATCGTCTATTAGGAGGGTCGATCTCCCCCATTATATGTGGATGCTTGATTCTATAATCAAGTATAATCTCTACCCAATGCGTCATGATAGTGAGAGGGTGGAGTTAGTCCAACAGGCCCTGTACGCGGCCTTCTGTGGCCATTGGTTTGACGCTACCAAGATCATCCTGGAGGGGATGGTCTATATAAGGGGAAATTGATGAAGTGCAATTTGAGGCCGAAGGAGAAGATGTCGTACACTCGACTCATTTCAAGCATGCTGGAGTGCTACTCAGATGCTCCAGGATACGCAGTCTCGCCCCATGAGGAGCGAGCTACGGACCACCTGAAGTACTACTCCATCACTTCATGGGGTCGTTGTAATAACCCGAAAAATCACGTCAAACGAGGACCTCGGGATCCGTGCCCGATTGGTCTTAGGTCTGACCATGAGATAGTTCATTGATGAACTTAAGGTGAGATGAGCGGATGTGATGTGTGAACCAGTGTAGAAGAGTGGAGAGATAGAGGAGTGTGTAGAGTAACATACACCGATGGGTGTGTATGTGCTCCACACCGAGAAAAGAGATAAGATAAAAAGGGTTGAAAACCCTAATTTTCATATTTTGGTTGTTGAGAGGAGTAAAGAAGAGAGAGAGAGAGAGAAAGAGAGGAGTAAGGGAGCTAGTGAGAAATTATTGCAAGTGGTTGGAAGGGGATTTCTTGCGATCAAAGCGCCGGATTCGACGCGGGAGATCTGTACAGACAAAAGCTGGAAACCCTAACCTTCCAACCCTACATTTAAATCAATTTGAGGTTGATTGAAGGTGAGATTCTTGTAAATAAATGGTGTAGATTTATAGAGCAAATTGTGGTTAAAATGGGTGGAAAATTGTAGGAAAATTTCTTAGAAAAATAACTGAGAAAGGATTGGGGAAGAACAGCCAAAGAAGGCTGAATCTGGGGATTTCGACTAATCGAAATCGGGATTCGATTAGTCGAAATTCGCCAAGAAATTGAAAAGTCAGATGACCACGAATTCGACTAATCGAATTGAATTTCGATTAGTCGACTTTGAATTTCGACTAGTCGAGGTTGATTTCGTCTTGTCGCACCGTGAACTCGACTATCAATCGAAATTGACCCCGACTAATCGATTTTGAGAATCGACTAGTCGAGTTGGATTTCGACTAGTCGAACCAGGAACTCGACTAGTCGACTGACCTAGTTTTTGTTGACTTTTGATTCTTACTTCAAGACTCTAAGGGGGTCTTGAGACTTTTTCATTACATCTTTTGTGATGTTTCGAGTGTGTTTAATGGTATCATAGGTGATACGTATGAAAGTGGGCACAAGGAGCCGAGTGGGACCTTGATGCATTGAATCGATAGAGACCTAAGGTAGGGAACACCTTGAACATGTACTTTATTTTACAAGAGCATGTATGTAGTGATATAGACTTCATTTCAAATGTTTTTAGAATTAAATTTGATTCCATGTTATTGCTCAAATGATATTCAATGTTTTAGAACTCAATTCTATTCAAGTATTTCATTGCTCAAGATCCAATTTAAACGTGTTATTTCTAAAACTTGGGGAAAAGAGGTGTGTTTAAAAAATGTAAGTTGAGGTGTTTGAAAATGTGAATAGTGATATAAGATTTAAAGTGAAAACTTTTAGTTGTACAAAACCTCGTGAAAACCCTACAAGATCCAAATGTGTTGCGTGTGAGAAATACACCAAGAAATGCAAGTGTGTTAAATCATAAAAACTTTTATCGATATGGTGTGTGTGATACCAAGTAAGCATGTAAGGGTGAGACATCCCCAGGGGATGAGAAAATGATAAGGGCATCGGTGCGATGCAAGCAATTGAGAACAAGTAGTTATATGAAAATGGGAAAGATCCCCAGGGGATGAGGAAGTAATAAGAGCATCAAGTGTGATGCAAACACATGGATACATCCCAGGGATGTGTCCAAGATTGAATAAAGTCTGATAAGGCCTAACTGATATAAGATAGCACTCTTACACGGTGAATAACTATATGTAAAGCACACGATATTTTTGTTATTTGAGGTTTGATAGGGTACCCCACCGACGTGGCGGGATAACCACGACTGACGCGGCAGAATATCCGTGACCGATACGGCGGCGAATCCGTAGGCCAGTGCGGAGGCTTATCCGTACAGGACATCCCAGGGATGTCGAGACTATTGAAACCCCGCCACCAATCCCCAGGGGAGAGGGCACTGGTACTATATTTTGTATTCCAGGAATACTTTTACAATTGTCTATATAGATGACGATGAAGGGTATCTCGTCGGGGCTCGATGCTATATTGCTCGGGACTACTTAAGTTGAAAGGTTAAGTTTTCCTTTGCTTTAGGCCTATTCAAAGGTTGTTCATGATAACTAAAAGACACGTGTAAATTAATGAAAAATCGTTTCTTTTAAAACCTTTTTCATCAGCTTTTGCATAGTCACATCATGCATGAATATCATGGAATATATGTGAGTTATAATTTATATGTTCAGTTGTGTGTTGTTCCCTATTGAGCTAGGATGTAGCTCACCCTCTTGACTATATGTCACAGGACCTTTACTAGCAAGTGCAGACTTGGGGGACGTTGACCTCGGTGAGTCGATCCGATCGAGACCAGTTAGATCCACCTACCGAAGACTTCTTCTAGAGGACTCTGCTGTGCAGACGTGTAGAGTTAGATTTGTGAGCTTGATAGGTATGGCTGGGCATGTCAGGCCTTATTTTTGAGAACAATGTAGTTAATGGAGGATATCATTCTTTTGTGACGAACCATCTGTGATGATTGGCTATCATCGATGGTTCAGATCGGTTCTACATTCATGCAGAGGCGTGAAGTTAGAACTGTCTTTTGATATATTATACAATTCCGCATTTTAATTATATGACTTCAGTTTATTGTGCTTCATATACCAGTGTTCCAAGTAGAGTTGAGGGGCATGGTCAAGATGATCATGCTGATGGCACGGGTTTCGGGGAGGCCGAAATTCGGGCTGTCACAGTCGTAGTTATCGGTTGCTAAAGAGGACCCTACCAGCTTAGGGCCTAGCACTAGCAGCCGCAGCAACACCAGTGGCCCCACCACCACCCCCCCCACCGCCACATCAGGACCCACTTGTGGGGGGGGGGGCACACCCCATTGATCCACCAGTTGAGGGGGCACCCTCCCATTCCACCGCATCGTGTACGCCGCCATCGTAGTCAGCGGTAGCCACACCCACTTCTTCATACCGTCGGCGAGCAGCTCTCCCGACGCCTACTATAGAGGATGTGTTGTCTCGGATGAAGGCCAACAACGAGAGGATGAACCGGTGGATGGAATTCTTGATGTACCACACCCTATGGTACATCTATCCGTTGGACTATCAGAAGCGTCTCGCACAGGAGGAGGCGTGGACTGCAGGCCGGACCGCTTTTCATTCAGGTTCCATTTTTCACTCGGGTACCTCTGCTGCCGATGCATCTGGCTCGGTGCCTTAGCAGCCAGAGCAGCCTGCCCAGATAGAGCCAACCACCACCAGAGCAGCCAGCCCAGATAGAGCAGCTCGCTCCAGCACCAGATCAGCCAGGAGAGGGGGCAGCGTGAGCTTGAGCAGAAGATATTTCTTTTTTGATTGTAATTAAAACAATGTACATTCTCAACTCTGTAAATTTTAGAATTTGATAATTAAATCTAAATCATTTTTTTGAGCATTTGATTGCATTCCTTTATTTTTTTTTACACTGTGATGTATACGTCATCTTTTGTGTGTGGGTACGTCATACCACAGTGTGTGGGGTACCTCACCAATGCACCTTTGGGTTATTTTTGAGGACGAAAATTCCTAAGGTGGGGAGAATGTAATATCCCGAAAATTTGAGCGTTAAACAGTGAACTCGGGATCCGTGCCCGACTGGTCATAGGTTTGACCAAGTGATGGTCAAATAGTGGAGTCATGAAGTTATGTGCTAGTGTGGGATTAATGTAACCTAAGTGTAGTGTATGGTGTTAAATTTGAGTCACATATGCTTATCTCTGGTGTATGCGCTGAACACCGAAATCGGAGAGGGGATATAAGGGTTTAATAACCCTAGAATCCTTTTGTTTTGGTTGGTGAAGGATTTAAGAAGAGAGAGAGAGGGAGAAAACAAGAGGAGTTATTGAAAATCAAGGGCTGATTAGAGCATTTAATGCCGGATTTCAACGCACGAGGAGCCATTGAAGCAAAAGCTGGAACCTTAGCCATCAAACCCAACAAGTAAATCCTTTAAGGGATTTATTGAGGTAAGTTTGATTAGATTCCAATACATAAAGATGTGATGAGTTTAATTCAGTCAAGCATAGTTAGAATGATAGATTAAAGACCTAGAAAAGAAAGAAAAATGGATAAGGAAAATATTTGGAAGAACAGCCTGAAAGGGGGCTGAATCTGGCCAAATCGATTAATTGAAATTGAGATTCGATTAATCAATTTTGGTCTAGAAGTTGAAAAGTCAGGGATGCCCGATTTCGATTAATCAATCTGGAAATCGATTAATCAATGTTGAAGGTCGATTAATCGATTTAGAAATCGACTAATCGACAGGGTACCTCCAGTGGCTGGAGAAATAAGACCTGGGGAAATCGACTAATCGAATTGGGAAATCGATTAATCGATTTTGGATTTGATTAATCGATTTGGGATCGACTAATCGATTTCAAATTTTCGACTACTCGATTTGAGAATTGAGTTAACCATTCAGGAGAATTTGATTAATCGATTTGGGATCAATTAATCGATTTTGGGAATCGATTAATCGATTTAGGGTTTGATTAATCGATTTTGGAAATCGATTAATCAATTTTGGAAATCGATTAATCGATTTTGGCAGCTTCACTTAACTTTCTAATTTGACCTTGAGGTTCATGGAGGGTCTAAGACATTCTCTATTGCATCCTTAGTGATGAGTTGCATGTGTTGTGATGTATCATAGGTGGTACGTGTAAAAGAAAGCAGAAGGATCCGCGTGGGACCTTGTTGCTTGGACCTTCAGAGACCTGAGGTAGGGAACACCTTGAACATATACTTTAATTGCAAGAGCATGTATGTAGTGATATAGAGATCAATTTAAAAATACTTTAATTGTAAAAATCTTTATAAAAATGGGTGTGTGTGACACCAAGAAAATGATAAAGGCATCAGTGTGATGCGAGTAACTGAGACTAAGTAAGTTAATGAAAATGAGGCATCCCTAGGGGATGAGAAAGTGATAAAGGCATCAGTGTGATGCGAGTAAATTAAATATCACAGGGATATAAATAAGATTGAATAACTACTATTAAGGCCTAACTGATATAAGATAGCACATTCACACGGTGAACAACTATATGTAAAGTACATGTTATTTTTATTATTTGAGGTTTGATTAGGATACCCCACCGACGTGGTGGGATACCTACAACTGACTCGGCAGGATATCCGTGACCGGTACAGCGGCCAATCCGTACACCAGTGCGGAGGTCTATCCGTACACAGTAAGCACATTCCAGGGATGTTGAGATGAGATTTAATCCCGCCGCCTATTGAGAAAGGGGCTTGGGTCATATTTCCAGGGAATACATTATAACAACTGTCTATTTAGATGACGATGGAGGGTATCCCATCGGGGCTCAATGCTATATTGCTCGGGGATTACTTAAGTTGAAGATTTAAATTTTGCTTTAGGCCTATTCAGTGTCATTTATGATAATTAACAGTAAAATGAAACATGCAAACTACCAGTAAACTTGAATGCAAATTGTCATCTTTTAAACTATTTTCTAGCAAATGCATAGACATATCATGCTTTGAATATCATGGAATATATGTGAGATTTTGACTTATATGTTCATTGTGTTGTTCCCTATTGAGCTAGGATGTAGCTCACCCTTTAGATTATACGTCGCAGGTCCATTATTAACAGTGGCCGAGGCTTCGGGAGACGTAGATCCGGGAGATTCGGATTACGAGCCTGGGGACGAGTTGGAGCCTCCTCCTGAGGACTTCTTCTAGGAGACTTTGCTGTGTACTTTGATAGAGAGTCAGTTTTGAGAGCATATTAGTACGGCTTGGTATGTCAAGCCTTTATTTTGGATAAACAATATAATTATACTTCGATATTCTTTTTGGCGAACCATCTGGGGTGACCTAGTTTTATCACCGATGGTTCGGGCCTGTTCTTGTGTCCATACATTGGTATGGAATGAGAACTGCTTTTGAGCTCTTTCATTTAGAGAATAATATATTATTAATGCATAATTTCTTTCAGTGCATATACCTTACTTGTTTAGTTTTGGCCTACTATACCAATGTTCCGTACATAGTTTTGGAGTACGGTCTGGAGGATCGTGCTGATGGCATGAGTTTCGGAGTACCAAAATTTGGGCTATCACAGAGGCCTTTCTATATGGGTGCAGCGGATGCCGGCACATCTAGCTCGGTGCCACAGCAGCAATTGCATAATGCATTAACTCCAAAGTAGTCACCCAGACTGCAGAGAGGGGGGGTTATTTTGTTATCACTTTTTGGATTTTTGTGATGTTGTATTTAAATTGTCAATTGTAATTATGGAGAAAAGTGAAAATTGTAAATTTTTGGGAATTAAATTGTGAAATATACATAATCTTTTTGGAAATTCGCTTGCATTACATTACTTCTTGCATTGTGTGGGTAAAATAGTTAATTTTTCGTGATCGGGTATGTGACACCACCGTGTGTGGGGTACCCAATCATCACACCTTTGAGTTCATTTTCGAGGACGAAAATTCCCAAGGTGGGGAGAATGTAATATCCCCAAAAATTTGAAGCGTTAAACATTGACCTCGGGATCCATGCCCGATTGGTCGTAGGGTTGACCAAGTGTAAGTCAACGCAGTGACTACGACTAAAGTAACCTTAGTGTTAGTAAACATGCAAACCACCAGTAAATTTCAAGGCATATTATAATTATTTAAACTATTTTTCAACAAGTGCATAGATACATCATGTTAAGAATTTCATAGAATATATGTGAGGATTTGACTTATATGTTTATTGTGTTGTTCCCTATTGAGTTAGGATGTAGCTCACCCTTTTAGACTATACATCACAAGTCTAGTGTTAGCTGCGGTTGAGGCTTCGGGAGACGTGGATCCGGGTGATTCGGGTTATGTGCCCGAGGAAGAGTTGGAGCCTCCTCCCGAGGACTTCTTCTAGGAGACTCTGCTGAGCACTTTGATAGAGTGAGTTTTGAGAGCTTATTGTACGTCTTAGTATGTCAAGCCTTATTTTTAAGAAATGTAATTAAATTAATATAATTATTTTGGCGAACCATTTGAGGTGATATATTCATCACCGATGGTTCGGATCGATTCTCTGTTCATGCGTTGGCATGAAAGCAGAACTGTCTTTTGAGGTTATAACTAGATTAACATATTGGTTTCCGCATTGTTTAGTTTATTGTTTTATCATGTCTAGTATTGCTTGCAGCACCAATGTTCCATACAGATGAATGGGGTACGGTCTTGAGGATCGTGCTGATGGCACGAGTTTTGGGGTGTCAAAATCCAGGCTGTCACAGTCGGGTTTTGAAAATATTTGATACTTAATATTAGAATAATTATATTTTTATTTGAAATATCAAGTGAAGGAGGAATACTTACCTGAATGAGTGCAGAGACTTGCGTGCAGTGGTGAATCTTTTGCTCGGGATAGAATGATGAATATTCTTCGGTGAGGGGGTTGATATTGACTCTTGTCTTCCTTATCTTGCAACACAAAGGTGGATGACTCATCTGGAGACCGATTGTGGTGATCGAGGGGTTTTTACCATTTTGTGGGTGCATGTCACAACCGCGCAGTTGAAGCACAAGTGGTGCAACCAGAGTGATAATGAGATAATGTTTAAGATAAAAGGGGTATCGAAAGATGTTAAGTGTGATATCAACAATCAGTGTACCGTGGTGTAGCTCGAAAAAAGTGTGTTCATTGGGGGATATTCAGTTATTCTTGAAGAAAATATCCTTTACGTTGTTGTTCAGGAGTGATTTTGCAGTGTCATCTTTGGTAAGGTGAGTTGTATAGATGTGATAGAGAGAGATAGGATGATGAAAAGGGAGGTGAGAAAAGGTAGTAAAGAGGTTTTGAGGAGGCCTTTGATTGTTTGTTTTGTAGAGATTGAGGATGAGAGGGGCTAAGAGGGTCATTTATTTTTTTAGGGTTGAGATTATGTGATGGGACTGTAAAAGTTTTTTTTTTTTGGTCGTGCGATGGGACTTTGGAAAATCTTTTACTATTATTATTGTATATTTTTTTAGTTCCACGGTGGAACATTGGGGAAAATAAAATAAATTTAAAAATAAAAAAAATGTTCCAGTTTAGGTATTGGTCTCGTGACCTAGTTATCACTACTAAGGTGGTAGTGTTAAAAAAATACCCTAGTGTGGTCTGAGAATTCTAAAAGAGATATGCTTGTAATGATCCCATGTTGGGAAGTAGCTTGATTATTTCAGCCATGTGTTAGGCTTGATTTTGTAAGTACTGAACGATCATCATGTATTATAACTTTTAAAAAGATTGAGGTGAATGGTAGATAATGAGTGATTGCATTGTTTGTCATTCAAAAGCTTTCGGTTTTATTCTGAAAGAGATTTTGAAAATCCTTTGACTCATTGTATGAAAATAAAAATAATGGGTGAAAAATAGGTAAGGTTTATTGATTTGGGGATAACTTCTTATTCAACCAATTTCTCAAATAGTAGTCAGCTACTTTATCCTCGGGTGTATAATGCCGTGCCATAATTGAGTTCTCCGTCATGGTCTAACACCATCAAATCATCAAATTTTATAGTTAACAGGAGTTTTATCCTCCTCCCGCCACCGTACACCGACATTTAGAAGTGTGAAGATGTCAGGGATGCCTTCACAGTTTTGCTTATGCTTCCTTGAATTCATTGACCGTTCATTCGTCGCATACTCTCGGTCGATTGTGCTTCTTTTCTCTTTTTTTTTTTTAAGCATGTAATGTCTATTTTTTTTTTAAACAACTTGCTAATGCAAGAATTAGGAGATTTGATGAAACTTTGTATTTTTATTTTTTGTGTTCTAACATCGACTCCAATGGCGAAGGAGGTGTATGAGAATCAAGAATTTTCTACATTTCAAAAAAAGAGTTTTATGATCCACTAGACCTTTCGATCAACTTGCCCAAATTGGAAGGTGGGTAATGAGTCAGATGATTCTCAAAATATTTATCGAAAATAATGACCTACAACTGGTGAATGTCTTTACGAAGTCCTTCCCTTGTAGCCGTTTCTTGGGCACGCTGTCAAAATAATATAAGTACTTCCAACTGAGTTTTGATTTTCCTCCAGGCAAGGCGGTTGCATAGGCATTATTTCATTAGCATTAGCTCCCCAACTTTGAGTTCTCTGTCAAAATAGAATTTTAAGTTTGGGCACAAGATATGGGGTCAGAGACATTGTTGGGTAAAAGAGGAGATATTTTTTGGTTTTTTGTTTTAGTATCTATATATTTTTGGTTTTTTGTTTTAGTATATATATATATTTGGTTTTTTGGTATATATATATATATTTTGATTTTAATTATTTTTTTTGGGTTTTGTATTTATATATATATTTTTTTATTTTTAGGTTACGACATGTAATAACCCGAAAAAGCACGTCAAACGAGGACCTCGGGATCCGTGCCCGATTGGTCTTAGGTTTGACCATGAGATAGTTCATTGATAAACTTATGGTGAGATGAGCGAATGTGATGTGTGAACCAGTGTAGAAGAGTGGAGAGATAGAGGAGTGTGTAGAGTGGCATACACTGATGGGTGTGTATGTGCTCCACACCGAGAAAAGAGATAAGATAAAAAGGGTTGAAAACCCTAACTTTCATGTTTTGGTGGTTGAGAGAAGTAAAGAAGAGAGAGGAGTAAGAGAGGAGTTATTGTGGGTGATTGGAAGAAGGATTCAAGCATTAAAGAGGCGGATTTGGCCTTGAGGAATCCGTTAGAAACCAAAGCTGGAACCCTAGCCTTCCAACCCTAGATTTGAAATCAACTTGAGATCTATTCAAGGTAAAATTTTTGTAAATAAGATGCATAGATTATAGGGGTTAAGTTGCAGTAAAATGTGGGTTAAATCATAGGATAATGGCTTAGAAAAATAGAAGAAAAAGTATGGAAAAAGATTGGGAAGAACAGCTCGAAAGGGGCTGAATCTGACAATTTCGATTAATCGAAATTGGGTTTCGATTAATCGAAATTGACCAGGAAGTTGAAGAGTCAGAGGACCCCGATTTCGATTAATCGACTTTGGATTTCGATTAATCGATTTGGGAATCGATTAATCGACTGAGAACCTCCAGTGGACCCCAGGGGTTGGAGGAAATAACTTAAGGAAAAATCGACTAATCGAAATGGGATTTCGATTAATCGATTTTGGTTTCGATTAATCGATTTGGAATCGATTAATCAGCTTGTGAAACTCGATTATTCGAACTGTGGGTCTACTTTGCGAAAAGAAGGATTTCGATTAATCGAAATTGGATTCGATTAATCGAATGAAAATTCGACTGTTCGAACAGAAATTTTGCATTGCGAAAAGAGAAATTTCGATTAATCGAAATTGGATTCGATTAATCGAATGAAAACTCGACTGTTCGAACTGAGAATGGACTTTGCGAAAAGGAGGATTTCGATTAATCGAAATTGCTTCGATTAATCGATATTGACCTTCGATTAATCGATTTTGGAAATCGATTAATCAAATCAGATTCGATTAATCGACTTTGGAATTCGATTAATCGACTGTAGTAAACTATGTTGACTTTTGGTTTAACTTTAAGATTCTTGGGGGATCTTATGCCTTCCTTATTGCATCCTTTGCGATGTGTTTTACCTGTTATGTGGTACCATAGGTGGTACGTGTGGACTGGTGCACAAGGAGTCACGTGGGACCTTGATGCATTGATCAAGTGAAGACTTGAGGTAGGGAACACCTTGAACATGTACCTTATTTTACAAGAGCATGTATGTAGTGATATAAATTTCCATTCAAATATTTTTACTGCTTAAAGAATTGTGAAAAGTGTGTGTGTGTGATATTCATAAGAGTAAACTAATGAGCCATCCCCAGGGGATGAAGAAGTAAAGAGAAAAGAGCATCAGGTGTGATGCAAGTAAATGGATACATCCCAGGGATGTATCCAAGGATTGAATCATGTTTGATAGGGCCTAACTGATATAAGATAGCACACTTACACGGTGAATAACTATATGTAAGGCACCGATATTTTTGTTATTTGAGGTTTGATAGGGTACCCCACCGACGTGGCGGGATATCCACGACTGACACGGCAGGATATCCGTGACCGATACGGCGGCGAAACCGTAGGCCAGTGCGGAGGCTTATCCGTACATAGTAAGCACACCCCAGGGGTGTTGATTGAGACAAGTGAAACCCCGCCACCAATCCCCAGGGGAAAGGGGCTTGGGTACTATATGGTATTCCCAGGGAATACATTAAAACTGTCTATATAGATGACGATGAAGGGTATCTCATCGGGGCTCGATGCTATATTGCTCGGGGATTACTTAAGTTGAAAGTTTAAGTTTTGCTTTAGGCCTTTTCAGCATTATTCATGAGTAAATGAAAACATAAGTAATCAACAGTAAAACGAAATGCTTTTTAAATTGTTTCATTAACAATGTAGATACATCATGCATGGCATATCATAGAATATATGTGAGTTATAATTTATATGTTCAACAGTGTTTGTTCCCTATTGAGCTAGGATGTAGCTCACCCTATAGACTATACGTCAGTCCACTACTAGCATGCGGCTTCGGAGACGCCGATCCCAGTCGGACCTGTGCGGCGAGGAGTTAGAGCCACCTCCAGAGGACTTCTTCTAGAGGACTCTGCTGTGCGACTTTGAGGAGTTTTAGTTGGAGATTGTACGGCTTGGTATGTCAAGCCTGATTTTTGATTAAACCTTGTGTATATGGATATCAGAGTATTCTTTTGGGCGAACCATCCATGATGATGGTTATCATCGATGGTTGGATCGGTTCTCCTTCATGCAGAGGCATGAGGGTAGAACTGTCTTTGAGAATATTTCTATGTAGATTTAAATTCTGCAAGTTGTTCTTTTTTTTTTTATGCTTGATATACCAGTGTTCCGTGCATTGTTGAGGGGCACGGTCAAGATGATCGTGCTGATGGCACGGGTTTCGGGGTGCCGAATTCCGGGCTGTCACAGTTGGTATCAGAGCTATTTTCTTTTAGCAATTCTGATAAGGGTTCTTTCACGTAACATAGGGACTTCGCTAACTTGAAACTTTAGTTTCAAATGCAAACGCAATGTCGGCTAGAGGAGGGGCCACCAAGGGAGGCCATCAAAGGAGTTTATGCGTGGTGGAGATGATTTCATCTCTCCTACCAATAGAGTGCCTTTAGAGGTAACGAGGCCCGAGGCGTGTAGCAAAGATGAGGAAGAGGATCGAGATCATCAGGATCAAGATCTGAGAGAGCAAGAAAGATTGAGAGAAAGACAAGAAGATAGAGAAGAGCGACAAAGGATGATGCACACTATGGAGACTATGGCAGCTGCCATGGCACAACAAGCAGCATCCTTTGCAGCTCATGCGTCAAGAGAACGTGACCACCTACACCACACAGGACTGCGTTGCACTGTGCCCTCATCTTTTTACGAGTTTAGAAGGATGAGACCTCCTACATTTTCTGGGCAGGCAGACACGATGGCCGCTGAGAATTGGCTGATGGAAATGGAGAAAGTCTTTAGCGTGCTAACTTGCACGGAAGATGAGAGTGTAAGATGGGCAGCTTACATGTTGGATGGGGAGGCTGGGCCTTGGTGGAAGTCCGTGATACGGACTCGGGCTCAGGAGACTCCAGAGTTGCCTTGGACTTGGGAGGAGTTTGTTGAGGAGTTCAACAAACAATATTTTCCAGAAGTGGTGAGGAACCAGCTTGAGATACAATTTTTGCAGTTAGTACAAGGGAGAATGACAGTGAGAGAATACGGGGTAGAGTTTCTACGACTTGCGTTTTGCTCCGGACTTAACGCTTCAAGTGATGAAGTCCAAGAGGTTTCAAAGGTTTGAAGCTCGAAGTTAGGGAGGCGTAGTCTCCATTTCAAGAGGACCTATGAAGAGGTCATGAGCAAAGCATTGGTTGTAGAAGAGGAGAACAATACTTGAGATATAGGCAGAGAGAGCGTGAGAGGAGGAAATGAACAAGGAAGAAGCGGGGCACTATGAACCGGTGAACAAAAGCCGAGGTTCATGGGCCAAAATTAGAGACCACAGTTCAAGGGGTTTCAAGACCCAAGAACAACAACAACAACACCAAGAGGTTTCCATTACTTGCGTCGGGAGACCTATTCGCTATGAGAGCCCGCCATGTCTCATGGCGCCACTATCACATTGTGGTTCTCGTCTTTGTTTCTTCCGCACCTCGGAGACTTAGCAAAGTGTGGCAAGCCTCATAGAACGTGGGATCGTAGATTGGGAACTAGGGCTGTTTCCGATGAGGTGGGCCACTTGATCAAGGATTGCCCCGAGACAGATAAAAGAAAGACGGTTTCAGTTGCAGCACCACGACCAATTCAAGCAAGGAAACCGGTCGTTAGAGAAACTATCACGATCCTTTGCCATCAAGGTGAGATTCCTTTAAAATTAAAGAAAATTTTCTTTTCGTTAAAACTTTAGATAGAGAAGAAGCATGCATTAGGAAATTATATAGATTCTTTCTCAATACCAAAAAGCAGTATGTAAATTGAGGTGTAAATTAATGTGTAAATTATTGTATGTGTATGTATACTATAGGTACTCTAAATATATATGAAAAGGATGCTTGGTGGATATGACGCCGAGTGTTGATAGACCCGGGTCTACCCACTCATTCGTCCTCACGCTTCGCTAAGAAGATGAAGATTGTTCCAGAGGCGTTGGATTTCGTCCTATCGTATTCTGTTCATTTGGAGAGTTAGTAGACACGGAGTTAGCTTGCAAATCCATCATCGTAGCGTTCAAGACTTAGAAGTGCATGAATTGGAAGCAAAGTTGATACTGTTAGACATGCAAGGGTTTGATGTGATCCTTGGCATGGACTGGTTGGCGCAGCATTGTGCGACCGTTGATTGCAAGAACAAGGTAGTCATTTTCAGACCCAACACAAGAAGATCATTTCGGTTTCAAGGAGTGAGATCGTCATCTGTACCACTGATCTCAGCAGTAAAGGCCGAGAAGATGATCAGAAAAGGTTGCAGTGGATGCTTAGCTTTCTTAAAGGAGGACAAGGAAGAAAAGAACGTCATCTCTGAGATCGCAGTTGTGCGAGACTTCGCTGACGTGTTTCCAGAAGAGTTGCCTAGATTACCTCCAGAGAGAGAAGTAGAATTCGCCATTGACTTAGCACCAGGAACGGAGCCTATTTCGAAAGCACCTTATAGAATGGCTCCCGCTGAGTTAAAGGAGTTGAAGGAACAACTACAAGAACTAATGGACAAGGGGTTTGTTAGACCGAGCGTGTCTCCATGGGGAGCACCGGTCTTGTTTGTCAAGAAGAAAGATGGGTCAATGCGGCTATGCATTGACTATCGGCAATTGAACAAACTCACTGTGAAGAACCGCTACCCTTTGCCTAGAATAGACGATCTATTCGATCAACTGCAAGGAGCAAGGTATTTTTCTAAGATCGATCTGAGATCTGGGTATCATCAGTTGCGAGTCAAAGCTGAGGACATTCAGAAGACAGCTTTCCGGACACGGTATGGACACTATGAATTCCTTGTGATGCCGTTTGGATTAACGAATGCTCCAGCGTCATTTATGGATCTGATGAACCGAGTGTTTAAACCACACTTGGACTCCTGCGTGGTAGTGTTCGTTGATGATATACTAATATACTCCAAATCCAAGACGGAACACGAAGAACACTTGAGGATTGCTCTACAGACGCTACGTGAACACCAATTGTACGCCAAACTCAGTAAGTGTGAGTTTTGGTTGGAAGAAGTTAGCTTTTTGGGACATGTCGTCTCAAAGCATGGTGTCACTGTAGATCCAAAGAAAGATAGAAGCGAGTTAAATGGGAGCAACCAAAACAAAGGACCGACGTCCAAGTTTTCGGGCTTAGCGAGGCTATTATCGACGTTCGTTGAGGGGTTTTCAAAGATATCGGGACCTCTCACAAAGTTGACACGTAAAGATTCAAGGTTTGAGTGGAGTGAGGCATGCGAGAAGAGTTTTCAAGAACTCAAACGAGACTCACTTGACCCCGATGTTAGCAATTCCTTGACGATGGAGGATATGCGTGTCAATGACGCGTCATACAATGGCCTTGGTTGTGTGCTCAACCAACACAAGAAGGTGATAGCTTACGGATCAAGGCAATTTGAAAGAACACGAGAAAAATTACCCGACTCATGACTTAGAACTAGCAGTAGTCATTTTTGCGCTGAAGATTTGGAGACATTACTTGTACGGTGAGACATTTGAAATTTTCACCGATCATAAGAGCCTCCGATACTTGTTTACACAGAAAGAGCTCAACATGAGACAGCGCAGATGGATGGAATTCCTCAAGGACTACGATTGCTCTATACAATACCATCCAGGCAAGGCGAATGTAGTAGCCGATGCATTGAGTCGAAAAGGTTCAGCTCAGTTAGCTTCTTTGATTTTGGGTATGCACCGATGGAAATTGTTGGAAGACCTGGCAATCTATGATGCGAACATTGAGTCAAAGGACACTAGATCCTTTTTGGCTAACATATCAGTAAAGCCAGTGATATTTGAGCATATCCACGATCTACAGATGAAAGATCCGACATTAACAAAGATTCATCAAGACGTGAATGAAGGCATCAGGTCGGACTTCTCAGAAAAAGAAGATGGTTCTTTGTTGTTTAAAGGCCGTCTCTGCATTCCGGACAATGCCGATCTAAGACGAACAATTCTTGATGAAGCTCATAAGTCAAATTATGCTATCCACCCTGGTAGCACCAAAATGTACCAAGATTTGAAAAAGAACTACTGGTGGAAAGGACTGAAACAAGACGTGGCTGAGTATGTGTCACGATGTTTGACTTGTCAGCAAGTGAAGGTTGATCATAGACATCCTGCGGGACTATTGCAACCTTTACCAATACCAGAATGGAAGTGGGAATCGATCTCGATGGATTTCATTGTTGGATTACCCCGTACTGCCAAGAGACACAATGCCATTTGGGTCGTCGTAGACCGATTGACCAAATCAGCGCACTTTTTGCCGTACAATACTACATATACAGCAGGAAGACTGGCAGACTTATACATGAAGGAGATTATAAGATTACATGGTATTCCAAGCAGTATAGTTTCAGATCGTGACCCACTATATACGTCCAAGTTTTGGAAGAAATTTCAAGAAGGAATGGGAACACGACTAGACTTTAGTTCAGCTTTCCATCCTCAAACTGACGGGCAGACAGAGCGAGTGAACCAAGTAATAGAAGACATGCTCAGGGCATGCATGCTTGATATGCAAGGATACTGGGATGAGTATCTACCGATGCTCGAGTTCGCATATAATAACAGTTTTCAAACGAGCATTGGCATGGCACCGTATGAAGCTCTGTATGGACGACGATGCAAGTCACCTCTCAATTGGGAGGAAACAGGTGAGAAATTTGTATTAGGACCGAAACTACTTGAAGATACTGCTACCGTCGTTCGAATTATCAGAGAAAGGTTGAAGACAGCACAGAGTCGACAGAAAAGTTACGCCGACATGAAGCGGACTAGTGTTGACTATAAAGTGGGCGAGCACGTATTTGTGAAGGTGTCACCTATGAAAGGTGTAATGAGATTTGGCAAGAGAGGGAAGTTAAGTCCACGTTATGTTGGACCATTTGAAATTTTGGGACGAGTAGGTGAAGTTGCATATCGTATTGGTTTACCACCGCTATTTGATCGAGTGCATAATGTTTTCCACATATCGATGCTCAGGAAGTACGTAAATGATCCGTCTCATGTATTAGGAAAGCAACCTATAGAGATGTGTGAGGACATGAGCATGATAGAGGAACCAGTGGAGATTTTAGATCGAAAAGAACAAGTACTGCGCACTAAAGTGATTCCCTTAGTGCTTGTCCGGTGGAATAATCATCCAAGAGAAGAGGCTACTTGGGAACGAGGGATGTGAGAGAACAATATCCAGCCTTGTTTCCAACTACGTGAAAATTCAATGTAAATCACAAACATGTTTGTGAAATCTCCACTATGCTTGAAATTCAATGGAAATTTTGAATCCAAGCTGTCATGAATTGTCAAAAATAGTAAAAGAAAGAAAGAGATAGAAAATCTGGAGAAATTGGGCAAAACCGATTAATCGAATTTCAAATCGATTAATCGATTTGGAATTTCGATTAATCGATTTTGTTCGATTAGTCGACTGGCAACTGCCAGTGACTGGAAATTTGAAATTGAGTTAAGATAGACAAAGGAGGAATTTTCGATCAATCGATTTATGATTTCGATTAATCGATTTAGGATCGATTAATCGATTTTGAGATTTCGATTAATCGAATATTCTAGAAATGTTGGCAGAAATTGGAGGAAATTTGGAAAAAATTTTGATTAATCGAAATGATTTCGATTAATCGATTTGAGATTTCGATTAATCGAACTGACAGATTCGATTAATCGAATTTTTTATGGAACTTGGGAGAAATGGGAAGTCAAGGGAACGATTTCGATTAATCGAATGAGATTCGATTAATCGATTTTGGATTTCGATTAATCGAAGTGGATTTCGATTAATCGAATTAATTAAGGGATTCTGAAAAATTTGAGAAGTTTCAGCACGATTTCGATTAATCGAAATGGATTTCGATTAATCGACTGGCTCGCGCCAGTGAGCTCAAAGTTTGAAATTTTAAAGCGGATGCGATTTCGATTAATCGAAACGGTTTCGATTAATCGAATTTGGCTTTCGATTAATCGATTTGGGAAATCGATTAATCGATTTTACGCGGTTTGACCTAGTTTTGAATCTCGATTAATCGATTCTGAATTTCGATTAATCGAGCCGAGGCCTATATATATAAGTTTGGGGATTTCATTCCCCATTCGAAATCATTTGAGCTTCCGGACTTTGGGCGTATCACATTCCTTCTTCTTCTCCAACTATCCGACCGGTCTAGGGTTCGATTTTTCCGTCGATTCGCGCCCACAATCCACCGTATTCGCCTTTGAAAACCACGGTAAACCCTAGAATCAAACTTTTCCTTTCATTTGAAGTAGATAAACCCTAGATTGAACTATTTTTTTTGAAATGCCGCCCAAGACTCGCTTGTCTTCGAAGAAGGCAACTTCTAAACTTCCGGTACGGCGTAAGAACGCCGCACCACCACCACCTACCCCATCGCCGGTGAGGACTCCATCACCGTCGGAATCGGAGACCACCTCCGGTTCGACGAGCGCATCTGTGAGTCTTCCAGCGAATCCACCCCCATGCCACCACCACCCACCAACGAGGAGCAACCAAACGAGTGGTGGGCTGCCAAGACCTTTGAGGTCGAATATACCATCGACCCTACCCTTTACACCGATCCCGACGCACGATGGCGCTCAAAACTATTTACATAATGCCGGGCTCGGCAATCTTCTCAAACCAATCCAGGGTTCCTACTACTCTAGATTGGTGAGATTATTCTACCAAGGGCTAACCAATGGCCCTACCGACGACTGCATCATCACCAAGATCGAGGGTCGTCTCTACACGATCACTCGGCGTCACATTCATGAGGTGCTCGAGTGCTACCTCGAGTTCACCCCGGAGACCACCCTATTCCCACCCTTTGTGGAAGACCCCCGATTTGAGGAAGTCATGACCCTCATGACAAATGGCAAGAAGGGTGCACTTCCATCAAGAGGGTTGATCTTCCACCCTACATGTGGATGCTCGACTCCATAATAAAATGCAACCTTTACCCGATGCGCCACACACGGAGTAGCGTGGACAAAGTGCAACATGCACTTTCTGTGCCTTCATGGCGATGGTTTGATGCTACCAAGGTCATCCTAGAAGGGATGAGGTACATCAAGGGCAAATTGATGAAGGGCAACATGAGGCCCAAGGAAAGATGCCCTATGCTCGGCTCATCTCGAGCATGTTGGAGTGCTACTCCAGCAGGACATCTACACCATCTCACCTCACGAGGTGAGGGCTACGGATCGCGTGAAGCGTTCACAAAGTCTTCATGGACCCGTGCTACAACTCTAAAGCGGACCCTACCAGCTCAGGTCCCGCTCCCGCCCCAACAGCCCCGGCGGCCAGTAGCACCGCCACCACCCCACCACCTCGGGGGACCCACTTGAGGTGGGCCACACCCCACGCAGCAGAGCCATCCGTGGAGAGGTTCCCTCCCACACCACTGACCTCAGACACCACCTCCACACTCCGCGCCCGACACCCACCTCATCCTACACGTGGCGCCTCCATCAGTCCTACCATAGAGGGCGTGTGTGGCGAATGGGCGAATAGCGAGAGGATGAGACAGGAATTGATTTCCTCATGTTTCACACCCTCCAGTTCATCTACCCCACACCTACATGGATATGTCTTGGCCAAGAAGAATGGACCACGGCACCACAACCTTTCATGGGCCGGTCTTTAGGGGCCAATTACATGATCTTGGGTGCTTCTACTTCCACCGCACCCCCACCACCATCGACGACGACGCAGCCACCATCTACTTCCACTACCATTCCACCTCTGCGGTGACTTGATTCCACGATGACGAGACTTCTCATCCATACCACCAGCCATCCGACCACCGTGGCGATCCGCCACTCGGCCACAGCAGCTTGACGGATCCACCACGGCGGCTCTTCGTAGTTTTGTTTTGTTTTTGTGCATTGTACATCTTTTTGTATAGGGGTGAACCATTTTTGTTTTTTCTGTTGTGGTCCCCATTTCAGTAACTCTTGTAACTTTTCATTTTTTCATATATACAATTTTTGTTACAGTTATATATGGTTCATTGATTGCCTATGCCCATGTACTCGCGTGTGTGCTAAGTGATAGACCACCTCACCTCCGAAAAGTGTCTTGAGGGGAGATGAGACCACCACACCTTTGGGTGATTTTCGAGGACGAAAATTCCCAAGGTGGGGAGGATGTAATAACCCGAAAAAGCACGTCAAACGAGGACCTCGGGATCCGTGCCCGATTGGTCTTAGGTTTGACCATGAGATAGTTCATTGATAAACTTATGGTGAGATGAGCGAATGTGATGTGTGAACCAGTGTAGAAGAGTGGAGAGATAGAGGAGTGTGTAGAGTGGCATACACTGATGGGTGTGTATGTGCTCCACACCGAGAAAAGAGATAAGATAAAAAGGGTTGAAAACCCTAACTTTCATGTTTTGGTGGTTGAGAGAAGTAAAGAAGAGAGAGAAAGAGAGAGGAGTAAGAGAGGAGTTATTGTGGGTGATTGGAAGAAGGATTCAAGCATTAAAGAGGCCGGATTTGACGCAAGGAATCCGTTAGAAACCAAAGTTGGAACCCTAGCCCTCCAACCCTAGATTTGAAATCAACTTGAGATCCATTCAAGGTAAAATTTTTGTAAATAAGATGCATAGATTATAGGGGTTAAGTTGCAGTGAAATGTGGGTTAAATCATAGGATAATAGCTTAGAAAAATAGAAGAAAAAGTATGGAAAAAGATTGGAAAGAACAGCCAGAAAAGGGCTGAATCTGAGAATTTCGATAAATCGAAATTGGGTTTGATGTCGAAATTGACCAGAAGTTGAAGAGTCGAGGACGATTTGATTAATCGAATTGGATTTCGATTAATCGACTTTGATTTCGATTAATCGATTTGGGAATCGATTAATCGATCGAGAACCTCCGATGGACCCGAGGGTTGGAGGAAATAACAGGAAAAATCGACTAATCGAATGGGATTTGATTAATCGATTTAGTTTCGATTAATCGATTTGGAATCGATTAATCGACTTGTGAAACTCGATTATTGACTGTGGGTCTACTTTGCGAAAAGAAGGATTTGATTAATCGAAATTGGATTCGATTAATCGAATGAAAATTTATTGAGCGAAATTTTGCATTGCGAAAGAGAAATTTGATTAATCGAAATTGGATTCGATTAATCGAATGAAAACTTCACTATTCCGAGAATGGACTTTGCGAAAAGGAGGATTTCGATTAATCGAAATTGCTTGATTAATCGATATTGACCTTGATTAATCGATTTTGGAAATCGATTAATCGAATCAGATTCGATTAATCGACTTTGGAATTCGATTAATCGACTGTAGTAAACTATGTTGACTTTTGGTTTGACTTTAAGATTCTTGGGGGATCTTATGCCTTCCTTATTGCATCCTTTGCGATGTGTTTTACCTGTTATGTGGTACCATAGGTGGTACGTGTGGGTAGTGCACAAGGAGTCACGTGGGACCTTGATGCATTGATCAAGTGAAGACTTGAGGTAGGGAACACCTTGAACATGTACCTTATTTTACAAGAGCATGTATGTAGTGATATAAATTTCCATTCAAATATTTTTACTGCTTAAAGAATTGTGAAAAGTGTGTGTGTGTGATATTCATAAGAGTAAACTAATGAGCCATCCCCAGGGGATGAAGAAGTAAAGAGAAAAGAGCATCAGGTGTGATGCAAGTAAATGGATACATCCCAGGGATGTATCCAAAGATTGAATCATGTTTGATAGGGCCTAACTGATATAAGATAGCACACTTACACGGTGAATAACTATATGTAAGGCACCAATATTTTTATTATTTGAGGTTTGATAGGTTACCCCACCGACGTGGCGGGATATCCACGACTGACACGGCAGGATATCCGTGACCGATACGGCGGCGAAACCGTAGGCCAGTGCGGAGGCTTATCCGTACATAGTAAGCACACCCCAAGGGTGTTGATTGAGACAAGTGAAACCCCGCCACCAATCCCCAGGGGAAAGGGGCTTGGGTACTATATGGTATTCCCAGGGAATACATTAAAACTGTCTATATAGATGACGATGAAGGGTATCTCATCGGGGCTCGATGCTATATTGCTCGGGGATTACTTAAGTTGAAAGTTTAAGTTTTGCTTTAGGCCTTTTCAGCATTATTCATGAGTAAATGAAAACATAAGTAATCAACAGTAAAACGAAATGCTTTTTAAATTGTTTCATTAACAATCGCATAGATACATCATGCATGGCATATCATAGAATATATGTGAGTTATAATTTATATGTTCAACAGTGTTTGTTCCCTATTGAGCTAGGATGTAGCTCACCCTATAGACTATACGTCGCAGGTCCACTACTAGCAGCTGCCGCGGCTTCAGGAGACGCTGATCCCGGCGAGTCGGACCTTGCGGCCGGCGAGGAGTTAGAGCCACCTCCAGAGGACTTCTTCTAGAGGACTCTGCTGTGCGACTTTGAGGAGTTTTAGTTGGAGATTGTACGGCTTGGTATGTCAAGCCTGATTTTTGATTAAACCTTGTGTATATGGATATCAGAGTATTCTTTTGGGCGAACCATCCATGATGATGGTTATCATCGATGGTTCGGATCGGTTCTCCCTTCATGCAGAGGCATGAGGGTAGAACTGTCTTTTGAGAAGTATTTCTATGTAGATTTAAATTCCGCAAGTTGTTCTTATTTATTTTATGCTTGATATACCAGTGTTCCGTGCATAGTTGAGGGGCACGGTCAAGATAATCGTGCTGATGGCACGGGTTTCGGGGTGCCGAAATCCGGGCTGTCACACGACATCAGTTCCTCAGAAAGTCTGAGTAGTGAGACATGTTGAGTGGTTGGAGTTACCATTCGATTAGATGGTTTGTCTTGGGGTCCTCGATCACCCTCGATCTGATTGATCAAGGATGAGAGAGAAATTATGTTTACATTTGTGAGTTGGATGGTGTACGATTTATCGAATAAGGTGTGAAGTTGTTTGATTTCTTCTTTTGATAAATATTTTATAGTCAGAGTTTTTGACAGAACTATGAATATGCTCTTTCTTAACCTATTGAAAGTACATAATGAAAATTGTAGCACTAGTATAAGATCGTTCCTACGAGAAAGTCTATAATCTTAAAAACTCTTATTTGCCTTTAAAGAATAAAGAATGAGTTTTAATTAAACTAAAGAGCAGGAAAATAAATCTAAATCTTCCAACTTCTAGATCCTAGTTGTCAATAAGTGTCCTTCAGCCCTCAGATATCATTAAAAATTAAAATACCGTTACACTATATCTAAGTCTCTCAGAATTTAGGCGTCAATCAAATATGAAATTCTTTTAATACAGATCTATATTAATCTGTAACTTTCCAGAATTTGGGCGTCAATAAAAACTAGAAAACTCTAGATGGAAAATAAAATACTATTACACTAATCTTTCAAATTCTCAATCTTAGTCGTCAATTAAAATCAAGAACTATCAGATGTTTACAAAGCAAGAAAATGCAATAAAAATAAATCTAAATTAGAAAGCAATAAAATTGATCTTTCATCTCCCAATCGCAGGCATCAATTACTCTTGAGAAACTACGGATACTCTACGATAAAAAAATAATAAAATCTATCCTAAGGGTGATCTTCCAGTTCTCGACCTCAGTCGTCAATTGATTTCGAGAACCTTGGATAGCTTATTCTGAGTGCCGAGCCCTCTTATTTGTAGCTCATAAGGGGTCGGTTACAAGGTATAAAATTCTAAATAAAATAAACTTCTAAAGTATAATTTTCCTAATAAAATAAAAACTTCTAATCATAATCTTCCTTGCTTTGGATAGTAGATGCGTGCGAAACTCTTTTCTCAATTTAAGTAGCAGAGATCTTATGGATTCTTCTTCACCAATCTTCTCAGATTCGTAAGATAGCAGACTTCTATTTCAAGATTTTTTTTTATTCATTACCTGGCGGTGCAACTCTTTATGTGATCTTCAGCAGTAGTGCGGCTGTGCATGAGCTTTATCTTGCAAAATCGTGAATACGATATCACATCTCTGTAGTACGATTTCTTGCTTTTTCATCGATCGTATCTTTGATACGTTCTCTCTAGTCTTGAGCTTCTTCCGTGGAATCGTAATTATGATTCTCTTCTTTTCTTCTTCTAATCTCGCTTTATCGAGATTATAATTTGGCTTTCAGACTGGTGGTTCCACTACGATTTGGATCGTAGTTTCGTGCGATCGTCTTTTTACTACCTTTTGAGTTTATTTAGCAAAGATTAGCACTTTGGCTCTTGTTTACTCACTATTCTAAGTATCTGCACATCATTATATCATTAGTAGCAAACTAAGGTCTAGCATCACTAAGTTAAGGGTGATAAAATGGTAAAGTATGTGATTGATCACACTTCTAAACTTATGTTTTGCTAGTCCTTAGCAAACAAGGAAAGTTAAATTATCTAAAAATTTAAATGCCACTTTCGTAGGGAGCACGATTATATTTAGCATATGCAACAAGCCTTTAAACCTCTAGGTGATCCCTAGTGGAGGAGTTGTGTCTTCTGAAGGTTTTCAGTGAAGTTGCCTATAAACTTCAAAATATTTTTGGATTTAAAAAAAAAAATTCAAAATTTGCAAAAACAAAACAACTATCTTAAAAATAAACTAACTACTTTATTTACAAAACTAACTAATTCACAATTAATCATTACATAGTTGTTGAGATTTTTAAAAATAAGATTCCATCAATCATGACTTCCCATCCTAGCAGTTATCCTTGAACAGAAACTCAATAATTTCAATCTATATACATCGTGGAGTGTGGGTGTACCAATGAAAGAATCTATTCATTATAAAATTTTCTAAACTGTAGATTTAAAAAATATTTTTATCCAACTCACACTGTTGACATACTCTCATAAAGAATATCAAAATTATTGGGTTCTCTCACAAAGATAAATCAGGAATAATTTCAAAGATATACGACAAAGGATAAATCTCATGGAAAAGATAATCAATTCTATATCTTATGTCTCATGATACTCTATAGTATTTATCATACACGTTTCTACTAGGCTCATGCTTTTATAAATCGTGAATCAAAAAGGGCTTTATTTGACTTGTAATGGGGCTTGGGGTTATAAGGTTCCAAAGAAAGGTAAAATGATTAAAAAATTCTGGGAATTCAACTTATCTCTCACCTATTCTTCTTCTTTTTCTTTTTCTGCTTTAGCAAGTATCCAAAAAGATGGATAACTTCTTCCCAGGTACAATTTTTTTGGAGTAAATCCCTTTTTCTTCATTCTCTTTCAGCTTTTCAGATATTCTCTTGAAAATATATTTGTCTCAATTTTGGAAGCTTTTTGCTTTTCTTTTTCATTGCTCTTTTTTTTTACTCTCATATTTTCAGAATTTTTATTTCTTCATCAGCTGTACCCTTTTTTTAGCATTCCCTTATCTATTTTTGCATACTCCTTTCACTCTCCTATTTCCCCCTTTATTCTAAATTCTCATAATTATAAGAGTAAAAAGACCGAAAAACTTTGATTAGTACATATGATTAAGGGTTTATAGGATTTTGGTACAAAGAAATTTAGTTAAGGCTCTAATGTGGGTTTAAGGGATAAATTATGTTGGGATTTTGGCATTTTGGCTTAAACGAATAAAAAGAACGTCTTTAATTATTTTTAGATTTACTAGCAAGAATGTCATATTGTTTCAATGCATAAAACAAATAGTTCTAGAAAAAAAGTGCACAAAATCGTAGAATATTTGATTCAAATATAACAACAATACGAGATTTCATTAAAGCACAGTCAAGAAGTTTAAGAAATTTTGAATTCGGATAAAACAGCAGTCTCTCTCTTAAAGAAAGGAAATAAGTTCAAATGCGCACTGGGTAAATTATTTTGAAAGTATAAACTAAATATTACAGTTTCAAGCAAAGTATAGTTTCAAGCTTTCTTTTATGATACAGTATACAAGTGGGCTAACATAAATTTTAACTGCTTCTATTAATGATGTTTGAACATCTACTAGGATGATGGTAAGACATATGGAATCGTATTTTATCTAATCCTAACTCGCATATAATGGTTAACTAAAAAGAAAACAACCTAAAAAATCTTGTAAATAGAACATAAAGAAATTTTATATCTATATTTTTTTTTTCAAAAAGAAAAAGTAATATACACAAAGTGTGTACCCCCAAACTTAAATAGGACAATGTTCTGATTGTGCACAAAAATAGGGGATACTAAAAAAATTTATATTTTATTGTGGTGCCAACATGAGTACCGAACACAAAATCTGCAAAGAATATAAAAAATCTCCCCCAAACCTGAGAGAAACCACGTTCGGCGTTATCTTCTTCTTCTTCGTCGTTCCTTCACCTCATGGGTTTTTATCTCGACATGATGCAATTTTCCTCCTGTAATAATACATAAAATCAATCAATAATCTAAAATATATACCGAATAAAAAATTTCTAAAGGAACCAACCGATTTAAATTGAGAGTCATTACCTTGCTTGTTTTTTTATGATCAAACCCTAATCTTAAAAACAGAAAATGAATCGTCGGTAGGATTCGAAGGAGAAAGGGGCAAGCACATGGTAGGTAAAATAAAGAAAAACGGTTGGGTTGGGCACATGAGATTTTAAAAAGTGGAGGGAGAAGAGGAAGAAGTAAATGGAGAGTTTGAAAATGGGGCTGACGTATTCTGTCACAAATATATAGGCCCTAATTTCAGTGATGACCTGCTGAAGTGGTCACCACGTTCGCGCGTAACCTAGAATTGTAGGTTACGATTCTAACTTTTCAGCTTTCAAATGGTTGAACTCTCATACAAGTCAAATCGTAATCACTATGATTTGCCTGTCTAACTTAATATACAAGAAAGATTACGAGTGCTCGCAAATCCATACGATCACTTATAATATATGTTGTACATTAGAACATACGTTACGATGGGCCATGTTTTACCATGACTTAAATCGTAAGATACTTCTTAAACAAAATTTCCTACTAATTTACAAAATTTATAAAATTTTGCTACGGATGATTCAATAGCTCGACGGGTCTTAGAAGAACTAAATTTAGATTAGTGGAAGCGGATGTCTCTCCCACGAACACTTGTCCTCTCGGGTTGCTATTTGGTTGCGCTGGCAGTTGGCCACTTTCTCTCTTTGTCATCTGCGAAGCTAATTGACCAATTTGGCCCTCCAACTTCGTGATAGACTGGGTATGTGAATATAGTACTTGATAGAACTGAGCAAGCTGTGATAAATCTCTAGAATGCTGATGCGGCTATTGTTGCAGGTCTCGAAGGATTTGGAGAATCGTAGGATCGGGTACATTGCTCTGTGGTCCAAACTATGGCTGCACAGTTGGCACTTATGGTCTTTTGTGGAAAATTTGGATAGGGCGGTATCGTGGCTGCACAACAAATGGTGCTAGTTGTGCCTCAATTGTGGAACCGTAATTGAATCCTGGATGGTTCTTCTACGACGGGTTATATGCATTCTTGTAATCTCCCTTTTGAAACACCATAACTTGTTCTTTTTCCAGTGCATCCAGGTATAATGGCGTAGCTAGGCACTCGGCTATGGTATGGGTTAAGCTATGGCAAATTGCACAGGCTGCTGTAGGTCTTTTCGTGATGCTCGATTTAGAAGTACAACATAATTCTCTAGGCAATTGCCTGGCAAATTTGATTGGTCTTACCAATCAGAAAATACTGGCCCAAGAATTTAGACTGCAGTTCGTCCCAAGTGGTAATACTTCTAGCGGGAAATGAGATCAACCACACTTTAGCTCTATCCTTGAGAGAAAAAGGGAATAACTATGACAACCCAGATTTTTGCACTCGGAAACCTGTGCCGTCAGATCGTCGATAGGGCAATCTCGGAACACACTGAATACTTGGTACATCTGCACACAAAGCAGAAACAAAGCATATATTCTAACCAAGCAGATAAAGTCGTCATAAGCAATTAAAGCTCCAATTCTATATAATGACAATGTCCAAAATATGACAAAAGAAAGTTCTAATCCCATGCAAAACACATGGATAAAAGAACTGAACCGAACCACCAGTAACAACTAACCGTCACCCAAACATGATTCGCAAAACAATACTGTACAACATAATTACAGAAGTTCTAATAAAAATTGGCTGGACGTACCAAGCTTTACAAATAAATCTCAAAATACGCGCAACTTTGCCCACTAGAAAAGCTTGCTCGGAGGGGGCTCAGTCTCCTCCTTTGATATGTACTTAGGGTCCTCAGGATCTATGTCCTCAGTACCTGCATCAACTCCTGTACCTGTGACGTATAGCCGAGGGATGAGCTAACAGTCTAAGCTTAATAGGGAAACATAACTAACATGCATATTTTCACATCACACATATATCTCATGACATAATTTAAAACACACTTTTCTTACTAAGAATCACAATTTAAAAATATTTAAATTGACATAAAATGAATATCTGATGCATATTTCAAAACATACTAATCATGGTTTCTAAAACTTGTTCTTACAATACAGAAACTTAAATCAATTACTTAAATACAATCTTGAGTATATATAGCATCGAGAGCCACACATACACCGATGAGAATCCCAACCATCGTCGTTCAATGAACAATTTACATAATGCCCAAGCCCCTTCGAACGAGGTGACTTGTGTTGAACGAAGTATTACTACAGAATGGTATTCAAAGAACGGATATCCCGTCGTACTGGAGCACAATTGTACGGATATCCCGTAGTACCCGTCACGGATATACCGCTGAGTCGGTAGAGTATTCATGCACGTGAACCTTAAATCAAAGTATAAAATTTAACTTATAGTTTATCATCGTAAATTATGATAATTTATACTAGGTTAGAAGTTTTAAGTTTCAAAACCCACACACACTTATTCACATCTTTCTAATGTCACACACACACACACACACACACACATAAATTTGATGTCACACACACACACACACACACACACACACATAGTTTCCTCTGAGTGCACATACACACACTTTTTATATTTAAACCATGAATAAAATTCATGATAAATAAATGACAAGATTCATAAATCACACACATTTTTATCATATCACAAAATCAATGCTAGTTGAATCAAATGCACATGTTATAGAGTTTTCCCTACCTCAACGCAAAGCCAAACGAAGATGTCTTATTCCAAGCTAGCTCTCCTAGCACATACTCACCTCATACCTAGAACACACCCATTCATAATTCATACGTCAGAAATGACGTAAAATGGAAAGGTATAAGGTTTCCCCCAAGTTCCCTCAAATTCTTGAATTTGTCCAAATCGAGCGATCGATCGGTTTCATCAGAAAACCAACTAATTCTGGTGCTACAATCCGATCGATCGATTCCCAAATCGATCGATCAAATTTCAAATCAATTGATCAAACTTCATTTCGATTGATCGGTTTCTTCAGAAAGCCTCTAACACGCACATTATTTTCATAAGTTGATCAATCAGTGTTTAAATTGATTGATCGGTTTTACAAATTGATCAATCGAATTTAATATCGATCGGTTTCTCCATAAACATTTATATTTTTACTCTGACAAAATCGATCGATCGGATACTTATTCGATCGATCGATTTTGTCAGATTTCTCTTACACACGGGTTTCAACTTCCCAAACTCATTTTTCTTAAATTTTAACTTCTTTTCTTTAAATTTTTTACCCACCTCTTAACCAAGGGCTAAAACAACTATAAATTACAACTTAACATAATTCTTCTTACCTTTAATTAATCGATTCCACGATCCATGAGCTGACACCCCAAGCTAGGGTTTCAAAGTTGGAAACTTTGGATTCTTGTTGATCCTCAATCCACACTTCACGCACAGCTTCAATCTTGCACAACGCACACACCCACACACACACACTATATTTATAGCTCCTTCCTTCTTTCTCTTCCCAATAAATTTTTCAGCAATCAAAACAAGAGAATGAATTCTCTCTTGCATTCAATTGCCTTTATACTTAAAGTTTAGGCTTAGGTTTTAAGCCGATACACAGTACCGGTGTACGATACTCCATCTAATGGCCCATATCATTACTAACATCAATCTTTCTCACTCAAGACTTAATCTAACTTTAACTCACTTTAATATTTTTATATTGTAAGGTGCTTGACCAATCGGGCATGCACACCGAGACAGACTGTTCAAAAGTTAAAATTTTTCAAGACATCACATTCTCCCCCTCTTAGGAATTTTCGTCCTAAAAAATGAACCTAAGGAACTCAGTCACAAAACGCAACCCAAAAGTTTACATCAACGAGCCTATTCACACATAGTAAAGACAATCTCCACACACACCTGACCACACACATTCAAGACGTATCCATTCACATCTAGTCACACTCATTCCAAACATGTCCACACATATCTAATCACACATATTGAAGACAGTTTCCACACACATCGAATCGCACACATTCCAAACAATCTCCTGGTTAGCTTCCGAACCATGCAACTATTACACATCAACATACACAAGAGATCATGATCATTTACACAATGCAAAAAGAAAATCTTTTATAAACAAAGTGAAATCTATCAACGATCTACATCCAAAATACATTACACCTAAAAGTGGCAACCATGCTACAATAGTTTAACCCTTTACATATAATTTCTCCTAAATTAATTACATGTAACCTAAAAAAAACATCATTTGAATATCCCAAAAATACATATACCCTTGCAATCTCTACTAAAACCGCCGCATCACCCGACTGCTCATCGTCCTCGTCAGGTCCTCCCGCGCCAGAACTCGATGACTCTGGAATGTAGGCCCTACTACTGCCATGTGCTGCAAATAGTCTGATGGGTACAAGAAGCGCATCATCTCAGCCATCAACGCCTCATGGTAGTCCAAACGTTGGTTTAATTGACGATTATTCTCAGCCATGAGGGCGAGAATATCATCAATAGTAGCAGTAGATGCCCACTGAGGTGGTGAGGGCACACATATCGAAGCACGCCACTGAGGTGGAGCTGCAGCTGTTAGCTGATCCTGAAGTGGTGTGTCATGTGTAGGTTTGCTCTTGATCTTGAGGAGCATCGGGTGCAGCATTAAGTGCAGGTGGTACTTGCTCATCCACTCGTAAACTCTTCTTCAATTGATTATAGGTCTTATTCCAATCCTTGATGGAGTATAGCTTCACATTATTGGTTAATCTTGGTTCATCATTAGAAATTGTATATGCTTCACCTCCCTAATAATTCTCAATCATACTGGACATGAGGCGAGCATATAAAATCTCATCTACCGGTTTCGCTCCCCCTTCTAGCATCTTTCCTCTGAAATATTTCATTCCCTCAAATACAACCTTGGGGGCGCTAAACCACTGGCCCATAAATGTTGAATATAAGGATTGCTGCACAACCCCGACCCTCTCGGTCTTGTGTCTCATAGGGTAAAGGTTGCACTTAAAAATTGTGTCCAGCATCCACATGTGGCTGGGCATATCGACTTTTAATTGCCTGACCCGACCCTTGCCTACCCTCAGTCATCTACTCCTTAACAATTTAAAAATCAATTGGTGTACGATTCGGTTCCCTCAAATCAATCCCAGTACCATACTTATCATAGCACTCGAGTGCGTTGGCAGCATGGTCATGAGTGAACTCATACACTCTTTCATTTATTTTGGTACAAACCGTGTTTGGTTTATCACCTACGTACATATTTTGGTAAAACAGTCTTACCAAATGGGGGTAGTAGTAATTGTTAAAAGGTTTGCGTAGACTTTCTAACCCGACCCTGGTAAGGTAGTCAAGAGCCCAATGTGTTATACCCTGAACATCCTACTCTTGAAAAAGTGGGTCAATGATATATTCAATCTCAAAACCCTTCGCCGCCCACCACGCATTAGGTCGTTCTCGTGGTGGTGGTGGTGGTGGTGGCTGTGAAGAACCCGATCGTGTCGTGTGTTGCTTCGATGCCGAAGGTTTCGAAGACTGCCTTGTCTTAGGTGCCACACTAGATTTCTAAAAAGAAACTAAAAACTAGGGCTTGAGATATATAGGTTTGAAATTGAATTCAAAATCTTAAGGAACTAGGGTTTACCATTTCAAATAGGTTTGGATTCAATCTCTTGAAGCATCCACACTTGAATCACGGTTGAAAATCGACCCTTTTTATCTCCAAGCACAAGGAAAACCCCAAAGAAAAGAGCCAAATTTTCTAATTTTTTGAATAAAAAAAACCCCATTTCCTTATATATCGCACAAATCGATCGATCGATTTTCAAAATAAATTTGTTGGTTTTCATTTAAACTAAGCCAATCGACAATTTCGATCGATCGATTTTCAAAATCGATCGGTCCCAATATATAATATCGATCGATCAGTTTCAATTTTGATTGATCGGTTTCCAAAATTGATCGATCGGTTTTTATTTTGATCGATCGATTTTCATAACTTTTCTACCATTTTAAAATTTGCTCTCTGTTTTTGTGATTTCAATCGATCAGTGTACATTTCGATCGATCGGTTTCAAAATTGATCGATCAGTTTTAATTTTGATCAATCGGTTTCACAGACAAAGCCAGTGTCTCTGTTCTATCGAATTGATTGATCGGTCGATTTTGACAGAAATCCTATAATTTTGTGTTTTCCACTCCCAATTGATTACAACTTCTTAACTTTGAAATACTTTATTCTTTATAGCTCCATCAAGTTACATTTACACATCAGAGCATAAATTTTTTATAACTCATTGAAATTGACAATGTCCAAAACTTTTCTCAACTCTCATTGAACAATTGAGGGTATTGATCACGGATCTCTGCCTCACGCTCTCAAGTGGCCTCTTCTGCTAAATGATTCTATCATTTAACAAGCACTAACAGAATATGTTTTGTGTGCAACACTTGCTATTTTTGATCAAGTATCTGAACTGGCTCCTCTCTCATGATCAAATCTTCATAAATATCGATCGACTGATCATCAAATATGTGTGTAGGGTCCTTCACGTACTTCCTTAACATCGATACGTGAAACATATTATGTACCTTATCATGTTGTGGGGGTAAAACAACTCTGTATGCAACTTCACCAACCAACCCAAAATTTCAAAAGGTCCTATGTAGTGTGGGTTTATCTTTCCCCACTTTCCTATGTAGTGTGAGATCTTGAAGAACCCTAGTCGCCAACTAGAAAATCGATGCTTGTCCTTTTTATATCGGCATAACTCTTTTATCTACTCTGAGCTGTCTTGATTCTATCACAAATCAGACGAACGACCTCGACATTGCTCTCAATAACTTCCGAACCCAATATAAACTTTTCACCGGTCTCTTCTTAGTTAATCGGTGATCTACATCGCCATCCATATAATGCTTCGTAAGGTGCCATACCGATACTCGTTTGAAAACTATTATTATATGCAAATTCGATACATGATAAGTGTTGATCCCATGTTCCTCCAAAATCAAGCATACATACTCTGAGCATATCTTCATGATTTGGTTCACCTGCTTTATTTGTCCATCTGTCTGTGGGTGAAATGCCGAATTGAAATCTAATCGTGTACCCATTCCTTCTTCAAACTTCTGCCAAAACTTTGAAGTATATAATGTGTCATGATTTAAAACAATGCTGATTGGAATACCATGCAATCAAACTCTCTCCTTCATATACATCTCTGCTAGCCTTCCTACTGTATACATCGTGTTATATGGCAAGAATTGAGCTGATTTGGTTAGTCGATCAACAACCACCCAAATGGCATTGTGCCGCCTCACTGTCTGTGGTAATCCCAATATAAAGTCTATCGAGATTAACTCCCATTTCCACTCTGGTATTGGTAAAGGTTGTAATAAACCTGTCGGATGTCCATGACCCACCTTCACTTGCTGACATACTAAACACTTTGAAACATATTCAACAACATCCTGTTTTAAACCACTCCACCAATAATTCTTCTTTAGATCCTGGTATATCTTGGTACCACCATGATGAATAACATACTTAGACTTGTGGGCTTCGTCTAAGATAGTTTGCCGAAGGTCGGCATCATCGGTATACATAGATGTCTCCTAAATGATGGTGATCCATCCTCCTTGATGAAGAAATCTGGTCTGCAGCCATCAATCACACCCTGCCTTATCTTCACTAACTCCGTATCTTTCATCTGTAACTCATAAATGTGATCAAAGATCATCGGTCAGATCGTGATGTTAGCCAATAAGGCTCCTGAAGCTTCTACCTCGATCTTTGTATCATACAAAGAAAGATCTTCTAGCAGTTTCCATCTATGGATACCCATAACAAGGCTAGATAGTAGAGCTGAACTCTTCCGACTCAAAGCATCTGCTATAACATTCGCCTTACCTGAATGATACTGAATGGAACACTCGTAGTCCTTGAGAAATTCCATCCATCTCTATTGCCTCATATTCTATTCCTTCTGTGTAAACAGATATCTAAGGCTCTTATGATCCGTGAAGATTTCAAAGGTCTCTCCATACAAGTAGTGTCTCCATATCTTCAATGCGAAGATCACTACTGCATGTTCCAAATCATGTGTTGGATAATTTCTCTCGTGGTCCTTAGGTTGTCTTATTTCATATGCAATAACCTTCTTATTCTGGTTGAGCACACAGCCTAAGCCACTGTGTGAAGCGTCACTATACACAACAAAACCTCCATTGCTCGATGGAATAGCCAACACTGGTGCTGAAGTTAGTCTCTTCTTGAGTTTTTAAAAACTCTTTTCAAACTCTTCAGTCCCCTCAAACTTTATATCTTTACTTGTAAGTCTTGTGAGCGGTCTTGAGATCTTTAAAAACTCCTCTACAAACCTTCTGTAATACCCAACCAGACCGAGGAAACTATGAATCTCAATCAAAGTCTTTGGTTGTTCCTATTCCACTACTATCTCGATCTTTATTGGATCTACTGTAATACCTTATTCTGAGACTACATGTCCCAAGAAACTCACTTTTTCTAATCAAAACTCACACTTACTGAGTTTCTCATACAGTTGGTGATCACGTAGTGTCTGTAGAGCAATCCTCAGATGCTATTCATGCTCCTTTGTTTTCGAGTAGAAGAGGATGTCATCTATGAACACAATTACATAGGTATCAAGGTGTGGTTTAAACACCTGATTCATTAGATCCATGAATGAAGTTGGTGCATTGGTAAATCAAAACGACATCACTAAGAACTCGTACGGCCCATATCTAGTTATGAATGCCATATTCTATATATCTTTCGCTTTGGCTCTCAATTGATGGTATCCAGATCTCAAGTCGATCTTGGAAATGAATCTTGTACCCTATAACTGATCAAACAAATCATCAATCCTGGACAAAGGGTATCGATTCTTGATGGTCAACTTGTTCAACTGACGATAGTTGATGCACAATCTCATCGACCTGCCCTTCACAAATAAGACCGGTGCTCCCCAAGGAGACACACTAGGTCTTATGAACCCTTTATCTAAGAGTTCTCGTAATTGGTCTTTCATCTCCTTCAAATCTGCTGGAGCTATCCGATATGGTACTTTAGATACTGGATCCGTTCTCGGTGCTAAGTTGATGGCAAACTCCACTTCTCTATCTAGTGGCAATCCTGACAATTCCTCCGAAACCACATCTTGAAACTCACAAGCAATCAGAATTTCTGATATCACATTCTTCTCTTCCCGTTGCTCTTCTAGAAAAGCAAAGTATCCACTACCCCTTTCTCATTAAACATTTTGCTCGGACTGCAGAGATAAGCGGTACAAAGGTTGATCGCATTCCTAGAAACTTGAACGATCTACTCCCATTCAATCGAAAAGTAACCATCTTCTTTTGATAATCAACACTTGCACCATGCGTGGATAACCAGTCCATGCCAAGGATTATATCAAATCCTTACATATTCAACAGGATCTAATCTGCCACTAATTCATGACTTTCGTAATCCCTGATGGCGACTATAACATACTGATACACTGTATCAGTACTGACCGCATTTCCCGTTGGAACTGACACTTCCAAAATAAAATCCAAGGCCTCGAGAATGACCTTCACTTTCTTCACAAATTGAGGCGTCACAAACGAGTGAGTAGACCCTGGGTCTATCAACACTCTTGCTTCATAACAAAGATAATCGTCCTTACCATACATTTGCAACGTACCTAAGTCATACACATATTTAACCAATTAAGTATGCATCAAAAGTGAAATATGTAGACATTACAATTTTAAAGACTACTTTTAAAATTGATGCACCTTCATTATCTAACAGCGCTAAAAACTTTGACGGAACTATGAATATACTCTGTCTTAACCTATTGAAAGCGCACAACAGAAATTGTAGCACTAATATAGGATCGTTCCCACGAGGAAGTCTGAAATCTTAAAAACTCTTATTTGCCTTTAAAGAATAAGGAATGAGTGTTTAATTAAACTTAAGTGCAGGAAAATAAATCTAAATCTTCCTGGTCATCAATCAGTTTCCTTCAGTTCTCAGATATCTATGAAAATTAAAATATCGTTACACTATATCTAAGTCTCTCAGAATTTGGGCGCCAATCAAATATGAAATTCTTTCAATATAGATCTATACTAATTCACAACTTTCTAGAGTTTAGGCGTCAATCAAAAACTAGAAAACAATAGATGGAAAATAAAATATCATTACACTAATCTTTCAAATTCTCAATCTTAGTCATCAATTAAAATAAAGAACTATCAGATCTTTACAAAGCAGGAAAATACAATAAAAATAAATCAAAACTAGAAAGCAATAAAATTGATCATTCATCTCCCAATCACAGGCGCCAATTACTCTTGAGAAACTATAGATACTCTTCTCTAAAAAAATAATAAAATCTATCCTAAGGGTGATCTTACTGTTCCTGACCTTAGTCGTCAATTGATTTCGAGAACCTTGGATAGCTTATTCTGGGTGCCGAGCCCTCAAATTTATAGCTCATAAGGGGACGGTTACAAGGTATAAAATTTCAAACAAAATAAACTTCTAAAGCAAATGTTCCCTAATAAAACTAAATTTTTTAACCCTAATGTTCCTTGCTTTGGATAGTAGATGCGCGCATGACTCTATTCTCAATTTTAGCAGCAGAGATCTTTTGGATTCTTCTTCATCAATCTTCTTAGATTCGTAAGATAGCAGACTTCTATTTCAAAATTTCTTTCTATTCTTTGTATGGCGGTGCAACTCTTTATGTGATCTTCAGCAGCAGTGCAATAGTGCATGCACTTTGCCTTGTAAAATCGTGAATACGATTTCGCTTCTCTGTAGTACGATTTCTTGCTTTTTGATTTATCGTATCTTTGATACGTTATCTCCAGTCTTGAGCTTCTTCTGTGGAATAGTAATTACGATTCTCTTATTTTCTTCTTCTAATCTCGCTCTTTCGAGATTACGATTTGGATTTTAGACTGGTGGTTCCACTACGATTTGGATCGTAGTTTCGTGCAATCGTCTTTTTATTGCTTTTTGAGTTCATTTTGGCAAAGGTTAACACTTTAGCTCTTTATACTCATTCTTCAAAATATCTGCTCATCATCATATCATTAGTAGCAAACTAAGGTCTAACATCACTAAGTTAAGGGTGATAAAGTGGAAAAGTATGTGACTGATCAGTTTCCTTATCATGAGAGACCTTCATTAGTCTTCAATGGAGTGAGACATATTGTAAAGTTTGGGCATGAGATAGGGTCCTGCCCATGAGGTTTTGTGTGTTATCATTTTCTTTTTCAGTTGGGAGATATTAGAGAATTATTTTGGATTATGTTGTTTTGGTTTTATGAAAGGGGTCAATTGGAGGGGAGTGTAATGTTGATGTCATAGGGAGAGTGGTAAGATGAGACATAAGCGAAATAAAAGAGGAAGGTGAGGAAGTGTGGACCATGGTGGATCCTTCCTCGGTTTGGGGAGATATAGCTTTGTTTGATATTTACTTTGGGCTTGTCATGAGGCTGTTTTAAAGTTTTGTTGCCGGTTGGGATTCTGTGAAGATCTCGATTATGAGGTCTACGGAAATTCAGACCCGGGGATTAGAAGCGATTTTAGTTGTGACGTTGATTTAATGTTGTGGCGAGATTTGAGGATTTGATGATATGTTAATTTGAATGTTGATCGGGGTCGTGAGTGTCGACACCCCTATTTTGCCTTCTTGGAATATATTTTTTATTTGGTCAACTTTTAACCTTTTTTTAACCCTGATATGGGAACCATGCACTGAAACAATAGTACATCGCTAAACATAGGCTGAAACAATAACTTTGTGGCTCAGATCCTGAAATGGGGAGGCTATATACTGAAATAATAGTATATAGTCAGAATGCAGACTGAAACAATAGTCTTGCATTTCATTTTAGAGACTAGACCCGGACAACCCTGAATTAAGCATCTGAAACCCCGCGCGTAATTTGATTGCGTGCTAGACCACAAAAGTGCAATCAGTCCCCCTTTCAGACCAAACTTCCTTTCTCAGACCTATTCGAGACTCGATCATGCTCATTAAATCGAATGTGCGATCGGGTTGAGTGCTACAAAACTAGCGCACAATTGGCCTACGCCCGACCTAGTCTCATTACCCTTAACCCTTAAGTTCCCTTGATTATGCGCTTGTGCAACCGTGGGAATCGGGACGATCCTCGTCGCGACGATGCGCTCTCTAACGATAAAAATATAGAGTCGCCACCCGGAGCTTTCGGTGTCTCAGGATACCTAGTTCATTTTTATGAGCACCTAAGTGCTAAAAATATGACTCTAAATCCGGTCCACACCAAAGGCTCTTGGGTAGGGGCTTCGGTTATCGATCGGGAAGGTGTTAGGCACCCGATCAACCTGATTAACACGGTCTCTACTAATGGCCAAAAATAAAATAAAGTAGAAGCAAAGAAAATAGCTTCCTCTTGCCCAAAAGGGCTTAGAATCCTATTTGTGCCCCTCCGTTCCTATCGAAAAATCAGCGGCGTAACGGCATAAATGGGAGGGTGGAGGGAGCTAGAAAGAGATAGGAGAAGAAAGGGGAGAGCGGGAGCCCTCGAGCCCTTGTAGCACCGTAGAGGAGCCTTGCGTGGCTTGCTTTGATGAGCTCTTGAAGGCTTTGTACGGTGGAAAGTGGGGTTCTAAATCTTAAGGCTTGAAGCTAAGAGGTAGGGAAGGGAGGCTAGGGGATCACACACACCTAGGCTAAGGGTTTTGGATGCAAGAACAAGCTTGAAATGGGGTTGGGAGGTTCTGGAATTTGGATAAAAATGGTGCACAAAAGGGAGGAAGAACTTCTCACTTTGAGCTCTTTCTCTCTTAAGCAAATTTCTCAACCCTTAAACCAAGGGGAGGGGGGCTCTATTTATAGGAAAAGGGTGGGTTAGGAGGCCACTTAGATGCTAATTGAGGTTAGCAATTAGGTAATCTCAAATCTAAGGTTTCCTAGGATTTTGAGAGCTTGGGAAGGTGTGAAGGTGGTTCTAATAGTGGATGATGGGGTGAGGCTTTAGGCCACTTGGAGGGTTGCAAATATGTAAGGAATGGGTGCAACAGAACTATCAAAATACACCCCAAAGGTTGAGGTGGTCAACAAGTCAAACCCAGTCATGATTTTCGGGGCAAATTCCCAGAGTTACTGTTCATATGCCTGGCACAACTAATAGTTGCGCCAGGCAATTGTACAGTAAAATAGTGAAGAACAGTGTCTGGAAGTTAGCTCACGGGGTGGGGGCCACCTTTTAAATTTGGTGCAACTATTAGTTGCGCCAGGTTTAAAGTCTGGCAAAATTTATACCTGGCGCAATTATTAGTTGCGCCAGGCCATTTCTGGGGAGAAATAGCCTAGCGCGACTAATAGTCGTGACAAATCCCTAGGGGGCCTACTTGAAATTACCTTCCTGCCCTCTGAGTTCAGACTGCCATATCTTCTGATATATACCTCTGATTGGGGCAATTCTTGGACCGTTGGAAAGCTGACGACCTCTACTCCTCAATGGTATAAGAGTTGGTCACTGTAGAGGGTCATAGCCAGTTTTGGTGCACCCCTCCTCCTTATCGCCTGGGAAGGTTAGGTTAGGGTTCGAAAAGGGTTCTAAGGGTCGGGGTTGGTTTCTAAAGGTTCGGGGTAGGTTCCTAGGGGATCTAGGGTGATTCCTAAGGATTTAGGGTAATTCCTAAGGGTTTCATACATGCCATCAAAAGCTCAGAAATGCGCCTCTCTCGAAATGTGTTTCGATCGGGCCTTGGGCCAAATTTGGGTGTCTACAGATGCCCCTCTTTGGTATCCGATCACTAATGATCGAATGCCACAGAAAAGAGACATCCGAAGAGGCCCAAGGAATTAATGATGGGTATGCTGTATTCAAAATAAACTTCAAACATCAGGTGAGTAACACGGTGAGAAAACGAAAGCCCTGGAGTGCCAGGCTAATCATTCATTTCTCGAGGTAATCGGTTCCCAAGCGCTTAGCGACATTACTGGGCATAACCGAGGTAGAATGAGTTGCGAAAGCCCAATAGCTAGGAAAAACGTTCGCCTCTCGAGTTGCGAAAGCTTGTTAGTCAGGAAAAACATTCGCTTCTCGAGATGTTTTGAAGGTGATTGATGTTCGAGATTCATTCTGAATGTAACAGCTTCACAAGTAAGAGGGGTGATCGACCCATATCCAAAGATAGGCGTGAAGTAAACATACGCAAGGCTCCACAGTTTGTGTCCAATCCTACAAGGCATTTGATGACCTTATTGGATTATTCGCGGGTGCCCCTGCAGAAAGCAGGGTTCGAGATCTTTGGGCGAACCCATCGATCCCAAAGTTTATTTAGCATGACCACCTGAGCGAAGTGAATAGATTTCACAACGCTTTTTAGGAGTGCATGCTATTTTTCAAAACGCGCCTCAGATCCACATGATCCGGAGCATCTAGCTTCAAATATCACTAAACAGATCCAACCAGTTACAGGGTGCTAACCCGAAAGGGACATCCAATCCTGGTTTCTGCCAATAATGATCATAAACATCAATTAACTATGCATAAACATGTACCTATTAGGGGCAATAAGCAACAACAAAGGCGATGGAAGCCCCGACCCAGACCCGCTCGGATATAATTTACTGGGACAAACGACCATCATACGGATACCCAGACGCATGGCGTACACTTTATAGGGATACCGCTGCCCATACAGGTTTTAAGCCTACATAAAATAAAAGGGAAATGAACCCTTCTGAATGCATGGTTGCACATAATTTGATTGACACATAATCTCATTCTCAACAGGTTGGTCTCAACCAACGATTGACCTTTTCTAATGGAGAATCTGAAGCTTAAGACGCTTAAGTTCACATGAGTCCAAAACGAAGCGCTCGTCGTAAAGATTTAGTAGTGTAGTTGACCTGATCGAAACATTGATTGTTTGACCGAGACCGACACTGTTGCTCTTGCCTTAAGGCAGGATCCAAAGACCTGAGGCGAACCTCCGACTCGGGACTTCGATGTGGCACAGTTGCATTGCTGATAAAATATTGACATTTTACTGCTTTCTGCTTGTGCGCTGCTTTGTGGGGAAGCACATATTTATTCTTTTTCTCTTTTTTATTTTTTCAAAGATTACTTTTTTTTTATCATCATTTTTTTTAAACAAGCATTATCTGGACCTCGAACCCCGTAGGGCGCACGCCCAGACTGTGAGGACCAAGAGTCTACACCTCCAAAAATATCATGTGATGAACTTGAAGTACAAGACACTCAAGTTCACCTGAAACCAAAATATGGAGCGATCGAGGCAAAGATTTAGCGATGGAATCAATCCGATCCAAGCATTGACTATTTGACCAAAATTGACACCGTCACTCCTATTTTGAAATAGGATCCATGGATCCAAGGCAAACCTTAGACCTAGGACATTAATTTTGCACAGCTGCATTGTTGATATAATATTGACATTTTATCGCATCGAAAATATGCGAATGCATAACTGGGCTTAGTATGAAAACATAGATTTCTTTTTCTTTTCAAAATGATTTTTATCATCATTTTTTTTGTTAGACCTGACGTTGGTGGTGAGATGCTTTATTTGATTTGTCCATCGTTGATAAGTTGCCCGCTTCGAGGCTTTGGACCGTGTGATGTTCCTGCACATTCTCGAGAAAACGTCAGTCCCTTTTTTATTTATACATATAAAGAAAATGCATCCTAAACAATAGAAGAAAAGGTAGATTTCTACCTACACTTTTTCATTTTCAAGATATTTTTTGGATTTTTATTTTTGGAGATTTTTTTTTATTTTTTTTTATTTTTGAGATTGAAATATGATGCTAGAAATATGTACATGAAAATGAGTACACATTTTTTGGTGTTTGGATTTTTCTTGATTGATTTTTTTTTTGTTTTTGGCTTTTCTTCTTTTTTTTTTTGTTTTTGACGCCTTGATAGTGAGACGGAGTAACGGGTTCCATTTTGAGCATAGTCGAACTCTTTCATGCAGTCAGACCTGAGTGAGTTTTCAGATTTTACCAAGGCCGAAACGTTGATCCCTTTGGATTGAGTTAAACCTTTCTCCTTGCCTCGGGTCATACGTTTGAGGATGCGAGTTTCACAAAGACAATTATGGTCGGGACCCGATTTGAACTAGCATGAGCGACCCAGTCAGACAAGAGGGTACAGGAAGAGTAATAAAAGGGTTCCTCGAACATCAATCTTCTCAATCAGTCCAAACCTTTCTTTTTCAAATTTTTTCTCTTTTTTTATCTCCCCCTTTTTTTTTACCCGTGGTGCCCTTTCGGGTTTTCACCATGTCCATGGGTTTAGCTCTCTTACCTCAAGCGCCCTTTCGAGTTTTCACCTGGTCCGCACAAGCCCGCTGTTTTTACCTGTAATGCCCTTTTGGGTTTTCACTACGTCCATCTTGCTTTGAGCTTGTATTTTTATTTTATTTTTAATTCTTTTTATTATTATATATTTTTTTTTCTCAAGAGCTACAACTTAGACGTCGATTCCGTCATAGCCGGCTGGATGGGGTTCTGGTGTCGTCTCACGACTCGGCTCATGTTGACTTAACAGATATTCTGACTGCTTGCGAACCTACAAAGAGGGCTTCCTTCAGGGTGTAGCTTGGCCATGGATTAGATTAGGATTTGAAGGTATGCTGGGTTAAAAGTGTTTCCTTGATACGGCTTCAGTTTTCGCAACATACTTTCTTCCTTGGGGGTTTTTTACTGTACATGCCCTGTTATTCTTCTATACACATTTTTTTTGTTATTCTTTTTCCTCCATTTCAGGCAATCTCTTTTTTGAGGTTTTGCTTTTTCAATTTTTTTAGATTTGATAGTAACTTTATACACCTGCATCTTTTCTCTCTTTTTTGTTTTGGTATATGTACACGTATATTTTTTTGGGGGAATGGGTTTATTGAAAGAAAGGCCCAAGCTCAAATGGGGTAGCAAAGGATATCATCATTTTTAGAAATGTTTTTGGGCTACTGTGCTTAGAATGATGGCCTCTTTTGGATGGTTCTTAAATAGTCACGTATCTGTTTCATCAATACTTACCTTATTGCGATAAACTAAGAGTAGAACTGTCGGACGTATCCAGCTTTGATGGGCTCAGGAAGATGATCTCCGTCCATGGTGGCGAGGCGGATGGCATATCCTGACAGCACTTCTCGAATGACGTATGGTCCTTCCTAGTTCGGCTTAAACTTTCCTCTTGGATCGGTGTGGAGGGATGGGAAGATCTTCTTCAGCACAGTGTCTCCTACCTTTAGATCTCGACCGCAGACACGTTTATTGTAAGCGCGTGTGATTCGCTCCTGGTAAACTTGAGTGTGACACAAGGCTAGGAGTCTCTTCTTGTCTAATAAGTTCAGCTGGTCAAAGCGGGATCTCTCTCTCTCTGCTTCGGGTAAGCCTGATTCTATGAGGATTCGGAGCGAGGGTACTTCAACCTCTATCGGGAGGACGGCCTCGGTTCCATACACAAGGGAGAATGGTGTTGCCCCTGTAGCGATACGGATTGACGTTCGGTAGGCCCACAAAGCAAATGGCAGCATTTCGCTCCAATCTCGATAAGTGACGACCATTTTCTCAAGGATGCAGACGACTGTCTTGTTCGTGGCTTCCACGGCTCCATTAGTTTGAGGCCGATAAGGGGATTAGTGATGGTACTTGATCTTGTATTATTCGCAAAAGTCTCTGATGCGCTTATTCGTAAAGTTTGTGTCATTATCGGTGATGATATCTTTGGGTACTCCAAATTGGCACACAATATTGTTCTTGAGAAACTTCTCAATGTGACTGGCCGTGATGTTGGCATATGACGCCGCTTCTACCCACTTGGTGAAGTATTCAATGGCAACGAGGATGAACCGATGTCCATTTGATGCTTTTGGATTAATCATTCCGACAATGTCAAGGCCCCAGGTAGCAAATGGCCAAGGAGTGGTCATGCAGTGAAGATCAATGACAGGAGCGTGTATCAGACTAGAGTGTTCTTGACACTTGTTGCATTTTTGAACATGTTTACAGCAATCTGATTCCATAGTGGTCCAGAAGTATCCTTGCCGCAGAATTTTTTTGGCGAGCATGTGACCGCTGACGTGGGCTCCGCATACTCCCTCATGGATTTCTTTCATAATATTGACCGCTTCACTTTCAGTAAGGCACCTGAGTAAGATGTTATTGTATGATCGCTTGTAGAGGCATTCCCCGCAAATGACGTAACCTGCTGCTAAACGTTGAATGGTTCGTCGGTCTGTCTTGGATGTACCCTCTGGAAAAGTTAGGGTCTCGAGGAAATTCTTGATATCTGAGAACCAAGGTGGCTCATCATCAGGCTTTGTAGGTCCCTCAATCTGGAGGCAGAAGGCTGGCTCATTCCTCTGCTCGATCACTATCGGCTTCATCTCCACACCATAGGGGATTTCAATCATTGATGCCAAAGTTGCTAATGCGTCGGCAAAGCGATTCCTTATCTGGGGGACGTATGAGAAAGTCACATCTTGGAAGCAAGCTATCAGATCCTCGAGGTGTTCATGATAGGGGATCGGCTTCTCGTCTTTCGTCTTCCAGTCACCATTCGTCTGACATATGATTAACTGTAAATCACCAAATACTCGAAGGTGAGTTACATTCAGATCGAGAGCTACCTGCAGACCAGCGGCGCCAGCTTCGTACTCAGCCATATTGTTAGTGCAAGGGAAGTTTAGCTTGATAGAGACTGGTACATGGGATCCTTTTGGTGAAATTAGGATGGCGCCAACTCCTTGGCCCTCTACATTAGCTGCCCCGTCAAAGTGCATTACCCATGATTTTTCTGCTTCTTCTGTATCGTCTTTCGTCATGAATAAGATATCTTCATCTGAGAATTCGGTTCATAACGGCTCATAGTTAGGTAAAGGATTATCAGCAAGATGATCAACAAGCGCCTGCCCCTTGATCGATTTCTGAGTGATGTACGTGATGTTGAATTCAGATAAAAAGAGTTGCCATCGTGCAGTTCGGCCAGTGAGAAATGGCTTTTCAAATAGGTATTTTAATGGGTCCATTCGGGCCAAGAGTAGAACGGCCTGGGATAGTAAGTAATGGCGGAGCCTTTGAGTAGCCCATACAAGAGCTAGGCATGCTTTCTCCAAATGAGAGTAGCGCGTCTCGTAATCAGTAAACTTCTTGCTCAGATAGTAAATGGCCTGCTCTCTTCTTCCTGTTTCATCGTGCTGCCCTAAAACACATCCCATCGAAACTTTCGTCGTGGAGAGATACATCAAGAGTGGTCTCCCTGGCTCAGGTGGTACCAAAATAGGTGGATTAAGGGGGTAGCTTTTGATTTTTTTGAACGCTGCCTGACAATCGTCATTCCATTCAACGGGCAAATTCTTCCTTAGCAACTTGAAGATCGGCGTGCAGATTGGAGTTAGCTGTGCAATGAACTGACTAATATACTGTATTCTACCCAGAAACCCTCTAACCTCTTTCTCGATAGACGATGGTGGCATTTCAGTGATGGCTTTGACTTTGATTGGTTCGACCTCGATCCCCTCCTGCTGACGATGAATCCTAACAGTTTCCCTGACATAGCACCAAATGCGCACTTCTGTGGGTTCAGACGTAGTCGATACTTCCTTAGCCTTTTAAACAGCTTCTAAAGGTTTACCAGATGGTCGCTTCGCTCCGGTGACTTAGCTATCATGTCGTCGACATACACTTCGATCTCTCAGTGCATCATGTCATGAAATAGTGTAGTCATAGCTCTCTGGTACATTGCACTGGCATTCTTCAGCTCGAATGACATGACTCGATAGCAAAAGGTTCCCCAGGGGGTAATGAACACTGTCTTCTCACGATCAACCTCTGCTATTCTAATCTGATTGTATCCTGAGAATCCGTCCATAAAAGAAAGCATCCCATGCTTAGCTGTGTTATCAACCAAGATGTCGATGTGTGGCAATGGAAAATCGTCCTTCGGGCTCGCTCTGTTCAAATTGCAAAAATCGATACACATGCGGACCTTTCCATCCTTCTTTGGCACAGGTACGATATTAGGTAGCCACTGCGGGTACTTGGATACCATGAGAAACCCCACATCATATTGCTTGATGACCTCTTCTTTGACTTTCAACATCCACTCGAGTCAGAGATGTCTCAGCTTCTGCTTGACTGGTTTTATATCAGGGTAGAGGGGCAACTCATGCTCGACCAAATCACTATCCAGACCAGGAATGTCCTCGTACTACCAGGCAAAAGCGTCTTGGTATGACCAAAGGAAGTCGATCATGCTTTTTCTTTCCTCAGGAGACAGTGATGTTCCGATTTTAGTTATCCTGGGAACCTCCTCAGTTCCTAGATTGACGTCTTCGGTCTCTTCGACAATGGGGGTAGGGCCATGCTTAAAGTCGGCAAATTGGTCAAGGAGCTCATTGGGGAGCTCCTCGAAGGGGATATCCTCGTCTAGACTCGTGATCCCTACCTCTTCTTGTATTTCTATAGGGAAAGGGTCGATTTCATGTGGGACGGGTATTTTGATTAAGGCATCCTTTTGTGGGACATTTTCTAGAATTTTAAATGACTGTTTTTAGACATTGGATTTTTTCAATGTTTTTAGGATTTTATATTTTTTCCATGTTTTTGAGATTTTTGTTTTCTTCAGAGACGGGCCCTTGGTAACACGAGTCTGTGTATATACAAGGTATTGTCTGCCAAGGGCTTATCTCACTTTTTATAGGTTGTTTTTTTGGGAAACATGCGCCAAACTTTATGCCACTTCCTGCTTCCAGAGTTTGGGGCAAAGATGCCCAGTTGCGTACTGGAGGGGTCGCTTCTTTTCCTGATTGGATGGAGGGTGCTGACTGATATGGCTCATTGGAGTCAGCCTCCATCATATTGATCCCCATTTCGTCTGAGATCTTGTCCTCAAATGATAACTCACTTTTGTGGTAATTTACCACAGGGGGGTTTGTTCAGGTACCGATCGTCGTTCCTCGAAAAGGGATAACGTAGCCAAATCTATCTCCAAGCTGGGAAGGGAGATCTAGGGATTGGTGGGATGGACTGGGGCTTTGGGTTTGTGTGGGGTCAAATGGGTTGCCCCATTTTGATCGATCTTTATGACTCCTGTGCTAACAAAGGAATTCTTGATGTGCGGCCTAGGGCGAGGTTTCTCCTCTATGTTGATTCCTCGAGCTCTTGCAGCCGCGACGACCCTGGCTTTCTCTTTGGCCTCTCGGACCTCTTGCTCTGTGGGCTTGTATCCTAGCCCGAATCTTACTTTCTGTCCCTTAGCCACAACTGGCTCTCTTCTGCCTTGTAATTTGGGTCCCAGACCCCTTCCTTTCTGATAGCCCCACTTTTGAAGCATTGCTACTGCCGCTACTATACCGCCTCCCATTTTAGACATGATGCCCTCAATGGGTTCTGGGAGTATAGCTGACACCTCATACTCAAAGCTGTGAAGGTCGACATCCTCAGCGGTGTGTGGTACATCCAGCATATTGAGTTTTTCAATGCTATTGGTTGCCTTTTCTTTCTCACAGTGCCCTTCTCCAATGATTGTGATAATCTTATGCCCAGATGCAAATTTGAGTTTCTAGTGTGGAAGGTATGGCTCCGACTTCATGTAGCCACGGGCGCCCCAACAACAGATTAAATGAGGATTTGATATCCATGACTTGAAACAAGATGGAGAAGGTCATTGGCCCTATCAACAACTCAAGATCAACTTCTCTCATTATTTCTCTCCTGGTATTGTCAAACCCTCTAGCGCTGGTTCTGGTGGGCCTTAACATGCACGGATCAACCCCAATCTTGGTGGCGGTTCTCAAACTGGCATATATTCAATGCAGACACATTATCAATTAGTACCAAGGGGATAATCATATTTCCGGACTCAACGGTTATATTCAAAGATTTTGAGTGGTTACCTCCTTCCTCAGGTATATCGGCATCAGAAAATGAAATGGCATTTGGGGCCATCACTTGATCAATTATCTGCCCGACTTCATCTGGGCTAACTTGGAGTGATACATGCACATTTTTTAACGCCCCCATTAATGCTTAAAAATGGAGTGGGGACGTCATCAACAGATCCCATACAGTGATATGGGCAGGCATTCTTCTCAGCTGACTCTCCAGTATATGTTCTCGACTCATCTTCTCGGGGTTCACTGCGCTGTCTTTTTTTCCTTCGGGTTGGGCCTGTGTTGCTGTTGGTATATCTGGCTGCTTTGATATCCTCCCTGATCTAGTAATAAAATCTACTGCCCATTCTCTACTGTTTCTTTCGGCATTGACATTTGTTTGTTCGTAGCTTAGCGGGACCTGATGAGGATCATATGTGGGTCCCGAGAGTTGGAAAGGTATGGCTGCCGGTTCTTGAGGTACTTGTACTGTCGTCTCAAGAGGCGTGGGCAATACTTGATTCACCCCGATGGCAGTGGTTGGGTGGAAAGATTGGGCCAAATGGGGGTGGTGGAGCTTGAGGGTGGTGGCATTAGAGGGAAGAAGGTAAAAGTAGGTCATTGATAGCCATTGGGTGCTGGCGGCAGATGGGGGGTCTGATGGGCCGTTAGGTAATTGACCGGGGTGGTGGAACTTGCCGGTGGTTGAGCTGGGGGTGATGGAGTGGGCGCAGGCTATTGATAACTGATGGGTGCGGGTGTTGGATTGGGGGCCTGGTGGCTTAAAGGGTAATCGATGGGGGTTGTGGTGTATGATGGTAGTTGAAATGGGGTGGGCACATGCCATTGATGATTGGCGGGTGCGAGTGCAGGATTGGGGGCATAGGGGTTTATAGGGTAATTGATGGGGGTTGTGGTGTATGGTTGGTATGCATTGATATTCACATAATTGACGGGTGTGGGTGATGAAAAGTATGCCCTGAGATCCAAGGGTTCAATTTGTGGAGTCGGGCTGGGGAAATAATCTGACAAATTTAGGGGTTCAACTACCCCTATATTCCTCTCTTCAACATTTTTTAACAGCGATGCAATATAACTCTCTCAATCACTGATATAATTGGATAGATCAAATTCGAATTCCTCCTCATCTTCTATCATTCTGATGGTGGGTTTGGGACCTGCTCCTCCGGTAGGATGTGGGGGTAGTGGCACTTGGTGGATATTAGTATGTTGAGAGGGTGCAAGGGGAAGATATTCTTGGCATCGATTAAATCTTGGATGGCGTGCTTCAATGGGAAGTAGTAATCAGTAGGGTGACCCGGACCCTGATGAAAATTGCAGTGGGTATTTGGGTCATAGTTCTTTGGGATTGGGTGAGGAGGAGGTTGCAGTTGGCGGATAGCCACTAATCCCTTTTCTACTAACAGGGGCAAAAGTACACTCAAAGATTGCCCCAGAGGTGTAAAGACTCTCAGAAGTGGCTCTCCTCCTGCTCGGGGTCATTTGCATTCCTTGCCCATTCCCCATTCTTTGCATCTGCTCAGGCCTAACTGGTGCTAGTGAGGCTGCCTGAAATTGGAACAGAGCAGTATTATTATTGGGCCTGGTGTTGGCTATGTTCTGGACATCGCCCCCTGTTCTCTTCTCGTTCCTCTGCTCAGAAAATCTTCTGACCCCGCTAGGGCCCCCTGAAGCATTCTTACTCAACCGCCCTTCCCTGATGGCATCCTCACAGCGGTTGGCATTCCTCACCAAATCAACAAAACTGGACTGCTGTTGATATACAAGAAAATCAGAAATCACTAGTAGAGTGTTCTTTGAAATCATCTCTATCTGCTCATCGTTCGGTATTCTATTTCTGACTTGAGCTTCCAGTGCTCTCCATCGCCCCAAGTAATCGTTGAAGGTTTCGTTCTGATTCTGCTTTAAACGGGCCAAGTCGGACTTACGCGGCTCAATGTCTATATTGTAGACATATTGTTCTTAAAAGAGATGCGCCAAGTCCCTCCATGTTTTCATCATAGACAATTCTAATGATGTGAACCATCTCAAAGCTAGCCCGGTCAGACTCTTTTGAAAGACTGTTATTAGCAGTCTTTCATCCTCCCCGTATTGGCACATGTCCCCACAGTAGGACTTCAGGTGCGCAATAGGATTGTCAGTGCCATTATATTTGTCGAAGGCTGACATTTTAAATTTGGGGGGCAGGGGGACCTCAGAGAACAAACATAAGTTTGTGAAGTCCGTGGCATGGATTTTAGCACCACCCATTTTCATCAACTGCTTTTGTATTTTGCCCAACTGTTCTTTCAGCTGCTCTGACTCTTTCGATACAGGGGTCGCTTTCTCGGCCGTCAGTTGGACTTCACTCTGGGCCACCAGGGGATAGGCAATTATGGGAGGGGGGTTAATGCTGGTCAAAGCCCTAGCATAGGCCCCACTATTTCTGATCTCGTCCTCCTCATACTGCTGGTCTATGTAGGGTGCAGTGAGGACGGGATTCTCAACCTGTTGCTGCATGGGTTGGATGGGAATGACATGAGTAGGGGTTGGGTGAGCCCATTGGGGATGAGGAAAGGTTTGTTGGGTGATGGGAATTTGGCTTTGAGGCGGGGCCTGATAGGGCAATTGGGTATGGGGGAGGGTTTGGAGATGTCCTTGGGGTGTGGGGTCATGGGAGAATTGGGCTTGAGGTATGGCATGGGTTTGACCTAGCTGTGAAGGTTGGGTTAAATGTTGGGGGTATTGTGGAAGGTGTGAGTGTGGGGTTCGGGCTTGGGCCATGAACCCTTGGTCATTCTGGGTCATGGGCCATGGACCCTTGGTAGGTTTGGGCCAAGGGCCCTTGATGGGTCTGGGCCATGGGCCCTTGGTGGGTCGGGCCCAATGGGCCTTGATGGGTATGGGACATGGGCCCTTGGTGGGTTTGGCCCAATGGGCCTTGATGGGTTTGGGCCATGGGCTCATGATGGTTCTGGACCATGGGCTCTTAGTGGGTCTGACCAGTTGGCCCTTGATGGGTCTGGCCCGATGGGCCTTGTTGGGTCTGGGCCATGGGCCATTGACCCCTGATGGGTTTGGCCCAATGTGCCCTGGGGGATATGGGTAATGGGGTTTTGGGCCAATGGGCCTTGGGGATGATGGGTAGTGGGGTATTGGGCCATGGGGCCCTGGAGATCATGGATGGTGGGGTATTGAGCCATGAGATGTGTGGGAAAAGGGGGTTTGGGCCAATGGGCCTTGGGGTATGTGGGAGTTTGGAGTTTGGGCCATTTGGCCTTGGGGTATATGGATAGTGGGGGGTTGGGCCATGGGGCCTTGGGGTATGTGGGTGATGGGGATTTGGATGGTGTGGATTATGGGAGGTTGATGGGGGTCATGGGGGAGTGAAGCATGGAGGTTTGCTAGGGTATGGGACGGATTCATGGATGTGGGGTGTGGAGGAGAGATATTTTGGGAGGCCCTCCACGAGGAGTATGCTTGGAACATCTCCTCCATCATGGCCATGGAAGGGGGGTCGGATGTGGATGGTAGATTTAAGGGATGATTGGGTATGGACGGGGTGGATGTGGAGGGAAAATTGGGTATGGCCATGGTAGATGATGGGATAGGGGATGGATTAAAGGAATGGGGTGGGGCATTGGTAGAGGGGGATGGGTTAGAGATGTTTAAGGATGATGGAGGGTATAGTGTGGGTGTTTGGGAAAAATCGGGCATGACCCTAGTAAAAATGGGCATGACCCGGGTTGATGGGGGGATTTGTGGGGGATCGGATAGGGCGGAAGTGGTGTATGTAAACGTGAGTGGATTGGGTCTATATGGTGAAGATGGGAAATGGGGCATGGATGTGGGTTGAGAAAACAGGCTAGGGTTTTGCATGGGGGCGGTTCGGGCAAAAGATGGGGAATGAGGGGTTGGACTTTGGATATTTTGGGGGGTAGTGGTTGAAAATATGGGGGCGCCGAATGGGCCGGTAACGGTAAAGGGGGGTTGGGTGAGGGGGATGGTGGAAAAGACTTCTCCCGAATGGGAGTGGGTTGGAGAATGTGGCGGGGATGAATCAGGATCAGTGTAAACCGGGTCCACTACCCACGACATTCTTCGAGAGCGGGTCGGGTAAGGATACCTTGGATGAGGCCCAAAAATCCTCCTCCTCCTACGGGACGACGGAGGGCAAGATGATGCCGTTGTGCCGGCACCACAAACTATATATTTTTTGGGTTTTGATTATATATATATATTTGGAATTTTATGAAAACGTTTTGAAAAATAAAGGGTTCCGAGGCCTTGGAATTCCTTTTTCGGGTGGCTCTCGTACCTTAATTCAAGACCCGCGATGACGGTTTCGATGCACTTCGGAAGAATCGAAGGAGAACCTTCGATCTATTAAAGGCATGAAAATTGAGGCAAACGACTCGATCCCTCAAAATGGGCCAAAAAGAAGTTGCCTTCTCTTGATCGGCGGGGGCGTATTGGGTGTCGGAGATGGCAAAGATTAAACAAGACACTGCACACTGATCGTGGAACTCGGGAGGTGAAAAGGGCCAAGGATTCGAACTAGGTGCTGCTAAATAGACCTGACGCAACTAATACTTGCACTCAGGTTCCAGGGGAGGAATTTTACATTGGCGTAACTATTAGTTGCGCCAAGGTAAAATTTTGGAGTTTAAAGCTGGAGCAAATATTAGCTGCGCCAGTTATAAATTCCAACTTTTTATGCTAGTGCAACTAATACATGCGCCAGGCAAAAACTGCCTCTCAAGAATAGAAAACAGCAGCCACTGATGCCTGAAATGAGTCTCTTTTTTGGTTTTTTGTGGAAGCTAGGCTTATGGGAACTGAGCTATTTTTTGGTGATCGATTCTCTCCTCACCGTACCTAAAGGATTGAGTTCGGTATAACTCGCTAGTGCGCTCCCAAGGGTTTTAAGCTTCGGAATGGGAACCCACTGTTAAGAACTGGAAAATACCATTTTCCACCCCTTAACCTAGGCCTTGATAGACCTTTGAGAGAACTAAATAAGTGTTTTAAGTGTTTGTTTTACAGCTAACAATAAAGGCAGGCTTAACCCTGAAAGTAGCTTAAAAGTGCCAAAAAGATGAGGACCCATCTTGATCTGGAGGAAGAAGGAGAAGGGACAGCCTCACTGGCTGTCAAAATGCCATAAACTAAAGAAGACAAAGGCCTGGTTTCAACCTGGAAATAGGTTTGGAGCTATTCGAAAGGAAGAATGCACTACAGAATGCTATTCGAAAGGATTCCTGATCTACTCGAAAAGAACCTGAACACTTCGAAAAGAACTAAAGCTCCAGGCTTGGTTTTCGAAGAGCACCTTAAATCTATTCGAAAGGAACCAAACTTGCTGATGATCCTTTCGAAAAGAAGAAAACTCCTTATGAACAACACCAGTTTTGTGCGAATAGAGCTCCAAAAGTTACAGTTCCTTTCAAAAAGGCCCCCAATCTGTGCGAAATCGTATTCTAAAGATTCCCAGCATCTGCAAGGGCATTTTAATAATCTCTGCACGTGCCCCAATGCATTTAAACACCCAGGGGCATTTTAGAAAATTCTGAGCACGAACCAGAGGCATATTCCACTCCATATGAACGCCCAAAGATGAAATTACTTGGCAGAAAATTCTAGAAGCTTAAACAGATTTTTGAATTACCTAACAGAATTTGATGCCGCTGTCCCCTGATTGGCTGAACTAGATCAAACAGTTCTGATTGGCCAGAATAGATCTGGATCCTTGTGCTCGACTCCTATTAGTTGATATGGATCTAACAAATTCTGATTGGTTGATGTACATCTGAGCTGGACTTGGGGAGAACTATAAATAGACGAACTATTTGTCCACTTTGGGCATCCAAAATTTGAGTTTCATTCCTACTGCCCCATTATCCAATTCAGATCAAGATAGCTTGTCTGAAACCTCTGTAATAGCCTAGCTTTTATCTGTAATTGAGAACTGTGAGATACTTGTGTAATTCAAGTGAGAATTGGATTTGAAAAGCTATTTTAAGCTGGTTCTTACAGAGAGCTGTTTTAAGCTGTGTGCAGTAATTGTAATGGTGGATTTGAAAAGGTTGCTTTCAGCAGTACGTTCTCAATCGGATTCATGTTGAGGGTCATTATGATCTCCTCACTCATTAGATTCCTTTAGATTTGCTATTTTTAAAGCAATTTCCCTTAATTCATTATCCCTGCGAGAATCTGTGTTTGTAACCTGGTTCTTACAATATTTGTAGTGGTGGTTTTGTTCTGAATCAAGACTTTGGATTGAAGAAGAAAACTATTGGATGATCTGTGTCCATGACAGTGGACAGATCATAGCCATAAGTTGAACTCAATTCTAATCCTTGAATTGGATTATTTTCTCTTACATCTGAGCTGGTAGCCAGATGAAGATTTGATACTTTCTCAACTGTGCTACACTATTTCTCATTCTGCAATCAGTTACTAAGTTTAAGTCAACTATTATTTCTCCATTCTTATTAATTTTGCATCCAATTCTCCCAACTCAGATCTGGATCGCTTAGTTTAAATTTTACTTTTAGATAATTTAGTTAATGTGACAAATTCAACCTCTCATCTTACTTGCTTTGTAGATAGGATTAGAGGCCAGATCTGGTAGCTCAGATCTGGAGGTTTACCATATATTTTAAATCAATTCTTTGTGGACGATCTTTGACTCACTTACATTTAAAACTTACTACAATTGGCCCTGATCTTACTGCAATCAGTTACTAAGCTTAAGTCAACTGTTATTTCTCCATTCTCAACTGTTAAAATAGCTTGACAGCAATCATGATATTAAATACATGATGTAGGGCCACCTTTTGGATAGTTTGAACTTCAAAAAGCCTCACCTTTTGAAACTGCCCTTGATACATACCATTTGAGCTTTATAAATCTAAGATTTCTTTGAAACCTCATCAACCTCATTTAGCCTAACCCTCACTCTGAGAATCCAGAAGGTAAAGGAAAGAAAGCTGAAGAAAGGTGAGTTGGGTAACAGTTTGGTAAAAGAAAAAGAAAAATAATTGAAGGCAATGATGTATCAGCAGAAGAAATGTGGCATTCTAGTTAATGTTGCTTTGAAAAAAAAAAGGAAAAGTCATTTCATTGGAAGTTTGAAAAAGAAAGAGAAAAAGATGACCACTTTGGCTCTGAAAATTCAAAGAAGAAGACGAAATTATGCTGGATTGAAGAAGGTGTGTCTATCACCTCCTTACCTTGACTAACTTCTCAATTTTGAACTCCATTCCACCCCTTTATTCTTGATAAATTTCACCCATAAGCCACATTACAACCCAAGTTAAAGTCCTTACTGATCAAAGATGGATTAAGCTATCACATGGAGATAAGGCTGTGTGTAATCTATGGTGAAAAGAGCAGTAAATTCATAACTGAAAAGCAATGCCCATGCTCCTGCTTACAATCCTATTTGAGGGCTGTAACTGCTCTTGAGCTGTGTGAAATAGTACAACCCTCTTACTTGCATGTTGAGTGACAACCCTGGTGAGAGTTGGGCTTGAAATCAACTTATTTGGGGTAACATCATAGCAGGATTCTCAAATAGAAGGCAAACTTTTCATTAAGTTTTCTTTTAAAACTTTTTGACACAAACTGAGTGAATGGTAAAAGAATTATAGCAGAATTTCAGTTTTGAACTGATGTTTTCTTGAGAATCCTCTTACAGCTTCATTGATGCAGGTGTGAATAATCTAATTTGATGAAAGTATGTTTTAACAAAACTGCATTGATATTAACAGATTTAGTGGAGAAGTTTGTGGGTACCTTCACTGAAAACCCTCAGGAGACTTCACTCCTCCACTAGGGATCACCTAGGGGTTTAAAAGGCTTGTTGCATATGCTAAATGCAACTGTGCTCCCTACAAAAGTGGCTTTTTACTTTGTTTTTAATTTTATCTTTGCTCAGGGACTAGCAAAGCTTAGGTTTGGGGGTGTGTTGAGAACTAGAAATACCATTTTTCACCCCTTAATCTGGGCCTTGATAGACCCTTGAGAGAACTAAATAAGTGCTTTAAGTGTTTGTTTTACAGCTAACAACAAAGGCAGGTGTAACTCTGAAAGTAGCTTAAAAGTATCAAAAAAATGATGAACCATCTTGATCTGGAGGAAGAAGGAGAAGGGACAGCCTCATTGGCTGTCAAAATGCCTAAACTAAAGAAGACAAAGGCCTGGTTTCAACCTGGAAATAGGTTTGGAGCTATTCGAAAGGAAGAATGCACTACAGAATGCTATTCGAAAGGATTCCTGATCTATTCGAAAAGAACCTGAACATTGCAAAAAGAACTAAAGCTCCAGGCTTGGTTTTTGAAGAGCACCTGAAATCTATTCAAAAGGAACCAAACTTGCTGATGATCCTTTCGAAAAGAAGAAAACTCCTTGCGAACAACACCAGTTCTGTGCGAATAGAGCTCAAGAAGTTACAGTTCCTTTCGAAAAGGCCCCCAATCTGTGCGAAATCGTATTCTAAAGATTCTCAGCATCCGCAAGGGCATTTTAATAATTTCTGCATGTGACCCAATGCATTTAAAAACCCAGAGGCATTTTGGAAAATTCTGAGCACGAACCAGAGGCATATTCCACTCCATGTGAACACCCAAAGATGAAATTACTTGATAGGAACTTCTAGAAGCTCAAACAGATTTTTGAATTACCTAACAGAATTTGATGCCTCTGTTCCCTGATTGGCTGAACCAGATCAAGCAGTTCTGATTGGCCAGAACAGATCTGGATCCTTGTGCTCGACTCCTATTAGTTGATATGGATCTAACCAATTCTGATTGGTTGATGCACATCTGAGCTGGACTTGGGGAAAACTATAAATAGACGAACTATTTGCCCAATTTAGGCATCCAGAATTTGACTTTCATTCCTACTGCCCCATTTTCCAATTCAGATCAAGATAGTTTGTCTGAAACCTCTGTAATAGCCTAGCTTTTGCCTGTAACTAAGAAATGTGAGATACTTGTGTAATTCAAGTGAGAATTGTATTCAAGACTACAAATCCGAGAGCTGTTGTAAGCTGTGTTCAGTAATTGTAATGGTGGATTTGAAAAGGTTGCTTTCATCAGTACGTTCTCAATCAGATTCATGTTGAGGGTTCATTGTGATCTCCTCACTCATTAGATTCCTTTAGATTTGCTGTTTTTAAGCAATTTCCCTTAATTCACTATCCCTGTGAGAATCTGTGTTTGTAACCTGGTTCTTACAGCATTTGTAGTGGTGCTTATGTTCTGAATCAAGACTTTGGATTGAAGAAGAAAACTATTAGATGATCTGTGTCTATGACAGTGGACAGATCATAGCCATAAGTTCAACTCAATTCTAATCCTTGAATTGGATTATTTTCTCTTACATCTGAGCTGGTAGCCAGATGAAGATTTGATACTTTCTCAACTGTGTTACACTATTTCTCATTCTGCAATCAATTACTAAGCTAAGTTAGCTGTTATTTCTCCATTCTTATTAATTTTGCATCCAATTCCCCCAAGCTGATCTTGATCGCTTGGTTTAAATTTTAATTTTAGATAATTTAGTTAATGTGACAAATTCAACCTCTCATCTTACTTGCTTTGTAGATAGGATTAGAGGCCAGATCTGGTAGCTCAGATCTGGAGGTTTACTATACATTTTAAATCAATTCTCTGTGGATGATCTTTTACTCACTTACATTTAAAACTTACTACAATTGGCCCTGATCTTGTAGGCTGCTTGATTTCTTTCTGTGCTGATATTTTCCTTATTTTTTTTAGTTTTCCAATTTCAGTAGTCCATACTTTGAAAAATCTGTTTTCAAAATACAAATAAATCATGCACACTTTGGAAGACAACACCCACCCGATATACCTCCGGTGCAAGCGCCTTCTCAGATACTAGGTGGGCTCGGACTTTTCTGGATCATCACCACTAGGGGCTGCCGCCATAGTAAGACCCGAGTATTTGTATGTGTGCCTAAACCAACCCCTTTGAAAAATTAATTAAGCTCCCTAACTTGGTTCAATTTTAATTTTTTTCAAAGCTTTTCTCTTTTTTTGGAAGTTTCTTTAGTTCAAAGACTGGGGATGATTATCCCGTGCCGCCACTACAGGCCGGCGTCCACTGTTAGGATATGGAAGTAAAAAGAAAATGATGGGGCCAGTCAAGCGACTAGGCAGAAAATATAAAGTGCTGAAAATTAAAGCCAAATTGTAAAGGGAAGTAATAAAAGGTGCCAGTCAAGTGACTAGGCGAAAATTACTGAAATTTAAAGCGAAAACGTAGGGGTGAGTAACAAAGGTGCCAGTCAAGTGACTAGGCGAAAAATCCTGAAATTTAAAGTGGAATCGTAGGGGTAAGTAAAAAAGGTGTCAGTCAAGTGACTAGGCGAAAATTGCTGAAATTTAAAGTGGAAACGTAGGGGTAAATAAGAAAGGTGCCAGTTAAGTGACTAGGCAAAAATTGCTGAAATTTAAAGCAGAAACGTAGGGGTAAGTAAAATGACGTAATCGGAGGGGTAAGTAAAATAAAAATAAAAAAATAGCAATAAATGTTAGAAAAATAAAAAAAAGGCCTAGTTCAAGGGGAAGCTCTACTAGCTAATCCCCAACAGAGTCGCCATCTGTGCAACCGTGGGAATCGGGACGATCCCCGTTGTGACGATGCGCTCTCTAACGATAAAAATAAAGTCGCCACTCGGAGCTTTTGGTGTCCCGGGATACCTAGTTCATTTTTATGAGCACCTAAGTGCTAAAAATATGACTCTGAATTCGATCCACACCAAAGTCTCTTGGGTAGGGGCTTCGGTTATCGATCGGGAAGGTGTTAGGCACCCGATCAACCCGCTTAACGCGGTCTCTACTAATGGCCAAAAATAAAATGAAAGTAGAAGCAAAGAAAATAGCTTTCTCTTGCTCAAAAGGGCTTAGAATCCTATTTCTGCCCCTCCATTCCTACTGAAAAATTGACGGCGTAACGGCACAAATGAGAGGGTGGAGGGAGCTAGAAAGAGATAGGAGAAGAAAGGGGAGAGCCGGAGCCCTCGGGCCCTTGTAGCACCATAGAGGAGCCTTGCGTGGCTTGCTTTGATGAGCTCTTGAAGGCTTTGTATGGTAGAAAGTGGGGTTCTAACTCTTAAGGCTTGAAGCTAAGAGGTAGGGAAGGGAGGCTAGGGGATCACACACACCTAGGCTAAAGGTTTTGGATGCAAGAACAAGCTTGAAATGAGGTTGGGAGGTTCTGGAATTTGGATGAAAATGGTGCACAAAAGGGAGGAAGAACTTCTCACTTTGAGCTCTTTCTCTCTTAAGCAAATTTCTTAACCCTTAAACCAAGGGGAGGGGGGACTCTATTTATAGGAAAAGGGTGGTCTAGGAGGCCACTTAGATGCTAATTGAGGTTAGCAATTAGGTAATCTCAAATCTAAGGTTTCCTAGGATTTTGAGAGCTTGGGAAGGTATGAAGGTGGTTCTAATGGTGGATGATAGGGTGAGGCTTTAGGCCACTTGGAGGATTGCAAATAGGTAAGGAATGGGTGCAATAGAACTATCAAAACACACCCCAAAGGTTGAGGTGGTCAACAAGTCAAACCCCAGTCACGATTTTCGAGGCAAATTCCTAGAGTTACTGTTTATATGCCTGACACAGCTAATAGTTGTGCCAGGCAAATGTACAGTAAAATAGTGCAGAACAGTGTCTGGAAGTTAGCTCGCAGGGTGGGGGCCACCTTTTAAACTTAGCGCCACTATTAGTTACGCCAGGCTTAAAGTCTGGGAGGATTGGCCTGGCGCAACTAATAGTTGTGCCAGGCAAAATTTATACCTGGCACAACTATTAGTTGCGCCAGGCCACTTTTGGGGAGAAATAGCCTGGCGCAACTAATAGTCGCGCCAAATCCCTAGGGGGGCTACTTGAAATTACCTTCCTGCCCTCCGGGTTCGAACTGCCATATCTTCTGATATATACCTCTAATTGGGGCAATTCTTGGACCGTTGGAAAGCTGACGACCTCTACTCTTCAATGGTATAAGAGTTGGTCACTGTAGAGGGTCGTAGCCAGTTCTAGAGCACCCCTCCTCCTTATCGCCTGGGAAGGCTAGGTTAGGGTTTGAAAAGGGTTCTAAGGGTCGGGGTTGGTTTCTAAAGGTTTGGGGTAGGTTCCTAGGGGATCTAGGGTGATTCCTTAGGGTTTATGGTGATTCCTAAGGGCTCCATACATGCCATCAAAAGCTCATAAATGCACCTCTCTCGAAATGTGTTTCGATCGAGCCTTAGGCCAAATTTGGGTGTCTACAGCGCTTATGACTAAACGCTTAATCAGATTGCGCACCTGCCATTGCGTGTGCAATTAGCCTTAATTTTTTTTAGGACTGGAAAAGTCACTAAGCAAGCCAGCCGGTCGCTCACTGAGTCGGTGGCCGACTTAAAGCGATTAAGCGCCAGAAAATTGATGCGCAATTCAATTAAACGCCTGAAATATGGTGCGTAATTGAAGGAAAACCTATAAAAGCTTTTTTCTCGAAGAGAGAGAGGAGGCTGGTAATTTTTCGAGAGAGAACGGATTTTTTTTGAGATTTTGAAACCAGAGAACTCTGAGAATCAACCCATAGAGCATCTTAATCATGGTTTTGAGATTCAAGCTTTTAATCTTCGAGATTTCTCTCCGCAGTCCCGACTCTAGGTAAGGATTTAATTCTTTAATTCGCAATCATAACTTCTAATCTCTAGATCTAGGAATTCTATTAATATTTTTATTTTTAGTTTTAGACCGTAGCACCCATGCTCAGATCGAAATTCTATATATCTGGTTCCAATTCTCTGTTTCTAGAACCAGTCCTTAATCTATCGGTCTGATATACCGATATTAAACTTTAATTCAGTTCTAAAATCTCAATTTACAGTCCTATTGTTAATTTCTGGTTCTAATCCTTCGATTCAGAACCAGTCTTTAATTATACGGCTTGATCTCCTGATTTTGGACCTGAATTCAGTCCTAACAATTTAATTTTAATTTTAAAGTGCTTATTTTAATATCTCTAAAAAATCCTAAATATAGTTTCAGTCTTATCATTCTAGTTTGACAATTTAATTCACAATTGCTATCCTGAAATCAACTCTGAAAAATCCCAAAACACTATTTTACCCAAAAATTCAGTTTATCTTCAACTTCGACCACCGATTTGCCCAAGGGAGCTTACGGAGGGTACCCGAGAACGGGGCCGATCCTCCTTAGCATAGCGGACCCAAACCCCTTTTTTCTAATTAATTCATTTTCCAATTAAAAATAGGATATTTAAATTAATTTGACTTCTAGTAGGATTATGAGATTTAATTAATTCCTAGTAGGATTAAGATATTTAAATTAATTAAACTCCTACTAGAATTAGGAGACTCTTTTCTAAATTAAATTCCTAGTAGAATTAGGAGACCTTTCTTAGTTAGACTCCCAATAGGATTAGGAGACCAAGTTAAATAAATTCTCAGTAGGAATAAGAAAACCAAATCAGTTAGACTAAAGGCAACCCACAGCTGTTGACGTTCGCCGATGGACGATTCAGTAAAGGAGTTCAACCTACAAGCCCCGCTCCCTTAAAGCGTGATCAGTGACATGTTGCTGCGTCGATAAATATATGCAACTGGCGATCGCATCTTCTCAAGCATTCTTCATTTAGAATTTGTCTCTTTAATTTCAACATTTAATATTTCTTAATTTATTACTACATCACCATCATCGCCAGAGTCCACTTGGACCAAATTGGGCCACTCTTTCCGGAGACCGAAAGGAACCCAGAAAAAGCGTGTACCAATACTGGTGATCGCAATGAGACTCTTTTTCGCTAAGGTTGTCCTGATTTAATTAATTTGGTTTTCTATTTTCCTTGCTTTATTTAATCTGGTTTTATATTTTTCGCTTTTTATTTTTATTTTTATTTTGTTACACTTTATTACTTTTCTACATATACTTGCACGTGGATAAGCTTTTTCAACAAAAATAAAAAAATAAAAATAAATAAAAAAAACCTATTTTAAAATGGCCGATATCAGAAAATTAAATTTTAATGATAACGACCCACCCGTATGGGGCTCCCATAGCGACCCTGAGTATAATGTTAGGCCGTCTCCGTGGGCAGCCTAGCGTTGTGCTCGGGTAAACATGGTTAGTGAGAGCGAAAAATACCCCTTCGCTCCACGAAATACAAATCATAGTAATAGTATTGAAGAAAGTGGTACTGAGAGAAGCTACCCCTATATTCGAGTTATAGACCACACTCCCAGTGCACTCACAAAAGGAGGAAAAGAAGTCGACGCATGGCTCAGGTCCCAAAGACAAGTTACTCCGAGGAACAGACAAAAGGAAAGGACGTCGACTCCTTCCATATGCGCCGACTCCCTCAACACATAACAAATATACCTCTCACACCTTCTACAACAACAACTGCCGAGGACAACCCTCTCCCAAGGCACTTAGAAAAGACACCGCCGTAAACATAAACGACCTCCACCAATTTCTAGACGACTACATGGCTAACAAAGAACGCTCTAGTCACACTTTTGGATTCGACAAATTTTGTCGAGACATCGATTTCACTGTACCTGCTGGTTTTAAACCTCCAAAATTCAATAAATATAATGGTACGGGAAACCCAAAGCATCACTTGGCCCTATTCTGCAATGACTGTCGACCAATCCGCACCAATCATGGGCTCCTGATCCATTACTTTCTGAGATCACTAGAAGGAGAAGCCCTTGACTGGTTCGCGGCCTTACCTTTAGCCGAAATCAAGACATTCGAAGACTTAGCCGATAGATTCCTAGATTAATACCAGCACCTGACTCATGAAGAAATCAGTCTCCCTGACTTGATACACACAAGAAAAGAGGACGGTGAAGACTTCTCGATATTCGCCAACCATTGGAGAAAACTTGCCGCTCGAATGGGGAATCAAATAAAAGAAAACAATGTGATAGAAATTGTGATTAGTAATACCCGAGAGCCTCTTTGGAGTGTTCTCATTCTAAGCGACTATCACGACCTCGCTAGCCTTTATCAACGAGCCTCATGCTTAGAATGTCGACTGAAGAATGGAGACCTTAGTCTTCCTACCTTAACATCCAGGACCCTCCTCCGTCAACCTCAAGACAAACACCCTAAATGAAGCCATAAAATTCGAACAAATCAATGCAAACCAAGAAAAAAACAAAACTAACCCTCAACCATACCACCTATATGACCAAGCTCAAGATCTATGCACAAACCTGTACCCTGACTATAACCAACCTCTATACCTTGACTAAAACCAATTACCACACACAAACCAAGATCAATACCCTCACCAACCTCTATACACAAACCAATACACGAACCCGTATTATGACCAAAACCAGTACCCCAATGACACACAAACTAGCATCACCTATTACAATCCATTATTCGATCAAACACAACTCACATACGAGACAGTACACTCCTTCACCCTCGCCCCATTCCACCTAGCTAGCATGATTCGAAGAATTGAACCTCCCTCAAAGCAAGACCATAACATTCACTTACAACCAACCAACCCTCACCCACACACCTTAAATGAGAAGTTACCTTTCACCCTGAATCGGTTACCAAGATCACTAAAATCCAAACTATCACCGAATCCACCCCTAAACTAACTCAACCCATCACCAAACTCATCGCCGATCTCAACGCGCTTATCTCTGAACCAATTCAACCTACCCTTGAATCCGATAACCTACCAACAAATGAATCAATCCCTACACCTCCTGAACAGACGCCCAAACTAATGATGTAAACTACCCTCGAATAGCCTCATGTGTTGATTCTAGAAGCAAATTTTGAACCAATCAATCGGTATTATGCGACGCCATTTATACTTAAACCAATCACAAAACTAAACTCTGAACCCAAATCAGTAATCAAATCTACTCCCAAAATCACCAACCCTCTTGCTTCTAAATCAACTCCAGAACTAACCCCAAAAGCCGAATACATTGCCCCACCAACCTTAAACCCGACTCCTGAACTAATCCCTACACCTGCTTTAAAACTTGAACTCGACAACAAACACATCACCCCACTAACCTCAGCATCGACTCTCGAATTAACTTCTACGCCCACTTCGAAACCTAAACTCACTACAACCTCACCAACTTCAAAACATAATCTCGAACCCAAATCTATTACCAAACATACCTCCGAACCACCCATTTCACTCACTTCAGAATCAACCATTAAACCGACCTTAAAACCTACTCATGGATCAATCCCTACAGAACTTGCCACTAAACTTATCATCCCCTCAACTCTGAAACAAGAACTTAAACCTACTATTAAACTTACCGTCCCACCAACCACGAAAACTGAACCCCAAATTCAAACCTATTATAAAACCTAAACTTATCATCAAACCTAAACCTAAACTTATCATCAAACCTAAACCTAAACCTACTACCAAACCTAAACCTACTATCAAAACTAAACCTATTATTGAATGTAAACCTATTATTGAACCTGAACCTACCGTCGAACCTAAACCAATCACCAAACACAAACCTGTCATCAAACCTCAAACTATCAACAAATCCAAGCCCATCATCAAACTTGAACCCATCATTGAACTCAAGCTTGTTATCGAACACGAACTTGGTACTAAAACCAAACCTATTCCTACAACGCCAACCCCACTCACCTTTGAGCCTCCCACAAAACCTATCAAGGAGTCGATCATCGCTCCCACTTTCGAAATCAAATAAAACTCAAATCTTACGACACCAATCACCATCAAATCAACATACCTCAAATCCCATCAAAACATGAAATCAACGTCACAACTAAAATTGCTTCTGATCATCATATCCAAATCTCCGTGGACCTTATAATCAAAACCTTCACCGAACTCCAATTGGCGACAAAACTACTACGTCAAACTTCTGATACTCAACCTCCTCGAAGAACTATAAATAAAACTTTAAAACAACCAAACGATAAACCCAAAGTCTGAATCAAGTCAAACAAGCATAATCAAACAAAACTGGACCACCCCACACGTAGGAAAGGTCAACCTTGGACTACGCCCTCGCATCTCCTCTTCCTACTCTACCTCTGCCTTATCTTATCACTACCTTTACAACACTACCGTCCCTCTCAACGGTTTCCACTCCAAGTTCACTCGCAAATGGCTTTTCAACTACTCGCAAATGACCCCAAAGAACTATTTAACAACTCTATGCTTCATCTCTACGAGATGCCTCGCTCCGTCGAAAAATAAAAGAAGGTCCCTCCCGATAAGGAGACCCCGGACACAAAAGAGTTATCAAAGGAAGAAATCAAACGACGCCACACTTATTTTGATAAATCCTATACCATCCAAGACACAAACTAAACATAACCTCACTCTCATTTCTCATCGATCAGATCGAAAGGGATCGAGGACCCCGAAACAATATTATCTAATCGAACGGTCACTTCGGCCATCCAAAATGTCCCACCAAGAGGACTTTCTGAGTCAGTCCCCTGCCTAACTGATGCTGTACCATAATACAATAATAATAACAAAAAAATAATACGAAAAAATAAAATATAGAAAAGCAAAAAAAAAAATTAAAAGTATAAATGCCCAAAACGTAAATACTCAAAAACAAAAATACTCTTTTATGCCCCAAACCCTTTGGAATCATACTCGACCGAGAACTAGAAGTCGGGAGTTAGGGCTAAGAAACCATGCCTGTACAACCGCCTCACCTAGAGAAAATCAAACCCTTATGAGAAGTACTTATATTATCTTGACAACATGCTCAAGAAACAACCACAGGGGAAGGACTTTCTGACCCCTAGAATCATAACTCAATGACCATCATGCTTTGTAGCCTAAACAAACATACTTATATACCTATCATCCTCGCAGTCATCACAAGGCATTCGCCAGTCGTTGGTCATTATTTTCAAAACTATTTTGGGTATCATTTGACTCATTGACCATCCTCCTGCTCAGGCGAATTGATCGAAAGGACTAGTGGATCATGAAACTCTCTTTCTGGAATATAGAAGACTCTGAATTCTCATACACCCTTTCAGCCATTGGAGTCGATGTTAGAGCAGAAAAAATAAAAATATAAGGTTCCATTAAACCTCATAATTCTTACGTTAGTAGATTATTTCAAAAAAATATATAGAAAAGAAACACAACCGAGCGAGAGCAATACAACAAATGAACAGTCAATGAATTTAGGGAAGCATAAGAAAATTGTGAGGGCATTCTTGGTATTTTCATTAAGAGACCATACGCAAGCCGTGGCGGGAGGAGGACAAAACTCCTGCTAACCATAGAATTTGAGACTTTGATGGTGCTGGACCATGACAGAGAGCTCAATATGGCATCACATTATTCACTCGAGAAGAAAGTAGTTGACTACTATTTCAAAATTTGGTTGAATAAGAATCTACTCTCAGATCAATAAACCTTACCTCTTCTTCACCTTTAATTTTCTTTTCGGACAATGAGTCAAATGATTTTCAAAATCTCTTTCAGAATAAAACCGAAAACTCTCTAATGACAAGTAATGCAATCACTATTTATCTACCATCCCCTCAATCCTTGTTGAAAGCTACGATACATGATGATCGTTCAGCCCTTACAAAATCAAGCCTGGCATGTGGCCGAAATAATCGAACTACTTCTCAACATGGGATCGTTACTAATACACTCCAGGACATCTATAAGGCTGATAAAAGTCCCACCATCACTTTACACTGGGGAATTTTCTTTTAAGAGCACTAGCACCTTGATAGCGATGCTCAGGTCACAAGACCGATACCCAAACTGGGACCATTTTTTAAATTTTCAATTTAATTTTTGCTTTTCCACCGCGGATACCCCAAATTGGGGCATTTTTTTCATTTTTTTTTTTTTTTTAATTCGTACTCTTTCGCCATGGGACCCCAAAACGAATACCTGAAATAGAACAACAGAGATACACTCAAAAAATAAACACCATACTCTAATACTACCCATTTCCTCTCTAATGTAACATACAACGACAAATATAAGCAAAGATAAATGAAACAAACACAATAATAGAAAAATATTGCTCATTCTCAGCAATAAAAAAAATATATATATATAATTACAAACCTCTTAGGATTTAATACCCGAGATGCAAAATAAAAAAGAAAGAAAAGACATTAGAAACTAAAAATGCCCCAAACTTTTAAATCCTAAGTTTAGAAACAAAATTCAAAACAAAACCCAGCCCCTTAGCCCCTATTGATAACATACACCTCCTAAATCCCAAAACAACAGGTGTCGCCCTCACAAATTTCCTCCACCTAATTGAATCTATGGCAAACATAGATGAGCCAATGATCATACAACACTTAACTCCCTAAGAAACACCAATCCACTCAAAAATAGATGAACCAATAGGATTAAAACATCTAGCACTTATCTAGAACATTTAAAAAATTAAATCTAAATTTACACTTATCTAACAAGTGTCATCCTAAATCCAAACATTAGAACAAAACAAACAAACCTTAATCCTAAACACAGGACTCATTCTCTCTCATGACAAAATTAAAGGAATAATGCAAACATAATAAATAAAATAACCTTTCATTTACTAAACTTCTCCTATACAATATCACTGGAGGCATACCTCCTGAATATACAACCCAAAACGAAAACCTAAAACTTTAACCTACAACTCAAAATGAAGACTGGGTTCGAAACTGAGACGAAGTGAGGAGCAGATTTTGCTTGGAGCGTCCAATCGGAGACTTCAGGGAGCATTGGTTGGAAGACACATCCCCCCACTTTTTACTCCTATTCTTTCACCATCTTCGCCTCCTCCACTGCCGCCGCTTGAATGCTGTCTTCACTGCTCTTTAAAAAGGATCAATGTGAAGATTAGCGCTCTCGTTCCTAATACTGCCCATTCTCAGAATAGTATCGTCCACAAGCACCGCCTTAGGACAGAAATCACGCGAAATAATGAATATAGGAAGAAACGATATCCCAATCGGACGGTTAGATCGCTCGCTATCACTAAAACAAGGATTTTAAAGCACGAAATATTCCCAAAAATTTAAAACTTGAGACTAAACCAGAATGAAAAGCAAATGAAAATCCTTTCATTTATATAGAGTACGGACATAATCACGCCCCCGAATACGCACGCTTAATTAGTTCAAGCGCCACTTGTGTGGCGCACAACCCGAAACACACGCTCTAATATGAGCGCATAATGAAGCCATCGCCCGTGATCCGATCACGTGCAGCTCATGGGCCGCGCAAACCAATTACATGACACACTTCAGATGCACAATATCAAATGTCACCTGTACACTAATTGTACACTGACGAGGTGATGTCTCAATCATGCGCTAGGATTATAGCGCATGATTTAATTGCACGCACACATACACACACGTAAATGACCCGTCAAGCTCTAGATTGTACACCTGAACTTAGGCGCGCAATCACATTAAGCGCCCAAAAATAGGTGCGTAATACCTGATTTTAGATGAAATTTATTCCCTCAGGACTCTTATGTCCCATCGCGGCCAAAATTCTTTTGTTACATCGCAGTCACACCCTTTTGTCTCATCATGTAGCCTCACAGGCTGTCCCGAAAAAAAAAAGAAAAAAAAGACCTACTCACCCGTTCTATAGCGTCAATCACCCCTTAATCCCATCGCGGCAAGACACACGCTCCTTACCGCAATGCCCTCATGACCCCACCAAAAAAAAAAGGAATACCCCAGTGCGATAACGGGCACAAGCAACAATGTCACCTCAATAATCAGTCCCATCGCAATAAATTAGTTATACCCTCATGACCCATAGCGAAAAGCCAAAGGCACACCGTCAAAAAAAAAAAACTAAGCTAATCACAACGCAACTACAACGTGATCTCACATAACTCAAGATCTACCAAAGAAAGAAACAAGACACGCCTATTGCCTAAACATCTTACCAATGTCCCATCGCTAACTACGTCTAGCTGACGTCCCATCGCAAACCTCACTACTCAAAAAAAGAAAGCTCAAACAGCACATTCCCTATCGTATAACGAAAAGAGGGAAAGCCTAGTCACGTCCCATCACTAAGGCAACATACTCTCTCTCTCTCACTCTTCCGAATCAACCCTCAAGTCCCGTCGTGACATTATTTCTCCCAAGACGTCGTATCACAACCTCCAAGCCCTGCCATAGTGGGCCAAAAGAGAACAAACCTTCAAAAGTTCCATCGCGGCATTACACCCGAAACACTGCATCGCGACAATAGACATAAAGTCCCATCACGACACAACACCACCACGAACCATACAAGTTGCGTGCGACCTAGGTAAGTATCACCACAGCTAAGTACTACCCACTCTTTTTAATTACTCGATATTATAAATAAATATAGTTAGCTATGATTAAATCAAATGTTTTCAAAACTCGTTTCTCTCGACTCGCGAATCACTGTAGTCCTCTCATAAGAGATAATCATCAGTATTCATCGAGAAGGTTAGATGTAGTATCCGGCGTACTAAGTGTCGTCTTGACAACCACAATAACGGTCAGGTCCACAAATCTCGTGCCGGTGGATCTGCTCAGAGACGTCTCGGAAGCCACATTTTTTGCCGTTTTACCACCGAATTGATCTTAAGTTTGAATCCTTAAAATTTCAAAGTTTTAAAACGCCCCTTTATTTCACAAAAAAATAAATAAAAAAAATAACAAAACAAACAAAAAAAAGAAAGAAAAAAAGAAAATAAAGCGACAAGATAAATAGACCCGACTCACCTTCCTTTAAATTAAACTTAAACCCGACCTTTAACTCCTAAAGACCGCCTGAACTCACAATCAAGCACATACTCTACTGCGCAGAATCATTAGTTCAGACACATTAGAATTAAAATTCTCAATTTATCGACCTCCGAACTCCAGATGAATCAAGTGCACATGCCACTGCGCAGAATTCAATTGAGCACGCCTTATAAGACCCCATCTCAATTACCAGCCCAAATAAGCTATTCCCTTAAGAAACTGAACATTGACTATATTCAATCTAAAAACTTACAAATGCCCATTGGAAAAGGAACTCTTGACGCACATTGGTGTGATCAATGATGCGCCCGGTCTGACATGATTTGCAGAAGCCATCTATATTTCATCTTCTTTTATTATCAGTCCTTGGATATTTTTTTGGATATTTGATTGACGCCCCGGTACCTTGATTGCATAAAATTTCTCTGTTAGCATGCGCCATGCGATGGGATGCGTTATGCACCCACAAACCCGAAATGTGCCCTTCGACAGCTATCATTTGCCCTTCAAATGCTCTATTTTAGCTTGCGCTGATAGATAAGAAAGTCAAGCTTGTCATGTCAGCATCACCAATTCATATTTATGAATTCCAAAGAGGGAGAAGACACCTCGAATGAGGGGTGTCTACTTCTTCGACGCATTCTTACTTCGCAAGAGCGCGCTGAAGAGGGGCATCTGTAGACACCCCCATTTTGCCTTCTCAAAATATATTTTTTGTTTGGTCAACCTTTGACCTTCTTTTTAACCCTTATAAAGGAACCATGCACTGAAATAATAGTATATGACTAAACACAGATTGAAATAATAGCTCTGTGGCTCAGATCTCGAAATGGGGAGGCTATATACTGAAACAATAGTATATAGTCGGAATGCAGACTGAAACAATAGTCTTGCATTTCATTCTAGAGACCAGACCCGGACAACCTTGAATTAAGCGCTTGAAACCTTGCGCATAATTTGATTGTGCGTCAGACCACAAATGCGCAATCAGTCCCCCTTTCAGACCAAACTTTCTTTCTCAGACCTATTCGAGACTCGATCACGCGCCTTAAATCTGACACGCGATCGGATTGAGCGCCATAAAACCAACACGCAATTGGCCTATGCCCGACCTAGTCTCTTTACCCTTAACCCTTAAGTTCCCTTGATTACGCACTTATGACTAAACACTTAATCAGATTGCCCACCTGCCATTACGCGCGCAATTAGCCCTAATTTTGTTAGGACTAGGAAACTCGCTGAGCAAGTCAGCCGGTCGCTCACTGAGTCGGTGACCGACTCAAAGCAATTAAGCACCAAGAAATTGACGCGTAATTCAATTAAATGGTTGAAATAGGGCGCGCAATTAAAGGAAAACCTATAAAAGCTTTTTTTCTCGAAAAGAGAGAGGAGGATGGCAATGTTTCGAGAGAGAATGAATTTTTTTGGGATTTCGAAACCAGAGAACTCTGAGAATCAACCCATAGAGCATCTTAATTATGGTTTCGAGATTCAAGCTTCTAATCTTCGAGATTTCTCTCTGCAACCTCGACCCTAGGTAAGGATTTAATCTTTTAATTCGCAATCATAGCTTCTAATCTCTAGATCTAGGAATTCTATTAATATTTTTATTTTTAGTTTTAGACCGTAGCACCCATGTTCAGACCGAAATTCTATATATCTGGTTCCAATTCTTTGTTTATAGAACCAGTCCTTAATCTATTGGTCCAATATACCGATCTTAAACTTTAATTCAGTTCTAAAATCTCAATTTACAGTCCTATCATTAATTTATGGTTCTAATCCTTTGATTCAGAACCAGTCTTTAATCATACGGCCTGATCTCCTGATTTCAGACCCGAATTCAGTCCTAAAAATTTAATTTTAATTCTAAAGTGCTTATTTTAATATCTCTAAAAAATCCTAAATATAGTTTCAGTCTTATCATTCTAGTTTTACAATTTAATTCACAATTGCTATCCTGAAATCAACTATGAAAAATCCTAAAATACTATTTTACGGCCCAAAAATTCAGTTTATTTTCAACTTCAACTACCCGATTTTCCCAAGGGAGCTTACGGAGGGTACTCGAGAACAGGGCCGATCCTCCTTAGCATAGTGGGCTCAAACCCCTTTTTTCTAATTAATTCAATTTTCAATTAAAAATAGGATATTTAAATTAATTAGACTTCTAATAGGATTATGAGATTTAATTAATTCCTAGTAGGATTAAGATATTTAAATTAATTAGAATCCTAGTAGAATTAGGAGACTCTTTTCTAAATTAAATTCCCAGTAGAATTTGGAGACCTTTCTTAGTCAAACTCCCAGTAGGATTAGGAGACCAAGTTAAATAAAATCCCAGCAGGAATAAGAAAATCAAACCGATTAGACTAAAGGCAGCCCACAACTGCTGACGTTCACTGACGGACGATTCAGTAAAGGAGTTCAACCTGCAAGTCCCGCTCCCCTTAAAGCGTGATCTGTGGCGTGTTGCAGCGTCAATAAATATCTGCAATTGGTGATCGCATCTTCTCAGGTATTCTTCATTTAGAATTTGCCTCTTTAATTTTAGCATTTAATATTTCCGAATTAATTACTCCATCACCATTATCGCCAGAGTCCACTTGGACCGAATTGGGCCACTCTTTTCGGGGACTGAAAGGAACCCAGAAAAAGCGCGTACCAACAGTGAGGTTTTGAGTTTGGCTTGATTTTGGAAGTCAGAGGATTGATCGATTCATGGATTGGTTCATCGATAGGTTCGGTGGTTGTCTCGGGAGTGAGTGAAGTTGATGTTGTAGGGATAGGTTCGACGATAGGTTCGGTTCAATGATAGGTTTATTTTTGATGATAGGTTTGGGTTCGATTATGGGTTTGTGTTTGACCGTAAGCTTGGGTTCGATGACCGGTTCAGGTTTGATGATAGGTTTAAATTTGATGATAGATTTAGGTTTGAAGGTAAGTTCGGGTTCTGTTCCCAGTTCAGGTTTGATGATGGTTTTAGGTTTAAGATTCAACTTCGTAGTTGGTGAGGTGATAAGTTTGGAGGTGAGTTTAGGTTCTGAAGTGGGCGTAGTAGTTGATTTTGAAGTTGGTGAAGCGATGAGTTTGTTAATGAGTTCATGTTTTGGGTAGGTGTAAAGACCCGTATTTTGAAACCGAGTTAGACTGACCCTGTGTGTGTATTCGGCTCGGTAACCGACGTCACCATTTGTTTTGGATTTTTATCTAGATGTGATTGTGTGGACATATTTTAATTTAGAGCCCATTTGGACCCTCGTGCGAAAGTTGTGCACCGACCTCGGTGTAGCCGCTCAACACCGGACTTGAGTTTTAAAATTAGAAGTGTATAATACATAAGATGTGTGTGTGTGTTTTACTTTGTAAGCAATCCTATTATAAGAAGGAATTGCATTCTCGTATTATACTAGGTTTTGTTAAGAGAGGATAGTTACCCAACCGTGTGAAACTCCGTCTTCTCTCTTCTTCAATCATCGTAGGAGATCGGTTTAGAAAACCTCCTTCTCTAGAACCCTCTTTATTGAAAACACTTAAACCTTAGAAAGAACTTGAATCAACCTTGGATTCGTAGTTGGCTATTGGGAGAGGTTGAGATCATTGGGGGCGTGTTGGAGTTGTCTCTGTGAACTCGTGGGATCGATCGCGGCGCGAATCGTCGAGGAAACCCGTCGGTTTCGTTCCGAAGCTCCATTCGCGTGACTCATTTCTAATCTAGGAATCCTTAGATTAAAGGTACGTTTTAATTAAACTTTTTGATTAAATCATTAGATTAGCCATGGGTTTTGCTTTGGGATGTATGGGTTTTGATTCGGGTGAAAACTAGTGAAATCGCGTCGCTGTAGCTCGCTCGAGCGAGCTATTATCATCGCTCGAGCGAGGTATCACCGAACTCCGACATTGCCTTAGTATTTTAGTCATAACTTTTTATCCCGAACTCTGATTGAAACGATTCATTTTGCGTTGGAAAGCTAATAGAAAAATATACAACTTTTATGTTTTTACCAACTCATGAATCAATCGTCTTGATGGTCAAAAATATATGAGAATATTACATCAAATCGCTCGAGCGAGCTATTATCATCGCTCGAGCGAGGTATTGCCGAACTCCGACATTGCCTTAGTATTTTAGTCATAACGTTTTATCCCGAACTCCGATTAAGGAGATTCTTTTTGAGTTGGAAAGCTAATAGAAAAATATACAACTTTCATGTTTTGACCAACTCATGGATCAATCGTCTTGATAGTCAAAAATATATGAGAGAGTTACGTCAAATTCTAGGATTGGCGCAACTTGCCTGTTTTGACTTGTTTTTGAGGAAACCCTTAAATAGGTCTATATTATTAGTAATTAGAGTTTATCTTAATGCATGAACGTATATTGTGATGTAGATTGAGGGCGAGAGGCCATCAATAGGACCTTGCTTGACTTCGCATAACTCCGAGTTTTTGGTAGGAGAATCTCATCTTTACAGTATTTTATTTTAATTCGCATAGATATTTTGAATTAAAATCTTTAAACTTGCATATGCCATTGAAATCACATCTGTAAACTGAAATTGATATGAATGACTGAAAATCTAAATCTACCAATCTCAAACTCAATCGCTTAAGCTCAAAATCAAATCAAGAACCCGAACTATGTATAAGAGACTTGCATCCCATTTATATTAGTATCTCGCATTTGTTTTATGATTGACCGAATCTAATTCCAAAAATTCTGAACAATTTCGCGTAAGTTTCTCATTACGTAGGGGCTTGTTGCATCCTGAAAAAGGGTTCATGAACGACGATGGTAGATAGGGGTTCCCATCGGCTATATTCCTGCTCACGAGATATAGTTTACTCGGGAGGTATTTTAAGTTGAGGATTAAGTCATGAATTACTGAACTTTGCATATAGAAGTTAGAGAAACTAAGACACTGAAACACTGCATCTGTTCTTGAAACTGTTTTCATACATTTAGAAATAAATCTTACATATGATTTCTGCACCTAAATTCAGTTTATTATCTGCTTATATGTTTGACAAGCTATATTCCGATAATTATTTTGAAACCATATTAGTTAAAGTAAAATGCCATAGATGTCTTTCTTCTACTGAGCTTTGTTGGTTAGCTCACTCCGACTATACGTCACAGGTTCAGGTACTGACGTGGCTATTCAGGGCTGTGAGACTGATCTTGACTACGTGCCTGAGGAAGAGCTTGAGGTTCCTCCTGAGGAGTTTTTTCCAGTATAGAACTTACTGATTTTCTTATTTGTGGTGAGAGTTAGACTTGAATTTGTGGGCCCATTTTAGTTGGATACCATAGTTTTATATTTGATGTTGATTTCTGTTATGAGCCATGTTTCGATGATGGTCGGCCATCATTGGTGGTTCTTTACTTTTAATTGCTTCCGCATTTATTTTAGCTATGGATATTTATTGCGCTTTACTCTGATATGTGCCCTGTTTGTCCGGCTTATCATTTATTCGATAGGTTGGCGAACCGGCCTTTCCTATACCTGAGGGATTGGAAAAGTCGGGTCATCACAGTTGGTATCAGAGCCATGGTTTTTAGATTCTCTAAGGACCCATGAGAACCAACCGTGACCCGGTACAGTTCGCATCAGAGTCATGTCGTTAGGTCCAGAATCACTAGTGCTGTTTGTGATTGTCTTTACAATCAATGTTGACTGATGTTGTGGTGTTCCCAATGACAGATCAGTATGGCCCCAAGATTTAGAGGCAGAGGCAGAGGTAGGACGGTGCCTTTAGAGGACATTCCTGAAGGTGTCGGTACATCAAGGGGAGTTGCCTTCGCATCCGGTTCTAATGCAGTCCCTATAGGAGCCGGAGTTGATAGAGGTCAGGGTGAAAGAATGGAACAAGTGTTGGAAAGTCTGGCCACCAACATTGCTCAGCAGACCGCATCTATGGCTCAGCAGACTGCTGCAATCGCCCAGCAAGCAGAGCTGATTTCTGCTGGACAACAACAACAATCATCAGGATTTGCCGAATTCAGGAGGATGAGACCTCCAAATTTTTCTGGACAGACCGACCCGATGGAAGCTGAAGGTTGGTTGGATGAGATGGAAAAGATCTTCGAGGTGCTTCAGTGCACCGATGTCGAGAAGGTTAGATGGGCAACCTTCAAACTGGATGGACAGGCTGGACCATGGTGGAAGTCCGTGGCTAGACACCGGGAGCAGGAGTTTCCCAATACTCCTTGGACATGGGCTGAGTTTATCGAAGCGTTCAACGATCAGTACTTTCCCAAGATCGTTAGGCATCAGATGGAAGTTCAGTTCATCGAGCTGAAGCAGGGGACAATGTCAGTGCGTGAGTATGGAGATGAGTTCACGCGACTTTCAAGGTTTGCACCTCAACATGTGGCCACCGATATGATGAAGGCCAGAAAATTTCAGCTGGGTCTTAGGCCGAGTATACAGGAGAGCGTGGCTATGTGGGAAATGAAAACATATGGAGGAGTACTGTCAAAGGCCCTCATAGCAGAGGAAGAAATTCAAAAGCGATTTTTGAGAAGCAGTAAGTCGAACAAGGACAGGGTTGTACAAGGGCAGTCAGGTACTTATGAAAATAAGAGGGCCAAGTTTACAAAGCCGCCAGTGAACCTTATTCAACATGCATTTTCTAGACCAACATTTTCTTCTGGACCGACCCCTTATCAGAGATTGGCAGCATCATCACCTGTGCAATTCGTACGACCAACGGGTCCTAATGCTAGTGGAGCTTCAGTGGCACAGGGATCCTCTCGTGCACCATCTTTTGTTTCGGTCACTATGTGCCTAAGGTGCGGGAAACCATACAAGACCGAGGATTGTAGGATGAACACTGGAGCGTGTTTTCGGTGTGGCGCAATCGGACACATGGTTAAGGATTGTCCTCAGGAGGACAAGGGAAGAACTAGTTCGGCTTCTACTCAGAGATCGACCCGACCTACTGTTCAAGGTCGAGCTTATGCCGTGATGGCTCAAGAAGCTGAAACATCGAACGACGTGATCCAAGGTATTATTAAAAGTTGAGATGTCTTCTTATTTTATGTGTTATATATAATTGCTTGATATTTAATAAATTTTGTTAATAAGTTATAGATGAACACACATGCTTAGAAACTTTTAATTGAAACGCTTGTCTAAACTAAGGTACCCTTTTTATGCATCGGGGGAGCGATGTAAGCAAAACCGAAGCGCGAGTGTTGATAGACCCTGGGTCTACACATTCTTTTGTTACTCCATTGTTCGCTGAGAAGTTGGGAATCATTCCCAAGGCCCTTGATTTCATCTTGGCAGTGTCAATTCCTACGGGCAACTCAGTGAGCACCGATACCATGTGTCAATCAGTGATTGTGATGATCGAAGACCACGAGACAGTGGCTGATTTGATCATTTTGAGCATGGAAGGGTTCGACGTGATACTAAGGATGGATTGGTTATCTACTTACCATGCGAGCGTGGATTGTCTTCAAAAAATTGTAACATTCCGCCCGCCGAAGAGAAAATCTTTTCGATTTTGCGGAGTCAAATCTTGTGTGATACCGTTTATCTCTGCCATTCGAGCAGACCGTATGATGAGGAACAGGTGTTGTGGTTATCTGGCCTACTTGCAAGATCATAAGGAGGAGAAGAAAAATATTGCAGATATTACGATTGCTTGCGAGTATTCAGATGTTTTTCCTGAATATCTATTGGGATTACCACCTGACAGGGAGATTGAGTTTGCAATTGAGTTAGCGCCAGTTACTGAACCAGTATCAAAAGCTCCGTATCGAATGACGCCTGCAGAATTGAAAGAGTTGAAGGAGCAGCTTCAGGAACTACTAGATAAGGGCTTTATTAGACCGAGTGTGTCACCCTAGGGAGCACCGGTTCTATTTGTAAAGAAGAAAGACGGTTCAATGCGGCTTTGCATCAATTACCGCCAGCTAAATAAGTTGACAATTAAGAACCGTTATCCACTTTTAAGAATTGATGATCTGTTCGATCAGTTACAAGGAGCAAGGTTCTTCTCGAAGATCGACTTTAGGTCAGGCTACCATCAGTTGAAAGTTAAGTCTAAAGACATTCAGAAGACAGCGTTCAGAACCCGATATGGGCACTACGAGTTCTTGGTCATGCCATTTGGGTTGACAAACGCACCCGCGTCATTTATGGACTTGATGAACCAGATATTCAAGTCACATTTGGACAAGTCTGTAGTAGTTTTTGTAGATGACATCCTCATCTATTCAAAGACGCGAGAAGAACATGAGCAACATCTGCGAGTGGCTCTACAAACCCTTAGAAACCATCAGTTATATGCAAAACTTAGTAAGTGTGAGTTTTAGCTTGAGCAGGTCAGTTTCCTAGGCCATGTTATCTCTGATACCGGTATTACAGTTGACCCAGCAAAGATTGAGTCAGTGATGAATTGGGAACAACCAAAGACCGTTACGGAGGTTTGTAGTTTCCTCAGTTTGGCAGGATACTACAGAAGGTTTGTGGAGGGCTTCTCCAAGATATCAGGTCCTCTTACACAACTTACGAAGAAGAATACTAAATTTGATTGGGAGGCGGTGTGAGCAAAGTTTTCAGAACTCAAGAAAGCGATTGACTCTGCGCTTTGCTATACCATCGGTGGAGGCTTTGCAAAGATATACGGATGCATCATATGGGGGTTTTAAGTGTGCTTAACCGTAATGAGAGAGTCATTGCTTATGGGTCTAGGCATAAAGACCATGAGAAGAATTACCCGACGCATGATCTTGAGTTGGCAGCAGTAATTTTTGCTCTGAAGATCTGGAGGCATTACCTGTATGGGGAGACCTTCGATATATTTACCGATCATAAGAGCCTCAAGTATCTCTTCTCACAAAAGGAGTTGAATATGAGACAGCGTCGATGGATGGAGTTCTTGAAAGATTATGATTGTACCATCCAGTACCACCTCGGAAAAGCAAACGTAGTGGCAGATGCGTTAAGTCGGAAGTTCTCTGCTCAGTTATCACATCTCACCGCAAGGGTGCGAAGATGGCATCTATTGAAAGATATGGCTTTAAGTAGCATGAGATTTGACGTAAAAGGTTCAGGTGCGTTAATGGCTGCACTGGTGATTCGTTCCACCCTCTATGAGAACATTCGCAGACTTCAGATGACGGATGATGAACTTATGGCTATCAGACGGGATGTGATTGGGGGAAGCAAAATAGATTTTTCTATCAAAGATGATGACACTTTGTTGTTTAGAAACCGGGTATGCGTACCAACTAGTACTGAGCTTCAGGACACTATTTTGGAAGAGGCTCATAAGTCTATGTACGCTATTCACCTGGCGATTACCAAGATGTACCGGGACTTAAAGAAAAGCTTACGGTGGAGAGGTTTAAAGAAAGATGTCGCGTATGTCTCGAGATGCCTTGTGTCAACAAGTAAAGGTGGATCATCGAAATCCGCAGATCAAGGTAACCACTACCGATATACCGAGTGGAAATGGGAGGCCATTTCTATGGACTTTATTTTGGGATTGCCAAGAACATTAAGAAAATACAATGCCATCCGGATCATTGTGGATCGATTGACTAAGTCCGCACACTTCCTTCCTTATAATACGTCAGATACCGCCAACAAGCTCGCAGAATTATACATCAAGGAGATAGTTAGCCGATGGTATACCGGCCAAGATCGTGATCCGATAGAGACTCGATGTACACATCTCATTTTGGCAACGATTTCAAGAAGGAATGGGCTCTAGGCTCGATTATAGTAAGATTCCATCCTCGATCGATGGGCGATCGAGAGGTGAATCGATTATAGAAGATATGTTATGTGCTTGCATGTTGGATTTTGGGTCATGGGACCAATATTTACCGAGTTCGCCACAATAACAGTTACTGTGCTAGCATCGGCATGGCACCCTCTAAGCTTGTATGGACGACGGCAGTCTCGCTTAATTGGGAAGAAGTGGTGAGAAACTCATTTTAGGTCCCGAGATCGTGGAGAATACAAAGACAGTCAGTTAATCCGTGAGAGACTACGATTGCTCAAAGGAAGAGCTACGCTGATCTGAAAAGAAACCATGTTGAGTTTAAGGTGGGAGATAACGTATTTGTCAAAATCTCTCCTACAAAAGGCGTGATGCGTTTTGGGAAGCGTGGAAAGCTGAGTCCGCGCTATGTTGGACCTTTCGAGGTATTGGGCCGAGTCGGCGAGGTTGCCTATCGAGTAGCCTTGCCACCGCAGCTATCGGAAATGCACAACGTATTTCATGTGTCCATGTTACAAAGATATATTAAGGACCCGACTCACGTATTGGACTACCAGCCCATTGAGCTCCAAGAAGACCTATCCTTGGTTGAGGAACCGATACGAATCTTGGATCGTAAAGAACAAATCTTATGGACAAAGTGCATTCCCTTAGTACTCGTGAAGTGGCGGAACCATTCTTCAGAGGAAGCCACATGGGAGCGTGAAGCGGAGATTCGCGAGCAATTTCCACAACTTTTCGAGTGAAGGTATATTGTAAACTATAGTTATGTAAGAAAACCATACGTACCTTTAAATTCTTGAATTTGCTTCTTTAAAAAAAAAAAAAAAAAAAGGGAGAATTTCTTCAAAGTCTTCAATGTTAAATTGGTTCATAACATCGATGCTTTACATATATATCTATAACGATCACACAATAAAATCTTAAATGTCATATTTATTCATTCTCGGTTAGAACCGTATGTCTGTTGGAACCCGAGTCATCAGTTAGAACATGTTACCAGGCATGTGATCATGCTTTTGAATAAGTATTCGATTCTGACATCTGAAATTTCTGCTCAAATAATTACCAAAAGGGTGAGGTACGTGTGTGTGCTAGGTTTGTGTCATGGTGAAGTATATTTCCAGGCACGTGACACTTGGGAAGGTATGCATCCATGTACGGATGCAATCCTCTATGGCAGTATGGGATGCCACACGCAGTACATCCAGGTTACTACGGTTCCCGACCCTTGAAAGCGTGCTTAGTGAAGCCTACCGCATCGCGACCAAAGTTCTTTGACTTTAGACTGTTTCAATTTTGCTTTATACTGGTGTTAGGATAAGGACTTACCACAGTTCGGTTTAGCTATCCGTACATTTTCGAGGACGAAAATTCCTAAGGAGGGTAGAATGTAAAGACCCGTATTTTGAAACCGAGTTAGATTGACCCTGTGTGTGTATTCGGCTCGGCAACCGACATCACCATTTGTTTTGGATTTTTATCTAGATGTGATTGTGTGGACAGATTTTAATTTAGAGCCCATTTGGACCCTCGTGCGAAAGTTGTGCACCAACCTCGGTGTAGCCGCTCAACACCGGACTTGAGTTTTAAAATTAGAAGTGTATAATACATAAGATGTGTGTGTATGTTTTACTTTGTAAGCAATCCTATTATAAGAAGGAATTGCATTCCCGTATTATACTAGGTTTTGTTAAGAGAGGATAGTTACCCAACCGTGTGAAACTCCGTCTTCTCTCTTCTTCAATCATCGTAGGAGATCGGTTTAGAAAACCTCCTTCTCTAGAACCCTCTTTGTTGAAAACACTTAAACCTTAGAAAGAACTTGAATCAACCTTGGATTCGTAGTTGGCTATTGGGAGAGGTTGAGATCATTGGGGGCGTGTTGGAGTTGTCTCTATGAACTCGTGGGATCGATCGCGACGCGAATCGTTGAGGAAACCCGTCGGTTTCGTTCCGAAGCTCCATTCGCGTGACTCATTTCTAATCTAGGAATCCTTAGATTAAAGGTACATTTTAATTAAACTTTTTGATTAAATCATTAGATTAGCCATGGGTTTTGCTTTGGGATGTATGGGTTTCGATTCGGGTGAAAACTAGCGAAATCGCGTCGCTATAGCTCGCTCGAGCGAGCTATTATCATCGCTCGAGCGAGGTATCACCGAACTCCGACATTACCTTAGTATTTTAGTCATAACTTTTTATCCCGAACTCCAATTGAGACGATTCATTTTGCGTTGGAAAGCTAATAGAAAAATCTACACCTTTCATGTTTGGACAAACTCATGGATCAATCATCTTGATCGTCAAAAATATATGAGAATGTTACATCAAATCGCTCGAGCGAGCTATTATCATCGCTCGAGCGAGGTATTGCCGAACTCTGACATTGCCTTAGTATTTTAGTCATAACTTTTTATATCAAACTCCGATTGAGACGATTCGTTTTGCGTTCGAAAGCTAATAGAAAAATCTACAACTTTCATGTTTTGACCAACTCATGGATCAATCGTCGGGATAGTAAAAAATATATGAGAATGTTACATCAAATTCTAGGATTGGCGCAACTTGCCTGTTTTGACTTGTTTTTGAGGAAACGCTTAAATAGGTCTATATTATTAGTAATTAGAGTTTATCTTAATGCATGAACGTATATTGTGATGTAGATTGAGGGCGAGAGGCCATCAATAGGACCTTGCTTGACTTCGCATAACTCCGAGTTTTAGGTAGGAGAATCTCATCTTTACAGTATTTTATTTTAATTCGCATGGATATTTTGAATTAAAATCTTTAAACTTGCATATGCCATTGAAATCACATCTGTAAACTGAAATTGATATGAATGACTGAAAATCTAAATCTACCTGAATCCTGAAACCTGAATCTGCTTAAGCTCTGAAAATCTGAAATCAAGAACCTGAACTATGTATAAGAGACTTGCATCTGATTTATATTAGTATCTGCATTTGTTTTATGATTGACCTGAACGACCCCTCAAAAATTCCTGAACAATTTCCTGGCACAAGTTTCCCTCATTACGTAGGGGCTTGTTGCATCCTGAAAAAGGGTTCATGAACGACGATGGTAGGTAGGGGTTCCCATCGGCTATATTCCTGCTCTCGAGATATAGTTTACTCGGGAGGTATTTTAAGTTGAGGATTAAGTCATGAATTACTGAACTTTGCATATAGAAGTTAGAGAAACTAAGACACTGAAACACTGCATCTGTTCTTGAAACTGTTTTCATACATTTAGAAATAAATCTTACATATGATTTCTGCACCTAAATTCAGTTTATTATCTGCTTATATGTTTGACAAGCTATATTCCGATATTTGTTTTGAAACCATATTAGTTAAAGTAAAATGCCGTAGATGTCTTTCTTCTACTGAGCTTTGTTGGTTAGCTCACTCCGACTATACGTCACAGGTTCGTGTAATCGACGTGGCTATTCGTATCGTGGAGATCGATCGACTACGTGCCTGAGGAAGAGCTTGAGGTTCCTCCTGAGGAGTTTTTTCCAGTATAGAACTTACTGATTTTCTTATTTGTGGTGAGAGTTAGACTTGAATTTGTGGGCCCATTTTAGTTGGATACCATAGTTTTATATTTGACGTTGATTTCTGTTATGAGCCATGTTTCGATGATGGTCGGCCATCATCGGTGGTTCTTTACTTTTAATTGCTTCCGCATTTATTTTAGCTATGGATATTTATTACGCTTTACTCTGATATGTGCCCTGTTTGTCCGGCTTATCGTTTATTCGATAGGTTGGCGAACCGACCTTTTCTATACCTAAGGGATTGGAAAAGTCGGGTCGTCACAGTAGGTGTAGAGATTATTTCATGGGTAGGTTTTGACATTGGTGGGGCAATATGCTCGATAATTTGTTCAGATTCAAAGATTAGTTTTGAAGGTGGTTTGGTAATGAGCGGGCTAGTGATTTCAAAGACAGGTTTGATCGTAGGTTTAGATTCGAAGTTTGGTTTTGGTTTGGGTATAGATGATGTCATGATGCATTGATGGATTGGCTAGGGAATTGTTTCAGGAGCCAGTATATGAGTTTGTTCGAGGATTGATTGTTCAGTTGGTTTAGGTATTGGCTCAGGGAGCATGGGGATTAGTCTGTTTATGGGTAAGTTATTGAGTTGAAAGGCAAGTGGGGTTGGTTCGGGGATAGGTTTGTTGATTTTAAGGATTGGTTGGTTTAAGGAATGGGTGTGTCAATTTTGGTTATGGGTTGAGTCGGAACTAGTTTGGTGATAGGTTGGGTTAGTTTAGGAGTAAGTGTGTCGATTTTGGTGTTGGGTTGAGTCGGAATTAGTTTGGTGATGGGTTGAGTTGGAATAAGTTTGACGATAGGTTGAGTTGGGGTAAGTACCGTGACAAGTTGAGTTAGGATAAGTTTAGTGATTTGTTGAGCTGGGATAAGTTTGGTGATTGGTTCAGTGTGAAATGTATCTTTGGGTTCAATGGTATGAGGGACAAGTTTAGTTGATTGTGAATGGACAGTATGGACGTGAGTTGAGGGAGGTTCAATCCCATGGATTAGGCTAGCCGGGTGGACCAGGGTAAGAATGTTTGAAGGTGTAGAGTTTGATGGGAGTTGGAGGTTTAGTTGAGCATGGTTAGGTAAGGAGTTGTAAAAAACATGGTTGGTTTGTATGTTGTTGGGGTATTGGTTTTGACTCTGGTTAGGGTACGAATGCTGGTTTTAGTTATGGTGTAAAGGTTGGTTTCGATTAAGTTATAGATATTGGTCTTGGTTAGGGTATAGATATTGATTGTGGTTTTGGTGTAGGTTCGCATATTGATTTTTTTCTCTGTCATTTTGATTATATGGTTGATGGTCTATTGGGTTTTGTTCTTGGTTCATGTTGATTTGTTCGGGCCTTAGAGTTTTATTTAGCATGTATGTCTTAGGATTGTTGGAAGAGGGTCTTTCGAGTGTTAGTGCGGAGAAAGTAAGGTTCATGTCTTTTATGTGACATTGAATGCGTGAAGCACACAACTAGAGGCTTGAGAAGTCAGGGTAGTCGCTTAAGATAAGCGCGCTCCGAAGGGGCTCCCGGGTATTGTTGATTATAATGTCCATGGCGTCGCTTTCTTTTATTTGATTTTCCGTTTGGGCGGCAAGCTTTCTCCAATGACTAAAGAAAGTCACAAAGTCCTCATCGTCTTCTTGATTTGTGGCTATTAGGTCGCTAAGACTGATTTGCTTGTGGGTCATGTGTTTGTATTGGTTTAGGAACCTATCGGCTACATCTTCGAATGTCTCGATTTTGGTTAAGGGTGGGGTGACGAACCAGTCAAGGGCTTCTCCTTCTAAAGATCTTTGAAAGTAATGGATGAGGAGTCCATGATTAGTGTGGATTGGTCGGCAATCATTACAAAATAGTGCCAAGTGATGGTTTGGATTTCCGGTACCGTTATATTTTTTAATTTTAGAGGTTTAAAATCAGCAGGAAAAATAAAGTCGATGTCTCGACAGAATTTGTGGAATCCAAAAGATTGTTTTGGTTTTTGATGCTCTCTCTTAGCCATGTAGTTATCTAGAAATCAAGAGAGATCGTTTATGTTTATAGTGGCATGTTTTTTAGATGTCTCGGGGTAGGATTGTCTTCGGTGGTTGTAGTTGAATGAAGTGTGAAAGGTATGTCTGTTGGGTGTTGGGGGAGTTAGGATGTGTGGAGGAGTTGGTGACCTTTCCCTTCTCTGCTTTTCGGAGTGACTTCTCTTTCGTTTGCCAGCTTTTGGTTTATGATGGCTTTGTATAAACCGCTAGGGATTGTAGTAAGGCTTCAACTTCTTTTCCTCCTTTTGTTAGTGCATTGGCAGTGAGGTCTATGCCTTGACTAGCAGTGTGGTCCTACTCAGCATCACTTTCTCTGCTGCTGCTGTGATTAGTATTTAGTGGAGTAAAGGGGGTTTGTTCGCCTTCACTGGCCATATTTACCCGAACACGAAGTCGGGCTATCTATTGAGATGGCCTAAAGTCATACTCGGGATTGTTATGACAGTCCCATGAGGGTGGGTTAATATCATTGGAGTTCATTTTGCGGATGCCTGACATTTTTATATTTTGCAAAAACTGACAACACGAGCGCCTAATCTCACAGGTTTTCTTGGGAACTAGGGGAATGAGATTACTCAACTTCAGGTACCTAGGTTTTCCTTCCTGAGTATGCAATGTATTCTTTGGGGTAAGGGTGGTGGGTACAATCCTCGCCTAATTAGGTCTTACGGGAAGGTCTGCAGTGTAGGAAGTTCCTCGAATTGAATCCTCGAAGAAATGATCGCACCGACCCTTTCACAACAGAGGGGGGTTGTATCGAATGATTTTTTAATATGGCTAAATGCGTGTAAGTGTGTGCAGAAAGGTGATAAAAGAAAACAAAAAAGCAAAACGAAAAAACAAAATTAATTAAAATGGGGCAACCCTTGCAAAAGGAGTCCCATCGTGATCGCCAGCCTATTGGTACGCGCTTTTTCTAGGTCCCATTCGGGTCTCGAAATAAGTGGCCCAAATCGGTTATTGTGGACTATGTTTGCAACGGTGGGCGAAAAGTAGTGAAAGCAATGAATAACGGGGTATTTTTAAATGCACTTGTAGAAATTGTTAGTTGCAATCGAATCTAAATGTACCTATTGTGATCGCCATCTACAGATTTATCGAAGCTGAAGAATGTCATTGATTAATCGCGAGGATAGTCGGGGGATTATGGGTTGGATTCCTATGTTAAACGTCGGCCTGTCGACTTTAACAACTATGGGTTGCCTAGGGTTTAATTAGTTTGGTTTCCTACTCCTATTGGACCTATCTAAAAGGGGGTTGTGCCCGCTATGCTAGGGAGGATCAACCCCGTTCCCGGGTACCATCCGTTAGCTCCCTTGGGCAAATCGGTGAGACAATAACAAATTTGTAAATACTGAGAAGGGTTAAGGACCTAATTGGCCCTAAGCGGGAAATTTTGGTAGAGATTTCCTAAGGGATGGATCTAAGGCTATGCTTCTATCCATTCCGTACTACTTTGAGAATCAAGGCAAGTGGATCAGTACCACTTGCTTGATTACCTCGAGATTTCTAGAGAAAAGTCTGTAGTTCTAAGAACCAGAAACCTAGAGTGCAACTCATCTCATTTTTTCGAAATCTCATAGCGAACCTCAAAATTTCCAAAAGGAACACGCTTTGAAATTGGTGTGTGGAATGGTGTGGGGTAGGGTCCTATTTATAAGTATTCGGGTAATTATGCGCATATGGACATGTTCATAATTTTGGAACTGTACGCAAGCCAACCCACTTCATCGTAGAAACCCTTATGATATTGGAGAGGATGATTCGATTCTCTTCCTTCCACTATTCAAGCAGAGGTTGCTCTTGGAGACCACTATATGAAAGCCAGTCTTCCATATTGTTCATACGCCTATTGTACGCACTTCTGTGACCTAAAAATATTTTGGCTTCATGGGAAGGAAGAGAGTAGTGTGCGATCCACTGTGCTGCCATTGAACATGGATTATTTTTCTCTGAAAAGGAGCTTTGGAAATTAAAGATGGGTCCCTGAAAAGGAGCTTTAGGGCTCATTCAGGTGTTTCCTGGGATTTCCCATAAAAGCTCTGAATCCTGACAACTCAGAATCCTGTTGATTCTTAGCAGACTCTGATTCCTGCCTTTTCCTAGGATTGTTCTTAAGTTGCCCCGATTCCTGGCTTTTCTCAGAAAAGCTAACTTCTCAATCATTCTTAAGTTTTTCTTCGAAAAGCTTGTAATCGGAAGAATTTGTGATTGTGCTACCGTCATGCGATTGTTAATCATCAGACTACTTGTCGTACTTGGATTTGGCTAAAAAATTTCGAGCAACCAATCCCTACGAGATTGGACTGGTCTGATGGATTTATTTTTCAATATAATTTCTCGAAACTATTCTTATAACACCAAAAACATTATATATATATATATATATATATATATATATATATATATATCAAATACAAATTAGAAACTCATGAAAGTGTCTGGGCCGATATTTGTTAACAGTAAAAGATAAGGTTCATTAGTCCAATACATTCAATATCGGCTTAATCGAAAAGCCAAAATCACTACAAAAAATAAGACTATTAGTGGCTGCCGCTATTAACAAAAAAACTATTAAGACTAAAAGCGGCAGTTTTTTTGTTAATAGCGGTAGTTTATGGCTGGCGTTAATAGTCTTATTTTTTGTAGTGAATACAGAAATGCAAAGTTAAAAAGGGCCTGCAAAAATTGGCATATAGCATCGAAAATGACTATGAGGTAGCGTCGCCACTATCCTCATCCTCGTAAGAGTATGAGGCAGCCATTATCTGTCTGGAAGGACCAATATAATTGTCCCAACTATCGTCACAAACATGCTGTACAGGAGGCTCCCAATCGGGGTCTGATTGATCATCGAACTCCATCGTACGGTCGAAAGTATCGACCTCTGAGTACGAATTGAGAACCACTAAGTTATTTGCGAGACTTGACGGTCGAATTACCTGCAATACATGTCGCAGAGGTGGTGCACGAAAGGGTTGTTGTGCTAGTGGGTTTTGGTAAGGGCCACAAATTTCTAGTACGCGAACGCGAGGACGTGACACATAGATGATATCCAATCACTTAATCATTAGCCTAGAACATTCAAAATTGGCTTAAGTGAAAAGCCAAATTGTAGGACTACAAAGTAAAATAGAATGTAGTAAAAGCGATATATAACCCCCAAGATGACTACGAGATAGTACCGTTGTCATCCTCATCCTCGAAAGAGTATGAGGTAGTCATTATATGTCTAGGAGAACCAGTCTGGTCGTCCCAACTAGATATGAGAACCAACAGCTACCCATTCAACTCTCGAGAAGGTGTCATGGATGAGATGCAACACATGTTCAATACCTCCTCAATACCCAATGGGCAAAGTAGGTTGCCCAACTGATGGGTGTATCATGATCTCAAGATCTATATTGAAGAAGATTGGGAAGTAAAACAATCTCCATCGTGTGATTCAAGGCAGTCAATGTAATAGCTCCGATTATGAATAGAGAATACTTGGTTTCAAATAATGGTACCCATTAAGAGATTGCTTAGGATTTAAGATTTTTTCTTACCAAAGAATCCCAAATTTTTACACAATTACTTGACCCCTCCACTAATATTGGTACACAACCAATGCACCTAATACTTATACCACTCTCCTCTTATCACTAAGTCATAAATTAAGTCATAAATTAATTGGGTACCATTATGTACACCCTATGAAACATTGACTTCATCCCATCTCCTCCATTTGGCATGCAATAACTGAATTTGAGTAAGACGATACAGATCATTGTCCGTCCCAATTTCTCTCACAAACGACCTTGAGAACATGAGATTACCATCAGACAATCAATGTTTTATCCACATTGCACACTTCTAAAAAAGTATCCTTAAAATCACGTTGCCGCATGATGTGTGACATGTGATTTAGAGTTATTTTTTGGGTTGTGTGCCATGTAAAATACAAATTGACCGGCTGATGATACTCCCATGTTTGCAAGATCATTTGTGTGAAAGATTGGGGCAAAAAATGATCTCTATCATCTGATTCAAAATTAGCCAATGCATGCCAAATGGAAGGAGATGGTTGAGGTCACAATTTCATGGGTGTAAATAATGGTACTCATATGAATTTTAGGCCTTTTTCTTCTCTAAGCTCGCTTGAAGTCTCTCGTCCACATGTTTAGATGCAGGCAAAAGCTAAAATTCTACAAAAAGTAGGAAACATGAGTGGTAATTTTTGTAGTTTTTAGACACCTTTTTGCAAGGGAGGGATATCGTGTTTTTGCAAGGAGAAGTATACTCCTATTGACTCCGAATCAGAGTGATTCAGAGAGTTTTGCTTGGACGTCCTCATGTCACTTTCACTCGGAAAAGGGCGGAAAATATGTGGGACCCATGTGAACTCTCGAACGGGAGAAAATCACAGAAAGAGTCTGAAAAGTGTTGCTTTATGAGTACCAACTCAGATTCAGAGTGTTTCTCTGCTCTCAAACGAGCCCTTAGAGAATATAGTAGAGGACATGGGTCTTTGAAAAAGTAGAGAAGTGTAGCCCCGATAAACGTTGTAAGAGGGCGCGTTGTCTACACCACTTATGACGGGTGAGTGATCGTTAAAATCTTAAAACCTTGTAAGTGCACAAATTCGTGGAACTAGGACAAGTTCTAAGGGTGTCTAACCTTAAGGACTAGTAAGCTGAGCTGACCAGGTACCTACTTCCAAAAGCAGGAGACCTGAGTTCGAATCCCCTCCCCCCCTTGAGGCCACCCTAGGGATTTATATCCTGTGCTGACCCGGCATGTGCTGAATTTAGGGTGCGCATGTGCCCCTGGGATTAGGCGGGTGCTCTAAGAGGCCCGGATACCCAGGTTATCAAAAAAATAAAATAATCTAAAGTCTTAAATTGGTTTTTAGAACTAAAAGGAAACTATGAAGTTGCAAATAGAAGTAGATTTTGAAAGCAAAGGAGAAAACAGTTTAGGATCCCTTTTAATTTTTGATTCGTAATAATTCGCAATCCTATTCCTAATATAATTTGAATTTCGAGTAATAACCTTCTCTTCACTATAAGCTAAAGATAAGTAAAATAATCATATCATATTAATAATGAAAGACTAGTCGGGGTGAGATAATCCGTCCAATCTCGATCTGGCGATCTAATCCGTCCAATCTCTGACGATCTAATCCGTAAGTACTATTGTATCAAAATTATCTAACTAGACTATAAGTACTAATTCTATGATAAATATCCTATCAATTCAAATCTTAATTCTTACAAGTCGGTCATAATTATCATAAACAAAAATAAAATGATTTAGAATTATTCACAACATGTAACGACTCTGATTTGTGCTAACATTGAATCATTGACCCTTGGTGATAATACGACTGTTTTGACCGATTTAACTTTGGTCAAACTTTTGACGTCTGTGACGTGGCCTCTGGCCCACCTATTTTAATTGGGTAAATGAACCCCAACACAAATCTGAAACCAAATCCAAACTCAAGCCCAAGCCGAATTCCAAGGCTCTATCTAGACCCTTATCCATAGTGACAAATTTCGTTTTCGGTAATTTTTCGGTGGGGGGTCATTTCGAAAAAAAATCGTGAAAGTTTCGGGGATTAAAAATATATTTAATATTTTTTTTTGGAATTACTACAATATATACTAAATTACTAACATATTAAAAAAAAAATTAAACATAAAAAAAATACCAAAATTTACCAAAATTTCGCCGAATGAGAGAAATTTTGAGTACCAACTCTCGAACGGGAGAAAATCACGGAAAGAGTATGAAAAGTGTTGCTTTATGAGTACCAACTCAGATTCAGAGTGTTTCTCTGCTCTCAAACGAGCCCTTAGAGAATATAGTAGAGGACATGGGTCTTTGAAAAAGTAGAGAAGTGTAGCCCCGATAAACGTTGTAAGAGGGCGCACTGTCTACACCGCTTACGATGGGTGAGTGATCGTTAAAATCTTAAAACCTTGTAAGTGCACAAATTCGTGGAATTAGGACAAGTACTAAGGGTGTCTAACCTTAAGGACTAGTAAGCTGAGCTGACCAGGTACCTACTTCCAAAAGCAGGAGACCTGAGTTCGAATCCCCTCCTCCCCTTGAGGCCACCCTAGGGATTTATATCTGTCTTGCATGTGTGTCTTGAATTTAGGGTGCGCATGTGCCCCTGGGATTAGGCGGGTGCTCTAAGAGGCCCGGATACCCAAGTTATCAAAAAAAAAAATATAATCTAAAGTCTTAAATTGGTTTTTAGAACTAAAAGGAAACTATGAAGTTGCAAATAGAAGTAGATTTTGAAAGCAAAAGAGAAAACAGTCTAGGACCCCTTTTAATTTTTGATTCGTAATAATTCGCAATCCTATTCTTAATATAATTTGAATTTCGAGTAATAACCTTCTCTTCACTATAAGCTAAAGATAAGTAAAATAATCATATCATATTAATAGTGAAAGACTAGTCGGGGCGAGATAATCCGTCCAATCTCGATCTGGCGATCTAATCCGTCCAATCTCCGGCGATCTAATCCGTAAGTACTATTGTATCAAAATTATCTAACTAGACTATAAGTACTAATTCTATGATAAATATCCTATCAATTCAAATCTTAATTCCTACAAGTCGGTCATAATTATCATAAACAAAAATAAAATGATTTAGAATCATTCACAACATGTAGCGACTCTGATTTGTGCTAACATTGAATCATTGACCTTTGGTGATAATACGACTATTTTGACCGATTTAACTTTGGTCAAACTTTTGACGTCTGTGACGTGGCCTCTGGCCCACCTATTTTAATTGGGTAAATGAACCCCAACACAAATCTGAAACCAAATCCAAACTCAAGCCCAAGCCGAATTCCAAGGCTCTATCTAGACCCTTATCCATAGTGACAAATTTCGTTTTCGGTAATTTTTCGGTGGGGGGTCATTTCAGAAAAAAATCGTGAAAGTTTCGAGGATTAAAAATATATTTAATATTTTTTTTTTGAATTACTACAATATATACTAAATTACTAACATATTAAAAAAAAAATTAAACATAAAAAAAATACCAAAATTTACCAAAATTTTGCCGAACGGGAGAAATTTTGAGTACCAACTCTCGAACGGGAGAAAATCACGGAAAGAGTCTAAAAAGTGTTGCTTTATGAGTACCAACTCAGATTCAGAGTGTTTCTCTGCTCTCAAACGAGCCCTTAGAGAATATAGTAGAGGACATGGGTCTTTGAAAAAGTAGAGAAGTGTAGCCCCGATAAACGTTGTAAGAGGGCGCATTGTCTACACCGCTTACGACGGGTGAGTGATCGTTAAAATCTTAAAACCTTGTAAGTGCACAAATTCGTGGAACTAGGACAAGTACTAAGGGTGTCTAACCTTAAGGACTAGTAATTTGGTGACGGTACCTACTTCCAAAAGCGAGACACAGTTGAATCCCTCCCCCTTGAGGCCACCCTAGGATTTATATCCTGTCTTTGACAGCATGTGCTGAATTTAGGGTGCGCATGTGCCCCTGGGATTAGGCGGGTGCTCTAAGAGGCCCGGATACCCAGGTTATAAAAAAAAATAATCTAATCTAAAGTCTTAAATTGGTTTTTAGAACTAAAAGGAAACTATGAAGTTGCAAATAGAAGTAGATTTTGAAAGCAAAGGAGAAAACAGTCTAGGACCCCTTTTAATTTTTGATTCGTAATAATTCGCAATCCTATTCCTAATATAATTTGAATTTCGAGTAATAACCTTCTCTTCACTATAAGCTAAAGATAAGTAAAATAATCATATCATATTAATAATGAAAGATTAGTCGGGGCGAGATAATCCGTCCAATCTCGATCTGGCGATCTAATCCGTCCAATCTCTGGCGATCTAATCCGTAAGTACTATTGTATCAAAATTATCTAACTAGACTATAAGTACTAATTCTATGATAAATATCCTATCAATTCAAATCTTAATTCCTACAAGTCGGACATAATTATCATAAACAAAAATAAAATGATTTAGAATCATTCACAACATGTAACGACTCTGATTTGTGCTAACATTGAATCATTGACCCTTGGTGATAATACGACTGTTTTGACCGATTTAACTTTGGTCAAACTTTTGATGTTTGTGACATGGCCTCTGGCCCACCTATTTTAATTGGGTAAATGAACCCCAACACAAATCTGAAACCAAATCCAAACTCAAGCCCAAGCCGAATTCCAAGGCTCTATCTAGACCCTTATCCATAGTGACAAATTTCGTTTTCGGTAATTTTTCGGTGGGGGGTCATTTCGGAAAAAAATCGTGAAAGTTTCGGGGATTAAAAATATATTTAATATTTTTTTTTTTTGAATTACTACAATATATACTAAATTACTAACATATTAAAAAAAAAAAATTAAACATAAAAAAAATACCAAAATTTACCAAAATTTCGCCGAAAAATACTAAAATTACCAAAAAATACTAAAATTTTCCCTTTTTTTTTTACCCCCTTTTCATCAAATTGCGCGAAATTTCACCGAAATTTGTCACTATGCCCTTATCCAAATTTTATAAACAAAGAAAAGAAAAGAAAAATGTTTGTATGTGGTGTTAGATATGGGTGTAATGATGGGTTAGTATTGGACACCCATCCCAAGCTACTAAAATCTCAACCATCAACTAGAGTTCAAATTAGGACTTTGTGAATAATTGGTAAAAACCCAACTGACCCATGCTCACATTCATCACACGATCCGAACCCGAGACTGACATGTGCGGTTGTGCCCATTTTATTGATCTTATTGATAAATTAGGATGAGTTCGTGCATGTATAAGTGGGTTACGCGTGCGCTCATACAACTTATACCACAACCGAAGTTGGTTAGATTTATGATTGAATGCGTTTAGTTCTTGGACCTCAGGGCCATAGCTTGGTCTATATTAGAAAATAAATAAAAGTTATAAAAATAATAATAATAGTGTACAATAATATATATATATAATTCGAGTATATTTATTCTTAAGTGGGGTGTGCGTAGTGTGTGATACTAGATGCACACGTCTATAGGTGTTAGCAGATTACAAGAGAGTCGTCTCTTTGTCTTAAAAAATAAAAAATAAAAATTTGCATTGGGAATCGGGTAACTGAATCCCAAGCTTTCTTGCCTATGGCAACTCTCTCTCTCTCTCTCCCTCCTCTACACCTATTTCTCTTGTGTGCCCAACGCACTAAACATGTCCCAACAACCCCAACAACGCCCCCCCCCCCCCCCCCAAATTAGCACACTAAGAGTTTATTGACGACTCTTACCTTCTTTGAATCCATTGGCTCACCCATTTCAATCTCCACTACAAAAAATAAGACTATTAGCGGCAGTTTTTTTGTAAAACTGTCGCTATCAACAAAAAAACTATTACGACTATTAGTGGCAGATTTTTTATTAATAGCGATAATTTTTTACTGCCTCTAATAGTCTTATTTTTTGTAGTGCTCCCTACCTCTTAAAACAACCACATACATGAGCAAGATCTCTCTTTTTCTCTCTCTCTCTCTCTCTCTCTCTACCAAAATCACGGCTGCAGCACCACCACTCTTGCTATACTCTTCTCACATCCAACCAAGTGCCATGACATTGACTCATTGTCATAGCCGCGTCGCCGGACACCACCACCAACTCCGTATTTTATGATACATAGCCCCACCATTGGGAAACATCACAGGATCAATTACCGCCAAATCACCACCTCCAGTTCCACTCTAAGTTATTTTTCAAACTATAATATTCACATATTGCAAGTTTCAAAGGCAATAAGGTGTGTGTCTTCTTCTGCTCTATTTTAAAGTTCCTTCCTCATAATCTCATTAATGGTTTATTAAGCAAACTTTTGTGATCAAACTTTAAGTCCTATCTGAATATAATATTTATAATGAGTTATTGTTTAAATGACTAATACTTGTTCTGTGTTGTGGCAATAGTTGGTAATTATTGTGCTTTAATCGTGGTTTAAAGGAAAAAAGTGGGGACAAACACTCTTGGAATCTAATTTCGTTGACATTTCCTTCGACTGAAAAATTTATTTTGAATCAACAATTTTCCTTTGCGACATTAGGACCCAAGGTAGGGGAAATTTAATTATTCATTAATACTTTTACTTATTTGACTAATTGGTAGTGCTCGAACAAGAATTTATACCTTAAATTCATCATTTCTTATCTTTGGCCTTTTATTTAATTAGTCATGTTTAAATAAGTACCTTCATTGATTGTCAATCTATACTAATAATTTATTTAAATTTAATTATATGTATATTAAGACATGTATGTTGGTTCCTATTTATGTTGATGGTTATACCCTTGGAAATTTGATTTAGCATGAAAATCGTAGTAAATGCTGAAATTTCATTTCAAACCAGTTTGTGTTTTTCCCTAACTTCATGTAACCATAGAAATTTGTATGGACCTCAAATGGATACCATCAAAGAGATGATGTAGAGGGCAATGCCCTCTACCAAAACTATTCCAATATTTGAGAGTAAATCAGTCTATAGTCACCTCAAAAATTGACCCCAAGACACCTATTTTAAAATCTGTAAAGTAAATTCATGCATCTGATTTCTGTCAGTGTTCTGTGAATTCACGTTTGACCTTTGATCAAACACTCATATGAGTAGAATCACGAAATTTTTTGTATGATCACCCCTCCCAACTTTTCATGATCTTCACATCTTACGGTTAGAATTCTCCAGTTCTAACTGGAATCATAAAAGTTAAATTTTGACTAATTAGGTCCTAATTCGATCGAATTGCATCATAACTATAGAATTATTTTGTATATGGATAAATCGTATTTTTGTGGTCACGAATGTTCAACATGTTATCAAGATTTGATTTATTCTTATTTTACTATGTCTATCTACATGATTATCAAACATAAAGTGTGCGTATGAAATAAGAAAAAGGCATGACACGAATTTACGATATGAATATAAATAGATACGGATTTAAAGGTTATTTAAGACATAAATAAAATAGACACGACACGAATTTACAATAATAAGGCAAGTCAAGGATTATAATTATACGTACGATAAAAAGACAAGCAATCATTCTGCATGTATAATTCTCGATTTTAATAGGATCCCATTGGTAGCTCTATAAATTATACTCAGTGTTAACCTATTGCAAGCACACAACGAAAATTGTAGCACTAGTATAAGTTCGATCCCACAGGGAAGGTTGAATTATCTAAAACCTTCTATTTGGCTTTAAAGGTTGAGAAAAATGAATAAAAGAATAGTTGTTACACTAATTGCAAAAAAATAAATCTAAATCCTCCTACTTCTAGATTATGGTTATCAATCACAATCCTTAAGTTCTTGGATGCTTACATAATTAAAATGTCGTTATACTATATCTCAGTCCTCTAGAATTTGGGCGTCAATATAAAACTAGATTTCTTCAATATAGATTTATACTAATCAGCAATCTTTCAGAAATTTGGCGTCAATCAAACTCAAGAAAATTGAAGATGAAAAATAAAAATTATTACACTAATCTGTAAATTTAAGACTATAGTCGTCAATTAAAATCAAGAACTTTTAGATGTTTACAAAGCAGTAAATGAAAACAATAAATCTAAACTATAAAGCAAATAAAAAAAGATCTTTCACCCTCAGTCACAGGCGTCAATTGCTTTTAAGAAACTACGGATACTCTACTCTAATCTTCCAGCTCCCGATTACAGTCATCAATTGCTCTCGAGAAACCTCGGATATCTAAACTACTCTAAACTAAAGTGATCAGAAGAAAATCCAACCTCAGTCGTCAATTGATGATAAGAATTTATTCGATGAGTTTTTCTCCTATGCCGAGCCCTCTTATTTATAGATCATATGGGGTCGGTTTACATAATTCGAATTCTAATAAGAGTAAACTACTAAAAATAAAAGATTCCTAAAATAACAAAACTTCTAATCCTAATCTTCCTTGCTTTGGATGGTAGATGTGCGCAGGTCTTTTCTCCTTATTTTCAGTAGCGGAGATCTTCAGGATTCTTTCACCAATCCTCCTAGATTCGTGGATTAGCAAAACTTCTAATTCAAGTGATCATCTAATTATGTGTATGACTTTCACGTGATTAGCAACAACAATGAGCTTTGTTTCATACAATCATAAATACGATTGCTTCTCTTTTTGTATAATTCTTGCTCTTTCGAACGGTCGTAGTTTCACTTTGGTTCCTCCAGTCTTAAGCTTATTTAGTAGGATCGTAGGTTACGAATCCTTCTTTCTTTTTCTGTTTCGTTCGTTCGAATTATGATTGAGCGTAAACTCTCTTCCTTCGGCTTATAGACTGGTTCTCAATATGATTGGATTGTATCTACATATGATTTTATTTCTTACTGTATTTTGAGTTCATTTTAGTAAAAATTAATACTTTTGCTCTATTATGCTATCTGTTCTAAATATCTGCATATTAGCATCTCATTTGTGATAGCCCGAATTTTCTCAACCTGAATTTTGAGACATATATATTTTTTTCTTTTTTTTTTCTTAAACTAACTTAAACCAAATGGAAAAACTCAGATCGCCAGATCGTAGATCACAATCTAATACAGAATACTTGGTACATCCACATACATGCAGAAATCAAAGCAGGTAATACTTATGGCATAATTTAAATATCCAATTTTAATATCCAACATGAACAATAACTAATAATACCACAACTTGCCAAAATCTACGATCCCAAAATTCTTACCAATCCTCAAGTCCGGTGTCCTGATAGGTGTTATACCTGTGTCGTATAGTCAGAGTGAGCTAACAGCTAAGCTCAGTAGAAGAAATTTAAACACAATTCAGATCTCATCATTGAAATGCATAGGTTCAGTGACAGAATTTCAAAATAATTTCGTGTAAAAAAGATTTGCAAGTTTTGCATTTTCATTTTTAAAACAAAGCGAAGCGGAAACCAGAGCATATCAGAAATGAACATAACTGGAAACATAAGTAATTTAGAAGCAAAATATATCAAAATAGAACATGTTAGAAATGGAGATATATTATGAAAATAACGTAACAAAACGGAGAAACATATCATCAAATCGAAGCATACAAGAAACGAGAACGTATCGGGGAACAAAACATATCAAAAGCCAAAGCATCTCATCGCGGGAACAAGGTAAAAACTTTGGGGACTCAATCCCTCTTTGCACATCAAGTATAACTAAATCATCCCGTAAGTGAGAGACAGAAACACATCTATATCAGAAGGCCAAAGCATCCCATTGCGGGAATAAGGTAAAAACCTCGGAGACTCAACCCCTCTTTGCATATAAAGTATAATCAAAACATCCCATAAGTGGGGAATAAAATATATTGAAGTTAGAACGATTCATAAACATAACATATCATTGGGCCAAAGCATCCCATCACGGGAATAAAGTAAATATCCTGAGGCCTCAAATCCTCTTTGCCACTTGATTTTAGATTTACGTAGTTCTCAATTCAAATTTTCAAGCGGAAACATAAACGAATTCGAAACGAAACACTAATGGATACGGAACGGAACACAAGCAGATACATAAACGAAACGAAAACTGATACATAGACGGAACAAACATGCACATGTGTTCAATTACAAATTCATACTTCAAAGCTTTTATATTTTCTAAAACAATTATAAAACATTCACTTATATCACATTATCTATAAATAAAAATCATAAATACAATTAGATGGTGAATTTCTCCTACCTTAATTTCGGAGCGTTTCAAAGCAACCCAATAGTACACACATACGACCTCCCATGGTCAATCTACATCACACATACAATAAGGTATCAAGGATTGCTTCAAATTTTTAATAAATTTGACGTATTTACGTATTTTGTCAAAACCGAGGTGAAAACGGACAAGTTTGTGCTAACTTCTAATTTTTTGTAACTTTCCCCTCAATTTTAATCTTCAAAACATTTGATTTATGAATCTATTAATTCACTAAAATTGTAGATCTCATTTTCCTCTTTCCAACACCACAAGAATTGCGTCAATCGGAGTATGGAGTAAAGAGTTATGGTCAAATTACCGAAGTTGTGTCGGCACTTCAGTCAAATGTGCTAACTTAGAACTTAGCCTAATTTCAGCTCAATTTTGACCCTCAAAACATTAAATTCATGAGTTGGTTAATTCATAAAATTTGTAGATCTTGTGGTTCTCTTTCCAACTCTTTAAGAATCGGGTGATTCTGAGTTCAAGATAGAAAGTTATGATCAAAATACCGAAGCAATATCAGCAAGCTCTAACAAAATGGACCGGTTGATTTTCAAATTCGACCGGTCGATTTCCAATTCGACCGATCTATTTCTCCAGACCCAAATTACATACTCACTGTTTTTCACAAATTGACCGATCATGCTATTTTCGGCTGGTTAGTTTTCAAAATCAACCGGTCGAATTCCATTCTATCGATCGATTTCGTATCTCGACCAAATCGAAATTTGACCCTACTTCACACTAAATTTTGAGAATTTGACCGGTCGGTTTCGTATCTTGACCAAATTGAAATTTGACCCTACTTCATACTAAATTTTGACCTTTAAAAAAGTTGATTCACAATTTGATCAATTCTCAAACATTGTAGAGCTTGCTGTCCTTTTTCCAACGCCGCAAGAATATTGGCAATCAAAGATTGGATCGGAAAGTTACGGCTGAAATACTAAGGTGGTGTTAGCAAGCTCAGACGAATTCGACAGGTCGATTTAGAGTTCGACCGGTCGGTTTTGTCAGCTCGTGTTTGAACTTCAACAACCCATTTTCTTCAAAATTTTATCTTTCTTTGTCAATTATCATAACCCATATACCTAAGCTAACTAACACATCAACTCATAACAAATTTACAAAGATTCTTACCTTCTAATTCGATCGATTTCTCGATCCACACGCTCACGCCCATGAGAGGGTATCAGAGTGAAATTTGTCGATTCCTCTTGAAATTGAATTGAAACGGAGCCCACGACAACCCTACTCTTGATTACATGTTACTCTTCACTCTCTTGATCGTATACGACACGATCGCACAACCGAATCATAAGAAAGGGATAGGGAAAAGGAAATTTGAAATCTTGGGAAGCTCGTTGACTCGAACTCCCCGAACTTCACACCGAGCTTCAACCTTGCACACAGTCACGCACTGATTTAAAGCTCCCTATGCTTCTCTCTTTTCTCAAAGTTATCTCTCTCTTGAAACCCAACCCCAAAATTTGCAACCGGGTATAGCTTCTTTAAGGAAGCTTTGTGTTTTATTTTTAGAACTAAAGGGATTAGTTCCCTTATAAAATTCATACACCCATTTTGGGTGTTAGTCATATCCAAGGAACTAGACTCCACGTGAAAAGAATACACCTAAGCGAGGTGTTAGCTATGATAGAATTAATCTTTTGGTTCAGTGCGGGGCCTGTACACCCAAACCACTTATCAATCGGACTTGGTCTTAAGCCAATACACACAACCACGGTGTATGAACTTGGACCTAAAAATCTTACACGAGCTCAAATGAACCCAAAACGATCCCGTTTGAAAAATCCGAATGGTGACGTGTTTCTTAACAGACATTTGCCCAATCAGGACCTATAGTCGGCTCGAATAGTCGGCCCAATCAGTTGGCCCAACTAGTCAGCCAAATATAGTTGGCCCAATTAGTCAAATAAGTTATTTAATCATTAATAAACTTTCATTCCCTCTCTAGAACCCAAAAATCATAAGAGATATAAATTCTCTTAGGCTTCATACACTTATATTAAGTCTTTGGTTTTGGTGTTAAGCACATACACCGCAACTAGGTGCATCGAAACTCATTCAAAACTTCACGCATAACGTTACTCCTGATTTTCACTTAACACATGATCTAATATGACTTATCAATTATTTTCACAGGGTCGGGTACGTGACCAGTTGGGCACGCACACCGAGGCACACTATTCAAAGGTCAAAATTTTCGGGATGTAACATTCTTCCCACCTTAAAGAATTTTTTCTTGAAAAATTTTTGTATCCCTAGTCGAAGGGGTGTGGGTATTTATTAGTCCTTAATAGAATAGACATATTCTCGTCAAGTGTCAATGATTGAACATCGATGAACAATAAAAATCAGAATCATTACACTCTCCCCTCAAAGGAATTTTCGTCCGCGAAAATTGACCACACATAACAAAAGGTAACTGAAATTAATGATAGAACCTACTCTTATTTTGACATACTTAAGCTAAACGTATCTGTAACTTTCATCACGTGAAACGATACATTTTTCACCGAAATATCCATAAAATCACACATTATGATACCATTGTGTCACTAACATGTACTACAACTAATTTCACTACCGAAAATAGATCCCATAGTAGTGTGTCTCAATACTTTATGAGACCTTACCAACTCTGTCAAATTCGACCGGTGCTTACTCAAGAGTCGATGGAATAGATTAGGCAACTTGCGCACAGGTAACAACGAAATACCATTTTCATAGCTTGATGAAGTATCTCCCTAAATAGTTGGTAAGGACATATCCACAAAGAAAGAGATAATGACCTTCAACGATGTTTACTACTAATTCAAAATACCACCCCCACAACAATGTTAACCAACACTTCATCAAAATTTCCATGAATGGCAATGTATCATGCCCATAACCATATTTGAATCCCCAATAGTCATATGTATATTTCGGATACTACGTATCTGGGACAAGCGACCATGAAGCTGGCCTTCTAAATCGGAGGAAAGCTTAACTCACCCAACAGCTGCTATGTCCACCCAAAGGAAATCTAGCCATAAAACGGAATGATTTAAACCTATCTACTAATAAAATTTCCCATTGCTCAACTAAGCATGACCACAGTTAGGCTAGATATCATCATGGAATTTATGATAAAAACGCATCCACCAAGCTTGGAATACACATCGGTACCCACAATCATCATAATCAGCAACAAGATTCAATCATATGTTAAAACCCTTTACTACATGGCTACTTTCATAGACAAAATGCGAACTATCCACCATCAATTGGGCGCACACTACAATGAAGTGTCTACCACCGTGAGCCATCACGTGCGTCCATATGGGTACACAGTCATTACAAAATGGGCATATGTTAAACTTGCAACAACGATCTTAAAATTTCAAAATGTATGCATTTAATCATCCCTATAACACACAAATACGATTCTGATTGTAAAAGAAAAGGCAAATGATTAGGGCCGTGAAGTATAAATTTGTTTACAAGTCTTCGTTAAAACATCATGGCTCATAAGTGCCAACAAAACTTCAGATTTTCTAAACAACCTATCTTTAAGTAATTACACCTTAACTGTCAAGTTTGATTCAAGGCTTGTCATTATAATTATCACCTATATAATTAATCCTTTTGAATTTGAAAATTATTTATGACATTCAGGTGATTTAATCCGATACACATAAGATGCTGTCATGATATTCCTTATGTGTCAAAAACAAACATAAATTCTAAGGGCATTCATCATTTAAAAATTAGAATAAAATCTTGACAATTGATAATGAATCTATACCTTGAGGAACTTCATGTGCCACCTGGGCATCGTGTGTTGATGCGACAGTGGTGTGACCTTGAGTTGTAGGGAGAATCAGCCCAGAAGTAGACGTCGATGTTAGCTGCCCCCGACGCCTCACTGGGCAATCCTTGATCCGGTGCCCTTTCTCACCGCACTTAAAATAGGTGCCCAATGCTAACCTATATTCCTCAGTTCTATGACACTTTCCACACCAAGCACATTTATCAATCAGTGTAGATGCGGGGACACGTAGGATCTGCTGCACCTCTGAAACTCTACCCACTGTCGAACCTGAAGAGTGAGGAGGTACGTGAACAACCCCTTCAGTTGTACTGGCATCTCGCGCAGAGATGGCTAGAGCACGGTCTCGACCTGTGGACCAAGTGGTATTCGAAGTCGTTGCTCCTTTTTCATTGCGGGACAATCTCTTATCCGATGTCCCATTCTCTCACACTTAAAACATGCACCAGTAGACCACCTACAGTCCTTTGCTAGGTGTCGCCCGTTACACCTAGGGCATGATTCAACTAATGTCGACTGAGAGGTGGGAGTCGCATCTCTTAACATTGTTGTGAGTAATGCAATCTACTAAGCCATTGTGTTGATCATCGCTTCCAACAGCTGCCTATTCTGCTCATTTCCTTCGGTGCTTACAATCTTTGCTTTCTTGCGTGGTGTCATTTTGACCTGTCAAATTTACACCATGTTCCAATTAATAATGATTGCGGTCACCATGACCCTATGATCCAACCAAATCCAAAACTTATTATATCTACTAATTGTACTTCTATCACAATCATCAAGTATCTCCACTACAAGTGACCGTGAGATTCATAATTCATGTTCTAAACAAAACCTACGACCATAGCTTTGAGTCTCTAGAAGACCTAAAGCCTAAGGTTGCATCAACTGTGATGAGTCCTAGTTGGATATCCTATGTTCTAATAGAGTCTACTGCCGTAGCCTTGGGTCCCAACAAGATTTAATACTTAAGCTTTGATACCAACTGTAACAGCCCGAATTTTCCAACCTGAATTTTGAGACACACACACACACACATATGTATATATATATATATATATATATATATATATATATATTTCTTAAACTAACTTAAATCAAATGGGAAAACCCGGACCGTCAAATCATAGATCACAATTTGATACATAATACTTGGTACATCCACATACATGCAGAAATTAAAGCAGATAATACTTGTGGCATAATTTAAATTTCCAGTTCTAATATCTAACATGAACAATAACTAACAACACCACAACTTACCAAAATCTATGATCCCGAAATTCTTACCAATCCTCAAGTCTTCAATCCTCAAGTCCAGTGTCCTGATAGGTGTTATACCTGTGACGTATAGTCGGGGAGCTAACAACTAAGCTCAGTAGAAGAAATTCAAGCACAATTTATATCTTATCATTGGAATGTATAGATTCAGTAACAGAATTTCAAAATAATTTCGTGTCACAAAGAGTTGCAAGTTTTACATTTTCATTTTTAAAACAAAGCAAAGTGGAAACCAGAGCATATCAGAAAAGAACATAACTGAAAACAGAAGCAATTTTGAAGCAGAATATATCAAAACAGAACATGTTATAAACAGATACATATCATGATGAGAACATAACAAAATAGAGAAACATATCATCAAATTGAAGTATACAAGAAACGAGAACGTATCGGGGAACAAAACATATCGAAAGCCAAAGCATCCCATTGCGAGAACAAGGTAAAAACCTCGGGGACTCAACCCCCCAAATCATCCCATAAGTGGGGAACAGAAACACATCTATATCAAAAGGGCCAAAGCATCCTATTACAGGAACAAGGTAAAAACCTCAGGGACTCAACCCCTCTTTACATATAAAGTATAATCAAAACATCCCATAAGTGGGGAACAAAGCATATCGTTGGGCCAAAGAATCCCATCGCGGGAACAAAGTGAAACCCTGGGGCCTCAACCCCTCTTTGCCACTTGATTTAAGATTTACACAGTTCTCAATTCAAATTCTCAAGCGGAAACATAAACGAATTCGGAACGGAACACAAACAGATACGAAACGGAACACAAATGGATATATAAACGGAACGAAAATTGATACATAGACGGAACAGACACACACATGCATTCAATTACAAATTCATACTTCAAAGCTTTCATATTTTCTAAAACAGTTATAAAATATTCGCTTATATCACATTATCTATGAATAAAAATTATACATGCAATTAGATGGTGAATTTTCCCTACCTTAATTTCGGAGCATTTCAAAGCGACCCAATAGTCCTCACATACGACCTCCCGTGGTCAATCTACATCACACATACAATGAGGTATCAAGGATTGCTTCAAATTTCTAATAAATTTGACGTATTTACATATTTTGTCAAAATCGAGGCGAAAGCGGACAAGTTCGTGCTAACTTATAATTTTATGTAACTTCCCCCTCAATTTTAATCTTCAAAACATTTGATTTATGAATTTATTAATTCACTAAAATTGTAGATCTCATTGTCCTCTTTCCAACACCATAAGAATTGTGTCAATCATAGTTCGGAGTAAAGAGTCATGGTCAAAATACCGAAGTTGTGTCGGCACTTTAGTCAAATGTGCTAACTTATAACTTGGCCTAATTTTAGCTCAATTTTGATCCTCAAAACATTAGATTCATGAGTTGGTTAATTAATAAAATTGTAGATCTCTTTATTCTCTTTCCAGCGATTCAAGAATCGAGTGATTCTGAGTTCGAGACAGAAAGCTATGGTCAAAATACCAAAGCAGTATCAGCAAGCTTTGACAAAATCGACCGGTTGATTTTCAAATTCAATCAGTCAGTTTTCAAATTCGACCGGTCGATTTCCAATTCAACCGGTCGATTTCTCCAGACCTAAATTACATACTATATTTCACAAATCGATCGGTCATGCGATTTTCGACTGGTCGATTTTCGAAATCGACCTGTCGAATTCCATTCGATCGGTTGGTTTCGCATCTCGACCAAATCAAAATTTGACCCTACTTCACACTAAATTTTGAACTTTAAAATAGTTGATTCACAATTTTGTCAATTCTCAAAAGTTGTTGTCCTCTTTCCAACGCTGCAAGAATTGTGACAATTGGAGATCGGACCGCAAAGTTATGGTTGGAATACTAAGGCGGTGTCAACATGCTTAGACGAATTCGATCGGTTGATTTGGAGTTCGACCGGTCGATTTTGTCAGCTCGGGTTTGAACTTCAACAACCCATTTTCTTCAAATTTTTATCTTTCTTCTTCAATTATCATAACCCAGATACCTAAGCTAACTAACACATCAACTCATAACAAATTTACAAAGATTCTTACCTTCTAAATCGATCGATTTCTCGATCCACGTGCTCATGCCCACGAGAGGGTTTCAGTGTGAAATTTGTCGATTCCTCTTGAAATTGAATAAAAAAGGAGCTTACGACAACCCTACTCTTGATCACGCCTTACTCTTCACTCACTTGATCGTATACGGCACGATCACACAACCGAATCATAACAAAGGGATAGGGAGAAGGAAATTTGAAATCTTGGGAAGCTCGTTGACTCGAACTCCCCGAACTTCACACCAAGCTTCAACCTTGCACACACTCACGCATGGATTTAATGCTCCCTCTGCTTCTCTCTTTTCTCAAAGCTCTCTCTCTCTATCTCTCTTGAAACCCAACCCCAAAATTTGCAACCGGGTATAGCTTCCTAAGGAAGCTTTGTGTTTTATTTTTATAATTAAAGGGATTAGTTGCCTTATAAAACTCATACACCCATTTTGGGTGTTAGCTATATCCAAGGAACTAGACTCCATGTGAAAAGTATACACCTAAGTGAGGTGTTAGCTATGATAGAATTAATCTTTTGGTTCGGTGTGGGGCCTGTACACCCAAACCACTTATCAATCAGACTCGGTCTTGAGCGAATACACACAACCACGGTGTATGAACTTGGTCCTAAAAATCTCACACGAGCTCAAATGAATCCAAAACGATCCCATTTGAAAAATTCGAACGGTGACGTGTTTCTTAATAGACATGCACCCAATCAAGACCTATAGTCGGCTCGAATAGTTGGCCCAACTAGTCAGCCAAATATAGTTGGCCCAATTAGTCAAGTATGTTGTTTAATCAATAATAAACTTTCATTCCCTCTCTAGAACCCAAAAATCATAAGAGATATAAATTCTCTTAGGCTTCATACACTTATATTAAGTCTTTAGTTTTGGTGTTAAGCACATACGCAATAACTAGGTGTATCGAAACTCATTCAAAGCTTCACGCATAACTTTACTCTTTCTGATTTTCACTTAACACATGACCTAATATGACTTATCAATTATTTTCACAGGGTCAGGTACGTGACCAGTCGAACACACACACCGAGGCGCACTGTTTAAAGGTCAAAATTTTTGGGATGTTACATCATTAGCAGCAAACTGTGGTCTAGCATCACTAAGTTAAGGGCGATAAAATAGTAAATTATGTGACTGATCACACCCCTAAACTTTCATTTTGCTAGTCCCTAGTAAACAAGGAAAGATAAACTAATTTAAAGCTATAAATTTAAATGCCACTTTTGTTGGGAGCACGATTGTATTTAGCAGATGCAACAACAAGCCTTTAAACCCCTAAGTGATCCCTAGTGGAGGAGTTATAGTCTCCTGAAGGTTTTTAGTGAAGTTACCTATAAACTTCAAATATTTTTGGATTTTAAAATTTTTTTCAAAAATAAAGAAAACAAAAGTTTAAAAATTCTAAACTAATTTTGTACACTAACCAATTAATCATCACATGGTTATTGCAATTTTTAAAAATATGACTTCATCAGCCCCTGCTCTCCATCGTAGCAATTATCCTTGGTCAGAACTCAATAATTTCATTTCATATTAAGCATAGAGTGTGCGCATATCAGTGAACAATTTATTCATCATACATTTCTCTAAACTACATATTTAGAAAATATTTTTATCCAAACTCTCATAGTTGGCATACTCTAAAAAAGATATCAAAATATTTGGGTTCTCACAATATGATATATAAGATGAATAATTCAAAGGATAATTGATAAAGAGAATGCATCTCATGGAAAAAGATAATCAATTCTATTCATATGCTTTCCTATTTATCTATAATATTTATTATACACATCTGTAGACACCCAAATTTGGCCCAAGGCTTGATTGAAATACATTTCGAGAGAGGTGCACTTTTGAGCTCTTAATGGCATGTATGAAACCCTTAGGAATCTTCCCGAATCCTTAGAAACCTTTCCAAACCCTTGGGAATCAACCCTAACTATCCCGACCCTGAGAACCCGTTCTGAACCTAAACCTAACCTCCCAAGCCTTGAAAAAAGGAGGGGTGCACCAGAACCAGCTACAGCTATCTACTATAATCAAATCTCATACCATTGAAAAGTAGAAGTCGTCAGCTTTCCAACAATCTAAGAATCACCCCAATCGAAGTTACAGATCAAAAGGTATGGCAGTTCGAACCCGGAGGGCAAAAAGGGAATTTCAAGTGGGGCCCCTTAGGGATTTGGCGCAACTAATAGTTGCGCCAGTTATAATTTTGCCTGGCGCAACTATTAGTTGCGCCAGTTTTAAAGGTGAGCCCCACCCTCGCGGGACAACTTCCAGGCATTGTACATTACTATTTTACTGTACATTTAAACAGTAACTCATGGTTTTTACCCCAAAATTCATGATTGGGGTTTGACTTGCTGACCACCTTGACCTTTGGGGTGTGTTTTGCTAGTTCTATTGTACCCTTTTAATGCCTATTTGTAACCCTTTGAGTGACTTAAAGCTCCAACCTATCATCCACTATTAGAACCACCTTCACACCTTTCTAAGCTCTCAAAATCCTAGGAAACCTTAGATTTGAGATTACCTAATTGCTAACCCCAATGAGCATCTAAGTGGTCTACTAATCCACCCATTTCCTATAAATAGAGTCCTCCCACCCCAGTTTAGGAGTTGAGAATTTCTACCTAAAAGAAAAAGAGCTTAAAGTGAGAAGATCTTTCTCCCTTTGGTGCACACCTCCCATACAAAAACAAAAATTCAAAAACCTCTTCCCACCCTTGGCTTTCATGAAAGGCCCCTAGGTTAGGTGTGTGTGATCCCCTAGCCTCCCTTCTCTACCTCTTAGCTTCAAGTCTTAGGAGTTAGAACCCTATTTCATACCATACAAAGCCTTCAAAAGCTCCTCAAAGCCAGCCACACAAGGCTCTCCTACGGTGCTACAAGGGCCCAAGGGCTTTGGCTCTCCCCTTTCTTCTCCTATCTCTTTTTACCTTTCTCATCCTTGCATTTGTGCTTTTATGTCGCCGAATTTTCGGTAGGAACGGAGGGGCACAAATAGGATTCTAAGCCCTTTTGGGCAAGAGGAAGCTATTTTCGTTTCTTTTATCATTTCTAGTTTGGACATAAGTAGAGACCGCGTTAAGTGGGTTGATCAGGTGCCTAACACCTTCCCGATCGATAACCGAAGCCCCTATCCAAGAGCCTTTGGTGTGGACCGGATTTAGTCATATCTTTAGCACTTCGGTGCTCATAAAAATGATATAGGTATCCTGGGACACCAAAAGCCCCGGGTGGCGACTCTATATTTTTACAAGCGAGCGCTTCGCCACGACGGGATGGTCACAGATCTCACGGTTGTATAACATCTCTACTAGGCTCATATTTTTATAAATCATGAATCAGAAAGGTATTTACTCAGCTTGTAATGGAGCTTTAGGTTAAAAGGGTTCCAAAGAAAGGTAGAAAGGATTCAAAAATTCTGAGAATTCAGCTCATCTCTTACCTATTCTTCCTCTTCTCTTTTTCTTTCTTTTTCTACTTTAGCAAGTACCCAAAAAATTGGATAACTTCTTCCCATATATATATTTTTCCTGTAAATCCCTTTTTCTTGATTTCTCTTTTTTTTTTTTTTTTTTTTTTTTTTTTTTTTTTCCAGATATCCTCTTGAAATTTTCTTTCTCAGGTTGAAAGCTTTTTGCTTCTCTTTGTAGAATCATATTTACAATTTTTCTTCTTTTTCTCTCATTTTTTTTAGAAAGTTTATTTCTTTCAGGTGTACCCTTTTTAGTATATCTTTTATCTGTTATTGCATACTCCTTCCACTCTCCTATTTCTCCCCTTTGTTCTAAATTCTTAGAAAAATAAGGGTAAAAGACCGAAAGTTTTGGGTAGTACATATAGTTAAGGGTTTATTAAATCTTGGTACAAAGAAATTCGATTTAGACTTCTAATATGGGTTCAAGGGATAAATATTTGTAACATCTTAAAAATTTGGCCCTTTAAATAGTATGTCTCGATGTGCGTGCTTGACAGGTCGCGCGCTGAATAGGATAAAATAATAAAATATTTGTGTGTGAGTTCAATTAACTCGTTATAGATAAGAAAGAAGAGATTTAAATTATGATAAGCGATCAGTTGTTGTGATGGCATACACTGAGGTACGACATATCGACTTAACACTAAACCTAAGTCCTTGGATAAGAAGTAGAACATACGAGTAACATGTGTATGTGCTTCACATCGGAGCCAAACACCTTATGTGATTAAGAAATAACACCCAAGGGGTGTGTATGTGTTTTGTATGGGAACCGGCCCCTTGAGTTAAAAGAATGCAAGACTTCTTTTAGAAGCCATAACCGATTGCAAGTTTGAGGGTGTAGGTTTGAGAGAGAAGGAAGAGAGAAAGAAGGGAAAGAGGAATTCGTTGGGATTGTGTGCTCCGAAGCTTTGGGTTATCGTAAAAATTTGTGAGCATGTGTAAAGTGGAAGATTTGCGGTCAATTTCGACGATTGATGAGTTGTAGAATGTCATTTGAAACCAAATGGGGTTTTGAGAACCCATTGTTCTTGACAAGAGATTCAGGTGTTTTGAGCCGCTAATCATAGCGAGAGTTGTGTGAAGCGTGTGTGGAAGGATCACCTATGATTATGTTGGTTTGGTCGTGATCGTGGAGCTCGCAAGAGATCGATGTGAGTTTTGGAAACCCTTTTGTGCAATGAAGAAGACAATCCGAATGAGGAGTAAATTGTTGGATTAAAGGTAAAAATTTTGATTAAGTTGTGAATTGTATGTAGATTTGTCTTTAGTTAGCTTGAGGGTGAAAAAAGAAGAAGAATATGAGTTAGATTTGAAGAAAAATGAGTTGGGGAAGTTAGAACCCAAATTTGGGTGAAATTTGACGAAACCGTTCAATCGAAATTAGTAACTGATCGAACGATTTTGTCAAGTGTAAAATCTGAAGGTTTTTGGTCAGTTTGAAAACCATTCGATCAATTTTGAAAACCTTTCGATCGAAATAAGTAACCGTTCGATCGATTTTAAATCGTTCAATCGGTTTTGACTATGCTTGCCGATACTACTTCGGTATTTCAGATGTAGCTTTTTACTCCAAACTTTGCTTATGCGATTCTTACGGCGTTGGAAAGAGAACAATGAACTCTACAACTTTTGTATTTTTACCAATTCATGAATCCAAAGTTTTAAAGGTCAAACCTTAGGGGGAAGGTTGCACAAATTCTATATTGGCATGAATTTGCCCGTTTCAACCTCGATTTTGAGAAAATACTTAAATGTATCTAAGTTATTAGTGATTGGAGTTGATCCTTAATGCATCATTGTGTGCTTGCGATATAGATTGAGGGAAGGAATCCATCGATAAGACTTGGTTTTACTTCGTACAACTTCAAGGTTAAGGTAGGGGAAACTAGACCTAAATTTATATGTTTGACTTGATTCATAGTATTAGATGTGTTTTCATGAATATGATGAGTTGATTAGAGTTGGATATGTTAGAATTGGAATCTTATGATTTGAAATATGAGCTCGTGATATCGTGAATATGCATGTGATAATGTTCAATTTTAGATACCCTTTGATATTGTTGAGCTTGACTCATGTTTTGAAAGTACGATCTTGAGATCGGTGGTGACACTCGTGAATTATTTTGACACCTTTGGAACTATGATTTACTTAATGACGCTTGGACTTTTGACATTACATTTGCATTATGAATCCTTTGGATTCTTTGACTGCATCCCTTGGGCAGGTACGACGTCCTATCTGTACACGCATTCATACATACGCTGCATATGCATCCCTTGGAACATCATTGCATCCCTTAGACATCATTGCATCCCTTGGACACCTTGGAATCATTGGACACCTTTGGACACCCTTGGACATCATTGCATCCCCTAGACACTTTGGAAACATTGAACACCCTTGGAAACATGGAGCACCCTTGGACACCCTTGTGCTGTTTGTGTTTGCAAATTTGATATTGTTTGCAAATGTGTATGAAATCTTGGATACTCTTGGATAAGTCTAATTGTTTTAAGATTTTTTTTTATTCTTTTTGATATGTGTACTGTTGGATGGAATATCATGGTAAAGTTAAATGTTTAAGATTGAATTTTGAAATAAAAGAAATTGATAAATGCTTTGAAAAATATGTTTGAAAAGAAGAGAAATGATTAAGTTTTGGAAGCAGAAATTAAATGATGGTTTTGACTCTTGATAGAAGCTATGTAATGGCCCGAAAAATTACGTTGAACTATGACCTCGGGATCCGTGCCCGATCGGTCACAGGTTTGACCAATTGGGAGTTCGATAGTTAGCGTAGAGTGTGATGAGTGAATGTGATGTGATGGGTTGTGTAGCAATGTGGTGTGTGTTGAAAATCTAAAGTCACATACACCTATGGAGGTGCATGTGCTTAACACACAAACTAGGAGAGATATAAAAGGGTTTAATAAACCTAAAATAGAGATTTTGAGTTGTTGAGAGAGGAGTAAAGAAGAGAGAGAGAGGAGTAAAGAGGGTGATCAAGCAAGAGTTATTGTGGGTGATTGGAAGAAGGATTCAAGCATTAAAGAGGCTAATTCAACGCAAGGAATCCGTTAGAAACCAAAGCTGGAACCCTAGCCTTCCAACCCTAGATTTGAAATCAACTTAAGATCTATTCAAGGTAAAATTTTTGTAAATAAGATGCATAGATTATAGGGTTTAAGTTGCAGTTAAATGTGGGTTAAATCATAGGATAATGGCTTAGAAAAATAGAGGAAAAAGGTATGGAAAAAGATTGGGAAGAGCAGCTCGAAAGGGGCTGAATCTGACAATTTCGATTAATCAAAATTGGATTTCGATTAATCGAAATTGGCCAGGAAGTTGAAAAGTCAGAGGACCCCGATTTCGATTAATCGAATTGGATTTCGATTAATCGACTTTGGATTTCGATTAATCGATTTGGGAATCGATTAATCGATCGAGAACTCTCGTGGACCCGAGGGTTGAAGGAAATGACTTGAGGAAAATCGACTAATCGAAATGGGATTTCGATTAATCGATTTTTAGTTTTCGATGTCGATTAATCAACTTGTGAAACTTCATTTATTCGGCGAGGGTCTACTTTGCGAAAAGAAGGATTCGATTAATCGAAATTGGATTCGATTAATCGAATGAAAACTCAATCGCTCAACAAAGGAATTTGCTTTGAAAAGAAGGATTTGATTAATCGAAATTGGATTCGATTAATCGAATGTTCGAGCATGAATTTGCTTTGCGAAAAGAAGAATTTCGATTAATCGAAATTGGATTCGATTAATCGAATGAAAACTCGACTGAACGAGAGAATGGACTTTGCGAAAAGGAGAAATTCGATTAATCGAAATTGCTTCGATTAATCGATATTGACCTTCGATTAATCGATTTTGGAAATCGATTAATCGAATCAGATTCGTTTAATCGATTTTGGAATTCGATTAATCGACTGAGATAAACTATGTTGACTTTTAGGTTTGACTTTAAGATTCTTGGGGGATCTTATACCTTCTTTATTGCATCCTTTGTGATGTGTTTCACCTGTGATGTGGTACCATAGGTGGTACGTGTGGATTAGTGCACAAGGAGCCACGTGGGACCTTGATGCATTGAACAAATGAAGACTTGAGGTAGGGAACACCTTGAACATGTACTTTATTTTACAAGAGCATGTATGTAGTGATATAGATTTCCATTCAAATATTTTACTGCTTAAAGAATTGTGAAAAGTGTGTGTGTGTGATATTCATAAGAGTAAACTAATGAGCCATCCCCAGGGGATGAAGAAGTAAAGAGATAAGAGCATCAGGTGTGATGCAAGTAAATGGATACATCCCAGGGATGTATCCAAAGATTGAATCATGTTTGATAGGGCCTAACTGATATAAGATAGCACACTTACACGGTGAATAACTATATGTAAGGCACCGATATTTTTGTTATTTGAGGTTTGATAGGTTACCCCACCGACGTGACGGGATACCCACGACTGACACGGCAGGATATCCGTGACCGATACGGCGGCGAAACCGTAGGCCAGTGCGGAGGCTTATCCGTACATAGTAAGCACACCCCAGGGGTGTTGATTGAGACAAGTGAAACCCCGCCACCAATCCCGTGGAAAGGGCTTGGGTACTATATGGTATTCTGTGGAATACATTAAAGTTATCTATATAGATGACGATGAAGGGTATCTCATCGGGGCTCGATGCTATATTGCTCGGGGATTACTTAAGTTGAAAGTTTAAGTTTTGTTTTAGGCCTTTTCAGCATTATTCATGAGTAAATGAAAATATAAGTAATCACAGTAAAACGAAATGCTTTTAAACTGTTTCATTAACAATTGCATAGATACATCATGCATGGCATATCATAGAATATATGTGAGTTATAATTTATATGTTCAACAGTGTTTGTTCCCTATTGAGCTAGGATGTAGCTCACCCTATAGACTATACGTCGCAGGTCCACTATTAGCAGCTGCTGAGGTTTCAGGAGACGCTGATCCCGGTGAGTCGGACCTTGCGGCCGGTGACAAGTTGGAGCCACCTCCAGAGGACTTCTTCTAGAGGACTCCGTTGTGCCACTTTGAGGAATTTTTAACAGAGAGTTTTGTACGGCTTGGTATGTCAAGCCTTGATCTTGTTTAAAACCATGTATATAGGGTTTTGGATCATTCTTTTGGGACGAACCATCCGTGATGATTGCTATCATCGATGGTTCGGATCGGTTCTCCATTCATGCAGAAGCATGAGGGTAGAACTGTCTTTTGGGAAGTTATTAATATAGATTTAAATTCCGCAAATTTCTTTCATTACGCTTTTGATGCTTGATATACCAATGTTTCGTGCTTAGCTAAAGGGCACGGTCAAGATGATCGTGCTGATGGCACGGGTTTCGGGGTGCCGAAATTCGGGCTGTCACAGTTGGTATCAGAGCTATTTTCTTTTAGCAATTCTGACAAGGATTCTTTCGTCAGATCATAGGGGCTTCTGCTAACGAAACTTTAGTTTCAATTGCAGCTGCAATGTCAGCTAGAGGGAGAGGCCGACCAAGGGGAGGCCATCAGAGGAGTCTACGTAGTGGAGATGGCTACATCTCTCCTACAAATAGAGTGCCTTTAGGAGGTGCTGAGGCCCCAGGGGGCAGTAGTAGCAGACAGCATGATGAAGAGGATCGAGATCATCAAGATCAAGATCTAAGAGAACAAGAGAGGTTGAGAGAAAGACAGGAAGATAGAGAAGAGCGACAAAGGATGATGCACACTATGGAGACTATGGCAGCTGCCATGGCACAACAAGCCGCATCCTTTGCAGCTCATGCATCAAGAGAACAGCAGCCACCTACACCACCTGTAGGATCTGCGTTGCCTGTGCCCTCATCATTTACAGAGTTTAGGAGGATGAGACCTCCTACATTTTCTGGGCAGGCAGACACAATGGCCACTGAGAATTGGTTAATGGAGATGGAGAAAGTCTTTAGCGTGCTAACTTGCACAGAAGATGAGAGTGTAAGATGGGAAGCTTATATGTTGGATGGGGAGGCTGGGCCGTGGTGGAAGTCCGTGATACGGACTCGGGCTCAGGAGAACCCAGAGTTGCCTTGGACTTGGGAGGAGTTTGTTGAGGAGTTCAACAAACAATATTTCCCAGAAGTGGTAAGGAACCAATTAGAGATACAATTTTTGCAGTTAGTACAAGGGAGAATGACAGTGAGAGAATACGGGGTAGAGTTTCTACGACTTGCCCATTTTGCTCCGGACTACGTCGCTAATGAGGTGATGAAGTCCAAGAGGTTTCAGCAAGGTTTGAAGCCTGAGGTTAGGGGAGGCGTAGCTCCATTTCAACTGAGGACCTATGAAGAGGTCATGAGCAAGGCGTTAGTTGTAGAAGAGGAAAATAATAACAGATATAGACAGAGGGAACAGCAGAGAGGAGGAAATGAACAAGGAAGAACGGCGCACTATGAACCGGTGAACAAAAAGCTGAGGTTCATGGGCCAGAATCAGAGACCACAGTTTCAAGGGGGTTTTGGAAGACCGACGCAACAACAGCAGCAACAACACCAACAGAGGTTTCCATTACTTGCGTCGGGGAGACCTTTACGCTATGAGAGCCCTGCCATGTCTACTGGCGCCACTATCACACAGGGTTCTCGTACTGTTTCTTTCGCACCTCGGGAGACTTGCGCAAAGTGTGGCAAGCCTCATAGGACGGTGGACTGTAGATTGGGAACTAGGGGCTGTTTCCGATGTGGCAAGGTGGGCCACTTGATCAAGGATTGCCCCGAGACAGATAAAAGAAAGACGGGTTCAGTTGCAGCACCACGACCAATTCAAGCAAGGAAACCGATTGTCCAGGGGAGAGTTTATCCGCTCAAGAAGCAGGGAACGTGCATGACGTCATCCAAGGTGATATTCCTTTTAAAAATTAAAGAAAATTTTCATCTCATTAAAACTTTAGATAGAGAAGGAGCACACATTAGGAATTGAATAGATTATTTTCTTTTGTATATGAAAAGCTGTATATAAATTGAGGGTGTAAATTGATGTGTAAATTATTGTAAGTGTGTATGTATACTATAGGTACTCTAAATATATATGAAAAAGGATGTTTCGGTGGATATGACGCTCGAGTATTGATAGACCCCGGGTCTACCCACTCATTCGTCACTCCACGTTTCGCTAAGAAGATGAAGATTGTTCCAGAGACGTTGGATTTCGTCCTATCTGTGTCTATTCCGACTGGAGAGTTAGTAGACACGGAGTTAGCTTGCAAATCCATCATCGTAGCAATTCGAGACTTGGAGGTGCATGAACTAGAAGCAAAGTTGATACTGTTAGACATGCAAGGGTTTGATGTGATCCTTGGCATGGACTGGTTGCGTGACATTATGCAAGAACAAGGTAGTTATTTTCGGACCCAACACAAGAAGATCATTTTGGTTTCAAGGAGTGAGGTCGTCATCGTACCTTGATCTCGTGATGGTAGAAAATGATCAGAAAGGGATGCAGTGGATACTTAGCTTTCTTAAAGGAGGACAAGGTAGAAAAGAATGTCATTTCTGAGATAGCAGTTGTGCGATACTTCGCTGACGTGTTTCCAGAAGAATTGCCTGGACTACCTCCAGAGAGAGAAGTAGAATTCGCCATTGACTTAGCACCAGGAACGGAGCCTATTTTAAAAGCACCTTATAGAATGGCTCCCGCTGAGTTAAAGGAGTTGAAGGAACAACTACAAGAACTTATGGACAAGGGGTTTGTTAGACCGAGCGTGTCTCCATGGGGAGCACCGGTCCTGTTTGTCAAGAAGAAGGATGGGTCAATGCGGCTATGCATTGACTATAGATAATTGAACAAACTCACTGTGAAGAACCGCTACCCTTTGCCGAGAATTGACGATCTGTTCGACCAACTGCAAGGAGCAAAGTATTTTTCCAAGATCGACCTGAGATCTGGGTATCATCGATTCTTGAGTCAAAGCGAGGACATTCGAAGAGCGACTTTCGGACACGGTATGGACACTATGAATTCCTTGTGATGCCGTTTGGATTAACGAATGCTCCGGCGTCGTTTATGGATCTGATGAACCGAGTGTTTAAACCACACTTGGACTCCTGCGTCGTAGTATTTGTTGATGATATACTGATATACTCCAAATCCAAGACGGAACACGAAGAACATTTGAGGATTGCTCTACAGACGCTACGTGAACACCAATTATGCAAAACTTCGGCAAGTGTGAGTTTTGGTTGGAAGAAGTTAGCTTTTTGGGACATGTCGTCTCAAAGCACGGTGTCACGGTAGATCCAGCTAAGATAGAAGCAGTAGTTAGATGGGAGCAACCAAAGACAGTGACCGATGTCCGAAGTTTTCTGGGCTTAGCAGGCTATTATCGACGTTTCGTTGAGGGGTTTTCAAAGATATCGGGACCTCTCACAAAGCTGACACGAAAAGATTCAAGGTTTGAGTGGAGTGAGGCATGTGAGAAGAGTTTTCAAGAACTCAAAACGAGACTCACTTCGGCTCCAGTATTAGCAATTCCTTCAGGCAGTGGAGGATACACCGTGTACAGCGACGCGTCATACAATGGCCTTGGTTGTGTACTCAACCAACACAAGAAGGTGATAGCTTACGGATCAAGATAGCTGAAGGAACACGAGAAAAATTACCCGACTCATGATTTGGAACTAGCAGCAGTCATTTTTGCGCTGAAGATTTGGAGACATTACTTGTATGGTGAGACATTTGAAATTTTCACCGATCATAAGAGCCTCCGATACCTATTCACACAGAAGGAGCTCAACATGAGACAGCGCAGGTGGATGGAATTCCTCAAGGACTACGATTGCTCCATACAATACCATCCAGGCAAGGCGAATGTAGTAGCCGATGCTCTGAGTCGGAAAGGTTCAGCTCAGTTAGCTTCTTTGATTTTGGGTATGCACCGATGGAAATTATTGGAAGACCTGGCATTCTATGATGCGAACATTGAGTCAAAGGACACTGGATCCTTTTTGGCTAACATATCAGTAAAGCCAGTGATATTTGAGCATATCCACGATCTACAGATGAAAGATCCGGCATTAACAAAGATTCATCAAGACGTGAGTGAAGGCATCAGGTCGGACTTCTCATTGAAAGAAGATGGTTCTTTATTGTTTAAGGGCCGTCTATGCATTCCGGACAATGTCGATCTAAGACAAACGATTCTTGATGAAGCTCATAAGTCAAATTACGCTATCCACCCTGGTAGCACCAAAATGTACCAAGATTTGAAAAAGAACTACTGGTGGAGAGGACTGAAACAAGACGTGGCCGAGTACGTGTCACGGTGTTTGACTTGTCAGCAAGTGAAGGTTGATCATAGACATCCTGCTGGACTATTGCAACCTTTACCAATACCAGAATGGAAGTGGGAATCGATCTCAATGGATTTCATTGTTGGATTACCCCGTACTGCCAAGAGACACAATGCCATTTGGGTCGTCGTGGGCCGATTGACCAAATCAGCACACTTTTGCCATACAATACTACATATCTGAGGAAGGTGGCGGACTTATACATGAAGGAGATTGTAAGATTACATGGTATTCCAAGCGGTATAGTTTGAGATCGTGATCCACTATATCGTCAAGTTTTGGAAGAAATTTCAAGAAGGAATGGGAACACGACTAGACTTTAGTTCAGACTTTCCATCCTCAAAGCGGCGATGGCGACTAAGTAATAGCAGACATGCTCAGAGCGTGCATGCTTGATATGCAAGGATACTGGGATGAGTATCTGCCGATACTCGAGTTCGCATATAATAACAATTTTCAAACGAGTATTGGCATGGCACCGTATGAAGCTCTGTATGGACGCCGATGCAAGTCACCTCTCAATTGGGAGGAAACAGGTGAGAAATTTGTATTAGGACCAAAGCTACTTGAAGATAATGCTACCGTCGTTCGAATTATCAGAGAAAGGTTGAAGACAGCGCAGAGTAGACAGAAAAGTTACGCCGATATGAAGCGGACTAGTGTTGACTATAAAGTGGGCGAGCACGTGTTTGTGAAGGTGTCACCAATGAAAGGTGTAATGAGATTTGGCAAGAGAGGGAAGTTAAGTCCATGTTATGTTGGACCATTTGAAATTTTGGGACGCGTAGGTGAAGTTGCATATCGCATTGGATTACCACCGCTATTTGATCGAGTGCATAACGTTTTCCACATATCGATGCTCAGGAAATGCATTGAATGATCCGTCTCATGTGTTAGGGAAGCAACCTATAGAGATGTGTGAGGACATGAGCATGATAGAGGAACCAGTGGAGATTTTGGATCGAAAAGAACAAGTACTGCGCACTAAAGTAATTCCCTTAGTGCTTGTTCGGTGGAACAATCATCCTAAAGAAGAGGCTACTTGGGAACGAGAGGCCGATGTGAAAGAACAATATCCAACCTTGTTTCCAACGACGTGAGACCCAATGTAAACCACAAGCATGTGTGTGAAATCTCCACTATACTTGTAATACAATGGAAATTTCGATCCAATCTGTCATAAACTGTCAAAAATACTAAAAGAAACATGGAGAATCAAATTCTGGAGAAACCGGACAAAACCGATTAACCGAATTTCAAATCGATTAATCGATTTGGAATTTCGATTAATCGATTTTGCTCGATTAGTCGATCGCATGTGCCGATGTTGAAATGAAAGTTAGAGTTGAATATACATAGAATGAAATTTGATTGATCGAATTATGATTTGATTAATCGATTTGGGATCGATTAATCGATTTTGAAATCGATTAATCGAGTTGAAATTGATAATCAAACTATAGGTTGATTAATCGAACAAGCTAGAATGTTAGAAGAATTGGGTAGATTCATGAAATTTGATTAATCGAGCAAATTCGATTATTCGATTTTGTATTCGATTAATCGAAATTGGATTTTCGATTAATGAATACTTAAAATTTTGGAAAAATTAGAAGTTATGCCGATTTGATTAATCGAAACTAAGTTCGATTAATCGATTTTCGATTAATCGAAATGGATTAGCTCAAAATTTAACATTTTTTTGATTAATCGAAATAGGTTTGATGTCTTTGACTTTCGATTAATCGATTTGAAATCGATTAATCGATTTTTCGACTTAACCTAGTTTTAAATTTCGATTAATCGAAGCAATTTGATTAATCGGCAGACTATATATATATAAAATTGAGGATTCTCTTCATTAAAATCATTTGCTTTGAGATTTTTGGGGCTCTTCGTCTTCCTCCTTCTTCTCCAACCAACCGAGTGCTCTAGGGTTGGATTCTCAATCGATTCTCATCCGCACTCATCTCCAAAACCTAAGGTAAACCCTAGATTTTTGTTTTTTTTCTTCAATTCAAGTTAGATAAACCCTAGTTTAGTGAAAATGCCGCCCAAAACCCGATTGTCTTCGAAGAAGGCAACCTCCAAGCTACCGGTTAGGCGTAAGAACGCCGCACCACCACCACCTACCCCATCGCCGGTGAGGACTCCATCACCGTCGGAATCGGAGACCACCTCCGATTCGACGAGCGCGTCTACGCGCGAGTCTTCCCGCGAATCCACCCCCATGCCACCACCACCCACCAACGTAGAGCAACCAAACGAGTGGTGGGCTGCCAAGACCTTTGAGGTCGAATATACCATCGACCCTACCCTTTTCACCGATCCCGATGTACCGGGCGAGACCCAATGGGCTCAAAACTACATAAACAATGCCGGTCTTGGCAATCTTCTCAAACCAATCCGGGGTTCCTACTACCCTCGATTGGTGAGATTATTCTACCAAGGGCTAACCAATGGCCCTACCGACGACTATATCATAACCAAGATCGAGGGTCGTCTCTACACGATCACTCGGCGTCACATACACGAGGTGCTCGAGTGCTACCTCGAGTTCACCCCCGAAACTACCCTATTTCCACCCTTCGAGGAGGACCCTCGATTTGAGGAAGTCATGACCCGCATGACAAATGGCAAGAAGGGGTCGGGCACTTCCATCAAGAGGGTTGATCTTCCACCCTACATGTGGATGCTCGACTCCATAATCAAATGCAACCTTTACCCGATGCGCCACGACATCGAAGGCCGTCGACAAAGTGCAACATGCACTTTACGCGGCCTTCTGTGGCCGATGGTTTGATGCTACCAAGGTCATCCTAGAAGGGATGAGGTACATCAAGGGCAAATTAATGAAGGACAACATGCGGCCCAAGGAGAAGATGCCGTATGCTCGGCTCATCTCGAGCATGTTGGAGTGCTACTCCGACGGGCCCGTAGCTACAACCTTTTAAAGCGGACCCTACCACCGTCCCGCCCGCCCCGCCCAGCCCAAAGGAGTGCAAAGAAGAAGCAGAGCACCGCCACCACCCCCACCACCTCAGCATGACCCACCCGTGGGTGGGGCACACCCTGCCGCAGCAGAGCCATCCGTGGAGAGGGTTCCCTCCCACACCACAGCCTCACCGACACCACCTGCACACTCCGCGCCCGCGACACCCACCTCATCCTACCGCCGGCGCGCCGCTCCGTCCGGTCCTACCATCGAGGACGTGTTGGCTCGCATGGAAGCCAACAATGAGAGGATGAACCGGCGGATGGACTTCTTGATGTTCCACACCCTCCGCCACATCTATCCTACCGACTACCGCCGCTACCTCGCCCTGGAGGAGGAGTGGACGGCCGGACGCACCGCCTTCCACCGAGGACCCGTCTTCCATTCCACCACCACAGACGCGGCCCCTTCTACACCCACGTCGCTCGCCGATCGAGACGCACCAAAGACAGCCACCACCACACAGCAGCCAGCCTCGCAGACCGCCGCACCCATAGCTCCGCCAGATCAGAGGGAGCAACCCGCTCCAGCACCAGACCAGCCTGGCGAGGGGATAGCATGACCCATACTTTACCTTCTATTTTGATTGTATAGAAAATATTTGTCGTACTGTCATTTCAATTAATGTAACCAATTGTATAAATTTTTGTTGATTAATATATATATATCTTTTGTCACTCGTACGACTGTTATCTGTTATACCACGTATGTCTTTTGTTAAAATTCGTGTGCCTTCACTGGACCATCTCACCAAGAGGGTGAGGGGGGGGCGACCTAGACCGCCGCACCTTTAGGTTATTTTCGAGGACGAAAACTCCCAAGGTGGGGAGGATGTAATGGCCCGAAAAATCACGTTGAACTATGACCTCCCGATCGGTCACAGGTTTGACCAATTGGGAGTTCGATAGTTAGCGTAGAGTGTGATGAGTGAATGTGATGTGATGGGTTGTGTAGCAATGTGGTGTGTGTTGAAAATCTAAAGTCACATACACCTATGGAGGTGCATGTGCTTAACACACAAACTAGGAGAGATATAAAAGGGTTTAATAAACCTAAAATAGAGATTTTGAGTTGTTGAGAGAGGAGTAAAGAAGAGAGAGAGAGGAGTAAAGAGGGTGATCAAGCAAGAGTTATTGTGGGTGATTGGAAGAAGGATTCAAGCATTAAAGAGGCTGATTCAACGCAAGGAATCCGTTAGAAACCAAAGCTGGAACCCTAGCCTTCCAACCCTAGATTTGAAATCAACTTGAGATCTATTCAAGGTAAAATTTTTGTAAATAAGATGCATAGATTATAGGGGTTAAGTTGCAGTTAAATGTGGGTTAAATCATAGGATAATGGCTTAGAAAAATAGAGGAAAAAGGTATGGAAAAAGATTGGGAAGAACAGCTCGAAAGGGGCTGAATCTGACAATTTCGATTAATCGAAATTGGATTTCGATTAATCGAAATTGGCCAGGAAGTTGAAAAGTCAGAGGACCCCAATTTTGATTAATCGAATTGGATTTCGATTAATCGACTTTGGATTTCGATTAATCGATTTGGGAATCGATTAATCGACTGAGAACCTCCAGTGGACCCCAGGGGTTGAAGGAAATGACTTGAGGAAAAATCGACTAATCGAAATGGGATTTCGATTAATCGATTTAGTTTTCGATTAATCGATTTGGAATCGATAATCAACTTGTGAAACTCATCGCTCAAACTGAGGGTCTACTTTGCGAAAAGAAGGATTTCGATTAATCGAAATTGGATTCGATTAATCGAATGAAAACTCGACTGTTCGAACAGTGAATTTGCTTTGCGAAAAGAAGGATTTCGATTAATCAAAATTGGATTCGATTAATCGAATGAAAACTCAATCGCTTGAACAAAGGAATTTGCTTTGCGAAAGAAGAATTTCGATTAAATTGGATTCGATTAATCGAATGAAAACTCGACTGTTCGAACTGAGAATGGACTTTGCGAAAAGGAGAAATTCGATTAATCGAAATTGCTTCGATTAATCGATATTGACCTTCGATTAATCGATTTTGGAAATCGATTAATCGAATCAGATTCGATTAATCGATTTTGGAATTCGATTAATCGACTGAGATAAACTATGTTGACTTTTAGGTTTGACTTTAAGATTCTTGGGGGATCTTATACCTTCTTTATTGCATCCTTTGTGATGTGTTTCACCTGTGATGTGGTACCATAGGTGGTACGTGTGGACTAGTGCACAAGGAGCCACGTGGGACCTTGATGCATTGAACAAATGAAGACTTGAGGTAGGGAACACCTTGAACATGTACTTTATTTTACAAGAGCATGTATGTAGTGATATAGATTTCCATTCAAATATTTTACTGCTTAAAGAATTGTGAAAAGTGTGTGTGTGTGATATTCATAAGAGTAAACTAATGAGCCATCCCCAGGGGATGAAGAAGTAAAGAGATAAGAGCATCAGGTGTGATGCAAGTAAATGGATACATCCCAGGGATGTATCCAAAGATTGAATCATGTCTGATAACTGATATAAGATAGCACACTTACACGGTGAATAACTATATGTAAGGCACCGATATTTTTGTTATTTGAGGTTTGATAGGTTACCCCACCGACGTGGCGGGATATCCACGACTGACACAGCAGGATATCCGTGACCGATACGGCGGCGAAACCGTAGGCCAGTGCGGAGGCTTATCCGTACATAGTAAGCACACCCCAGGGGTGTTGATTGAGACAAGTGAAACCCCGCCACCAATCCCCAGGGGAAAGGGGCTTGGGTACTATATGGTATTCCCAGGGAATACATTAAAACTGTCTATATAGATGACGATGAAGGGTATCTCATCGGGGCTCGATGCTATATTGCTCGGGGATTACTTAAGTTGAAAGTTTAAGTTTTGCTTTAGGCCTTTTCAGCATTATTCATGAGTAAATGAAAATATAAGTAATCACAGTAAAACGAAATGCTTTTAAACTGTTTCATTAACAATTGCATAGATACATCATGCATGGCATATCATAGAATATATGTGAGTTATAATTTATATGTTCAACAGTGTTTGTTCCCTATTGAGCTAGGATGTAGCTCACCCTATAGACTATCGTCGCTGAGTCCACTATTAGCAACGAGGTTTCAGAGACGCCGATCGGTCGAGTGGACCTCATGGCGGTGACGAGTTGGAGCCACCTCCAGAGGACTTCTTCTAGAGGACTCCGTTGTGCCACTTTGAGGGATTTTTAACAGAGAGTTTTGTACGGCTTGGTATGTCAAGCCTTGATCTTGTTTAAAACCATGTATATAGGGTTTTGGATCATTCTTTTGGGACGAACCATCCGTGATGATTGCTATCATCGATGGTTCGGATCGGTTCTCCATTCATGCAGAGGCATGAGGGTAGAACTGTCTTTTGGGAAGTTATTAATATAGATTTAAATTCCGCAAATTTCTTTCATTACGCTTTTGATGCTTGATATACCAATGTTCCGTGCTTAGCTAAAGGGCACGGTCAAGATGATCGTGCTGATGGCACGGGTTTCGGGGTGCCGAAATCCGGGCTGTCACAAGCTATGTTTTTGAATGTTAAATGTGAATTTATGTTGTTTATCCTCTACTGAGCTTAGATGTTAGCTCACCCCGACTATACGTCACAAGTGTAGGTTTGAGGAGGGCCCAGATTACATACTAAAAGAAGGGAGCTTCCGCATAAGGATTTGTACTCTATTATGGGATCGTAGAATTAGTGCTTTGTGGGTTTGGTGAGTTAAGGTTTGGCACATTTGTGCTAGTGTATACCTTAGTTATGTGATGGTTGGTCATCACTGGTGTTTATTTAGTTTTGTTCTTATTGGATATTAGATCTGGGGGTTTTATTAATGTCATATGCAATGATTGCTTTGATTTTCGTATATATATGGATGTGCTAAGTATTCTTTATCAGATTGTGATCTACGATCTGGCGGTTTAGGTTTTCCCTTCTAGTTTAAGTTGAGAAATAAAAAAAAAAAATCTCAGGAAATTTTAGGTTGGGAAAATCCGGGCTGTCACAGTTGGTATCAAAGCTTAAGTATTAGGTTTTATTGGGACTCGAACGTGATGGCATTAGAGTCTGTCGAAACATAGAGAGGGATTCACAATCTCTATTCTAAACTTTTCTAGAGATTCAGGGCCATGTCTTTGAAGGACATTAGGTTCTGTCGGGACCAAGGATCAAAATATCGGTAAACTGATACGTATTGTGCTGACCTCCAGGACGATACGTATCGGGTATCGGCCGATACATTGAATGTATCAGCGATACATTGAATGTATCGATTTGATACATTGAATTTTTTCTTTTTTCGATTGTCTATACAATTGATGGTGACTGTGTAGACAATCGCCATCGATTCTGTAGACAATCGGATAAAAAAAACAAAAAAAAAATCCTATTGTCTACACGATTGTTTACACAATCGATGGCGATTGTCTACACAATCGCTATTGATTATGTAGACAATCGGAAAAAAAAAAGAAAAATTTTAAAAAGAAAAAAAATATATATATATATTTCGATTGTCTACACAATCGATGGTGATTGTTTACGCAGTCGCCATCGATTGTGTAGACAATTGGAAAAAATATATATATACATATTGTCGGACGATACATTGCCCGTATTGGATGATAAGTACATTGTTTTTAAGGGGGTACGATACAATGCCTTTGTATCGTACCGCCCAAGTCCAAAACTAATACGTATCGGTATCGGACGATTTTTTGACCCATGGTCGGGACATAGGCTGTGAAGTTGTAAATGTTCTTTTTGAATATAATAATTGACTATTAATTGAAACTTGTGTTTCATTGTAACAGATTGCGATGTATCCGAGAAGTAGAGGATGACCGAGAGTCGGTCGCGATAGAAATTTGAGGAGTGGGGATGAGAACCATGCGGGTTCAAATGGAGATCAGAGACACCCGCCTGATGAGAGAGATCGGAGGAATGAAACGACGGATAGGATGGCGTAGGCCATGGAGACCGTGGCCGCTGCCATGGCCGAACAAAGTCAGCAGACTGCACTATTGGTTGAGCAGACCGCACTATTGGCTGTTAATAATGTGAACCTCAGTAGCCACCACCACCACCTCCTCCAGCACTATTACCCTCATCATTTGTTGACTTCAGGAGATTGAGACCTCCTAGTTTCTATGGGCAGACGAATCCGCTTAAAGCAAAAAAATAATTAAATCAAATTGAGAAGCTTCTACAGAGACTTCAGAGCACTGAGGACGAAAAGGTTCAATGGGCTTCCTTCCAGCTTGAGGGTGACGCCGATCCATGGTGGAAATCGGTATTGAGGTAGAGAGCCATTGAAAATCCTCATGGTCTATGGACGTGGGTAGAGTTCGTTGAGGTGTTCAACAAAGAACATTTCCCCAAGCAAGTGGGGAATCAACTGAAGAAAGAATTTGCCAACTTGGAGCAAGGAAATATGACCGTACGAGAGTATGGTAATGAGTTTACAAGGTTATTGAGGTTCACACTGAAACTAGTGGCCAGTGAATTGATGAAAGCCAGTAAATTTGAGGAAGGCCTGAGGCTAAATGTACGAGATAGGGTTTTGATGTTCGAGCTAGAGATCTACACTGAAGTGATTGGAAAAGCGATTGTTGATAAGAAAGTTATAGAAGACATGTACAAGCGACAAGAGCAACAAAATAAAAATATAGCATGTCAAGGGAGGACAAGTACTTATGAGCCAGCAGACAAGAGGCCAAATTTATTGATGCCAACACCATCTCAACCTACTCGAACTGCCTACTCAAGACCACCCATGTCCACGCATGAGATGCCCCTTTGCCTTACAAATCTCACTACCGCTGGGCCATCGAGAGTATAGTAAATTTCCCACACTTCCTCGTTTGCACTGATTGAGTCATGCTCTAGATGAAGGGGACGACATGCGGCAGAGAGAGATATAGGTGGGCTACAGGAGCTTGCTTCAATTGTGGCAAGATGGGGCATCAGATACGGTACTGTCCGAAATCGAAGGACAGGATGACTTCGGCATGAGAACCCCTCAATCAATACAAGTGTCCTTCTGTGTTTAACCTTGGAACATATAATCATTTTGTAACAACCCCAGATTTTCGGAACCGTATAAGCCACATGCCACGCACGTGTATGTGTGGTTCATAAGGAAACCTGGGTCAACATATACACACGGTGTGTATATGTGTATAACATATTATATTTTTCCTTTCCTTTCACTATATAAGTGAAAGTGGAGAGAAGTATCTCCCCTACGTAACATAATTTTAACCTAAATAGAGAGGAGGAAAATAGAGAAAGAGAAAAGAGAGACTTGTAGGGAGGAAAGGCTAAGGCCTTGTTGGAGTGTAAACCGGTGGAAGACCTGGAGAGAAGGTCGAACCAGAACCGTAGAGATCTCTTCATTTCTAACAGGGATTCGAACATTGGATCGAGCCGACTATGAGATCCGCCGATTTTGGTAAGATGTAACGCTTGAGAAGTGCTTAGGTATGTCTTAATGATAACCTACAATGTTTATGGGCAATGGCCGATTAATTTTATTTAAGATTTAAGGAAATATAATAGATTTCTTGAATAAAATCATGAAGTAAAGGTTTCCGCCCTCGCTCGAGCGATCTAAACGTCTCGCTCGAGCGAGGACAGAATATATACCTGGGAATAGTGCGTTCTGGGCTCACTCGAGCGAGACCCATATTGAAAGAATAGGCTCGCTCGAGCGAGGTAATCCGACACCTCGTTTTAACCGCTCGAGCGAGGATAAGAGGCCGCTCGAGCGAGGCTTCGCAACCGCTCGAGCGAGGTTAAGAGGTCGCTCGAGCGAGGCTAAGCAACCGCTCGAGCGAGACACCAAAACTAAAATTTAATTCTTTTATGTATACAAATATACCTCATGTGAACTATGCGCTCAAGGAGTGCTAGTGACCACTAATGACCATTCTAAGGCATGTCTTTTCGCATGAAATGTAGATTGACGTGAGATCGGTACGTGTCATCACTACGAGAAGGGACCACTAGATTTTGCCTTGAGGTAGGGAACCTTATCGAAATATGTACATTGTTCAGTTTCGCATATGTGTAGTACAGATTTAATTGCTAAACTAAGTATCTCATCATGTCACATAAATAGAGCGTGCGTGTGTTGACTTCAGAAAATGAAGCCAGAGGTCCCAAGGGGACGCAAGAACTATAAGATGAATACCTACATGATACAACATATCAGTAGCATCCGAGGGGTGCAGATGAGAATCAGTGGGGAAAAGAAAGTAAAGTGATAAGGCCTAATATATTAAAAATTAGCACAATCACGATGAATAACTACATGTAAGGCACACTTGATATTTTTGTTATTTAAGGTTTGTTTAGAATACCCCATCAACGTGGCGGGATACCCACGACTGACTCGGCAGGATATCCGTGACCGGTACGGCGGTTAATCCGTATACAGTAGCACATCCCAGGGATGTAGATTTAACAGTAGACCCTGCCACCTAGGAGAAAGGGGCTTGAAGATTTCTGAGAATACAAAATTGATAACTATCTAGTTAGACGATGATGGTGGGTATTCCATCGGGGCTCGATGCTATATTGCTCGGGGACTATTTAAGTTAAAGAGTTAAGTTATTAGGCCGTAATCACAACTAAATGAGTAAGATGAGAAAGAATAAAACCATGTAAAGTAAGTAGTGGTATTCACCTTTTCCTTCAGTTATTTCGATTGCCCTTCCAGATAGTGATAGCAGATAAACTATACTTTTCTTTTACTGCACAACATATATGTCAGAATTAATCTATATGTTCTTTACGTTTCCCTATTGAGCTAGGATGTAGCTCACCCCTTAGACTATACGTCGCAGGTGCAACACTCGCAGCAACACAGGTTTCGAGAGACGTTGATCCTAAGGGTTCGGATTTTGCAGACGGAGAAGAGTTAGAACCTCCTCCCGAGGAATTCTTTTAGAAGTGCTTTACGTTTAGAAGTGGTGAGTAGAGAATACTCGTGGCTTGGCATGTCAAGCCCTTTCTTTTAAATGTAATTAAATACTATACTTTTCTTTTGACAAACTATCGAAGGTGATAAGATCATCATTTATGGGTCAAGGTAGTTCCTCTGCTCTTGAATTGGCATGAGACTGGAACAGTCTGTTAGTTGCTAGACCTTATTGAAACATGGAGACTTAATTAATTTGAAGCTTTGGTAATTTAAATTGTTGACTTTTAATCGTTATGTGATGTTTCGCTTAGATTTAAGGTGCATGATCTCGAGGGTCGTGCTGATGGCAGATTTTTGAGTAACGAAAATCGGGCTATCACACATTTTGATTTTGATGTATGCCCGGTGCTATTGGCTCAAATTTTTGGCGTATGTATATGGAACTTGTAAATACCATTAACGGTTACTTTTGGTAGTTAATGGTTTGAAAGCTTTCTTTTGTGTTGATGGTCAAATTTTATTTCATGGTTAATATTGTTAGTTTGTGGGTTGAAAATTTTGTGATGCGGATAGGATATACATCGGTAATGCATTATACTAGTTGATAAATATCGAATTTCCATACTAGTTATCGATATTCATTGTCGATATGTTTGTACTAATTGGTAGTCATTGTGGGTGTGTATTAGTAACCTTGTGGATACGTTTCTATCATGAGTACAGTTGGTCGTGCCTAGTTGGGTTGTGTGATGTTCTATTCCTAGCTAGATTCGAATTGTTCCGCATTATGACTAGGTTTTTTCGTGAGTGGAACTTGCATACATTGTGTGCGTCAAACTTTTCTCGGATTGAGAGTGTCAGTTTTCTCCATGGTCGATTGTCCTAGATAAGTAGTTGTCCAAAGTTGAGCTGCATTGTTGTGTGTCATTTGAGTTTCACAAATGATTACTATATTGACTACCCAAAGGTCACGTCGTTCATTTTCATAGGAGAAAATTCCCTTATGGAGAGGTAGTGGAGTACCGTCTTCTCTTTTACTGAGATTTTAAAGGGTGGATTGTCGGTGTGAACACATATGGATATGTTGATTTTGGGCGTAGCTGATTTGACTATGACAGTGAGTGTGTGCTTGTGTTAAGTGACCTTGGACGATGTGTAGATATCCTTAGGGAGTTGCATCTGTAGGGAGCTGGGACATTAAAGAACTATTTAAGGATTTGGAACATTAAGAAATACTGACGGTAATTGGCATAGATTTTATGGCTCACATTAAGGACTTGACCATTAGTTTGAAGGAAGCTAATTGAGGAAAGATAGAATTCTTAGTAACTTCACAATTCACTATTGGATTAGTTATTGTTGCTATAACCTTCGACTTTGTCTTACCGTTATGACCGCTCTGTTACAAACACTTTAAATATATACTAACGATGGTGGATCAATAAGGATGACAAGAACAATTAGTGACTCAATTGATTGTGTTGAGGACTGTGCATATGAAGAGATGATTCATCTTAAGCTGACATGTAAGTAAGACCTTTATCTTATGCATCGAAAGAGTGTTCTTTAGAATTGCCATCTAGAATTATCTCCTTGTTTGAATGATTGGATACATTGTGACCGAATCTCTTTTCTTTTACAATCTAAGTGGTAATTGAGTGTGATAAGAATGATTGAAGGCATAAATTTGAGATTTTAAGATCATTATTGCCGATTTATAATAAGCTCATTTTGTATTGATTTCATACCTTTGTGGACATACGTTATGGCTAACGATGGTATTTAATATGGTATGCTTGCGATGAAGGTCATATAAATCGTGGAGAAAGTCACACATTTAGACCAATGGTTAAGATTATTCCTAATTGGTGGTTAAAACAATTTTACTCGATCAAAATAGAATATTCGATCGATAATTATAAATATTTTATGGTCAAAATAAGTTAATGGTTTAAAATTGATTTGTGGAAATGGTAAATTCGACATTGTAGAATTCTATTAATCGATAGATTAGAATTTTCTCTGATTGAGAATCAAACCTTTCTCTAATTGAAAGTGTAAGTTTCATAAGGAGGCAACTGTGCTAGATAAGTATTATCCGAGATTTGGAGGTGTCTATTGGAAATTTTAAACGTGGTTATCGAAGTGATGTAGTCATTGAGGGGTGATTCGATGATATGTTGTGTTAGTAGTAAACTGGTAAATGTTTGATGGTTGAAGGGTCCCTGAATATGATTTACGGTTTATGGATTAGTGGTTTTAATCTCCAAGTTAATGTCTTTTTCTTTGTGGATATATTCTTGTCAACTATTTATAAAGATACTTCGTTAAGTACTGGAAGTGATATTTTGTAATTACTTGTGTGCGGGCTAACTGATCTATCATTCCGACTCTTGAGTGAACACCAGTCCGGTTAGTGAGAGATGGACATCCCTCGTGTAAGTTCCGCTGATAGATTTTTTAATAGTAAGTAGCCGATCTTTAGTCAATGTGTGATAATAACTCTCCATTAAGTCATGAGGCTTTGAATGTTAGTGTCTTTCCAATTTGTTGTGGCGTTTGCTGTTTGAAATTTGAATTTAACAAATGATTAATATATTGAATAATCTTTACAACGGGAATTTTGTAGTGGAGTACCTTGTAATCACTTAAGTAGATTTTGATGAGTGGGTGACCGATGTGAAGATGTGTGGATATTTTTGTGGATATCATGGTGGGTTCCATTTGACCAATAATTAAATTGGTTGTGAAGTCCTTATGCCTTTCACTTATTTTATGGGTGTGTGATATGGGACACCTCGTACATGGGATGCCTCGTACACCTTTTCGGTGGAATTGGAATGGATTTATGGAATGGCGTTCCTTTTTCGTGTAACTGGTTGTGTGGATATGCTGATTTTTGGAGTAGCTGATTGATTGTGGATGTGACGTGTGCTGGTGTGTGGTATAAGGGAGAAGAATTGTGGCTGGGTAGCGATGGCTAATTCCGAGGAAATGGATATGCTTGTGTGCATAGAAGGTATGGATAGTGAAGTTTTACCCAGAGTCCCTTCCGTGCATTTTCAAGGATGAAAAATTCCTTTAGGTAGGGAGATTGTGATAACCCTAGTTTAGATGATGTTGAATCTTTATGAGGATATCCAGATGGATGAGGATACCCAGAGGGTGCCGAGAGATAGCTGCGGACTTTAGATTGATTTTAGAAATTTCAAATTTTGGATTATTATAACTTTTGAATAATGGTAACTTTTGGAGGTATATGGTTTTGACTTAACACATAAATATGTTGATAGATGGTAAATATGGTTGGACTTAGATAATTCGAAATGATGGAATGTGCAAGACTTTGGGTCAAGGATCAAAATTTCGTGCTTCATTTGGTTTCGGAGGGGACCGAAACTGAAAATTTGAACCAAAATTTCGGCCGATAATTTGACTCCCATATAAAAATCTGACCAAAATTTCGGTCCAAATTATCGTTTCAGCGAGGACCGAAATCAATAATTTGGACCAAAATTTTGGTCATTTCGGCCGAAATTTTGATCCTTGCTTTGGGTCATTATAGAATGAAAATGATACTCATTTACGTAGATTTTTGATGGATGAGTTTCTAATGTGAAGATGTATGGATGCAGGTAAGTATGGATTTTTATGTGAGTCATTGAACTCTTGCTTTGTGTGGTTTTCAGATCAGTGTGTGAGTGGACTTTTGTGTGTGCGATTAGTTTTAAACATACTTCCTTGATCTGGGTGTTAATTTATGATAATTTTCGAGGACAAAAATTTTATAAGGTAGGAAGAATGTAACATCTCAAAAATTTGGCCCTTTGAACAGTACGTCTCAAAGTGTATGCCCAATGGGTCACACGCCGAATAAGATAAAATAATAAAATATTAATGTGTGAGTTTAGTTAACTTATGGTGGATAAAAAAGAAGAGATTTAAAGTATGATCAGTGACCAGTTGATGTGATGGCATACACTGAGGTACGGCGTATCGGCTTAACACCAAACTTAAGTCCTTGGATAAGAAGTAGAACATACGAGTGAAATGTATATGTACTTCACATCGGAGCCAAACACCTTATATGATTAAGAAATAACACCCAAGGGGTGTGTGTGCATTTTGTATGGAACCGGCCCCTTGAGTTAAAAGAATGCAAGACTTCTTTTAGAAGCCATAATCTGTTGCAAGTTTGAAGGTGTAAGTTTTGAGAGAGAAAGAAGGAGAAGAGGAACTCGTTGGCATTGTATGCTCCGAAGCTTTGGGATCTCGTAAAGATTTGTGAGCGTGTCTAAGGTGGAAGATTTGCCGTTGATTTTGACGATTGATGAGTTGTAGAATGTGATGTGAAACCAAATGGGGTTTTGAGAACCCAGTTCTTGGCAAGAGATTCGGGTGTTTTTAGCTGCTAATCATAGCGAGAGTTGTGTGAAGCATGTGTGGAAGGATCACCTACGATTGTGTTGGTTTGGTCGTGATCGTGGAGCTCGTAAGAGATCAATGTGGATTTTGGAAACCCTTTTATGCAACAAAGAAGACGATCTGATCGGAGAGTAAATCATTGGATTAAAGGTAAAATTTTTAATTAAGTTATTAATTGTATGTAGATTAGTCTTTAGTTAGCTTGTGGGTGAAAAAAAATTAGAAGAATATAAGTTAGATTTGAAGAAAATGAGTTGGGGAAGTTAAAACTCAAGTTTGGATGAAATATGACGAAACCGTTCAATCGAAATTAGTAATCGATCGAACGATTTTGTCAAGAGTGAAATCTAAAGTTTCTAGTCTGTTTGAAATCGTTCGATCGATTTTAAAAACTGTTCGATTGAAATAAGTAACCATTTGATCGGTTTTAAATCGTTCAATCAATTTTGACTATGTTTGCCGATACTGGTTCGGTATTTAGGCCATAACTTTTTACTCCAAACTCTGATTGATGTAATTATTATAGAGTTGAAAAGAGGACAACGAACTCTACAACTTTTATGTTTTGACCAACTCATAAATAAATCCAAAGTTTTTAAGGTCAAAATTTAGGGGGAAGGTTGCATCAAATTCTATATTGGCATGAATTTGCCCGTTTGAACCTCGGTTTTGAGAAAATACTTAAATGTATCTAAATTATTAGTGATTGGAGTTGATCCTTGATGCATTATTGTGTGCTTATGATGTAAATTGGGGGCGAGAATCCATCAATAAGACTTAGTTTTGTTTTGTACAACTTCAAGGTTAAGGTAGGGGAAACTCGACCTAAATTTATATGTTTAACTTGATTCATAGTATTAGATGTGTTTGCATGAATATGATGTAACATCCTGAAAATTTTTGACCTTTAAACAGTATGCCTCGGTGTGCGTGCCCGACTGATCACGTACCCGACATAGTGAAAATAATTAAGTTAGTTGGGCTAGGTCTTAAGTGGAAAAAAAAATTATAATAATAATAAAGATTGGTTTAGACTTGCGTGTGGACCTTTGGATGAATTGTATACACCTAGCTATGGCGTACTGGCTTAATACCTAAGTTTAGGTTGGTTATAAATGAAAATAAAGGCAGGAGAATTTATTTCTCTCATAATTTTGGTTCTAGAGAGAGAATAAAAGTTTAGTAATGGTTAAATAACTTATTTGACTAATTGGGCCAACTGTATTGGCTGCTAGTTGGGCCAACTGATTGGGCCGACTATTCGAGCCAACTATAGGTCCTGATCGGGTGCATGTCTGTTAAGAAACATGTCACCGTTTAGATTTTTCAAATGAGATCATTTTAGGTCCGTTTGAGCTCGTATGAGATTTTTAGGACCAAGTTCATACACCGTGGTGGTGCGTATTGGCTTAACGCCGGGTCCGATTGATAAGTAGTTTGGGTGTACAGGCCCCACACTGAACCAAGGGATCATTTATATAATAGATAATACCTTAACTAGGTACCTGCTTTCACGCGAAAAACTAGGTCCTTAGATAAGACTAACACCCAAAATGGGTGTATGTGTTTTGCATGAGAGCCGCCTTTTAGTTTAAAAAAAAAAAAAGGGCTAGCTTCCTTTGAAGCCTTAACGGTTGCAAGAGTTTGATGGTTTGGGTTTTGAAGAGAGAAGGAAGAAAGAGGAAGAATCACCGATTCGTATGCTCCAAGCCTTGTGATTGCGTGGAAAAGGTTTTGTGAGATCGTATAAGGGAAGGATCGTTGTCGGTTTCGGGTTTTGGTTTTGCTTTTGTGGGTTTTGGAGCCGTTTGGAGGTTTTGAAACCCTCTTCTTGCGAATAGATCATGAGTTTTGATCGACAAATCATAGCGTGAGTTATGTGAAGTGTGTGTGTAAGGATTGCCGTCGATTTCGTGAGTTTGGTTGTGATCGTGAAGCTCGGAGATGATCGAGGTGGGTTTGGAAACCCTTTTTATCTAACGAAGAAGACGATCCGATCTACGAGTAAATCACCGATTTAAAGAGGTAAATAACGTAATTCTTCCATGTATTTAATTAAATATATGTTGGTTAGATGTGTGCAAAAGATTAGGATCAAAAGGATTGAATTTTGATGAAAAAAATGGGTTTCAAGGTTCAAACCGAGAAGTGCTCGAATCGCCAAAATCGATTAATCGATTTTGAAACTCGATTAATCGAGTTTTTGACAAGAGAGAAATTCAAGAAGAACTCCCCGAAATCGATTAATCGAAGATAATTTCGATTAATCGATTTTGAAATTCGATTAATCGAGTTTGCAAATCGATTAATCGAGTTTGCCTGGGCTTACTGACACTACCGTAGTATTTCGGCCATAACTTTTTATGCCGAATTCGGATTGATATGATTCTTGTTGCGTTGGAAAGAAGATAGAAAGCCCTACAACTTTCATGAATTGGCCAACTTGTGAATCAATCGTTTTAAAGGTCAAAATTTAATAATAAGTTAGGTAAATTTCTAATTTTGTCGAGAAACGAAACCGATTAATCGAGTAAAATCGATTAATCGATTTTTGAATTTCGATTAATCGAAATTGGGTCGATTAATCGACTGGTATCAAATAGTGAAAAATATTTTTTGGCTCTTTGAAAATCGATCAATCGAGATAAAATCGATCAATCGACTTTGGAAAATCGATTAATCGATTTTGAAAATCGATTAGTCGATTTTGTCTGAGTTGCCAATACTACTTTAGTATTTTGATCATAACTTTCTACTCCGACCTCCGATTGATGCGATTCTTGAGGCGTTGGAAAGATAACAAAGAGATCTACAATGTTTGTGTTTTGACCAACTTATGAATCTAAATTTTTAAAGGTAAAAATTTAGGAGAAAGGTTACATCAATTTCTGTGTTGGCGCGAACTTGCCCGTTCCGACTCAATTTTTTTTTAAAACACTTAAATAGTCTAAGTTATTAGTGATTAGTGTTGATCCTTGATACATCATCATATATTTGTGATGTAGATTGAGGGAGGAAAGCCATCGATAGGGCATTGCTTGGCTTTGGCTTTGATTTCGAGGTTAAGGTGGGGAAAATTTCATACGTAATTGCATTTTGATTTAATTTCATAGATGCTTGATATGATCGAATGAAAGATGATAAGTTTTGTTTTGAAATGAATTAGTATTTGAAATCCTTGCAATGGAAACTTTAGATCTTTGAACTCAAATATTTGATTGAATATTTTGATTGTTTGAAATGCTCGAAAGCTTTGAATTATCGAATCTTTGACATAGTGGCTGTTTTAAAAATTATTGACGTATCGAATCAAGAAATGATCTTTGTTTTGAACCTTTTATATAGCCTTCGAAAATCATGTAAGAAATTTCAGTCTTGAACATCGTATGTGTGTTTTGCAAGTTTTGAATCGAACCCAGAAGTTAAATTTGAAGGAAGCAAATGTGAACTTTGAATTGAATCCAAATCAAATTTGTATATAAATTTAAATCCAAATCGAACCATAAGTTAAGAAAATTTTAAGTGGACCGCTATGGGCGGATTATAAGTGTGTTGTGGACCGCTAAGGGCGGATTATATAACATCGTAGACCGCTATGGGCGGATTATATGTGCATGTGTGGACCGCTATGGGCGGATTATATGATACCTTGTGGGCCGCTAGGGCGGAATCGAACCGGCACGGCGGCTAACCGTGAATCGAACCGGCATGGCGGTTAAACCCATGAATCGAACCGGCACGGCGGGATATCCGTGAATCGAACCGGCACGGCGGCTAACCGTGAATCGAACCGGCATGGCGGTTAAACCCATGAATCGAACCGGCACGGCGGGATATCCGTGAATCGAACCGGCACGGCGGCTAACCGTGAATCGAACTGGTACGGCAGTCTCCGTGAATCGAACCGGCACGACGAGATATCCGTGAATCGAATTGTGTAAACTATGTGACAATGTGTAAACTATGCAAGTGAGTGTTTGAATTGGCTGACACGCCTTCGTGAATCGAACCGGCACGGCGGGATATCCGTGAATCGAATTGTGTAAGGGAAGTAAGAAAGTGTGAAACATATAAGTAAGCTAAGTAAGAATGTATAAAACACATGTGTAAGCAAAGTAAGAATATGTAAGACATGTGGGTAAGTCAGGTAAGAATATGTAAGACATGTAAATGAATGTGATTCAAACTCAGTAAATCGAAAATAAGAAATATGCTTCTGATAAGAGATTAGTCAGTTTCAATTTTATTAAGAAAATGTCTTTGAAATCGCTTCGTTTTGATAAGAAAACATCTTCAAATCAGCTTTGCCTTTTGCAATTAGTTTTGAATTTGGATAAGAAAATGCCTTTGAACTCAGTTTCAATTTTGATAAGAAATGCCTTTGAAATCAGGTTTAGCCTTGATAAGAAAATATTTTGATCTTGTCTTTGAATCTATGCATGTGATGAGATGTATATTGGCATTAGTTTTCTCCATTGAGCTTGGATGTTAGCTCACCCCGACTATACGTCACAGGTGTAGCTTTGAGGAGGGCCAGACTACATACTTGAAGAAAAAGGAGCTTCCGCATAAGGAATTGTACTCTGTTTTGGGATCGTAGATTTAGTGCATCGTGGATCTTGGTAAGTTCGAGGTTGGTACTTCCATGCTATTATACATGCATGGTACACTACTGTTGGTGATGGTTAGTCATCACTGGCGTTTGTTTAGTTCAGTACATATTAGATATTAGAATTGGAGTTTTGTTCATGATAATTACATAACCTTGCTTTGATTTCCGTATGCATATGGATGTGCCAAGTGTTCTGTATCAGATTGTGATATACGATCTGACGGTCCGGATTTTCTCATTTGGTTTTGGTGTAAAGTATAAAAAAAAAAAAAATCTCCAAATTTTAGGTTGGGAAAATCTGGGCTGTCACAGTTGGTATCAGAGCTTAAGTATTAGGTCTTATTGGGACCCGAAGTTTGGCGATAAGTTATGTTAGGATATAAGAAACCCAACTGTGACTCTGTCACCGTTGGTATCAAAGTCATTTCTTTTAGAAATTCTGACAATCATTCCTTTTGTCAGAGCATCGGGACTTCTGCTAATAAACTTTGGTCCCAAATGCAACAATGTCTTCTAGAGGAAGAGGTCACCTGGGTCATAATAGAAATTTGCATAGTCGAGATGATTTCATCTCGGATACCAATCGAGTGCCTATGGGAGATAGAGGGGCTTCAGGTGGCCAAGGGAGCCAAGATCAAGCAGACTCAGGATCGAGATCAGAGGAACAAGAAAGAGTAAGAGAAAGGAACGAAGAGAGAGAAGAGCCGAGGATGATGCATACCATGGAAACCATGGCAACTGCCATGGCACAACAGGCAAGCAGCATCTTTGGCGGCTCATACCGCTCATGAGCAGCATCAGCCACCTACACCTCCAGTGGGTTCTGCACAGTCAGTGCCCTCTGCATTTACCGACTTTTGGAGGATGCGTCCTCCTAGCTTTTCAGGGCAAGCAGAGCCAATGGACGCAGAACTGCTAAGCGAAATGGAGAAGGTGTTGGTGTACTTACGTGCACCGAGGATGAGAGTGTACGTTAGGCGGCCTATATGCTAGATGGGGAGGCATGGTGGAAGTCCGTGTCACGGACTAGAGCGCAAGAGACCCTGGATTGCCTTGGACATGGGAGGAATTCGTGGAGAATTCAATAAGCAATACTTCGAGATAGTGAGAAATCAAATGGAAGTGAAATTCTACAAATTGAACAGGGGAGGATGTCCGTGAGAGAGTATGGAGTCGAGTTTATGAGGCTGCCGCTTGCTCTCGAGTTCGTGGTGACAGATCCGATGAAGGCCAAGAATTTCAACGCGGCTTAAGGCCGGATATAAGGGAAAAGTCACGCTTTTGAGTTGAAAACTTATGGCGCAGTAATGAGCAAGGCTCTTGTGGTGGAAGAAGACGTGGAAGAAAAGTATAAGAGAAGGGACCAACAGAGTAGTGGCAGGGCAAGTCAAATGCAGTCATATGCTCAAAAACAGGCAACCGAGTTACCGAAGTTATTGATGCCAGCGCCCAATCTGCCTACTCAGCGTATCCACTCAAGACCACCCATGTCCACGCATGGAGTGCCCCTACACCTTACAAATCCCACGACCGCTGGGGCATCGAGCGTACCGCAAATTTCTCATACTTCCTCATCAACACCGATTGAGCCATGCTCGCGATGTGGAGGACCACACAAGATAGAAGAGTGTTGGTGGGTCACAGGCGCATGCTTCAAGTGTGAAACAGGACATCGGATAAGAGAATGTCCCAAGGCGAAGACGGGTCAGTGAGGAGGACCTGATTTAGTGATACTTTATGGTTTTGGAGGGTAGTATATTATTGGTATGGATGTTGTAAAACTATTCAAGCATGGTAGATGCGCCGTGATCTTTAACTCTAATTGAATGGTTATTTTATCATTTAAGGATGCCTAGTATAAATTTACCTTGGTTCTTTTGTGGATGGTTGAATATATTTTAGGAATGATAGCTGGTTTCGGAGATTGATGGTTTTAAATTTTGTTATCTTGGTTCATCCATGATTGTTGCTTAATGACGCACATGGAAAATGAGAAATAATTTCAGGATTATGGTTATAACTTAAATTGTAATGAACTTCCTTTAGGGTAATGCTTTAAATAGACTCCATGATTATGGAATGAGTACGTTATAGAATGGTCTAATCCACTATATGAACAATTGTGGTTGTGCGTGTGGTAGTCGTATTTAATGGTTGTAAATTATGGATGAATACTGCCCGGTGTGTGTTTTGTATGAGGGATATCCAGCAGCCCTAGTGCATTATGGTATATTCGCTCATGTTAGTTTTGAATAAATTATTGAATTTTACATTTAGTTAAAGGTTTGCGATCTCATTCGTTATTTTCTAGGTGCGATGACTGTTTTAGTATAGATGCTATGTCATGAACGCGAACGCTATGTACTGAATTTTCGAGGACGAAAATTCATTTAAGGAGGGGAGAATATAATAACCCTAACTAATTACGTTGACATTGAATCATTGACTCTTGAAAAGTATTGACTCTTAGGGAGAGTAAGATTACTCTTGTTTAGGACTAATAAGCATCTATACCTCTTCAACTAGAAATACGCCAATTTTCGAGGACGAAAATTCTTTAAGGTGGGAAGAATGTAACATCCTGAAAATTTTTGACCTTTGAACAGTATGCCTCGGTGTGCGTGCCCGACTGATCACGTACCCGACATAGTGAAAATAATTAAGTTAGTTGGGCTAGGTCTTAAGTGGAAAAAAAAATTATAATAATAATAAAGATTGGTTTAGACTTGCGTGTGGACCTTTGGATGAATTGTATACACCTAGCTATATGCATCGGCTTAACACCTAAGTTTAGGTTGGTTATAAATGAAAATAAAGGCAGGAGAATTTATTTCTCTTATAATTTTGGTTCTAGAGAGAGAATAAAAGTTTAGTAATGGTTAAATAACTTATTTGACTAATTGGGCCAACTGTATTGGCTGCTAGTTGGGCCAACTGATTGGGCCGACTATTCGAGCCAACTATAGGTCCTGATCGGGTGCATGTCTGTTAAGAAACATGTCACCGTTTAGATTTTTCAAATGAGATCATTTTAGGTCCGTTTGAGCTCGTGAGATTTTAGGACCAAGTTCATACACCGTGGTGGTGCGTATTGGCTTAACGCCGGGTCCGATTGATAAGTAGTTTGGGTGTACAGGCCCCACACTGAACCAAGGGATCATTTATATAATAGATAATACCTTAACTAGGTACGCCCGTTTCACGCGAAAAACTAGGTCCTTAGATAAGACTAACACCCAAAATGGGTGTATGTGTTTTGCATGAGAGCCGGCCTTTTTAGTTAAAAAAAAAAAAAGGGGCTAGCTTCCTTTTGAAGCCTTAATCGGCAAGAGTTTGATGGTTTGGGTTTTGAAGAGAAGGAAGAAGAAAGAGGAAGAATCGCCGGATTCGTATGCTCCAAGCCTTGTGATTGCGTGGAAAAGGTTTTGTGAGATCGTATAAGGGAAGGATCGTTGTCGGTTTCGGGTTTTGGTTTTGCTTTTGTGGGTTTTGGAGCCGTTTGGAGGTTTTGAAACCCTCTTCTTGCGAATAGATCATGAGTTTTGATCGACAAATCATAGCGTGAGTTATGTGAAGTGTGTGTGTAAGGATTGCCGTCGATTTCGTGAGTTTGGTTGTGATCGTGAAGCTCGGAGATGATCGAGGTGGGTTTGGAAACCCATTTTATCTAACGAAGAAGACGATTCGATCTACGAGTAAATCACCGATTTAAAGAGGTAAATAACGTAATTCTTCCATGTATTTAATTAAATATATGTTGGTTAGATGTGTGCAAAAGATTAGGATCAAAAGGATTGAATTTTGATGAAAAAAATGGGTTTCAAGGTTCAAACCCGAGAAGTGCTCAGAAACTGCCAAAATCGATTAATCGATTTTGAAACTCGATTAATCGAGTTTTTGACAAGAGAGAAATTCAAGAAGAACTCCCCGAAATCGATTAATCGAAGATAATTTCGATTAATCGATTTTGAAATTCGATTAATCGAGTTTGCAAATCGATTAATCGAGTTTGCCTGGGCTTACTGACACTACCGTAGTATTTCGGCCATAACTTTTTATGCCGAATTCGGATTGACATGATTCTTGTTGCGTTGGAAAGAAGATAGAAAGCCCTACAACTTTCATGAATTGACCAACTTGTGAATCAATCGTTTTAAAGGTCAAAATTTAGTAATAAGTTAGGTAAATTTCTAATTTTGTCGAGAAACGAAACCGATTAATCGAGTAAAATCGATTAATCGATTTTTGAATTTCGATTAATCGAAATTGGGTCGATTAATCGACTGGTATCAAATAGTGAAAAAGATTTTTTGGCTCTTTGAAAATCGATCAATCGAGATAAAATCGATCAATCGACTTTGGAAAATCGATTAATCGATTTTGAAAATCGATTAGTCGATTTTGTCTGAGTTGCCAGTACGGCTTTAGTATTTTAACCATAACTTTCTACTCCGATTGATGCGATTCTTGAGGCGTTGGAAAGATAACAAAGAGATCTACAATGTTTGTGTTTTGACCAACTTATGAATCTAAATTTTTAAAGGTAAAAATTTAGGAGAAAGGTTACATCAATTTCTGTGTTGGCGCGAACTTGCCCGTTCCGACTCAATTTTTTTTTAAAACACTTAAATAGTCTAAGTTATTAGTGATTAGTGTTGATCCTTGATACATCATCATATATTTGTGATGTAGATTGAGGGAGGAAAGCCATCGATAGGGCATTGCTTGGCTTTGCGCAGTTTCGAGGTTAAGGTGGGGAAAATTTCATACGCAATTGCATTTTGATTTAATTTCATAGATGCTTGATATGATCGAATGAAAGATGATAAGTTTTGTTTTGAAATGAATTAGTATTTGAAATCCTTGCAATGGAAACTTTAGATCTTTGAACTCAAATATTTGATTGAATATTTTGATTGTTTGAAATGCTCGAAAGCTTTGAATTATCGAATCTTTGACATAGTGGTCGCTTTTAAAAATTATTGACGACGAATCAAGAAATGATCTTTGTTTTGAACCTTTTATATAGCCTTCGAAAATCATGTAAGAAATTTCAGTCTTGAACATCGTATGTGTGTTTTGCAAGTTTTGAATCGAACCCAGAAGTTAAATTTGAAGGAAGCAAATGTGAACTTTGAATTGAATCCAAATCAAATTTGTATATAAATTTAAATCCAAATCGAACCATAAGTTAAGAAAATTTTAAGTGGACCGCTATGGGCGGATTATAAGTGTGTTGTGGACCGCTATGGGCGGATTATATGTGCATGTGTGGACCGCTATGGGCGGATTATATGATACCATGTGGGCCGCTAGGGCGGAATCGAACCGGCACGGCGGCAATCGTGAATCGAACCGGCATGGCGGTTAAACCCATGAATCGAACCGGCACGGGATATCCGTGAATCGAACCGGCACGGCGGCTAACCGTGAATCGAATCGGCATGGCGGTTAAACCCCTGAATCGAATCACGGGATATCCGTGAATCGAACCGCACGGCGCAACCGTGAATCGAATCGGTACGGGCTCCGTGAATTGAACCGCACGGCGGATATCCGTGAATCGAATTGTGTAAACTATGTGACAATGTGTAAGCTATGAAAGTGAGTGTTTGAATTGAAATACGACGGTGACGTGAATCGACCCAACACGCGGGATATCCGTGAATCAATTGTGTAAGGGAAGTAAGAAAGTGTGAAACATATAAGTAAGCTAAGTAAGAATGTATAAAACACATGAGTAAGCAAAGTAAGAATATGAAAGACATGTGGGTAAGTCAGGTAAGAATATGTAAGACATGTAAATGAATGTGATTCAAACTCAGAAAATCGAAAATAAGAAATATGCTTCTGGTAAGAGATTAGTTCAATTTTATTAAGAAAATGTCTTTGAAATCAGTTTCGGTTTTGATAAGAAAACATCTTCGAAATCAGTTTGCCTTTGAAATTAGTTTTGAATTTGGATAAGAAAATGCCTTTGAACTCAGTTTCAATTTTGATAAGAAATGCCTTTGAAATCAGGTTTAGCCTTGATAAGAAAATATTTTGATCTTGTCTTTGAATCTATGCATGTGATGAGATGTATATTGGCATTAGTTTTCCATTGAGCTTGGATGTCTATACGTCATGTGTAGCTTTGAGGAGGGCCGGACTACATACTTGAAGAAAAGGAGCTCTGATAAGGAATTGTACTCTGTTTTGGGATCGTAGATTTAGTGCATCGTGGATCTTGGTAAGTTCGAGGTTGGTACTTCCATGCTATTATACATGCATGGTACACTACTGTTGGTGATGGTTAGTCATCACTGGCGTTTGTTTAGTTCAGTACATATTAGATATTAGAATTGGAGTTTTGTTCATGATAATTACATAACCTTGCTTTGATTTCCGTATGCATATGGATGTGCCAAGTGTTCTGTATCAGATTGTGATATACGATCTGACGGTCCGGATTTTCTCATTTGGTTTTGGTGTAAAGTATAAAAAAAAAAAAAAAAAAAAAAAATCTCCAAATTTTAGGTTGGGAAAATCTGGGCTGTCACAGTTGGTATCAGAGCTTAAGTATTAGGTCTTATTGGGACCCGAAGTTTGGCGATAAGTTATGTTAGATATAAGAAACCCAACTGTGACTCTGTCACCGTTGGTATCAAAGTCATTTCTTTTAGAAATTCTGACAATCATTCCTTTTGTCAGAGCATCGGGACTTCTGCTAACGAAACTTTGGTCCCAAATGCAGCTGTCAATGTCTTCTAGAGGAAGAGGCCGACCCAGGGGCGGTCATAATAGAAATTTGCATAGTCGAGATGATTTCATCTCGGATACCAATCGAGTGCCTATGGGAGATAGAGGGGCTTCAGGCAGTGGTGGCCAAGGGAGCCAAGATCAAGCAGAGACTCAGGATCGAGATCAGAGGGAACAAGAAAGAGTAAGAGAAAGGAACGAAGAGAGAGAAGAGCGTCAGAGGATGATGCATACCATGGAAACCATGGCAACTGCCATGGCACAACAGGCAGCATCTTTGGCGGCTCATACCGCTCATGAGCAAAGATCGCCCACCTACACCTCCGTGGGTTCTGCGATACCATGCCCTCTGCATTTACCGACTTTAGGAGGATGCGCCTTCCTAGCTTTTCAGGGCAAGCGGAGCCAATGGACGCAGAGAACGCTGTTTAAATGGAGAAGGTGTTCGGTACTTACGCATGCACCGAGGATGAGAGTACTACGGCGGCCTATATGCTAGATGGGGAGGCCCATGGTGGAAGACCATGACACGGAGTAGAGCGCAAGAGACCCCTGGATTGCCTTGGACATGGGAGGAATTCGTGGGAGAATTCAATAAGCAATACTTACCTGAGATAGTGAGAAATCAAATGGAAGTGAAATTCCTACAAATTTTGAACAGGGAGGATGTCCGTGAGAGAGTATGGAGTCGAGTTTATGAGGCTCGCTTTGCTTCCCTGAAGTTCGTGGTGACAGATCCGATGAAGGCCAAGAATTTCAACGCGCTTAAGGCGGATATAAGGGGAAAAGTCACGCTTTGAGTTGAAAACTTATGGCGATAATGAGCAAGGCTCTTGTGGTGGAAGAAGACGTGGAAGAAAAGTATAAGAGAAGGGACCAACAGAGTAGTGGCAGGGCAAGTCAAATGCAGTCATATGCTCAAAAACAGGCAACCGAGTTACCGAAGTTATTGATGCCAGCGCCCAATCTGCCTACTCAGCGTATCCACTCAAGACCACCCATGTCCACGCATGGAGTGCCCCTACACCTTACAAATCCCACATTTGGGGCATCGAGCGTACCGCAAATTTCTCATACTTCCTCATCAACACCGATTGAGCCATGCTCGCGATGTGGAGGACCACACAAGATAGAAGAGTGTTGGTGGGTCACAGGCGCATGCTTCAAGTGTGGACGAACAGGACATCGGATAAGAGAATGTCCCAAGGCGAAGACGGGTCAGTGAGGAGGACCTGATTTAGTGATACTTTATGGTTTTGGAGGGTAGTATATTATTGGTATGGATGTTGTAAAACTATTCAAGCATGGTAGATGCGCCGTGATCTTTAACTCTAATTGAATGGTTATTTTATCATTTAAGGATGCCTAGTATAAATTTACCTTGGTTCTTTTGTGGATGGTTGAATATATTTTAGGAATGATAGCTGGTTTCGGAGATTGATGGTTTTAAATTTTGTTATCTTGGTTCATCCATGATTGTTGCTTAATGACGCACATGGAAAATGAGAAATAATTTCAGGATTATGGTTATAACTTAAATTGTAATGAACTTCCTTTAGGGTAATGCTTTAAATAGACTCCATGATTATGGAATGAGTTATAGAATGGTCTAATCCACTATATGAACAATTGTGGTTGTGCGTGTGGTAGTCGTATTTAATGGTTGTAAATTATGGATGAATCTTTGGGTGTGTGTTTTGTATGAGGATATCCAGCCCTAGTCCATTATGGTATATTCGCTCATGTTAGTTTTGAATAAATTATGGAATTTTACATTTAGTTAAAGGTTTGCCATCTCATTCGTTCTTTTCTTGGGCGGTGCGACTCTGTTTTAGTATAGTTCCTATGTCATGAGCGAGCGCTATGTCTTTGAATTTTCGAGGAAAATTCATTTAAGGAAGGGAGAATATAATAACCCTAACTAATTACATTGAATCATTGACTCTTGAAAAGTATTGACTCTTAGGGTGAGTAAGATTACTCTTGTTTAGGACTAATAAGCATCTATACCTCTTCAACTAGAAATACGCCAATTTTCGAGGACGAAAATTCTTTACGGTGGGAAGAATGTAACATCCTGAAAAATTTTGACCTTTGAACAATATGCCTCGATAATGCGTGGTGAAAATAATTAAGTTAGTTGGGCTAGGTCTTAAGTGGAAAAAAAAATTATAATAATAATAAAGATTGGTTTAGACTTGCGTGTGGACCTTTGGATGAATTGTATACACCTAGCTATGGCGTACTGGCTTAACACCTAAGTTTAGGTTGGTTATAAATGAAAATAAAGGCAGGAGAATTTATTTCTCTTATAATTTTGGTTCTAGAGAGAGAATAAAAGTTTAGTAATGGTTAAATAACTTATTTGACTAATTGGGCCAACTGTATTGGCTGCTAGTTGGGCCAACTGATTGGGCCGACTATTCGAGCCAACTATAGGTCCTGATCGGGTGCATGGCTGTTAAGAAACATGACACCGTTTAGAATTTGCAAATGAGATCATTTTAGGTCCGTTTGAGCTCGATGAGATTTTTAGGACCAAGTTCATACACCGTGGTGGTATTGGCTTAACGGTGCGTCCGGTTGATAAGGAGGTTGGGTGTACACGCCCCGCTGTGAACCAAGGGATCATTTATATAATAGATAATACCTTAATTAGGTACGCCCGTTTCACGCGAAAAACTAGGTCCTTAGATAAGACTAACACCCAAAATGGGTGTATGTGTTTTGCATGAGAGCCGGCCTTTTTAGTTTAAAAAAAAAAAAAGGGGCAAGCTTCCTTTTGAAGCCTTAACCGGTTGCAAGAGTTTGATGGTTTGGGTTTTGAAGAGAGAAGGAAGAAGAAAGAGGAAGAATCGCCGGATTCGTATGCTCCAAGCCTTGTGATTGCGTGGAAAAGGTTTTGTGAGATCGTATAAGGGAAGGATCGTTGTTTTGGTTTTGCTTTTGTGGGTTTTGGAGCCGTTTGGAGGTTTTGAAACCCTCTTCTTGCGAATAGATCATGAGTTTTGATCGACAAATCATAGCGTGAGTTATGTGAAGTGTGTGTGTGTAAGGATTGCCGTCGATTTCGTGAGTTTGGTTGTGATCGTGAAGCTCGGAGATGATCGAGGTGGGTTTGGAAACCCTTTTTATCTAACGAAGAAGACGATCCGATCTACGAGTAAATCACCGATTTAAAGAGGTAAATAACGTAATTCTTCCATGTATTTAATTAAATATATGTTGGTTAGATGTGTGCAAAAGATTAAGATCAAAAGGATTGAATTTTGATGAAAAAAATAGGTTTCAAGGTTCAAACCGAAGTGCTCGAAGCGCCAAAATCGATTAATCGATTTTGAAACTCGATTAATCGAGTTTTGAGAAGAGAGAAATTCAAGAAGAACACCACGAAATCGATTAATCGAAGATAATTTCGATTAATCGATTTTGAAATTCGATTAATCGAGTTTGCAAATCGATTAATCGAGTTTGCCTGGGCTTACTGACACTACCGTAGTATTTCGGCCATAACTTTTTATGCCGAATTCGGATTGACATGATTCTTGTTGCGTTGGAAAGAAGATAGAAAGCCCTACAACTTTCATGAATTGACCAACTTGTGAATCAATCGTTTTAAAGGTCAAAATTTAGTAATAAGTTAGGTAAATTTCTAATTTTGTCGAGAAACGAAACCGATTAATCGAGTAAAATCGATTAATCGATTTTTGAATTTCGATTAATCGAAATTGGGTCGATTAATCGACTGGTCTCAAATAGTGCAAAAGATTTTTGGCTCTTTGAAAATCGATCAATCGAGATAAAATCGATCAATCGACTTTGGAAAATCGATTAATCGATTTTGAAAATCGATTAGTCGATTTTGTCTGAGTTGCGAGTACGGCTTTAGTATTTTAACCATAACTTTCTACTCCGACCTCCGATTGATGCGATTCTTGAGGCGTTGGAAAGATAACAAAGAGATCTACAATGTTTGTGTTTTGACCAACTTATGAATCTAAATTTTTAAAGGTAAAAATTTAGGAGAAAGGTTACATCAATTTCTGTGTTGGCGCGAACTTGCCCGTTCCGACTCAATTTTTTTTTAAAACACTTAAATAGTCTAAGTTATTAGTGATTAGTGTTGATCCTTGATACATCATCATATATTTGTGATGTAGATTGAGGGAGGAAAGCCATCGATAGGGCATTGCTTGGCTTTGCGCAGTTTCGAGGTTAAGGTGGGGAAAATTTCATACGTAATTGCATTTTGATTTAATTTCATAGATGCTTGATATGATCGAATGAAAGATGATAAGTTTTGTTTTGAAATGAATTAGTATTTGAAATCCTTGCAATGGAAACTTTAGATCTTTGAACTCAAATATTTGATTGAATATTTTGATTGTTTGAAATGCTCGAAAGCTTTGAATTATCGAATCTTTGACATAGTGGCTGTTTTAAAAATTATTGACGTATCGAATCAAGAAATGATCTTTGTTTTGAACCTTTTATATAGCCTTCGAAAATCATGTAAGAAATTTCAGTCTTGAACATCGTATGTGTGTTTTGCAAGTTTTGAATCGAACCCAGAAGTTAAATTTGAAGGAAGCAAATGTGAACTTTGAATTGAATCCAAATCAAATTTGTATATAAATTTAAATCCAAATCGAACCATAAGTTAAGAAAATTTTAAGTGGACTGCTATGGGCGGATTATAAGTGTGTTGTGGACCGCTAAGGCGGATTATATAACATCGTGAACCGCTATGGGCGGATTATATGTGCATGTGTGGACCGCTATGGGCGGATTATATGATACCATGTGGGCGCTAGGCGCGGAATCGAGCAAACCGGCGCGCTAGCAGTGAATCGAACCGGCATGGCGGTTAAACCCATGAATCGGCCGTGCGGGATATCCGTGAATCGAATCGACGCGCTAAGTGAATCGAACCGGCATGGCGGTTAAACCCATGAATCGAGCCGCGGCGGGATATGTGAATCGAGGCAAGCACGGCTAGCAAGTGAATCGGCTGATGCGGTCTCAAGTGAATGAAGACAATGTAAGCTATGAAAGTGAGTGTTTGAATTGAACTGACACGACAGTCTTCGTGAATCGAACCGGCACGGCGGGATATCCGTGAATCGAATTGTGTAAGGGAAGTAAGAAAGTGTGAAACATATAAGTAAGCTAAGTAAGAATGTATAAAACACATGTGTAAGCAAAGTAAGAATATGTAAGACATGTGGGTAAGTCAGGTAAGAATATGTAAGACATGTAAATGAATGTGATTCAAACTCAGTAAATCGAAAATAAGAAATATGCTTCTGATAAGAGATTAGTCAGTTTCAATTTTATTAAGAAAATGTCTTTGAAATCGATTGTGGTTTTGATAAGAAAACATCTTCGAAATCAGTTTGCCTTTGAAATTAGTTTTGAATTTGGATAAGAAAATGCCTTTGAACTCAGTTTCAATTTTGATAAGAAATGCCTTTGAAATCAGGTTTAGCCTTGATAAGAAAATATTTTGATCTTGTCTTTGAATCTATGCATGTGATGAGATGTATATTGGCATTAGTTTTCTCCATTGAGCTTGGATGTTAGCTCACCCCGACTATACGTCACAGGTGTAGCTTTGAGGAGGGCCAGACTACATACTTGAAGAAAAAGGAGCTTCCGCATAAGGAATTGTACTCTGTTTTGGGATCGTAGATTTAGTGCATCGTGGATCTTGGTAAGTTCGAGGTTGGTACTTCCATGCTATTATACATGCATGGTACACTACTGTTGGTGATGGTTAGTCATCACTGGCGTTTGTTTAGTTCAGTACATATTAGATATTAGAATTGGAGTTTTGTTCATGATAATTACATAACCTTGCTTTGATTTCCGTATGCATATGGATGTGCCTAGTGTTACATGTCAGTTGTGATATCTGATCGTGGTCCGGATTTTCTCATTTGGTTTTGGTGTAAAGTATAAAAAAAAAAAAATCTCCAAATTTTAGGTTGGGAAAATCTGGGCTGTCACAGTTGGTATCAGAGCTTAAGTATTAGGTCTTATTGGGACCCGAAGTTTGGCGATAAGTTATGTTAGGATATAAGAAACCCAACTGTGACTCTGTCACCGTTGGTATCAAAGTCATTTCTTTTAGAAATTTTGACAATCATTCCTTTTATCGAAGCATCGGGACTTACCTATGAAACTTTGGTCCCAAATGCATTTGTTAATGTCTTCTAGAGGAAGAGGCCACCAGGCGGTCATAATAGAAATTTGCATAGTCGAGATGATTTCATCTGGATACCAATCAGTGCCTATGGGAGATAGAGGGCTTCAGCGGTGGTAAGGAGCCAAGATCAAGCAGAGACTCAGGATCGAGATCAGAGGGAACAAGAAAGAGTAAGAGAAAGGAACGAAGAGAGAGAAGAGCGTCAGAGGATGATGCATACCATGGAAACCATGGCAACTGCCATGGCTGTGAAGCGACATCTTTGGCGGCTCATACGCTCATGAGCATCGACCACCTACACCTCCAAAGTGGGTTACGCATACGTGCCCTCTGCATTTACCGACTTAGGAGGATCGTCCTCCTAAGCTTTTGAGAACAGAGAAGCCAATGGGCAATGGAGAAGGTGTTCGGTGTACTTACGTGCGAGGATGAGAGTGTACGTTGGCGGCCTATATGCTAGATGGGGAGGCGAGCCCATGGTGGAAGTCAGTGTCACGGACTAGAATAAAGACCCTGGATTGCCTTGGACATGGGAGGAATTCGTGGGAGAATTCAATAAGCAATACTTCCACGAGATAGTGAGAAATCAAATGGAAGTGAAATTCCTACAGCTTGAACAGGGGAGGATGTCTGTGAGAGAGTATGGAGTCGAGTTTATGAGGCTCGCTCGCTTTGCTCCTGAGTTCGTGGTGACAGATCTGATGAAAGCCAAGAAATTTCAACGCTTAAGGCCGGATATAAGGGGAAAAAGTCACGCTTTTGAGTTGAAAACTTATGGCGATGATGAGCAAGGCTCTTGTGGTGGAAGAAGACGTGGAAGAAAAGTATAAGAGAAGGGACCAACAAAGTAGTGGCGAGGGCAAGTCAAATGCGATCATATGCTCAAAAACAGCAACCGAAGTTAAGTTATTGATGCCAGCTTGATCGCCTACTCGGTATCCACTCAAGCCCACCCATGCCCACGCAGGGAGTGCCCCTACGCCTTACAAATCCCACGACGGCGGGGGCATCGAGCGTACCGCAAATTTCACATACTTCTTCATCAACACCGATTGAGCCGTGCTCGCGATGTGGAGGACCACACAAGATAGAAGAGGTTGTTGGTGGGTCACAGCGCATGCTTCAAGTGTGTGGGCGAGGGACATCGGATAAGAGAATGTCCCAAGCGAAGGCGGGTCGTGAGGAGGACATTTAGTGATACTTTATGGTTTTGGAGGGTAGTATATTATTGGTATGGATGTTGTAAAACTATTCAAGCATGGTAGATGCTAGTGATCTTTAACTCTAATTGAATGGTTATTTTATCACTTAAGGATGCCTAGTATAAATTTACCTTGGTTCTTTTGTGGATGGTTGAATATATTTTAGGAATGATAGCTGGTTTCGGAGATTGATGGTTTTAAATTTTGTTATCTTGGTTCATCCATGATTGTTGCTTAATGACGCACATGGAAAATGAGATATAATTTGAGATTATGGTTATAACTTAAATTGTAATGAACTTCCTTTAGGGTAATGCTTTAAATAGACTCCATGATTATGGAATGAGTACGTTATAGAATGGTCTAATCCACTATATGAACAATTGTGGTTGTGCGTGTGGTAGTCGTATTTAATGGTTGTAAATTATGGATGAATCTTTTGCCGGTGTGTGTTTTGTATGAGGGATATCCAGCAGCCCTAGTGCATTATGGTATATTCGCTCATGTTAGTTTTGAATAAATTATTGAATTTTACATTTAGTTAAAGGTTTGCGATCTCATTCGTTATTTTCTTGGGCGGTGCGACTCTGTTTTAGTATAGATGCTATGTCATGAACGCGAACGCTATGTACTGAATTTTCGAGGACGAAAATTCATTTAAGGAGGGGAGAATGTAATAACCCTAACTAATTGCGTTGACATTGAATCATTGACTCTTGAAAGGTATTGACTCTTAGGGGAGTAAGATTACTCTTGTTTAGGACTAATAAGCATCTATACCTCTTCAACTAGAAATACGCCAATTTTCGAGGACGAAAATTCTTTAAGGTGGGAAGAATGTAACATCCTGTAAAATTTTGACCTTTGAACAATATGCCTCGGTGTGCGTGCCCGACTGAGCACGTACCCGACATAGTGAAAATAATTAAGTTAGTTGGGCTAGTCTTAAGTGGAAAAAAAACATAATAATAATAAAGATTGGTTTAGACTCGCGTGTCGACCTTTGGATGAATTGTATACACCTAGCTATGGCGTACTAAACTTAACACCTAAGTTTAGGTTGGTTATAAATGAAAATAAAGGAGAATTTATTTCTCTTATAATTTTGGTTCTAGAGAGAGAATAAAGTTTAGTAATGGTTAAATAACTTATTTGACTAATTGGGCCAAGATTAGTGCTAGTTGGGCCAACAGATTGGGACTATTCGAGCCAACTATAGGTCTGATCGGGTGCATGTCCGATGAAACATGTCACCGTTTAGATTTTCAAATGAGATCATTTTAGGTCCGCTTTGAGCTCGTATGAGATTTTTAGGACCAAGTTCATACACCGTGGTGGTGCGTATTGGCTTAACGCCGTCCGATTGATAAGTAGTTTGGGTGTCTGCCCTGCACCAACCAAGGGATCATTTATATAATAGATAATACCTTAACTAGATGCGCCCGTTTCACGTGAAAAACTAGGTCCTTAGATAAGACTAACACCCAAAATGGGTGTATGTGTTTTTATGAGAGCCGGCCTTTTAGTTTAAAAAAAAAAAAAAGGGCTAGCTTCCTTTTGAAGCCTTAACCGGTTGCAAGAGTTTGATGGTTTGGGTTTTGAAGAGAGAAGGAAGAAGAAAGAGGAAGAATCACCGGATTCGTATGCTCCAAGCCTTGTGATTGCGTGGAAAAGGTTTTGTGAGATCGTATAAGGGAAGGATCGTTGTCGGTTTGCTTGGTTTTGGTTTTGCTTTTGTGGGTTTTGGAGCCGTTTGAGGTTTTGAAACCCTCTTCTTTGAATAGATCATGAGTTTTGATCGACAAATCATAGCGTGAGTTATGTGAAGTGTGTGTGTAAGGATTGTCGATTTATGAGTTTGGTTGTGATCGTGAAGCTCGGAGATGATCGAGGTGGGTTTGGAAACCCTTTTATCTAACGAAGAAGGCGATTCCGATCTCTGAGTAAATCACCGATTTAAAGAGGTAAATAACGTAATTCTTCCATGTATTTAATTAAATATATGTTGGTTAGATGTGTGCAAAAGATTAGGATCAAAAGGTTGAATTTTGATGAAAAAATAGGTTTCAAGGTTCAAACCGAGAAGTGCTCGAAGCGCCAAAATCGATTAATCGATTTTGAAACTCGATGTCGAGTTTTGACAAGAAGAGAAATTCAAGAAGAACTCCCGAAATCGATTAATCGAAGATAATTTCGATTAATCGATTTTGAAATCGATGTCGAGTTTGCAAATCGATTAATCGAGTTTACTGAGCTTCTTGACACTACCGTAGTATTTCGGCCATAACTTTTATGCCGAATTCGGATTGACATGATTCTTGTTGCGTTGGAAAGAAGATAGAAAGCCCTACAACTTTCATGAATTGACCAACTTGTAAATCAATCGTTTTAAGGTCAAAATTTAGTAATAAGTTAGGTAAATTTCTAATTTTGTCGAAAGCGAAACCGATTAATCGAGTAAAATCGATTAATCGATTTTTAATTCGATTAATCGAAATTGGGTCGATTAATCGACTGGTCTCAAATAGTGAAAAGATTTTTGGCTCTTTGAAAATCGATCAATCGAGATAAAATCGATCAATCGACTTTGGAAAATCGATTAATCGATTTTGAAAATCGATTAGTCGATTTTATGTCCGAGTTGCCGATCTGCTTTAGTATTTTAACCATAACTTTCTACTCCGACCTCCCATTGATGCGATTCTTGAGGCGTTGGAAAGATAACAAAGAGATCTACAATGTTTGTGTTTTGACCAACTTATGAATCTAAATTTTTAAAGGTAAAAATTTAGGAGAAAGGTTACATCAATTTCTGTGTTGGCGCGAACTTGCCCGTTCCGACTCAATTTTTTTAGAAAACACTTAAATAGTCTAAGTTATTAGTGATTAGTGTTGATCCTTGATACATCATCATATATTTGTGATGTAGATTGAGGAGAAAGCCATCGATAGGGCATTGCTTGGCTTTTGTGATTTCGAGGTTAAGGTGGGGAAAATTTCATACGCAATTGCATTTTGATTTAATTTCATAGATGCTTGATATGATCGAATGAAAGATGATAAGTTTTGTTTTGAAATGAATTAGTATTTGAAATCCTTGCAATGGAAACTTTAGATCTTTGAACTCAAATATTTGATTGAATATTTTGATTGTTTGAAATGCTCGAAAGCTTTGAATTATCGAATCTTTGACATAGTGGCTGTTTTAAAAATTATTGACGTATCGAATCAAGAAATGATCTTTGTTTTGAACCTTTTATATAGCCTTCGAAAATCATGTAAGAAATTTCAGTCTTGAACATCGTATGTGTGTTTTGCAAGTTTTGAATCGAACCCAGAAGTTAAATTTGAAGGAAGCAAATGTGAACTTTGAATTGAATCCAAATCAAATTTGTATATAAATTTAAATCCAAATCGAACCATAAGTTAAGAAAATTTTAAGTGGACCGCTATAGGCGGATTATAAGTGTGTTGTGGACCGCTAAGGGCGGATTATATAACATCGTAGACCGCTATGGGCGGATTATATGTGCATGTGTGGACCGCTATGGGCGGATTATATGATACCTTGTGGGCCGCTAGGGCGGAATCGAACCGGCACGGCGGCTAACCGTGAATCGAACCGGCATGGCGGTTAAACCCATGAATCGAACCGGCACGGCGGGATATCCGTGAATCGAACCGGCACGGCGGCTAACCGTGAATCGAACCGGCATGGCGGTTAAACCCATGAATCGAACCGGCACGGCGGGATATCCGTGAATCGAACCGAGCGTGAATCGAATCGGCTGATGCGGTCTCGTGAATTGAACCGATGCACGGGATATCCGTGAATCAATTGTATAAACTATGTGACAATGTGTAAGCTATGCAAGTGAGTGTTTGAATTGAACTGACATGACAGTCTTTGTGAATCGAACCGGCACGGCGGGATATCCGTGAATCGAATTGTGTAAGGGAAGTAAGAAAGTGTGAAACATATAAGTAAGCTAAGTAAGAATGTATAAAACACATGTGTAAGCAAAGTAAGAATATGTAAGACATGTGGGTAAGTCAGGTAAGAATATGTAAGACATGTAAATGAATGTGATTCAAACTCAGTAAATCGAAAATAAGAAATATGCTTCTGATAAGAGATTAGTCAGTTTCAATTTTATTAAGAAAATGTCTTTGAAATCAGTTTCGGTTTTGATAAGAAAACATCTTCGAAATCAGTTTGCCTTTGAAATTAGTTTTGAATTTGGATAAGAAAATGCCTTTGAACTCAGTTTCAATTTTGATAAGAAATGCCTTTGAAATCAGTTTTAGCCTTGATAAGAAAATATTTTGATCTTGTCTTTGAATCTATGCATGTGATGAGATGTATATTGGCATTAGTTTTCTCCATTGAGCTTGGATGTTAGCTCACCCCGACTATACGTCCACTGTGTAGCTTTGAGGAGGGCCAGACTACATACTTGAAGAAAAAGGAGCTTCCGCACAAGGATTTGTACTCTGTTTTGGGATCGTAGATTTAGTGCATCGTGGATCTTGGAAAGTTCGAGGTTGGTACGTCCATGCTATTATACATGCATGGTACACTACTATTGGTGATGGTTAGTCATCACTGGCGTTTGTTTAGTTCAGTACATATTAGATATTAGAATTGGAGTTTTGTTCATGATACTTATATAACCTTGCTTTGATTTCGTATGCATATGGATGTGCCAAGTGTTACATGTCGGATTGTGATATCGATCCGACGGTCCGGATTTTCTCATTTGGTTTTGGTGTAAAGTATAAAAAAAAAAAAAAAAATCTCCAAATTTTAGGTTGGGAAAATCTGGGCTGTCACAGTTGGAATCAGAGCTTAAGTATTAGGTCTATTTGGGTCCCGGAGTTTGGCGATAAGGTATGTTAGGATATAAGAAACCCAACTGTGACTGTCATCACAAATCATTTCTTTTAGAAATTTTGACAATCATTCCTTTTGTCGAGCATCGGGACTTACGCTATGAAACTTTGGTCCCAAATGCATTTTTAATGTCTTCTAGAGGAAGAGAGCCATAGAAATTTGCATAGTCGAGATGATTTCATCTCGGATACCAATCGAGTGCCTATGGGAGATAGAGGGGCTTCAGGCAGTGGTGGCCAAGGGAGCCAAGATCAAGCAGAGACTCAGGATCGAGATCAGAGGGAACAAGAAAGAGTAAGAGAAAGGAACGAAAGAGAGAAGAGCGTCGAGGAGGAGGATGCAAACCATGGAAACCATGGCAACTGCCATGGCACAACAGGCAGCATCTTTGGCGGCTCATACCGCTCATGAGCAGCATCAGCCACCTACACCTCCAGTGGGTTCTGCACAGTCAGTGCCCTCTGCATTTACCGACTTAGGAGGATCGTCCTCCTAGCTTTTGAGCAAGGAGCCAATGGGACGAAGGAATTGGCTGAAATGGAGAAGGTGTTCGGTGTACTTACATGCACCGAGGATGAGAGTGTCGTTAGGCGGCCTATATGCTAGATGGGGAGGCGGGCCCATGGTGGAAGTCCGTGTCACGGACTAGCGCAAGAGACCCCTGGATTGCCTTGGACATGGGAGAATTCGTGGGAGAATTCAATAAGCAATACTTCCACGAGATAGTGAGAAATCAAATGGAAGTGAAATTCTCTGACTTGAGCAGGAGGATGTCGTGAGAGAGTATGGAGTCGAGTTTATGAGGCTCGCTCGCTTTCTCTGAGTTAAGTGGTGGCAGATCGATGAAGGCCAAGAAATTTCAACGCGGCTTAAGGCGGATATAAGGAAAAAATCAGCTTTTGAGTTGAAAACTTATGGCGCGATAATAAGGCTCTTGTGGTGGAAGAAGGCGTGGAAGAAAAGTATAAGAGAAGGGACCAACAAAGTAGTGGCGAGGCAAGTCAAATGTCATATGCTCAAAGCAAACCAGCAAGAGATACCGAAGTTATTGATGCCGCCTTGATCGCCTACTCGGCGTATCCACTCAAGACCACCCATGTCCACGCATGGAGTGCCCCTACAAATCCACGACACTGGGGGCATCGAGCGTACGCAAATTTCTCATACTTCTCATCAACACCGATTGAGCCATGCTCGCGATGTGGAGGACCACACAAGATAGAAGAGTTGTTGGTGGGTCACGAGCATGCTTCAAGTGTGGCCAGGACATCGGATAAGAGAATGTCCCAAAGGCGAAGGGCCGATTGAGGAGGACCTGATTTAGTGATACTTTATGGTTTTGGAGGGTAGTATATTATTGGTATGGATGTTGTAAAACTATTCAAGCATGGTAGATGCAGTGATCTTTAACTCTAATTGAATGGTTATTTTATCATTTAAGGATGCCTAGTATAAATTTACCTTGGTTCTTTTGTGGATGGTTGAATATATTTTAGGAATGATAGCTGGTTTGGAGATTGATGGTTTTAATTTTGTTATCTTGGTCCATCCAATAATTGTTGCTTAATGATGCACATGGAAAATGAAATAATTTCGGGATTATGGTTATAACTTAAATTGTAATGAACTTCCTTTAGGGTAATGCTTTAAATAGACTCCATGATTATGGAATGAGTACATTATAGAATGGTCTAATCCACTATATGAACAATTGTGGTTGTGCATGTGGTAGTCGTATTTAATGGTTGTAAATTATGGATGAATCTTGCCTGTGTGTTTTGTATGAGGATATCCAAAGCCCTAGTGCATTATGGTATATTCGCTCATGTTAGTTTTGAATAAATTATTGAATTTTACATTTAGTTAAAGGTTTGCGATCTCATTCGTTATTTTCTTGGGCGGTGCAACTTGTTTTGTATAGATGCTATGTCATGAACGCGAACGCTATGTACTGAATTTTCGAGGACGAAAATTCATTTAAGGAGGGGAGAATATAATAACCCTAACTAATTACGTTGACATTGAATCATTGACTCTTGAAAAGTATTGACTCTTAGGGAGAGTAAGATTACTCTTGTTTAGGACTAATAAGCATCTATACCTCTTCAACTAGAAATACGCCAATTTTCGAGGACGAAAATTCTTTAAGGTGGGAAGAATGTAACATCCTGAAAATTTTTGACCTTTGAACAGTATGCCTCGATCAAAGGCAAGTGAATAATTAAGTTAGTTGGGCTAGGTCTTAAGTGGAAAAAAAAATTATAATAATAATAAAGATTGGTTTAGACTTGCGTGTGGACCTTTGGATGAATTGTATACACCTAGCTATGGCGTACTGGCTTAACACCTAAGTTTAGGTTGGTTATAAATGAAAATAAAGGCAGGAGAATTTATTTCTCTTATAATTTTGGTTCTAGAGAGAGAATAAAAGTTTAGTAATGGTTAAATAACTTATTTGACTAATTGGGCCAACTGTATTGGCTGCTAATTGGGCCGACTATTCGAGCCAACTATAGGTCCTGATCGGGTGCATGTCTGTTAAGAAACATGTCACCGTTTAGATTTTTCAAATGAGATCATTTTAGGTCCGTTTGAGCTCGTATGAGATTTTTAGGACCAAGTTCATACACCGTGGTGGTGCGTATTGGCTTAACGCCGGGTCCGATTGATAAGTAGTTTGGGTGTACAGGCCCCACACTGAACCAAGGGATCATTTATATAATAGATAATACCTTAACTAGGTACGCCCGTTTCACGCGAAAAACTAGGTCCTTAGATAAGACTAACACCCAAAATGGGTGTATGTGTTTTGCATGAGAGCCGGCCTTTTTAGTTTTAAAAAAAGGGCTAGCTCGCTTTTGAAGCCTTAAGCGGTTGCAAGAGTTTGATGGTTTGGGTTTTGAAGAGAAGGAAGAAGAAAGAGGAAGAATCATTCTATGCTCCAAGCCTTGTGATTGCGTGGAAAAGGTTTTGTGAGATCGTATAAGGGAAGGATCGTTGTCGGTTTCGGGTTTTGGTTTTGCTTTTGTGGGTTTTGGAGCCGTTTGGAGGTTTTGAAACCCTCTTCTTGCGAATAGATCATGAGTTTTGATCGACAAATCATAGCGTGAGTTATGTGAAGTGTGTGTAAGGATTGTCGATTTAAGTGAGTTTGGTTGTGATCGTGAAGCTCGGAGATGATCGAGGTGGGTTTGGAAACCCTTTTTATCTAACGAAGAAGGCGATCCGATCTCTGAGTAAATCACCGATTTAAAGAGGTAAATAACGTAATTCTTCCATGTATTTAATTAAATATATGTTGGTTAGATGTGTGCAAAGATTAGGATCAAAAGTTGAATTTTGATGAAAAAATAGGTTTCAAGGTTCAAACTAGAAGTGCTTTCGAAGCGCCAAAATCGATTAATCGATTTTGAAACTCGATGTCGAGTTTTTGACAAGAGAGAAATTCAAGAAGAACTCCCGAAATCGATTAATCGAAGATAATTTCGATTAATCGATTTTGAAATCGATGTCGATTTTGAAAATCGATTAATCGAGTTTACTGACTTCTTGACACTACCGTAGTAGTATTTCGGCCATAACTTTTTATGCGGAATTCGGATTGACATGATTCTTGTTGCGTTGGAAAGAAGATAGAAAGCCCTACAACTTTCATGAATTGAGCAACTTGTGAATCAATCGTTTTAAAGGTCAAAATTTAGTAATAAGTTAGGTAAATTTCTAATTTTGTCGAAAGCGAAACCGATTAATCGAGTAAAATCGATTAATCGATTTTTAATTCGATTAATCGAAATTGGGTCGATTAATCGACTGGTATCAAATAGTGAAAAGATTTTTGGCTCTTTGAAAATCGATCAATCGAGATAAAATCGATCAATCGACTTTGGAAAATCGATTAATCGATTTTGAAAATCGATTAGTCGATTTTATACGAGTTACCCGATCTGCTTTAGTATTTTAACCATAACTTTCTACTCCGACCTCCGATTGATGCGATTCTTGAGGCGTTGGAAAGATAACAAAGAGATCTACAATGTTTGTGTTTTGACCAACTTATGAATCTAAATTTTTAAAGGTAAAAATTTAGGAGAAAGGTTACATCAATTTACGTGTTGGCGAACTTGCCCGTTCGACTCAATTTTTTAAAACACTTAAATAGTCTAAGTTATTAGTGATTAGTGTTGATCCTTGATACATCATCATATATTTGTGATGTAGATTGAGGAGAAAGCCATCGATAGGGCATTGCTTGGCTTTGATTTCGAGGTTAAGGTGGGGAAAATTTCATATTGCATTTTGATTTAATTTCATAGATGCTTGATATGATCGAATGAAAGATGATAAGTTTTGTTTTGAAATGAATTAGTATTTGAAATCCTTGCAATGGAAACTTTAGATCTTTGAACTCAAATATTTGATTGAATATTTTGATTGTTTGAAATGCTCAAAGCTTTGAATTATCGAATCTTTGACATAGTGGTGTTTTAAAATTATTGACGTGTCGAATCAAGAAATGATCTTTGTTTTGAACCTTTTATATAGCCTTGAAAATCATGTAAGAATTTCAGTCTTGAACATCGTATGTGTGTTTTGCAAGTTTTGAATCGAATCCAGAAGTTAAATTTGAAGGAAGCAATTGTGAACTTTGAATTCAATCCAAATCGAATTTGTGTATAAATTTGAGTCAAGATCGAACCCTAAGTTAACAACATTTTAAGTGCACAGCTATGGCGGATTATAAGTGTGTTGTGGACGCTAAGGCGGATTATATAACATCGTGAACCGCTATATGGGCGGATTATATGTGCATGTGTGGACGCTATGGGCGGATTATATGATACCATGTGGGCGCTAGGGCGGAATCGAGGCAAACGCAATGACTAAGTGAATCAAACGGGCAAGGCGGTTAAACTCATGAATCGAACCGGCATGGCGGGAAATTCGTGAATTGAACCGGCACGACGGCTAACCGTGAATCGAACCGGCATGGCGGTTAAACCCATGAATCGAACCGGCACGGCGGGATATCCGTGAATCGAACCGGCACGGCTAGCAAGTGAATCGGCTGATACGGCAGAGTCTCAAGTGAATTGAACCGAAGCCGCAGCGGGATATCCGTGAATCGAATTGTATAAACTATGTGACAATGTGTAAGCTATGAAAGTGAGTGTTTGAATTGAATGACAGCGGTCTTAAATGAATCGAGCCGCACGGCGGGATATCCGTGAATCGAATTGTGTAAAGGGAAGTAAGAAAGTGTGAAACATATAAGTAAGCTAAGTAAGAATGTATAAAACACATGTGTAAGCAAAGTAAGAATATAAAGACATGTGGGTAAGTGGGTAAGAATATGTAAGACATGTAAATGAATGTGATTCAAACTCAAGAAATCGAAAATAAGAAATATGCTTACGATAAGAGATTAGTGGGTTTCAATTTTATTAAGAAAATGTCTTTGAAATCGGTTTGGTTTGATAAGAAAACATCTTGAAATCAGTTTGCCTTTGAAATTAGTTTTGAATTTGGATAAGAAAATGCCTTTGAACTCAGTTTCAATTTTGATAAGAAATGCCTTTGAAATCAGTTTAGCCTTGATAAGAAAATATTTTGATCTTGTCTTTGAATCTATGCATGTGATGAGATGTATATTGGCATTAGTTTTCTCCATTGAGCTTGGATGTTAGCTCACCCCCGACTATCGTCACGGTGTAGCTTTGAGGAGGCAGGACTACATACTTGAAGAAAAGGAGCTTCGCATAATTTGTACTCTGTTTTGGGATCGTAGATTTAGTGCATCGTGGATCTTGGTAAGTTCGAGGTTGGTACTTCCATGCTATTATACATGCATGGTACACTCTTTATTGGTGATGGTTAGTCATCACTGGCGTTTGTTTAGTTCAGTACATATTAGATATTAGAATTGGAGTTTTGTTCATGATAATTACATAACCTTGCTTTGATTTCCGTATGCATATGGATGTGCCTAGTGTTACATGTCTGTGATCGATCGATCTCATTTGATTTTCTCATTTGGTTTTGGTGTAAAGTATGAAAAAAAAAAAAAATCTCTAAATTTTAGGTTGGGAAAATCTGGGCTGTCACAGTTGGTATCAAAGCTTAAGTATTAGGTCTTATTGGGACCCGAAGTTTGGCGATAAGTTATGTTAGGATATAGGAAACCCAACTGTGGCTCTGTCACAGTTGGTATCAAAGTCATTTCTTTTAGGAATTCTTACAATCATTCCTTTTATGAACGCCATGGGACTTACCTTCTTGAAACTTTGGTTCCAAATGCAGCTGTCAATGTCTTCTAGAGGAAGAGGCCGACCCAGGGGCGGTAATAATAGAAATTTGCGTAGTCGAGATGATTTCATCTCGGATACCAATCGAGTGCCTATGGGAGATAGAGGGGCTTCAGGCAGTGGTGGCCAAGGGAGTCAAGATCAAGCAGAGACTCAGGATCGAGATCAGAGGAACAAGAAAGAGTAAGAAAGGAGCGAAGAGAGAAGAGCGTCGGAGGATGATGCATACCATGGAAACCATGGCATGCCATAACTGTGACGACATCTTTGGCGGCTCATACGCTCATAATGACATCGACCACCTACACCTCCGATTGGGTTACGCTTGCAGATCGGTGCCCTCTGCATTTACCGACTTTAGGAGGATGCGTCCTCCTGGCTTTTTCAGGCAAGCGGAGCCAATGGACGCAGAGAACTGGCTGTTTAAATGGAGAAGGTGTTCGGTACTTACATGCACCGAGGATGAGAGTGTACGCTATGCCTATATGCTAGATGGGGAGGCAGTCATGGTGGAAGTCGTTCACGGACTAGAGCGCAAGAGACCCCATTGCCTTGGACATGGGAAGAATTCGTGGGAGAATTCAATAAGCAATACTTCCCCGAGGTAGTGAGAAATCAAATGGAAGTGAAATTCTGACTTGAACAGGGAGGATGTCTGAGAGAGTATGGAGTCGAGTTTATGAGGCTCGCCGCTTTTCTGAAGTTCGTGGTGACAGATCCGATGAAAGCCAAGAATTTCAACGCGCTTAAGGCCGGATATAAGGGGAAAAGTCACGCTTTTGAGTTGAAAACTTATGGCGCAAAGAATGAGCAAGGCTCTTGTGGTGGAAGAAGACGTGGAAGAAAAGTATAAGAGAAGGGACCAACAAAGTAGTGGCGGTGGCAAGTCAAATGCTCATATGCTCACAACAGCAAACCGAGATACAAAGTTATTGATGCCGCCTACTCAACAGATCCACTCAAGACCACCCATGTCCACGCATGGAGTGCCCCACACCTTACAAATCCCACGACCAGGGGCATCGAGCGTCTGTAAATTTCTCATACTTCCTTCATCAACACCGATTGAGCCATGCTCACATGTGGAGGACCACACAAGATAGAAGGTTGTTGGTGGGTCACAAAGATGCTTCAAGTGTGGACCAGACATCGGATAAGAGAATGTCCCAAGGCTAAGACGGGTCTGAGGAGGACCTGGTTTAGTGATACTTTATGGTTTTGGAGGGTAGTATATTATTGGTATGGATGTTGTAAAACTATTCAAGCATGGTAGATGCTGATCTTTAACTCTAATTGAATGGTTATTTTATTATTTAAGGATGCCTAGTATAAATTTACCTTGGTTCTTTTGTGGATGGTTGAATATATTTTAGGAATGATAGTGGTTTCGGTTTTAATTTTGTTATCTTGGTCCATCAATAATTGTTGCTTAATGATGCACATGGAAAATGAGAAATAATTTCGTGATTATGGTTATAACTTAAATTGTAATGAACTTCCTTTAGGGTAATGCTTTAAATAGACTCCATGATTATGGAAATGAGTACATTATAGAATGGTCTAATCCACTATATGAACAATTATGGTTGTGCATGTGGTAGTCGATTTAATGGTTGTAAATTATGGATGAATGCCGCCTATAGGTGTTTTGTATGAGGAATATCCAGCAGCCCTAGTGCATTATGGTATATTCGCCATGTTAGTTTTGATTAAATTATTGAATTTTACATTTAGTTAAAGGTTTGCGATCTCATTCGTTATTTTCTTGGCGCAACTGCTTTTGTATAGATGCTATGTCATGAACGCGAACTATGAATTCGAATTTTCGAAAAATTCATTTAAGGAGGGAGAATGTAATAACCCTAACTAATTACGTTGACATTGAATCATTGACTCTTGAAAAGTATTGACTCTTAGGAGAGTAAGATTACTCTTGTTTAGGACTAATAAGCATCTATACCTCTTCAACTAGAAATACGCTAATTTTCGAGGACGCGAAAATTCTTTAAGGTGGGAAGAATGTAACATCCCTAAAAATTTTTGACCTTGAACAATATGCCTCGATGTGCGTGTCTAATCGATCACGCATCATATGGTGAAAATAATTAAGTTAGTTGGGCTAAGTCTTAAGTGGAAAAAAATAATAATAATAAAGATTGGTTTAGACTCGCGTGTGGACCTTTGGATGAATTGTATACACCTAGCTATGGCGTACTGGCTTAACACCTAAGTTTAGGTTGGTTATAAATGAAAATAAAGGCAGGAGAATTTATTTTTCTTATAATTTTGGTTCTAGAGAGAGAATAAAAGTTTAGTAATGGTTAAATAACTTATTTGACTAATTGGGCCAATCAGACATTTGCTAGTTGGGCCAACTGACCAATGACTATTCGAGCCAACTATAGGTCATGATCGCATGCATGTCCATAAGAAACATGTCACCGCTTAGATTTTTCAAATGAGATCATTTTAGGTCCGCTTGAGCTCAGATGAGATTTTTAGGACCAAGTTCATACACCGTGGTGCGTATTGGCTTAACGCCGTCCGATTGATAAGTAGTTTGGGTGTACAGTTCCCCTAACGAACCAAGGGATCATTTATATAATAGATAATACCTTAATTAGGTACCTGCTTCACGAAAAACTAGGTCCTTAGATAAGACTAACACCCAAAATGGGTGTATGTGTTTGCAAGAGAGCCGGCCTTTTAGTTAAAAAAAGGGCTAGCTTCCTTTGAAGCCTTAACCGTTGCAAGAGTTTGATGGTTTGGGTTTTGAAGAAGGAAGAAGAAAGAGGGAAGAATCACGATTCGTATGCTCCAAGCCTTGTGATTGCGTGGAAAAGGTCTTGTGAGATCGATAAGGGAAGGATCGCTGTTTGCTTCGGTTTTGGTTTTGCTTTTGTGGGTTTTGGAGCCGCTTGGAGGTTTTGAAACCCTCTTCTTGAATAGATCATGAGTTTTGATCGACAAATCATAGCGTGAGTTATGTGAAGTGTGTGTAAGGATTGTCGATTTTGAGTTTGGTTGTGATCGTGAAGCTCGGAGATGATCGAGGTGGGTTTGGAAACCCTTTTATCTAACGAAGAAGACGATCCGATCTCTACGTAAATCACCGATTTAAAGAGGTAAATAACGTAATTCTTCCATGTATTTAATTAAATATATGTTGGTTAGATGTGTGCAAAAGATTAGGATCAAAAGGATTGAATTTTGATGAAAAAAATGGGTTTCAAGGTTCAAACTCGAGAAGTGCTCAGAAACTGCCAAAATCGATTAATCGATTTTCAAACTCGATTAATCGAGGTTTTGACAAAAGAAAAATTCAAGAAGAACTCCCCGAAATCGAATAATCGAAGATAATTTCGATTAATCGATTTTGAAATTGATTAATCGATTTTGAAAATCGATTAATCGAGTTTGCCCGAAGCCATCGACACTACCGTAGTATTTCGCCATAACTTTGTGCCGAATTCGGATTGACGTGATTCTTGTTGCGTTGGAAAGAAGACAGAAAGCCCTACAATTTTCATGAATTGACCAACTTGTAAATCAATCGTTTTTAAGGTCAAAATTTAGTAATAAGTTAGGTAAATTTCTAATTTTGTCGAGAAACCGATTAATCGAGTAAAATCGATTAATCGATTTTTAATTTCGATTAATCGAAATTGGGTCGATTAATCGACTGGTCTCAAATAGTGCAAAAGATTTTTGGCTCTTTGTAAATCGATCAATCGAGATAAAATCGGTCAATCGACTTTGGAAAATCGATTAATCGATTTTGAAAATCGATTAGTCGATTTTGTCTGGGTTGCCAAGATCTGCTTTTGTATTTTTAACCATAACTTTCTACTCCGACCTCCGATTGATGCGATTCTTGAGGCGTTGGAAAGATAACAAAGAGATACAATGTTTGTATTTTGACCAACTTATGAATCTAAATTTTAAAGGTAAAAATTTAGGAGAAAGGTTACATCAATTTCTGTGTTGGCGCGAACTTGCCCGCGCTGGCTGAAGTTTTTAGAAAAGACTTAAATAGTCTAAGATATTAGTGATTACTGTTGATCCTTGATACATCAACATATATTTGACAGGTAGATTGAGGAGGAAAGCCATCGATAGGGCATTGCTTGGCTTTATGCTAGAGGTTAAGGTGGGGAAAATTTCATACGCAATTGCATTTTGATTTAATTTCATAGATGCTTGATATGATCGAATGAAAGATGATAAGTTTTGTTTCGAAATGAATTAGTATTTGAAATCCTTGCAATGGAAACTTTAGATCTTTGAACTCAAATATTTGATTGAATATTTTGATTGTTTGAAATGCTCAAAGCTTTGAATTATCGAATCTTTGACATAGTGGTCGCTTTAAAATTATTGACGATATCGAATCAAGAAATGATCTTTGTTTTGAACCTTTATATAGCCTTCAAAATCATGTAAGAAATTTCAGTCTTGAACATCGTATGTATGTTTTGCAAGTTTTGAATCGAACACAGAAGTTAAATTTGAAGGAAGCAAATGTGAACTTTGAATTGAATCCAAATCAAATTTGTATATAAATTTAAATCCAAATCGAACCATAAGTTTAAGAAAATTTTAAGTGGACCGCTATGGGCGGATTATAAGTGTGTTGTGGACCGCTAAGGGCGGATTATATAACATCGTAGACCGCTATGGGCGGATTATATGTGCATGTGTGGACCGCTATGGGCGGATTATATGATACCTTGTGGGCCGCTAGGGCGAATCGAACCGCACGGCTAAGCAAGTGAATCGAACCGGCATGGCGGTTAAACCCATGAATCGAACCGGCACGGCGGGATATCCGTGAATCGAACCGGCACGGCGGCTAACCGTGAATGGAACCGGCAAGGCGGTTAAACTCATGAATCGAACCGGCACGGCGGGATATCCTGAATCGAAGCACGGCGTAACCGTGAATCGAATCTGCACGGCGCTCGTGAATTGAACCGCACGCGGGATATCCGTGAATCGAATTGTAAACTATGTGACAATGTGTAAGCTATGAAAGTGAGTGTTTGAATTGAATCGACACGCATCTTCGTGAATCGAACCGCACGGGGATATCCGTGAATCAATTGTGTAAGGGAAGTAAGAAAGTGTGAAACATATAAGTAAGCTGAGTAAACCAAGTAAGAATGTATAAAACATATGTGTAAGCAAAGTAAGAATATGTAAGACATGTGAGTAAGTCGTAAGAATATGTAAGACATGTAAATGAATGTGATTCAAACTCAAGAATCGAAAATAAGAAATATGCTTCGATAAGAGATTAGTCACTTCAATTTTATTAAGAAAATGTCTTTGAAATCAGTTTGTTTTGATAAGAAAACATCTTTGAAATCAGTTTGCCTTTGAAATTGGTTTTGAATCTGGATAAGAAAATGCCTTTGAACTCAGTTTCAATTTTGATAAGAAATGCCTTTGAAATCAGGTTTAGCCTTGATAAGAAAATATTTTGATCTTGTCTTTGAATCTATGCATGTGATGAGATGTATATTGGCATTAGTTTTATCCATTGAGCTTGATGTTAGCTCACCCACTATACGTCATGTGTGTAGCTTTGAGGAGGCCGACTACATACTTGAAGAAAAGGAGCTTCCGATAAGGATTTGTACTGTTTTGGGATCGTAGATTTAGTGCATTGTGGATCTTGGTAAGTTCGAGGTTGGTACTTCCATGCTATTATACATGCATGGTACACTACTGTTGGTGATGGTTAGTCATCACTGGCGTTTGTTTAGTTCAGTACATATTAGATATTAGAATTGGAGTTTTGTTCATGATAATTACATAACCTTGCTTTGATTTCCGTATGCATATGGATGTGCCTAGTGTTCTGTATCAGATTGTGATATACGATCTGACGGTCCGGATTTTCTCATTTGGTTTTGGTGTAAAGTAAAAAAAAAAAAAAAAAAATCTCCAAATTTTAGGTTGGGAAAATCTGGGCTGTCACAGTTGGTATCAAAGCTTAAGTATTAGGTCTTATTGGGACTCGAAGTTTGGCGATAAGTTATGTTAGGATATAAGAAACCCAACTGTGACTCTGTCACAGTTGGTATCAAAGTCATTTCTTTTAGAAATTTTGACAATCATTCCTTTTGTCAGAGCATCGGGACTTCTGCTAACGAAACTTTGGTTCCAAATGCAGCTATTAATGTCTTCTAGAGGAAGAGGCCGACCCAGGGGCGGTCATAATAGAAATTTACGTAGTCGAGATGATTTCATCTCGGATACCAATCGAGTGCCTATGGGAGATAGAGGGCTTGACGGTGGTGGCCAAGGGAGCCAAGATCAAGCAGAAACTCAGGATCGAGATCAGAGGGAACAAGAAAGAGTAAGAGAAAGGAACGAAGAGAGAGAAGAGCGTCAGAGGATGATGCATACCATGGAAACCATGGCGACTGCCATGGCACAACAGGCAGCATCTTTGGCGGCTCATACCGCTCATGAGCAGCATCAGCCACCTACACCTCCAGTGGGTTCTGCACAGTCAGTGCCCTCTGCATTTACCGACTTTAGGAGGATGCGTCCTCCTAGCTTTTCAGGGCAAGCAGAGCCAATGGACGCAGAGAATTGGCTAGCTTAAATGGAGAAGGTGTTCAAGGTACTTACATGCACCGAGGATGAGAGTGCACGCTACGGCCTATATGCTAGATGGGGAGGCAGTCCCATGGTGGAAGTCACGTGTCACGGACTAGAGCGCAAGAGACCCCTGGATTGCCTTGGACATGGGAAGAATTCGGAGAATTCAATAAGCAATACTTCGAGAGTGAGAAATCAAATGGAAGTGAAATTCTCTGACTTGAACAGGGAGGATGTCCGTGAGAGAGTATGGAGTCGAGTTTATGAGGCTCGCCATGGTTCTCGAGTTCGTGGTGACAGATCCGATGAAGGCCAAGAATTTCAACGCGGCTTAAGGCCGGATATAAGGGGAAAAGTCGCTGCTTTTGAGTTGAAAACTTATGGCGCAGTAATGAGTAAGGCTCTTGTGGTGGAAGAAGACGTGGAAGAAAAGTATAAGAGAAGGGACCAACAAAGTAGTGGCAGGGCAAGTCAAATGCAGTCATATGCTCACAAACAGCAAACCGAGATACCGGGTTATTGATGCATATGCCTACTCAGCGTATCCACTCAAGACCACCCATGTCCACGCATGGAGTGCCCCTACGCCTTACAAATCCCACGACTGCTGGGGCATCGAGCGTACCACAAATTTCTCATACTTCTTCATCAACACCGATTGAGCCATGCTCGCGATATGGAGGACCACACAAGATAGAAGAGTGTTGGTGGGTCACAGGCGCATGCTTCAAGTGTGGACGAACAGGACATCGGATAAGAGAATGTCCCAAGGCGAAGACGGGTCAGTGAGGAGGACCTGATTTAGTGATACTTTATGGTTTTGGAGGGTAGTATATTATTGGTATGGATGTTGTAAAACTATTCAAGCATGGTAGATGCGCCGTGATCTTTAACTCTAATTGAATGGTTATTTTATCATTTAAGGATGCCTAGTATAAATTTACCTTGGTTCTTTTGTGGATGGTTGAATATATTTTAGGAATGATAGCTGGTTTCGGAGATTGATGGTTTTAATTTTTGTTATCTTGGTCCATCAATAATTGTTGCTTAATGATGCACATGGAAAATGAGAAATAATTTCGTGATTATGGTTATAACTTAAATTGTAATGAACTTTCTTTAGGGTAATGCTTTAAATAGACTCCATGATTATGAAATGAGTACATTATAGAATGGTCTAATCCACTATATGAACAATTATGGTTGTGCATGTGGTAGTCGTATTTTAATGGTTGTAAATTATGGATGAATCTGCGGTGTGTGTTTTGTATGAGGATATCCAGAGCCCTAGTGCATTATGGTATATTCGCTCATGTTAGTTTTGATTAAATTATTGAATTTTACATTTAGTTAAAGGTTTGCGATCTCATTCGTTATTTTCTAGGCGTGCAACTCTGTTTTAGCATAGATGCTATGTCATGAACGCGAACGCTACATACTGAATTTTCGAGGACGAAAATTTATTTAAGGAGGGGAGAATGTAATAACCCTAACTAATTGTGTTGACATTGAATCATTGACTCTGGAAAAGCATTGGCTCTTAGGGAGAGTGACATTACTCTTGTTTAGGACTAATAAGTATCCATATCTCTTCGACTAGGAATACGCCAATTTTCGAGGACGAAAATTCTTTAAGGTGGGAAGAATGTAACATCCTCAAAATTTTTGACCTTGAACAATATGCCTCGCGTGTGTCTGACCGATCACGCATCTTACATGGTGAAAATAATTAAGTTAGTTGGGCTAAGTCTTAAGTGGAAAAAATAATAATAATAAAGATTGGTTTAGACTCGCGTGTGGACCTTTGGATGAATTGTATACACCTAGCTATGGCGTACTGGCTTAACACCTAAGTTTAGGTTGGTTATAAATGAAAATAAAGGCAGGAGAATTTATTTTTCTTATAATTTTGGTTCTAGAGAGAGAATAAAAGTTTAGTAATGGTTAAATAGCTTATTTGACTAATTGGGCCAACTGTATTGGCTGCTAGTTGGGCCAACTGATTGGGCCGACTATTCGAGCCAACTATAGGTCCTGATCGGGTGCATGTCTGTTAAGAAACATGTCACCGCTTAGATTTTTCAAATGAGATCATTTTAGGTCTGTTTGAGCTCGTATGAGATTTTTAGGACCAAGTTCATACACCGTGGTGGTGCGTATTGGCTTAACGCCGGGTCCGATTGATAAGTAGTTTGGGTGTACAGGCCCCACACTGAACCAAGGGATCATTTATATAATAGATAATACCTTAATTAGGTACGCTGCTTCCGAAAAACTAGGTCCTTAGATAAGACTAACACCCAAAATGGGTGTATGTGTTTTGCAAGAGAGCCGGCCTTTTAGTTAAAAAAAGGGCTAGCTTCCTTTTGAAGCCTTAACCGGTTGCAAGAGTTTGATGGTTTGGGTTTTGAAGAGAAGGAAGAAGAAAGGGAAGAATCACCGGATTCAGTATGCTCCAAGCCTTGTGATTGCGTGGAAAAGGTCTTGTGAGATCGTATAAGGAAGGATCGTTGTCGGTTTCGCTTTTGGTTTTGCTTTTGGGTTTTGGAGCCGTTTGGAGGTTTTGAAACCCTCTTCTTAATAGATCATGAGTTTTGATCAAAAATCATAGCGTGAGTTATGTGAAGTGTGTGTGTAAGGATTGTCGATTTCGTGAGTTTGGTTGTGATCGTGAAGCTCGGAGATGATCGAGGTGGGTTTGGAAACCCTTTTTATCTAACGAAGAAGACGATCCGATCTACGAGTAAATCACCGATTTAAAGAGGTAAATAACGTAATTCTTCCATGTATTTAATTAAATATATGTTGGTTAGATGTGTGCAAAAGATTAGGATCAAAAGGATTGAATTTTGATGAAAAAAATGGGTTTCAAGGTTCAAACTCGAGAAGTGCTCAGAAACTGCCAAAATCGATTAATCGATTTTCAAACTCGATTAATCGAGTTTTTGACAAGAGAGAAATTCAAGAAGAACTCCCCGAAATCGATTAATCGAAGATAATTTCGATTAATCGATTTTGAAATTCGATTAATCGATTTTGAAAATCGATTAATCGAGTTTGCCTGAGCTACCGTAGTAGTTCGGCCATAACGTTTTGTGTCGAATTCGGATTGACGTGATTCTTGTTGCGTTGGAAAGAAGACAGAAAGCCCTACAATTTTCATGAATTGACCAACTTGTAAATCAATCGTTTTTAAGGTCAAAATTTAGTAATAAGTTAGGTAAATTTCTAATTTTGTCGAGAAACGAAACCGATTAATCGAGTAAAATCGATTAATCGATTTTTGAATTTCGATTAATCGAAATTGGGTCGATTAATCGACTGGTCTCAAATAGTGAAAAAGATTTTTGGCTCTTTGAAAATCGATCAATCGAGATAAAATCGATCAATCGACTTTGGAAAATCGATTAATCGATTTTGAAAATCGATTAGTCGATTTTGTCTGAGTTGCCAGTACTGCTTTGGTATTTTGACCATAACTTTCTACTCCGACCTCCGATTGATGCGATTCTTGAGGCGTTGGAAAGATAACAAAGAGATATACAATGTTTGTATTTTGACAAACTTATGAATCTAAATTTTTAAGGTAAAAATTAGGAGAAAGGTTACATCAATTTCTGTGTTGGCGAACTTGCCCGTTCCGACTCAATTTTTTTGAAAACACTTAAATAGTCTAAGTTATTAGTGATTAGTGTTGATCCTTGATACATCATCATATATTTGTGATGTAGATTGAGGGAGGAAAGCCATCGATAGGGCATTGCTTGGCTTTTGCATTTGAGGTTAAGGTGGGGAAAATTTCACACGAATTGCATTTTGATTTAATTTCATAGATGCTTGATATGATCGAATGAAAGATGATAAGTTTTGTTTCGAAATGAATTAGTATTTGAAATCCTTGCAATGGAAACTTTAGATCTTTGAACTCAAATATTTGATTGAATATTTTGATTGTTTGAAATGCTCGAAAGCTTTGAATTATCGAATCTTTGACATAGTGGCTGCTTTAAAAATTATTGACGTATCGAATCAAGAAATGATCTTTGTTTTGAACCTTTATATAGCCTTCGAAAATCATGTAAGGAATTTCAGTCTTGAACATCGTATGTATGTTTTGCAAGTTTTGAATCGAACCCAGAAGTTAAATTTGAAGGAAGCAAATGTGAACTTTGAATTGAATCCAAATCAAATTTGTATATAAATTTAAATCCAAATCGAACCATAAGTTTAAGAAAATTTTAAGTGGACCGCTATGGGCGGATTATAAGTGTGTTGTGGACCGCTAAGGGCGGATTATATAACATCGTAGACCGCTATGGGCGGATTATATGTGCATGTGTGGACCGCTATGGGCGGATTATATGATACCTTGTGGGCCGCTAGGGCGGAATCGAACCGGCACGGCGGCTAACCGTGAATCGAACCGGCATGGCGGTTAAACCCATGAATCGAACCGGCACGGCGGGATATCCGTGAATCGAACCGGCACGGCGGGATATCTGTGAATCGAACCGGCACGGCGGCTAACCGTGAATCGAACTGGTACGGCAGTCTCCGTGAATCGAACCGGCACGGCGGGATATCCGTGAATCGAATTGTATAAACTATGTGACAATGTGTAAGCTATGCAAGTGAGTGTTTGAATTGAACTGACACCTTTCGTGAATCGAACCGCACGCGGGATATCCGTGAATCAATTGTGTAAGAAGCAAGAAAGTGTGAAACATATAAGTAAGCTAAGTAAGAATGTGCAAGACTTGTAAGATAAGTAAGGAATGTGCCGATGTGAGTAAACCAAGTAAGAATGTATAAAACATATATGTAAGCAAAGTAAGAATATGTAAGACATGTGAGTAAGTCAGGTAAGAATATGTAAGACATGTAAATGAATGTGATTCAAACTCAGTAAATCGAAAATAAGAAATATGCTTCTGATAAGAGATTAGTCGGCCAATTTTATTAAGAAAATGTCTTTGAAATCGGCTGTTTTGATAAGAAAACATCTTTGAAATCAGTTTGCCTTTGAAATTGGTTTTGAATTTGGATAAGAAAATGCCTTTGAACTCAGTTTCAATTTTGATAAGAAATGCCTTTGAAATCAGTTTTAGCCTTGATAAGAAAATATTTTGATCTTGTCTTTGAATCTATGCATGTGATGAGATGTATATTGGCATTAGTTTTCTCCATTGAGCTTGATGTTAGCTCACCCCGACTATACGCTGTGTAGCTTTGAGGAGGCCGCATTACATACTTGAAGAAAAAGGAGCTTCCGATAAGGATTTGTACTGCTTTGGGATCAGATTTAGTGCATCGTGGATCTTGGTAAGTTCGAGGTTGGTACTTCCATGCTATTATACATGCATGGTACACTATCACAGATGGTTAGTCATCATCGGCGCTTGTTTAGTTCGACATATTAGATATTAGAATTGGAGTTTTGTTCATGATAATTACATAACCTTGCTTTGATTTCCGTATGCATATGGATGTGCCAAGTGTTCTGTATCAGATTGTGATATACGATCTGACGGTCCGGATTTTCTCATTTGGTTTTGGTGTAAAGTATAAAAAAAAAAAAAAAAAAAAAAAATCTCCAAATTTTAGGTTGGGAAAATCTGGGCTGTCACAGTTGGTATCAGAGCTTAAGTATTAGGTCTTATTGGGACCCGAAGTTTGGCGATAAGTTATGTTAGGATATAAGAAACCCAACTGTGACTCTGTCACCGTTGGTATCAAAGTCATTTCTTTTAGAAATTCTGACAATCATTCCTTTTGTCAGAGCATCGGGACTTCTGCTAACGAAACTTTGGTCCCAAATGCAGCTGTCAATGTCTTCTAGAGGAAGAGGCCGACCCAGGGGCGGTCATAATAGAAATTTGCATAGTCGAGATGATTTCATCTCGGATACCAATCGAGTGCCTATGGGAGATAGAGGGGCTTCAGGCAGTGGTGGTGGCCAAGGAGCCAAGATCAGCGAAACTCAGATCGAGATCAGAGGGAATAAGAAAGAGTAAGAGAAAGGAACGAAAAGAGAAGAGCGAGGATAGGATGATGCATACCATGGAAACCATGGCGACTGCCATGGCACAACAGGCAGCATCTTTGGCGGCTCATACCGCTCATGAGCAGCATCAGCCACCTACACCTCCAGTGGGTTCTGCACAGTCAGTGCCCTCTGCATTTACCGACTTTAGGAGGATGCGTCCTCCTAGCTTTTCAGGGCAAGCAGAGCCAATGGACGCAGAGAATTGGCTAAGCGAAATGGAGAAGGTGTTCAGTGTACTTACATGCACTGAGGATGAGAGTGTACGTTGGGCGGCCTATATGCTAGATGGGGAGGCAGGCCCATGGTGGAAGTCCGTGTCACGGACTAGAGCGCAAGAGACCCCTGGATTGCCTTGGACATGGGAAGAATTCGTGGGAGAATTCAATAAGCAATACTTCCCTGAGTAGTGAGAAATCAAATGGAAGTGAAATTCCTGACTTGAACAGGGGAGGATGTCTGTGAGAGAGTATGGAGTCGAGTTTATGAGGCTCGCTCGCTTTGCTCCTGAGTTCGTGGTGACAGATCTGATGAAAGCCAAGAAATTTCAACGCGGCTTAAGGCCGGATATAAGGGGAAAAGTCGCTGCTTTTGAGTTGAAAACTTATGGCGCAGTAATGAGTAAGGCTCTTGTGGTGGAAGAAGACGTGGAAGAAAAGTATAAGAGAAGGGACCAACAAAGTAGTAGTGGCAAGTCAAATGCGTCATATGCTCAAACAGCAACCGAGATACTAAGGTTATTGATGCATCCACTCAAGACCACCCATGTCCACGCATGGAGTGCCCCTACGCCTTACAAATCCCACGACTGCTGGGGCATCGAGCGTACCGCAAATTTCTCATACTTCTTCATCAACACCGATTGAGCCATGCTCGCGATGTGGAGGACCACACAAGATAGAAGGTTGTTGGTGGGTCACAGGCGCATGCTTCAAGTGTGGACGAACAGGACATCGGATAAGAGAATGTCCCAAGGCGAAGACGGGTCAGTGAGGAGGACCTGGTTCAGTGCTAGTTTATGGTTTTGGAGGGTAGTATATTATTGGTATGGATGTTGTAAAACTATTGAAGCATGGTAGATGCACCGTGATCTTTAACTCTAATTGAATGGTTATTTTATTATTTAAGGATGCCTAGTATAAATTTACCTTGGTTCTTTTGTGGATGGTTGAATATATTTTAGGAATGATAGCTGGTTTCGGAGATTGATGGTTTTAATTTTTGTTATCTTGGTCCATCAATAATTGTTGCTTAATGATGCACATGGAAAATGAGAAATAATTTGTGATTATGGTTATAACTTAAATTGTAATGAACTTCCTTTAGGGTAATGCTTTAAATAGACTCCATGATTATGGAAATGAGTACATTATAGAATGGTCTAATCCACTATATGAACAATTATGGTTGTGCATGTGGTAGTCGATTTAATGGTTGTAAATTATGGATGAATGCCTAGGTGTTTTGTATGAGGAATATCCAGCCCTAGTGCATTATGGTATATTCGCATGTTAGTTTTGATTAAATTATTGAATTTTACATTTAGTTAAAGGTTTGATCTCATTCGTTATTTTCTTGGGGTAACTCGCTTTTAGTATAGATGCTATGTCATGAACGCTAACGATGTAATCAATTTTCGAGGACGAAAATTCATTTAAGGAGGGAGAATGTAATAACCCTAACTAATTACGTTGACATTGAATCATTGACTCTTGAAAAGTATTGACTCTTAGGAGAGTAAGATTACTCTTGTTTAGGACTAATAAGCATCTATACCTCTTCAACAAGAAATACGCCAATTTTCGAGGACTAAAATTCTTTAAGGTGGGAAGAATGTAACATCCCTAAAATTTGACCTTGAACAAGATATGCTCGATTGCGTGCTGATCGATCACGCATCTTATGACATGGTGAAAATAATTAAGTTAGTTGGGCTAAGTCTTAAGTGGAAAAAAATAATAATAATAAAGATTGGTTTAGACTCGTGTGGACCTTTGGATGAATTGTATACACCTAGCTATGGCGTAGCTTAACACCTAAGTTTAGGTTGGTTATAAATGAAAATAAAGGGAGAATTTATTTTTCTTATAATTTTGGTTCTAGAGAGAGAATGAAAGTTTAGTAATGGTTAAATAACTTATTTGACTAATTGGGCCAATCAGACACGCTAGTTGGGCCAACTGACAATGACTATTCGAGCCAACTATAGGTCATGATCGGGTGCATGTCTCATAAGAAACATGTCACCGCTTAGATTTTCAAATGAGATCATTTTAGGTCCGCTTTGAGCTCGTATGAGATTTTTAGGACCAAGTTCATACACCGTGGTAGGAAAGCGATTGGCTTAACGCCGGGTCCGATTGATAAGTAGTTTGGGTGTACAGCCCCACATCGAACCAAGGATCATTTATATAATAGATAATACCTTAACTAGGTACGCCCGTTTCACGCGAAAAACTAGGTCCTTAGATAAGACTAACACCCAAAATGGGTGTATGTGTTTTGCAAGAGAGCCGGCCTTTTTAGTTAAAAAAAAAGGGGCTAGCTTCCTTTTGAAGCCTTAACCGGTTGCAAGAGTTTGATGGTTTGGGTTTTGAAGACAGAAGGAAGAAGAAAGAGGAAGAATCACGATTCAGTATGCTCCAAGCCTTGTGATTGCGTGGAAAAGGTCTTGTGAGATCGTATAAGGGAAGGATCGTTGTCGGTTTGTTTTGGTTTTGCTTTTGTGGGTTTTGGAGGTTTGGAGGTTTTGAAACCCTCTTCTTGAATAGATCATGAGTTTTGATCGACAAATCATAGCGTGAGTTATGTGAAGTGTGTGTGTAAGGATTGCCGTCGATTTCGTGAGTTTGGTTGTGATCGTGAAGCTCGGAGATGATCGAGGTGGGTTTGGAAACCCTTTTTATCTAACGAAGAAGACGATCCGATCTACGAGTAAATCACCGATTTAAAGAGGTAAATAACGTAATTCTTCCATGTATTTAATTAAATATATGTTGGTTAGATGTGTGCAAAAGATTAGGATCAAAAGGATTGAATTTTGATGAAAAAAATGGGTTTCAAGGTTCAAACTCGAGAAGTGCTCAGAAACTGCCAAAATCGATTAATCGATTTTCAAACTCGATTAATCGAGTTTTTGACAAGAGAGAAATTCAAGAAGAACTCCCCGAAATCGATTAATCGAAGATAATTTCGATTAATCGATTTTGAAATTCGATTAATCGATTTTGAAAATCGATTAATCGAGTTTGCCTGAGCTTACTGACACTACCGTAGTATTTCGGCCATAACGTTTTGTGTCGAATTCGGATTGACGTGATTCTTGTTGCGTTGGAAAGAAGACAGAAAGCCCTACAATTTTCATGAATTGACCAACTTGTAAATCAATCGTTTTTAAGGTCAAAATTTAGTAATAAGTTAGGTAAATTTCTAATTTTGTCGAGAAACGAAACCGATTAATCGAGTAAAATCGATTAATCGATTTTTGAATTTCGATTAATCGAAATTGGGAGGATTAATCGACTGGTCACAAATAGTGCAAAAGATTTTTGGCTCTCTGAAAATCGATCAATCGAGATAAAATCGATCAATCGACTTTGGAAAATCGATTAATGGATTTTGAAAATCGATTAGTCGATTTTGTCTGAGTTGCCAGTACTGCTTTAGTATTTTGACCATAACTTTCTACTCCGACCTCCGATTGATGCGATTCTTGAGGCGTTGGAAAGATAACAAAGAGATATACAATGTTTGTATTTGACAACTTATGAATCTAAATTTTAAAGGTAAAATTTAGGAGAAAGGTTACATCAATTTCTGTGTTGGCGCGAACTTGCCCGTTCCGACTCAATTTTTTAGAAAACACTTAAATAGTCTAAGTTATTAGTGATTAGTGTTGATCCTTGATACATCATCATATATTTGTGATGTAGATTGAGGGAGGAAAGCCATCGATAGGGCATTGCTTGGCTTTTTATGGGTTAAGGTGGGGAAAATTTCATACAATTGCATTTTGATTTAAGTTCATAGATGCTTGATATGATCGTATGAAAGATGATAAGTTTTGTTTTGAGAGGAATTAGTATTTGAAATCCTTGCAATGGAAACTTTAGATCTTTGAACTCAAATATTTGATTGAATATTTTGATTGTTTGAAATGCTCGAAAGCTTTGAATTATCGAATCTTTGACATAGTGGCTGCTTTAAAAATTATTGACGATTTAATCAAGAAATGATCTTTGTTTTGAACCTTTTATATAGCCTTCAAAATCATGTAAGGAATTTCAGTCTTGAACATCGTGTGTATGTTTTGCAAGTTTTGAATCGAACGTGGTTAAATTTGAAGGAAGCAAATGTGAACTTTGAATTGAATCCAAATCAAATTTATACAAATTTAAATCGAAACGGAACCATAAGTTTAAGAAAATTATAAGTGTACCGCTAAGGGCGGATTATAAGTGTGATGTGGACCGCTAAGGGCGGATTATATAACATCGTAGACCCCTATGGGGGGATTATCTGTGCATGTGGACCGCTATGGGCGGATTATAAGTACCCTGTGGGCCGCTAGGGCGGAATCGAACCGCACGGCGGCTAACCGTGAATCAACCGCATGGCGGTTAAACCCATGAATCGAACCGCACGCGGGGATATCCGTGAATCGAACGGCACGGCAACCGTGAATCGAACCGCATGGCGGTTAAACCCATGAATCGAACCGCACGGGGATATCCGTGAATCGAACCGCACGGCTGCAACCGTGAATCGAATCGTACGGCAGCCTCCGTGAATCGAATCAACCGCACGGCGGATATCCGTGAATCGAACTGTATAAACTATGTGACAATGTGGAACCTATGTAAGTGAGTGTTTGAATTGGACACGGCGGTCTTACGTGAATCGAGCAAACGCGGCGGGATATCCGTGAATCGAATTGTGTGTAAGCGAAGTAAGAAAGTGTGAAACATATAAGTAAGCTAAGTAAGAATGTATAAAACATATATGTAAGCAAAGTAAGAATATGTAAGACATGTGAGTAAGTCAGGTAAGAATATGTAAGACATGTAAATGAATGTGATTCAAACTCAGTAAATCGAAAATAAGAAATATGCTTCTGATAAGAGATTAGTCAGTTTCAATTTTATTAAGAAAATGTCTTTGAAATCAGTTTCGGTTTTGATAAGAAAACATCTTTGAAATCAGTTTGCCTTTGAAATTGGTTTTGAATTTGGATAAGAAAATGCCTTTGAACTCAGTTTCAATTTTGATAAGAAATGCCTTTGAAATCAGTTTTAGCCTTGATAAGAAAATATTTTGATCTTGTCTTTGAATCTATGCATGTGATGAGATGTATATTGGCATTAGTTTTCTCCATTGAGCTTGGATGTTAGCTCACCCCGACTATACGTCACAGGTGTAGCTTTGAGGAGGGCCAGACTACATACTTGAAGAAAAAGGAGCTTCCGCATAAGGATTTGTACTCTGTTTTGGGATCGTAGATTTAGTGCATTGTGGATCTTGGTAAGTTCGAGGTTGGTACTTCCATGCTATTATACATGCATGGTACACTACTGTTGGTGATGGTTAGTCATCACTGGCGTTTGTTTAGTTCAGTACATATTAGATATTAGAATTGGAGTTTTGTTCATGATAATTACATAACCTTGCTTTGATTTCCGTATGCATATGGATGTGCCTAGTGTTCTGTATCAGATTGTGATATACGATCTGACGGTCCGGATTTTCTCATTTGGTTTTGGTGTAAAGTAAAAAAAAAAAAAAAAAAAATCTCCAAATTTTAGGTTGGGAAAATCTGGGCTGTCACAGTTGGTATCAAAGCTTAAGTATTAGGTCTTATTGGGACTCGAAGTTTGGCGATAAGTTATGTTAGGATATAAGAAACCCAACTGTGACTCTGTCACAGTTGGTATCAAAGTCATTTCTTTTAGAAATTTTGACAATCATTCCTTTTGTCAGAGCATCGGGACTTCTGCTAACGAAACTTTGGTTCCAAATGCAGCTGTTAATGTCTTCTAGAGGAAGAGGCCACCAGGCGGTCATAATAGAAATTGCGTGAAGTCGAGATGATTTCATCTCGGATACCAATCGAGTGCCTATGGAGATAGAGGCGGTGGTGGCCAAGGAGCCAAGATCAAGCGAAACTCGGGATCGAGATCGGAGGAACAAGAAAGAGTAAGAAAGGAAGAAGAGAGAAAGGCGTGAGAGGATGATGCATACCATGGAAACCATGGCATCGCCATGGCACAACAGCGACATCTTTGGCGGCTCATACCGCTCATGAGCGACATCGACCACCTACACCTCCGATGGGTTACTGATCGGTGCCCTCTGCATTTACCGACTTTAGGAGGATCGTCCTCCTAGCTTTTAGAAGCGAGAGCCAATGGGCCTTGAGAGAATTGGCTAAGCGAAATGGAGAAGGTGTTCGGTGTACTTACATGCACCGAGGATGAGAGTGTCGTTACGGCCTATATGCTAGATGGGGAGGCGGGCCCATGGTGGAAGTCCGTGTGTCACGGACTAGAGCGCAAGAGACCCTGGATTGCCTTGGACATGGGAAGAATTCGTGGGAGAATTCAATAAGCAATACTTCCACGAGGTAGTGAGAAATCAAATGGAAGTGAAATTCAGCTTGAAGGGAGGATGTCCGTGAGAGAGTATGGAGTCGAGTTTATGAGGCTCGCTTTGCTCTGAGTTTAGTGGGTGACAGATCCGATGAAAGCCAAGAAATTTCAACGCGGCTTAAGGCGGATATAAGGGGAAAAGTCACGCTTTTGAGTTGAAAACTTATGGCGCAAAGAATGAGTAAGGCTCTTGTGGTGGAAGAAGACGTGGAAGAAAAGTATAAGAGAAGGGACCAACAAAGTAGTGGTGGCAAGTCAAATGCACCATATGCTCACAAACAGCAACCGAGATACCGGGTTATTGATGCACGCCCTACCGCCTACTCAACAGTATCCACTCAAGACCACCCATGTCCACGCATGGAGTGCCCTCACGCCTACAAATCCCACGATGGGGCATCGAGCGCATAAATTTCTCATACTTCTTCATCAACACCGATTGAGCCATGCTCGCGATGTGGAGGACCACACAAGATAGAAGGTTGTTGGTCACAAAGCATGCTTCAAGTGTGGTCCAACAGGACATCGCATAAGGGAATGTCCCAAGGCGAGGACGGGTCAGTGAGGAGGGCCTAGTTTAGTGATACTTTATGCTTTTGCAGGGGAGTATATTATTGCTATGGATGTTGTAAAAGTATTCAAGCATGGTAGATGCGCCGTGATCTTTAAGTCTAATTGAATGGTTATTTTATGATTTAAGGATGCCTAGGATAAATTTACCTTGGTTCTTTTGTGGATGGTTGAATATATTTTAGGAATGATAGCTGGTTTCGGAGATTGATGGTTTTAATTTTGTTATCTTGGTCCATCAATAATTGTTGCTTAATGATGCACATGGAAAATGAGAAATAATTTGGATTATGGTTATAACTTAAATTGTAATGAACTTCCTTTAGGGTAATGCTTTAAATAGACTCCATGATTATGAAATGAGTACATTATAGAATGGTCTAATCCACTATATGAACAATTATGGTTGTGCATGTGGTAGTAAATATTTTAATGGTTGTAAATTATGGATGAATCTTTGCGGTGTGGTTTTTGTATGAGGGATATCCAGCAGCCCTAGTGCATTATGGTATATTCGCTCATGTTAGTTTTGAATAAATTATTGAATTTTATATTTAGTTAAAGGTTTGCGATCTCATTCGTTATTTTCTTGGGCGGTGCGACTCTGTTTTGTATAGATGCTATGTCATGAACGCTTGAACGCTATGTCTCGAATTTTCGAGGGCGAAAAATTCATTTAAGGAGGGGAGAATGTAATAACCCTAACTAATTGCGTTGACATTGAATCATTGACTCTTGAAAAGTATTGACTCTTAGGGAGAGTAAGATTACTCTTGTTTAGGACTAATAAGCATCTATACCTCTTCAACTAGAAATACGCCAATTTTCAAGGACGAAAATTCTTTAAGGTGGGAAGAATGTAACATCCTCAAAAATTTGACCTTGAACAATATGCCTCGATGTGCGTGCAGATCACGCATCGACATGGTGAAAATAATTAAGTTAGTTGGGCTAAGTCTTAAGTGGAAAAAATAATAATAATAAAGATTGGTTTAGACTCGTGTGGACCTTTGGATGAATTGTATACACCTAGCTATGGCGTAGCTAAAGCTTAACACCTAAGTTTAGGTTGGTTATAAATGAAAATAAAGGCGAGGAGAATTTATTTTTCTTATAATTTTGGTTCTAGAGAGAGAATGAAAGTTTAGTAATGGTTAAATAGCTTATTTGACTAATCGCTAGTTGGGCCAACTGATTGACTATTGGAGCCAACTATAGGTCATGATCGGGTGCATGTCCGTTAAGAAACATGTCACCGCTTAGATTTTCAAATGAGATCATTTTAGGTCCTTTGAGCTCGATGAGATTTTTAGGACCAAGTTCATACACCGTGGGTGCGATTGGCTTAACGCCGGTCCGATTGATAAGTAGTTTGGGTGTACAGCCCCTACGAACCAAGGGATCATTTATATAATAGATAATACCTTAATTAGGTACGCTCGTTTCACGCGAAAAACTAGGTCCTTAGATAAGACTAACACCCAAAATGGGTGTATGTGTTTTGCAAGAGAGCCGGCCTTTTTAGTTAAAAAAAAAGGGGCTAGCTTCCTTTTAAAGCCTTAAAAGGCGGCGAGAGTTTGATGGTTTGGGTTTTGAAGAGAGAAGGAAGAAAGAGGAAGAATCATTCGTATGCTCCAAGCCTTGTGATTGCGTGGAAAAGGTTTTGTGAGATCGTATAAGGGAAGGATCGTTGTCGGTTTCGGCTTTTGGTTTTGCTTTTGTGGGTTTTGGAGCCGTTTGGAGGTTTTGAAACCCTCTTCTTAGAATAGATCATGAGTTTTGATCGAAAAAATCATAGCGTGAGTTATGTGAAGTGTGTGTGTGTAAGGATTGTCGTCGATTTCGTGAGTTTGGTTGTGATCGTGAAGCTCGGAGATGATCGAGGTGGGTTTGGAAACCCTTTTATCTAACGAAGAAGGCGATCCGATCTAGTAAATCACCGATTTAAAGAGGTAAATAACGTAATTCTTCCATGTATTTAATTAAATATATGTTAATTAGATGTGTGCAAAAGATTAGGATCAAAAGGATTGAATTTTGATGAAAAAATAGGTTTCAAGGTTCAAACCGAAAGCGCCAAAATCGGTTAATCGATTTTGAAACTCGATTAATCGAGTTTTTGACAAGAGAGAAATTCAAGAAGAACTCCCCGAAATCGATTAATCGAAGATAATTTCGATTAATCGATTTTGAAATTCGATTAATCGAGTTTGCAAATCGATTAATCGAGTTTGCCTGGGCTTACTGACACTACCGTAGTATTTCGGCCATAACTTTTTATGCCGAATTCGGATTGACATGATTCTTGTTGCGTTGGAAAGAAGATAGAAAGCCCTACAACTTTCATGAATTGACCAACTTGTGAATCAATCGTTTTAAAGGTCAAAATTTAGTAATAAGTTAGGTAAATTTCTAATTTTGTCGAGAAACGAAACCGATTAATCGAGTAAAATCGATTAATCGATTTTTGAATTTCGATTAATCGAAATTGGGTCGATTAATCGACTGGTATCAAATAGTGAAAAAGATTTTTTGGCTCTTTGAAAATCGATCAATCGAGATAAAATCGATCAATCGACTTTGGAAAATCGATTAATCGATTTTGAAAATCGATTAGTCGATTTTGTCTGAGTTGCCAGTACGGCTTTAGTATTTTAACCATAACTTTCTACTCCGACCTCCGATTGATGCGATTCTTGAGGCGTTGGAAAGATAACAAAGAGATCTACAATGTTTGTGTTTTGACCAACTTATGAATCTAAATTTTTAAAGGTAAAAATTTAGGAGAAAGGTTACATCAATTTCTGTGTTGGCGCGAACTTGCCCGTTCCGACTCAATTTTTTTTTAAAACACTTAAATAGTCTAAGTTATTAGTGATTAGTGTTGATCCTTGATACATCATCATATATTTGTGATGTAGATTGAGGGAGGAAAGCCATCGATAGGGCATTGCTTGGCTTTGCACAGTTTCGAGGTTAAGGTGGGGAAAATTTCATGGGCAATTGCATTTTGATTTAATTTCATAGATGCTTGATATGATCGAAAGATGATAAGTTTTGTTTTGAAATGAATTAGTATTTGAAATCCTTGCAATGGAAACTTTAGATCTTTGAACTCAAATATTTGATTGAATATTTTGATTGTTTGAAATGCTCGAAAGCTTTGAATTATCGAATCTTTGACATAGTGGCTGTTTTAAAAATTATTGACGTATCGAATCAAGAAATGATCTTTGTTTTGAACCTTTTATATAGCCTTCGAAAATCATGTAAGAAATTTCAGTCTTGAACATCGTATGTGTGTTTTGCAAGTTTTGAATCGAACCGAAGTTAAATTTGAAGGAAGCAAATGTGAACTTTGAATTGAATCCAAATCAAATTTGTATATAAATTTAAATCCAAATCGAACCATAAGTTAAGAAAATTTTAAGTGGACCGCTATGGGGATTATAAGTGTGTTGTGGACCGCTAAGGCGGATTATATAACATCGAGACCGCTATGGGCGGATTATATGTGCATGTGTGGACCGCTATGGGCGGATTATATGATACCATGTGGGCCGCTAGGGCGAATCGAATCGCACGGCGGCTAACCGTGAATCGAACCGCATGGCGGTTAAACCCATGAATCGAACCGCACGCGGCGGGATATCCGTGAATCGAACGACGGCTCAATCGTGAATCGAACCGGCATGGGGTTAAACCCATGAATCGAACCAGCACGGCGGGATATCCGTGAATCGAACCGGCACGGCAGCTAACAGTGAATCGAACTGGTACGGCAGTCTCCGTGAATTGAACCGCTACGCCGGGAGATCCGTGAATCGAATTGTGTACACTATGTGACAATGTGTAAGCTATGAAAGTGAGTGTTTGACTTGTGAATCGAACCGGCACGGCGGGATATCCGTGAATCGAATTGTGTAAGGGAAGTAAGAAAGTGTGAAACATATAAGTAAGCTAAGTAAGAATGTATAAAACACATGTGTAAGCAAAGTAAGAATATGTAAGACATGTGGGTAAGTCAGGTAAGAATATGTAAGACATGTAAATGAATGTGATTCAAACTCAGAAAATCGAAAATAAGAAATATGCTACTGATAAGAGATTAGTCAGTTTCAATTTTATTAAGAAAATGTCTTTGAAATCAGTTTCGGTTTTGATAAGAAAACATCTTCGAAATCAGTTTGCCTTTGAAATTAGTTTTGAATTTGGATAAGAAAATGCCTTTGAACTCAGTTTCAATTTTGATAAGAAATGCCTTTGAAATCAGTTTTAGCCTTGATAAGAAAATATTTTGATCTTGTCTTTGAATCTATGCATGTGATGAGATGTATATTGGCATTAGTTTTCTCCATTGAGCTTGGATGTTAGCTCACCCCGACTATACGTCACAGGTGTAGCTTTGAGGAGGGCCAGACTACATACTTGAAGAAAAAGGAGCTTCCGCATAAGGAATTGTACTCTGTTTTGGGATCGTAGATTTAGTGCATCGTGGATCTTGGTAAGTTCGAGGTTGGTACTTCCATGCTATTATACATGCATGGTACACTACTGTTGGTGATGGTTAGTCATCACTGGCGTTTGTTTAGTTCAGTACATATTAGATATTAGAATTGGAGTTTTGTTCATGATAATTACATAACCTTGCTTTGATTTCCGTATGCATATGGATGTGCCAAGTGTTCTGTATCAGATTGTGATATATGATCTGACGGTCCGGATTTTCTCATTTGGATTTGGTGTAAAGTATAAAAAAAAAAAAAAAAAAAAAAAAAAAATCTCCAAATTTTAGGTTGGGAAAATCTGGGCTGTCACATATGATGAGTTGATCGGAGTTGGATATATTAGAATTGGAATTTTATAATTTGGAATATGAACTTGTGAGATCGTGAATATGTATGTGATAATGTTCGATTTTAGATAACCTTTGATATTGTTGAGCTTGACTCGTGTTTTGAAAGTGAGATCTTGAGATCAGTGGTGACACTCGTGAATCATTTTGACACCCTTGGAACTGTGATTTACTCAATGACGCTTGGACTTTTGACATTGTATTTACATTATGAATCCTTTGGATTCTTTGACTGCATCCTTTGGGCCGGTACCACGGCCTATCCGTACACACATTCATACATACGCTGAATATGCATCCCTTAGAACATCATTGCATCCCTTGAACACCTTGGAATCATTAGACTCCTTTAGACATCCATGGACATCATTGCATCCCTGGACACTTTGGAAACATGGAACACCCTTGGAGCACCTTTGGACACCCTTGTGCTGTTTGAGTTTACAAATTCGATATTGTCTGTAAATGTGTGTGAAATCTTGGATAAGTCTAATTGTTTTAAGATTTTTTTCGATTCTTTTTTATATGTGTACTGTTGGATGGAATATCATGGTAAAGTTAAATGTTTAAGGTTGAGTTTTGAAATAAAAGAAATTGATAAATGCTTTGAAAAATGCGTTTGAAATGAAGAGAAATGATTAAGTTTTGGAAGCAGAAATTAAATGATGGTTTTAACTCTTGATAGAAGCTATGTTTTCGAATGTTAAATGTGAATTTATGTTATTTATCCTCTACTGAGCTTAGATGTTAGCTCACCCCGACTATACGTCACAGGTGTAAGTTTGAGGAGGGCCCAGATTACATACTAAAAGAAGGGAGCTTCCGCATAAGGATTTGTACTCTGTTATGGGATTGTAGAATTAGTGCTTTGTGGATTTAGTGAGTTAAGGTTTGGGACATTCGTACTAGTGTATACCTTGGTTAGGTGATGGTTAGTCATCACTGGTGTTTATTTAGTTTTGTTCTTATTGGATATTTGATCTGGGGTTTTTATTTATGTCATATGCAATGATTGCTTTGATTTTCATATATATATAGATGTGCTAAGTATTCTGTATCAAATTGTGATCTACGATTTGGCGGTCTGGGTTTTCCCATCTGGTTTAAGTTGAGAAAAAATATATATATTTCGAGAAATTTTAGGTTGGAAAAATTCGAGCTGTCACAATATTTTTCTGAGATTTTTAACTTTTTTGCTCAAACGAATCAAAGGTGGCCTTAAATCATTTTCACGAGTTACTAGCAAGAATGTCATATTGTTTTGATGCATATAATAGACAGTTCTAGAAAAGCAAGTCATCATAATCATTAAATGTTTGATTCAAATGACAGCAATATGAGGTTTCATTATAATACAATCAAGAAGTTGAAGAAAAATTTTAAGTTTGAATAGGATGCAGTCTCTCTTAAAAGAAAGGAAATAAGTTCCAAAAGCTCACTAGTTATATGATTTCGAAATTATAATCTAAATATTGCAGTTTCAATCAAAGTGTAGTTTCAAACATTTAATTCTGATATATTGTACAAGAGGGCTAAACATGTATCGTAACTGCTCTATTTTTTATGGTTGAACTTCTACTACGATGAATCGTATGATTTATGGAATCATAATTTTTTCTATCGTAACTCAGATGTGATGGTTAATAAAAATAAATAAATTTTACACGAAACTAATCTAAAAATCCAAAAATAGAGATTAAAATTAAACCGAAGATATAAATAAATTTTATTATGATTATTGTTTTTTGCAAACTCAAATAAAAAAAGTAAAAGTAATGTACACAGAGTGTTGTGTACCCCCCCCCCCCCCCAAACATAAATAGGATAATGTCCTCATTGTTCTCAAAATAAGGGATATTCAAAAATATTAATTGTCATCGCTGCATGTGTCGGGCATAAAATATGTAAAAATTGTCAAAAATCTCTCCCAAACTTAGGGGAAATCACATCCGGCATGATCTCATGGAAACGATATCATAAAAAATTAGAAACAATAAAAATAAAATAATAAAAGGAACAAAAGAAATTTCTATTAAAAAGAGAAAATATTTACAGAGATTGCATGGAAAATAAACTAATTACATAAAAGAAATCCTAGAAAAAATCTCGACATGGACTGACTGAAACATCGGTAGCGACCAGTTGAGGCAAAAAGATTACTTTCATAAAGTTCGGTCTTCGGGTTCTAACCACCTTCAATCAGTCTCGTTCCTCCCCATCAGAAGGAGTATCTATACCTTGACAGAGTCACACCCCAAGAGTCCTCCCTTCTTCAGAATACTCCTCACTGCCTTCCAAATAGAGCACAACACATACCTCCCTTGGAAGAGAAATGCAATGCACTTAGGAGAAGAAATTGAGGAGTGGGAAGTGAACACATCTCTAGTCTCCAGCTACCTATACTGCTCCCATGCAAAGACTCTATGAAGAGAATGTGACGCAGTTAGGGAGAGAGCATGAGCAATGGAGAGGGGTGGTGAGGGGTAGTTCAACCCACCATCATCATATAGGAACTCGCACTCGGGGTGGGTTGTGATGGTAGAGTAGTTAAGAAGTGGGGGAAGATGGGTCATAGGAAAGAGATTTCATATTTGGGTTAGGTTTAGGGTGATGGGTAGTTTCGTTGGACGATTTAGCATCTGGTATAGGTCGCTGGCACTTCCGTTTTTCTACTTTCTTTATTGCAGCCAAGAGCTTGACCCTTTGTATCTCAAGAATTCGATCAAGTCTTCTACTGATATCACCTTGGTTAAGCTCTTTCGCCATAAGGGCTATGGTTTTGAAATAGGAAGACGAAAGAGATGGGTTTTGCTTTGTGAAGGCATGGGTTTATAGGGAAAGGCTAGGGCTTTGAACCGTCACTTCGAATTGAATATCGAGGTGTAGACATTTAAGCTTGGGTAGTTGGCAAGTGACAATATTGAATGCGATGTATGTTTGCTTCTTCTACAATTTAAATTGGCTCAAATTCCAGCGCAACCGATAAGACTAGTCACATAACTCGCCTATTCCCTAAGATTGTAGATTGCAATTCTAGGTTATAGCACTCTGATCGAACGGACTCTGAGACAACTGAATCATAATCACTACAATTCAACAACGGGAACTCACAAGTAAACACAAATCCATGTGTTCAAAAGTAATTATATTGCACAAGAGTGGTCTTTACGATTGAGTGTGTTTCAGCATACTCTAGATTGTAAGATATTCTTTAACAAAATTTCCTACTAGCAACAAAAGAAATACTACACATATAATGCAGAATTTTGCTACATATGAGTCGGTAGATGATGAGTCCATGAGGAACTTACTTTGGATCAAGGGGATGTCCCTCCCATAAAGATATGTCCTCTTGGGTTGCCAACTGGCCACAATGAAGAATAGCTACTCTCTCCTATTAATTAAAATAGTTAGCTGCTCAACTCGAGCTTCTAACTTAAAAATAGATTACTAAAGAGAGAAGAGTGGCTTCGATTGGTTCTGGTCATGCTACAGACAATTTCTGCATGTCTGCAGCATGGCGTCCTTTGTGGCAACAATATGGTCTTGGATTCTTGTGGGGCAAAAAGGTATAGTAGGATACTGGGAGAATTCCTAAGATGGGCCATAGTGAGGACCAGAAGCCTCTCATCTTTGAGATTTTGGGTGTGATTTTATATCCAACAGGGACTGAGTTTTTATTTTCCAAAGCTTCAACTTTGGGAGATAATTCGTCATTAGCTTTAATTCATCTAGGCCTCCTCACTTAGGAGGTATATTCCTTAAAGTCTTCGAATTAGTCCTATTCGATGCATGGTGTTATACCGATTCCTCGCTAAGGGTCTCAAAGAGTTCCCAAGCATCCTTTATAGTCAATGTACAAGCAATCAAAGGACCTCATGATGTGGGCATTTTTGGAGGTATATTCCTCCACAAGCAACATCAATCATGTGTTGGGTTTGTTAATTAAGGCCTTCACAGAAATCAAATAGTATTTGCCAACGCAGGACTTCATGATGAGGGCATTTGTTTAGAAGCTCGTTAAGACGTTTCCAACTCTCCTGAAAAGACTCTTCCGAAAATTGATGAAACGTTGTGATAATCTTCCAAATTCAATTCGTTTTACTGATTGGGAAGTACCTTGTAATAAGCTTGGTTTTTAATTCTTTCCAACTAGCAATTGAATTGTTGAGCAAAAAGTTCAACCACTGCTTTGCCCTGTATTTAAGGGAAAATGGAAAGAGTCTCAGACAAGTGAGTTCTTTCGACTAACTTTTAATTTTAACGATTGCGCAGATTTCTAGAAAACACATTAAGTGCATTGATAGGTCACATAATTTACCATTTTATCACCCTTAACTTAGTGATGCTAGGATTTAGTTTGCTACTAATGAGTTACTGATGTGTAGATATTAGAGATAAGCAGTAAATTAGAGCCTACGTGTTAATCTTTGTCAAAATAAACTCAAAAAGCAGTAAACAGACGATTAAGCGTTAGAGATGATTCGCCAATAACAGGATGGATGAAAAATCATAATTCTTCAAAAGACGATTCTTCATAAAGCGACAAAAGAAGAAAGCGATCGATCCAAAATAAGAAATTATTAGCTAAAAGCCGACTGAAAATAGAAAATCGTGAATTACGATTTTTCATAAAAGAATAAGAAAAAAATCGTTATTTACGATTACCTAAAAATAGAAGCTTTCTACTACACACTGTTGCTACGGATCACGTGAGAGTTTAACACCACCATATCCACTCCTACAGTTAGAAGTTTGATGAACCACGAATCTGAGAAGATTGATGAAGATCTAATCCGAAGGACGCTACTGTTGCTCAATAAAAAATAAATCAGAAGCGCATCAAGGAAAGAAAGCAAGGAAAGATAAAATTAGGAATTATAGTTATATTAGGAATCTTTTATTATTAGTAGTTTCTTTTATTAGAACTAGATCTTTGTAAATTGACCCCTTATGATCTATAAATAAGAGGGCTCGACATAGGAATAAGCATCGAATGATTTCAACATCAATTGACACCTGAGATTGGATTTTCTTCTGATCAAAGTAGTGCATACTAGTTAGAGTAGATTAGATATGAGAGGTATCTCAAAAGAAATTGACGATTATGATTGGGTGCTGAAGATTAGTATAGATATCTGTAATTTCTCAAGAGCAATTGACGACTACAACTGAGGGGTGAAGGATATATTTTACTTTGCTTTCTAGTTTATATTTTATTTGCTTTGTAAACATCTCCAAGTTTTAATTTGAATTGACGACTCAGGTTAGAATTTACAGATTAGTGTAACGATTTTTACTTTTCCATCTTCAGTTTTCAAGAGTTTGATTGATGCCAAAATTTTTGGTTGATTGTTGATTAGATTAAATCTATATTGATAGGATCTTAGACTTGATTGGTGACTAATGCTAGGAGACTAGAAATATGGTATAACGGTACTGTCTATTTTCATAAAGATCCGAAAGCTGAAGATTAAAATTTACGACCTTAATCTAAAGAAGGAGGATTAGGATTTGTTTTTATGCACTTTAGTTTAATAACTCATTCTTTTAATCATATTTCTCCAGTAGCTTAGATCTTAAAGATAAATAAAAGTTTTTAAGATAGGGATTTAGATAAAAGATATAAACTAGAAATTAATTAGATAATGAATTTCCTCGTGGGATCGATCTTATACTAGCTCTACAATTTCTATTGTGCGCTTGCAATAGGTTAAGACTTGAATTTAATATAATTATAATATATATTAAGCAACCGAGTCATGCATGTACTGGTCCTCGTCACCAAACCCATAAAAGATAAGAAGTAATTGAAGTGCATTGGGTTTGATTTCGAAGGTTCTATCACCGGTCATTGGGGGTACGCAAATACATGAGGGAGGTGTAAGAGGGGTCAATGCATAATACTCCCCCAACATTCTAGTTACAATTTGGTCTTTTGATCAGTCACATAATTTATCATTTTATCACCCTTAACTTAGTGATGCTAGGACTTAGTTTGCTACTAACAAGCTAACGATGTACAGATATAAAGAAAAGACAACGAAATATAGTCAAAGTGTTAATATTCATAAAAAAAACTCAAAGAGCAGTAAAAAGACAATTTAGCGTAAGAAGATGATTCACTATATATTAAAAGCTAGAAAATCATAAAAGACAATTGAGCGTTGAATGAAGTAGAAGATGCGAAATCGTAATTTATGATTCTCTAGAAGCGGAAGCAACACAAGAAGAAAAAGCGAGCAATCGTAAGAAAAATCGTAATTGAAGAATCGTCATAATAGGAAAAGCTAGAAAAAAGTGATTTACGATTTTTTGAAGAAAGAAGAAAACAGAAAATCATAATTTACGATTGTGCAAAAGAAAGCTTCTCTACTGCTGAACTGATATTGTTGTGAAGATTTACACCTCCATGCGACAAATTAGAAGAATTCTCAAAATAGAAGATTGACTATTCACGGATCTGAGAAGATTGATGAAGATTAACTCTAGAAGATCGCTATTATTAAAATAAAGGAAATACAACTGAATCACATCTACAGTTTGAAAGCAAGGAAGAATAAAATTAGGAATTAGAGTTATATTAGGATACTTTTACTTTAGTAGTTTATTTTCTTAGAATAAGAAGTCTTTATAAACTAACCCCTTATGATCCATAAATAAGAGGACCTAGTGTAGGAATAAGCATCGAAGAAATTCTCAACATCAATTGAAGACTGAGGTTGGGTTTTCTTTCGATCAAAATTAGAGTAGATTTTTATTACTTTGTAGATTAGATATCCAAGGTTTCTTAAGAGAAATTGACGACTGCGACTGAGGAGTGAAAGATATATTTACTTTGCTTTATAGTTTAGATTTATTTATTTTATTTACTACTTTGTAAACATCTTCGAATTTTTATTTGAGTTGACGACTCAGGTTGGAATTTGCAGATTAGTGTAACGATTTTTACTTTTCCATCTTCAATTTTCTAGAGTTTGATTGATGCTCAGATTTTAGAAGATTGTTAATCAGATTAAATCTGTGTTAAGAAATTTTAGTTTTTGATTGACGCCCAAATTCTAAAAGACTGCAATACGGTGAAACGGTAATATTTATTTTTATAAATATCCGATGGCTGAAGATTGGGATTGACGACCTCAATCTGAAGGACGATTAGGATTTATTTTATGTAATTTAGATTAAGAACCCATTCTTTATTCATATTTCTCTAATAGTTTAGAACCTTAAAAGATAAATATAAACTTTGAAATAGAAATATAGATAAGATAATCACTTCTTCGTGGGAACGATCCTATACTAGCTCTACAATTTTCATTGTGTGCTTGCAATAGGTTAAGACTTAATTAGATACACACATAAGTAGCAATCAAGTTTTTGGCGTTGCTGTCGGGGAAGCGATTTATCTGTAGTTTATATTTTCAGTTTAAAGGTAAAGTATTTATCTTTCTCATTTTTTTACATTTCTTTATATTTTTAATTTTCTTTATCACTTCTTAATCTTATGCAGGACTATTCGGAGCAACGAATTAAAAGTTTCCAACTTTTGTCGGCCATAGAATTTATAGGCTCAGATTTATTTCTCTCCCTGCTTTCTAAAATAAAAATTAGTTAAAATTTTAAAAATAAATAAAATAAAATAATAATAATTTCTTTTCCTAATGTATGCATCATACCCGGTCTAGGAGTCTAGACTCTTTTGCATACGACCCAGAAGTTGAGCGAACTCTTCGACGAAGGCTTGCATTAAACCGACCCTTCACAAGAGATTCCCAAATCATGGCTGACGATCTGTCCATACAGGCACATTTCAGCCAAATTGCTCTGATTGGTCCCTCTTGTATAATTATACCTGAGGTCCCAGTCGGACAAAACTATGAAATCAAGCTCACCATACTTCAGTCTTTACCCACCTTTCATGGGCTTGATTGCGAGATCCCTACCAACATCTAAGGGACTTCATAGAACTCGGAACAATGTTGCAACTTTTGGCAACTAATGATGAGACTATCAAGTTATGACTCTTTCCCTTCTGTCTCAAGGACGGAGCGAAGGCGTGGGTAATTTCATTGCCCACAAGAAGCATTACCACTTGGGACACACTCTAGTTTCAATTTCTGAGTGAGTACTTCCCAATTGGTAAGACTAATCAAATTCGCCAAGTGATTCAGGACTTCAGGCAATTGCCTGGAGAATTATTTCATGAGAGTTGGGATAGGATGAAGAAATTGCTAAGAAAATGCCCTCACCATTATGTGCCAAATCAGTCCATTGTTGATTGAGACTAACTAGTCTACAATCGATGCCGTGAGTGGAGGAGCCTTATGGCTCAAAATGTCCAACAAGCTTGGAATCTGTTTGAAAATTTGGCCAAAATTCAAAGCAGAAATAAGCTTTGATGAGATCTGATTCTGATGTAGTCTGCCACACCCCGCTAGCGAGAGGTGATCTTTACGATATCAATAAGGATAAAATAAAGAAGAAGGACGACATGAGTGTGAAGGTTGCGGCACTGGAACGACAGATTGCAACTTTAATGAGTGCTAAAACGAGCACTACGAACATATCCTTGACAAAATGTTCAAATTGCCAAAGTTTCACCTATACTGAGAACCCCGTTGCACCATCATACCAAGAGGCGAAGGAAAAGAATAGGTAATGGCATTTCAGAGGGGTGACTATGGCAACACCTACAACCAGTCATGGAGGAACCATTCGGATTTAATTATGGTTCCATGGTAGGAGCACAGCTAGCACCAATTGCAGGGCAACCCAGGTTCCCCCAGAACCAAGTTTTCCATCCGAGACCTCCAATGCCGATTGTCCAGCAACAATACGATCCACAGAGCAGCGCTCTTGATGCCACTACTGTTCAACTCCTTCGGGATTTACAACAAGAATTGCATTAGCATTCTAAGGATTTATACCAGCTTGCTCAATTCTCTTAGACACTTCACTCTCATACGCAGTCCATAACTAAGTTAGAAAGCCAAATTAGCCAACTAGCTTTGCAAGTGGCGAAGAGAGAGAATAGCCAGTTGCCTACACAACCGGTTAGTAATCCAAGAGGGCAAGCATTCCAGGGGGAGACATTAGCTCTTAAAAATGCAATTTAAAGGCCTCGTGGATCATCGAGCTACCGACTCATCCGTAGCACCTCTTGTAAAATATGTACAATTAATTCTTTTCCTTTTGCATTTAGATATTACATTACAAACAAAATAGCCTAGAAATGAGGAATCATAATGTGTGCCCTATTGTATATTTTTAGACAATTGTATGGATTTACGATTGCCCATCATTAGGCTAAAATCCATCAGTCAAAACATAGCGATTATGATTTGACTGATACGAGGGTTTGTATTTCTTTCTTGAAAAGCTAGAGTTGAACCGACAACTCTAGGTTAGCAAGTTGTGACAACTGGTTCAACAAGTCACCACTGAGATAGGGCCTACAAATTCGAAGAAAGAGTATACTTGGCCCCATTTCTCGAACCCTCCAACCTTCAAGTTTTCTCCTTCTACCTTCCCTCTCTTTTTCAAAAGCCCAATCCAACCATTTTTTTTAAACCGTCTTACTCTTTCCGACCTTCCCTGTAACTTCTTATTCATTTCGAAAGCTATATGTATCTCCTACACGCTTATTCAGAAACTAGGGTTTGGTAAGAACAAGGTAATAATCTTCTATTGAATGAATTTTTGCAAATATTTTTACTGACATATGCAAGATCCATTGAACTAAGCACTATTCTTTTATATCTTGTAGAAAAAAATTTGCAGAATGACGAAAACACATGAAAAACGAGTACGGGAAGACCCTGAAGAGGAAGGTAACATTTTAGACTCCTCTCCTATTAAAAAAATTATAGAACGGGTTGTTACCCAAAAAGCTAAATTAGTAGCCCTGCCCAAAAAGAAGGCACAAACCTCAGGAGTGGTTATTAGAGAAACCCTTGAGGAAGAGGAAGTATCTGAATCGATTCTTGCCCCGAAAAAGGGCACAAAACTGGATAAGGGCAAAAAGCCAATGGCCGCTGATAAAACATTGAGTCTGATCCCAACTTCAATTGAACACCATCTTGTGGGTTCCGAGGGTGTTGTAGAAGTTACTACTTTGGAAAGTTGCGAAATTAGTGGGGAAGCCATTAAGTATTTTAGGGATGCTGGGCTCCACTACTACTTAGAGCCGAGAGTAACTCAAGTCTATCATAGATTGGCTAAATTATTCTACAAAAGTTTGACCAATAGTAGAAAGGGACCCACACTAGCATTGACCATAGCCATTGGGGTAGTGAATGCACCCTTGAGGAGACTTGAGGTGTCCCTTGACATTCCAGAAGAAAAGATGCTGAGAGAACCACCTGAGAACCTTTCTGATTTTACTCAAATGGCTACAGAGTTGCTAGGTCGACCCCTAAAAGACAGGTCATTCTTCCTGCGAAAGGATTTAGAGAGGAGGAGTCTGTCACTTCACTTCTTTAATGTTTTAATTCACAAGACTATTCACCCTACGGGTCACGGGACACAAAGATGGACGCTTTTGCAAAGGCCATGTATCTTATAGCTAATTGATTCTGGTTCAATGTGTCATCTTACCTGTTGGAGGTAATAGATACCGTAAGGGAGAAATTGAATTTGGAGAAGTATCAGACACATAAAATATGTCTACCTTTTTGAGGTCTAATCATAAACTTACTGATCAACGTGGGATACAACATCGATCCTAAAGAAGAGTCTCTGCCTAAAGCAGAAGATGGCCTCACAGTAATAGTCTATAGGAGGACTCCTAGTGCCGAAAATAGAAAGAAAATTCTACTACCTGCACACAAGAAGAGCACTCCTTCTATACCAGAGATGACACAAGAATTAGTATCAGATTCCGACATAAGGGACGAACCAGTTGTTGCAAAAACTGCAATGCCAAAGAAATTAGTGGTAGCAGCACAGGAAGTGATGATTCCACCAACACCTACTGAGCATCATAATGATCTGTATGATCCAGAGTTGGATTCACCCACTGGACCTGCTTTGCCCCCTTCTACAGAGGCAACCACAGTACCACTTAGTACAGAAGCAGTACCTATGAAACCACTGACAGTAGCTGCTGAAGAACAAGTTGTTCCCCCCTTGAAGAACAAGTCATAGAAGCAGACGAAGTGGAAACAGCTACCTCTAGCCATATCCCTACTCCTATTGAGTTGATTGCTCCACTCCCAAGTCCAATCATTATAGAACCGACCCCAACATTTGAAGCGCTGGAGGAAGGACCAAGTTCTGAGACCCCAAGGTACCATCTCCTCCAGCCACAATTCCAATAGCACCAGCTTTCCTTGAAACACAGCAGGACCTAGAAAGAAGACTGGCTATAGTCGAGCAATGACAAATCACAAATGCTCTCGTACCAGGAGTTGTGAAGAGGGTGATGGAAGAAATCCAGATGTTGAAATATAGAATCCGAGATAATATGCCTAATGCACAAGAACGCCAGGAGTTGATAGCAAATCTAAAATGAAAGGTCGTGAGAGAACATCATGCACATTGGACGGCCAAAACAGCCAAAAAAGTCCAGGAGGCTACTACAACACTCTAAGACCAGGTTATGCAACTCTAAGAGGAGAATAGGAGGCATAGAGAATACCAGCAAGCATGGGAGTATGAAGATAAATTAGCAAATTTGATGGAACGGTTTGGGCAGTTCATTGAAGACCCAGATTTTAGAGAAATTGCAAGAGAAAAAGCCCATAAGGAGGCTAAGGAGTCGTTAAAAGCTCAATTACATGAGAAAAAATGCATGCTAATAGTGACTGAAGGAAGATTATGGAAGCTTCAGGATGACAGGGATTCATTAGTCCTAACCTGTGCCGAACAAAAAGGAACAATTGATTCAATCATGAGCAAGTTCTGGAATACAGTAACAGGACTACGCAATGAAGCCGACAAGCTGAAAGATAAAATAGAATTGAAATCTTCTGTGATCGCAATGCTGAATGAAAAATTGAAAAAGAAAGAAACAGTTGAGGGTCAATTGAGGGAACGACAAGTGGCAGCAATAACCGAAAATGTAAGTTTAGGATTACAATGGAGCCCACAATTAGAGCAGGACTGCTCGACAGTAATTTTTTTTTACTCTGCAGAAGACCAGATAAGTAGCTCCTATTTATTACTAGCCTTGCCAGCACCAGCACCACCTACAATAACCCTTGTACTATATCCATCATCGTCGAGTGAGTAAAATTTACAATACATCATAAACCTCACAAGTATGATAATTTTTTTAAATTTTTGTGTCCCCTGTTTTGTACAATGAGGACATTGTCCTATTTAAGTTTGGGGGGGTACATTTTCGTTCTTATGGGATTTATAGTTTTTATTCTTTTTACTTTATTTTGCCTAAAAATGTTTAGATTAACTATTATATGCAAAATATGATATAGAAAATTATTTTGAAAACCTTACAATCCATCATAGCAAAAGTTCAACAATCAAAATAAAACAGTTACACTTCATGAATAGAACCTTTGAACACCGTATCTAATGAATGTTTGAAACTATACGATTAATTTAAACTGCCATATTTAGATTATAGTTTCAAAATTATAAACCAGTGAGCTTTAAAGCCATTATTCCTCTTTTATTATGAGAGAGAAACTGTTTCTATTCAAAAAAAAAAAAAATCTTGAACTTCTACTGAGAAATCTCATATTGCTGAACTTAGAATCAAGATATTTTGTGATTATGATGATTTATTTCTTTAAAACTATCTGTTAAATATATCAAAGCAATAAGACATCTATACTAGTAAATCGTGAAAATGATCAAAGGCCATCTTTTGTTAAACTAGAGCCAAAAGGTCAAAATCTCATAAAAGAATTTATCTATAATAGTCCCACATCGGATAGGGAAAAGTTCTGACCCTGGGCTATATGTGATTGCGAACGCTACATGTCATGACGCGTTTTGGGTGGGGACTTAAGCCCATGCCAAAAATAAAATCGGGGCGGGGACCTAAGCCCAAAATCGGACAATATTGTGGCATGTGGGTCTGGGTCTTCACAGAATGGTATCAAAGCCGAGGACGACTCTTCTATAAGGTTGGGGGATTGTAATAGTCCCACATCGGATAGGGAAAAGTTCTGACCTTGGGCTATATGTGATTGCGGACGCTACATGTCATGACGCGTTTTGGGTGGGGACTTAAGCCCATGCTAAAAATAAAATCGGGGCGGGGACCTAAGCCCAGAACCGGACAATATTGTGGCATGTGGGTCTGGGTCTTCACAGAATGGTATTAGAGCCGAGGACGGCTCTTCTATAAGGTGGGGGGATTGTAATAGTCCCACATCGGATAGGGAAAAGTTTTGACCCTGGGCTATATGTGATTGTGGACGTTACATGTCATGATGCGTTTTGGGTGGGGACTTAAGCCCATGCCAAAAATAAAATCGGGGCGGGGACCTAAGCCCAAAACCGGACAATATTGTGGCATGTGGGTCTGGGTCTTCACAGAATGGTATTAGAGCCGAGGACGGCTCTTCTATAAGGTGGGGGGATTGTAATAGTCCCACATCGGATAGGGAAAAGTTCTGACCCTGGGCTATATGTGATTGCGGACGCTATATGTCATGACGCGTTTTGGGTGGGGACTTAAGCTCATGCCAAAAATAAAATCGGGGCGGGGACCTAAGACCAGAACCGGACAATATTGTGGCATGTGGGTCTGGGTCTTCACATTATCCTTTGAACCCATATTAGAAGCCTAAAATCGAATTTCTTTGTACCAAAATTTTATAAACCCTTAACCATATGTACTGGCCAAAGCTTTCAACCTTTGACCCTTATAATTTTTTAGAGTCTAAAATATAAAATAAGGGAAGAAGAGAGAGTAAAAGGAGTATACGCTTAACAGATAAGGGATCTGTTAAAAAGGGAAGAAATACAAGAAAAAAATATGAGAAAAGAAAAGAAAAACCGTAAAAGGACGATTTAGAAAAGTTTTAGAAGAAATCGTACAATACGATTCTATGAAAATAGGATTTACACAAGAAAACAAAAAAGAAAACTGGAAAGAAGTCATCCAACTTTTTGGATACTTATTAAAATAGAAAAAAGAAAAGAAGATAGAGAAGGAAGAACTAAATTCTCAGAAACTTTTGAACCCTATCTACCTTTCTTTGAAATCTTTTTAACCCAAAGCCCCATTACAAGCCGAAGGAAAGACCTTTGTGATTTACGATTTGCAAAAATATGAGTCTAGTAGAGATGTATAAAATAGATACTATAAATGAACAAAAAGTCATATGAACATAATTGATTATCCATTTCATGAAATTTACCTTCTTAGTTGATTGTCCTTTAAAATTTATCGTACATATCATAGTTAGAGAATAAAAAATTTTGACATCTTTCTAAGAGTATACCCATAGTGAGAGTTTGGATGAAAATATTTTTTAAATCTGCAGCTTAAAAAAATCTATGATGAATAAACTTTTCACTGATACACAAACACTTCACGCTGCATAGAGTTGAAATTGTTGAGTTCTAAACAAGGATAATTACTGTGATGGAAAGTAAAGGTGAAAGATTTAGAATTTTTGAAAATCATACCAAACATATGATGATTAATTTAATTAGTAGTATAGATTTTATTGCTTTCTGAAAAATATTTTGAAAAATCCAAAAATATTAAAGTTTGTAGGTAACTTCACTGAAAACATTCAAGAGATTATAACTCCTCCACTAGGGATCACCTAGGGGTTTAAAGTCTTGTTGCATCTGCTAAATATAATCGTGCTCTCTACGAAAGTGACATTTAAATTCATAATTTTAGATATTTTATGTTTCCTTGTTTGTTAGGGACTAGCAAAACTTAGGTTTGGGGGTGTGATTAGTCACATAATTTATTATTTTATTACCCTTAACTTAGTGATGCAAGGACTTGGTTTGCTACTAATAAGCTAACGATGTGCAGATATAAAAGAAAGATAATAAAATATAGCCAAAGTATTAATAATCATCAAAATAAACTCAAAGAGTAGTAAAAAGACAATTTAGCGTAAGAAGATGACTCGCTATACGCTGAAAGCTAAAAATCGTAACAGACGATTGCACGTTGATGAAGTAGAGGATGAGAAATCGTAATTTACGATTCTCTAGAAGTGAAAGCAAAACAAGAAGAAAAAGCGAGCAATCGTAAGAAAAATCGTAATTGAAAAATCGTCATAATAGGAAAAGCTAGAAATTTGTGATTTATGATTTTTCGAAAAAGAGAAAAAAATAGACAATCGTAATTTATGATTGTGCAAAAAAAAAGCTTCCCTACTACTGAATTGCAACTATTGTGAACATTTACACCACCATGCGACAAATTAGAAGAATTCTCAAAATAGAAGATTGGCTATTCACGGATCTTAGAAGATTGATGAAGATTAACTCTAGAAGATCGCTATTGTTGAAATAAAGGAAATAAAGCCAAATCACATCTACAGTTTGAAAGCAAGGAAGAATAAAATTAGGAATTAGAGTTATATTAGGATACTTTTACTTTAGTAGTTTCTTTTATTAGAATTAGAAGTCTTTGTAAACCGACCCCTTATGATCTATAAATAAGAGGGCCTGGTGTAGGAATGAGGATCGAAGAAATTCTCAGCATCAATTGAAGACTGGGGTTGGGTTTTATTTTTATCAAAATTAAAGTAGATTTTTATTACTTTGTAGATTAGATATCTAAAGTTTCTCAAGAGTAATTGACAACTGCTATTGGGTGTTGAAGATTAGTGTAGATATATGTAGTTTCTCAGGAGCAATTGGCGACTGCAACTAAGGAGTGAAAGATTTATTTACTTTGCTTTCTAGTTTAGATTTATTTGTTTTATTTATTGCTTTATAAACATCTTCAAATTTTGATTTGAATTGATGAATCAGGTTGAAATTTACAGATTAGTGTAACAGTTTTTACTTTTTCATCTTCGAATTTTTAGAGTTTGATTAACGCCTAGATTTTAAAAGATTGTTGATTAGATTAAATTTGTATTAAGGAATTTTAGTTTTTGATTGACGTCTAAATTCTAGAAGATTGTAATATGGTGTAACTATATTATTTATTTTTATAAATATCTGATGGCTAAAGATTGGGATTGACGATCTTAATCTGAAGGAGGATTATGATTTATGTTATACAATTAAGATTAAGAACTCATTCTTTATTCATATTTCTCCAATAGTTTAGATCCTTAAAAGATAAATATAAACTTTAAAATAGAAATATAAATAAGATAATCACTTCTTCGTGGGAACGATCCTATACTAGCTCTACAATTTTCATTGTGCGCTTGTAATAGGTTGAGACTTAATTAGATACACACATAAGTAGCGATCATTTTTTCTCGTCATATTGAATTGAATTAAAAACAAGGCGGGTTGGCTAAAACAATTATTATATATGTCTATTTTCTTTTTTATTTTATCTTATTTTTATTTTAGAAAGCAGGGAGATAAAACAAATCTGAGCCTCTACCTTCTATTATCAGAAGAAGTGTTAAAACCTTTGATTCGCTGCTCCGAATAAGCCTACAAAAGATTAAGAAGTCATCAAAGAAATTAAAGATATAAAGAAAAATAAAAAGAGAAAGACGAATATTGGCTTCTAGAAAATTTTCGCTTTCCCGTGAATGACGCCAAAAACTTGGCAGCTCTATAAATTGTACTCTGTCTTAACCTATTGCAAGCGCACAACGAAAATTGTAGCACTAGTATAAGGTCGATCCCACAGGGAAGGTTGAATTATCTGAAAACTTCTATTTGATTTTAAAGGTTGAGAAAAATGAATAAAAGAATGGTTGTGAAACTAATTGCGGAAAAATAAATCTAAATTCACCTACTTCCATATTATGGTCATCAATCACAATCCTTCAGTTCTCGAGTGCTTACAAAATTAAAATACTATTATACTATATCCCAGTCCTCTAGAATTTAGGCGTTAATCAAAAACTAGATTTTTTTAATATAGATTTATACTAATCAGCAATCTTCCAAAAATTTGGGCGTCAATCAAACTCAAAAAAATTGAAGATGGAAAGTAAAAATCGTCACACTAATATGCAAATTCAAGACTTTAGTTGTTAATTAAAATCAAGAACTTTTAGATGTTTACAAAGCAGTAAATGAAAGCAATAAATCTAAATTAGAAATCAAATAAAAAAAAAGAAAAAATCTTCCATCCCTCGGTCATTGGCACCAATTGCTTCTGAGAAACTACAGATACTCTACTCTAATCTTCCAGCTCTCGATCATAATCGTGAATTGCTCTCGAAAAACCTTAGATATTTAAACTACTCTAAACTAAGGTGATTGGAAGAAAATCCAACCTCAGTCGTCAATTGATGCTGAGAATTCCTTCGATAAGTTTTTCTCCTATGTCGAGCCCTCTTATTTATAGATCATAAGGGGTCGGTTTACATTATTCGAATTCTAATAAAAGTAAACTATTAAAAATAAAAGATTCCTAAAATAATAAAAGTTCTACTCCTAATCTTCCTTGCTTTGGATGGTAGATACACGCAGGTCTTTTCTCCTTATCTCCTTATTTTCAGTAGCGGAGATCTTCAAGATTCTTTCACCAATTTTCTCAAATCCGTGGATTAGTAAAACTTCTAATTCAAGTGATCTTCTAATTTTGTGCTTGACTTTCACGTGATCAGCAATAACAACGAGCTTTTTTTCGTACAATCGTAAATATGATTGCTTCTCTTTCTATACAATTCTTGCTCTTTCGAACGGTCATACCTTCGCTTTGGTTCCTCCATTCTTAAGCTTCTTTAGTAGGACCGTAGGTTACGAATCCTTCTTTCTTCTTCTATTTCATTCGTTCGAGATTATGATTGAGTGTAAGCTCTCTTCCTTCGGCTTACAAATTGGTTCTCAACACGATTGGATCGTATCTGCGTATGATTATATTTCTTACTGTATTTTGAATTTGTTTTGGCAAAGATTAATACTTTTGCTCTATTTTGCTATCTGTTCTAAATATTTATACATTAGCATCTCATTAGCAGCAAATTGGGATCTAGTATCACTAAGTTAAGGGTGATAAAATAGTAAATTATGTGATTGATCACCCATCATGTCATGTCAAGTAGAGTTGTGCAAAAACTGAACCGAACCGACCAAACCGATCGAAACTGATCAAAATTTTGGTTCGATTTTGGTTTTGGAACATATCGGTTCAGTTTTGGTTTTGAAAAATAGAAACCGATAGTTATCGGTTTGATTTCGATTTTAGCGTTCTAAAACCGAAATCGAACCGATAAGAACCCGATAGAGGTGTTGTATACAAAAACTGAAAAACTTAGGTAGTAAACAAAAAATTCTGTTTTAAAAACTTAAAGAGTATAAAGGGCAAAAGCCCTAAATCTAAATCTAATAGTTATAATTTGCCTTCTACAAAGCCCTAAAATTAAAAGCTAAGACGGGTGACGACTAACGTCCATCGTCCATCGTTCGTCTCCAAACCCAGCAACCAACGTCCATCGTCCGCCTCCAGAGCTTCGCCGCCACACTCCAAAGACTCCACTCTCCACCACAGGTTAGTACTCTCTCTCTCTTTCTCTGAATTCTCTCTCTGTCTTCCTCTTTCTATAGTCTATATGTTCCTCTCTCTATATGTCCCTCTCTCTCTCTATGCTATTGTTTCATTTTAAATGAGAGAGAGAAGAATAAGAAGAGAGTGAGAGAGTGATTGTTGGTTCTTTTCACCTTCTTTTGTGACTTGTTTATATATCTTATAGCATAATAAAGGAAGCAAAGATGGCATTTTTTTCACTTCACTCAAAGTCTGAAGGGGACAAACCAACCAGTAGCTACTCTTCTTCTTCTATACACATACAGATTATTGACTAATGATATGCACGTGAGGGAAGAGGTGTGAGAGAACATGGGAGAGATTTTTTGGTAATTTTGTTTTGGGTACCTTTGTTCTCGCGAACGCTATTTCTGAAAGTGACAACTTTGCAACATATTGAAAACTGAAAAGTTATCTAAAAATTATATTTTATACATGCTTATGATCATATTCATTTTTTTTGTGACAGCCCGGATTTCGGCACCCCGATACCCGTGCCATCAGCACGATCATCTTGACCATGCCCCTTGGCTAAGCATGGAACACTGGTATATCAAGCAATATAAATGGACTGAAAATGATAACAATGATTGCGAAAATAATTTACTCTTTAAATACTGATCAAAAGACGGTTCTACCTTCATGCCCCTGCATGAATGGAGAACCGATCCGAACCATCGATGATTGTCGATCATCACAGATGGTTCACCCCAAAAGAATAATCCCATAATTTAATTACATTGTTTAACAAAAACAAGGCTTGACATACCAAGCCGCACCAAACAAGCTCACAAAACTCTCAACTGTGAGTCCTCTAGAAGAAGTCCTCGGGAGGTGGCTCTAACTTCGTCACAGGTATGACGACTCACTGTGGTCAACGTCCTCAAGCCTCGTTGCTAATAGTGGACCTGCGACGTATAGTCTAAAGGGTGAGCTACATCCTAGCTCAATAGGAAACAAAATACAGTGAACATATAGATTAAAACCTCACATATATTCTATGATATGCTGTCTATGCGATTCTTGAGAAAATAGTTGAAAAGGAATCACATTTTACTGGTAGTTTACACATGTCTTTTAATTAATCATGAATGACACTGAATAGGCCTAAAGTAAAACTTAACCTTTCAACTTAAGTAGTCCCCGAGCAATATAGCATCGAGCCCCGATGAGATACCCTTCATCGTCATCTATATAGACAGTTTTTAAATGTATTCCCTGGGAATACAATTAGTACCCAAGCCCCTTTCCCCTGGGGTTCGGTGGCGGGGTTTCAACTTATCTCAATTCAACACCCCTGGGGTGTGCTTACTGTGTACGGATAAGCCTCCGCACTGGCTTACGGTTTTACCGCCGTATTGGTCACGGATATCCTGCCGCGTCAGTCGTGGGTATCCCGCCACGTCGGTGGGGGTATCCTATCAAACCTCAAATAATAAAAATATCAGGTGGTTTACATATAGTTATTCACCGTGTAAGTGTGGTATCTTATATCAGTTAGGCCCTATCAGACATTATTCAATCTTAGATACATCTCTGGGTGTATCTATTCACTTGCATCACACCTGATGCTCTTATTATTTCACTTCCTCATCCCCGGGGGATGGCTCATTATTAGATGCTCTTATTGATGTCACACACATACACTTTTCACAAAACTTTAAGCAATAAAACAATTTTCAATTTGATTCTATATCACTACATACATGCTCTTGCAAATTAAAGTACATGTTCAAGGTGTTCCCTACCTCAAGTCTCTGATAAATCACGCATCAAGGTCCCATGTGGCTCCTTGTGCCCAAGTTCACACGTACCACCTATGGTACAACATAACACATGTAACTCATCATTAAAGATGTAACAAGGAAGGTTCAAGACCCCCCGAGAATCTTGAAGTCAAACTAAAAAGTCACCAAATTTTAGGTCAGTCGATTAATCGAATCTGATTCAATTAATCGATTCCCAAAATCGATTAATCAAAATTCAAAATCGATTAATCGATTCCCAAAATCGATTAATCGAGGCCCCCATTCGATTAATCGAATCCCACATCGATTAATCGAAATTCTCTACTCTATCAATTCGATTCTCAGCTCGAGTAATCGAATTCCCAAAATCAATTAATCGATCCTTAATCGATTAATCGAAATTCAAAATCGATTAATCAAAATCCCATTTCGATTAGTCGATTTCCCCAGGTCACTTTCCTCCAGCCACTGGAGTTCACTGGAGGCTCTCAGTCGATTAATCGACACCAAAATCGATTAATCGAAATTCAAAGTCGATTAATCGAAACTCAGTTCGATTAATCGAATTCGGGCTATTTTGACTTTTCAACTTCTTGGCGAAAATCGATTAATCGAAACCCAATATCGATTAATCGATTGGCGTATTCTTTTCATTCTTCCAAATCTCTTCCTACTCTTTTTCCTTCATTTTTCTAAGCACTTAATCTATCATTTTAAACATTCTTGACTGAATTTAAACCTCTATAACCTATGCATTTAATTTACAAAATTTTACCTTTAATCAAATCTCAATTTGATTGGATCTAGTGGTTGGAAAGGCTAGGGTTCCAGCTTTGGCTTGAACGGATCCTTCGTGTCGAATCGGCCTTTTAAATGCTTGAATCCCCTTTCCAATCACCCACAATAACTCCTTGCATTAATTATGCTCTCCTTCTCTCTCTCTTCTTTACTCTCTCTCAACAACCAAACAAAAAAGAAACTAGGGCTATTAAACCCTTTTATCTCCCCTCTAACTTGTGTATTGAGCACATGCACCAGAAATAGGTGTATGTGACTCTAGATTAATCTCACCCTCCACACATTCACCTAATTTCTCACATCTGATCCGTTCATCCTATCCTACATCAACTAGTGAACTCTTACATGGTCAAACCTATGACCAGTCGAGTACGAATCCCGAGGTCACTGTTTAACGCATAATTTTCAGGATATTATATCCTCCCCACCTTGAGAATTTTCGTCCTCGAAAATAACCCAAAGGTGAGTCGTTCTGGGTCCCCCCCCCCCACACTCTCAGGTGAGGTGGCCCAGTCAAGGTACACAAGATAGAACAAACACACAGACATAGCATAAAAGATAACAGTCGTAGAAAATTAACAAAATATATATATTCACTAACAAGATGTTTACAAAATGTTTACAAAAAGTTACACCACAGTACAACCAAAATTTTCCATCCAACCAAATTACAATGGAAAGTATGGTGGCCATGCTCCATCTGAGCTGGCGGAGCTATGGGGGCTGGCTGGGTGGTCGGAGGTAACGGCAGCTGCTGTGGCTGTGCTAGCTCCTCTGGGGGTGGATGGCTGGTCGTAGTCGACGGTTGTGGCTGTGGCTGCGCGGCTGGCTCCCGTTGTGGGGTGTCGGTCGACGTCGATGGAGCAGAAGCGGAAGTACTAGGCGCGAAGGCACGCGGGCGGAAGGCGATACCGGTGTGGAAGGCAGTATGTCCGGCGGTCCACGCTGCCTCCTCAGCTAACCGTCACTGGTAATCATGTGGGTAGATATGCCTCATAGTGTGGTACATGAGGAAATCCATCCGGCGGTTCATGCGTACGTTGTTAGCCTCCATACGTGCCAACACGTCCTCTATAGTAGGGCCGGAAAGAGCTGCGGGTCGGCGACGAGATGAAGTCGGCGTCGCCAGAGCTGGTCGAGGTGGGGGTGTAGCTGCTATGGTAGGAGGTGAAATGATGGGCTGGCTCGCAGTTGGTGGAATAACAGGTGGGGCCTCCCCCACAGGTGGTGCTCCCTCGACGGGAAGGTCTGGCTGTGGTGGTGGGGGTGGTGGGGGTGCTACAGTTGCGCCCTCAGCTGGTAAGGCCTTCTTCAGAAGGTTGCAACTACGGTTCCACGAGGAGTGTGAGAACCGTTTAATCTTGTCCGTCGCCCGCTCCTCGTGGGGCAATATCGTGTACGCCGGAGCAGCGAAATAGCTCTCCAATATGCTCGAGATGAGCCGAGCATAAGGCATATTTTCTTTGGGCCTTAGGTTGCCCTTCATTAGCTTGCCCTTCATGTACCTCATCCCCCCGAGGATGATCATGGTGGCATCGAACCACCGGCCCTTGTAGGCATCATACAGTGCTTGTTGAACCAAGTCTACCCGCTCGGTATCGTGTCGCATCGGGTAGAGGTTGCACTTGATGATGGAGTCGAGCATCCACATATACAGAGGTAAGTTTACCCTCCGAATTGCGGTGCCCGAACCCCTCTTCCCCTTGGTCATGTTGCGGATGATCTCCTCGACATCCACCTCCTCTGAAAACGGTGGGAATAGGGTAGTCTCAGGGACAAAGTCCAAATGGCACTCGAGTGCCTCATGGACGTGGCGACGTGTAATGGTGTAGTCTCGACCCTCTATCTTGGTCAAGACCACGTCGTCAGTAGGGCCATCGGTAATGCCCTGGTAAAACAGTCGAACCAACAGAGGGTAGTAGGTCCCACGGGTCGGTTTCAAAAGATTGCCGAGTTCGGTATTTTCAAGGTACCTACGAGCCCAATTGGTCTCGCCTTGCACATTAGGGTTTGTGAATAGGGTTGGGTCGATAATGAAATCGATCCCAATGGTCTTAGCTGCCCACCACTCGTTGGGTTGAACCACATTGATGGGTGGTGGTGGCATAGGTGTGTATTCACGTGAAGGTTCACGCGAAGATGTGCCCGTCGACCCGGAAGTGGCGTCCGATGCCGATGCCGATGGGGTCCTCACGGGTGATGGGGTAGGTGGTGGCGGTGCGGCATTCTTACGTCAGACTGGTAGTTTGGAGGTTGCCTTCTTCGAAGACAAATGGGGGCGGCATTTTGGTGAAATTTTTGGTAAAAGCTAGGGTTTTCAACTTTAAATTGAAGAAATACGCGATCCTAGGGTTTACCTTAGGTTTCGGATGCGAATGTGTGCGATTGCGGATGTGAAATCGACGAAAAAATCCAAACCCTAGGTCTCTCGGTCGGTTGGAGAAGAAGAAGAAAATGGCGCCCTCTTGCAAAAATTTCGAATGGCACCAAAAACCCCAACTCATGTATATATAGGCTCTGATTCGATTAATCGATTTCCCAAAATCGATTAATCGAGCTTCAAATCTAAATTCAACCGTTCGAAATCGATAAATCAATTTCCCAATTCGATTAGTCGACTTCAAAATCGATTAATCAAAATTCATTTCAATTAATCAAAATCGTAATTATTTAAATTTTTGAATTTTGGAGCTCACTGGTGTTAGCCAGTCGATTAATCGAATTTCATTTCGATTAGTTGAAATTCTAAAATCAATTAATCAAATTTTACTTCGATTAATCAAAATCGTATGGTCCTTCACATTTTCCCAATCTCGTTAAGTAAGTCGATTAGTCGAATTCTTTAGTTCGATTAATTGAGTTTCCAAATTGATTAATCGAATTTGTCATCGATTAATTGAAATTGCACACTATTCCAATTGTTCATTTAAAATCCCTTAAGTTAATCGATTAATCGAATCTCAAGATCGATTAATCAAAATCCAAATTTGATTAATCGAAACCTAGATCGATTAGTCGAATTCAGCATAACCTTAAATCCTTCAAATATCAGGCTCACTGGCCTCTGCCAGTCGATTAATCGAATTCCACTATCGATTAATCGAATTCCAAAATCGATTAATCGAATTCCAAAATCGATTAATCGAATTCCCTCAATTAATCGAAATTTTCCAAAATTTTCATCTGTCAAATTTTTTTTTTCTCACTGGCTGATGCCAGTCGATTAGTCGACCAAAACTCGATTAATCGAGTCCTCAAATCGATTAATCAATTTGAAAATCGATTAATCGGTTTTAATCGACTTCTCGAATTTTGTTGTTTCCTTTTTGTCCTTTATTTCCATGGTGATATTTATCTCAAAATTGTTCGGATTCTCATTGAATATATTGACCAACTGGTTATCATTGAATTACATGAAAGATGAGAATCCGCAAACATTCTTGTGGTGTTACAATTTGGTACTCAGCTCGTTGTAAACAAGTCAGGGTATTGTTCTTTCACATCGGCCTCTCGTTCCCACGTAGCCTCTTCGGTCAGATGATTCTTCCATCGAACAAGCACTAAGGGAATAACTTTAGTACGTAGTACTTGTTCCTTTTGGTCTAAGATCTCCGTCGGTTCTTCTATCATGCTCATGTCCTCACACATCTCCAAAGGTTGACTTCCTAACACATGAGATGGATCATTCACGTACTTCCTGAGCATCGATACGTGGAAAACATTATGTACCCGATCGTATAACTGTGGTAATTCAATGCGGTAAGCAACTTCGCCTACGCGACCCAAAATTTCAAATGGTCCAAGATAACGGGGACTTAACTTCCCTCTCTTGCCAATCCTCATCACTCCTTTCATAGGCGACACTTTCACAAACATGTGTTCACCCACTTTATAGTTGACACTAGTTCGCTTGATGTCGGCGTAACTTTTCTGTCTGCTCTGTGCTGACTTCAGCCTTTCTCTGATTATACGTACGAGGGTGGTGTTGTCTTCAAGTAGTTTTGGCCCCAAAATAAACTTCTCACCCGTTTCTTCCCAGTTGATGGGTGATTTACATCGTCGTCCATACAGAGCTTCATACGGTGCCATGCCAATGCTCGTTTGGAAACTGTTGTTGTATGCGAATTTGATCAATGGTAGATATTGATCCCAATATCCTTGCATATCCAGCATGCACGCTCTGAGCATGTCTTCTATTACTTGGTTCACTCGCTCTGTCTAGCCATCAGTTTGAGGATGGAAAGCTGAACTAAAATCTAGTCGCGTTCCCATTCCTTCTTGAAATTTCTTCTAAAACTTGGACGTATACAGTGGGTCACAATCTGAAACTATGCTGCTCGGAATCCCGTGTAATCTTACGATCTCCTTCATGTATAAGTCTGCAAGTCTTCCTGCCGTATACATCGTATTGTAAGGCAAAAAGTGTGCTGATTTGGTTAATCGATCCACGACTACCCAAATGGCATTGTGTCTCTTGGCAGTACGCGGTAATCCAACAATGAAATCCATAGAGATCAATTCCCACTTCCATTCTGGTATTGGTAAAGGCTGCAATAGTCCAGCAGGATGCCTATGGTCAATCTTCACCTGCTGACAGGTCAAACACCGTGACACGTATTCGGCCAAGTCTTACTTCAAACCTCTCCACCAATAGTTCTTTTTCAAGTCTTGGTACATTTTGGTGCTACCAGGGTGAATAGCATAATTTGACTTGTGGGCTTCATCAAGAATTGTTCGTCTTAGATCGGCATTGTCTGGAATGCAGAGACGGCCCTTGAACAATAAAGAACCATCTTCTTTCACTGAGAAGTCCGATCTGATGCCTTCAATCACGTCTTGATGAATCTTTGTTAACGTCGGATCTTTCATCTATAGATCGTGGATATGCTCAAATATCACTGGTCTCACTGATATGTTAGCCAAAAAGGATCCTGTAGTTCTCGACTCAATATTTGCATCATAGAGTGCCAGGTCTTCTAATAATTTCCACCGGTGCATACCCAAAATCAAATAAGCTAAAAATTTGAACTCTTGACTCAAGTGGCCACTACGTTAGCCTTGCCTGGATGGTACTGTATAGAACAATCATAGTCCTTGAGGAACTCCATCCATCTGTATTGTCTCATGTTGAGCTCCTTTTGTGTAAACAGGTATCTGAGGCTCTTATGATCGGTGAAAATTTCAAACGTCTCACCATACAAGTAATGTCTCCAAATCTTCAGCGCAAAAATGACTGCTGCTAGCTCTAAGTCATGAGTCAAGTAATTTTTCTCGTGTTCTTTCAGTTGTCTTGATCCGTAAGCTATCACCTTCTTGTGTTGGTTGAGCATGCAACCCAAACCATTATATGACGCATCGTTGTACACTGCGTATCCTCCACTGCCTGAAGGAATCGCTAGCACTGGAGCTGAAGTGAGTCTCGTCTTGAGTTCTTGAAAACTCTTCTCGCATGCCTCACTCCACTCAAACCTTGAATCCTTTCGTGTCAGTTTCGTGAGAGGTTCCGATATCTTTGAAAACCCCTCGACGAAACGTCGATAGTAGCGTGCTAACCCAAGAAAGCTTCAGACATCGGTCACTATCTTTGGTTGTTCCCATTTAACCACTGCTTCTATCTTTGCTGGATCTACAGTGACGTCGTGCGTTGAGACATGTCCCAAAAAGCTAACCTCTTCTTACCAGAACTCACATTTGCTGAGTTTGACATACAATTGGTGTTCACGTAGCGTCTGTAGAGCAATCCTCAAATGTTCTTCGTGTTCCGTCTTGGATTTGGAGTATATCAAAATATCATCAACGAACACTACGACGTAGGAGTCCAGGTGTGGTTTAAACACCCGATTCATCAGATCCATAAATGTCGTCGGAGCATTCGTCAACCCAAACGGCATCACAAGGAATTCATAATGTCCATACCGTGTCCTGAAAGCTGTCTTCTGGATGTCCTCTGCCTTGACTCTCAACTGATGGTATCCAGATCTCAGGTCGATCTTGGAAAAATACCTCTCTCCTTGCAGTTGATCAAACAGATCATCAATTCTAGGCAAAGGGTAGCAGTTCTTCACAGTGAGTTTGTTCAGTTGTTGATAGTCAATGCATAGGCGCATAACCATCCTTCTTCTTGACAAACAAGTCCGGTGCTCCCCACGGAGACACGCTCGGTCTGACAAACCCTTTGTCCATGAGCTCTTGTAGTTGCTCTTTCAACTCCTTCAACTCAGCCGAAGCCATTCTATATGGTACTTTTGAAATAGGTTCCATTCTCGGTGCTAAGTCAATGGCAAATTCTACTGCTCTCTCTGGAGGTAATCCAGGCAATTCCTCTGGAAAGACGTCGGCGAAGTCTCGCACAACTGCTATCTCAGAGAGGACGTTCTTTTCTTCCTTGTCCTCCTTTAAGAAAGCCAAGTATCCACTGCAACCCTTTCTGATCATTCGTTCGGCCCTTACTACTGAGATTAGTGGCATATGTGATGACCTCACTCCTTGAAATCGAAATGATCGTCTCGTGTTGAGTCTGAAGATGACAACCTTGTTCTTGCAATCGACCGTTGCACAATGCTATGCCAACCAGTCCATGCCAAGGATCACATCAAACCCTTGCATGTCTAGCAGTATCAACTTTGCCTCCAATTCATGCACATCCAGGTCTCGAATTGCTATGATGATGGATTTGCAAGCTAGCTCCATGTCCACTAACTCTCTAGTCAGAATAGACACAGATAGGACAAAGTCCAACGCCTCTAGAATAATCTTCATCCTCTTGGCAAATCGTGGAGTGACGAATGAGTGGGTAGACCCTGGGTCTATCAACACTCTAGCGTCATATCCAACGAAACATCCTTTCTCATATACAGTTAGCGTACCTATAGTATATATACATACATGCAATAAATTACATATCAATTTACACCCCTAATTCACATATAAATTCAGTATTTAGAAAAAGAAACTACACTATTTCCTAATGAATGCACCTTCTCTATCTAAAACTTCAATGAAATTGAAATTCCTTTATTTAAAAGAAATCTCACCTTAGATGACGTCATGCACGTTCCCTGCTTCATGAGCAGTGACTGCATAGGCTCTTCCATGAACGACCGGCTTCCGTGCTTGAATGGGTCGTGGCGCTGCAACTGAAGCCGTCTTCCCCTTATCAACCTCAGGGTAATCCTTGATCAAGTGGCCCACCTTGCCACATCGGAAACAACCCCTGGTTCCCATTCTGCAATCCACGGTCCTATGAGGCTTGCCACACTTGGCACAAGTCTCTCGAGGCGCGGAAGAAACTGTACGAGAACCCTATGTGACGGTAGCGCCAGTAGACATGGTAGGGCTCTCATAGCGTAAAGGTCTCCCCGACGCAAGTAGTGGAAATCTCTGTTGGTTGTGCTGCTGCGCCGATCTTTCGAAACCCCCTTGGAACTGTGGTCTCTGATTTTGGGCCACGAACCTCGGCTTTTTATTCACCGGTTCGTAGTTCCCCATTCTTCCTTGATCTGTGTTTCCCCTTTGTTGTTCTCTCTGCCTATATCTGTTATTATTCTCTTCTTCCACAACTAGTGCCTTGCTCATGACCTCTTCATAGGTCCTCAGCTGAAATGGAGCTACTCCTCCCCTAACTTCAGGCTTCAAGCCTTACTGAAACCTCTTCGCCTTCATCACGTCGGTGGCGACGTAATCAGGAGTAAAACGGGCGAGTCGTAGAAACTCCACTCCATACTCTCTCACGCTCATCCTCCCTTGCACTAATTGTACAAACTGAATCTCCATTTGGTTTCTTACCACCTCTGGAAAATACTATTTGTTGAACTCCTCAACAAACTCCTCCCAAGTCCAAGGCAACTCTGGGGTCTCCTGAGCCCTAGTCCGTATCACGAACTTCCACCAAGGCCCAGCCTCCTCATCTAGCATGTAGGCTGCCCATCTAACACTCTCATCCTCCGTGCATGTCAGCACTCTGAACACCTTCTCCATTTTCATTAACCAATTCTCTGCTGCCATCGTGTCTGCCTGCCCAGAAAACATAGGAGGTCTCATCCTCCGGAACTCAGTAAAAGACGAAGGCACAGGCAATGTAGGTCCTACAGCTGGTGTAGGTGGCTGCTGCTCTCTCGCTGTATGAGCTGCAAAGGATGCGGCTTGTTGTGCCATGGCAGCTGCCATAGTTCCATGGTGTGCATCATCCTTTGGCGCTCCTCTCTATCTTCCTGTCTTTTTCTCACCCTCTCCTATTCTCGCTGATCTCGATCCTGACGATCTTGATCCTTATCCTCATGTTGTCTACAACTGTTGCCCCTTGGGGCCTCATTACGTCCTAAGGGTACCCGATTGGTAGGAGAGATGTAACCATCTCCACTACGCAAACTTCTCTGCTGGCCTCCTCTCGGTCGGCCTCTTCCCCTAGATGACATTGACGGCTGCATTTGAAACTAAAGTTTCGTTAGCAGAAGTCCCTATGTTCTGACAAAAGAATGATTGTCAGAATTGTCAAAAGAAATGGCTCTGATACCAACTGTGACAGCCCGGATTTTGGCACCCCGAAACCCGTGCCATCAGCACGATCATCTTGACCATGCCCCTTGGCTAAGCACGAAACATTGGTATATCAAGCAATATAAATGGACTAAAAATGATAACAATGATTACGGAAATAATTTACTCTTTAAATACTGATCAAAAGACGATTGTACCTTCATGCCCCTGCATGAATGGAGAACTTATCTGAACCATCGATGATTGTCGATCATCACAGATGGTTCGCCCCAAAAGAATAATCTCATAATTTAATTACATAGTTTAACATAAACAAGGCTTGACATACCAAGCCGTACCAAACAAGCTCACAAAAACTCTCAAAGATGCACAACGAAGTCCTCTAGAAGAAGTCCTCAGGAGGTGGCTCCAACTCGCCACCAGGCGCAAGGTCCGACTCACCAGGGTCAACGTCCCCTGAAGCCTCAGCAGCTGCTAATAGTGGACCTGCGACGTATAGTCTAAAGGGTGAGCTACATCCTAGCTCAATAGGGAACAAAACACAGTGAACATATAGATTAAAACCTCACATATATTCCATGATATGCTTATGCATGATGTGTCTATGCAGTTACTGAGAAAACAGTTGAAAAAGAATCACATTTTACTGGTAGTTTACACATGTCTTTTAATTAATCATGAATGACACTGAATAGGCCTAAAGCAAAACTTAACCTTTCAACTTAAGTAATCCCCGAGCAATATAGCATCGAGCCCCAATGAGATACCCTTCATCATCATCTATATAGACAGTTTTTAAACGTATTCTCTGGGAATACAATTAGTACCCAAGCCCCTTTCCCCTGGGGATCGGTGGCGGGGTTTTAACTTATCTCAATTTAACACCCCTGGGGTGTGCTTACTGTGTACGAATAAGCCTCCGTACTAGCTTACGGTTTCGCCGCCGTATTGGTCACGGATATCCTGCCGCGTCAGTCGTGGGTATCTCGCCACGTCGGTGGGGTATCCTATCAAACCTCAAATAACAAAAATATCAGGTGGTTTACATATAGTTATTCACCGTGTAAGTGTGGTATCTTATATCAGTTAGGCCCTATCAGACATTATTCAATCTTAGATACATCCCTGGGATGTATCTATTCACTTGCATCACACCTGATGCTCTTATTACTTCACTTCCTCATCCCCTGGAGATGGCCCATTATCAGATGCTCTTATTGATGTCACACACACACACTTTTCACAAAACTTTAAGCAATAAAATAGTTTTCAATTTGATTCTATATCACTACATACATGCTCTTGCGAATTAAAGTACATGTTCAAAGTATTCCCTACCTCAAGTCTCTCATAAATCACGTATCAAGGTCCCATGTGGCTCCTTGTGCCCAAGTTCACACGTACCACCTATGGTACAACATAACACATGCAACTCATCATTAAAGATGTAACAAGGAAGGTTCACCCCCGGAGAATCTTGAAGTCAAACTAAAAAGTCACCAAATTTTAGGTCAGTCGATTAATCGAACTAAGGTCGATTAATCGATTCCCAAAATCGATTAATCGAAATTCAAAATCGATTAGTCGATTCCCAAAATTGATTAATCGAGGTCCCCATTCGATTAATCGAATCCCACATCGATTAATCGAAATTCTCTACTCTATCAATTCGATTCTCAGTTCGAGTAATCAAATTCCCAAAATCGATTAATCGAAATCCCATTTCGATTAGTCGATTTTCCCATGTCACTTTCCTCCAGCCATTGGAGTTCACTGGAGGCTCTCAGTCGATTAATCGACACCAAAATCGATTACTCGAAATTCAAAGTCGATTAATCGAAACTCAGTTCGATTAATCGAATTCGGGCTATTTTGACTTTTCAACTTCTTGGCGAAAATTGATTAATCGAAACCCAATTTCGATTAATCGATTTGGCCAGATTCAGCCCCCTTTTGGGCTGTTCTTCCAAATCTCTTCCTACTCTTTTTCCTTCATTTTTCTAAGCACTTAATCTATCATTTTAAACATTCTTGACTGAATTTAAACCTCTTTAACCTATGCATTTAATTTACAAAATTTTACCTTCAATCAAATCTCAATTTGATTGGATCTAGTGGTTGGAAAGGCTAGGGTTCCAGCTTTGGCTTGAACGGATCCTTCGTGTCGAATCGGCCTTTTAAATGCTTGAATCCCCCTTCCAATCACCCACAATAACTCCTTGCATTAATTATGCTCTCCTTCTCTCTCTCTCTTCTTTACTCTCTCTCAACAACCAAACAAAAGAGAAACTAGGGCTATTAAACCCTTTTATCTCCCCTCTAACTTGTGTATTGAGCACATGCACCAGAAATAGGTGTATGTGACTCTAGATTAATCTCACCCTCCACACATTCACTTAATTTCTCACATCTCATCCGTTCATCATATCCTACGTCAACTAGTGAACTCTTACATGGTCAAACCTATGACCAGTCGGGCACGAATCCCGAGGTCACTGTTTAACGCATAATTTTTGGGATATTATATTTTTAGTGTCATTTGAAATCAAAATCTGACAATTGAATAATAGCTCATAATCTCAAGATTTATTAGGGTGAAGATTGATTATTGATCTGGCTAAACCTTATATTACTCATTACAAATCGATATATATTAGGGCAATGGCCAGGTCCAATTGGCTAAATCTGATTTTGTGTTCTACTATATTTGAATCCATTAAATAATAGAGAATCTTGACTTTCACAGGTTCCAATTTTATGTAGTCGAGATTCTTTTTTCAGTGCTTCCAATATTCCTTTATGAAAGCTATTTTTTCAAATCTCTCGTTTGATTTTTTATTTTTTTTCGTTGTGTCCTGAAAACTTTCAAAGTAAAACTTACTTTAGCATTGATGTTATCTGTTTTGTTGTAATATTTTTTTATCTCCAGATGGATAATACAAGTTTGACCGATCGAAATGAGGATGCAAGCAGAAGCATCCAAAATCTTCCGTCTGTGAAACCAAAGATATTTAAGACTGCTAGAAAAAAAAGGTCAATCGTTTGACAAAACTTCACAATTATAGAATATGAAGATGAGTTAGAAGAGGTTCCTTTAAGAGCTAAATATAATTGGTGTTAGAAAGACTTTGCATGTCATTCTAAGGCAAATGGGACCGAGACAATGAAGAATCACTTGTTAAAGAATTGTGACAAGTTTCCCCACAAACCCGTGGATAAGAATCAATCAATTCTAGCGTTCAATCCCATAAAGGATGAAAATGGAGAGAGCAAAGGGAAGGAGATAATGGCAGTTGCTTTTAAGGCCGATGATCTTAAAAAGTCATTGGCGGAAATGTTGATTATGGATGAATTATCCTTTAGATTCATAGAGGGAGAGAGGTTTAGAAGGTTTATGCTCCTTGCTTGTCCTAGGTGGACAAAAATCCCTTGTCGCATCATGATTGCAAGAGCGTGTCTTAATGTCTTTTCAGTGAGAAAAAAAAAATTGAAGAATTCCCTCAAAGCAGATAGAATTTGCCTTACTACGGATACGTGGACTTCTTTGCAAAATATCAACTACATGTGTCTAACAGCTCATTTTATAGATAGTGAGTGAAAAATGCACAAAAGAATTCTCAATTTCATTCAAGTAGAAAGTCACAAGGGTAAGATTCTAGGAAAGAAAGTTGAGGCAGGCTTGCTTGATTGGGGAATTGATAAAATTCTTACTATAACCGTTGATAATGCGAGCTCTAATAATGGGTTGATTCAATTTATAAAGAAAAAGACAAAGAATAGAAAATGGACGATTTTAGAGCATGAGTTCTTACATATGAGATGTTGTGCTCATATTTTAAACCTCGTTATGGGTGAATGGCTAAAAGATATAGACGATTCCATAACCAAGGTGAGGAATGCATTCAGATATGTTAGATCCTCTCCACAAAGAACGAGAATATTTAAGCATTATGTGGGGTTGAAAAAAATTAAGTGTAAACATCATGTAGCACTTGATGTAACAATAAGGTAGAATTCTATATATCGTACATTGGAGAGGGCTAAAAAATATCAAAAGGCTTTTGAACGCTTAGAGGAGGAAGATCCACAATTTTTAAGAATCCTTACAAAGGAGGAGATTAAGAATGAGGATGGGAATGACGGAAGAGGAAAGAGAGCAACTAAAATAGCTTTGGGGCCTCCCGATTCCGATGATTGGGACAAAGTAAGGTTATTTTCAAAATTTCTTCATCTTTTTTATGAAGCGACCTTACGTTTCTCAGGATCCAATCATGTCACTAGCAATTCTTTCTTCAATGAGTTAACTACAATCTAAGACACCCTCAATGAAGAGTGTAGCCGTAATGAAGACTCTTTTCTTCTAAAAAGAATGGAGGAAAATATGAAAAGTAAGTTTGAAAAATATTGGAGAAATATACATAACATGAATTTATTATTATTTGTCGCATTGATTATTGACCCGCGATATAAATTAGGATGCATTTCCTTTTGTTTCGAAGGAATGTTTTCTCATGAGAAGGCGACATAAATGATTGCGAAAGTAAAAAATGCATTTGTTGGTCTATACGAGTATTATGTGAAAAATGAAATAAACAGAGAAGAGCAAAGATGTAGTCAACAATTGGAGGGAACGAATGCTAGTAGTAGTTCTACCGTTGTGATGTCTCAATTTAGGAGATACTTACAAGTAGGGAATTCATTGAAAAATAAATCCGAAGTAGAAAGATATTTAGCAGAGGATTGTGAGGAAGAAATTGATCGTTTTGATATACTGAGTTGGTGGAAGATTAACTCCACTAAGTATCATGTGCTCTCCAAACTTGCACAACACGTTCTTGTTATCCCTGTATCTACTGTTGCCTCCGAGTTTGTATTTAGTACTGCTGGTCGCATTCTTGAGCCTTTTCGGAGTTTCGTATCCCCAACAATGGTTGAAGCCCTCATCTGTGAGGCAAAATTGGATTTGCTCGTCTTCTTCTCCGATAAGCCTTCAGAATGCGATGGATGAGGTAGAAGAATATGATAAGCTCGCGTCAGGTATATTTTAATTTATTGTATGTGCCATTTATTTATTTTAGTTTAGCATTTTGTCTTGCTTTAGTGCTTATTAACCTTTTTTTTTCTCTTTTTGGATCTCTTTTAGAACTTTTAGAGGAAGCAAGTGGATCCAATCTCACACCCATAATTGGTGAGGCTATGGATTTTGATATATAGATTTACTGATGAGTGATGAATGTAAGTGTAAGATATATTTTACTTTTATTTATAGATTTAATTATTTATAAATTTGTACATTCCATCTTATTATATATGTCATTTTTTTACTTTGTAGGCCCACAAAGAAACATAGAGAGTGAGCAGTTGGTGCCTAGGCATTTGGCCTTTGAAGAGTAGAGACTATAGAGTATAGATAATTAAATTTCACTCTTTTAGCATAAGATGTTTTGTTTTGGAATTATTTTCTCCCTCTAGATCTTTCGTGATGGGTTTAAAAGAATACTTATGTTGTGTTTCGTGACTTTATTTTTTGCTCTTATTTTTGTGATTCAAATGGATAGGATATAGACTATATGAAAGTATTAGTTAAATATTTGTTGATTTATAATTTAATAGGTGGTCTTGTGTCGATTTTAATTTATTTCTTTGTTGATTTATAGTTTATTTAGATTATACTATTTAGTATTTGCTTCAACATATATTTGTTTAGTTTAATTAGATTACACTATTCAAATGCCTTATACTAACTTTTCTAATCTTTTTTATCAGTTTATTTTCTTTGTGTAAACAGGAGTTAGTTTTCATAATTGTATCATTTCCTGTTAAATTTTTAGAGGAAATTGTTTCAACATATATTTCCTTTATATGTTATAAAATCATGTTGCTTCTTTAAAAATCTATTGCCTATATCTGGAGATAAAGCACTCAAAGTTCGAATTTTGCTTGTGGCTCAGTAGTCAGTACCCTAAATTTAATCATACTCTCTATTGCCTATTATGATGCAAGTGTTGATAGTGGATATTCCTATTCATCATATGTTGTCAATAACTATCCCTAAATTTTGTAGGTAGTTGAGGTGAATGTTAGAGTTGAAGAGTCGGGGAAAGATAATATTCACAATCATGCTTTCTATGCTGAAGAGGAACTGCTAAGATCTGAAATGCAAGCAATGTATAATTACCTTGGTAAGATCTTGTAAAATTAGTTTGCACACTTTCTTATGAATTGGCAACCTAATTGGCTTCCTAATAAAAAAAAGTTGAAAATTGAGGTTTAATAACAGAAAATTGACCGAACCAGTTATCGGTTCGGTTTCGATTTCATAAAATAGAAACCAATAGTTATCGGTTCGGTTTCTGCTTTGCCCCAAAACCGACCGGAACCGACCCGATAACACCCCTAATGTCAAGACACGGACCAAGCATGAGCCACCTTGATGAGTAGGGGCTACGACTAATTATGAATATTGTTCATGGGTGATGATGGACGGGATCTCCATCAGTATACATATTACTTTAGTTTTGACACCTAATATGTGCAAAAATTACTTTAAGTTAGTATTTAAGTCATGCAAGAATTACAAGACATGCGTCACTGGGACTAGTCTATTTCTCACGGGTATGTTTTACGAAATATGAAGGCACTCAAATTTTATAATAAATAAATTATGTGTAGTATTTTATACACAGCCTTTGAAAATCTCTATCTCATAATCATAAATTTTGCTAGCTTTCCCATGTCTTATGATACCTCTATCTCTAAATTATCGTCACATTAATTCGATAGATTTTGTACATGTTGGTTAATTAAATGTTTCAAGTCATGGAGGGTAATTCATTCCTCCCTACTAAGCACCGTAGAACTTTTTGCTTACCCTGACACTTTTGTGTTCCAGATCTTCCTATCTCCAATTTCCCAGAGGACAAGGTAGTTGAAGAGAACGATCCTGATTATCTACCATCGAAAGAGGAAGATCATCCGGAAGATTTTTATCCGTAGATTAATTTATTCAATTTCATGGAGTTTTGGGACGATAAATAGATGGTACTTTTATTATGTTATTTCACTCTATTTTGATGGGTGGCACTTGGGCCACAAGACTATAGGTACATAGTTAATCTAAAATATTTGAGACTTTATTTGAATGATTTATTAAATGTGTTTAAATTCTATGGTCAGTTGATACAAGCCTAGTTGAAAATTAATATCAATATTGTTACTTTTTATTAGCACATGATTTATATGCATGTATCTCTTAAAAAAAAATGGCTCGTGTTTTCTCAAATAATTTACATCATATTAAGATTAAATCATCACATGCCTATAACACGAATATTAACGACACAGATTTTCATATAAAAAATTTGGGTCGTTACACAATAAGTCACAAACAAGAGTGAATTTCAATCATTACCATAAAGAATTCAAATTAGAAATCAAAATAGAATTTTGAATTAAAACTGATCTTTGATTTACAAAAGGTCTCAAAATTTGGAAACTAGTCACATATTGTAACTTGGATCATCATCATCATCGGAGTATAACTCTCTAATTTGATTATAGAGCGATGGTCTACTATCTCTCGAATATCTAAAACTCTAAAAAAATCTAGAAACTAGAAAGCATAACAAATCTATCTATATAACTCTCTATATCTAAACCTAATTTTAGGGTCCTTATTTATAGATTGATAAGGCCTTAGTATATTGACAAAAATGAGGAAAGAATGTCCTAAAAGAACTCTAAAAGAAATAGGAAAGAAAGAAGTTTCAAATTTGGAACAAAACCAAGTTATTCTCGTGATGTACTGCTGCTTTTACAATCTCGATTGGTCCAGTTTACAATTTCGACCGGTCAAGATATTAAAAACTTCAGAATTTGCAGTCTTTTCTCTGTTTCAGTGGAGCTTATTTGGGTTGGTTTACTGGCTATCTTGATTGGTCGAGTTTGACATCTCGACTATTTGAGACATGTAGTTTTCTTTGCTTCTTTTCTTCGTCTTTAGTGCATTTTTCTTATTTTCCTTCAAAACTTCTTGTAGGCTTAATTCAAACTAAAATCAAACGTTAGAACGTGCTTCAAGGCTTAGCAACATTAAGATCGGGGTATTTACATACAATTTTGAAGGTTGGCCAGTGAGGTTCTGAAGGAGTTTCACTTGTGAGCCGTAGAAAATGAGAGTTAACGCCTTTCGAAAAACAGCAATCAAACACCTGATTTGGGTCAACGCCAGGTGGGAAGGCTTCCAGAGACGTAAGATGGAGGCCTCCGTGCAATCAAACATGCCCAAAGCGCATTAATAAGTTTAGAATTTTTGTTATAAAATGACAAATCACCGTCCAGGGCACATGTAAATACTCTTAACGGGTTTATTAACCTGCAGTCAAATTTGCCCATGTCGGCTCAGTCGTTGTCAAATGGGTTCCCTTAAGCATGTATGAATATGCATGTGAAGAGAAATTATGGAATATCATGTGCATTTGGGCTGTCAACAATATTTGGAAGTAGGGCAGAGCAATCAAGAAGCGCCACAGTTTCGTTAGACTAGTGGTAGCTTTTAGGGATTTGCCTTGTATCCTCACACACTTTTTTCCTTGTAAAAACATTGCTCATATATGCAACTATAACCAATAGATTTCTCATAAAGAGACCTTAATCACCCTCTTTTATCATATTACATGTAACGGTTTTACTAATTACTATATTTTATTAAGTAAAAATTAACTACACAATTATAATCATTGGATGATATTCATGGCTACATTCCAACATTTCACACTTGACCATGAAGACCAAAACATATTATAACATAAGACATTTAGTTTAATCATTGGATTAACCCATCAAAAAAATAAAAATCAATTTATATCGAGACTCAAATATGCGGGCTATGAGGCTTTACTAACATTGGGGAACAAGGGTGGGAAACAGTGTTGGAGGACAAGTATCAAACACACGACATCCTCCCTCACAATGGAGGGGGGTTACCAGCTGGGCTAATGCCTCTTTGGTAATCATGTCATATTAAATATCCCATGTCATCAGATTTTTACAAGCTTAGTAAATTTACCCGTCATAAACATGCCTAATACCGATTCTATAAACTCATTGGTGTTTTCAAAAATTAAATCAAAATTCAGACGATAAATCAATTATATAATGTTGATCATATGCTTTCATTATTCTCGACATTTCAACATATGTCTAAAAAAATATTTGCGGGATTAACGTTCAGAAGAATATATCACTCTCACTTCAAATTTACCGTTAGGTGTTGAATCCCTTGGTTTTCAAATATGATGGTGTAACCAATTCTGATCACTGGTTAGATTGTGCACCAGCGTATCCATCGTTTATTAGAGTACGCAGGAGAAAGAGGATCAAGAATGTAGTGAAAATACTAAATGCAAGTATGTAATTCAGTGTTAACAAAATACATTGAATCGTACTTGAATCAGTCTAAAACACCACGTCAATTAAGTTTCAGACCCGTAGGGTGGCTTGGCTTCATGTGGGCTTGGATAACAAGTGCATGTTTTGAATCACGTCCCCTTTTCCTTATATGAATATTCTTCACTATGGTTACTTTTCTATAGCCTACAGTACACCAACCTTCTTTAGAATTTTTCAGTGTGTTCCAGTGTGATGATGAAAGCAACGATTGCTTTTAGTAATCTATGTCGATCAGCAATGATCGAGGATACTGAAAACGATCGATGGTGATCGTCTGATGATGGCGTCGATTTGTGGTTGTTGATTCAGGTATTGCGATGTGGGTTTCCGGATACCAATTCAGGTGCTGCGATGAGTCTGGTGGCAATTGACAACAACATATCAATCGGTGATTTGCCTCTTTGAAATCAGAGATGATGGCCATGCCAGTGATTTTACAATCCATCACATTTCATTAAGTAATAATTAACTACACAATTATAATCAGTGGATGGCAGCCATGGCCATTCCAACAATGGATACAAGTTTTAGGTCAGGCCCGGGTCCACTTGAACCCGACCCGCCACCCTTGAGTCATTGACCCTCAACCCGAACCCAATTCGACTTGTTTAATGAAACGCTCAACCCGAACTTCCAAAGATGGGTCAACTCAACTTGAACATGTCGTCGAGCAATCCCACCCGCCATGGGTTGGGTTTGCGTTAAGATTTTGTTATGACCGGCCATGGGTTAGGTTTAAAATTTCTTACCCGTTGGGTTGAGTCGAGTTGAAAATCCCAACGTATTTGTTGAATTGTTCAGTTCAAGTTGATGCTTCTGGACCCCCACCAACCTAACCCAACTTAGTTGTATTTTAACCTAGTTTACCCAACTCGACCCGAGTATTAGATTCAAGGATCAAAATTTCAGCGGAAATTTCAGCCAAAATGACCGAAATTTCAAAAAAGGCATGTACACCCTAGCCCAACTTGTATTTTAACCTAGTTTACCCAACTTGAAGAAGGCATGCACACCCTAGTTGACAAAAGTTTTTTGAAAAAAGGTTTGTTATTTTTATGAGGCGGTGCACCGACATTAGTAGACACAGGCATCCTCGTTCCCTTGCGTGAGTAGGGTGCCCGTGACTACATATTATAAGCATCAGTGATGATATAATATAGAGTACCTTTAAATTCACCCACCAAATCTTTGAGTTTACCCATGTTGAAACACATTGATTATATTGAATCGGACGATAGAGATTATTTATCGCCTCATTCACACGATGGATCTTGGGAACATGGTCGTACCATCAGACGGTCGGTTTTCTATTTCATGTGGTACACACCCAAAAAAGTGACCTTAAAATCAATTTGAGTGTGCACGTGATGTTAAGGTAATTTTTCTGAGATATGTGTCACGAGAAATGAAACACTAACCGTCTAATGGTAGGCCCATGGTCTCAAGATCCATCGTGTGAAAGATTGGGAGGATAAACTTTAACGACTCGGATTTTCCTAAACCTTATTGTGTGGTGTTAGATGCATTTTGCACTATACTTGGTGGTAGTACTCTACATCGGAACCTATCCTATTTTCGAAAACCGTAGCCTTATTCTTGTTTTCTTATTCTAATACCCTAACCGTCTCTTATTCTTAAGAAACCGTAGCCGTCACAACCTTTCTTCTTCAACCCATCTCTTCTCAAACTCTTTAATCTCTTTCTTAAAATCTTTTGTGTATTCTTCCACAAGAAACACCATGATTTATTTTCATCATCAAAATCAAGGAGAAAGAAGAAGGATAAATCTTGGACGGGCCATCGCGTGAGACGTCGATCTTTCACTCTAATTGCTGTAGATCTACCGATCACGCTTCAAGAAGTAAGTATCCATCAATCCATCTTGTTCTTCTCAGATCCCGTCGCGTAGGGTACGTTCGACTATGTATCAACGAGTTAATAAAATTAACCCGCGTATATTTTGTTGTATTAATACAAAAGATAATGAAATGGCTAACCCCTAGCCATAGATTATATTTAATTTGCTTTCCTCTTCTCTGTGGTAGATTTTATTTTAATTATTTTCTTTTCTTATGAATCTATTTCGAAACCCTATTTTGTGCCAAGATCTCAAAAATCGATCGATCGATTCTCATTCCCGATCGATTGATTCTCACTACAAAAAATAAGACTATTAGCGGCAGTTTTTTGAATAAAAAAATTGCCACTATTAACAAAAAAAACCATTAAGACTATTAGCGACAGTTTTTAGCTGCCGCTAATAGTCTTGTTTTTTATAGTGTCCACACGGAAACGAAAATTTCATATTACCTTATATACTCGATCGATCGATTATAAATTATGATCAAACGATTTTGCACAGAGAGCCATCGGTGTAGTATTGTTTTCATGTTCGATCCATCAATTTATTATGTTGGTTGGATCCTGTGACGACCCGACTTTTCTAATCCCTCAGGTATAGAAAAGGCCGGTTCGCCAACCTATCGAATAAACAATAAGTCGGACAAACATGACACATATCAGAGTAAAGCGCAATAAATATCCATAGCTAAAATAAATGCGGAAGCAATTAAAAGTAAAGAACCACCGATGATGGCCGACCATCATCGAAACATGGCTTATAACAGAAATCAACGTCAAGTATAAAACTATAATATCCAACTGAAATGGGCCTACAAATTCAAGTCTAACTCTCACCACAAGTAAGAAAATCAGTAAGTTCTATACTGAGAAAAACTCCTCAGGAGGAACCTCAAGCTCTTCCTCAGGTACGTAGTCAGGATCAGTCTCACAGCCCTATATAGCCACGTCAGTATCTGGACCTGTGACGTATAGTCAGAGTGAGCTAACCAACAAAGTTCAGTAGAAGAAAGACATCTACGACATTTTACTTTAACTAACATGGTTTCAAAATAAATACCGAAATATAGCTTGTCAAACATATATGTAGATAATAAATTGAATTTAGATGCAGAAATCATATGTAAGATTAATTTCTAAATATGTGAAAACAGTTTCAAGAACAGATGCAGTGTTTCAGTGTCTTAGTTTCTCTAACTTCTATATGCAAAGTTTAGTAATTCATGACTTAATCCTTAACTTAAAATACCTCCCGAGCAAACTATATCTCGAGAGCAGGAATATAGCCGATGGGAACCCCTAACTACCATCGTCGTTCATGAACTCTTTTTCAAAATGACACAAGCCCTTGAGTAATGAGGAAAACTTGTGCCAAAAAGTTATTCAGGAATTTTTAAGGGGTCGTTCAGGTCAATCATAAAATAAATGCAGATACTAATATAAATCAGATGCAAGTCTCTTATACATAGTTTAGGTTCTTGATTTCAGATTTTCAAAGCTTAAGCATATTCAGGTTTCAAGATTCAGGTAGATTTAGATTTTCAGTCATTCATATCAATTTCAGTTTACAGATGTAATTTCAATGGCAAATGCAACTTCAAAGATTTTAATTCAAAATATCCATGCGAATTAAAATAAAATACTGTAAAGATGAGATTCTCCTACCAAAACTCGGAGTTATGCGAAGTCAAGCAAAGTCCTATTGATGGCCTCTCGCCCTTAATCTACATCATAATATACGGTCATACATTAAGATTAACTCTAATCACTAATAATATAGACCTATTTAAGTGTTTCCTCAAAAACAAGTCAAAACAGACAAGTTGCGCCAATTCTAGAATTTTATGTAATCTTCTCATACATTTTTGACGATCAAGACGATTGATTCATGAGTTAGTCAAAACATAAAAGTTGTAAAATTTTCTGTTAGCTTTCCAACGTAAAAAAAATCATCTCAATCGGAGTTCGGGATAAAATGTTATGATTAAAATACTAAGACAATATTGGAGTTCGGTGATACCTCGCTCGAGCAATTAAAATAGCTCGCTCGAGCGAGGACAGAGAATACTTTTCGAATATATGACTTCTAAAGTCAAACCTTTGTTGCCATCTCACTCGAGCGAGCAACAACGACAGTGAGAGTTCTGACCTTCAGAACTCGATTCGGATCGTGATTCTCGCCCCTATTTTCACCCGAATCAAAACCCATACATCCCAAAACAAAAATCCATGGCTGATTCAATGATTTTAATTAATAAATTTAACCGAAACGTACCTTTAGTGTAAGGATCCCTTGATTAGAAATAAGTCCTCGATGACTCGCGCCGTAATCGATCCCATGAGTTCACAGAGACAACTCCAACACGTCCCCAATGATCTCAACCTCTCCCAATAGCCAACTACGAATCTAAGGTAGATTCAAATTCTTTCTAAGGTTCAATGGCTTTCAACAAAAGAGGGTTCTAGAGAAGGAGGTTTTCTAAACAGATCTCCTACGAATATTAAAGAAGAGAGAAGATGGAGTTTCACGCGGTTGGGCAACTATCAAACGGTTACGGTCCTTCACGGCACTCACGTCTCTTCCTCTCTTAACAAAACCTAGTATAATACGGGAATGCAATTCCTTCTTATAATAGGATTACTCACAAAGTTAAGTACACACACACCTCTTGTGTGTTATACACTTCTAATTTTAAAACTCAAGCCCGGTGTTGAGCGGCCACACCGAGGTTGGTGCACATCTTTCGCACGAGGGTCAAAATGGGCTCAAAATTAGAATTTGTTCGCACAATCACATCTAGATAAAAGTCCAAAATAAATGGCGGCGTCGATCGCCGAGCCGAATACACACACGGGGTTAGTCTAACTCGGGTTCAAAATACGGGTCTTTACATTCTACCCTCCTTAGGAATTTTCGTCCTAAAAAATGTAACGGATAGTTAAACCGAACTATGGTAAATCCATATCCTAACACCAGTATCAAGCAAAATTGAAACAGCCTAAAGTCTAAAAGAACTTTGGTCGCGATGCGATAGGCTTCACTAAGCACACTTTCAAAGGTCGGGATCCGTAGTAACCTGGATGTACTGCGTGTGGCATCCCATACTGCCATAGAGGATTGCATCCGTACATGGATGCATACCTTCCCAAGTGTCACGTGCCTGGAAATATACTTTACCATGACTCAAACCTAGCACATACACCTACCTCACCCTTTTCTCGCTTGACTACATACACTATGTCGGTAATTATTTGAGCAGAAATTTTAGATGTCAGAATCGAATACTTATTCAGAAGCATAGACACATGCCTGATAACATGTTCTAACTGATGACACAGGTTCCAACAGACACACGGTTCTAACCGAGAATGAATAAATATGACATTTAAGATTTTATTATGTGATCGTTATATATATATATATATATATATATATATATATATATATAAAGCATCGATGTTATTAACCAATTTAACGTTGAATTCTCCTTTTTAAAAAAAAAGAAGAAGCAAATTCAAGAATTTAAAAGTACGTAGGGTTTTCCTACATAACTATAGTTTACAATATACCTTCACTTAAGAAGTTGTGGAAATTGCTCTCGAATCTCCGCTTCACGCTCCCATGTGGCATCCTCTGGAGAATGGTTCCGCTACTTCACGAGTACTAAGGGAATGCTCTTTGTCCATAAGATTTGCTCTTTACGATCTAAGATTTGTATCGGTTCCTCAACCAAGGATAGGTCTTCTTGGAGCTCAATGGGCTGGTAGTCCAATACGTGAGTTGGATCCTTCACGTACTTTCGCAACATGGATACATGAAACACATTGTGCATGCCCGATAGCTGCGGTGGCAAGGCTACTCGATAGGCAACCTCGCCGACTCGGCCCAATACCTCAAAAGGTCCAACATAGCGCGGACTCAGCTTCCCACGCTTCCCAAAATGCATCACGCCTTTTGTAGGAGAGATTTTGACAAATACGTTGTCTCCCACCTTAAACTCAACATGGTTCCTTTTAAGATCAGCGTAGCTCTTCTAACGACTTTGAGTAATGCGTAGTCTCTCACGGATTAACCGAACTGTCTCGATTGTATTCTCCATGATCTCGGGACCTAAAATGAGTTTCTCACCCACTTCTTCTCAATTAAACGGAGACCTCCACCGCCGTCCATACAAAGCTTCGTAGGGTGCCATGCCGATGCTAGCCTGGTAACTATTATTGTAGGCGAACTTGATCAGTGGTAAATGTTGGTCCCATGACCCCTGAAAATCCAGCATGCAAGCACGTAACATATCTTCTATAATCTGATTCACCCTCTCAGTCTGCCCATCGGTCTGAGGATGGAATGCCGTACTGTAATCATGCCTGGAGCCCATCCCTTCTGGAAATCATTGCCAAAACTGAGATGTGTACATCGGGTCTCTATCGGATACAATACTGACCGGTATACCATGCAGCCTAACTATCTCCTTGATGTATAATTCTGCGAGCTTGTTGGCGGTATACGACGTATTATAAGGCAGGAAGTGTGCGGACTTAGTCAATCGATCCATAATGACCCAGATGGCATTGTGCTTTCTCAATGTTCTTGGCAATCCCAAAATAAAGTCCATAGAAATGGCCTCCCATTTCCACTAAGGTATTGGTAGTGGTTGCAACAGTCCTGTCGGATTTCGGTGATCCACCTTTACTTGCGCCAATCCTAGTGTAATAGCCCAAAAAATCACACTAAACTATGACCTCAGGATCTGTGCCCGATCGGTCATAGGTTTGACCAAATAGAAGTCTAATAGTTAGTAAGGGGTGTGATGAATGGGAGAGATGCGATGGGTTGAGTGTTTATGTGGTGTATGATGGAAAATGTGAAGTCACATACACCTACTGCGGTGCATGTGCTCAACACACAAGTTAGAGGGAAGATAAAAGGGTTTAATAGCCCTAGTTTCTCTTTTAATTGGTTGATTGAGAGAGAGTAAAGAAGAGAGAGAGAAGGAGAGCATAGTTAATGCAAGGAGTAAATGCTAGTTGAGGAAGGGGGGATTCGAGCAATAAACGTTAGATTCGACGCGAGGGATCCGCTAGAAGCAAAGCTTGAAACCCTAGCCTTTCCAACCGCTCAACTTAATCAATTTGAGATTGATTAAAGGTAAAACTTTGTGAATAAAATGCATAGGTTGTAGAGGTTAATTTGTAGTTAAAAATGGTTTAAATTATAGGATAATGGTTAAGAAAAATAGAGGAAAAAGTGTGGAAAAAGGTTGGGAAGAACAGCTCAAAAAGGGCAGAATTTGGCAATTTCGATTAATCGAAATTGGCCAAGAAGTTGAAAAGTCAGAGGACCCCGATTTCGATTAATCGAATTGGGTTTCGATTAATCGACTTTGGTTTTCAATTAATCGAATTGGAAATCGATTGATCGACTGGGAACCTACAGTGAACTCCAGTGGAGGAAAGAAAATAGCTTGGAGAAATCGACTAATCGAAATGAGAATTCGATTAATCGATTTAGAATTTCGATTAATCGATTTGGCATCGATTAATCGATTTTGGAAATTCGATTACTCGAATTGAGAATCGACTGATGGAGTGGAGAATTTAGATTAATCGAATTGGGTTTCGATTAATCGAATGGAAATCTCGATTAATCGATTTGAGAATCGATTAATCGATATTGACTTTCGATTAATCGATTTTGGAGTTCGATTAATCGACTGTGCTAGTTCATGTTGACTTTTGAGTTTGACTTTGAGCTTCATGGAGGGTCTTGGACCTCCTTTATTGCATCCTTAGTGATGTGTTTCACATGTTATGTGGTACCATAGGTGGTACGTGTGAGCTAGTGCACAAGGAGCCACGTGGGACCTTGATGCATTGAACGAACGAAGACTTGAGGTAGGGAATACCCTGAACATGTACTTTATTTTACAAGAGCATGTATGTACTGATATAGAATTCAAATTCAAAATGTTTTATTGCTTAAGAATTGTGAAAAGTGTGTGTGTGACATCCATAAGAGTAATTATAATGAGCCATCCCCAGGGGATGAAGAAGTAAAGAGATAAGAGCATCAGGTGTGATGAAAGTGAATGGATACATCCCAGGGATGTATCCAAGATTGAATCATGTTTGATAGGGCCTAACTGATATAAGATAGCACACTTACACGGTGAATAACTATATGTAAGGCACCGATATTTTTGTTATTTGAGGTTTGATAGGGTACCCCACCGACGTGGCGGGATATCCACGACTGACACGGCAGGATATCCGTGACCGATACGGCGGCGAAACCGTAGGCCAGTGCGGAGGCTTATCCGTACATAGTAAGCACACCCCAGGGGTGTTGATTGAGACTAGTGAAATCCTGCCACCAATCCCCAGGGGAAAGGGGCTTGGGTACTATTTGTATTCCCAGGGAATACGTTAAAAGTGTCTATATAGATGACGGTGATGGGTATCTCATCGGGGCTTGATGCTATATTGCTCGGGGATTACTTAAGTTGAAAGTTTAAGTTTTTGCTTTAGGCCTTTTCAGCATCATTCATGAATAAATAAAGACATAAGTAAACTACCAAAAAAATGTAATGCTTTTAATTGTTTTCATCATTGACTGCATAGACACATCATGCATGGCATATCATGGAATATATATGAGTAATAATTTATATGTTCAACTGTGTCTTGTTCCCTATTGAGCTAGGATGTAGCTCACCCTATAGACTATCCGTCGCAGGTCCACTACTAGTAGCTGCCAAGGATTCAGGAGGCGCTGACCCCGGTGAGTCGGACCTTGCGGCCGGAGACGAGTTGGAGCCACCTCCTGAGGACTTCTTCTAGAGGACTCCGTTGTGCCGCTTTGAGGGCGTTTTGAGAGAGATTTGTACGGCTTGGTATGTCAAGCCTTGTTTTGGGTTAAACCATGTATATATTGAGTTTGAGATTATTCCTTTGGGGCGAACCATCCGTGATGATTGCTATCATCGATGGTTCGGATCGGTTCTCCATTCATGCAGAGGCATGAGGGTAGAACTGTCTTTTGGAGTATTGCTTTAATATAGATTTAAATTTCGCAATTTTATTTATTATTTCATTTTGTGCTTGATATGCCAATGTTTCGTGCTTAGCTAAGGGGCACGGTCAAGATGATCGTGCTGATGGCACGGGTTTCGGGGTGCTAAAATCCGGGCTGTCACAGTTGGTATCAAAGCCATTTTCTTTTAGCAATTCTGATAATTGTTCTTTGAGTCAGAACATAGGGGCTTCTGCTAACGAAACTTTAGTTTCAAATGCAGCCGCAAATGTCATCTAGAGGAAGAGGCCGACCAAGGGGAGGCCAACAGAGGAGTCTACGTAGTGGAGATGATTACATCTCTCCTACAAATAGAGTGCCTTTAGGAGGTACTGAGGCCCCAGGGGGCAGTAGTAGTAGTAGACAGCATGATGAAGAGGATCGAGATCGTCAAGATCAAGATCTAAGAGAACAAGAGAGAGTGAGAGAAAGACAGGAAGATAGAGAGGGGCGACAAAGGATGATGCACACTATGGAGACTATGGCAGCTGCCATGGCACAACAAGCCACATCCTTTGTAGCTCATGCGTCAAGAGAACAGCAGCCACCTACACCACCTGTAGGACCTGCGCTGCCTGTGCCCTCATCCTTTACAGAGTTTAGGAGGATGAGACCTCCTTCATTTTCTGGCGATACAATGGCCGCTGAGAACTGGCTTATGGAGATGGAGAAAGTCTTTAGCGTGCTGACATGCACGGAAGATGAGAGTGTGAGATGGGCAGCTTATATGTTAGATGGGGAGGCTGGGCCTTGGTGGAAGTCCGTGATACGGACTCGGGCTCAGGAGACCCCAGAGTTGCCTTGGACTTGGGAGGAGTTTGTTGAGGAGTTCAACAAACAATATTTTCCAGAAGTGGTGAGGAACCAGCTTGAAATACAATTTCTACAGTTAGTGCAAGGAAGAATGACAGTGAGGGAATATGGGATAGAGTTTCTACGACTTGCCCGTTTTGCTCCGGATTACGTCGCTACCGACGTGATGAAATCCAAGAGGTTTCAGCAAGGTTTGAAGCCTGAGGTTAGGGGAGGCGTAGCTCCATTTCAGTTGAGGACCTATGAAGAGGTCATGAGCAAGGCGTTGGTTGTAGAGGAGGAGAACAATAACAGATATAGACAGAGGGAGCAGCAGAGAGGAGGAAATGAACAAGGAAGGACGGGGACCTATGAACCGGTGAACAAAAAGCCGAGGTTCATGGCCCAAAATCAGAGACCACAGTTTCAGGGAGGTTTCGGAAGGTCGGCGCAACAACAACACCAACAGAGGTTTCCACTACTTGCGTCGGGGAGACCTTTACGCTATGAGAGCCCTGCCACGTCTACTGGCGCCACTATCACACAGGGTTCTCGTACTGTTTCTTCCGCGCCTCGAAAGACTTGTGCCAAGTGTGGCAAGCCTCATAGGACCGTGGATTGCAGATCGAGAACTAGGGGTTATTTCCGATGTGGCAAGGTGGGCCACTTGATCAAGGATTGCCCCGAGACGGATAAAAGAAAGACGGTTTCAGTTGCAGCACCACGACCCATTCAAGCAAAGAAGCCGATCGTTCAGGGGAGAGCTTATGCAGTCACTGCTCAGGAAGCAGGGAACGTGCATGACATCATCCAAGGTGAGACTCTTTTAAATTAAAGAAAATTCTGTTTCATTAAAGTTTTAGATAGAGAAGGTGCATGCATTAGGAAGTGTATAGATTCTTTTCTCAATACTAAATCTGTAGGTGAATTAAGGGTGTATTTTGATGTGTAAATTATTATATGTATGTATGTATGTATACTATAGGTACTTTAACTAGATATGAAAAAGGATGCTTTGTTGGATATGACGCTAGAGTGTTGATAGACCCAGGGTCTACCCACTCATTCGTCACTCCACGTTTCACCAAGAGGATGAAGATTGTTCCAGAGGTGTTGGACTTCGTCCTATCTGTGTCTATTCCGACTGGAGAGTTAGTAGACCCGGAGTTAGTTTGCAAATCCATCATTGTAGCAGTTCGAGACCTAGAGGTGCATGAATTGGAAGCGAAGTTGATACTGTTAGACATGCAAGGGTTTGATGTGATCCTTGGCATGGACTGGTTGGCGCAGCATTGTGCAACCGTCGATTGCAAGAACAAGGTAGTCATTTTCAGACCCAACACAAGAAAATCATTTCGGTTTCAAGGAGTGAGGTCGTCATCTGTGCCACTGATCTCCGCAGTAAGGGCTGAGAAAATGATCAGAAAGGGTTGCAGTGGATACTTGGCTATCTTAAAGGAGAACAAGGAAGAAAAGAATATCATTTCTGAGATAGCAGTTGTGCGAGGCTTCGCCGACGTGTTTCCAGAGGAATTGCCTGGACTACCTCCAGAGAGAGAAGTGGAATTCGCCATTGACTTAGCACCAGGAACGGAGCCTATTTCGAAAGCGCCTTATAGAATGACTCCTGCTGAGTTAAAGGAGTTGAAGGAACAACTACAAGAGTTTATGGACAAGGGGTTTGTTAGACCGAGCGTGTCTCCATGGGGAGCACCGGTCTTGTTTGTCAAGAAGAAGGATGGGTCAATGCGGTTATGCATTGACTATCGACAATTGAACAAACTCACTGTGAAGAACCGCTACCCTTTGACTAGAATTGACGATCTATTCGACCAGCTGCAAGGAGCAAGGTATTTTTCCAAGATCGACCTGAGATCTGGATATCATCAGTTGCGAGTCAAGGCAGAGGACATCCAGAAGACAGCCTTCCGGACACGGTATGGACACTATGAATTCCTTGTGATGCCGTTCGGATTGACGAATGCTCCGGCGTCATTTATGGATCTGATGAATCGAGTGTTTAAACCACACTTGGACTCCTGTGTCATAGTGTTCGTTGATGATATATTGATATACTCCAAATCCAAGACGGAACACGAAGAACATTTGAGGATTGCTCTACAGACGCTACGAGAACACCAATTGTACGCCAAACCCAGCAAATGTGAATTTTGGTTGGAAGAGGTTAGGTTTTTGGGACATGTCGTCTCAAAGCATGGGGTCACTGTAGATCCAGTAAAGATAGAAGCAGTGGTTAAATGGGAGCAACCAAAGACAGTGACCGATGTCCGAAGTTTTCTGGGCTTAGCAGGCTATTATCGACGCTTCGTTGAGGGGTTTTCAAAGATATCGGGACCTCTCACAAAGCTTACACGAAAAGATTCAAGATTTGAGTGGAGTGAGGCATGCGAGAAGAGTTTTCAAGAACTCAAAATGAGACTCACTTCGGCTCCAGTATTAGCGATTCCTTCAGGCAGTGGAGGATACGCCGTGTACAGCGACGCGTCATACAATGGCCTTGGTTGTGTACTCAACCAACACAAGAAGGTGATAGCTTACGGATCAAGACAGCTGAAAGAACATGAGAAAAATTACCCGACTCATGACTTGGAACTAGCAGCAGTCATTTTTGCGCTGAAGATTTGGAGACATTACTTGTATGGTGAGACTTTTGAAATTTTCACCGATCATAAGAGCCTCCGATACCTGTTTACACAGAAAGAGCTTAACATGAGACAGCGTAGATGGATGGAGTTTCTCAAGGATTATGATTGTTCTATACAGTACCATCCAGGAAAGGCGAATGTAGTAGCAGACGCCTTGAGTCGGAAGGGTTCAACTCAGTTAGCTTGTTTGGTTTTGGGTATGCACCGATGGAAATTATTGGAAGACCTGGCATTCTATGATGCGAACATTGAGTCAAAAGCCACCGGATCCTTTTTGGCTAACATATCGATAAAGCCAGTGATATTTGAGCATATCCACGATCTACAGATGAAAGATCCGGCATTAACAAAGATTCATCAAGACGTGAGTGAAGGCATCAGGTCGGACTTCTCAGTTAAAGAAGATGGTTCCTTATTGTTTAAGTGCCGTCTCTGCATTCCGGACAATAACGATCTAAGACGGACAATTCTTAATGAAGCCCATAAGTCAAATTATGCTATCCACCCTGGTAGAACCAAGATGTACCAAGACTTGAAAAAGAACTACTGGTGGAGAGGACTGAAACAAGACGTGGCCAAATACGTGTCACGGTGTTTAACTTGTCAACAAGTGAAGATTGATCATAGACATCCTTCGGGACTAATGCAGCCTTTACCAATCCCAGAATGGAAATGGGAATCAATCTCGATGGATTTCATTGTTGGATTGCCCCGTACTGCCAAGAGACACAATGCCATTTGGGTCGTCGTGGACCGATTGACCAAATCAGCACACTTTTTTTTGTGCAATACGATGTATACGGCAGGAAGACTGGCAGACTTATATATGAGGGAGATTGTAAGATTACACGGGATTCCAAGCAGCATAGTTTCAGATCGTGATCCACTATATACGTCCAAGTTTTGGAAGAAATTTCAAGAAGGAATGGGAACACGACTAGACTTTAGTTCAGCTTTCCATCCTCAAACTGATGGGCAGACAGAGCGAGTGAACCAAGTGATAGAAGACATGCTCAGAGCATGCATGCTTGATATGCAAGGATACTGGGATGAGTATCTACCGTTCAACCAGATACAACAACAGTTTCCAAACGAGCATTGGCATGGCACCGTATGAAGCTCTGTATGGACGACGATGTAAATCACCCCTCAATTGGGAGGAAACAAGTGAGAAATTTGTGTTAGGGCCAAAACTACTTGAAGACAACGCCACCGCTGCTCAATAATCGAGAAAGGTCAAGTCAAAGACAGAGCGCATGTAAAAGTTACGCCGACATGAAACGGACTAGCGTCGACTATAAAGTGGGCGAGCACGTGTTTGTGAAAGTGTCACCTATGAAAGGCGTAATGAGATTTGGTAAGAGAGGGAAGTTAAGCCCACGTTATGTTGGACCATTTGAAATTTTGGGACGTGTAGGTGAAGTTGCGTATCGCATTGGTTTACCACCGCTGTTTGATCGGGTACATAACGTTTTCCACATATCTATACTCAGGAAGTATGTGAACGATCCGTCTCATGTGTTAGGAAAACAACCTATGGAGATATGTGAGGACATGAGCATGATAGAGGAACCAGTGGAAATCTTGGATCGAAAGGAACAAGTACTGTGCACTAAAGTGATCCCCTTAGTGCTTGTTCGGTGGAACAATCATCCAAAAGAAGAAGCTACTTGGGAACGAGAGGCCGATGTGAAAGAACAATATCCAGCCTTGTTTCCAACGACGTGAGAATCCAATGTAAACCACAAGCATGTTTGTGAAATCTCCACAATACTTGTAATTCAATGGAAGTCTTGCTCAAAAGTATAATTAAAGGAACATATTTTGTATGTACATGACCAAGTGAATGTGTTTTTATGGAACTATGAGCCACTTGATGTCATAAACTGTCAAAAGTAATCAAAGAACCAAAGAACTTGAAAATCTGCAGAAATTGGGCAAAATCGATTGATCGAATTTCAAATCGATTAATCGATTTGGAATTTCGATTAATCGATTTTGTTCGATTAGTCGACTGGCATGTGCCAGTGACTGGAAATTGGGATAAGAGTTAGGACAGACACAGATTACAATTTCGATCGATCGATTTTTAAATTCGATTAATCGATTTGGAATCGATTAATCGATTTTGGGAATTCGATTAATCGAATTGGGAATTCGATTAATCGAACTGCATGTTCAATTAATCGAGCAAACTGGGAATGTTAGAAGAAATTGGGAATAAATTAATGGAATTTCGATTAATCGAGGAGGTTTCGATTAATCGATTTGAGATTTTGATTAATCGAACTGGATCCTCGATTAATCGATTTACTTAAGGGACTTGGAAGAAATTGAAGTCAGAAAGACGATTTCAATTAATCGAAGTGAATTTCGATTAATCGATTTTGAAATTTCGATTAATCGAAATGGATTTCGATTAATCGAATAACTTAAGGAATCCTGAAATTTTTGGAAGTTACTGCACGATTTTGATTAATCGAAGTGAATTTCGATTAATCGATTTTGAAATTTCGATTAATCGAAATGGATTTCGATTAATCGACTGGCTCGCGCCAGTGAGCCCTAAAACTTAAATTTTTAAACATATACGATTTCGATTAATCGAAATGCTTTTGATTAATCGATTTTGACCTTCGATTGATCGATTTGTAAAAATCAATTAATCAATTTTACGCGGCTAAACCTAGTTTGAAATCTCGATTAATCGATTCTGGATTTCGATTAATCGAGCCGAGGCCTATATATTGAAATTTGGGGATTTTCTTCCCCATTCGAATCATTTCAGCTCTCGGAAATTTGGGCGTTTGACCTTCTTCTTCTTCTCCAACCATCCGACGCCCTAGGGTTGCATTTCCGTTGGTTTTCGGATCGGATTCAAGTGCCATCGCATCCAAAACCCACGGTAAACCCTAAATTTGTGTTTTTCCTTCGATTTGAGTTAGAGAAACCCTAAATTTTGATATTTCACCAAAAATGCCGCCCAAGACCCGGTTGTCTTCGAAGAAGGCAACCTCTAAACTACCGATCCGGCATAAGAATGCCGCACCACCACCACCTACCCCGTCGCCGGTGAGGACTCCGTCACCGTCGACATCGGAGACCACCTCCGGTTCGACGAGCGCATCCTCGTGCGAGTCTTCCCGCGAATCGACCCCAATGCCCCCACCACCCACTAATGTGGTGCAACCAAATGAATGGTGGGCCGCCAAGACCTTTGAGGTCGAATACATTATTGACCCAACCCTATTTACAAATCTCGATGTACCGGGCAAGACCCAATGGGCTCGAAACTACCTCCACAATGCCGGTCTCAGCAACCTTCTCAAACCAATCCGGGGTTCTTACTACCCTAGGTTGGTGAGATTATTCTACCAAGGGCTTGTGGACGGCCCGACCGACGATATGATCAAGACCACCATAGAGGGTGGAGACTACACGATCACACGTCGTCACGTACATGAGGTGCTCGAGTGCTACCTCGATTTCACCCCTGAGACCACCCTATTCCCACCCTTTGAGGAGGACCCTCGATTTGAGGAGATCATGACCCGTATGACCAACGGGAAAAAGGGGTCGGGATTCTCCATCAAGAGGGTTGACCTTCCCCACTACATGTGGATGCTTGATTCGGTAATCAAGTGTACGCCACGATACGGAGCGCGTAGACAAAGTGCAACAGGCACTTTATGCGGTCTTCTGTGGCCGATGGTTTGATGCTACCATGGTCGTCCTAGAAGGGATGAGGTACATCAAGGGAAAATTGATGAAGGGCAACATGAGGCCCAAGGAGAAGATGCCATATGCTCGGCTCATCTCGAGCATGTTGGAGTGCTACTCCGACGATCCCTCCTACATCATCTCGCCTCACGAGGTGAGGGCTACGGACCGCGTGAAGACGTTCTCAAAGTCTTCATGGACCCGTAGCTACAATTTGCTAAAGCGGACCCCACCGGCTCCGGGTCCCGCTCCAGCAGCAGTAGCACCACCGACACCCCCACCACCACAGCAGGACCCACCCGTGGGTGGGGCACACCCTACCCCAGCCGAGCCTTCAGTGGAGAGGGCCACCTCTCACACAGCAGCCTCACCGACACCGCCAGCCCACTTTGCGCCCGCAACAACCACCTCATCCTACCGCCGGCGCGCCGCTTCATCAGGGCTGACCATCGAGGAGGTGTTGGCCCGTATGGAGGCCAACAACGAAAGGATGAACCGGAGGATGGACTTCCTTCTATTCCATACCCTCCGCCACATCTACCCTACCGACTACCGCCGCTACCTCGCCCAGGAGGAGTGGACAGCCGGACGCACAGCCTTCCACCGAGGACCCGTCTTCCATCCCACCACTGCCACTACCGACGCGGCTCCTTCCACATCTACATCCGCTCCGCCGACCGAGACACCGCAGCCTCAGCCGCCGCTACCTCCAACTACCATCTCCACCACCCACCGTCCTGCCACTGGCCCGACCCGGCGAGGGGGACCCATGAGTCATGTCTTTATTTTGTATGCGTCATGATTATATACATGTAGATTTTGTACGCCAACTTATGTGGCGCCTTGTAAAAATTTTCAGATATTAATGAAAATCCAAATTTTTTTTGTGTAAATCGTTCATTTTCCTCAAATTATAATCCTATGCTTATATTCGTGTAATTACTTGGATGCATCTGAGTCAACTAGACAACCTCACCTCCGAGTGTGGGGGGGAGCGTGCACCCTTGGGTTATTTTCGAGGACGAAAATTCCCAAGGTGGGGAGGATGTAATAGCCCGAAAAATCACACTAAACTATGACCTCGGGATCCATGCTCGATTGGTCATAGGTTTGACCAAATAGAAGTCCAATAGTTAGTAAGGGGTGTGATGAATGGGAGAGATGCGATGGGTTGAGTGTTTATGTGGTGTATGATGGAAAATGTGAAGTCACATACACCTACTGCGGTGCATGTGCTCAACAAACAAGTTAGAGGGAAGATAAAAGGGTTTAATAGCTCTAGTTTCTCTTTTAATTGGTTGATTGAGAGAGAGTAAAGAAGAGAGAGAGAAGGAAAGCATAGTTAATGCAAGGAGTAAATGCTAGTTGAGGAAGGGGGGATTCGAGCAATAAACGTCGGATTTGACATGAGGGATCCGCTAGAAGCAAAGCTGGAAACCCTAGCCTTTCCAACCGCTCAACTTAATCAATTTGAGATTGATTAAAGGTAAAACTTTGTGAATAAAATACATAGGTTGTAGAGGTTAATTTATAGTTAAAAATGGTTTAAATTATAGGATAATGGTTTAGAAAAATAGAGAAAAAAGTGTGGAGAAAGGTTGGGAAGAACAGCTCAAAAGGGGCAGAATCTGGCAATTTCGATTAATCGAAATTGGGTTTCGATTAATCGAAATTGGCCAAGAAGTTGAAAAGTCAGAGGACCCCGATTTCGATTAATCAAATTGGGTTTCGATTAATCGACTTTGGTTTTCGATTAATCGAATTGGAAATCGATTGATCGACTGGGAACCTACAGTGAACTCCAGTGGAGGAAAGAAAATAGCTTGGAGAAATTGACTAATCGAAATGAGAATTCGATTAATCGATTTGACATCGATTAATCGATTTTGGAAATTCGATTACTCGAATTGAGAATCGACTGATGGAGTGGAGAATTTTGATTAATCGAATTGGGTTTCGATTAATCGAATGGAAATATCGATTAATCGATTTGAGAATCGATTAATCGATATTGACTTTCGATTAATCGATTTTGGAAATCGATTAATCAAATTAGATTCGATTAATCGATTTTGGAAATCGATTAATCGAATTAGATTCGATTAATCGATTTTGGAGTTCGATTAATCGACTGTGCTAGTTTATGTTGACTTTTGAGTTTGACTTTGAGCTTCATGGAGGGTCTTGGACCTCCTTTATTGCATCCTTAGTGATGTGTTTCACATGTTATGTGGTACCATAGGTGGTACGTGTGAGCTAGTGCACAAGGAGCCACGTGGGACCTTGATGCATTGAACGAACGAAGACTTGAGGTAGGGAACACCCTGAACATGTACTTTATTTTACAAGAGCATGTATGTAGTGATATAGAATTCAAATTCAAAATGTTTTATTGCTTAAGAATTGTGAAAAGTGTGTGTGTGACATCCATAAGAGTAATTATAATGAGCCATCCCCAGGGGATAAAGAAGTAAAGAGATAAGAGCATCAGGTGTGATGCAAGTGAATGGATACATCCCAGGGATGTATCCAAGATTGAATCATATTTGATAGGGCCTAACTGATATAAGATAGCACACTTACACGGTGAATAACTATATGTAAGGCACCGATATTTTTGTTATTTGAGGTTTGATAGGGTACCCCACCGACGTGGCGGGATATCCACGGCTGACACGATAGGATATCCGTGATCGATACTGCGGCGAAACCGTAGGCCAGTGCGGAGGCTTATCCGTACACAGTAAGAATACCCCAGGGGTGTTGATTGAGACTAGTGAAACCCCGCCACCAATCCCCAGGGGAAAGGGGCTTGGGTACTATTTATATTCTCAGGGAATACGTTAAAAGTGTCTATATAGATGACGGTGATGGGTATCTCATCGGGGCTCGATGCTATATTGCTCGGGGATTACTTAAGTTGAAAGTTTAAGTTTTTGCTTTAGGTATTTTCAGCATCATTCATGAATAAATAAAGACATAAGTAAACTACCAAAAAAATGTAATGCTTTTAATTGTTTTCATCATTGACTGCATAGACACATCATGCATGACATATCATGGAATATATGTGAGTAATAATTTATATGTTCAACTGTGTCTTGTTCCCTATTGAGCTAGGATGTAGCTCACCCTATAGACTATCTCATGAGTCCACTACTAGCAATTCTTTGAGGCTTCAGGAGGCGCTAACCCCGGTGAGTCGGACCTTGCGGCCGGAGACGAGTTGGAGCCACCCCCTGAGGACTTCTTCTAGAGGACTCCGTTGTGCTGCTTTGAGGGCGTTTTGAGAGAGATTTGTACGGCTTGGTATGTCAAGCCTTGTTTTGGGTTAAACCATGTATATATTGAGTTTGGGATTATTCCTTTGGGGCGAACCATCCGTGATGATTGCTATCATCGATGGTTCGGATCGGTTCTCCATTCATGCAGAGGCATGAGGGTAGAACTGTCTTTTGGAGAATTGCTTTAATATAGATTTAAATTCCGTAGTTTCATTTATTATTTCATTTTGTGCTTGATATGCCAATGTTTCGTGCTTAGCTAAGGGGCACGGTCAAGATGATCGTGCTGATGGCACGGGTTTCGGGGTGCTGAAATCTGGGCTGTCACACCTAGAATTTGATGTAACCTTCTCATACATTTTTGACTATCAAGACGATTGATTCATGCATTATTCAAATATGAAAGTTGTAGATTTTGCTGTTAGCTTTCCAACGCAAAAAAAATCATCTCAATCGGAGTTCGAGATAAAAAGTTATGACTAAAATACTATGACAGTATCGGAGTTCGGTGATTCCTCGCTCGAGTGATTAAAATAGCTCGCTCGAGCGATTAGAATAGCTCGCTCGAGCGAGGACAAAGAATACTTTTCGAATATATGACTTCTAAAGTCAAACCTTTGGTGCCATCTCGCTCGAGCGATTAAAATAGCTCGCTCGAGCGAGCAACAACGACAGTGAGAGTTCTGACCTTCAGAACTCGATTCGGATCGCAATTCTCGCCCCTATTTTCACCCGAATCAAAACCCATACATCTCAAAACAAAAACCCATGGCTGATTCAATAATTTTAATCAATAAATTTAACCGAAACGTACCTTTAGTGTAAGGATTCCTTGATTAGAAACAAGTCACGTGAACGGGGCTTCGGAGCGAAACCGACGGGTTTCCTCGACGATTCGCTCTGCGATCGATCCCACGAGTTCACAGAGACAACTCCAACACGTCCCCAATGATTTCAACCTCTCCCAATAGCCAACTACGAATCCAAGGTTGATTCAAGTTATTTCTAAGGTTCAAGGGTTTTCAACAAAAGAGGGTTCTAGAGAAGGAGGTTTTATAAACAGATCTCCTACGATTATTGAAGAAGAGAGAAGACGGAGTTTCACGCGGTTGGGCAACTATCAAATGGTCTTCACGGCACTCACATCTCTTCCTCTCTTAACAAAACCTAGTATAATACGGGAATGCAATTCCTTCTTATAATAGGATTGCTCACCAAGTTAAGCACACACACACCTCTTGTGTGTTATACACTTCTAATTTTAAAACTCAAGCCCGGTGTTGAGAGGCCACACCGAGGTTGGTGCACAACTTTCGCACGAGGGTCCAAATGGGTTCAAAATCAGAATCTGTCCGCACAATCACATCTAGATAAAAGTCTAAAATAAATGGCGATGTCGGTCGCCGAGCCGAATACACACACGAGGTTAGTCTAACTCGGGTTCAAAATACGGGTCTTTACAGATCCATCCTAAAACCTAGAGAAGGTTGGATCCATCCTAAAACAAATAAAAAATAAAACTTATCACAAAGTACTAGTTTATCGCCAACTTAATTAATTAGTTTCATTACATCATGTACTAGCTCATATGCCTTTGAATTCCCCTCCATGTGAATATTAACAATTTCTTAAAATCAACAAATCTAAAAGAACCTAAAGATCTCCACAAACTCCACTGCTCGAGTCCAACGGGGGCAGCGACAACTTTTCTAGCCACCCTAATCATGTTGAGAGTATTATCAAGTCTAATGTTTGGTTCCAACAAAACAATGTCTGTTAATCAGTCCAATCCACAAAAATCCTCGTCATTCATTTATTGCATTTGTTTCCGCAAAAGAAATTTTCTTGTCCTTGTCCACGTCAAAGAAGATATCCCCAATATATTAGATTGTTTCACTGGTTCCATCAAAAATTTCCTTCATCCATCCCAAATTTGAAACTGCACAAGAGCCACTATACTAGATTGGAGTGGGATTGCAAAGACACTTCCATCAAATTCGATGTCAAAATCAGGGGTATAGCCCAAAATTTTTGTTGGTTGGGCTATAAATGATAAATATAATATTAATAGTTATTTTACCATCGATTTGGGGGCTTTTACATCATAGATTTGGTGGCTTATATATAAACGAAAGTGTATAAGACACATACTTCATAGAAACTCTAGATTTAAATGAGGGTCACAACCTTCTATATGGTTACGCGACTGGTCAAAACAGATCATGACACATCATTGAATAACAAATACTACTAGCTATTTATATAAATTCAATCACAACTTTACTTGTGATTAAAATAACCTTTGAAAACACACATTGAAATACTATAGCATCTTTTCCTTAAGAAAATTGTGGAAACCTGCAAAAAAACTATATTGCATAGTAGACACTTTACTTGAATCGACCATGTATAATTTTTGTTTATGGTTGATTTATCGATTTTAATTAGCGATCGATCGATTTTAGATCACGACTACTTCATATATTATCCTCTATTTATATATTCGATCGATCGATTTATTATGTTCGATCGATCAATTTTGAACAGAATCGATTCACCTGTGTACTCAAATTCACTTTAAATTTCGATTGATCCACCCTCATTTCCAATCAATCGATTTGACCAGAACTAAATGAATAATACATTATTATTACTTCCGATCAATCGATCCCCTATTCTGATCGATCGATTTGGAACCCGAATTGACACTACGTGAAAATGGGCAATAAACGACTCTACGACTTTTTAAAAGAACCACCCTCGAGTATGTGAAGTAGTCGTTTTCAACTTAACCAGCGACAGCTATCCACTATATATATTTCTTTACCCGCTGCAACCCATTTTCTCGCTGGATCAAACCCTAAATTCCTTTGGCTCTCCCTCAAATCCCTCTCGCTCAATATTCAAATCTCTCTCGCTCAAATCCCTCTTGCTCAATATTAAAATCCCTCTCGCTCAATATTCAAATCTCTCTCGCTCAATAGTCAAATCCCTCTCACTCATTCAAATCCCTCTCGAAGTTCAAGCCTTAACCCTAATTGGAGCAGCAAACCTTTCCAGCAAAAATGGTATTTTCTGTCTCTATCTCTATCTCTTTATCTTTTATAATCGAATGAAATCTTAGATTTAGACCTTGTTTTTCTTAAAGCCAGTTCAAATTCTTAAGGTTTGAGGATTTTATTGAACTCGGCATCAAACATATCGTTTATTATTAGTGTTTCTTTTCTTTTTTGTTGTTATTGTTATTTATTTATTTTTTTGTTGAATTTGCAGAGGCAAGGATTCTGTCGGGGAAAAGTCCATGAATCCCCAGAGGAATTTAGTCAAATAGTTCTCACGAGTCGTCGAACTCGCTAAGGAGTTGCAAGACTCGGTCGCGTCTCTGCTTTCAAAGACGTGGGTTGAAGAGTGCTCTTGCGTCGTCGTGGCTCTCGATTCCAACATTAGGAATCTCCGATCCTCGATCGAGTCAGCGGCGAAGAAAGGAGATGTGAATCCAAGCGATGCTGGCAAGGTTAGATAGATTATGTCTAGTTTTTGAGAATTTTATGTGGTTTGTTTTTTATAATTAATTTGGTCTCTGTGCAGTTGATATTGCTTTAGAATTGCAGATTTTAGGTTTTTTTTTTTTTTAATACTATAGCTTAGGGTGAATAATATTGATTTACTGTGTTTTCATTTGCATTTGATAGACAATTTATTTTTATATTTTTTGTTTTTTTATGTTAAGATGGAAGAAGAATTATGCAGAGCGAGATGCATTATCAGTGAGGGCGATGTCTCTTTGTTTCTTCCGACCAAAGTTCATGGTATGTTCATTAATTTCTCAATTTTTTACTTCTCTTCGTTTCTTTCGAGCAAATTTCATGGTATTTTTGTTAATTTCTCAATTTTTTACTTACATTTTTGTGAGTAAATGTGTTGTTGTTTGTTTTTGGTCCATTCAACTGTTGTTGTTGTTATTGCTACTTCTTCGTAATTGTTTTTTATAAACGAGAAACTTGTATTCTACCTTCAATTAATGGGCACGCATAATTTTTTTAGATTGTTTGTTTATCCAAGGTGCCAACTCGTGGAAGTGAAAAATATTTAGCTTTTCTAACTGTGAAAAATATTGAATTGATCTTTTGAATGGATACACGATTCTTATTATGAAATTTTATGAAATATGAGATTTATGTATCTTTGATGAGGGCCTTTGTAGATTAATCTCTCTCTTTTTTATTCTTCATGAACATTCAAAAGTGTTTGTTTTGAAAAAAAATTAAATCAAAATCCAAGAAACAAAAATGTGATTTTAATGCATCATCATTGAATATATAAGGGAGATGTGCTTGGTGGCTTTCTAAAAGTTAACACACCAAACCTTAACCTTTTAAAAATTCAAATAAAAATCTGTGAAGGGAAAAAAAAGTTTCACTACATGAAAAGGGAAAATAAATGACTCTAGGACATTTAAAAGAACGATTGTCAGATAGTCGTTTATTATACTTAACCCACGAGAGCTACCCTACCTAAATATATATACACGCAGGATCTTTTCTCTCTCCAGAACGACTCTCATCTACAAAACGCCCCTCTCACTTTCTTCTTCGTTTTCTCTGATTTCCGAAAGGAAAAACCCAAGCGAAACCCTCTCGCCTTCATTGTCTCCGATCTTTGAAATCATGGAACTCTATTAGATCTCCTATTTTTTCTCTCTAATCTCTTTCTCCAATCTCCCGCTCTCTTAAAAAATTACTAGATTTGAAGGATTTTGAGTTCTAATAACAAAAAACAAGCTCAATCCGGAGGGTTTTGAGTGTAAAATCACCAACGAAATTACTTTTCTGATTGAAATTAGTTTTTGTCGATTGATTTAATTTTCCAGTGAAAAATATGGTCGTTTTAACCATTTCAGACAGTTTTGGCTTTGTCACTACGTGAAAATGGCACATAAACCACACCTCCAAATATATAAAGAACCACTGCCCAAGCAATAGTATAATAATCCATTGCCAAAATCGGTGGTTTATTATAATAAAACAGTGGTTTAACTAGTTAATCCTTATCATGTGCAACTCTAACCGCCATCACGTGCCAAATCTATCCTTAGAATAACCTTACAAGTATGTGTGTGTGTGTGTGTCTGTGTCCTTGCATGTGCGTGTGTGAGCACGGCATTTCATTTCGTTGCCTCTATCTCAAAATTCTCAGAACTAATTAAAATTTTGGAAAAATTCTCAGAACTGCTTTCCTTAAATAGCTAACTTTTTCATCTTGTCCTCCAATTTTATGCTAGTGCTAGCATTACCCAGGCTTATATGACCTTTCTATAGCTGAGGTATTTTTTGTTCATTAGCTGAAGTTCATGGCACCCTACATATCAGCCTGCCCCTGCCCCTGCCCCTGCCCTGAGTCTTGGCAAAATCATAGACAAAATCATGATTTGGGCCCCCCAACTTTTTCTTCTAATGGATTGGAAAAGTGTTTTCTGTTGTTCTATGCTGTTTTTTTTTAGAACCATCAGTTACAATTTTTTCTTGAAGAAAAAAAAAAATTGCTAATGGGTAAGGGTAAGATGATGGAAACGTTTATAAAATGTCCACCAATTTATTCCACTTAAAATTTTGCTCCTCAAAATTGTGGACTGAGCTGGATACTGGATAATATGGTGGTAGGAATCCTGATGAGTCGTTCCTAAACATCGCTATTCGTATTTTGTGTATAGTCCGTGGTAGAGCCTGTCATTTGATTTGTAAGTATTGCTGCTTTTGGTATTGTATTATTATTTTTCTTTTTATTTTTTCTTTACAATTATTATTACTATTATTCCCTTTAATGATAACTTTAATTTACAACTAAAAATATCTTTATTTGTGAACCATTTGCAATTATGAAGCACATGACAAGCCATTAGCCTCTAAATGGGTTGATACCAGAGCACAGTTTCACTATTTAAGTGAATCCCAATTTACTTTTTCTCTGTATATCTAGCTGTTCTATTTCTATTTTATGGATTCCAGCAATGATGTGTACCAACCAAGAGCTGAGTCATGAGGCAGTACTCGTGATTCTGTATAAAAATGCTCATAATGGTTCAGCAGAGACTACTAGCTTTTTATTTTTTTTAACTTATAAAGCATGTCCTCAATAGACAAGTCATTCTCAAAAACCCCAATGGTCCATCACCTTTGAAATTATTATACCACCAATAATTCAACCAACCCGTTCAGCGAAGCCACCCATTAAAGCTTGCAACTCAGACAAGTGGCATCAAATAAAGAGCCTCCATCTCTTCTATGGTGATGTCGCCTGTCATTTTTGACGTGCTTGCCGGTTGTGGACAGGCTAGATGTGTTGGTTGTGTGCCCCATATAATTGTGATTAGGTTATGTTAAACTATGTATGCAATCAGATCATGATAAACTATTTTGATTTTTGTTTGGAATCTGTTATGGTATAGTTCGGTCTAACCAAGTGGTCATTTGTGTTTCTTTTATTAATGAGTACAAATGTTTATGTTAAAATTAATAAAAACCTTTGAATCTCATCCTACTCCTTGCGAATTGGGTTGTCTTAATAGTAGCAAATTGCGAATTCTGAAATTTTATGTCTTGCATTATAGGTGTCTGAATGTAACCATCCATGAAATTTTATTAGCCACACACCTATGGACAAAGACTAAAAAACACAGCCCTCTTACAGTCAACAACTGCGACTCAAAAGACCAAAAAGAACAAAATGCACCAGACCAAAAGAAAAACTGCATGTTGCATGATTAGAGAAGCATTTTAGTGTTTATCTAATTCTCTAATTCTCACATTCTCATCACTCACCCTCATTTGCTTTCTATTTTTACCACAAGGAAAGGTTTATACACACATAGGTGCCATGGTACATCAAGTCTATACATAGAATATTTAGCCCCATATTATTTTATATAAAACATCAAAGCGATACCCATTTTGAAAATTTCTAATTCTCTATTTTATATGGTACCATATTCGATATTATCATAATTTAGAGCTTTGATTTTTTGTGGGATAGCTTACCTAGATTAATGGTTTTGAAGAACTTGAGCTTTGATTAAGAATTATTAGTAGATTCTCTCATTTGTATATCTCCTTATTTATCTGCAAATTTAATCGAGGTGGGATTTTATCTAGCAATTTAAAAGATGGTGTAGTACATGGCTAAGAAAAGGTATATGTTTGACGTCTCTTTAATTTTGATTGTATTCATATTTCAAGCAATGATAGTGGCAATTGAATTTTTGGCATCAGCAGTAATTTTTATATCAACTAAGAATTGAAAATCCTGAAATTGGTACTAGTTTGTTTAGGAATAATGGGGTTGTAAGAAGCATTTATGAATGCTTTCCATGAGAAGCACGTATTTTAGGTCGATTTAGTTCGGTTTCAAGGCCAATCGTGTTTATCTTTTTCAAATATATTCAATAATGCGATAGGGCATCCTCTCCTCATTCTTTTTCAAATATGCAGGTCTGCTGTCTTCTCTATCTTTTTTTAAATTCAACATTTTTTTCTTCAAATTTGGAAAAAGACTCTTGCTTCCTTACGATCTAGCTATGTAAGTGGATCTAGCATATTTCAATTCTCTGGTAGATGGTGTCTGGATGTGAGACCCGGCATTTTCCTTTACTTGCCTTAAATTAGGTAACATGACATGCTAGATCCTTATCCTGTTTGCATGCAATAATGGATACGGTGTCAAATTCACTTATGTAATCCTCTTTAACTTCTTAGGTGGAAATTGACTTCCTCATTTTTTTCCAGATAATCAGGTTAAATTGTAATGCTGTCTCAATATTTTATAAATGCCACATTTTCTTTTAAATTTGGAAAACATCCATGGTGGACCTGTTATTTCTAAGGTAGATATAAGTGAATCTAGCATCTTGCAAATCTCTGATTAGATGGTGCTAGGATGTGGGACCTAGTATGTCCCCTTGTCTTAAATTAGGTGATGGTCCATTTAGATCCTTATCCTAGTATCATCTAACCATGGAAGGAGTGGTGCCGGATTCACTTGTATTACCAAGCTTTTCATTTTTCAGGTATTGGGTTGATGATATCCATTTTTTTGTGCCCGTAAACTGACTCTTCTATTATGCATGCATATACAATTTTGAAGAAATATTCATCAACTGTGGCTACAATTTTTACCGGCATAGCATCTGCTGCTTTGTTTGGTCATACTCTAACCATAAATTTTGTGTTGGGAATCTCTATCGTGTTTATCTCAATGCACCAGGTAATCATTGTAATTGAAGTATTTCTTATCTCATTGACCATTTTGTTTCCTGATGGACCCTCCCTTACATATTTTTTTTCTTATCGGTTCTTTTCACCACTTGCAAAAGTCAAAGATGAACCACAAAGTGGACCTTCAGAAATGATGGAACTCAATAGAAATCACAGGTCCATATCTTGTTCCCTTCCATTTTTTTGACTAACAGACATGTCATTAGTGCGAAAAGTAACTTCTAGTAGGGAAGGTTCTTGTGTTGTCTGCAGATATATATATAGGTCTATTATACAGTGACCAATCCGATCACTGGCACAACATGAGGAGCCATGTGCTATGCAGACTCTGAGATATGCAAGGATCTTCACGTTCTTAAAGTCTGCACACATCTCAAGGTCTGCACGGTGTACTCACCCATGCCATGTGCGATGTGCCACTCATTGTACACCAGATCTCATTGTACAATGGTATCGGGCCACTCATTGTACACCAGATCTCTCACACATACAAACACATAGGTATGGTTACTCTTGTCGTTACTTTCTTCCATCTGAATTTATGATTTGTAATATGTACCAGGGATAAGGAAGCATCCTTCATAAATATGACAGCTGGAGCAACTGAGGATGTAAGCAACATTCTTTCCAAATGTTTTGTAGATTACTGACATGGCTGTAATTCTGTATCATTTTCATGCTTTTTTTCTTTCCTTATCAGGCTAGCCATCACGTTGGATCCGATGAGAGACAACCACTTCTCCCCACTTGATGCTCTTCTTAAGGCACGCTATCCTACCTGATGCTCTTTTTTACTATTTTACTGTGTCAAAAGATACCCACATATATAAATTATTCTATGGCTATCATCAAGTTTACATTACACTGGCATCCCATTGTATGCGTTGGATGAAGATCCAATGGAGAGCAATGGTCCTATCACCATGTTTTAAATGAACCACCTTATACTGAGTGGTACTATACAGGTTTTAAGCTAGACTAGTACAGGGTACCCGACTTGGTCCATCTCAAACTGCCAACCTCGATTTTTGTGTAGATATTTTTGAGCACCAAATCAATGAAAGGTCAAAAGTGAGGGTCACTAATTTGAGTGCTCATAAATAACTGTGCAACTCCAAAGGCTTGACCATTTGGACAATGAAGATTGACCCGCGTGCTGCCACTGGTGCTCAGGTCGGGTACCTAATTCCAGCTAGCTCTTTAAGCTAAAATGGGGGCTGGCTTGTACCTGCCCATACAAACTGGCCAAGTCTGTTAGTGGTACTAAAATCGCTTCCTAAGTCCATGCCAATGATGCGATGCATTTTTTGTTGGTGCACATTGCATCTGCAGTTAGTGAATCCTGACTCGAGTGCTTGCGCTCAGATCAATATCCCTTTATCCAAATGATGAATCATTGGGAATTGCCCTGCTATTTTTGAACACGCAAATCAGTGGAACACTACGTCAAAAGAAGGAAAAAACTGCTATTTTTTGAATAACTTTGCGGGATTCTCTCAGTCATTGCTGGTCTAGTAGATATTTGCATCATGAAAGCACAACTTTGTGGATCATCTTCTAGTAGATATTTGCTACACAATAAATATAGTGGTTGAGTTAGCTACGCCCCAAGGTCAGGGACCATGTGATAATTAAATACAGCTCCCCTACGCTAGACACTGAAGCAAAGATCAAACACCATCCAAACCCATAATGGGTAGGTAATAGGATGTTAGTTTCAAATCAGAGACAAGATTCTTTCTTCAAGTCAGTTTCTGAAATCTTATCTTGTCATACTTAAGTATTGCCTTTTCATGTATAGGAGAAGATCTGATTGCCCCCTGCCATTGTAAAGGCACGCAGAAGTATGTGCATCGATCCTGCCTAGATAATTGGAGATCATCGAAGGTAAGAACTAGTTGACCATTTAGTTTTCTGTGCTGTAGACTGCATATATTATCATCTGGGTGTTTGACTATTCGAAATGGGTAGGGCTGTACCTGCTTCTTATCTAATGAAGTATTCATTTGCAAAGTTTTGGGATTGACCAGTTGGGCCTATTAAATCATTTTGATATTTCACGGGCCATCTGCCTGTACCCTGTAAAGTATTAGGACACTACCATTTTATTTATTTATTTATTTGTTTTTTAATATCAGTTAAATAATATAAACTTATTATTGTTTTTATATGCTTCATTGTTGACCATAAAGGCGATTTATTAGCTGTTTAATATCACTCACCTCATTAATCTGCAACCATCTCAAATATTACCTTTTGCCATTTATACCCTCATTATTCTCCCAGCTTTTTTTTTACTTCTATCTCACACACTACACTTTATTAGTCACACCACCTACTCTCATTCACCCCATTAATCTGCAACCATCCTACCATCGAATCTCTTATTTAGGCCCTCACTTTCTGTGCCTTAGATACAACTTTGCAAGCTTCTACTGGGACTAGTGCTTGAATTATAGAGCGTTGAGCTTGAAAGAAGGTACTTAGGCTTAGGCTTAAGAGTTCAATTAATTTTTGTAGCCAATTAATTATATAGTATAATTTCTTAGATTAGCTTTTCATGCTAGCCATAAGAGTTTTACCAACTTGTCTTGAAAGATGTTAGATATTTCCTAGAACATGGGATCCGGTTTAGCATCTCTTTTAATTATTTATTCCCAAGCTAAGAAGTTAGTTTATCTCACATCAACTTCTCATTAAATAATTGTCATTGCATATTTTCTTTTATTACTTTCTCTATATCTTATTTTATTTTCTCTTAATGATAGCAAGCATGGAATGTGGCAGTTTTAGAAAGTGCTACAACAATCATCATCTATAGAGTTTGAGTCTAGCATTTATTTTTGCCTCACACACACCCACACTACTCGGAGCTACATTCATTACATTTTTATCATCATTTTCTTTTTGTTAAAATAGGAAGTAGTTCATATAGCCTCCAATTAGGTTGGTAAGTAACACATTGAGTAGCTGACATCAAAGTTATCCAAAACTTTTTATGCTTATTTAAGTTATTTTCTTTCAATCTTTGGTTCAACAAAAAAAAAACGAAATACCCATAAATAAGACTAGTCAAGTTGAGTGGACCAAGTGCTCAAAAGCCTTTCCAAATCTCTAAAATAAAGCCCATGTCCGAGTTGCTTAAAGTGGTGGACTTCTTTAAGTCAAAAGTTGCTTTATTTCCTTATTTTTCGACCCCAAGATTCTCCTCTAAACTTAGAGACGACTCCATATTTTTTCAGTTACTTTTATAAGTTGTTTAAAGTAGTCGATCTTGTGGCCTGGCTCAATCAGCTAGACGAGAACATGCCAACTTTTCTAGGTAAAATACCGTCTTATAATTCCTATATTTTAAGTAATGGTCTTATAAGGTAGTTGCATATGGTGAAGGATTAATGTGCTAAGTATTGGCAATTGGCACAACTCCAAAAACTCACCGTGATTGATTAATATTTACAGTTCAACCACAACCAAATTATGGCCACAATATATATCAGCTGTGAAATTCTTGGGTATGCTAGTAGACAAGTTCATTGTTGACAGGTTGTGAAATTCTTGGGTATGCTAGTATACAAGTTCTACGGCGAGGAACTGCGAGAAATGTTTGGTTATGAAGAGCCTATAGGGTCAAATATTGGGATCGTTCAATATCGGGTCATATCAGCCCATATTAGCCGATATGTATCCAATTTGAACAAGAAGTTATACCAAAAATACCCTTGTGAAAATTTTTGTTATTATTTATATATATTTAGTATTTTAAAAGTAATAAAACTACATTAATATCAGCTGGTTTGCCCGATACATAGCCGATATATCCTATTCATATATGTATCCTAGTCAGTGCTCTTCTTGGTAAGCAATCGACTAACAGTGTAACCTTTGATTGGAATAACTCTTTTCTACTGTGGAATGCATTCTGATTGCATTGAAAATCTTCTAGCATCTTCTATTTTTTTTTGGGTCACATTTTCTCCCCTTTAGCTATTTTTTGTATTTTATAGAGAAGTCTTGTATACCGTGTATAACTAACCCATTTTACATGTTTTTATTGACCAATGGTTATATTGTATCTCATTAAATCCATGACTTATCAGATATTATAATAGCATTAGAGTTTGAATTTCTTGCGCATGATTGCTTAAGCCTTCAAACATTCAATTTTGCCATAAGAAATAATGATTGGTTCTTGTATTAAATTTCATATTTCAGATGGGGAATCTAAAAGTGCATTTCTAACTCCAATAAATGACACAGGTCTGCTTCCCATATTCAGTTGTTTGGATTCATCCCTATTTCTAGAGAGTAGAAATATTTACTATTTGAATATCTTTGTTGTAGGAACTTTTTTGTGGTTAGTGATGGAGAAGATGACCAGCCCATGGATGATGTTGACACTCCTGAAGATGAACTTTGCTCCATCTTTTCTTTCTATGAACTTGAAGCTTGAATCTGTTCCTCTTGATGACAAGTGAGTGTTATGAGATTTCTTCAATCCCTTCCCCCCCTTGCTTCTAACAATTATGAAATGGCATGTGATGAAGGGCAGTTTAATTGCTCAAACTGCCATAGTCCGACCCCTATCAGATGATATAAGTCTTTGATGATGATGATGATAACAAAATTACTGCTAAATAGAAATGCCTTCCCCCCATACATGACAGCCATTTTAATTTAAATTCAGCAGGTCCTGTTATTCAACAATATATTACTTATGACAGTTAATTTCTAATCTTATTGGTATCTGATGGTCCCTTCATGTCCATTGCAGTGCCTCCGATGTATTATACACATTTGGCTGCTTTCCGTGCGTGTTTTTACTTGGACTCAGAGACATCGGATAGTGGCTCAAAGAAATTGGTATACGGAACTGGTATCACTGAAATAGAAAGGGGCGGGGCTCAAAGAAATGGTTTGAGAGTTGATGAGGTATGTTTGCTTATGTTTTGGTTAAAAGTGCATATATTTTCTTATAATGTAAATTTAATTCACTTTGCTAATTTCTTTTAGGTAAAAAAATCAGCTACTATTGTACATGAAAAGGATTTCAATTTTGATGATGCTAGGCTAATGCGTGGTGCTTGTTCTTGCAAGGTAGATCAATCAGTTGATGCAAAGAGAACAAATGACATGTAGCTATATATTTTCTTATTGAAAAAATATTGTTAAGTACATTCTTACATATGTGGAACTAGATGCTGTATTTTTTTAATACAACCCATTTTAGAACAAAAATGTCATTGTAAATATTTAATTGCTTAATATCATAAATATTTAATTACGTTCTCCTTTTGATTTCAGGTGAAGCTTTTCGATTTGAAGCTCACCTTAAATGGATCACTAGGGGACGGGGATACTTGGCAAGAGAGGCGAAGCATTTTTTTTTTTTTTTTTTAATTATGAAAATAGGTCATGGGGTCCTTAGATTATTAACTCTCTTTCTTTTTTTTTTTTTTTCTTTTTTTTATTTGAATAAAAGGATTGAGCATGTAAAGTTTAAAATATTTGGTTGATTTGAAAGGTTGGATCATAGGTTGAGATGAAATCTTTTGTTTGAATAAAAGAATTGAGCATCTATTTTATTTATTAATGGCATTGAATGATCTGCATTTGAGTTGAATGGATGCGTTTAAATATGAGATTAATAGCTTTTTTTTATATAATTTTTTTTAAAGCATTAAAAAAAAGCATTAAAAAATTGCATTAAAAAAAAAGTATTATAAAAAGCATAAAAAAAATTGCATTAAAAAAAATAAAAAAAATATATTATTTTAAAAAAATTTGCATAAAAAATTGTCGATGTAATTTTTTTTTTTTTAAATATATATATATTTTTTAAAAAATTTGCATTAAAAACCGCTAAGCGATTTGTAAAAAAAGAAGTGATTTTTTTTTACCACTATACAAGACAGTGGTTTATGAAGTTCATAAACCACTGTTTTGTATAGTGGTAAAAAAAAACCACTCCTTTTTTTACAATTGTTTAGGGCAGTGGTTTTTTGAAAAAAAACCACTGTCCAAGACAGTGATTTTTTGAAAAAATCATTGTTTAAGGCAGTGGTTTTTTTGGCTTTTTCACGTAGTGTGAATGATTTATATATTTTATTCCGAACAATCGATTCCAAAATCAATCGATCGATTCTCATCCGAATAGATAATATTATTTACCTTATAAATTCATTTTAACACGACCAAAACGTCAAGCATATTAATCACTTGAATGTTTTGATCGATGGTCGAGATTTACCTAACGTTAAATTGTGATGTCTTTCAATTTAAGCATTTAATTATAGTAATCTACATATAATCAATTTTATCGCTTCAACGCGGCCTTTGTGATAACACGAAGAGTTAGAAATTCAATGCCTCGTAAAAGAAGAACTCTGACCTTTACGTTATTGAAATCACACTGTTAACTACTCTATTCTATATGTGTATTGAGGTGATATGTAAATAAATATATATGTATAAACATAGCGAAACCTGGATGTAAATCTTTGTTGCAAGTATGATATTTATATACTTCCATCTTGGCTATGATATATGAGTTATGGATATGTTAGGTCATATGTACGCGAGTGTATGAGATCATGCCTACGTTTGGGCGAGGTGATTCACCGAGATGGTATTGAAGCGATGAATATATCGTATTCACATGCTTTACAGCTTATGCTGGTATGAGACATCATGACGAGTAGGGTGGTGCGAATTCAGTGTAATCTTATATACGGTGACCATATCACCTCAAGTTTTAATATGATAGGATAATATATGAGTTATGATAAGAGATTCGGACATTGGGCCTTAGTTGTAGTGAGATCTCTTTATGATCACGTGAAACTTGGAATATAGGCATCCATATACTGATGCAATTCCTCTATGATAGTTTGAAACCTTTATGATAGAGAGGTCTCTTTATTATCACACGAAGTATATTCAGATTACTATGAAACCCTTTCTCCCGAAAGCGTGATTTAGTGAAGTTATCCTACTATAGTTCGTCTTAGAACTAAGTAGTAAGAGTATATTATGATATGAGTATGTTAAAAATAAGATAAGTTATAAGTACGATAATAAGACACCGCCTTGTAGGCCAATAAAAGATTCAGAGCTTAAGTTTATACGTGTCGTTCCTTGCATAGCTACCATAAGGGCAACAATGTCTTACAGGCAAGGCGGGTCTCTGGGAGGCAATATGAGTATGTTATGAGTTACGTTTGACTGTCTCCCCGTTAGGCTGGGTAGAGAGTATAAGTATGTTATGGATGACGTTATGATATGGTGGTAAGCAACTATGGTGACCCTCACATGGTAGGATCGAGCAGCGACTCTAGCACAGGTTGTTAAGGATTCATGAGTATGTTACATATGCCCATGCGATATACAAACTCATGTGTGAGAATAATAAGATGTGGTATATTATGAGCTATGGTAAAGTACATTAGGATATGCATGTTTAAATCATGGTCATTCATTTATGTTATGATATGAGTTCTACATTATAAATATGATTGTCATTTTTCTTTTTCTGATTCCATTAATATATTATTAATATCACTTATGTGATGCACCAATAATACACCTTAGTAGAATATGGTTGATCGGTGGTGTATCTACTGAGTTTACGTGACTGAGTAAACTCATCTCACGAAAAACTAACAGCTGCAGGTGATTATATCGACAGAGTGGACGCTAGCTATCCTGGTCTTATTGGCATTGATTTCTTTGACCCCGTTGACGTTGAATACCAGGAGCCTTGGGAGGGTGACATTGTTGGTTACCAGGAGGACTTCGATGCTGATTTTGATTCGAGCGTCGATTATTGACAGTTCTAGACTGGTACTGAGTTTCGTTTGATACTATTATTGTTGACTCTATAGTTTCATGTATCAGATTTATCTCGGACTTTTATTTCTCTTTCATTGGTGGTTTACCTGGATTTTATCGCATTTATTCGGTTACTCATAACTACTTTTATATTTCACCCATATTTGTTGGATTTAGAGATTTCGTGAAACCATATTTGCGCGAAAACTTTGATTATGTGTATGTCCGCTTATCGTATTTGGGATGTTTGAGGGTCATAACTCGGAATTCTAGGCTTTTGAGATGGGATAGAATTTCAGGTGGTGACATAAACAATCTCCATCATCTAATTCTACCAAGTCAATGTATGTCAACGTGGGTGAACTCAAAGATTTGGTGGGTGGATTTAAAGGTACCCTATCTTTACTACTATATAAAGGCACAAATGGTTTGTCAATTTAAGTGGTTCCACACTTTAGGAACAAAATACCCCTCTATACCATATTTACCTACCCCTAAAATACCCTTTTAATGCACACTCAATATACCCGTGGGACTTCTAATTAGAGTTAAACTCTAATTTAAGACTCCCTTCAAAATCGTCACCCTAAATCCATCTTACCTCTCTATATAATTATTTTTTCCTATTTTCACTCCATAATATTTCTAATTTCCAATAGGATCCTAACTCCAATGCCTTTTAAGATGGCTTTGGTCAGATCCAGTGGTTGGACTCTAAATGTGGTTTAACCAATTTTTGAGACCGTTGGATGCATAGGTTCCAAAAGTGAATGCAAATCAGTAAAGATAAAAGTCAAGATTCCTTTGCATCCAATGGCCTCAAATATGTTTGAACCTCATTTAGAGTTCAAATAGTTAGACTTGATCAAACCATAGCAACTCGCATTGCCAATTAAGACCCCACCTTCAAACGTACCATTAAATACCCCAACTGAATCTTTGAGAGTGCCCATGTAAGACCCCACCTTCAAACGTATCTTTAAATACCCCAACTGAATCTTTGAGAGCACCCATGTTAAAACCCATTGACTGCTTTGAATTGGATGATAAGAGCATTTTTCGTTCCAATCTCTCACACACTTGATCTTGAGATTATGGGAGTACCATCAAACGATCAGATATTAATTTGACGTGCACAGATTCCAAAGTGACCTTAAAATCAATTTTAAATGAGATGAATGACATGTGATTTTATCAAATGTGATTTTACCTTTAAATACGCCCACCGAATCTATGAGGGCGCTCATGTTAAAACCAATTGATAGTTTTGAACCAAATGGAGAATGTTTTTCGCTCCAACCTTTCACACACTTGATCTCGAGATAATAGGCATACCATCAAATGGTCAGACATTGATTTGACGTGACACAAATCCCAAAAAAGTGACTTTAAAAACAAATCTAATAGAATAAAAAAATGTTTATCTAAAATTATCATGATTGTGAATTGATTTGAGCTCATCATCTTATTCAAAAATGACTTTAAAGTCAACCATTGAATAAGATGATGAGCTTTTTAAAAAACTCCACAATCTATCCTTATTTAGATAAACATTGATTACTAAGTCTAATAGAGTAAAAAAGTCTAATAGAATAAAAAAAAATGTTTATCTAAGGTCACTTTTTTGGGATCTGTGTCATGTCAAATCAATGTCTAACCATTTGATGGTATGTCTACTATCTCGAGATTAAGTGTGTGAAAGGTTGGAACGAAAAACATTCTTCATTTGGTTCAAAACTGTCAATTGGTTTTAGCAAAAAAAAAAAAAAAAAGTCTAATAGAATAAAAAGATTTCTACTCTCTTAAAATCTATCCAAAATGGTTTGAAGGGCATGATGCAGTGATTTAATTTTATATTTTTACCAAGTATGGGTGCAAAATATGATCTCTATCATATAATTCACATAGCCAACTATTAAATCAGATGATAGACTTTGACTGTATTCAATCTTATGGTAGAGATCATATTTTGTGCAATTGTTTGACCCCATAGATCTTTACATTGTCGCCATCAAATCAGATGACTTAGATTTGTTTTTAGATGGCACAGGTTTGGGTAGCATTGTTCGCCCCTACAGGTTTATAGAAAGCGCTTACGTCCAAACCCCTGTGAAAGCCATTGACTGCTTGGGATCAAATAATGTAGACCATTTCACACCCTAATCTTCCACACAAAGGTTGTTGAGACCATGATCTAACTAACCGACGGTCAGTTCTTGATTTCATATGGCACATATCTCAAAAAAATTGCCCTCAAATCATGTTTGAATGTGATGTGTGCCATGTGATTTTAAGGCAATTTTTTTACGGATTTGTACAACATGGAATCAAAACTTGACCGTCTAATGGAATGCTCATGGTCTCAAGATCCGCTTTCTAGAATATTGGAGGACAAACGATATGCATCATATGATTCCAAGAAGTCAATGGGTTTCAAGGGATTTCTAATATAGGTGTTTTAAGTAAACATACAGAGGTACCTTCATAGGTCTCATAAATATCAATTTTTTTTAAAATTAAGTGCAATTGCATAAATTTTCGGTGCAAGTAATCACTCCCCGTATTTTTTATAAGCACCTCAGTCCGCGCCTACGTTTAAAGACAATTCAAACCCATTGACTGCTTGGAGTCATAAGATGAAGATCGTTTTTCACCCCAATCTTCCACTAATGGATCTTGAGACCATGGGCGTACCATCAAACAATCATTTTTTTATTTCATGTGGCATAAATTGGAAAAACATTGTTTGAAGTCACATGGTTCACATCACACTCAAACGTGATTGTAGGGCATCGTTTTAGGATCTATGCCGTTGTTGTGGATATTTCAAGTGTTGATTAATAGTGGTGAAAGCAAAATAAAATCAAAGTAAAACAGAGGATGGAATTAGCAACTAAAATTATCTCAGGCCTGTAAGATACAGGCTCTTTTTGTAGCAAGTTTTAATAAGTAAGAGTTTGTCCCATAGGGAGTAGTGATCTAAAACCTATAAGGTGTATAGTAGACCTCCATATCTGGTAATTCTAGCCTAGTTTAAGAAAGAAAGAAAGTTTTTCGGGTATCACTAGATCTAATTTATAAACAGAATTATAAAACTAAATTTACTGAGATTGAGGAAGATGGATGGTAAAATAAAGTAGAAAATGGTGAGAAATAGACAGCTAGGGACTGGTTCTCATTGCAAATCAGATCAAGACATGTGAATTTGCAGCTATCCTTCACTTAGCTACAAGCTCAAGTGAAAGGTAGAAGAATTCAAACCAAACCAAAGGCTTGAACTGATGTTAAGGGTATGAGTTGTCCATTAAATGGTCACATATCATCCTACAGACTTCATCCAATCCCAAGGTTCGAATTGAAACATTAAAACCATTATAGCCACTATGCTTGTAAGGCTACAGGCACTTACAACCATAGGATCAAATAATCCATATAGATCTGGTGAGAACCACTGGAAATCAGAGATTATTTGGGGATCTAAACTCAACTGGTCATTGCTTCAAACAGCTGCAATGACTAAGCTCACAAGGCTACAATCTCCGCACAATTCCAGACCTCTTCACTGAAAACAGGTCTAGAAATCAGAGCAAGAGTCAGATCTGCTACAATCTTTCACTTGGCTACAAGCACAAGTACAAAGAGGAAGGATCCAAGTTCACCTTCACCTCTGGATTGGTCCTAAGGGTATGATCTGTCCACTTGAATGGTGACAGATCATCCTAGAGATTTATTCCAGCTGTGAGGATGAATGTTAGAGCATGAAAATTACTGCAAGCACTATGGTTGCAAGGCTACAAGCTCAGGCAACCATAAGTGCATCAGATCTGAAAAAATCTAAAGTAATTGAATAGAAAAATTACAGATCTAATGGGACTTTAAAAATAGTATTTCATTGATTAAACAAAACTTACAATGATCTGCCTCAAGCCTACAATATGTGCATGAATTCGAAGCTCTTCACAATGAATTTACAGATTTATTTATAATTAGAACCCAGATCTGAGCTGCTACCTAGATCTAATCTAACAGACTAGATTAGGGAGAGAAGGGGGAAGAGAAAAAGGAAAAATAAAAGCTAAACTAAACCTAAATGAGTCAAAGAGAACTAAAGCTATTCTATGGTTTCCTTGCTGAGAAATTATAGCAACAAGGGGTCTTATTTATACAAATACAGTGATCCATGTGCTTTAGATTGCAGCCAATCAGAGGAGAGAATCTGACTTCAGTTTATGCTTAATCTCTGCTTTAGCTTTCCAACCAATCAGAGAAGAGAGAGAGTGTAATGTCCCGGAAAATTTGGTGCTTATATTGTGCACCTCGAGAAGCGGACCGCCTGGTCAAGCATTTGACCGAGTCAACATTGACCCGGTTGACGTAATCGGACGGGTAAAAGCGATGTAGTCAAGGCAATGATGAGTGGTGGGTTGTATGTGTACGTACACTTAATCAGTGTATGTGCTTTACACCCGATTATAAAAGCTATAATATAAGATAATAGAAAAAGAAAGAAAATGGGTATTTATTACTTGATTTAGGGTTGTTGAGAGAAGTAGAGAGAGAGAGAGAGAGGGAGTAAATGCTAAGAAATCGGGTGATTGAATCAAAAGGGGAGGATACTAAATATAGATCGTCGATCTTGGCTCACGAGGTCCAACGGATCGAGCTCGGGATCAAGAAGAAGTTTGGTTTGGGGTTTGTGGAACCCTAAGGAGTTAAAAACTAGGATCAAAAGAATCGAATCGAAAGAGGTATGCTTGAAGCTTTGCACACTGAAATTATAGCAAAAACATGGTATTTATTGTTTTAGGAAAATGAGAAATGGGGTTGTTGAGGATGGTGATGGAGTTGATGAGTTCATGGAGAGATGAACTCGATCCTCACCTGAGATCAGGGAGTTTCGTTCGAACGAAATGAGATTTCGTTTGAACGAAATTGGCTGCTGAAGCAATAAAGGTAAAGGGAGGTTTTCGTATGAACGAAATAAATTCGTTCGAACGAAATTGGATTTTCGTTCGAACGAAATTTAAATTCGTTCGAACGAAATTGAATTTCGTTCGAACGATTTCGATTTCGTTCATTCGAAATGGGCTGGTTTTAGGCTTGGGGCCTATTTGGGCATGAAATAACATTGTGTTTGAGCCTAAACTCGTTGGCCCAAGGTTTATTCATGGTGATGATGATCTTCATGCGTTGATCATGCCTAGGTGGTCGCGGATCATCGAATCTCTTGGTTGGAACGAGTAATGGATCAAAAGGTTTTTAGACGCAAGTGAGGTAGGGGAACATCTAAACTAGTACACTGTATTACGAGCACATGCGTAGTGATAGTTTATGATGCATGTTTCTTGAAAAGCTGTTTGATCTATGGCTAAATGCAAAGATTAGTGTTTCGTTAAATGCAAAAGAATAGTGTTAAAAGATAATGGTGTATGGTCACACAAATCATGAGGAAATTGTTAAGTAAGAAGAAATCATCCCAGGGATGTAAGAACGCAAAGGCATCGCAGAGGTGCAACAGATAAAGTGACATCCCAGGGATGTGTTGTGGATGTAAGGATCCACGTTAAGAAACAAACAGAAATTAAGAATGCACGGGCTGGGTTTTTATATCTATTAGCACAAATTCACGGTGAACAACTATATGTATTGCACAGTTGATTTAAGGTTCAAAGAATACCCAACCGACGCGGCGGTATACCCGTGATCGACGGCGCAGATATCCGTGATGGCCGATGCGGCGAATCCGTACACCCGGACATCGAGGATGTATAGTAGCAGTATAGTCGTCACCTACGAGATAGGGACGTGGACAGTGAAATGAAAAATAGTCTGATTAGACGACGATGGAGGGTATTCCATCGGGGCTCGATGCTATATTGCTCGAGGATTATTTAAGTTAAGATTTAAGTGTAGTCTCAGCCTGGTTGCAACAAAAAGGAAGTGAACATCATCTTGAAATTAACTGAGTAAAGTAATAATTGTAGTCAAGTGTTTTATCGCATTTTCAGTTTACATTTCAAGAAAAGATTATTGTTGATTCATGTTTTATTTCTGTCATTAAATGTATGTTTGTAAGATGGTTATACTCGTTGTGATATTGCCCTACTGAGCTAGGATGTAGCTCACCCTTGACTATATGTCACAGATGATGATTTAGGCGTGGCTACCGACGTGTTGGATCCCGAGGACCCGGAGTACGTACCGGGGGAGGAGTCTGAGCCCCCTTCAGAGAAATTCTTCTAGAAGATTTGCTGCGTATTTTGAGAGTTTTGGTGAGAAAGTGCTTTCGGCTTGGTACGTCCAGCCACAATTTTTGTAAAAATTAAAGATACATGTAATAGCATTTTGTCGAACCGTTGAGGTGTCCGTAGTTACGGCACTAATGGTTCGGGTTGGTTCTCTTGTTCATGTTGCGGCATGAGTTGAGAACTATCTTTTGGATTTTGTGTTATGAGGTAACAAATAGTAGAAATGGAGTTTTGCTTTCGCATTTTATCTTTCTATGGTTTCTTTTGTGATGGTTGTACCAAGTGTTCCGCATTAAATCTTGGGGCACGGCCTCAAGGGCTGTGCCGATGGCACGGGTTTCGAGGTAGCGAAACCCGGGCTGTCACAGAGAGAGAGAGAGAGAGAGAGAGAGGATCTAGTTCTGTTATGCAGCTGAAGTAGTTTGCATTCCCGCCACAAATTTGAGAATCAGTTCTGCCCATGTGCAAAATTCTCTCATGCTTTGGAGTTTCCAAATTACCCCTGCTGACCAAGAATAAATCCACTGCACCATTCATCAAATTGATGCAAATAACTTGCCCATGTGCAGACCTCTTTTTGTACTTGGGAGTTCTCAAAAGACAATTCGGCCCCTATCCTAGATGTTGTGAATGTGTAAATAGCTCCCAATCCATTTGGCTGCTGTGAAACCCAAAATGTCCCCCATGGACCTTTAATAATAATTGAAGACATCTGAAGCCCGAGTTTGGATCAGCTTTGAAGAAGACTAAGCTGCTGCAGAGAGGCATTGGGTTAAAAGATTAGCTTGCAGGTTTATAAGACAGCAGCTCCAAGTACATTCGTGGGGTTCATTGATTGATTCGAGAGGATAAAGATAGTTTCAGCCATTCATTCGAGAGGTTGGGATTGCTGGTCGATAGGAACTGAGGCTCAGTTGGAAACCCAACAGCTTCAGGTAAGGTGTCGTGAGGATGGGAGGTGCAACTTGACAGGATGGAGGGGATTATGGCTGCTGGTCGAGCAGTTGGCTGAACAGCAGCTTATTCTTGTCGACAAGAGGAAGGATAGAGGGCTGAAGGTGTTGACAAGTTTAATGGCTGCATTATTTGAGAGGTTCAACTGTTGTTTAGTCGATATGTTGCTAGGTATTCTCGAGAGGATTGAAGGTTGGGAACTGAACCAGTCGACATGTTTGCTGAAGCTAGGAAGCTGCTCTTCGAGAGGATGTTGTAGGGGCAAGAGCTACATGTCGACAGGTTGCATGGGAGGAAGGCTTTGGAGCTCGAGAGGTTGGAAGATAGGGCTGCAAGCTGCTGTTTCGAGAGGTTGGAAGATAGGGCTGCAAGCTGCTGTTTCGAGAGGTCGAAGTTGCATATACAAATAGTTGTCGACGAGTTGATTGTGCAATATATTTCGAGAGGTTCAAGGGCTGCTTCTAGTCGACAGGTTCTCAAGCTTCCAAAGTAAATGGTCGACAAGATCTCAAGGTAGGGAGCTTGCATTCGATAGGTTCTGTAACTCCTCTTGCTAAAATCGATAGGATGAAGTATAGGTGCTGCAAAAGTCAACGGGTTTCCACCTTTAAATGTTGAACTGCTCGATAGGATTGAGGATAGTTGTTGCTGAAGCCAAGATGGCTAGAGTGTGCACTTCCATTCAATAGGTACTGAACCCAGCTTCTGATTCATCTCGACGGGATGAAGTTCTTTGTGAACCACCACTCAACAAGTTCAATGTGTGCTCATGTTTCAGTCCCAATCCAAAAGGTGCAGCTGCTTTGGATCTATTTTGACATGCAGCTAATGTGCAGCTGGTGTGCACTTGTGGCTGTGATTTGTGACTCGACATGGTGGCTGCAGCTACAAGGTGATCCTTTGCAGCCCATCCGTTTCAGCATTAATCCAAGAGGTTGAGTTGGCAGCTGCATAAAAGACTCCTTGACAGATCAGATGGCTCCAGCAGTTCCTCCAATTGATAGGTGTAATTTAGGCTTCACACAACAGCTATTCATGAGGTTCAGTGAACCATTTCAGCAATTGGTTTTTTTTGAGAGATTTACTTCAGTATCCCTTGCAGCCCTTGGTAAGTTTAGATTGCATTATTTTGAGTGGATGAATGAAGCTTCAATAGCTGTTCAAGGTTCCCTTGTCTTCAGCTTAAGTTTCCAGCTGCATAGCTGATTCACTTCTATACTCTCAAGCATGCTGAAGCTGCCTTGGAGTGTGAACTGCTCGAAATGCTGCTGTCTTGCTTCCATAGTAACAGGCCATGACACCACTCCTTTCAGCTCTTGATTGATTCTAAACTCCTCTTCTTAGCACATAAATATAGATAACTACATATTTATTCCTAAACTGCAAAACAATATTAAAACAGTTATTAAATACTTCAAGGGCTTACAAAAGTCAGGTTTAAAGGGTATAAAAATGGTAAAAACTAGTGACTAACACACCCCCAAACCTAACCTTTGCTAGTCCTCGAGCAAAGTAAAATTTAAAACAATTAACTACAAAACTAAATGCCACTTTCGTAGGGAACACGGATGCATTTAGCACATGTACCGAACCTTTTAAACTCCTAGGTGATCCCTAGTAAAGGAGTGGAGTCTCCTGAGGGTTTTCAGTGAAGGTACCCACAAACTACTCCAATAAAATCAGTTAATATTAATGCAAGATGCTAAAACAGGTCAAACAAAAATAAAGTTCATTCCACACCGTTCTCATTCACTTTCTTAGAGGATTTTCAACAGAAAAACAGCAATTTAAATCTAAAATTCTATTGTAATTCCTTCACTATCAATCAGCTCATGTCAAGGCATTGGGTGTGAAAAATTAACGCAGAGCTTACCATCAAATTGAGAATTTTTTTTTGATAATGCCCCTAACAAACTTAATTTCAGACCCAAGTCTTACTAGGGTTGTCACTCAAGATAAAAATAGAAGGGTGCATCATTTCACACAGCTCAAGAATAGTTACAGCCCTCAAATAGGATTGCAAGTATGAGCATAGACATTACTCTAATTCCTAAATTTTTCCAACTCTTTTCACCATAGATTACACAAATCCTCATCTTCACATGACTGCTCAATTAATTTCAGATCAGTAAGGTCTTTTTATTGGGTTGTAATGTGGTTTATGGGTGAGGTTTATAAAGAATAAAAGGGAATAAAAAGATTCAAATTTGAGAAATCAGTAAGGTAAGGAGGTGGTGCACACACCTTCTTCATTTCAACACAATCTTCATCTTTTTTAAATTTTCAGATTTGAAGTCATCAATTTCTAATCTTCATTTCAATGTATCCAATGAAGTGACTTCTCTTTCATTTTTGTATTTTCTTTCTTTTTGAATTTTTCTCTATTTTTCTTTTTATGAGCTGGAATGCCACAGCTATACATCACACTTGCCTTCAAATGGGCTTTTTTTTCCTTCCACCAATTGTCAAACCAGCTTTATCCTCTTCAACTCCTTCACCCTCACCTTCTGAAATCTCAGGGTAAGAGTTAGGCTGTATCAAGTCACTGAGTTTTTGGGTTCAATTTTTTTAATTTCTATCAAAGAAAAACTTGAATTTTTAAGGCTCAAATGGTGTGTATCAAGGGCAGTTCAAAGGTGGGAATTTTAGCTCAAACTGTCCAAAGGATGGCCCTACTTCATGTCTTCAATGTCATGAATATTGTCAAGCTGTTTCAACTTGGATTTGCCTAACTTCTAGTGAGCAAGACTAGATTCAATCAATCCTTAGAGCAGAAAAATTGCCAAAACACTCTTCAAAGAAAATTTTTCAGGCCCAAATCTCACTGGGTATGGTCTTCCATCAAATTTCTGGGATATATCCTCATAATTTTCTCTCTTTTCAAGTTCACTAAGCATCAACTTTTTTAAATTCTTAACATTTGCTTCATGAAAATGTTAGAACTACAATGCATTTCAGTTTTAAAAAGTTTTTAATTTTCTCTATTTCAAAAAATCAGGTGGGAAATCACTTTATTTTCAAAAAAATTTCCAACACTGCTGCACTAATATTAACTATTCCATTGGCACACCTTGCCATACACCCAAACCGATGATGGATATTGTCCTCAATGTTTACACAATGAGTAACTAGGGGCAGCAGGGCAAAAACAAGAAAGAAAAAGAAGCAGAAAAATCAAAGTTATATGAAGCAAAGAAGAAAAAATAAAAGCTCAAAGCTGAAAATATGGACAGAAAAATGCAAAGATTGATATACAAATGACAGAAAAATAGCAAAACAAAAGTAAAGAACTGAATACAAACATACAAAAATGAAAAAAATAGTAAAACTAGGACACCTATTAACCTAAGAAAGAAAAATTAGCAAACTAAAAGTAGTATTTAAACTAAAAGTCCTAAAATAGAAAATCCTAAGAATCAGATATGATAAAGTAAGGCCCCATGTGCATGAGTTTGTGTATGAATCAGTATGAATTGCAAAATGATATAAGCACGAATGCACACAGTAAAAACAAGATTCATACACAGCTGAGACCCATTAATGGTGAAAGGTCTTGAAAGTAAATAAAATCAGAGGCCCCATTGAATTTATAAAACAAAAATATGATCCACTGTTCATTAACCCTCATGAATCCTCAAAATTTAAAAACATGATCTCAGCAGTTCTAGATGGGGGGTTTATGAATGCAAGCAAAGGAAAATAGCCCATCTAGAATTTTTTATTTTTTTTTTTGTATTTACATTTTTATATTTTGTATTTGCTTTTGATCAGTCGGGGCTCAACAAGAGCCCTTATTTACTACTGCTAAAGAATATAAATGAGGAAAAAAAAAAAGAAATTTTTATTTGTGTTTTCATTGTCTTTGAATTTTTTGTGTTTTTATGATTTGAAACAAAATCAGCATGCCTAAATGACAACAAGAATTAAAATAAAAACTCTAAACACAGCAAAACTGTTGGTTTTAAAGAATTTAAAAAGTAAAAATGAATGCAAAGGAGAAGGGGATGCAAACTCAGGCAAATCTGCTCTGGCTGCAATCCATAAGCTCCTCTTGTGGCTACTGCTCCAGATCTGCAAAAAATTCAAAAACTACAGCAGTACCTTATTCAAGCAAAGTGAATGTCGTAAGCAAAAAAAGAAAGAAAAAAAACTCAGGCTACTGCCTCGTTTATGCAAAAATGCAAAAGGCAACAGCAGCATTTATTCAAATAGCTAAAAGGTACAAAATAAAAACTCAGAAAATTAAGAATTACTACAGTTCAAAACAAATTTTCTATACAAAAACTGCAGCAAACATATATTCAAACACTTTGAATGCAGTATACAAATTTAAAACAAAAACAGTAATAAAACTAAAAAAAATTAGATCTACAAAATGAAAAACTCAAATCTACTATCTTGATCAAAACTCCCCGACAGCTGCGCCAAAAACTTGTTGTGGATAATTCAGGTGCTAATTTATTGTGTGTGGTGAAAGCATAATAAAATCAAAGTAAAACAGAGGATGGAATCAGCAACTAAAATTATCTCAGGCTTGCAAGATATAGGGTCTTTTTGTAGCAAGTTTTAATAAGTAAGAGTTTGTCCCACAGAGAGTAGTGATCTAAAACCTAGAAGGTCTATAGTAGACCTTCAAATATGACTACAGATCTGGCAATTCTAGCCTAGTTTAAGAAAGAAAAAGATTTTTTCGGGTGTCACTAGATATAATTTACAAAACAGAATTATAAAACTAAATTTACTGAGATTGAGGAAGATGGATGGTAAAATAAAGTAGAAAATGGTGAGAAATAGGCAGCTACAGACTGGTTCTCATTGCAAATCAGATCAAGACATGTGAATTTGCAGCTATCCTTCACTTGGCTACGAGCTTAAGTGCAAGGTAGAAGAATTCAAACCAAACCAAAGGCTAGAACTAATATTAAGGGTATGGGCTGTCCACTTAAATGGTCACAGATCATCCTATAGGCTTCATCCAATCCTAAGGTTCGAATTGAAACATTAAAACCATTGCAGCCACTATGCTTGTAAGGCTACAAGCACTTACAATTATAGGATCAAATAATCCATGTAGATCTGGTGAGAAGCACTAGAAATCAGAGATTATTTGGGGATCTAAACTCAGCTGGTCATTGCTTCAAACAGCTACAATGATCGAGCTCACAAGGCTACAATCTCCGCATAATTCTAGATCTCTTCACTAAAAACAGATCTAAAAATCAGAGCAAGAGTCGGATTTGCTACATTCTTTCACTTGGCTATAAGCACAAGTGCAAAGAGGAAGGATCCAAGTTCACCTTCACCTCTGGATTGGTCCTAAGGGTATGATCTGTCCACTTGAATGGTGACAGATCATCCTAGAGATTTATTCCAGCTGTGAGGATGAATATTAGAGCATGAAAATTACTGCAAGCACTATGGTTGCAAGGCTACAACCTCAGGCAACCATAAGTGCATCAGATCTGAAAAAATCTAAAGTAATTGAATAGAAAAATTACAGATCTAATGGGACTTTAAAAATAGTATTTCATTGATTAAACAAAACTTACAATGATCTGCCTCAAGCCTACAGTATGTGCATGAATTCGAAGCTCTTCACAATGAATTTACAGATTTATTTATAATTAGAACCCAGATCTGAGCTGCTACCTAGATCTAATCCAACAGGCTAGATTAGTGAGAGAAGGGGGAAGAGAAAAAGGAAAAATAAAAGCTAAACTAAACCTAAATGAGTCAAGGAGAACTAAAGCTATTCTATGGTTTCCTTGCTGAGAAATTATAGCAACAAGGGGTCTTATTTATACAAATACAGTGATCCATGTTCTTTGGATTGCAGCCAATTAGAGGAGAGAATCTGACTTCAGTTTATGCTTAATCTCTACTTTAGCTTTCCAACCAATCAGAGAGAAGAGAGAGAGAGAGAGAGAGAGAGAGAGAGAGATCCAGTTCTGTTATGCAGCTGAAGTAGTTTGCATTCCCGCCACAAATTTGAGAATCAGTTCTGCCCATGTGCAAAATTCTCTCATGCTTTGGAGTTTCCAAATTACCCCTGCTGACCAAGAATAAATCCAGCTGCACCATTCATCAAATTGCTGCAAATAACTTGCCCATGTGCAGACCTCTTTTTGTACTTGGGAGTTCTCAAAAGACAGTTCAGCCCCTATCCTAGCTGTTGTGAATGTGCAAATAGCTCCCAATCCATTTGGCTACTGTGAAACCCAAAATTTCCCCCATGGATCTTTAATAATAATTGAAGACAGCTGAAGCCCAAGTTTGGATCAGCTTTGAAGAAGTCTAAGCCACTACAGAGAGGCATTGGCTTAAAAGATTATCTTGCAGGTTTATAAGACAGCAGCTCCAGGTACATTCGTGGGGTTCATTGATGGATTCGAGAGGATAAAGATGGTTTCAGCCATGCATTAGAGAGGTTGGGATTGTTGGTCGATGGGAACTGAGGTTCAGCTGGAAACCCAACAGCTTCAGGTAAGGTGTCGTGAGGATGAGAGGTGCAACTCGACAGGATGGAGGGGATTATGGCTGTTGGTCGAGTAGTTGACTGAACAGCAGCTTGTGCTTGTCGACAAGACGAAGGATAGAGGGCTGAAGGTGTCGACAAGTTTAATGGCTTCATTATTCGAGAGGTTCAACTGTTGTTTAGTCGATAGGTTGCTGGGTATTCTCGAGAGGATTGAAGGTTGGGAGATGAACTAGTCGACATGTTTGCTGAAGGTAGGAAGCTGTTGTTCGAGAGGATGCTGTAGGGGCAAGAGCTACATGTCGACAGGTTGCATGGGAGGATGGCTTTGGAGCTCGAGAGGTTGGAAGATAGGGCTGCAAGCTGCTATTTCGAGAGGTTGAAGTTGCATATACAAATAGCTATCGACGGCTTGACTTTGCAATATATTTCGAGAGGTTCAAGGGGTTGCTTCTAGTCGACAGGATCTGAAGGTAGGGAGCTTGCATTCGATAGGTTCTGTAACTCCTCTTGCTGAAATTGATAGGATGAAGTATAGGTGCTGCAAAAGTCGATAGGTTGCCAACTTTAAATGTTGAATGGCTCGATAGGATTGAGGATAGTTGTTGCTAAAGCCAAGAAGGCTGGAGTGTGCACTTCCATTCAATAGGTATTGAACCCAACTTTTGATTCATCTCGACAGGATGAAGTTCTTTGCGAACCACCACTCAACAGGTGCAATGTGTGCTCATGTTTCAGCCCCAATCCGCAAGGAGTAGCTGCTTTGGATCTGTTTTGACATGCAGCTAATGTGCTGCTGGAGTGCACTTGTGGCTATGATTTGTGACTCAACATGGTGGCTACAGATGCAAGGTGATCCTTTGCAGCCCATCCGTTTCAACATTAATCCAAGAGGTTGAGTTGGCAGCTGCATAAAAGACTCCTTGACAGATCAGATGGCTCCAGCAGTTCCTCCATTTGATAGGTGTAATTTAGCCTTCACACAGCAGCTATTCATGAGGTTCAGTGACCCATTTCAGCAATTGGTTTTTTTCGAGAGATTTACTTTAGTATCCCTTGCAGCCCTTGGTAGGTTTAGATTGCATTGTTTTGAGTGGGTGAATGAAGCTTCAATAGCTGCTCAAGGTTCCCTTGTCTTCAGCTTAAGTTTTCAGCTACATAGCAGCTTCACTTCTATACTCTCAAGCATGCTGAAGCTGCCTTGGAGTGTGAACTGCCCGAAACGCTGCTATCTTGCTTCCACAGTAACAGGCCATGGCACTACTCCTTTCAGCTCTTGATTGATTCTAAACTCCTCTTCTTAGCATATAAACATGGATAGCTGCATATTTATTCCTAAACTGTAAAACAATATTAAAATAGTTATTAAACACCTCAAGGTCTTACAAAAGTCGGGTTTAAAGGGTATAAAAATGGTAAAAAGTTGTGACTAATAGTCGCGTACAATAAGAAACTAGTCATCTGAGAGTAAGATCGTGGTTTCAAGATCTATTTTACGAAAGATTGGGATGAAAAACGATCTCCATCAACTAATTCCAAGTAATCATGAATTTTAATGGGGTGCAATCACCATTTTATTATTTTATTCTACTTTTTTTATTTTCTCATCCTACCTAATAAATTCTCAATTTTTGCCCCAAAAAATCAAAATGGGTCAAGAATAGGTTCAATATTACTTTTCGGGCCTATTTAGACCAATTCAATTTGCCAGTTTTCAGGTCGGATTCGGGTTTCAGGTCAAAACTTGAACCCCTATGTATGGATGGATATTACTATTCATCTTTTTAATAATAATTAATAAATAAGTAAGGTATGAAAATTCGGAGCCTATTGATTTAGTTGCATTAGTTATTATAAAATTAAAGTAGAAATTAACACTTAAGAAAAATTCATTAAACATATATAATTAGTATATCATATAATTAATCGAACATAATATGATAGAAACATGTATCTATAGAAAAAAATAAACATTTAAATATAATAAATAGATATAATTGTATATTATTATGCATAAATAAAAATATAGTATTTACTGTAAATGAGAAAATAAAGAAAAAATAAGAAACTATTGATAATTTTAATAATTTAATTGGATATGAATTAATTTTATTGTCTTCATCAGTCAAAACTAATATTCTGACATATATACCATTAAGTAAGACGAATTTTAATTAAATTTTAGATATTAGAAAAGAGTAAGTTTTATAAAATACTCGTATCAATATAATATTTAACAATAATTGTTATTAGTTTCTTAGTGATTAACTGATAATATACGATTATGATTTTATACGATCAGTCAATTTTAACTTATAATTCAAATCATCTTTGATCAAAATATTTAATATTATGGTGTCCACGTGCATCCACTTTTACTAGTAATATAAAGTACAACATATTTAGAAAGAGTACCTTTATTTCCACCCACCGAATCTTTCCATCCACCCACGCTCCCACGTATGAGCAAAATAAGCCAAAAAATCCCTCAAAAATTCGTGAGCCAAATTCACCCACCATTTTCTTTCCTTCTACCCACCTGTTCATGCATGCAAACCCCACGCCCCCGAGCTCTTCTTCTTCTTCCTCTCGTTCCTGCGCTACGACCTATTTGAACACCGAGCATTCCCCACACTCCCACATTCGTTCTTCTTCGCTTACTTCGACACCCACGATTGTTTTCTTTTTCCTTTCGGTACACCCACATATATCCTTGTTCCTCTCATTTTCGTTTCGAAATGGGTTCGAAGGACGAAGATGATAGCTCCGAAGAGCTGCTATCATATGATGATGATTTGGAGTTCACCCAACTCCCTCGGACAGAATCACAACCTGCTGTATAGGTAAATGAGTTTTTTTTCATTCTATTTGTATTCATTTTCCATTTTATATTAAAAAATTATTATATAATTTTTCATTTAATTTATATTCATTTTCATTCTATTATTATTCATTTTATAATAATATAATTTTTATTATATATTTATCATTCGAAGAAAACTTAGGGTTTGGTAGTTGTAGTGGACTTATTTTGAATTCTATTTACATAATTTTTCATTCTATTTGTATTCATTCTAATTCCATCATTTTTCATTCTATTTGTATTAGTTTTCATTATATAATTTCTCATTCTAAGTAAATTTAAGGTTTTGTAATAGGGTTATTTTTCAATCTATTTACATTATTTTTTATTCTATTTATATTATTTTTCGTTATATAATATTTTAATTATATTAAACTTATGAAAGAGTAATATACATTTCAATAGTGGGTTCCATTCCATTCCATTTCTATATCGAATTTATTTATGAAAGAGTAATATACATTTTTTATTTTTGATGGATTGACTTTGGTTCAAAATGGATTGAATTTAGTTAAAAAATGATTGTGAAGTAAGTTACGAGAAGGACTCATAGCAAAAGTTACGAGAGGGTATATATATTTTTAAATTAGCATTGTCTCTAAGATTATGTGCATAAGTTCATTCGTTTATTTCAATAGTGATTACGTTTTGAACGTTATGTTATTATATTCAAGTGGACGATACGCAAGCATAAAATACAGACCTTACTCTCCTTATAATTACAAATGAGCACTTTAGCACCCGTGAGGAAATGATAGAGTGGGCTGGCGATGTCACAAATAAAGCAGGAACTGTGCTAATGATATAGAGGTCCGATAAGGGATTTCAAGGCCACAGTGTCAGGGTTTAGTTGGCTTGCGAGATACCAAGCAATTTTTGTAATCGTAAGAAGGGACAATCCAAGACCATAGCAACGAGAAAACTTTTATAAAAAAGTTAGGCTCTCCATTCTTATTACAAGGAACGGAGATTAAATAAGAAGGGAAGTCTGTATGAAAGATGGACGTACTTTGTGGAGTTCACAATCACCCCCCGGGGCAATTTGGGGAAGGTCATTCGTTAGTGTGACGGTTGAAAGAAAATGAGAAAGAGGTTTTGGAAGAGATGTCAGATGTTGGGGTGAAGTCTAGTCACGTACGATATAACATTCGAAAGAAGGATACGAAAAATTGTTCGACCATTCAAGCCATCTACAATGCGAGGCATGTAATGTGGTTGACTGAGAGAGAAGGGAGGACACACCTCCAACAGTTGATGTTCAGGTTTTAAGAAACCAAATATGTGTGTTTTCATTGCAAAGATCCTAAAATAGATGAATTAATCGACATCTTCTTCGCTCATCCGGATTCGATTGAGCTAGCAAACTCTTCCCTCAAATATTTGTTTTGGACTGCACATACAAGACGAATAAATACGAACTTTCGGTATTGAGCATCATCGGAGTGACCTCCACACAGAAAAGCTTTTATGTTAGTTTTGCATTCATGTCATCCGAGAAAGAAAATGGTTATGTGTGGGCATTGCAATCATTCAAATCACTTTTCAAGGGAGGCGAGCTTCCCTCTCTATTCGTCACCGATCGGGAGCAAGCACTCATGAATGCGATCAAAGTGATTTTTTCATAAGCCAAACACATTTTATGTGTATGACACATAAATATGAGTGTGCTAAAGAACTGTAGAAAAGTGTTTGATACTACAAAAGAATGGGATGCCTTCTACCAGGCGTGGAATCGTGTGATGTACAGTTCATCGGTAGAAAAATACGAAGCCGCGGTAGGTACTTTGGTCCATAGGTACGTGAATCATCAAAGTATCCTCCACTATTTACATGCCACTAGGATAAAACCGTACAAGGAAAGATTTGTCAGAATGGGCGAATGAATATATGCATTTCGGTAACACAGTGTCTAACCGAGTGGAGAGCGCGCATCCTCAGATCAAGCACGAGTTGAGATCTTTGATCGTTGACCTTCTGTAATCGTGGGAGAAGATTAATGGTGTCGTTGAGCTGCAACATATACACATACGAGCATTATTTGAGGAAAGTAAACTAAAGAGGAGGGATCATTATTCCTCCCATTTCTATGAGCTAGTAGCGGGTCACGTGTCTAGAGCCGCACTAGAAATTATTAAAGCAAACAGACTTGCAGTTGAGACGCAACCTGTTATTGAATCTTAGTGCACGCATGTTCTGTGCAAGACACATGCCTTCCATGCTTGCATAAACTCTCTTCATGGCTATTAGTCAGTGACAGAATTTCCCTTGAAAAGATTCATCCTCGGTGGAAGAAACTCTACCACCTTAAAGTCGGTGCATCATCAAGAGGTGATGAACTGCTAGAATGCTTTCATTATATATACAAAAGATATGAGAGGTCCGACCCTGCGGTTCAGGACCAAATTTATAGACAATTGCATGAGATAACAGACCCCACTATGACTTGCATGGTCGAGCCGAAGTTATCACAGAGTAAACGCGACAAGGCTAAGGAGAAGGGGAATAAAAGAAAATATGATGCGTCCTCGAGAAGAGAGAAATCCAGGTTTGAGTACATAATAAAAGAAGTTAATATGAAGGAGAAGGCAAAGGAGAACGGGGAGAAGGCCAAGGAGAAAGGGAAGAAGGTTGAAGTCGTTGAAGTTTCGAAGCTTCAAGAAAGTCTCGAAATGAAATTATATCTGAAGTCACTCCATGAGTTTGTATGTCCTATCGTAGCTAATATCACAGAAGTAACGGCAGATGGGCACTGCGGGTTTAGAGCTATTGCACACTGGTTAGGGATGGGCTACGATGGATGAAAGGTAGTGCAAACAGATTTGTTGGCTGAGTTGACCGCCCGTGCGGAGAAGTATTTATCGATTTTCGATAGCCAAGAGCGAATGATTCAGATACACACGATCCTCAATTGCTTCACTGACTATGCTCGGAGTGCCTACTAGATGACCGTGTCGGACATAGGATACCTAATAGCGTCATGCTATCGTACCCCTTTAGTCTTTCTTAGCACCCGACTTTGTATGGCTTTTTTTCCATTGTGGACAGTAGCAGACACAAAGAATAAGGTGATTTTCATAGCTCACATGAATGATTGTCACTTCGTTCTAGTGGCTTTGATTAAAGATAGTCCCATTCCATCATCGACGGCTGTATGGAGGTGATACCGAGATGATTGTGCAGCGGGATGGGCGTCTCAGTTCGTGAAACGATCGAAGAACTTCAACTTTGGCAATGATGGTGAAAAAGTTATCACCGAAGATTATTCGGTGGTTGACCTCGATTGACAATTTTTTATTTAGGGGTAGTGTATATTCATGTAAATGGTAAAAATATTATGATCATGCTAGCATCTTTTTTGTAACTTGTATGAATATAGATACTATGAAATGATACAGAAATAAATAAAAAAGAATTTTGTATTAAAGTGTTTATTTTTTAAGATTCTTTATCCACCAATTTCTATAACCATTACTTGCACATCAGAAGTTGGCCTTAGAACATAGTTTAAAAGAAAGACTTGGCAACCAAATAATAGCCTTTGACTCCTTTGTATCTATCTTGTTTGATTTTAAGTCCATGATTTTGAGATTTGTTCAAAAAATGATTACTACCATCTGATTCGAAGCAGCCAATGATTCTCATAGGTGCCCTCAATAAGTTAAGTTATGTGGGACCCTTTTTGTTTCACATAATAATAATATAGACATCATAAATTAATATTATAATCATTACTTGCACATGAGAAGTTGGCCTTAGAACATAGTTCAAAAGAAAGGCTATTATATTATCTGATTCGACAATTGAAAGAGATAGTGTACAAACCTTAATGTGTCAAGATCTATAGACTATGCCTCAATGAGCCACCTTTTACTAAATGAAGTCACTCTAATCCTGTGGAGTGAAAGGCTATATTATATGATTCGACTATTTCATGATTCACTAACAGCATAAAGCCCATAAAATTATGGTTGGATTATCAAAAATAAAAAAAAAATTTATTAAAAAAAAAATTATGTGGGTCTGACGATGGGCACCCACTATCAGTGTCTTATATTTGACGGTGGGTGCTCACTGTCAGTGCCAAAGAGGTGACAATAGGCACCCACCGTCAGGGAATCAGTGGCTGAACTCCAGTGAGGATGCTCACTGGAGTTCAACCTCTGATGCCCTGGCGGTGGGTGCCTATTGTCACCTCTTTGGCACTGACAGTGGGCATCCACCGTCAGCTACAAATTTTTTTCCTAACAGTGGGTGCCCACTATCTGATCCAAAAAGGTGACAGCAAACACCTACCATCAGGGCATCAGAGGTTGAACTCCAGTGAGCGTTCTCACTAGAGTGAGAGGCTCTGATGCCCTGACGGTGGGTGTATGTTGTCACCATTTTATTTCTAACAGTGGGTACCCACCGTCAGGTGAAAATTTTTTCTCTGATGGTGGGTACCCACTGTCAAACCCAAAGAGGTGATAGCAGGCACCCATCGTCAAGGCATCAGAGCCTTTCACTCTAGTGAGGATGCTCAGTGGAGTTCAACCACTGATGCCTTGATGGTGGGTGTCTACTATCACTTTTTTAGATCTGACAGTAGGTGCCCACCGTCAGCTGCCAATTTTTTTCCTGATGGTGAGTGCCCACTGTCAGGGGTAAAATAATGACAACAGGCACCCACCGTCAGGGCATCAAAGGTTGAACTCCAGTGAGGATGCTCACTGGAGTTCAACCTCTGATGCCCTGACGGTGGGTGCCTGCTGTCACCTTTTAGTGTCTGACAGTGGGTACACACCGTCAGTTATAAATTTTTTTCCTGACGGTGGGTGCCCACTGTTAGGGTTAAAATATTGATAACAGGCACCCACCGTTAGGGCATCAGTGGTTGAACTCCAGTGAGGATGCTCACAGGAGTTCAACCTCTGATGCCCTGACAGTGGGTGTCTATTGTTCCCTTTTAATGCCTGACAGTAGGTACCCACCGTCAGCTGTAAATTTTTTCCTAACGGTGGGTGCCCACTGTCAGAAGTAAAATACAGACAGTGGGCACCAACCGTCAGGGACAAAACACTGACAGTGAGTGCCCATCATCAGACCCACAGAATTTATTTATTTTTTAATCATCACTAACTCCTTTTTTATTTTTTATTTTTGATAATCCAATCACACTTTTATGGGCTTTATGCTGTTGGTGAATCATTGAATAGTCGAATCAGATAATAGCCTTTCACTCCACAGGATTAGAGTGATTTCATTGGATAAAAGGTGGCTCATTGAGGCATAGTCTATAGATCTTGATAAAAAGGTTTGTACACTATCTCTTTCATATGATCTTGACAGCAAGGTTTGTATACAATCTCTTTCATATGATCTTCACAGAAAGGTTTGTACACTATCTCTTTCAATTATCGAATTAGATAATAGCCTTTCTTTCAAACTATGACAGCCCGGGTTTCGGCACCCCAAAGCCCGCGCCGTCAGTGGGCTGGCGCCAAGGCCGAACCCCTGAATGAAGCACATAACGTACAGCTACACAGCGGAAAATAAAGCAGAACCATGTCCAATGAATCATCATAGCAAAAAAGAGAACTAGTACTATTCTTCAAAAGCTCAAAATGACGGTTCTAATTCCATATGATTCCTTATGGAAAAAGAACCGACAAGAACCACCGATAAGGGTCGTACCTTATCGAAACATGGTTCACCAAAAGAAATACAATCATTTGCAAAATTTATATCTTTTACAACCAAAGTTAAACCAACACATCCTGATTCCTAGGGTCGGACCTACTCTGTCCTAGTACAAAGAAAGAAGCTCTCAGGGTGAATCTCCTCCAAGTCCTCTCCCGAAGCTAGCTCAGAAACCTCCCTTTCGGAAATCCTGGTATCAACGTCTTCACCTGAACCTGTGACATAAAGTCGAGGAATGAGCTTCATCCAAGCTCAGTAAGGAAAAACTCATAGCATGCTTATTGTAACGGCAACGTAGATCATATGGCATAATGAAACAGAATCATCGGGACGTATGCACAGTGTATGGTCATGGCCCGAAACATAGGTACAAAGCTTGTTCAAAATTCAAAAGAGATAGGTCCACATCTTCTTCCAACACAAGAAAAGAAAAACTTAAAGTGGTATGCTTAAAGTAATAGAATGAGGAGCTATAGCCTCAAGCCTCCGATGGAATACCCACCATTGTCGCTCATATGAACCATTTTCACATATATCCAAGGTCCCATAAAGTTGGACGCTTGGCCGAACATATTTACCGTCATGTGGTAGGAGTCACAAAACACATAGCACAAAGGTGTACGGATTAGCCGCCGTACCGGTCGGATATTCAGATAAAACCTTAAATCGAAGTGCGTACATATAGCTCATCACCGTGTAAACTGATATTTATAGTTTAGGTCAAAGGTTGGAAAGAAGTGTGAAGATACTTGCACAACACATTAGATTGAATCTTGAAAGATTCCACAACTCATGCATGAATCGAAAACGTACGGATGCACATGTCCTTCCAAATTGAATTCATTACCACACATATAATCAATTCAAAGAAACATCACGTCATAGCACACACATGTTAACGTAACAATGCACATGGTGTCAAGTGTTCCTTACCTCGAGATCTTAACCCGCACTAGCTCACGCCGCTGTTTGGGTTAGCCCACCTCATCATACAATACTAAGTCACCTAAAATATAAAATCCAATGTTCACTCATTAGAACAATGCTAAACATGTTAGGATAACTCCCCTCAAAATCTCATAGTCAAAACTTACCAAAATTCTGAATCTGGGAATTTCGATCGATCGAATCTCAATTTCAATCGATCGAAATCACGTTTCGATCGGTCGAATCTTCCAAAAGCAATTTAGCTATCACACAGTTCGATCGAACGAATCTTGCTTCGATCGATCAAAAACTCTAATTCGATCGATCGAATATATTTCGATCGATCGAGTTCTCACAGAGGGTATTTCCACATTCTTGTTTATATATGTTTCGATTGATCGAGTGTGAGATTCGATCGATCCCATTTCGTTCGATCGAATTTGACTTCGATCGAACGAATTTCCTCATACTTCGAAGTTTTCACATTTTAAATCCATTTCGATCGATCGAACTCAATTTCGATCAGTCGAAATGAACAGATTTCACCTGTTTAAGGGTTTTCCCCCTCTACATCAAGTTAAACTCGATTTCTTACGCTCCTGTGATCTAAATTTATGTAACAACAGTTAACGACATAATTTTAAGATCTCGACCAAATTTTCATACCTCGATTTCCTCCGAATCTCTAATCCTAGCCTCTAGATCTGACTCGGGTTCACCAGAAGAACAACGGCTCATTCGTCGCTCTAATTACGTAACCACAAGTTTCGAGAACGGATTGTTCTCACATGCAATCAGTGTTTAAATCACAAATCTCTCCCTCTCTCCTCTTAACTCCCTATGATCAGCAATTACTAAGGTGTTGAATGCAATAACCTAAATGAGGCATTTAATTCCTCTTATATTTGAGTCCTAGGCTTAGGCGTAAAACAGCTGCACTAACGTTGGGTGTACGGGAGTGCGCTAACCCTCAACCTAGCCTACATATGTCAAATCCCATCCGTTGGATTTGATCTATAGACATTACATCGACTATCGATACCATCTCCCCACCTTAAGATATTTCGTCCTCAAAAATTGTCCTAGTGCGCGGCACGACACAGGAAGGGTTACCTCGTAAGGTACCACACATCGCTAAACAGTCCATGTCGCTATCAGATCGCATCACACACACACACACGCATAGTCTACAGACAATAAATTCTAATAGATTAAATTCAGGCACATCATCAATGAAAGGTTAGCATGATTATGTAAAAAGATCATCGTGGCAGCCATGCCACCATAGTTCTAACAAGTAAAAATAAAAGTGGCAACCATGCCACAATAGTTAAAAAAATTATACACATTGCCCAAAAATTGAAATTTTCAAAAAGAAACACTCTCAAGCTCATGATCCCTCAACAGTAGCTCCTCCAGCCGCTCCAGCAGGATCCGTCAAACCAGTAGGATCCGCCACATCCTCTGTCTCCTCGTCAGCGTGATCCCCACTGGCTGCCTCATCAGGCCATGGATCCTCAGCAGTAGCGTCTACGGTAGAAGCGTCGAATACATGCGCATGCATGGCCACCATCCTCTGGGCATAGTTGGTAGGGTACATGGCGTGCAACACGTCTTCCACGAGCAGCTTGTAGTAATCAAGGTGCTGATTGAGCTAGCGATTGCTCTCTTGGATGAGAGCAGCCAACATCTTATTGCTTATCGAAGCTGCTTGATGGACTGGCGGCATCGGTATATCAACAGGTTGGTGAACTGGAGGGATAAACTTAGGCTGATCGGGGACAGGAGGCTCAGGAGCAGGTTGGTCAGGTAGTGGTGCGTCCTGAGCAGGTGCATCTTGTGGTTGAGGAGGGAGAGGAGGCGCTTGAGGGGCTGGCTGTAGATGTGGTTTCAGCCGGTTATAAGTCTTCCTCTAATGCTTAAAGGTGTAGAACACCACATTGTCAGAGGACTTAGGCTCCATGGAGGAGATCTTGTGCACGGAGGTCGCGGCGTACTCATCAAACATAGCCGAGACCAAACTGGCAAACGGTATATACTCCTCGGGCTTTTCCGCCCCTGCCAATAGCTTCTTCCTCCCATGCTTGATTCCCTCAAAAACCACAGCGGCGGCATCAAACCATTTACCCTGAAAATTCGCAAATAGGGCTTCCATCAACATCCCTAATCTCTCAGTCTTGTGGCGGATTAGGTAGAGATTGCACTTGAAGATTGTGTCGAGCACCCACATATAGCTCGGCAAATGGGCTCGCCTAATGGCTTGACCCGATGCAACTCGTCCTCCAGTCATCCGCTCGGCGACAAAAGTATGGGTCAAATTTGGGGGATTTGGGGGTAACAAGTTAATCCCCTCGCCATACCCGTCAAAACATTCCAATGCTCTACAAGCCATTGCGTGGGTAAAAATATATGTCTTCCCATCGACTTTGGTGCAAATGGTATTAGGATCAGGGCCATCAAACATATTTTGGTAAAACAAGTGCAGGAGGCACGGGTAATAGTACTGATGAATGGGGTTTAGAAGATTATCCAATCCCGCCTTGCTTAAATAGTCAAGTGCCCAAGCTCAATGTCGGGCACATTGGGCATTTCGAATAAGGCTGGATTGATGGTGTACTCATGGGCAAAACCCTTGTTGGCCCACCATTTGTTTGGTTGGTCGCGCTGGGGAGTTTGCGGAGCAATCGATTGCTCGGCAGGAGGTTGCATTGGTGGAATAGGTGGTTGTGGCAAAGGTTTTAGTGGTTACAAAGGACCTAGAGTGATCTTGGGTCACTTCGATGTAGGGGTTTTAGAAGTGGCAGCCTTCTTAGGTGCCATAGTCTATGAAAACCAAAACTAGGGTTTTAATCAAATAAGAAAATTTTCAACCCAAGGCAAGAAATCAAGAATCGAAGTTTAAAGGTTTACCGCTTTTAGGCGATTTGGATTCGATTTCTCGAAGGATCTAGCGCAATTGATTGTTCGTTTGATCCTCCAATGTAAAAACCCTCGAAAACCATAACGAAAATCCCAACATTTTGAAAAAAAAAATGAACTTAAAAATGCGGTTTATATATATACACGAAATTCGATCGATCGAATTCATTTCGATCAGTCGAAATCTGACTTATACATAATTCGCTTCGATTTCGATCGATCGAAACTCATTTTGATCGGTCAAAAATAGCTTTAGGGAAACTAGACCCCACATTTTAATCGAACGAATTTTAATTCGATCGGTCGAAACGCCAAAATTCGATCGAACGAATATTTTTCGATCGATCGAGCTTGTCAGCCTATAGAAATTTTTGATCGAACAAAATTTTTTCGTCCGGTCGAAAAGAAATTCGATCGATCGAAATTAAATTCGATTGAACGAATTCAATAAGCTCTAAAATACAGGAAAAAAAGTCAACTTTCTGCCAAGGTATTTCGATCAGTCGATTTACACCTCGATCGATCAAAATCATATTCCATCGAACGAATATGAACTCCGATCGATCGAATTAGCAGAACAACAAAATTTTTGTGTTTTTGACTTTTCTTTCTCGTCGTTCTCATGCTTCAACATCCAATTCATCCCTGTCATTGATCATTCAAAGTATTTACATATAATTTGATCACAAAGGACCATTACAAAAAATTTCTCCTTCTCATGATTACTCAAACAATGAAGGATGTTGGGCGCGAATCTCAGCTTCGCATTCCCACATTGCTTCCTCTCTAGAGTGATTTTTCTATTGGACTAACACCAAAGGAATCTGTTTTGTGCGCAACACTTGCTTGGTTCGGTCTAAAATTTGCATTGGTTCTTCAATGACCGTCAGATCCCTATAGACTTCCACAAGTGGTGCATCGAGGATATGAGTTGGGTCTCACACGTATATATGCAATATTGAAACGTGAAATACGTCGTGCACTCTATCAAGTTATGAGGGTAATGCGACCTTATATGCAACTTCAACCACTCTCCCTAATACCTCGAATGGTCCAATAAAGCGAGGACCCAACTTTCTGCGCTTTTCAAAGTGCATCACACCCTTCATTGGGGATATCTTTACAAACACGTGATCTCCCACTTGAAAGTCCATGCTTGAGTGCTTAATATCCGCGCAGCTCTTTTGGCGACTCTGTGTCGTCCTGATTCTTTCTCGTATAATACGGACGGTCTCAACATTTTTCCTGATGACTTCCGATCCCAATACAATTTTGTCACCCGTTTCCTCCCAATTGATTGGAGACCTGCATCTCCATCCATATAGAGCCTCATATGGAGCCATCCCAATGCTCTGCTGAAAGCTATTATTATACGCGAATTCTATCATCAGAAGGTTCTGATCCCATGATCCCTAAAAATCAATCATGCATGCTCGCAACATATCTTCAATAATCTGATTGATTCTCTCTGTCTAACCATCGGTCTGTGGATGAAATGCGGAACTAAAGTCCAATCTCGTGCCCATACCTTCTTGGAATCTTTGCCAGAATACTGATGTGTACAATGGATCACGATCGGACACAATGCTTATAGGAATACTGTGGAGTCGCACAATTTCTTTCATATATAACTCTGCCAACTTGCTTGCAGTGTATGTCGTACTGTAGGGTAGGAAGTGGGCCGACTTCGTCAATCGATCCACTACCACCCATATTGCATTGTGGCGTCTCATCATCCTTGGTAATCCCACAATGAAGTCCATAGAAATGGACTCCCACTTCCACTCCGGTATTGGTAGAGGTTGTAATAGACCTGCTGGGTGTCTATGATCCGGCTTTACTTGTTGGCACACCAGATACTTTGACACATATTCCGCGATATCTTTCTTCAATCCTCTCCACCAATAACACTTCCGCAAATCCTGGTACATCTTAGTAGCGCCTGAATGAATGGCATACTTGGACTTATGAGCTTCCTCCAATATGGTCTGCCTCAGCTCGACATCCACAGGTATGCATAAGCGGCCACAAAATAGTAATGATTCATCTTCTTTGACAGAAAAATCCCCCCTTTCATCTACAGTCACCTTTTGACGTATCCTCACCAGCTCTGGGTCTTTCATATGGAGTTCATAAATGCGAAAAAAAATAGTTGGTCTGATCATGAGATTTTCCAACAGTACCCTGGTATCCTTGACTTCAATGTTCTTATCATACAACAAAATGTCTTCCAATAATTTCCATCGTCAAAGTCCCGCAATGAGACTAGCCAACTAAGCTGTATTCTTCCTACTCAGCGCGTCAGCCACGACGTTTGCTTTACCTGGGTGATATTATATAGTGCAGTCGTAGTCCTTGAGAAATTCGATCCACCGCCGTTGCCTCATATTCAATTCTTTCTGTGTAAATAAATACTTAAGGCTTTTATGGTCCGTGAAGATCTCAAAGGTCTCACCATACAGATAATGCCTCCAAATCTTAAGTGCAAAGATCACTGCCGCTAACTCTAGATAGTGTGTCGGGTAGTTCTTCTCGTGCTCTTCCAACTGTCTTGACCCATAGGCTATGACCTTACTGTTTTGATTCAGTACACAGCCCAAACCACCATATGACGCATCACGGTAAATAGCAAATCCCCTACTGCCTGACGGAATAGCCAAAACTGGAGCAGAGGTAAGCCGTTTCTTGAGTTCTTGGAAGCTCTCTTCACATTCCTTGGTCCACTCAAATTATGCGTTCTTCCTTATAAGTCGGGTGAGTGGTCCTGAAATCTTGGAGAAACCTTTCACAAAGCGTCGATAATACCCAGCTAGACTGAGGAAACTATGAATCTCCGTCACAGTCTTGGGTTCTTCCCAATCTAACACTACCTAAATCTTTGTCGGATCAAGAGTCACACCTGCTTCTGATACTACGTGACCGAGAAAACTCACTTGTTCAAGCCAGAATTCACATTTGCTGAGTTTGGCATACAACTAGTGTTCACATAGGGTCTGTAAGGCAATGCGCAAATGATGTTCATGTTCTTCTCTGGTCTTTGAATAAATAAGAATATCGTCCACAAACACCACTACGCATGTATCAAGGTGTTGTTTGAAGACCCGATTCATGAGGTCCATAAACGAGGCTAGTGCATTCATCAAGCTGAAAGGCATCACTAAGAATTCGTAATGCCCATATCTAGTCCTAAATGTTGTCTTCTGCACATCTTCAGCGTTCACCTTTAGTTGATGATACCCGGATCTCAAGTAGATCTTTGTAAAGAACTTTGCCCCTTGTAATTGGTCGAATAGATCATCGATCCTGGGCAAAGAGTACTTGTTCTTGATTGGGAGCATGTTCAATTGTAGTCAATGCAGAGTCTCATTGACCCGTCTTTCTTCTTAACGAACAAGATCTGTGCTCTCCAAGGGGACACAGTTGGCCTTATAAAGCCCTTCTCTAACAGTTCCTGTAATTGCTCCTTCAACTCCTTCAGTTCAGCTAGAGCCATTCGGTATGGAGCTTTGGAAACTGGTTCAGTGCCTGGAGCTAAGTCAATAGCAAATTCGATCTCCTGATCAGGTGACAAGCCTGGTAACTTATCGGGAAATACGTCCTTAAACTCACAGGCAACTGGGATATTGGAAATAACATTCTTTGCTTCCTTTTTCTCTTACAAGAATGCTAGAAATCCCTCATCCATTCTTCATCATCCACTCAGCTCGTACTGCGGAGATGATCGGCGCTACCTTTCTTTTCTCGCCAATGAACCGGAAAGATTTCTGTCTGGGTGGATAGAAAGTGACTACTTTCTGCAGAAAATCAACGCTGGCATGATATACACATAGCCAATTCATGCCAAGTAGTACATCAAGTCCTTGCATGTTCAACAAGATAAAATCCGGGATAGTCTCTTAATCCTCCACTTACACGATGATTGATCGGCAACACGTGTCTACAGTCACTGTACTTCCCTTAGGAACAGAAACATCCAAAATAAAATCCAACTCCTCGGGAACAATCTTAAATTTCCTTGCAAATTTTGGAGTTACATACGAGTGGGTAGACCCTGGGTCTATCAGAACTCATGCAACACAACGATCGTCGTTGTTTTCTCGGTAAAGCTGTAGCGTACCTATATATCATTTAATATATACACTACATTCAGATATGCATGTCATGACCACATAAAATGCACATAGAAGTTTTCCTATCAATGCACTTTCTTCATTTAGAAAACAAATAAATAAATTTAATCATAACAAGAAAGTTATACCTTGGATTACATTATTGCTTGTCCGGGCGTCTTCTGCTGTCACGACAAAGGCACGACCTTGAACAACAGGTCTCGTGGATTGTGTAGGTCTCGATGCGATAGCAGTTGAGACGGTGCCCTCCTTTCTCATCTCGGGGCAGTCTCGTATCATATGGCCTACTTTCCCACATTTAAACCATCCGCCCGTGTCCCGTCTATAGTCTGAAGTTTTATGCAGTTTGCAGCAACGGGCACATTTTATTTGTGGACTCGTAGATGCCGCTCTAGAAGGTCCTTGTGGGACAGATGCCCCAAACGTCTATGTCTGAGTAGGGCCCTCTCTACGGAACGTCTCGTAGAAGTGAAAGTATTTGACCTCGGATAATTTGCATAGGCTGGTCTTGAACCTGGAGCAGGTGCTGACAACCTCGACTTTTTATTCCCCGAGTCATGGTCGCTCACCCTCCCCCCCGGACTTGGCTTGTTCTTCCACTCACGTCTTTTGTTGATGTCCCTTTTTGCAACGATGGCCTTCCCCATCTGTAGACACCCAAATTCGGCCCAAGGCCCAATCGAAACACATTTCGAGAGAGGCGTATTTTTGAAGTTTTGATGGCATGTATGGAACCCTTAGGAATCACCCCAAACCCTTAGGAATCACCCTAGATCCCTTAGGACCTTATCCCGAACCTTCAAAAACCAGTCCCGTCCCTTAGAACCCATTCCCAACCCTAAACCTAACCTTCCCGGATAGTGGATGAGGAAGGGTACACTAGAATCGGCTATGACCCTCTACGATGACCAAGTCCCATACCATTGAGGAATAGAGGTCGTTAGCTTTTCAACGGTCCAAGAATTGCCCCAATCAGAGGTCTGCATCAAAAGATATAGCAAACCAGGCCCGGAGGGCATAAATGTAAATACATGGGGGCCCCTTAAGGACTTGGTGCAACTAATAGTTGCGTTAGGCCATTTCTCTCCAGTAATAAACTTTGCCTGGCACAACTAATAGTTGCGCCAGGCCAATTCTCCCGATTTTTAAGCCTAGCGCAACTAATAGTTACGCCAGATTTAAAAGTGGGGCCACCCTTGCGAGGCAACTTCTAGCACTATTCATTACTATTTTACTGTACATTTGCCTGGCACAACTATTATTTGCGCTAGGCATATTATTAATAACTGTTGGATTTTACCTCTAAAATTATGATTGGAGTTTGACTTGTTGACCATCTTGACCCTTGAGGTGTGTTTTGCTAGTTATGTTGCATCCTTTTGAAGCCTATTTGCACCCCTTTTAGTGGCTCAAGGCCTCACCCCATCATCCACCATTGGAGGACCCTTCCACACATCTCAAGGTTTCGAAAATCCTAGGAATCCTTAGATGAGAGGTTACCTAATTGCTAAACCCATTTAGCACTTAAGTGGTCTCCTAATCCTCCCTTCCTCTATAAATAGAGAGCCACCCCTCTTGCTTAAGGGTTGAGAAATTGGCTTAAGAGAGAAAGAGCTCAAAGTGAGAAGTTCTTCCTCCCTTTTGTATACTATTTTAATTCTAGAATCTCCCAACCTCATTTCAAGCTTGTTCTTGCATCCAAAACCCTTAGCCTAGGTGTGTGTGATCCCCTAGCCTCCCTTCCTTATCTCTAAGCTTCAAGTCTTAGGAGTTAGAACCCCATTTTCCACCATACAAAGTCTCTAAGAGCTCAACAAAGCAAGCCACGCATGGCTCTCCTACAGTGCTACAAGGGCCCAAGGGCTCCGGCTCTCCCCTTTCTTCTCCTATTTCCTTTTGCTCTCCCTACCCTCTCATTTTGTGTCGTCACGCCGCCGAATTTTCGGTAGGAACGAAGGGGCACAAATAGGATTGGAGGCCCATTTGGGCAAGAGAGAACCATTTCTTTTTCTTTTACTTTATTTTAATTTTGGCCATTAGTAGAGACCGCGTTAAGCGGGTTGATCAGGTGCCTAACACCTTCCCTATCGATAATCGAAGCCCCTACCCAAGAGCCTTTGGTGTGGACCGCATTCAGAGTCATATTTTTAGCACTTCGGTGCTCATAAAAATGAACTAGGTATCCCGGGATACCGAAAGCTCCGGGTGGTGACTCTATATTTTTCGTTAGAGAGCGCATCGTCGCGACGGGATCGTCCCGATTCCCACGGTTGCACAGATGGTGGCTCTGCTAGGGAAAGCTTGTAGAGCTTCCCCTTGAACTTGGCCTTATTATTTTTTATTTTTACTAATATATTATTGCAATTTTTTTAGTTTATTTTTACTGCTTTTTTACTCACCCCTCCGATTAAGTCATTTTACTTACCCCTACTTTTCCTTTATTTACAAGCCTTAGCCGATTGGCAGGCCTACATGCACATTGCCTTTTAAAATTCCTTACTTTTCCATCATCTTAGTGCCTTAGCCGATTGGCGGGCCTACTTGAGCATTGTCTTTTAATTCCCTTACTTTTCCGTCATTTAAAGTGCCTTAGCCGATTGGCAGGCCTATTTGTGCACTCATATTCCATCAGTGGACGCCAGCCCATAGTGGTGGCATGGGATAATCACCCCCGATCTTTGAACTAAAGAAAACTTCCAAAAAAAAGAAAAGCTTTGAAAAAAATTAAAATTGAATTAATTAGGGAGCTTAATTAATTTATTTTTACGGGGTAGATTTTCAAAGGGTTGGGTTTAGGCACACATACAAACACCTGGGTCTTAGTATAGCGGCAGCCCGGTGATGATCCAGAAAAGTCCCAGCCCACCTAGTATCTGAGAAGGTGCTTGCGTCGGAGGTATATCAGGTGGGTTTCCATTCCAAAAAACTTAAAACCCTTGGGAAGCGCGCTAGCGAGTTAGACCGGACTCAAACCCTTTAGGTGTGGTGAGGAGAGAATCGATCATCAAAAATTGCTCAATTCCCGAAAGCCTAGCTTCCATAAAAACTAAAAAAAGAGACTCATTTCGGGCATCAGTGGCTGCTGTCATCTTTTCTGGGGGACCAATTTTTGCCTGGCGCAAGTATTAGTTGCGCCAGTGTAAAAACACTGAAATTTATAACTGGCGCAACTATTACAACTAATAGTTGCGCCAGTACTAGTTGCGCCAGTGTAAATTCGGTCCCCTGCAATCTGGGCGCATGTATTAGTTGCGCCAGGTTTGTTTTGCACCACACCAGCCCGAATCTGTGGCCTTCTTCACCTCTCGAGTCCTCTGATCAGTGTGCTTAGTGCCTTATTTAGGCCCCGTCATCTCCGACACCTAATGCGCCCCCGCCGGTCAAAAGAGGGCAACTTCTTTTTTGCTCATTTCTGGGGATCTTATTATTTACCTCAATTTTTATGCCTTCAATAGATCGAAGGTTCTCCTTCAATTCTTTCGAAGTGCATCAGAGTCGTCACCACGAGTCTTGAATTAGGGTACGAGAGCCACCCGAGAAGGGAATTCCAAGGCCTCGAAACCTTTGTTTTTCAAAACTTTTTAAAAAATTCAAAATATATATATATATATATAATCAAAACTCAAAAAATATATATAGTTTGTGGTGCCAGCACAACGGCATCATCTTGCCCTCCACCGTCCCATAGGGGGAGAAGGAGGAGGATTTTTGGGTCTTATCCAAGGCACCCTTACCCAACCCGTTCCCGTAGAATGTCGTGGGTAGTGGACCCGGCTTACGTCGATCCCGACTCATCCCCGCCACATTCTCCAACCCACTCCCATTCGGGAGAAGTTTTTTTCACCATTCCCCTCACCCAACCCCCCTTCACCATTACCGGCCCATTTGGTGCCCCCATATTTCCAACCATTACCCCCCAAAATATCCAAAGTCCTACCCCCCGTTCTCCATCTTTTGTCCAAACCTTGCCCATGCCAAATCCGACCCATCTCCCATCCATACAAAACCCAAATCCATTTTCCCAATCCACATCCATGCCCCAATTCCCATCATCCACCTATAGACCCGATCCACCCACATTCACATATACCACTTCCACCCTATCCAACCCCCCGCAAAATCCCCCATCCATCCGGGTCATGCCCATTTTTACCGGGACCATGCCCAACTTTCCTCATCCCTCCTCATCATGCCTCCCATCATCCCAAAACATACCCAATACATCCCTTCATCCACCCCATACCCCCCACCTACCGTGGCCATGCCCAATTATACCGGGGCCATGCCCAATTTTTCCGCCACCTCCATCCCATCTATACCCCATCATCCCTTAAACCCACCATCCACATCCGATCCTCCTTCCATGACTATGATGGAGGAGATGTTCCAAGCCTACTCCTTATGGAAGGCTTCCCAAAACACCCCCCATCATCCACACCCCACATCCATGAACCCATCCCATACCTTAGCCAACCTCCATGCTTCACTCCCCCATGACTCCCATCAATCCCCCATAATCCACACCACCCAAACCCCCAAGGCCCATTGGCCCAAACCCCCTTTTCTCACATATCCCAGGGGCCCATGGCCCAATACCCCACCACGCAAACTTATCAGGGCCCATGGCCCAGACCCATCAAGGCCCATTGGGCCAGACCCACCAAAGCCCCATGACCTAGACCCACTAAGGGCCCATTTGGCCATATCCACCAAGGGCCCATGGCCCAGACCCATCAAGGCCCGTTGGGCCATACCCCTCAAGGGCCATTGGCCCATACCTACCCAGGCCCACTAACCCACCAAGTGGCCATGACCCAAACCTACCAAGGGTCCATGGCCCAAACCTATCAATGGCCTGTGGCCCAAAATGACCAAGGGTTCATGGCCCAAACCCAAACCTCACACTCATACCTTCCACAATACCCCCAACAACCTTTGCAACTGGGTCAAACCCATGCCATCCCCCAAACCCAATTTTCCCAGGGCCCCACACCCCAAGGCCATCTCCAAACCTTCCCCCATACCCAATGGCCCTATCAGGCCCCGCCTCAAAACCAAATACCCATCACCCAATAAATCTTTCCTCACCCCCAATGGGCTCACTATTGCGATTTCCAGTGTGCTTACTTTATTTGTTGGTGGTAAAAGTAATTTAAAATCAAAGTAAAATAGGGGATGGAATCAGCACAACTAAGAAATCCTAGACCTGCAAGATACAGGGTCTATTGTGGCAAGTTTTGATAAGTAAGAGTTTGTCCCATTGGGAAAGGTGGTCTACAGCTCCAAGGGAGCCATCTCTAGTAGTCCCTCCAGATCTGACTACAGATCTAGCAGTCCTAAAAGGAGGGGAGTTTAGGGTTACTTATTCTAAGTATCCTAAGGTAGCCTAATGAACTAACTACAGAAAAGGGTTGAGAAGATGGATGGAATGAGGGAAAATAAATATAAAAGGGTGAGAAGTATGCTATTGGGTTCAGATCTGCTGGAATTTATGACTCAGATCCAGATCTGTTGGTATAGAAATCCTGTCCAATGGCTACATTATCACCAAAGAGGAGAAAGAATTCAACTCATCCTTGTGCCATGATCCAATCCCTTAAGGTTATAACCTGTCCACTTAAATGGTCACAGACTATCCCATAGGAGAACCACACTCCAGAGATGGGTCAAAACAAGTTAATCATTGTAGGCACTACTTCATCCAGGCTACAAGCTCAGGAATCCATAGGGGCCATTGTAGACACTACTTCATCCAGGCTACAAGCTCAGGAATCCATAGGGAACCTCAACCTCTAAAGCTCTATGTGTGGGGCTAAGGTTGTATAGGACCATGATAGCCCAGACACATAGAACCAGCAAGAGATTGAGTACCACCTTAGATCTAGTTTTCCATTACTTGAGTGGGCCTACAATGGTCCAGTCACAAGCCTACAATCTCCATACCCAGATCAGATCTGCCATCTGATGGCGGGACTATACTAATATGGGGGAGTCTGCCTCTGTACAATCTCCTATCAGGCTACAAGCTCAGGCTCGGAGAAGAAGGATCCATTTTGGATAGGTGGATTGGATTCACCCTAAGGCTATAACCTGTCCACTTAAATGGTCACAGACTATCCCAGAGGCTATCCTCCTCACGGAGCCCAAAATAAAATAAGAATATTGCTACCACCACCATGGTCACAAGGCTACCAGCTCAGGCTTCCATGGGGATTTCAGATCTAGTGGGTCCTATGGTGGGGCTATGGCTGTATAGGACCTTGATAGCCCAGACACATAGGTCACTTGGATCTGAATGGGACCTTAGAATCAGTCCTCCATTGCTTTGAATCACAGCCAAAGCAATGGGGATCACAAGGCAGCAGCCTTGCACAGAGCAACTCATAAACACATGAATCCCATAAAAGTACAACACCCAATCACAAATTCCATTAATCTAATCTTAATAAGCATACAAAGGCATGGCCAGCAAGTGCTGGGCCATGGAGAGAAGAAGAAGAAAAAAGAAAACTACTTATGGCTACAGAAAAATAAGACTACAATGCTAAAAACAAAACAGAGCAAAAACTGAACTCTTCCGGCCTCCTTAAACCTAAACCAGCTTAGGTTTATATAGCAGTGGGTGTGGTGGCGCATTAAGGTTATAAAACCCTAATTTTAGCGATGCCATGTGGCCTATTAATGATCCTTGGATGACTCGAGGCGCATGCATGGAGATTTGAGCGTGGGAGTACGTGCCCTAATCCTTAGAAATTCCTAAAAAGTCCTCTACAAAATGATGGAAGTTGGAGTTCAGAGGTTCGCCAGGTTGCAGTCGATTCCCAGACTTGACGCGTGGTAGCTCTGTTCTTCGCGTGGTTGAGTTTAACATTAAAACTTCAGACGTCGCGGGGTTGTAGCTTCTTAATGCTTTGAGCAGTCGCGAGGTAGGTAGTTAAGCTCTCGCTGGATTGGGCTTCGCGTGGTTGGATTGCTACTTGTGAATAGCGCGAGAACTGTGCGAGCATTCCATTTCACAATAGATCTTCACGAGGCTAACTTCTGACTTCGCGAGGCTGCTTTCTTCCTGAACCGCGTGACAGCTTCTTTTCTTGACATTTACATCCCGCGGCTACTGCGCGACAGTTGTGCGAGGAATCTCCTAAAGCTCTCTCTCCAACTTCCAGGTCTTCTTGAACTGCGTGAGGTTGATTTCAGGTCTTCTTGAACTGCGCGAGACTGCGCGGCCATTTACTCCTGAACTTCGCGAGAGCTGCGTGAGGTTGTGCTTCTGAAGCTCTTCTGTTACTCAACTGTGCGAGCACTTGTTGTGAAGTCTTGGGAAGCTCGTGAGGACTACGTGAAGCACAATTTTCTGAATCCTTTAAAGCTTTATCAGCTGTGCGAGGCTTGCTTCAGGTCTGGATTCATGGCTCATTCTTCTGAGGGACTTCTGTTGCCAATACAGGCTCCTTAACATGATTTCTAGCCTTATTGCACTGCTATTTATTATATACAGAAAACACTTAACAAAACTTTATTAGATGGCTAAGGGTCTAATCAAAGGCTAAGTTAAGGGGTGAAAAGTGGTACTTTTCAGGTCTTAACACACCCCCAAACCTAATCTTTGCTAGTCCCTTAGCAAAGCTACATTAAAATAACTACAGAATTTAAATGCCACTTTCGTAGGGAGCACGGATACATTTAGCATATGTACCAATCCTTTTAAACCCCTAGGTGATCCCTAGTGGAGGAGTGCAGTCTCCTGAGGGTTTTCAGTGAAGACACCCACAAACTTCTCAGTGAGACAGTTAACAAAAAATGCATTATTATCAAATGAGCAGTCAAGAAACAGAGTTAGTTCACCCTTGAATCAATAAAAAATATAAGAAATTCAAACACATTGGCTGCACAGAAATTTAAACAGTATAAGCTTCTCATGAAAGCACAGCATTTCCAATCAGTTTACACCAAAGACACTACACATGTGTGTCAACATTGAGCTCATCACTGGATCAAAAATTAGGTTGTAGATCATACTTAATGCATTCAATATCAGACCCAAAACTCTCCAGGGCATATTCTCATAAAGAACTGTTGAGGGTTTCATTTTCTCTCAAGCTCAAGAGCAGTTACATCCCCCAAATGGGTCTGTAAGCATGAGCATAGGCATAGCTCTAAAGTTCTGGCATCATTGACAGATCCTCACCATAGATTGGATAACTTTTTATCTCCACATGACAGCTCACTCAACTTTGGATCACAAGGGCTTTAACTGGGCTGTAATGTGGCTTATGGAGTGGGGTTAAAAAGAATGGAAGGTTGAAAAGGGGTTCAAAATTGAGAAATCAGTAGGTGAAGGAGGTGATTCATGACTTCACCTTCTTTAATTCAACTCCTTTCATCTTCTTTGAGGTTTTCAAATTTACGTGATCAGTTTCTCTTCTTGATTTCGATTTTTCCAATGAAAGTTCCCTCTTGACTCCTCTCTTACTCCTCTTCATTATTATTTTTGTTTCTTTTTTATGCATTTTTCTTCTTTTTATTTTGTTTTTGCTTTTATGAAATGCCACCATTTTCTCAGTTACCATACTGCTAGAATTTGAGGTACTTCTTCTTTATTCACCTAATGTTGACCATAGCTAGTCCATCTTCAACTCTTGTTCCTTTACCTTCTGAATTCTCAGAGTGAGGGTAAGGTTAAATCAGATACATAGGTTCAGGTGCAAGTACTCAGGTGTATTTTGAAGAAATTTAGGATTTAAGACTCAAAGGGGGTATGGACAAGGGCAGTTGCTTAAGGTTTGTCTGTTTAGGCTCAAACTGTCCAAAAGAAGGCCTTGATCCTTTCCTAAGTCTCATGAATGCTGTCAGTAGTTTCAACTTGGAGTTGCCTAACACTTCTAGTGAGCACAGTGACTCAGCCAATCCTTAGAGCTAGAAGAAATTGCCTTAGTCACTCCTCAAAGAAAAAATTTTGTATAGTAGGCCCAAATCTCACTGGTTGTGGTCTTCCTTTGAATTCTTAAGTATGTCCTTACCTTTTTCTCTCTCTAGTGATTGACTAAGTGTTGATACAAGTGAGTGTCCTTGGTGATCTCATCATGGAAATGTGAAATATTAAAAGTTTATACTGTCTAAAGTCTGGAAAAAATTTTAAATTTCATTATTTTTTTTATTCTCCAGTGAACATGGTTCCATTTCCATATTACTCACATGATTCTGCTGCACTTAGGTTAACTATTCCATTGGCAGGATCTGCCTGCCACACCCCCAAACCTATGAGGAGCAGTGTCCTCACTGGTTCAAAGGCGGGTGTGCAGCAAATTTATTATCAGAGAAAAGAAAATAGCAAGAATGAAAACAAACAAAAACAGAGAAGTTCACAAAATAACAGGAAAAGAAAATTTCATTAAGACTAAAAAAAAAAAAAAATTACAAAAAGAAAATTGCTAAGAAGAGAGGGGAGAGGGATCAAGGATGTGGGGGCTGAGAAGGTGGTGGGAGGGGTTGAGTGGAGGGGGCAAGGGATGGTTCTATCTTTTGCTTTTTCTTCTTTGGCTGGTGCTTGTCCTTCTCCTCCTTTGCCAGGATCTGCAGAACCTCCTCGTATTCATCCCAGAGGGGTTGTAAGGGGTTCGGCTCTTTAGGTGGGGGCGGTTCCAACCACATCGGATAAAACTTGTTAGGCAGAGCATTAGGCTTGTCATCTGCCATTGTTAGGACTAGGGAAGGACCGCTAGGGTGAGAGGAGAAAGGATGAGATGAATATGAAAAGGGACACCCTGTGTATTTAAAGACGAGAATGGTGGAAGATGAATTGGTGTAATAACATCCAAGTTGCTGCAATTAATTGAGAGTGAGTTGGGAAGTGAAAAGTTACAGCAATCAGCGTGGGTAATGACAAATGCATATAACTTGCGCAGCTGGTCAAGGGGATCGCGAGATAGGAACAGAATCTCGCGATGATGGATGTTGCAGAATGCAGTGCGCGAGAGGCTCTGCAGCATTTGTTGACGCTCGCGACGGCGTAATAAATACTTTATGTGCATTGCGCGAGAGCTTCCCAAATCTCAATTTGGAATGCGCGAGGGCTTAGTACCCAACAGGGAGCAATTCATGCAGTACAGCATACTCACCAAAAATATTTAAACAGTATACATTCAATTCAAAAATCAGTAAATCGCAAAAGAAGAAGTAATCATACCAACCCCACATAAACTCTATCAAACTCAACAGACTCAGACCCCATCGAGACACTACAATTTCCTAAAAACTATTGAAAAAATGAAAATAGTATAGTATAACATGGACACAACTGTGGGTCAGGTAGAAGAAGGGGTCCCTTGAAAATGAATAGTGTTCATAGGGTCGATCGGTTTTTTGAGACAAAGCTTAAGCCTCTGACCATTCACTTTCAAGGTCTGCCCAGATTTGGGATCCTTGACTTCCACAGCACCAGATGGGGACACATTTAAGACAATATAGGGACCTTTCCATCGGGATTGTAGTTTGCCAGGAAAGAATTTTAGTTTGGAGTTAAATAACCAAACCTTGCCACCAGGTACGAAGCTTTTTCTCAGTAAGCCCTTGTCAAAGAAAGCTTTGGACCGTTCCTTGTAGATCCTGGCATTGGCGTAGGCATCCATCCTCAGCTAGTCCAATTCCGACAGCTGCAGGGACCTGTGATGACCAGCAGAAGTTAGGTTCATATTTAAATTTTTAATGGCCCAATAGGCCTTGTGTTCTAACTCTACTGGGAGATGGCAAGCCTTGCCATAGACCAGTCTGAATGGAGACATTCCAATTGGAGTCTTATGGGCAGTCCTATAAGCCCACAGTGCATCATTGAGCTTATCAACCCAATCTCTCCTGTCAGTCCTTACTGTTTTCTCAAGGATGTGCTTGATCTCCCTATTAGAAATTTCAACTTGCCCACTTGTCTGTGGGTGGTAGGGAGTAGCAATCCTATGGGTCATAGAATATTTTTTGAGCAAGCTCTCGAAATTCCTGTTGCAGAAATGGCTACCCCCATCACTGATAATAGCTCTAGGGGTTCCAAATCTTGAGAAAATATTCTTCCTCACAAATTTGAGGACCACTTGGTTGTCATTGGTTCTTGTGGCAATGGCTTCTACCCATTTGGAAACATAGTCCACTGCCACTAAGATGAAATGGTAACCATTAGGAGGAAAAGGGCCCATGAAGTCTATGCCCCATACATCGAACAGTTCTACAACAAGGATGGACTGCAAAGGCATTGAATTTCGTTTGGACAGCCCTCCTAATTTTTGACATCTCTCACATGCCTTGCAGTGTGTATATGCATCTTTGAATAAAGAAGGCCAATAAAACCCACACTGCAGGACCTTGTCAGCTATTTTTCTTCCACTAAAGTGGCCTCCACAGGTATTTTCATGGCACATGGTCAGAATACTGGGGACATCACTTTCGAGAACACATTTTCAGATGATTTGGTCTGCACAGTACTTGTATAGGCAAGGTTCCTCCAAAAAAAAATATTTGACCTGTGAGAAAAACAGGTCTTTGTCCATTTTGGTCCAGTGGGCAGAAATTTTTCCTATAACAAGATAATTCACAATGTGTGCAAACCAGGGGACCAAGGATTGGATTGCAAATAATTGCTCATCCGGGAAGGCATCATTTGTAGGACCATCAAGACACTTCTCCAACACAATTCTGGACAAGTGGTCAGCCACCACATTTTTCACACCCTTTTTGTCCTTGATTTCCATGTCAAACTCCTGTAGTAGGAGTATCCATCTAATCAGCCTAGGCTTAGCATCTTTTTTGGACAATAGGTACTTCAATGCTGAGTGGTCAGTGAAGATTACAGTTTTAGATCCCAGAAGGTAGGATCTAAACTTGTCAACAGCATACACCACTACCAGAAGCTCTTTCTCAGTTGTGGTATAATTCAGCTGAGCTTCAGCAAGTGACTTGCTGACATAAGCAATGACCACAGGCAGCTTATCCTTTCTTTGGCCCAAGACAGCACCTATTGCCAAATCTGATGCATCACACATTAATTCAAAGGGCAGGGTATAGTCTGGTATCTGGAGTACAGGGGCAGAGGTAAGGCAGACTTTCAAAGTCTCAAAAGCCTTTAGACATTCAGCCGAGAAGTAGAAAGGTACATCCTGGCAGAGCAGGTGGCACAATGGCTTAGCAATTTTGTTGAAGTTCTTAATGAACCTCCTGTAGAATCCTGCATGCCCAAGGAAAGATCTTATTTGTTTGACTATTTTTGGAGGGGGCAGATTGGCAATGAGGTCAACTTTGGCCTTGTCTACCTCAAGCCCTTCTTTAGAGACTACATGGCCCAACACAATGCCTTGTGTTACCATGAAGTGGCTCTTTTCCCAGCTTAGGACCAGATTGGTCTCCTCACATCTTTGCAAAACTAGGCTAAGGTGTTGTAGACACTGGCCAAAACTGTCCCCATAGACAGAAAAATCATCCATAAAAATTTCCAAAAACTTGTCAATCATATCAGAGAATATGGCATACATACACCTCTGAAAAGTGGTCATGACATACATACATTAAAAGGCATCCTTCTGTAAGCAAAGGTGTCAAAAGGATAGGTAAAGGTGGTTTTCTCTTGGTCTTGAGGATGCACAGGGATCTGGTTGTACCCTGAGTACCCATCAAGAAAACAGTAAAAAGTTTTTCCAGCCAATTTGTCCAAAATTTGATCAATGAAGGGGAGAGGGAAGTGGTCATTTCTGGTCTTAGAGTTGAGCTTTCTATAATCAATGCAAACTCTCCAGCCAATGGTCTCCCTGACTGGCCTCAACTCTCCAGATTCGGTTTTAATAACTGTTATGCCAGATTTCTTGGGCACCACTTGGATAGGTGCCACCCAGTTAGAATCAGAGATGGGGTAAATCACCCCTGCATCTAGCAATTTAATGATCTCCTTGAGGACCACTTCCTGCATGTGAGGATTTAACTTCCTCTGCATTTCCCTGGAGGGTAGTGATCCCTCCTCAAGATGAATCCTGTGTATGCAGATTGATGCATCTATTCCTCCCAGATCTGCAATGGTCCAACCAATTTCCTTTTTGTGCTTCCTCACAACTGTTAGTAATTCCTCTTCCTGCTCATTGGTAAGAGAGGAGGAGATAATCACAGGAAGCTTATCACCTTTCTCAAAGAAGGCATATTTTAATATTTCTGGAAGCTTCTTGAGTTCCAGATCAGGGGCTTGTTGGGTGGATGACAAAATTGGTGCATTGGTGGTTGGGGGAAGAGGCAACAATGTAGGTTTCCAAATTGAATGCTGCACTGAGCCCACAGAAGACTTCAATGTGGTCATGTCTTCTGTTATCACAGCTGGGCTTTCTTCCTCCACCATATCCCAGACTTTAACTAAATTCCTGACAGTGTTGCTCCACTCCAGCAAAGTGGGCAATTCTTCATCCACAATTTCTTCTAGTACATCCACTACAAAGCTCTCCTCATTGTCCTCTTGAGGGTACTTTTGCTGCAGCCCATGTCCAAAACTAGGAAGTCAGCAAGGTAAAAGAATTTCTCTACCCCTACCAAGACATCCTCAATCATTCCCATAGGCCTCCTCTCAGATCTATCAGCCATCATTAGCACAATGGGGGTAGGTTTTAGCTCCCCCAAACCTAGCTGCAGATATACACTGTATGGCAACAGGTTAACACTGGCTCCAAGGTCTAAAAGGGCCTTGCCGATTGTATGGTCTCCAATTATGCAGGGAATAGTGGGTATCCCTGGATCTTGCAACTTCTCAGGCATTGATATGTTAAATACAGAATTCATCAGATCAAGATGTAAAGACTCTTTTGGACACATGGCCTCGAGCTTTTCTCTTTTGGGTACAGAGGTCTTTCAGAAACTTTGCATAGGCTGGGACCTGTTTAATTGCCTCAAGCAGGGGCAAATTGATTTTCACCTGCCTGAAGGTCTCCATCATTTCCTCCATCTGAGCATTCCCTTTCTCAAAAGGGGCAGGACCACCCAAAGCTTGAGGAAATGGCAGCTGAGGTACTACTAGTTCCTCAGCTGCTAGCCCATGACTAAACTTCTGTTTTTTTCTTTTTTCTTGTTTTTCTTCCTGCTGAGGCTCAACTACAGCCTCTTTATTTTCTCCCGCGTAGGTGGCAGGCAATTCTTGGCTCTGTGTTCCAACAGCATCCCCATCACACTCATTCGAATAATCTATGGAAATGACCTCTGCTGGTCTGTTACCCACCTGGTTGTCTATCAGCCTGCCAGACCTTAGGGTAGTGACAGCATTGGTTCCCTCAAAACTTGAGGAAGCTTCTTCAATTAAAAACTGACCCTGGGGGCTAGCAACCGGCTGGCAGGGCAACCTCCCCTCATCTCCCCTAGCCAAGGCATTTGAAATTTTGCTTATCTGCTCTTCCATTTCATGGATGCTCTGACCCTGAGAATTCACAGTCTGAGCCAAGGACCCCAGGTTTTGCAATGAAGTCAAGACCTGGTCCTCGAAGGAGGCATTTCTGGGTTGAAATGGGAGTAAGACCAATTGATTTTGTTGCTGATGGGGTTGCTGCTGGTGTTGGAAATTAGACCTAGGGGCATATCCTTGGTTGAACTGCTACTGTGGCCTTTAAGGTAAAGCCAACATCTGCTGTGGCTGCATATAATTGTCTTGCCTCCAACTCAGATTTGGGTGGTCTCTCCATTGGTAACCAGCATTTTGGTGTCGGTATCCATATGGCTGACTGTTGTAGCCACCAGATTGTTGCTGGCCAAAAGATTGTGCAACAGTAGCATGTTCCAATACCAATTCGGGATATTGCCCTGCAGATGGACATTCATCTACTGTGTGCTATGGGGACTGGCATATCAGACATGCCTCCACCACATGAGCAGCCCTTCTGGGTTGCATCACAGTCAGTAATTTGTCAAACCTCAAAGAGAGGTTTGCCATTTGCAGCTGCAGGTCATTGTTCCCAGACACCTCATAAACTTTTCCTCTTAACGATGCAGCAGGCTCCACTTTTGACACAAACTCCTGACTAGTTCTTGCCAGGGATAGCTTTTGAAAAGCATTTTCACTAATTACTTCAAACAATTCCCATGCCTCATCAGCAGTCTTGTGCATGTAGGTTCCACCACAAGAGGCATCAACCATATCTCTATTTTTCTCATCAATCCCATTGTAGAAGCTTTGTACAAGCTACCAGTCTGGGATCTTGTGGTGGGGGCATCGTTTGAGCATTTCCTTAAACCTATCCCAGGCTTGATTAAAATCCTCAGTTGGAGATTGGGCAAAAGCAAGAATTTTCTTCCTCAACTAGCTAGTTTTGGTCTCAGGGAAGAACTTTGTCAAGAACTTGGTCTGTAGGTCTTTCCAAGATGCAATGCTATTGTTGGGAAGAGTAGCCAACCAGGTACTAGCCCTATCCTTCAGAGAGAAGGGAAAGAGCCTGAGCCTAGTAGCCTCAAGTCCCAAACCAGCGATATTGAATGTGGTGCACAAGGCCAAAAATTGGTCAATATGCTTGTAAGGGTCCTCCTTGCTAAGCCCATGGAAAGAGGGTAGCATCTGGATGATGGAAGTTTTAATTTCATAATTCCCCTGAACATCAGGGAATTGAATGCTAAATGGAGAGTTATAGTCATCCGGAGCATTCAACTCCTTGAGAGTTCTGGGTTGTTCTTCACCCATGAGTGATTCAATTGGGGCTCTACCGTGTGTCTGTTTCTTCTAAGTCTTCTACCCCTTTCTAGCTCAAGGTTGAAAGGCTCTAAAGTAGGACTAAGAGATCTCCTACCTAGCATACAAACACACCACCAGCAGGGACAACTCCTTCCAGGCACATTGTACTTGACTCAAAGAATTTATCTAACAAATTCGCAGCTATTTTACAAAAACATAAATTTACAACTATCCTAAATACTGCTATGGAAATTGTAAGAGAAATAGACAAAGTTTTAAAGGTTTAGAGAATTTGCAAACAGAGGTAGCTAATCTCCAAATGCAGTCCATTGTTCTTCTCTGCTGCTGTCTAGATCTGTAAGAAAGATTCAAAATTACATCAGCAGTATCAATTATTCAAAGCTATAAAGAACACTAAAAATACAAAAACTAAGGGTCTACTAACAGATCATCTTTCCCCGGCAACGGCGCCAAAAACTTGTTGCGATTTCTAGTGTGCTTACTTTATTTGTTGGTGGTAAAAGCAATTTAAAATCAAAGTAAAATAGGGGATGAAATCAGCACAACTGAGAAATCTTAGACGTGCAAGATACAGGGTCCATTGTGGCAAGTTTTGATAAGTAAGAGTTTGTCCCACAGGGAAAGGTGATCTACAGCTCCAAGGGAGCCATCTCTAGTAGTCCCTCCAGATCTGACTACAGATCTGGCAGTCCTAAAAGGAGGGGAGTTTAGGGCCACTTATTCTAAGTATCCTAAGGTAGCCTAATGAACTAACTACAGAAAAGGATTGAGAAGATGAATGGAGTGAGGGAAAATAAATATAAAAGGGTGAGAAGTATGCTATTGGGTTCAGATCTGCTGGAATTTATGACTCAGATCCAGATCTGTTGGTATAGAAATCCTGTCCAATGGCTACATTATCACCAAAGAGGAGAAAGAATTTAATTCATCCCTGTGCTATGATCCAATCCCTTAAGGTTATAACCTGTCCACTTAAATGGTCACAGACTATCCCATAGGAGAACCACACTCCAGAGAAGGGTCAAAACAAGTTAATCACTATAGGCACTACTTCATCCAGGCTACAAGCTCAAGAATCTATAGGGAACCTCAACCTCTAAAGCTCTATGTGTGGGGCTAAGGCTATATAGGATCATGATAGCCCAGACACATAGAACCAGCAAGAGATTGAGTACCACCTTAGATCTAGCTGTCCATTGCTTGAGTGGGCCTACAATGGTCCAGTCACAAGCCTATAATCTCCATACCCAGATCAGATCTGCTATCTGATGGCGGGTCTATACTAATATGGGGGAGTCTGCCTCTGTACAATCTCCTACCAGGCTACAAGCTCAGGCTCGGAGAAGAAGGATCCATTTTGGATCGACGGATTGGATTCACCCTAAGGCTATAACCTGTCCACTTAAATGGTCACAGACTATCCCTAAGGCTATCCTCCTCACGGAGCCCAAAATAAAACAAAAATATTGCTACCACCACCATGGTCACAAGGCTACCAACTCAGGCTTCCATGGGGATTTCAGATCTAGTGGGTCCTGTGGTGGGGCTAAGGCTGTATAGGACCATGATAGCCCAGACACACAGGTCACTTGGATCTGAATGGGACCTTAGAATCAGTCCTCCATTGCTTTGAATCACAACCAAAGCAATGGCGGATCACAAGGCAGCAGCCTTGCACAGAGCAACTCACAAACACATGAATCCTATAAAAGTATAACACCCAATCACAAATTCCATTAATCTAATCTTAATAAGCATACAAGCGGGCCATAGAAGAAGAAAAAGGAAAACTACTTACGGCTACAGAAAAACAAGACTACAATGCTAAAAACAAAACAGAGAAAAAACTAAACTCTTCCGGCCTCCTTAAACCTAAACCAGGCTTAGGTTTATATAGCAGTGGGTGTGGTGGCACATTAGGGTTAGGAAACCCTAATTTTAGCTATGCCATGTGGCCTATTAATGATCCTTGGATGCCTCAAGGTGCGTGCATGAAGATTTAAGCATGGGAGTGCGTGCCCTAATCCTTGGAAATTCCCAGAAAGTCCTCTACAGAATGATGGAAGTTGGAGTTTAGAGGTTCGCCAGGTTGCAGTCGATTCCCAGACTTGTCGCGTGGTAGCTCTGTTCTTTGCGTGGTTGAGTTTAACATTAAAACTTCAGATGTCGCGGGGTTGCAGCTTCTTAATGCTTTGAGCAGTCGCGAGGTAGGTAGTTAAGCTCTCGCTGGATTGGGCTTCGCGCGGTTGGATTGCTACTTATGAATAGCGCGAGAACTGTGCGAGCATTCCATTTCACAATAGATCTTCGCGAGGCTAACTTCTGACTTCGCGAGGCTGCTTTCTTCCTGAACCGCGTGACAGCTTCTTTTCTTGATAGATCTTCGTGAGGATCCTCGCGATAGCTTTGAGGCTTTTCTGAACTGCGTGACATGTTCTCTTGACATTTGCATCCCACGGCTACTACGCAAGGAATCTCCTGAAGCTCTCTCTCCTCAGCAGTTTTGAGTGAACTGCGCGAGGTTGATTTTAGGTCTTCTTGAACTGCGCGAGATTGCACAACCATTTACTCTTGAACTTCACGAGAGCTGTGCGAGGTTGTGCTTCTTAAGCTCTTCTGTTACTCAACTGCGCAAGCACTTGTTGTGAAGTCTTGGGAAGCTCGCGAGGACTGCGCGAAGCATAGTTTTCTAAATCCTTTAAAGCTTTGTCAGCTGCGCGAGGCTTACTTCAGGTCTGGATTCATGGCTCATTCTTCTGAGGGACTTCTGGTACCAATACAGGCTCCTTATAATGATTTCTGGCCTTATTGCACTGCTGTTTATTATCTACAGAAAACACTTAATAAAACTTTATTAGATGGCTAAGGGTCTAATCAAAGGCTAAGTTAAGGGGTGAAAAGTGGTACTTTTTAGGTCTGAACACTCACCCAACCCCCACTCATATCATTCCCATCCAACTCATTCAGCAACAACAGGAGAATCCTGCCCTCGCTGCACACTATACCGACCAACAATATGAAGAGGAAGAGATTAGGAATAGCGGGGCCTATGCTAGGGCATTAACCAGCCTTAACCCTCCTCCCGTAATTGCCCACCCCCCGGTAGCCCAGAGTGAAGTCCAACTGACGGCCGAGAAAGCAACCCCTGTATCAAAAGAGTCGGAACAGCTGAAAGAACAGTTGGACAAAATACAAAAGCAGCTGATGAAAATGGGTGGTGCTGAAATTCATTCCATGAACTTCACAGACTTATGTTTGTTCGCTTAGGTCCCCCTGCCCCCCAAATTTAAAATGCTAGCCTTTGACAAATATAATGGCACTGGCAATCCTATTGCGCACCTGAATTCCTACTATGGGGACATGTGTCAATACGGGGAGGACGAAAGACTGCTAATAAAAGTCTTTTAAAAGAGTCTGATCGGGCCGGCTTTAAGATGGTTCACATCTTTAGAACCATCTATGATGAAAACATGGAGGGACTTGACGCATCTCTTTCAAGAACAATATGTCTACAATATAGACATCCAGCCACGTAAGTCCGACTTGGCCCGTTTAAAGCAGAACCAGAACGAGACCTTCAGCGACTACTTGGGGCGATGGAGAGCATTGGAAGCTCAGGTCAGAAACAAAATACCCGATGATGAACAGATAGAGATGATTTCAAATAACACTCTGCCAGTGATTTCAGACTTTTTGGTATATCAGCAGCAGACCAGCTTTGCTGATCTCGTGAGAAATGCTAACCAATGCGAGGACTCCATCAGGGAGGGGCGTCTGAATAAGAATAAGCCGAGGGGACCCAGTGAGATTAGAAGATTTTCAGAGTAAAGAAATGAGAAGAGAACAAGGGGCGATGTCCGGAACATAGTCAATACCCGGCCCAATAACAATACAACCCTATTTCAATTTCAGGCTGCTCCACCAGCACCCGTTAGGCCTGAGCAGACGCAAAGAATGGAGAATGGGCAAGGAATGTAAATGACCCCGGAACAGAGGAGAACTCGCTACGACCGAGTCTTCACACCTCTGGGGCAATCATTGAGTGTACTTTTTCCCCTGTTAGTAGAAAAGGGATTAGTGGCTATCCGCCAACCACAACCTCCTCCCCACCCAATCCCAAGGAACTATGACCCGAATACCCACTGCAATTTTCATCAGTGTCCGGGTCACCCTACTAATCGTTGCTTCCCATTGAAGCATGCCATCCAAGATTTGATCCATATCGAGAAGATCATTCCCCCTACACCCTCTCAGCATGCTAATATTCATTAAGTGCTACTACCCCCGCATCCCACTGGAGGAGCAGGTCCCAGACCCACCGTCAGAATGATAGAAGATGAGGAGGAGTTTGAATTTGACCCATCTGAATATTTCCCCAACCCAACCCCACAATTTGAACCCTTGGATCTCAGGGCATACTTTCCATCACCCATACCCGTCAATTATGTAAATATCAATGCATACTAACCATACACCACAACCCCCATCAATTACCCTATAAGCCCCCAGGCCCCAAATCCTGCACCCACACCCGCCAGTTATCAATGGCCTGCGCCTGCCCCATTTCAACTACCACCATACACCACAACGCCCATCGATTACCCTTTAAGCCACCAGGCTCCCAATCCAACACCCGCACCCATCAGTTATCAATGGCATGTACCCACCCCGTCAGCCCCAGTTCAACCACCGACAAACCCCACCACCCCAGTCAATCACCTGACGGCCCATCAGACCCCCCATCTGCCGCCAGCTCCCATCAGCTATCAATGGCCTACTTTTACCTCTTTCCCTCCAATACCATCACCCTCAAGCTTCACCACTCCCATTTGGCCCAATCTTTCCGCCCAACCCGCTACCACCGAGGTGAATCAAGTATTGCCCACACCTCCTGAGCCGACAGTATAAGTGCCTCAAGTACTGACAGCCATACCTTTCCAGCTCTTGGGACCCACATATGATCCTCATCAGGTCTCGCTAAGCTACAAACAAACAGATGTCAATGCCAGCAGCAGCAGCAAAGAAGGGGCAATAGATTTTATTACCAGGTCAGGGAAGATATCAAAGCAACCAGAAGCACCAGCAGCAGCACAGGCCCAACCCGAAGGAAAGAAAGACAGCGCGGTGAACCCCTTCGAGAAGATGAGTCGAGAACATATACTGGAGACTCAGCTGAGAAGAATGTCTGCCCATATCACTGTATGGGATCTATTGATGACGTCCTCACTCCATTTCCAAGCATTAATGGGGGCATTAAAAAATACGCATGTATCACTTCAAATTAGCCCGGATGAAGTCGAGCAGATAATTGGTCAAGTGATGGCTCCAAATTCCATATCATTTTCTGATGCCGATTTATCTGAGGAAGGAGGTAGTCACTCAAAATCTTTGAATATAACCGTTGAGTCTGGAAATATGATTATTCCCTTAGTTCTAATTGATAATGGATCCGCATTGAATATATTCCCATTAAGAACCGCCACCAAGATGGGGGTTGATCCGTGCATGTTAAGGCCCACCAAAACTAGTGCTAGAGGGTTTGACAATACCAGGAGAGAAATAATGGGAGAAGTTGATCTTAAGCTGTTGATAGGGCCAATGACCTTTTCCATATTGTTTAAAGTCATGGATATCAAATCCTCATTTAATCTGTTATTGGGGTGCCCGTGGCTGCACGAGGTTGGAGCCATACCTTCCACTTTGCACCAGAAACTTAAGATTACATCTGGGCATAAGATTATCACAATCATCGGAGAGGGGCACAGTGAGAAAGAAAAGGCTGCCAATAGCGTTGAAAAATCTAATATGCTGGATGTACCACACACCGCTGAGAACGTCAACCTCCACAATTTCGAGTACGAGGTGTCGACAATACTCTCGGAGCCCATCGAGGGCATCATGCCTAAAATAGGAGGCGGTTTGGTAGCAGCGGTGGCTATGCTCCAAAGATGGGGCTACCAGAAAGGCCGAGGACTTGGGCTAATATTACAAGGCAGAAGAGAGCCAGTTGTGGCTAAGGGACAGAAAGTAAGATTCGGGCTAGGATACAAGCCCACAGAAGAAGAAGTTCGAGAGGCTAAAGAGAAAGCTAGGGTCGTCGCAGCTGCAAGAGCTTGAGGAATCAATATAGAAGAGAAACCTCGCCCTAGGCCGCACATCAAGGATTCCTTTGTCAGCGCAGGGATCGTAAAGATTGATTGAAATGGGGCAACCCATTTGACTCCACACAAACACACAGCCCCAATCCATCCCACCAATACCCAGATCTCCCTTCCCATCTTGGAAATAGATTTGGCGGCATTGTCCCTTTTCGAGGAACAACGGTCGGTACCTGAACAAACCCCCCCTGTGGTGAATCACCACAAAACTGAGTTATCATTTGAGGACATGATCTTAAACGAAATGGGGATTAATATGATGAAGGTTGACTCCAATGAGCCATATCAGTCAGCACCCTCCATCCCAACAGGTAAAGAAGCGGCCCCTCAGGTACGAAACTGGGAATCTTTGTCCCAAACCCTAGAAGCGGGGAGTGGCCTAACATTTTTGGTGCTCGTTTCCCAAAAAAAAACAACCTATAAAAAGTGAGAGAAGCCCTTGGCAAACAATACCTTGTGTATATGGCAACCCGCCTTGCCAAAGGTCCGTCTCCGAAGAAAATAAAAATATCAAAAACATTGAAAAAATCCAAAGTCTAAAAATATTGTCATTTAAAATTCTAGAAAATGTCTCACAAAAGATGCCTTAATGAAAATACCCGTCCCACGTGAAATCGACCCCTTCCCTGTAGAAATACAAGAAGAGGTAGGGATCGCGAGTCTGGACAAGGATGTCCCCTTTGAGGAGCTCCCCAATGAGCTCCTTCACAGATTTGCCGACTTTGAGTATGGCCCTACCCCCATTGTCAAAGAGGCCGAAGACGTCAATCTAGGAACTAAGGAGGTTCCCAGGATAACCAAAATTAAAATGTCACTGTCTCCTGAGGAAAGAAAAAGCATGATCGACTTCCTTCGGTCATTCTAGGACGTTTTTTCCTAGTCGTACAAGGACATGCCTGGTCTGGATACTGATTTGGTCGAGCATGAGTCACCCCTCTACCCTGATATGAAGCCAGTCAAGTAGAAGCTAAGATGTTTCCGACCCGAGTGGATGTTGAAAGTCAAAGACGAGGTCATCAAGCAGTATGACGCAGGGTTTCTCATGGTATCCAAATACCTGCAATGTCTACCCAATATCGTACCTGTGCCGAAGAAGGATGGAAAGGTCTGCATGTGTACGATTTCCGCAATTTGAACAGAGCAAGCTCGAAGGACGATTTCCCATTGCCACACATCGACATCTTGGTAGATAACACAGCTAAGCACGAGATGCTTTCTTTTATGGATGGATTCTCATGATATAATTAGATCAAGATGGCAGAGGTTAATCACGAGAAGACAGTGTTCATTACCCCTGAGGAACCTTTTGCTATCGAGTCATGCCATTCGGGCTGAAGAATGCCGGTGCAACGTACCAGAGATGACTGTACTATTTCATGACATGATGCACCGAGAGATTGAAGTGTATGTCGACGACATGATAGCCAAGTCACCAGAGTGAAGCGACCATCTGGTAATCCTTCAGAAGCTGTTTGAAAGGCTGAGGAAGTAACGACTACGACTGAATCCACAGAAGTGCGCATTTGGTGCTATGTCAGGGAAACTTCTAGGGTTCATCGTCAGCAGGAGGAGGATCGAGGTCGACCCAATCAAAGTCAAAGCCATCACTGAAATGCCACCACCGTCTATTGAGAAAGAGGTTAGAGGCTTTCTAGGCAGAATACAGTATATCAATCAGTTCATTGCACAACTAACTCCAATCTGCACGTTGATCTTCAAGTTACTAAGGAAGAATTTGCCCGTTGAATGGAACGATGATTGTCAGGCAGCGTTAGAAAAAATCAAAAGCTACCTCCTTAATCCACCTGTTTTGGTACCACCTGAGCCAGGGAGACCACTCTTGATGTATCTCTCTACGACGGAAGTTTCGATGGGATGAGTCTTGGGGCAGCACGATGAAATGGGAAGAAGAGAGCAGGCCATTTACTATCTGAGCAAGAAGTTTACTGATTATGAAGTCCGCTACTCTCATCTAGAGAAAGCATGCTTGGCTCTTGTATGGGCTACTCAAAGGCTCCGCTACTACTTGCTATCTCAGGCGGTTCTGCTTTTAGCCTAAATGGATCCATTGAAATACCTGTTCGAGACGCCAGCTCTCACTGGACAAACCGTACGATGGTAATTTTTATTATCTGAATTCGACATCACGTATGTCACTCAGAAGTCGATCAAGGGGCAGGCCCTTGCTGATCATTTTGCCGACAACCCTTTACCTGATTATGAGCCTTTGAGAACTAAGTTCCCCAATGAGGACATCCTGTTCATGACAGAAGTCGATATAGAAGAAGCAGAAGAATCATGGATAATGCACTTTGACGGGGCAGCAAATGTCGAAGGCCAAGGAGTTAGCACCATCCTGATTTCCCTGAAAGGATCTCATGTACCGGTCTCTATCAAGCTCAACTTCCCTTACACTAACAGTATGGCTGAGTACAAAGCTTGAATCACTGGTCTGCAGGCGGCTCTCGATCTAAATGTAACTCACCTTCAAGTATTTAGCGATTCACAGTTAATCATATGCCAGATGAATGGTGACTGGAAGATGAAAGATGAGAAACTGATCCCCTATCATGAACACCTCGAGGATCTGATAGCTTGCTTCCAAGATGTGACTTTCTCATACGTCCCCCGGATAAGGAATCGCTTTGCCGATGCATTAGCATCTTTGGCGTCAATGATTGAAATCCCCTATGGTGTTGAGATGAAGCCGATCATGATCGAGCAGGAAAATGAGCCGGCCTTCTACCTCCAGATTGAGGAACCTACAAAGCCTGATGATGAGCCACCTTGGTTCTCATATATCAAGAATTTCCTCGAGACACTAACCTTCCCTGAGGGTATGTCCAAGACAGACCGACGAACCATTCAACGTTTAGCGGCAGGTTACGTCATTTGCGGGGAATGCCTCTACAACCGATCATACAATAACATCTTACTTAGGTGCCTCATTGAAAGAGAAGCAGTCAATATTATGAAAGAAATCCATGAAGGAGTATGCGGGGCCCACGTCAGCGGTCACATGCTCGCCAAGAAAATCCTATGGCAGGGATACTTTTGGACCACCATGGAATCGGATTGTTGCAAACATGTTCAAAAATGCTACAAGTGTCAAGAACACTCCAGTCTGATACACGCTCCTGCCATTGATCTTCACTGCATAACCACTCCTTGGCCATTTGCTACCTGAGACCTTAACATTGTCGGAATGATTAATCTGAAAGCGTCAAACGGACATCGATTCATCCTCGTCGCCATTGAATACTTTACCAAGTAGGTAGAAGTGGCGTCATATGCCAACATCACGGCCAGTCACGTTAAGAAGTTTCTCAAGAATAATATTATTTGGAATACCCAAAGATATCATTACGTACAACGGCACAAACTTTACAAATAAGCGCATCCGGGACTTCTGCGAGTAATACAAGATCAAGCACCATCGCTCATCCCCTTATCGGCCTCAAACTAATGGATCCATGGAAGCCACAAACAAGACAGTCATCCGCATCCTTGAGAAAATGGTTGTCACTTATCGAGATTGGAGTGAAATGCCGCCATTTGCTTTGTGGGCCTACCGAACGTCGATCTGTACCACTACAGGGGCAACACCATTCTCCCTTGTGTATGGAACCGAGGCCATCCTCCCGGTAGAGGTTGAAGTACCCTCGCTCCGAATCCTCATAGAATCATGCTTACCCGAAGCAGAAAGAGAGAGATCCCGCTTTGAACAATTAAACTTACTGGATGAGAAAAGACTCCTAGCCTTATGCCATACCCAAGTGTACCAGGGGCGAATCGCACGCGCTTTCAATAAACGTGTCCACGGTCAAGATCTGAAGGTAGGAGACACTGTGCTGAAGAAGATCTTCCCGTCCCTCCATACCGATCCAAGAGGAAAGTTCAAGCCAAACTGGGAAGGACCTTACGTCATCCGGGAAGTGCTGCCGAGATACGCCATCCGCCTCATCACCATGGACGGAGATCATCTTCCTGAGCCCATCAACGTTGCATATGTCTGACGGTTCTACTCAGTCCATCACGATGAGGTAAGTGTTGATAAAACAGATACATGACTACTTAAGAACCACCCAAAAGAGGCCATCATTCTAAGCGCAGTAGCCAAAAAAAGCATCCCTAAAAATGATGATGTCCTTTACTACCCCATTTGAGCCTGAGCCTTTCTTTCAATAAACCCCTTCCCCAAAAAAAAATAATAATAATAATACGTGTACATATACAAAAAAAGAAAGAAGAAAAAAGAGAGAAAAGATGCATGTGTGTAAAGTTACTATCAAATCCTAAAAAAAAAAAAAAAAAAAAAAAAAAGCAAAAAAAGCAAAACCTCAAAAAGAGATTGCCTGAAATGGAGCAAAAAGAATAACAAAAAATATGTATAGAAGAATCACGGGGCATATACAGCAAAACCCTCAAAGAAGAGAGTATGTTGAGAAAACTGAAGTCGTATCAAGGAAACCCTTTTAGCCCAGCATACCTTCAAATCCTAACCTAATCCATGGCCAAGCTACACCCTGAAGGAAGCCCTCTTTATAGGTTCACAAGCAATCATAATATCTGTTAAGTCAAACATGAGCCGAGTCGTGAGACGACACCAGAACCCCATCTAGCCGGCTATGACGAAATTGACGTCTATGTCGTGGCTCTTGAGAAAAAAAAAAAAAAAAAAAAATATATATATATATATATATATATATATATATATATATAATATAAAAATAAAAATAAAAATCCAAGCTCAAAGCAAGATGGACGTGGTGAAAACCCGAAAGGGCACTACGGGTAAAAATAGCGAGCTTGTGCGGACCAGGTGAAAACTCGAAAGGGCGCTTGAGGTAAGAGAGCTAAACCCATGGACGTGGTGAAAACCCGAAAGGGCGCCACGGGTAAAAAATGGGGAGATGATAAAATAAAAAATAAAAGAGAAGAGAAAATTTTTTTGAAAAAGAAGGGTTGGAATGATTGATTACATGTTTAAGGAGCCCTCTTGGTTACTCTCCCTGATCCCTTTTTAGGGGCCGCTCATGCTAATTCGAATTGGGTCCCGACCAAAATTGTCTTTATGAAACCTATACCGTCAAACGTATGACTTGAGGCAAGGAGAAAATTTTGACTCAATCCAAAGGGGTCAGCGTTTCGGACTTGGTAAAATCCAGAAACTCACTCAGGTCCGACTGCAAAAAAAGGGTTCGACCATGCTCAAAGGTGGACCCAAGGTTTCCCAAGGTTTCACCCAATGATTAAGGCACCAAAAAAAAAATAATAATAAAACCAAAAATAGATCTGTATAGATGTATATAATAAACTGTCTTTTGCACCACTTACACCACGTCCAAAAAAAAAAAAAATTGTCGGTGTAATGACTAATGTGTTTTCCTTTTTACAAGTATAAACCAAAAACAAAAACATAAAGAAAATATGTATACCAAAAAATGTGTGTGTATCTGTAAAGGGGTTTTTTACACCCTTTTTTTGTGTATCTAATCTGTGCAAAAAGTTCTGTGTGTAGGAAGGAGTTAGCGACCCAGCTCGCGCTTCAAAGCGCTAATCTCAGCATAAAGGTCATCTTCCCGGACATTCCGTTCAGTCAGCCAATGACCATGCAAGCTCTTAAACCTCTTTCGAGAAGAATCAGCGGCTACAAAAGCGACACTCAGTGACCCCTTCAAATGGAGGACCTCACTCTCTGTTGTTTCTACTCTAACCTTTTCATGTGCCAAAACTTCGTGCAAGATCCTCTTCTCGTCCACCAGTAACGTGATGCGGACTCGGAGTGTCATCTCTTTCCTTGACCAGAGGCCCCCAGTGTCAATAATCTCTGACAAATCTGGACCATCGGCAGCAGGCCGCTCAGTCAACAGCCAGGCCTCGTACTCAGGATAAGTCCTAATCGTGTCTCCCTGCTCAATATCACACATTAGCGTCGACTGACGCGTCTCCCAAAGAGCAGCAATCCGATCTATGTCCCCAGAGGACCCCCTAGAAAAGATCAAATCACATAAAGGGGCTCTGGCCTCACAATGCACCTGCTGAGGGCAGCCGAACTGACGTAACACCCGGAATGGGAAGTAAAAGGTGCTACCCGTCAATCCTAGGAGGGTGATGCCCTCGTGATCTCTACTACGAATTATCGGGAAGGTCCGGTCCAGCCAAGGAAGCCTCCATGTCAGCTCAGTATTGATCAACCAAAGTTTCAGAGCTGACATATCGCCCTAGGGGAGCAAGTGACATCTACCCAGAAAACATTGGACCACCTCACCTCGGGCAATATAAAAATGGGGCACGGGCCCCAAAATGGCAAAGTGTTCACCCAGCCAGACCTGAAGCAACAAGGGGCATCCCCGAAGGCCCTCCACCTTACCCAAAGCAAAGGAATCAAGGCATCGGTATAACTCGACAAGCACAAAATGCATCATGGACCGGCCTGCCTCCAGCTTTGCCAAAATATCACAAATTGCAAATGAGAAGCTCTCTCCCCCGGTGAAGAAAAGAATTTCAGAGATGAGAACGAGTGCTAGAGCTTTCACGTTAAAAACATTCCTAACCGGCAATTTCCGGAGGCTTTCGTCACCAAAAAGTTCTTTGAGGAATTTTAGCGAACACCTTATGGGCCCGCCGATGAGACTTTTCTCATACTCAGATTTCTTCAAATCGAGAGTAAGGTGAACAGATTTGGAATAGCCCGGCCGAGGCGTGACTCTTGCAAGGCCCCTTTGAAGCTTCAGGCCAGACAAATTGGATAGCTCCTCAAGGATTGGGGTTAGCTCCCGCTTCCCAAAATGAAATATATGGAGGTTCACATCCCAAAATGAAGCGGCAGCATGAAGAAGTTCCCACCGAAGGGGAACCTCTAGGAAGAAAGGAAGGCGAGATAGCCCAAGGCACTCCAATTCGGCGAGCTCACTCTCATTCAAGCTCCCAAACCAGGCCGCTAAAAACTTAGGCCCCAAACCCAACAAGGGGGGCAAATTGGCTCCGGGCCCTCCGCGTAAGGGAGGGCTGGAAGGCGGGTCCATGAACGTACAAGGATCTTTTGGGGAGATAAAAATTGATATATAATAATGGACCCGCCTTGAAAAAGCAAGGGCAAAAAGAACCAGTCAAAGAGACCAAGTCAAAACAAAAAGAGCTAACTTTTAGACTGACCCGGGTATATAAGGACCCACTGCTCCCCAAGTTAAACCTGGCGCAACTATTAGTTACGCCGCGCCAGTGCATTTCAGCCCCCTGTCTTGCCTGGCGCAACTATTAGTTGTGCCAAAGACAAATCAATAAGAGTTTGACTCATGTAACTATTAGTTGCGCCACACTCCGAGCTCCCCCTCTCCAGCCATTTCGAGACCTAACTAGGGGACTTACACCCCTTCTTGTTTGTTTCACACACCCTGTTCATTTAACAACTGGGCATTTGTTCTGTTTATTCATGTACAGGACCGATCCTACATCAAGGCATGCAACCCAAGGGGGTCACTTTCCAAGAACATTTTGGGCCAACACATCCTACAGAGAAACATATCCAATACCAAGAGATCGGGGCATAAAATCAAAGCAGAACTATCTTCCAAAGAATGATAAAAATAAATATTTGTTTCCAAAGTACCACGTCAACCATCCTCCAAATTGTTTAAATAGATCCAAATCAAAAAGTACTGAGTTTTTCAAAAAAAAAAGGAAACTAAAAGCCTATTCCTGGCTGGCGCCCTTTGACTTCTTGTGACGACGAGAAGAACTCTGAAAAGTCTGCATGTCCCCCACCCTAGACCACACCTGCGAGATCCTGCTGAGCAAGGAGCGCGATTCCTTAGCACGAGCATGCTGCAAAGCACAAACCAAAGACAGAAGTCAGGATCAGTTAAAGGGCACATGATGATAAAAGGAATAAAGAGGAATAGAACAGCAAGGCACTCACCGTCTCAACCTCCCTAAGCTCCACCAGGTGATGATTGTATGACGCATACTCCATGGCCGAGTTGAAGTCCTAGATTGAGAATAAAAAAATATCAAAGGTCAGGACAACCCTGAAAGCGTGTGTAGAAAGAAACTGAAATGAAAGGAGATTGGGCCATCAAAGGACTTACCCCTGGGACCACCTCAGGAGGAGGAACACGAGCTGCTTCGGCAGAGAGTCGTGCCTGTCGATCTACATCAGCGCAGAAGCTCGAAAGGAAGCTATCATCAAGGCGTCGAAAAGTTCCATAGACTACAAATGGATCACCAGCAGGGATACCGGCGTGAGAAGTCCCCGACGGACCAGCACCCGAGGGACCCGCACCAGAGGGACCAGCACGAGAGGGATCCACCCCTGACATATCAGCCGCACTGGGTTCACCTTCACCATCCGAATCATCTCCTAGGGCGAACTGTGAACAAGATAAAGATCCACTTAGAGGGGGGCAAAAAAAACCAAATAAAGGCAGAAAAGGAACTAATCCAAGCCAAGACAAATTACCTGACCAAGCGGGCCGCCAAATGCCAGGAAATTGGCACTGGGAATAAAGCGCGGCAAGATAAACTGATGGGGCAAGCACTCGTACCAAAGGTGATAGTCCCTAGGCACATGAAGGGCATGGATAGGGAGCCCGTTATTGAAGAAGGCCGCTGTGAGCTCCTCGATACTGCCAACAGGATACCAGACATCTGCCGGAGGATCCACGGGTATGGCATAATAGCCCTAAAACTGGTGCACCACTCGCTCTCCCAAATAATAAAATTTAGCCCACACTCCGTAGAAGAACACGATGTGGCGATTGTTGAATAAGCGGGAGGCACCTACAGCTGCTCGGTCCCAGAAGGGGGATGCAAGGTATGGATCGGGGAGGATCTGCTCAAGTCAAACAAAAAAGAGAGAGACCAAGCAAGTAACACCTCAGCCAAAGAAAGATTCCAAGCTAAAAATAAAAACAAAGGTTGAAAGAGGAAAGGAGAGTTGTTACCTGCTCAGGGACCATCAAATCTAGTTGGGACCTTAGGCCCATTTCAGTGCTTCGGGCACAAGCGATTGTTGACAGAGGATAGGTGAGCGCCTCCGAGAAAAGGAGCGGGCGCCCGGGGTGGAAGTGGTGGTATCCCCATACCTAAAAAAAAAAAAAGAGGGAGGATACAACACATAAGAGCAGGTCAATAGCACATAAAAGTCATACAAATTTTTTTGACAAGGACAAAGGGATGCGGAATTACCTCCAGGACGGCCCAAAAACCCATGGCAGACTTCGAATCCCCGGTCGTAACCCAAGACAAATTATACATCAACCATCCATACCCTGCTCCTCCCCAATCATGTCTGGGGACGTCACCCCAATTGTCCATCATGCTCAATAGGGCCAGACTGACTAGGCCCCCGCTGGCATTTGTGAAAAGGGTCTTGCCTAGCAGAAGTAGGAGAGTGATGCGAGCTAAGACGATCACCCGCTCTGGCGCGATGTAGAGCACCCTATCTGGCTGACCTAGGTCCACCAACTCGTCAGCAGAAAAAAGGGAGGTCAGCCAAGACATCTTGACCTTCGTACCATGGGTCTGCCCGCGAGGAGGATAGGCCCCAATCAGTCGAATAATGTCCTCCCGGCTCGATACCGCGAGATCGGATATCGGTATCCCCCCTACCGTGATACCGGTAGTCATGGCCCAATCGACGGGCGTCAACGTCATCTCAGCATACGGCATATGGAATGTCATGGTCTTAGGGCGAAACCTCTCAATCAGGACCTTCAGGTAGGCAACGTCAGCCCTCATGGCAGGACAAGATATGAACTCCCCAAAGCCGACCTAGTCCAACAAGACCTTCACTACGAGGGGGATGTAGAGGTAGAACTCGTGAAAGTCGAACCACCCCCTGCGAAACACAATATTGGGTAGGTCCTACACCCAAAGAAAATGCATATCAGGTCCAGAGGCAAAAAGAGAGAGTGCATAACGGAAATAAATTGAACCTTTCGTTTACCTTGCCCGCTATCAAAGTTTGAAATATGGGTATGCTGCTGGTGAAGGAGGCCGACCCGGGCGGACCCACCCTATATCTCGAGCCATGGACCCGCTCTCCGTTCCACCCAGACAAACTCCTCCCCTCGTGGACCACGAATGATCTCGAGTCCCTCCTTGGGGCCCTCCTCGGGAATGCGCTCATCACCACCTGACATATTGGGGCAACAAGGCAATCACAGCTGGTCAAGTACAGAGATACACGTGCAACTTTGTTCTTTCAAAAACAACAAAAAAACCTTTCTACTTTGCTTGGTTCATTCAAACAAAAAAAAAAAAAAACTCATGCTTCAAAACAAAAAGATCCCTTTCTTTTATGCTCCCTAAAAATAAAATAAAAAACCCTTCATGCTTCAAAAAAATTCCTTTCCTTTATGCTCCTAAAAATAAAATAAAATAAACCCCTCATGCTTCAAAACAAAAAAAATCCCTTTCTTTTACGCTCCTAAAAATCAAAAACCAAAAAAAAACCCTCATGCTTCAAAACAAAAAAAAAAAAAAACTCATGCTTCAAAACAAAAAGATCCCTTTCTTTTATGCTCCCTAAAAATAAAATAAAAAACCCTTCATGCTTCAAAAAAATTCCTTTCCTTTATGCTCCTAAAAATAAAATAAAATAAACCCCTCATGCTTCAAAACAAAAAAAATCCCTTTCTTTTACGCTCCTAAAAATCAAAAACCAAAAAAAAACCCTCATGCTTCAAAACAAAAAAAAAAATCCCTTGCTTTTATGATCCTAAAAAAAAAAAAAAAAAGAAGAAGTCTTTCTTTTACAAACAAAACCACGAAAAATCCTTACCATATTAAAAAAAAAAAAAACAACAACAACAAAAAATAATAAAAATGCCTTCGTTGTTTTTCCCAAACAAATAAAATCTCTTAATTTCAAGAGAAGTCGAAGAAAAACATTTCCTTAATTTTCAAAAAAAGAGACCGAAAATCCCTTGTTCTTTCTAATTTAGTCCAATATATGCAAAATAAAAACATATGAGGAAAAGATAACAAAAATAGAGTCCGTTCTATATATATAAATAAAAATAAACAAAAAAATATACACTAGGCACCAACAAATTTCACAAAATAACAAAAATAGGGCACCATCCATGAAAATTTGCCAACATATCATCAATAAATAAGCATACAATGAAGATAAATCATTATTCATCAAAGAATGCAAGATCATAGCAATGTTCACAAGAAAAAGCAAGAGAAATCAAAGGAAGTAAGTTTTAATGGTTTTACCTTTTGAAAGAGGAGGGTCTCTGATCTAGCGTAAGCCGGCACTCGATCCACACAAGCAGGGCAACAACAATGAGGCACGAAAGGAGGCAATGAAAGAAAACCCTAGGAAGAGGCGGTTTTCGGTTTCAAAGGAGAGGGAGGGGGAGAAAAATTCAAAATAAAGCCCCCCATCTCGAACTCGGGCTGTTTAAATTCCCCCAGCCAAGCCTGGAGCAACTAATAGTTGCGTCAGGCAAAATGCTACCCTCCTTTTGCTTAGCGCAACTATTAGTTACGCCAGGCTATTTCAAAGCCCCTAGTGGCCTGGCGTAACTATTAGTTGCGCCAGGTGTTTAGGCCGGGTCTTGGGCCTAGTACGATTCAGATTGGAAGGCCGGTTCGCACCCCCCCCCCTATTTTTGTTAGTTTTATCGCTCTCGACAGATGCACGCGCCCCCGAGATGGAATTTCGGTCATCCTTCGACTTGCCGAGGAAGCCGTGCTAAAATAAAGGAGGACCAAGGTCAATAAGCACTCCGGCCCTACACAGGAAAATATGAGGGAAAATCCAACAAAAGATTAAAAAAAAAAGAAAGAAAAAAAAACAACAAATCCCCACAGGGAAGCCATAAGTATTTTAAAATATATATATATATATAATAAAATAATAATAATAATAATCACTTAAAATAAAAACTTGAAAAAAAAAATATATATATATATATAATAATAATAAATCCAAAAAAATCACATAAAATAATAGCTTCAAAAAAAAAATCACATAAAATATTAGTTTCAAAATTCAAAAAATCACATAAAATAATAGCTTCAAAAAAAAATCCAAAAAAATCACATAAAATATTAGTTTCAAAAACTAAAAAACCACATGAAATAATAACTTCAAAAAAGTCCAAAAAATCACATAAAATGGTTTGAAAATCCAAAAAATATGTATCGAAAACATATCTGTTTTCCCCACATTATGCATATGCGTGTTCTGATGCGGTAAAATGTCGATATTTTATCAGCAACAACACTATGCTATAATAACGTCCTAAATCTAAGGCACACCTTGGATTCTGGATCCTACTTCAAGGAAGGAGCAAGGGTCTCGGTCCCGGTCAAACAGTCAATGTTTCGATCGAGTCGACTCCACTGCTAAATCTTTGCGATGAGCGCTCTGTTTTGGATTCATGTGAACTTAAGTGTCTTAAAGCTTCAGATTCTTCGTTGAAAAAGGTTAATCATTGGTTGAGACCAACCTATTGATAATGAGATTATGGGTCAATCAAACTATGTGCAATCATGCATTCAGAAGGGATCATTTCCCTTTTTATTTTCTGCAGGGTTAAAACCTGTATGGGCAGCGGTATCCCTATAAAGTATACGCCATGCGTCTGGGTATTCGTATGATGGTCGTTTGTCCCCGTAAATTATACTCGGGTGGGTCCGAGTCGGGGCTTCCATCGCCTTTGTTGTTGCTTATTGCCCCTAATGGATGCATGATTATGCATAGTTAATTGATGCCTATGATCATTGTCGGTGGAAGGCAGGATTGGATGCCTCTTTTTGGGAGGTGCCCAATGTTTGGCTGATTCTGTTTAAGGTAGTTGAAGCTGGATGCTCTAGCTTATGTTGATCCAGGGCACATTTTCAAAAAATGGCATGTACTCCCAAAAATCATTGTGACATCCATTCACTTCGCTCGGGTGGTCATGCTATATAAACTTTGGGATCGATGGGTTAGCCCAAAGATCTCGAACCCTGCTTTCAGTAGGAGCACCCGCAAATAGTCCGAGGGGGCCATCGAATGCCTCGTAGGATTGGACGCAAACTATTGAGCCTTGCGTGCGTTTACTTCGCGCCTATCTTTGAATTTGGATCAATCACCCCTCTTACTCATGAAGCTGTTGCATTAAGAATGAATTTTAAACATCAAACACCTTCAAAATCATCTCGAGAAGCAGACGTTTTTCCCGACTAACGAGCTTTCGCAACTCGAGAGGCGAACATTTTTCCCAGCTATTGGGCTTTCACAACTCATTCCACCTCGGTTATGCCCAGTAATGTCGCTAAGCGCTTGGGAACCAATTACCTCAAGAAATGAATGATTAGCCTGGCACCCCAGGGCTTTCATTTTCTCACCATGTTACTCACTCGATGTTTGAAGTTTGTTTTGAATACAACGAACCCGTCAGTAATGCCTTGGGCCTCTTCGGATGTCTCTTTTCTTTGGCATACGATCACTAGTGATCGAATACTGAAGAGGGGCATCCGTAGACACCCAAATTTGGCCCAAGGCTTCATCAAAACATATTTCGAGAGAGGCGCATTTTCGAGCTTTTGATGGCATGTATGGAACCCTTAGGAATCACCTAAAACCCTTAGGAATCACCCTAGATCCCTTAGGACCCTATCCCGGACCTTCAAAAACCAGTCCCGGTCCTTAGAACCCATTCCCAACCCTAAACCTAACCTTCTCGGATAGTGGATGAGGAAGGGTGCACCGGAACCAGCTACAGCCCTCTACAACAACCAAATCTCATACCATTGAGGAATAGAGGTCGTCAGCTTTCCAACGGTCCAAGAATCGCCCCAATCAAAGGTCTACATCAAAAGATATAGCAAACCAGGCCCGAAGAGCATAAATCTAAATACATGGGGGCCCCTTAAGGACTTGGCGCAACTAATAGTTGCGCCAGTAATAAACTTTGCCTGGTGCAACTAATAGTTGCGTCAGGTCAATCCTCCCTCATTTTGAACCTAGTGCAACTAATAGTTGCGCCAGAATTAAAAGTGTGGCCCACCCTCGCGAGGCAACTTCTAGCACTGTTCATTACTGTTTTACTATACATTTGCCTTGCGCAACTATATGAACAGTAACTGTTGGATTTTGCCCCGAAAATTATGATTGGGGTTTGACTTGTTGACCATCTTGACCCTTGAGGTGTCTTTTGCTAGTTCTGTCACACCCTTTTGAACCCTATTTGTACCCCTTTTAGTGGCTCAAGGCCTCACCCCATCATCCACCATTGGAGGACCCTTCCACACATCTCAAGGTTCCAAAAACCCTAGGAATCCTTAGATGAGAGATTACCTAATTGCTAAACCCATTTAGCACTTAAGTGGTCTCCTAATCCTCCTTCCTCTATAAATAGAGAGCCACCCCTCTTGCTTAAGGGTTGAGAAATTGGCTTAAGAGAGAAAGAGCTCAAAGTGAGAAGTTCTTCCTCCCTTTTGTGTACTATTTTCACCCAAATTCTAGAATCTCTCAACCTCATTTCAAGCTTGTTCTTACATCCAAAACCCTTAGCCTAGGTGTGTGTGATCCCCTAGCCTCCCTTCCTTATCTCTAAGCTTCAAGTCTTAGGAGTTAGAACACCATTTTCCACCATACAAAGCCTTCAAGAGCTCAACAAAGCAAGCCATACAAGGCTCTCCTACGGTGCTACAAGGGCCCGAGGGCTCCGGCTCTCCCCTTTCTTCTCCTATCTTCTTTTGCTCTCCCTACCCTCTCATTCTGTGTCGTCACGCCGCTGAATTTTCGATAGGAGCGAAGGGGCACAAATAGGATTGGAGGCCCATTTGGGCAAGAGGGAACCATTTCCTTTTCTTTTACTTTATTTTAATTTTGGCCGTTAGTAGAGACCGCGTTAAGCGGGTTGATCAGGTGCCTAACACCTTCCCGATCGATAACCGAATCCCCTACCCAAGAGCCTTTGGTGTGGACCGGATTCAGAGTCATATTTTTAGCACTTCGGTGCTCATAAAAATCAACTAGGTATCCCGGGACACCGAAAGCTCCGGGTGGCGACTCAATATTTTTCGTTAGAGAGTGCATCGTCGCGACGGGATCATCTTGATTCCCACGGTTGCACATCATCACATCGGCATATGCTTCCAATTCAAATATGAACACTCTCTCCTACATATTCGGTCTCGGGCCTTCTTGGAATTTGCTGGCCTTCATTTCTTTAATAGCTACTAGTTCTGGTGCAAATCTTGATAACCTCACAAACTTGTTGTCGTACTCCCGTACGGTCATGCTCCCCTGTACAAGATTCGTAAAGTCCTTAAACTGATTTCAGACTTGCTTAGGAAAGTACTCCTTGTTAAATACCATTACAAAGTCTGACCACGTCCATGGGTTGTACGAACCCTCAACTTCCCTTTTCCTCAACACCGACTTCCACCAAGTGCCAGCGCCGCCTTCTAGTTGGAAAGAAGCCCAACCAACTTTCTCATGCTCAGGGCTTTGCAGTCTCTCCAATAATTTCTCCATCTGTTTCAATCACTTCTCCGCTTCAAGCGGATTAGTCTGCCCGTGGAACACAGGAGGTCTCAATCTCCTGAAATCGATAAATGAGGATGGCAATAAAGTAGGAGGTAGTGGTGGTGGCGGTTCTCGATGGTCGACGTTGTTTGCTAACAACATTATGCGCTTTCGATCGAAGTGTAATCGATGGGTTCTTTGAGCCATAGCGACTATAGCCTCCATAGCCCTGGCCATCCTATCAGAAGACTCATCTCTGTGACCTCTCTCTGCCTCAGGAGGTGGTCTCTACTCTCCTCTGGAACCCGAAGGAATATCCTCCATACGCCTTTCACCTCTTTGGCGACTTTTCCTAAGTCTACCTCTTCCTCGCTAATCCATTGAAATCTGTTACAATGAAACAAAAGTCTCATTAACAAACAGTCCCTAGTATCCAACAAAATCTCAATCTCGAAATAGTTTAAGACTTGTCAGACGCCTCAAAGACCATGCTCTGATATCAACTATGACAGCCCGTGTTTCGGCACCCCGAAGCCCGCGCCGTTAGTGGGTTGGCGCCAAGGCCGAGCCCCCGAACGAACCACGTAACGTACAGTTGCACAACGGAAAATAAAGTAGAACCATGTCCAATGAATCATCATAGCAAAAAAGAGAACTAATACTATTCTTCAAAAGCTCAAAATGACGGTTCTAATTCCATATGATTCCTTATGGAAAAAGAACCAACAAGAACCGCCGGTAAGGGTCGTACCTTACCAAAACATGGTTCACCAAAAGAAATACAATCATTTACAAAATTTACATCCTTTGCAACCAAAGTTAAACCAACACATCCTGATTCCTAGGGCCGGACCTACTCTGGCCTAGTACAAAGAAAGCAGCTCTCAGGGTGAATCTCCTCCAAGTCCTCCCCCGAAGCTAGCTCAGAAACCTCCCTCTCAAAAATCCTAGTATCAACGTCTTCACCTAAACCTGTGGCATAAAGTCGAGGAATGAGCTTCATCCAAACTCAGTAAGGAAAAACTCATAGCATGCTTATTATAGCGACAACATAGATCTTATGGCATAATGAAACAGAATAATCGGGACGTATGCACAGTGTATGGTCATGGCCTGAAACATAGGTACAAAGCATGTTTGAAATTCAAAAAAGATAGGTCCACATCTTCTTCCAACACAAGAAAAGAAAAACTTAAAGTGGTATGCTTAAAGTAATAGAATAAGGAGCTATAGCCTCAAACCCTCGATGGAATACCCACCATCGTCGCTCATATGAACCATTTTCACATATATCCAAGGTCCCATAAAGTTGGATGCTTGGTCGAACATATTTACCGTCATGCTGTAGGAGTCACAAAATACATAGCACAAAGGTGTACGAATTAGCCACCGTACTGGTCGGGTATTCACATAAAACCTTAAATCGAAGTGCGTACATATAGATCATCGCCGTGTAAAGTGATAATTATAATTTAGATCAAAGGTCAAAAAGAAGTGTGAAGATACTTGCACAACACATTAGATTGAATCTTGAAAGATTCCACAAGTCATGCATGAATCGAAATCGTACGGATGCACATGTCCTTCCAAATTGAATTCGTAACCACACATATAATCAATTCAAAGAAACATCATGTCATAAGACACACATGTTAACGTAATAATGCACATGGTGTCAAGTGTTCCTTACCTCAAGATCTTAACCCGCACTAGCTCACACCGTCGTTTGGGTTAACCCCCCTCATCATACAATACTAAGTCACCTAAAATATAAAATCCAATGTTCACTCATTAGAATAATGCTAAACATGTTAGGATAACTCCCCTCAAAATCTCACAGTCAAAACTTATCAAAATTCTAAATCTGGGAATTTCGATCGATCGAATCTCAATTTCGATCGATCGAAATCACGTTTCGATCGATCAAGCTCTCACAGAAGCCAAAAAACCAAATATAGTTTGATCGAATGAATTCCCTTTCAGTCAATCGAAAACTTATAATTTGATCAATCAAAAATATTTCGATCGGTCGAATCTTCCAAAAGCAATTTAGCTATTACATAGTTCGATCGAACGAATCTTACTTCGATCGGTCGAAAACTCTAATTCGATCGATCGAATATATTTCAATTGATCGAGTTCTCACAGAGGGTTTTTCCACGTTCCTGTTTATATATGTTTCGATTGATCGAGTGTGAGATTTGTTCGATCGAACCCATTTCGTTCGATCAAATTTGACTTCGATCGAACAAATTTCCTCATACTTTAAAGTTTTCACATTTTAAGTCCATTTCGATCGATCGAACTCAATTTTGATCGGTCAAAAGGAACAGATTTCACCTGTTTAAGGGTTTTCCCCCTCTACATCAAGTTAAACTCAATTTCTTATGCTCCCGTGATCTAAATTTATGTAACAACAGTTAACGACATAATTTCAAGATCTCGACCAAATTTTCATACCTCGATTTCCTCCGAATCTCTAATCCTAGCCTCTAGATCTAACTCAGGTTCACCAGAAGAACAACGACTCGTTCGTCGCTCTAATTATGTAACCACAAGCTTTGAGAACGGATTGTTCTCGCATGCAATCAGTGTTTAAATCTCGAATCTCTCCCTCTCTCCTCTTAACTCCCTGTGATCAGCAATTACTAAGGTGTTGAATGCAAAAACCTAAATGAGGCATTAATTCTCTTATACTTGAGTCCTAGGCTTAGGCATAAAACAGCTGCACTAACGTTGGGTGTACGGGAGTGCACTAACCCTCAACCTAGCCTACATATGTCAAATCCCATCCGCTCGATTTAATCTATAGACATTACATCGACTATCGATACCGTTCCCGACGTGCAGACCGTCGAGCACACATACCGAGACATGCAGATCAAGGTTTTTAAATGTTTGGGATGTTACGCGAACTATGTACTAAGGCCAACTTCTCATGTGCAAGTAATAAAACCAAGCAAGACTCATTGAATAGTCGAATCAGATAATAGTGCAATATCCCCTATTTTCTTCTTTTCTCATTCTGTTTGTAATGTGTGGTTGATAGGCTTCTAAAATATTCATTTTGGTATTGTGGGATTAGGAAAATGTTTAAACAAAGATGTTTCAATTCTATGATTACAAAGTAACTTTAAAGGTGCTCAGACATTTGCAAGTTGTACTAATAAGTCAACTCGACAATAATGTCTTTATTTATAGTGGAAAATTGATACCTTTAACCAATAATACACAAAAAATTGAGAAAGATAAGAAAGCCCATCCAATTGTAAGCATTACTAGCAAGTCAACTGACAGTAATATCGGTATTTACAATAAAAATTGATATCTTCAAGTAATACACAACTTTCTCTTCAAGAAATATACAAAAACTGATTTCTTCAAGAAATATATATACAAAAAAACTTTACATGTCATATCACTCAAACTTTCCCTTCACTAAAACTTTCTCCTTTTCCGAGGAAGATTTCGGCATGGTGTTGAAGTGGTTTCAGCAATGGGGGATGCATTACTTGAGGTAGTAACATGTGAGGAGGGCAAGTCTAATCGGAGCTCATCACGTACCCTCTTCATGACCTCGATCAAATAACCAATGTCTTGATTTACACCGACAGCTATCGAATCCTCTAATAGCATCAATGCCCTATCTCTATGTTGTCACTGCCTTCAAAATGAGCATTAGACATTATATAAATTTTTGTATATATTAGCAGTTATAAATGAGAGATATCATAATAACACAAATGCGTGCCCATCCCTCTGAGACATTGTCAACATCGTCTCTACTTTGGACATCATCTCTACTTTGAGATGGCCTCAAACTCCTGCGGTGGCTGGGGTCCACGAGGTACAAATGTGAGGACTTCTTGTACCACTCCATATAACCCTCCATAGTGACCCCACTAAATGTTAGAGGACCACGATCCTCTATGGATAATTAGTGACTGCGATGGCGTTCAAAATTTTTCAGAGGAGCTCGGTAATATACGGTGTATATCTTTGCAGTTCTCCCTCTAATACTCCCTTCTGTAGGTGCTATTAGTGTTGGAGGGATTGATTGCACGTGCCCCAATTGACTCAACACCCGCTCTTGATAGTACGGCTCGACGATGTTGAAACAGAATAGACATCCCGTGTAAAATATCGTAAGAGTAAACGGATACTCCGATCTAGTCTTATAATATGGATCTGAAATAACCTGTACAAGAAAGAGAGTTATTACAATTATATAGGTTCACGTAAAATAACTAATTATGATAATACCTGATCCATTCGTAAGTCATCCAATGCTTCACGTAAAAGAACCAACTTTGATTTGGGATGCGCGGGTTGACTAGAAGGTTGATGCCATCTAAAGGCCAAAGGAAATTTATCAAACGACTTTGGGATAAGTGTTGGACGCTCAAGAGCTAGGTGCTCGTAACTCCACGCCTGAAAATACAAAGCATATAGTTTAACAGCAATACAAATCAATTATTTATTAAATATTAGAAACGCAATTTAGTAAGGCATTGCTATGCGAATGTCATATACCTCAACCAATGTAAGCAACCCAAAAATTTGCACGACCTTCTTTCCTGATATGATGCCCAGCTGCCTATAAAGATAAGCGAGTGCAGTTGCTCCCCACGCATAGTCCCCAATGGTCTTCAGATCGACCAACACCTTTACGTACCGAGCTGACACCATACTGCCTAATTTATCAGTAAGGATTATACAGCCTAGCAGATAAAGAATATATCCTCTCGCAACACAGTCAATCTGATGATCAAATTCATCATCAGGTATCTGGCTCAAACGAGCACGCAACCATTTCAAGCAAAAAGTTTTTCCCTTGCATCCTTTGTGATTTAATTCTTCGATCACATCGTCGACACTAATATCAAATGCTTGAACACACATTGCCATTAATTCAGCTGTACTATAAGGGTTTATAATAACTGCCTTGCCGACTACAGATAAACTAATGAGATGCTTCACGTCATCGAGAATGATAGTCATCTCACCGATTACGAAGTGAAATGTATTTGTCTTAGAGTGTCATCTCTCAATCAAGACAGATACTAAGACACGATTGATGATCCTAAATACAGTCCTAGCCAATAACCAAAACTCTGTCATCTTGATCTTACTTTTAAATCTGCAAGACATTTCAACGATGGACCAAGCATCGAGTTTCATTGAATGTTGGATGCAACGAAGTGTTCCTCAATCCTACATCAACCAACAACAAAATTAGTAAAAAAAAATTAATTATGTATATATATTTTAAATGAAAATGATAAATATATTACATGAATTAAATATTATTGCTTACTTACTTGGTTAACCCATAGATCATGGGCAGCATGGTTTCTATACCATCTTAGAAGCGAAGTGTCCATAGGGCCTCCGGGAAATGGTGGCACATTATTCTCGACTTTAATTTAGGCTGGCTCAACATCGACCTCTCTCATTTTTCTCTTCTTTTTCGGAGCTCTAACCACTTCTCCTTCACCTTTCACTCTCTCCTCCACCCTCTGAAGTCCCTCACCTTCGGCCACTCTCTCCTCCACCCTCTCAAGTCCCTCACCTTCGCCCACTCTCTCCTCCACCCTCTGAGCTCCCTCACCTTCAACCACTCTCTCCTCCACCCTCTCAGCTCCCTCACCTTCACCCACTTCCACTCTCTCCTCCACCCTCTGAGCTCCCTCACCCTCACCCACTCTCTCCTCCACCCTCTCATCTCCCTCACCTTCACCACTTCCACTTTCTCAGCTTCACCCTCTACTGCCACATCATCCACCCTCCCCTCTACTGCCACATCATCCACACTACCCTCTCCAATAACCTCTTCCACCCTCCCTTCTACCACTCTCCCCCCCTCCACTCTCTCTTCTTTCACTCTCCCCTCTTCAGTTATCACTGTCGCTACAGATATAGCTTCAACAGTTATTGCTAAAATCCTTGAATTATCAACTTTAATTTATGAAGACATCTCTTCGGATGCTTCTTTGACTCGAGCTTTTGTACACATTCTTCTATAGAAAGCTGTAGGCCGATTACAAAATTCATCCATTTCATACACCCTCTATCAATCGAATCACATCATTAACGGTTGGTTTGGAACCACAACAAAAAATGAGTACATTCAAATCTACCCACTAAATCTTTGAGTTCAAGCAAATCATTATGTTTTACTGTGGGTGAACTCAAAGATTTGTTTTGTAGATTTAAAGGCACTCAAAATATAAAAACAACTAAATATGTTGAACAATCAACGAACACTACATGAGTGTACTTTACAATCAACTAAATATGTTGAACAATCAACTAAAATATTGAAAATACCTCGAACAGTTGACTGTCGTCGCCCCACAAACCCTAACAAAAACTCAAAAGGTTTCTTCGCAGGTTGATTCGATTGTACAGAGTTCATCCGTTCCTCACATTCTTGTAGCGCAAGAAGAAGATTGGGGAAGACAATGTCAGTGTACAATCACGAGTCCAAAAATGGTTCGTAGAGCCATGAAAACCCTTCCTAACATTGCTCAACGCTAAGAGACGATTGGGGAAGACGACCTTGGTGTACTTGATTCAAATATGGCGCAAGTGGGAAGAGGAAGAGGGAAGAAGACGATGTGGGTGTATGCTAAAGATTTCAGTGGGTGGATTCAATTGTTTGAAAAAATAAATGAATATGTGGGTGGAAGGAAAGAAGAGGATTTGCCTCAGTTGTGCACCCACTTATGTGGGTGGATGGAAAGATTTGGTGGGTGAAAATAAAGGTACTCATTTAGAAAATGAGACCAATCTCAATTAGTATGAGGGTATTATACCGACTCACAACGTTTTAAAGAAAAAGGACTTTCTTTTTTTTTTGATAAGAAGAAAAAGGATTTACACTCTAAAAATTTGAGCAACAAAATAGCTAAAATTAAAGTTACCATATTATCCTTTTCAGAATCAATAAGATTGGTCTCCTGGTTCTTAAGTAGTTAAAGTGTGAAATGATGAAAATCGATGACTCATTAGTAGAGGTCTCCATTAATGGAGGTCTTTTTTTTTTTGTCTTTATAGCTTGTGCAAAATCAATTAAGAGACTCCTCGCCTGAATATCACTAATCCAATTAAGTAGCTCAAAATTAGAAGCTTCAAAACCCAATAAGAAATCCAAATTTATGTCTATCCTGTATTTGCACCTTAGGGTTCCTTAAGGAAGAAGCTTCATAAAACCCATTAAAATCCATTCAAAAATATCACAGATTCTAGGGAAGTATTTTCAGATTCCTTTCATGGCCGACATCATACTAGACTCCTTGACCTCCATCATTTTTCATCATCAAATGCTAGATAGCTGGATTTTATAAATAAATGCTAGCTATTGCAAGTTTGGGTTGTCCAAGGAGAAGAAGAAGATGGACATTTTGGTCATTTAACAAACAAAAAATCCTCTTTTTCTTGTACGTGTGCAATTAAATACTATAGGAAAACATATCAATCCCGTTTTACTGAAACTTATTTAACGGATATAACATGCTATGACTTTTAAAAATTAGTCTATGTTTGCTAAAGTCTCCAAAGTATTGGTGCAAGCAACTGAAAATTGTTACTTATTGTCCGCAGTTCATCCCCAAGATGTATTATAACAATTAGGGCTCTCAATGGGCCAGGGTAGGGCCGGGCGTTCAACCTGGCCCTACCTGAGTCGGGTTTCCAATTTTTTAGCCCCGCTCTAACCTGGGCTGCGATGTGCTCAGCCCAAGCCCGGCCCATAACGGGCCGGGCCAGGCTTGGGTTTTTTTTCAAGTTTTTTTTGGGCAATTTTTTTTTAAAATAAAATTTGATAAAAAAAAAATTCAAATCAATTTTCAAAGTTTAACAGAGCGAGAGGATTGCTTAGAGTTGAGACTTGAGATGGTAGAGATTGCGATAAAGTGAGAACCCTATTTTAAGGTTTCTATTTATGAAGGTAGTACCGACTGAGATTGTAAGTGTATTTTTACTTAAATATCGTTGATTTTAAATCATTCAATGGTTTAATCTCAAGGCATTTAAGTAAAATGTTCTTAATATATTAATATATATATATATATACATAATTTTTTATTTTTTAATCCAGGCCGGGTGTTGCAACATTCAACCCAAGCCCGACCTGAATCAATTCGAGTCACCACATGATTAGCCCAACTCGGGTACCAGGCCGGGTTGGCTTCACAAAAGATACCGCCTTTTTCGGGCAGGGTACGAGCCAAAATCTAGGCTGGCCCAATCCATTGAGAGCCCAAATAATAACCCAAGAAAGGTGATGAGAGGGCGGTGGGGTGCCGCATGAAGATGGATTATCAATATGGTGGACTTGCAAGAGGAAGGACGGGTGAAGGAGGCAAGGGGTGTTGCGATGATTGTGGTGGCAACAAGCACAAATGGTAAATGATAGCCTTTAATGGTGGTGGACAATTGAGATTGAGTATGTGGTGGAGGACACTGAAGGTGATCAAATGGACGTGGAGGAGTTGATGCTAATGGTGGTTCGTGTTGTTTGACTCTAACTTGGAGAGTTTGAATTGTAGTTCGACTCTAACGTGGAGGTTGAATTGTAGTTTGACTCTAACTAACGATGGCTCAGTTATGTTGAAACTCTATATAAGGTTATTTTCTCATAGATTAAAAGTAGGATTTGTGTCTTCTATATAAAGGGAAAGCTCTTAGTCAAATTAGAGAGTTGAGATATTATTGTAAAGCTTTGGGAAAACTATCTAGAGTTTTGAGGAGAGCTTTGGTGAGGCTTGAGTGTTCTTGTATTCTTATGGAATCATCAATATAGTGGATTATCGCTGCCCGTGGACATAGGCATATTGCCGAAGCACGTAAATATTGTCTCTTGTGTGTTTGTGATTGATTTTCTTCTATTTTGCATTCTTATTTGATCGTTCATTGTGAGATCGTTGGTTAGTTTGTGAGCTTCTGAGTAATAAATTGGTATCAGGGAGTTAGGTTTCTGTTCTACGATCAGAGATGACATCAAAGTCTGCAAAGGTTTCAAACGTGAGGTTTGAGGTTGAGAAATTCGATGGGAAAATTAATTTCAGCTTGTGGTAAGTACAAATACGGGATATCTTGATTCCACAATGGCTGCTTAAGGCATTGAAAAAGCTTTCAGGTAAGCCGACGGATATGTCTGATGAAGATTTAGAATAATTCAAATTTCGGGCGTGTAGTACGATTCGACTATGTCTAGTGAGGGAGATTACGTATAATGTGATGCAGGAGAACTCAGCGGCCTCACTATGGGTCAAATTGGAGAGTCTCTATATGATTAAATCTCTTACGAGTCGTCTAAATCCCAAGAAGCAACTATATAAGTTGCACATGAAGGCAAGTACTTCTCTCAACGAATATCTTAATGAATTCAATAGAATAATATCTAAATTATTAAATGTTGAAGAAGAGGTTAAGGATGAAGACAAAATACTATTACTTTTATCTTTCCTCCCCTATTCCTATGAGCACCTGATTACTACGCTACCCTATAGAAAGGATACTATTGACCTGGAGTCGGTTACATTGGCACTGCTTTGTAACGACATGAGAAAGAAAGATTCAGATAGTAATACACAAGCAAATGACTTGTTGGTTAGGGGGAGAGTAGAGGACCATAAATCCGGAAGGGAAAGATCAAAGTCCATATTTAAATCCAAAAACAGAAAGATAGTAAAATGTTATAAGTGTCACGAAAAGGTTCACATCAGAAGGGAATGTCCACAGTTACAAACAAATAGGGACGATGTTTAGGATAAGAAGCATAAAGGGGTCATTGATGAGGCTAGTGTAGCCAAACAAGCTTTAGAGGATGATGAAAATGTGTTGTCAATGGTTTCAAATAAATACTCGCAGAATGCATGAATACTTGATTCATGGTGCTCCTACCAAATGTGTCCAAATAGGGACTGGGTCGCGTCTTATAGCGAGGTGGATGATGGAATGATTTTAATGGGTAATAATATCGCTTGTAAAATAATTGGAAAAGAGAGTATCAGAATAAAGATGCACGATGGGGTTGTGAGAACTGTGACAGCCCGATTTTCCCTAAGGCACAAAATCCTGTACGATATTTTTTTTTTCCTTACATCCTAAACTCAGGAAAAATCGGGCTGTCGAATCACACTTCATAATTCAAAAATAAAAATACTTGGTATACCCTCAAAAGTAGAGTCAAAATAAAGATATATATGGCAACAAAAAGATTTTTTTCTATACATAATGACTAAATAAAAGGGCCCAAAGGAAAATCATCGGTGATGGCCGACCATCACCTAAACAGTGGCTTCCAAAATATACACAATAAAATAATTCTTAACACTATATTAAGTCCCCGGACATACCAAGTCCAATATCCAAAAGACCTCAAAACATTCCCCATGCAAAATCCAAAATATAACCAGCCCAAATCCTCACCTAAGATAGAATTTCTCAAACAGGAGATCCTGAGCCTTTCTCCAAAGTCTACTCTTGATCCACACTTATACCTGTGACGTATAGTAGAGGGATGAGCTAACATCTAAGCTCAGTAAGGAAACATCAATAGCATGCACATTATCACATCACACATATATCTCATGACATAAATCGAGCATGCTCATCAAATGAAAATTCATAATTTAAGATATTTGACTTGAAGCAAAACTCATATTAAAATATATTTCAAAGCTTATCACATGATTTCCAAAACTTATTCTCGTAACAGAAGAACTTAAACTGATCACTTAAATAGCCCCTCGAGCATATATAACATCGAGCCCCTGATGGGAATACCCATCATCGTCGTTCACATGAATCATTTGTATGATACCCAAGTTCCTTCGAATTAGGTGACTTATATCGAAGGAAGTTTACCACTATAGGTAAGGAATGAACGGATATCTATCCGTCCTGAAGCACAATTGTACGGATATCCTGCCGTACCGGTCACGGATATCCCGCCGTGTCAGTTGGGTGTCATACATAAACCTTAAATCAAAGTACGAAAATAACTTATAGTTTATCACCGTGAAATGTGGTAATTTATAATTAGGTTTAAAGTTTCAAAGCTTTCACGCACATGTATCCACATCATTTTGATGTCACACACGCACATGGCTGATTTTACACACGCACACGACTCTAAGTGCACATGCACATACACGTTCTTCATATTTGAAATCATGAAAGAAGTTCATGCTAAATAAATGATAAGCTGCATAAAGCACGCATATTTTTATCACAGTACAAAATTTATGCTAGTTGAAATCAAATGCACATGTTACGGAGTTTTTCCTACCTCTAATCACGCTCATCACAATCCACACATAGCTCTCTCTTGAGAATCCACACGCAAGCTCAACACTTTAGTCCTACATTCAAAATATTCAAACATCTCATAAGAATGCGTAAAATAACTTAAGGTACACACCTCTAAAAATTTCGGAATAAAAGAACAAACAGATATATTATGTTTCTTGCATGAGCGAGCTCTGGAGCTCGGGCGCGCGAGCACAAAATATGTATTTCCTGGCGCAACCAATTGGAATTTGGTCTGCTGTTGAGGGTCATGCTAGGCCTCGCGTGAGCGAGCCTTAAGTCACTTAATTCCTCATGCGAGTGGGACACAGAGCCCCACGGGCTTACTTATTCCTTCAAAGGTTTCTCGTGCGAGCGAACTCTAAAGCTCGTGCGCACGAGAGCCAGAGATTTTTCATATTTGAGTTTTTGCACAACTTGATCTTCATCAAATCTCATCCATACTTCAAACACCTTACATTAAGCCTTAAATAACTAACTTTAAACACTTTAAGGTATGGATTTCTCACCTTCTACATAATCGAATCATGCGAGAATCAGAGCGTCCTCTCCTCACAAGGAAATGGGTTTTAAAACCCCTTTTTTATCTCTCCAAGATCCACAATCACCACGACGCTGACACAATCGTATGGTGATCTTTCACACACAAATTTGTATAAATCCTACTACGATCTTGCGACTCGAACACACGGATTTCATGAAGATCCTTCCTCTTCAAACCCCATTCATTCATAATCCACGCTCAAGAATCTCCACAATCATCGAAATCGACAGTTCCTTCATCTCAAATACACTCGCTAAATTTCACGAAGTCAAATGGCTTCGGAAACTAAGGATTTGGCTAATCCTTTCATCTTCTTCTTCACAATCTCATTCTTTCTCTTTCTCTCTCAACTCTCTTGCAAATCTACCCAAAGCCAAATGAGGCTTGCGTGAACGCCTCTCCCACTTATCCCTTCACTTTGCTAGCATGTGAAGCATACACACACATTTATGTGTGTTTGTTCCTATCCACATCAATTGCTCGGTGTGAAGCACATACACACTACTTGGGTGTTTAATTCTTATCCAATAGTATTTTGACTTCGGTGCAAAGCTTGTACACTTAAACCAAGTGTTACTAATATGTCAAAAGGTCTTACTAAGCCTCAAATTAGGCGGCCCAATAGTCTAACTAGGGTTAATCATTAATAAGCTTTCATTTTTTTCCAAAATCTTACCTCTAAGTTGCACACGCGCATAGTATGTCATCCCAAGCATGCACACTTAGTCAGTACGTGCGGGTTCAAAATTTAAGGATGTTACAAGAATATTTACCGATGTACGCCATATTTTGGAACTGAAGAAGAACCTCATATCACTTGGTACACTAGACTCCAATGGGCTCAAGTTTGCAGCTCAAGGTAGTTTTGAAGGTGACAAAGGGATCTCTGATTGTGATGAAAGCGGAAAAGGTTAGGAACCTTTACTTTTTATTAAAGAGTACAGTGACAGGTGGAGCAGTAGTATCTACGTCAGATGATAGTGGTTTGTCCTCTACACAGTTATAATATATAAGCTTGGGGCACATGTCAGAAAGAGGGATGACAGAGTTGAGCAAGTAGGGCTTGTTGAAAGGTGTAAAGGCCGAAAAAGTTAACTTTTGTGAGCATTGTGTCTTCGAAAAATAGTGCAAGGTTAAGTTCAATACAGCGGTTCATACTACAAAAGGCACACTTGACTATATACATTCAGATGTATGGGGCCTTCAAAGGTGGTTCCAGGTACTTCATCTCCTTCATCATGATTACGTTTGGTATGTATTGATCTATATAATGAAGAGTAAGGATGGGGTGTTAGAAATATTCAAAAGATGGAAAATACTATTTGAGAACCAGACTAGAAGGAAGGTCAAACGGTTGAGAACCGATAATGGTGGTGAGTACACCAATGGACAGTTCCAAGAGTTCTGTGAAGAGAACTATATTGCTAGGCCCTTCACAGTGAGAAATATATCACAACAGAATAGGGTAATAGAATGTATGAATAAAACTCTACTTGAAAAAATAAGATATATGTTATCCAATACGGGATTGGGTAGAGAGTTCTGGGCCAGGGCAGTGAGTACAGCGTGATATCTAGTAAATAGATCACTGTCTATAACAATAGAGTGTGTAAGACTCTGATTGAGATATGGTCAGGAAAATCTACAGATTATAGTGTATTGAGGGTCGTTGGTTGCGCAACTTATTATCATGTCAGAGATAGTAAAATGTATCCAATGGCTAAGAAAGCGATTTTCTTAGGATAAGCAAATGGTATGAAAGGATATAAGTTGTGGTGTCTTGAATAAAATATATGTTACTTTTAGCAAACAGATCATGAAAATAGGAGAAGAGGTAGCGGAAGATCAATTTGAGGTGGAGTTAGAAACTACTATAGTTATTACATCAAAGGAAAGTATAGAAATAATTATGAGAGACCCAGAACAATCCTTAACAGGTGAAAGACCTAAAAGAAATGTTAGAGCACCAATTCGCTATGGTAACAAGAATATAGTCGCCTACGCGTTGACGTTGGATGACAATGAGCTGTCTTTATTCAAGGATACAATCAGTGATAAATGTGCATGAGAATGGAAGATCTCATTGGGTGAAGAGATGGATTCTCTTTATAAGAATTAAACTTGAGAACTGATAGAGTTATTTAAGGGAAAGAGAGTGATTGGATGAAAGTGGATTGATAAGAAGAAAGAGGGTTCTCTCAAAAGTAGTGGTGTAAGGTATAACTATCACTTTGTATGGGAAGTAATCGAAGATGGCAAGATATCTTTAACGAAAGTGAGTATGAAGGACAATCCTGCGGATATGATGACAAAGGTGGTACCGGTGGTTAATTCTAAATATTATTTGAACTTAATAAATGTTCAGCAGGTTTAAGCGCCCTCGAGGTGTTGAGCAGTGATATGAGAATAGCGATGATAAGAAGAAAGAGTATATGGTGAAGCTTAGAGCCAGATAGAGAATTATTGTTTGACTCTAACTTGGAGAGTTTGAATTATAGTTGAACTCTAACTTAGCCGTTGAATTGTAGTTTGACTCTAACTGACGATGGCTCAGTTATGTTGAAACTCTATATAAGGCTAGTTTCTCTAAGATTAGAAGTAGAATTTGTGTCTTCTATATAAAGGGAAAACTCTTAGTCAAATTAGAGAGTTGAGATATCATTGTAAAGCTTTGAAAAAACTATCTAGATTTTTTAGGAGAGCTTTGGTGAGGCTTGAGTGTTCTTATATTCTTATTGAATCATTAATATAGTGAATTATCGCTGCCCGTGGACATAAGTATAATGTCAAACCACATAAATATTGTCTCTTGTGTATTTGTGGTTGATTTTTTTTTATTTTACTTTCTTATTTGATCGTTCATCGTGAGATCGTTGGTTAGTTTGTGAGCTTTCACGCAATAATGCATAGAGGAGGTAGTGGTTGGTGAGTATGGTGATATTATTTGTGCTCGGTGGAGAAGAAGAAGAAAAAGCCTGGTGATATTGTTAGTGCTCAGTGTGTGTAGTGGCTGGCGAGATGGAAGGACCCTCAGAGGAAAAATATATCGGTTAGGGAAGTTGCTGCAGCTAATACATCTGGAGTCCCTTCATGGAACCTCCAGCTTTCCCGAAGACTGGCTGCGAATGGCATAGATCTCTGCTACCCCCTGCCATACAGAGTTCATCTGCTTTAGCAAGTTCTCATCCTCTTTGCTAACTTCCTACTACCTACTTTAGCAGGTACCCCTTATCCTTGATAACTCTTTGCATAGCAAGATTTACCTGTTCAAGAGTTCTACCCTCCTCTCTACTCACTCCTCGTCATATCAGATTTTTTTGGCTCTTATAGGAAGTTAGTAGAGGATAGGGAGGTTGCTGCTAGAGCAGATAAATCCTCATTTGCAGAGACTTAGAAAAGAGAATGGGAACCAATTAAAGCACTAAACTGTTGGGTTGTTTGTATGCTAACACTCCTATGCTTCGAAATTACCATGATCGCCTAGTTTGGAGCCTTGATCAGTTTGGGGTCTACACGGTTAAATCTCTATATCATCATCTTGCATCTTCAATCACCCCTTATCTTCCTTAGTTATGGGTTTAACAATCCAAAGCCCCTTGTCACGGGGATGCAGCTCAACACTAGCTATCACATCCGTGTGACGCCTAACTTCACAAGCTAGGCCAGCCTAACCGTCTATCAGCTCTGATACCACCCGCCTAGAGGACGGGAACTCTAGTTCATGACTACTTCATTTCCAAGGCAACCATATTAATGCATCATGCCTGCGTACGACACACCAATTGACACTTTTATGCCTTGCTTGGCCTGCTCAAGCTTCACCTTACCTCCTACGTTAGTACTTCATTTGCGACAGTAGTGGCATGCCAGCTCGTCATGCGGTCTCATTCCAACATGTTTTGCCATCATACCGAACCAAGCCCACCAACGTGTGTGGCGTACCTTACCAGCACTCATATATCCGGACCCTCATGCCGGCATGCTCTAGTGAGTCCCACGTAGCTTTCGAGTGTCCTGTGCTTAGTTGACCCACATACACCGCGACGCGTAGTCTGACGTACGTGGCAACCTCACTTTGGGTGACACACGACATTGCTTCACAAGCAACGTCCTAGGCCCACCCTTTAAGGCTTAGGAGACACTTACGCACCCTTTGGCAATGCTAGACCCCATGTATGTGAGAGTAGCTCGCCTCCCAAATAGATGGTTCAAACACCATCTATGAGAAAATAATGGAAGAACCTCAAATATATTGGTTTGACATACTGTCCATCCACCATACCAATACCCCCATGACGCCCCACATTGTCTTCCATGCGACCGTATCTCGTGCCTTCTTGACACATGTCTCGTGCCCTCTTGGCACCGTGTCGCAAACCATTTTGGCCCACAAACACTCCACCATTACCCAACGCAGAGCACAAGCGAAATGAGCGGAGTTGCGCAAGGCTAGTGTAGCCACGCCGCATGCCCCGTCACACCCTGCTCGTGCTACTACCTTTGATTGGATGACTATTATTGATAAGGTGTTGGCTGTTGAGAACCTCCAAAGTAGAGGCTTCCAATTGGCAAATCGGTATGTTCTATACCACTGTTAGGAAGAAAATAGCTCTCATCTATTCTCCTATGACATATGGTGCTTTATTTCTGTTCTCCCATGACATATGGTGCTCTATTTTTTTCATGGTTCAATGTTCACTGGGTGATGCCAAAGTCCTTGTCTTCTCTCTTGGGTTCTTGGATCAGGGGTGGATCGTCTATAAGAGAAAAAAGTCTATTGGAATCTCATTTTCTTCGCTGTTATTTGGCTAATTTGAAAGGAAAGAAACAACAAGATCTTTAATAACAAGAGGCGAGATTCTACCTTCCTAGCGATGAAGATCGAATCCAAGATGCTCCTTTGGGCCAAAGCTTTAAAATTCTTTTGATCTTATTCCATTCAAGATTGCTCAAGGGACTGGCACTCTGATTGTGGCTAATGTCTCCTCTCTTGGGGATTGGTGGATAGCTTCATTTTCTCTTACTATCCATGTGTCTCTTCTTGTGGGTTGGCTTTTGTTAGTTTTTTGCTTTCTGTCCTTTATTGGCCAAGTGTATTTTGGTCCTTTCATTTTTTTGTTTTCTTCTTAATACAATTTTTTCATTTTCTTACTACAATTTGTGATTCATAAAAAAAAAAAAAAGACCAACAAGAGATTACAATTATGTATGGTACTCTCTAGCATCTCAATTGTGGCTTTTAATTTGTTTGATAATCTTTAAGCATCCACCATCTCTCTCCGGGGACATCTTTCGATAAAATTGTAACTAGTAGGGCAATATCCATGACTGATCTACGCTCTTAAAGCAGCCCTTGAGATACTCACCTCCCACCCTCTGCTATAACCTAGCTGTTATTCCCCATGAAGAAGAAGCACTATTTTTTATATGTACATTGGGTTTTCAAAAAGATAGAGTTGATGCAGCAAGGAGAGAGATGGAAGAGGATCTATGGGAAAAGACCCAGTACAGCTTCGGATCCAGTGATGTATCTAATCATTTTTCACTAAAAATGAAAGGGATACCAGATGGTGAACCTCCCCAAGCTTCCATTGAAGGGTTTGAAGGTACACATTCCTTCCTTTTGATTACATTTTTGTTGATTTTTGTGTTTTTAATTTTTTATTTGGTGTTCCTCTCAATTCCAGCTCCCTGTTTGTAGTCTAAATGGATACTAATAAGGCTCTAATATTGATGATGAGTTCTATGTTCATAATCTTGACAATTTCAGAACATGGGTTTGCTCTTTACTTCAGAATTCCAACACAAAGGAGCATGCATTGGTTTTAATCAGAATTCCAATATGTATTGGTTTTAATCTCTCGCCAAAAAAAACATATCTCTAAAATTAGGAGTTGTGTTTATATCCATAAACCTAAACTTGAAAAGTTTTCATTAATATCAACCCCTCTTCCTAAACCGAGAATTACGTTTTCTCTTTAATTAACTGACAATTGGAGCATAAAATTAGTATTTTGATTTAAGAAGACGGGTGAACATTTAAAGCTAAAAACCAATCAAAATTACACTAAAAACTAAAATAACAAGACGCACTACCTAACACACAAAAACACAAGACCTGAAATCAAAAGAAAACCAAATGACAATGTTGGGTTGCCTCCCACAAGCGCCTCATTTAACATCTTGGGCTAGACTTAATCCTCATAAATCATGGGGGCCATTCATAGATCAGGTCATTCTCAAGATGGATCCGACACTCTTCCTTTTCCACAATGGGTATGTTTTCAAGGTAAGGCTTCCACAATGAGTACCTTCGCCCGTTCACTTGAGGCAAGGCTTCCTTGATGAGTACGTCCGCCCTTTCACCTTAAGGTAGGGTTTACCTTCGCCCGTTCACCTTCAAGCAAGGCTTCCTTGATGCGTACATCCGCCCTTTCACCTTAAGGTAGGTTTCCACAATGAGTACCTCTGCCCGTTCAATAAGTACCTTTGGCCTTTCACCTTGAATACGTTCCTATTTTTCGGATTTATAAGTTGTTGCAATTTACACACCGGCTTAGCAACTTCTTCAAAGAACATCTCATGCATGTAAATAGAGGGGTTTATGCCTTTGATATCGGAAATGGTCCACCCAAAGAGGTTTTGTAGTGCTTTAGTGTTGCAAGCACACTAAGCTCTTTCTCTTCCATCAATGTGACGACCCGACTTTTCCAATCCCTCAGGTATAGGAAAGGCCGGTTCACCAACCTATCGAATAAACGATAAGTCGGACAAACAGGGCACATATCAGAGTAAAGCGCAATAAATATCCATAGCTAAAATAAATGGGGAAGCAATTAAAAGTAAAGAACCACCGATGATGGCCGACCATCATCGAAACATGGCTCATAACAGAAATCAACGTCAAATATAAAACTATGGTATCCAACTAAAATGGGCCCACAAATTCAAGTCTAACTCTCACCACAAATAAGAAAATCAGTAAGTTCTATACTGGGAAAAACTCCTCAGGAGGAACCTCAAGCTCTTCCTCAGGCACGTAGTCGATCACTCACGAATAGCCAATGCCAAGACTAACTCGGACGATAGTCGAGTGAGCTAACCAACAAAGCTCAGTAGAAGAAAGACATCTACGGCATTTTACTTTAACTAGCATGGTTTCAAAACAAATATCGGAATATAGCTTGTCAAACATATAAGCAGATAATAAACTAAATTTAGGTGCGGAAATCATATGTAAGATTTATTTCTAAATGTGTGAAAACAGTTTCAAGAACAGTCTGGTGTTTGATGTCTTAGTTTCTCTAACTTCTATATGCAAAGTTCAAGAATTCATGACTTAATCCTCAACTTAAAATACCTCCCGAGTAAACTATATCTCGAGAGCAGGAATATAGCCGATGGGAACCCCTACCTACCATCGTCGTTCATGAACCCTTTTTCAGGATGCAACAAGCCCCTGCGTAATGAGGGAAACTTGTGCCAGGAAGTTGTTTAGGAATTTTTTGAGGGGTCGTTCAGGTCAATCATAAAACAAATGCAGATACTAATATAATCAGATGGAAGTCTCTTATACATAGTTCAGGTTCTTGATTTCAGATCTTCAGAGCTTAAGCAGATTCAAGTTTCAGGATTCAGGTAGATTTAGATTTTTAGTCATTCATATTAATTTCAATTTACAGATGTGATTTTAATGGCATATGCAAGTTCAAATATTTTAATTCAAAATATCCATGCGAATTAAAATAAAATACTGTAAAGATGAGATTCTCCTACCTAAAACTCGGAGTTATGCGAAGTCAAGCAAGGTCTTATTGATGGCCTCTCGCCCTCAATCTACATCACAATATATGTTCATGCATTAAGATAAACTCTAATTACTAATAATATAGACCTATTTAAGCGTTTCCTCAAAAACAAGTCAAAACAGGCAAGTTGCGCCAATCCTAGAATTTGACGTAACATTCTCATATTTTTTTGACTATCAAGACGATTGATTCATGTGTTGGTCAAAACATAAAAGTTGTATATTTTTATATTATCTTTCCAACGCAAAAAGAATCGTCTCAATAGGAGTTCGAGATAAAAAGTTATGACTAAAATACTAAGGCAATGCCGGAGTTCGGTGATACCTCGCTCCAGCGATGATAATAGCTCGCTCGAGCGATTTGACGTAACATTCTTATATTTTTTTAACCATCAAGACGATTGATTCATGAGTTGGTCAAAACATGAAAGTTGTAGATTTTTCTATTAGCTTTCCAACACAAAAAGAATCGTCTTAATCGGAGTTCTGGATTAAAAGGTATACCCAAAATACCGAGGCTGTGTCTGTTGAAGAGTTTGGCCGAATTTCACGAAAATCTGGGAAAAACGATCCTATCGATTTTGGGCCTAATTTCTATGTTTTTAAGACCCGAAATTTATCAAAACTTAAGGAAAAATTAGGGTTTTCTTTTTAAGAAATAACTGAATAATTTAAGATGGATTTAGAGGCACCCACCTGTTGAAGCGTGATTCGAATCCTACGATGATTTGGGTTGATGGAGATCGAATTCGAGAGACGATATGCCCGAGTCTTTTCGCGAGAATTCCTTTCTTATGATAAATTGGTCGCAGCGATGAGAAACTTTGATGGTGTAAGATTCTCTGATAAGATCAAAAATCGATAGAGATCCGACGAGGAATTATGAACGATGGCACTGTCAGAGCTTTTGCAGAGAAGAGGGAATAAAGAAAGACAACTGAGAGAAGAAGTAAATATATATCTAATTCTCAGATAGGTTAACTCTAATTAAGATTTTCCGTATAAGATTTAATAAAATAGTAGTTTTACACGCAAGTAGAATTCATACGACTTGAAAAGCTCGGAGAAGAGGTTTCTCAGAAGCACCAAGGTAAATGGTGATTCTCTCCCGAATTTACAATTGTGCCCTTTAACCCGCTTCACTCTTCAAACGGGCATAACTTTTTATATTCTTATCGAAAATCGACAAATTATATACCGTTGGAATCGTATCGACAAGTACTCCGCAATGAGTCTAATATTGATATATATAAAAAAATTAGACTATTTCTAAAGTGGGTATATTCCGGTGTGGAGCGTTAGCACCACGCATTGTGTGGTACATCATCTAATACCATTAAATAAAATTCAAAAAATCTGGGTTATTACAATCAAGTTGGAAGTAATTATCACCGGTAAAGATTGCTCGGGTCCCAAGAAAGCATATTTCAAGGTCTCGGGTAATTGCTTGACCTCGAGCTTGGGTGGACTCGTCACCAAATTCAAAGAATTAAGCTCCAATTTCTCATTTTTGGTATCATTGCACATGACTTTTAACCTTTGAGGAAAAGGTGCTTTTGGCACATAGGGTGGAATTGCCTCAACATCCACATTTTCCTCATCTCTCCCCTCTTGAACCGTGGATGGCTTTTCAATCACATGGTCCTTTTCTTGTGGTCCTTCATCCTCCCTAACATTTCCACACGATTTCAACCCGTTCGCCCGACCGAAGGGTGGTGATAGGACTCACATCCTCTTGCAAGGATGAAGCACCAATTTCAAATTGACCCTTTGGGTTAGCTACCGGCTGACTCGAGAACCTCTCATTCTTTTGCTTCCTATATGCATTCACTAATTTCTCCATTTGAGTCTCCAATTTTCCTATGGATTGTGCATTTGATTGGATAGCCAATTGGGTATCTTTTTTATATTGAACGGAGCTTTGCATTAGCATTTGAAAGGTGTCCTCAAGACTTGGTTTCTTAGGGGCAATAGGATTTTGAGTCGTTTGATTCGATTGTTGAGGACACATGAAGCCCGAAGCTTTCATGGGAGCATTGCCCAGTTGTTATGGTTGGGCATTAGAAGAACCTTGTTGATGAAATGGAGGGGGGTTCATGGGATTCATTGAGGCTCCTTGTGCATTATTCCAAGACCATGAAAAATCGGGATGTCTCGCCCATTCCGAATTATACGTATCCGGGTATGAGTTATTTCGCCGTCAGGAGTAAGAGTTCATTGCATTCATATGATGGTATGGGTCTTGATTCTCCATCCCATAAAATGTCGGGGGCATTTGAATGACTCCTGAATTCAATTCAAAGTGTGATGTCGTTGGTTGCGGCAACACCATTGAAGGTGTATGCAATGGGACGGGAATTAAGTAATCCCACCAACAATGGGTCTCATGAATATCCTCCATAGGAACAAAATATAAATTTTCGGGGTTACAAACACAAAACCTTCGCTCCCCGTCGGAGCGGTGAAAAATACGTTTGGGCTCCAAATAAAATGCGGCAAGCTCAAGTTGTTGTGATCTTTTCCCAAGAATACATTAATGCACTACGCAAGGAAACAACCAATCAGTATCCACACAAAAAAAGCTAATAACTAAAAAAAAAATTAACTACAAAATTCTAAATGTTAAAGTAAATCCTAACTACAACTATGGAAAGGATAGACTCTAACTTAGCATCCGTTAATCCCTAGCAATGGCGCCATTAACTTGTTCGCCTCGTACCCGATATTAAAATTGATGCAAATATGTACCCAGATCACAAGCGAGTTAAATCGCAAGCGTATGAATCAATTGTAGTAAGGGATCGTATTGCGTGTATCGTATCCACAGGGATTAAGCGAGAATGCTTAATTTGAGCCTACACTTAACTAGTTAAACAGATTGGGATTGGATTTAGAATGTAATTATGCTACGAAAGTAAATTGCAAAGGGTAAAGAAAACTCGATAAAGAGGGATTCTGCGACAACGAATCCATACTCAAAAGCATTAATTAGGGTTTTGATAAACACACATGAAAGAATTAGGGCTAAACAGCATTGATTTCTCATAAATGAAATACTATCCCAAGGTCTTGGTCCAACACAAGGGATTGCAAGCGATAACCTAGCTATGGTCAAGCCTAGGCTATGCACCTCGCAAACTCCATCTCCGTTTGGTTAATCGTAGACGGACATCGCGGGTATCTCAATCGAACAATTGCTTGGTTATGGTCAAACACATGAGATTGGCCTAGCAAATCCTCAAATCTCACTATCTCTATCCTATGATCAATTTTAGAAATAGCAAAATATGGAAACAAGCTCATATAACATGAATAAGTATGAAAATCAACACAATAATAAAAATAGAAATCAAAATATATGAGAGAATCAAATATTTAACCACAAACATTAGGTACAAATGATAAAATAAATGAAATCCTAATTATCTACTCTTGCTAAGGCTTCATTAAAGCCTTGGAACAAACAGAATTAGCCGACCATGATCGACGGTAATATCGAAAGAGGAATGATCATCTTCTTCTTCTTCTCAGGCGAGCTTTCCGACCGTTCTGACTTCGGAGCACCTCTCCTAAGGTTTTCCTCCCCCCCCCAACAAAATTGGTTAAAAAAACTAAGCTTATAATGAAAAGGGATTCCTTGCCCTAATTTAGGATGCTTATTTTAAGTCATGCCTCCAAGATCCATGAAAGAATAGATCCAACGTCACTTAAAACTCTAATTTTCACTCCCTCGAAAGCCACAGTCATACACATGACTTCTCTTATGCTTGTGACATTGCAATTCTGCTCTAAGTCGTGCACACTCCTGTCAAAGTCGTGCACACGACTTCTCCTGTGCTTGCCACATTATAATTCTGCTCTAAGTCATGCACACTACTTCAAAGTCGTGCACACGACTTCTCCTGTACATGCATTTTTGGCCAGAAAAGAAGTCATTTTGGTGTGCCACTTCCGATAGCATTTAGTGACTCTTTTCGTGTAAGGCTCGGAGGACCTGAAATGACAAAAACAAGGCATCAATTAGTCAAGTTAGCCGTCTATTAGGTACTAGCAAGGCGAGTAAGAGAGTAAGAAATGTGATATTTCTAAACCTATCATAGATCAATCGACTTTATCAGTTCTTGAGATGATCTTTGGAGTACTAAAATTTCAAGAAAATTCAACGGAAATTTAATACCATGTTGGTCTTGACTTTGTTGGCCAATCTAGACCATTGGATGGCCTTGCATGATCATGTAGATCACATGCATGGCCTCCAAGCATGCTGGTAAAATAATTTTCCAGAATTTTAAATAAAATCTCAAACAAAAATCATTTTTTCACAAAAATTCAAGCAAATTCAAGAGATTACTACCCTATGTTGGCCTTAACCTAGATGGCCAATCTAGACCATTGGATGACCTTGCATGATCATGTAGATCACATGCATGGCCTCCAAATTTACTGGTCATATAATATATAATAATTCCATAAATAAAACTTAAAAATAATTCAAGAAAATTAGAAAATCTATTGATAAAACTTAAACTACTAGACTAGAAATTTCACACAAAGTTTAACCTAGACAATACCTTGAGCTAGGATCCTCTTGCTTGCTGGTTTGACTAGATTTGAATGGTGCAAAAGGTTGGAATGATGCCCAAATTTATATATGTTAAACTAAAAGAAGAGGGGAGTTGAGTGGTGGTGGTGGATGTGAGTTTTGATGGCTTGATTGGGAGGGCAAATTCAAGGTAGCTAGAGAGCTTCAATGGAGGTTTGAGAGAGAAGAAGAAGATGAAAATGGTGGAATGAGAGGGAGCCCTATGGAATTCGATTTTTGCAAGGGGCTTGGGGGACAAGGGCTGCAAATTTGGGACACTTGTCCTCACTCTCCTTCCCAAAGTCTCTCTCTCCTCTTCCCAACACTCTCTCTCTCCTTTCTCCCATGCGCATCATGTAGTGGACCCCATTTGGATTCCACTCTCCTCCACACATCATGGTCAACTCTTGGCTTTATTGGTTCTCAAGGCCTTCAAAATTTATGATTTTCCAAAGTCCAAGTTATCTTGTGGTGCATGTGCAAAGGTGCATCTAACACCCTAGATTTCTCCAAAGTTTAGTAATAGTGTAAGATGGGTCAAACTTTGGTCGAGTGGATTAAGGGCTAAGATTTGCTAGAGATTTGAAATATTTTAATTTCTAATTAGCAAAATTAGATAATTTACTTGTAAATGCCCTTGGGCTTTAATAAAAATAACAAGGAATGTCATTGTTCCTTGCAAGGCACAAACACATAGTTTTCAATGTTAGTGCATCTAGTGCTTAGAATTTTATGGGTCTAAGTTTGACTCAACCCATCTACCAATCCTATGATCATCATAAAAATTTGATCAGTTGGCAATGATCTCCTCATCACCACCAAAGCTCAATCCCAATTCGGGTCAAACCTCGGGTCAGGGTCCATCAAGAATCAGTCCGGGCTAGTTACAAGGTATGAGATGGGGTGTGTGCTTTACTAAATTTCTAACACACCCATTCAAGTAAATGGGGTGCCGTATGGGTGCCACTAGAAATAAGCATTATCCAATCAATCTAAGGTGGGTGCTTCACAAACTTTGGTGGACCTGGCCTCAGGTACCTGGTACAGTTAGATCTCAATTAATAGTTTGACCAACACAAAAATCGAGGTACAGGTGTTACAGGAGTTTAATTTTCACTCGAAAATTTAGGTTTTAGTTTCTTTTTAGACTAGGAGTCTTTCTAAATTCGAGTATATGCTTAGTTAGGATTTTGTTTGTCTATATAAAGGCATTGTAAATATAATTTTAATTAGTTAATAGTCATTGAATATTGCTTTTGCAAATTGAGAGTTTTTATCAAAGTTTTATTTGAGGGTGCGATTCTCTCAAAACTTGGAATAGCGATTCTTTTTTCTGTAGGCGGTTTGGTGCGAGCCCAACTTTCTTCCTTGGAACGATTCCTTGAATCTTCTATCTTTTTTCTATTTTGTCTTTTGATTATTGTCAGGTAATTTATTTTGTTTGTTTCTTCTATTGAAAACCCATAAATCTAAAATATCTTTTACATTTTATATTGTTGCTGGGGTTTTATTTCTAAATTTCTAACCCTAATTTGTTGATTGCCTTTGAACAATTTAAACCCTTCGAGCCTTGAATTATTTAAATCCTAGTAAGGAGTCAAGAGACAACGTCGAGATTGTCGCTTGGTGCTCTAAACTAGATTGAAACTAGAGTCTATCTTTAGGCCTAGTTTCTAGATCGGAAAATTCATATGCTAACAGATGCTAAATCGAATCAATTAAATTGCTCTAATAAAGTTACTAAATATTTTATGTGTTTTAGGGGTAAATTTCTATATCTCCGCTACTCAATTAAATCTCAAATTGATTTTAAAATTATATAATGGAATTTTAGCGTTTTACTGCATCAAATTAGTATCAGAGCACAGATCTACTTCAGGGTATTTATTCCATGTGGCACATATCCCAAAACTATGCCCTAAACATCATTTGGCACTCATCGTGCTCAAACCTGATTTTAAGGTCATTTTTGGGATGGGTGCCAAGTGAAATAAAAAATTGTACGCCCATGATCTCAAGATCCGTTGTGTGAAAGTTTGGGACCAAAACGATCTCTATCATCTAATTCAAATCAGTCAACAGGTTTCAGCATAGACGTCCTCAACGATTCGGTGGGTGAATTTAAAGATACCTTTCAAGATGACCGAAATTTTGGCCGATACTTGGCTTCTTCGGAAAAAAAAAAAAAAAAAAAAAAAAAAATCGGCCGAAATTTCAAATTTTCAGTTTCGGGCAAGACCAAAACCGAAATGAAAATCGAAATTTTGATCCTTGGACCCTAAACAGGTCATATTTTAAGAAATGCCCGAAAATGGTAGTTATTGTTGCTTGGCAAATTATCATTTCTTTAATTTTTTAGCTGGAGTGTTTAACTACATTCTTATAAATCAAGAGGGTATTTTCATCCTCCAAACACAGAAATGGTCATTTGCCTATAAACAGCCCAGCGACAGGTGCCATTTTTAGGCATTTCGTCAAAATTAAACTATTATGAATTATTAGAAAGAAATATAGCATTGCTTAAATCAATTTTCCCAATTTAACATATATTTCCACATCTACGTGTTTTGGGTGCCTTGCATGGCAACTCGTCTTTTTCTTTTGTTTTTTATTAAACTCACAAATATATTAATAAGCAAAATCGAAAAAGAGTGCATACTGTTGTTTAGACTCTAACTTAACCAACGTCGCTTCAGCGACAACCAAAATCGCTTGACCGAGGTGCTTCGCCCATGAGTAAGATTTCTTGTGCTGAACTTGCTTGAGTGAGTTGGGCACTCAACATATGGGAAAGCTTCCGGGTTTTAGTTGCTCGAGCGACTTTGGTTGTCACTCGAGCGACCCGCGACGTCCGAGTTACATCCACAATCGGGATTTGGCCAGTTTCTCTTGGGTTAGAAGTAGGATTCAGGTTTTTCACGAATTGAGTAGCTTAAAAAGGTTGAGATATCATTGTAAAGTTTAGGAAAACCTATTTAAGGTTTTGAGGAGAGCTTTGACGAGGCTTAAGTGCTCTTGTATTCTTGTGTGATCATCAATATAATGGATTATCGCTGCCAATGGAAGTAGGCAAATTACCGAAGAACCATTGGTGATGGACATCCATCACCCAAACAATGGTTCCCAATAGTGGTTCCGAATAGAATGCGTAAATAATACAATAAGTAATCTTACTAAAATATACACAAAAGTAGCCACCTGGCACACAATAATTCAAAAGGACAAAATATCAGACATCGACACCGCATTCGTGCTACGGATAGAACTCGTCTCATCAATGTCTGCTCCTCGTTTCCGCCTCACCTCCGGGTCAGCCGGTAGGTGTCGCCTCCGGGAACTACACTCGAACCTAAAATTTATTTAGAAAACAGGGTGAGCTACATCCTAGCTCAATAGAAGAATTCCAACTAAATGAATTAAATATGCAGATCATGCTATCTCATAACAGAAATCAAATCAGAAACGTACAATCATGACGAATCAAACTAACAGCTGAGATTTTATGCAAGAAATCAGATGTTATGCAAATATATTATCAGAGTACTTAAATTGTGTGTATTTAACTTAAGAAACTCCCGTGACTATATAGCACGGAGTAAACAGGAATGTCTGATAGGAAACCCCAACCAATCGTGCTCACATGAACAATTTTGAAAGTGCAACAATGCCTCATCTATGGTGCAATTCCGAGGATTGAAAGGTGCACAAGTGTGCAGTGCATCGGATATACCGTTCGGTGGGGATCATCTGGTTTAAATCATCAAATCACATACATATATACCTCAAGATCGAGAAGCGAATTAGAAATGATTTGGATACAATTTAGGAAGCGAGAATCAAAGATGGCAGAATCTATGATATGCATACATGCTTGTTAAAATGTAAATCAAATAGTACGATATAAAATAAACATGAAATCATACTCAAAAGCAATTTAGGTTGTTTTCCCCTACCTAAGGTCACTTTATCTTCTAAGCAAATCCAAAGCCTTTTCAATGTGTCAGGGTTTGATCCTAGACCATAAACATAGCACTTTAAGTGTTAGAGATGTCAGAAAGTTAACCGGCACAATGTCCGGTGGTGTTTAATCCATAAACCAAAACAGAACAAAACAGGGGTGATTGATCGATCACCACTCTTATTGATCGATCAATACCCCTTGTTGATCAATCAATACCTCTCATTGATCGATCACCACCCTCTTAGCTCTCTTTCTGCAACAAGCCAATTGATCGATCAATACACCTTATTGAAAGATCACCTATCATCATTGATCGATCAATACACTCATTGATCGATCAATAACCTCTCTCCTACTCACATTTAACACAGCTTAAATTGATCGATCACCACTTGGGTTGATCGATCAATGCCTCCTGTTGATCGATCAATGCCCTCATTGATCGATCACCAACCCTTTTTCAAAAATTCCCACCTTCTGTTCTCATTAACTATTTATACAGATTGATCGATCAATGCCTTCATTGATCGATCAACACCCTACAGTGATCGATCAATACTTATGTTGATCGATCACCTAATGTCATTGATCGATCACTCTCTTGTTGATCGATCAATTCCCTCATTCATCCTTCAATGCCCTTCGGGCATTGAACTTCCAGAAGTTTGGGGTTTCTGTTCCCCCATTCTGTCTTATACAGATTGATCGATCAATGCCTTCATTGATCGATCACCAATTGTCATTGATCGATCAATACACTCATTGATCGATCAATAATGACAGGAACTCTGTCATTAATGGAGTTCATCTCCAGCCCTATTTTTCCTATTTCTCTTTAATGGTTCTCAACAACCATTATTACAACATCAATGCCCATACCTAGGCATCTCATTTGCCCCTATTTAAACACACCGACTCACCTTTGTTTGGGCCCTTACGGGGTTTTGGCAAATCGATTCGAATGAGGGTTTCGGATCTAGCTCTCGGAGTTTATCGTCGCTACGGCTCGGATAAGTTGATGCCCAGTTCCCTTTCAACCCTTAAGACCGTACACACTCTTAAACTAGTTGTGGAGTATCCTATTTCATCTCTCCATCCTCTATCTCGGACAACGTAGGACCCCGGTACCACTAACCCCGTTTTCTCAAAGAACACTCTCACAGACCAACCTAACTACAGATTTCTTAGCTTCTAGAGCAAGGGGAAGGAGAAGAAGAAGAACTCTCTCTAGGTCTCTCCTTCCTTCTCTTATAAGCTAATAAACAGATATTTCTGTTTTCCCTTAGTTTACGTTCCGGTGTGGAGCACGAGCACGGTCGCTCCGACGCAACGTGCTACATTGACCCTTTACACAACTCAGACTTAAACGAAAATGCACATGCGAACTCATCTGACCATGGTGCAACCTTATCTTAACTAATATTAATTCTTAATTTTTAAATCGGTCGCGATTTCCGTGCCGGGCACGTAGATCGAAACAGTTAGGTTCGTGTTCTAGATTTCAGGGTTGTTACAGAATCCATACGAAATGGGAAAGCAACAATTACACATGTAAAGGCTATATTCTCAACGCTCTTGTCAATTCTCTTTTTGACGTCTATCAAATTTATAAAACTGCAAAGGAGATATGGGAGGCTCTTGAACGAAAATACAAAGTAGAAGAGGCCGGTGTGCGCACATACTTAGTAAGTGAGTTATTTAATTTTAAGATGTATGATTCTAAACCTATTTTAGAGCAAGTGCACCAGATGCAGATTATCTTCAACAATCTTGTGACGAAAGGAAGCACAATAGACGAAGGTTTTCAAGTCTCTGCGGTTATTGCAAAATTACCGTTGGGATGGAAAGATTACCGTAAGAGTTTGAAACATACGAAGGAAGATCGTACTATGGAGGAACTCTTGACTCATCTTCGCATAGAAGAAGAGACTCGTCTACGTGACAAGGAGGAGGAGAAAACTGAACTCGTCTCTAATGCTCACATTGTTGAAGATGCATCCACATCGAAAAAGAAGAACAAAGGGAAGAACTTCAAACTGAAGCCGAATAAGAAGGATTTCAAGAGAGGACAATACAAGGAAAAAGCAAATAAGGGTACTTATTTTTATTACAAGAAACCAAGCCATTTCAAACGTGATTGCCGAGAATTTTTGAAAAATAAAAATCAGGCAAACATTATGGGTGAAGAAGATCTCGTTGCGGTGATCTCCGAAGTCAATATGGTAGATGGTGGAAATGAATGGTGGCTCGATTCTGGAGCTATTAGGCATGTTACTTCTTATAGGAATAATTTTGTATCCTATGAGGAGGCTCATGATGGACATGAATTGTTCATGGGAAATTCCACTACTGCCAAAGTGGTAGGCCAAGGCAAAGTTGTTCTACACTTTACTTCGGGAAAATCTGTTACCCTGAATGATGTCCTTCATGTTCCTGAAATCCGAAAAAATCTTGTATCGGCTTGTATTCTGAACAAACATGGATTCAAAATTGTGATCAAATCTGACTCTATTGTACTTTCTAAGAAAGGGATGTTTGTAGGCAAGGGGTATGCCTCTTGTGAAATGTTTAAGTTCAATATCAATGAGAAATCTGCTTCTTCGATTTATATGTGTGACTCAATTTATTTATGGCATAATAGATTAGGACATTTAAATTTACGTTCTATGGATAATATGATTAAATTAGAACCTCTTCCTAAAATATATATAAATTATGGTAAAGATAGATGTAGCATATGCATCCAATCTAAAATGACTAAAAAACCATTTAAAAGTGTTGAAAGACAATCTAAACTATTAGATTTAATTCATACTGATTTGTGTAGTTTAAATAATATTACTACTAGATGAGGGAAAAGATATTTCATCACTTTTATTGATGATTGTTCTCGATTTACATATGTTTTCCTTCTTCAATTAAAAGATGAAGCATTTAGTAAATTTATCTCTTATAAGGCCTTAGTGGAAAATCAATTATATTTTAAAATTAAGGCATTACGATCGGATAGGGGAGATGAATACATGTCACATGAATTTTCTGAATTTTGTGACAAGTATGGAATTATTTATGAAGTCACCGCTCCATATTCTCCTCAATCAAATGGAATTGCCGAAAGGAAAAATCGGACTCTAGTAGAAATGGTAAATTCTATGTTAACAAATTCTGGTTTGAATTCAAATTTATGGGGAGAAGCATTGCTTACTGCATGTTATATTTTAAATCGGATACCTTTTAAAAAGTCTTCTAAAACTCCATATGAAATTTGGAAGAACAAACCTCCCAAATTACACTATTTAAAAGTATGGGGTTGTAGAGCATTAGTTAGGGTACCCGATTATAAACGTACAAAATTAGGTCCTAAAGCCATTGAATGTATTTTTGTGGGATATTCTATTAACAGTCCTATATACAGATTTTTAGTATGTGAGCATAATAATATTTTTGAAATTGATTCAATTTTTGAATCTAGAGATGCAGTATTTTATGAGAATAATTTCTCTACTATTTCTAAACCTCTTGCATCCTTTAACTTAGATGAATCTTCTGATTCTCTTCATCTCTCTAGTAGTGAAGATGAAAAAATGGAACCTAGAAGAAGTAAGAGACCTAAGAAAGCCACCGATTTTGGGTTAGATTTCTATATATATCTTATAGAAGGAACCAGAAATGAGAAAACTAAGAAAGTGAAGTTTATTTTTAATATCGATGAAGATCCTCAAACTTTTGATGAAGCTGTTAAGTCTATTGATTCTGCATTTTGGAAAGAAGCTATAAATGATGAAATGGATTCTATCATGTCCAATAATACTTGAAAATTGGTAGACTTACCACAGGGATCTAAACCTATAGGTTGTAAGTGGATATTTAAAAGAAAACTTAATCCTAATGGCACTATAAATAAGTTTAAGGCTAGACTTGTTGCCAAAGGTTTTAGACAAAAGTATGGTATTGATTATTTTGATACATATGCTCCAGTGGCTAGGATTTCTTCCATAAGGATCTTATTTGCTCTTACTTCTATATATAAACTTCAAGTTCATCAAATGGATGTTAAGACCGCCTTTTTAAATGGTGAACTTGAATACGAAGTATATATGAATCAACCAGAGGGTTTTATCATGCAAGGACATGAAAATAAAGTTTGTAAACTTATTAGGTCCCTATATGGTCTAAAACAAGCTCCTAAACAGTGGCATGAAAATTTTGATAGTATTATTTTATCATATGGATTCAAGATTAATGAATCAGATAAATGCATTTATAGTGAGTTATTAAAGGGTAAAGGAATAATTATTTGTCTCTATGTAGATGACCTCTTAATTTTTTATACAGACTTAGAAAGTATTATATATACAAAAAGTTTTTTGGCTTCAAAATTTGATATGAATGACATGGGTGAAGCCGATGTAATTCATGGAATAAAATTATTTAAGCAAGATAATAATATTATTTTATCTCAGTCACACTATATAGAAAAAGTGTTAAAGAAATTTAAACATAATGGAAAATTAGCACCAACACCTTTTGATCCAAGTATAAAATTAAAACCCAACGATAGTAGAAGTGTATCTCAATTAGACTTTTCTAAGAGTAATTGGTAGTTTGATATATGTTACTCATTGCACTAGACCTGATATTACTTATGCGGTAGGAAAATTAAGTAGATATACTAATAATCCTAGTCATAAACATTGGAAAGCAATTAGTAGAATATTAAGTTATCTTAATAAAACTAAGGATTATGCTTTACATTATGTTGGTTATCCTACTGTACTTGAGATATACACAGATGTTAGTTGGAATAATGATACAGATGAGTCAAGGTCTACTAGTGGATGGGTATTTACACTTGGAGGTGCCGCAGTTTCTTGGGAATCAAAGAAACAAACATGCATAACACATGCAACTATGGAATCAGAATTTATTGCTCTTGCGGCAGGGAGCAAGGAAGCAAAGTGGTTAAGGAATTTACTATTAGAAATTCCTATTTGGCCGAAGCCTATGCCACCAATCTCTTTATTCTGTGATAGTGAAGCTGCGCTATCTAAAGCTTATAGCAAAATTTATAATGAAAAGTCTAGACATATAAGTTTAAAACACAGTTATGCTAGTCAATTACTCCGTGAAGGAGTAATTACTATCAATTCAATACGGACCTTTACAAATTTAGCGGATCCATTTACAAAAGGTCTTGCAAGAGATGTGATTACTAAAACATCAGAAAGGATGGGTTTAAAGCCTAATGGATTACATCACCTATGATGGTGACCCGACCTATTTTCTAAAGTCCAGAAATTAAAGGTTCAATGGGAAAACAAATCATATGTAGTGATTGCACATTATTAAAAGTGTGAGTTTACAACTCCAACCATCTCAAGTAATAATATGGAACTTGTAACGTAAGGAAGAGGTTGAGATATTTCTCTTAATCAGTCTATAACATATAATGTTGAAATGTCTAAGTTACGAGGGCATTTATGATAGAACTGACCTATATGAGTTACGAAGTGTGGCCGCTTCGAAGAAAGATAAAGGCTTTTTTTAAATACAACTCATGAATATCGGGGTATAAGCACAAGGCCATAAAACGTGTTGGCTGTTAAAATGAAATGAAACTTAGATTACTTATGTGTGTGATATATCCGGTTGATTATACAAGAAAATTAGTTCAAGAAATTATATCACTAAAGTTCTTTATCAACTTTGATGTATTCTCACTAAGTGAAGGTTCAATTCATTAGGACACCTTCATTTATGGATACAGTAGTCAAGAAATGCTCAAATTTCTTTGATACATATATATACAGTTGTTGGTTATCAGATTTAAGAATGACTCTCAGTTTCTTTATTTCCAAAATAGGGGAGGATGGATATTTATTTTATAAATAGGGGAGGAATGTTGGATATTTACCAAATAAATATTTATTACTTTAATAATATTTATCTATTATTAATTTAATAATGTTTATTTATTTTTAAATGGTTCCTTAAAGTGATTGGTTCCATATTAAAAGGATGCTTTTAACCTTCAAGTCAAAATTACTTCAATTTTGAATTAATATTGGAGGGAAACTTTTCTCACCATAAGTTTAAAAGTGTTGTAAATGTTTTGTCCCACCTCACTATTTTACAAGAAATATTCATGGCTGATATATGGAAACTTACCTTCCATATTGTTTAGCTTGATAAGAAGAACACAGCTCATAGCGGCGGTTCGCCGCCACACACGCGCGCGCGTGTGCGATGTGCGAATGGCGCAATTGACCCTTTTAAGGCGCACTTTGCACTTCGCACCGCATGTGTGCATCAGGCAGTTTCCGACAAACTTTGTGCAATATACGAAACCAGAGCATTCTGCGTCTTCGTTTCGTTGGGTCGCACACTACAGTGCAACGTAGTGTGTGACAGATCGGTTCTTCACCGAGGCTTCATTGTATCCTAGAGGCGAATTTGCCGATATCCCGTTGCATATAGGGGGCAAATATTGTCTTAAAGACAGCGATCTAATCGCGTCTTGAAGCAATTTTCCGGTCTATTTTCCGTCAAACTTTGTGCAATATACTAACAACAGCCACCTCTTAAAATAAAGGAAAAATCTGTTAGACTGCTTTAAATCAGACTATGGAGATCATTTTCTGTCTCAATCTTCGACATAAGAGATCTTGAGATCATGGACCTACTATCAGATGGTCTGATGTTGATTCCACATGAAACATCCCAAAAAGTGAACATGAATTACGTTTGTTGGTGCGCTATGGTCACATTCACTTTTGTGGATGTGTGACAACTAACACGTGAAACCAAACATCTGACTGCCTAATAGACCTATACTATCAAAATCTGTTTTGTGGAAGATTGGGGTGTAAAACAATCTCCATCATCTGATTCAAATCAGCCAACAAATTTCCTTTGTTTAAGTGAGGTGGCTGTAACATAACGTTGTGTGGTGGTAACACCAGCCTTAGCAAAAGCTTCTACCAATCAAGAGAAGATTTCATTTCAAAATCACCAACCTCTGCACCATAGGTTCCCATAACCTAGCATTTGGCTTACCCACACACAACTGTAAACCCAGATAAGTTAATAACAAAGTATCCCAACTACACCCAGTAGATATCTCAAGGTCCATGAGATGCACCACATTGTTTCTCACCCCCGGTACTGTGGTTTTGTTCAAATTTGTCCTTTCACTTGAAAACAACTGATGGCCCGCAAAAGATCATCCTGTCATCTAGAGGTTGCAATATTGTCAACCTTCCATTGTGCTACAGGCCCAAACCCGTAACGGCCGGTGAGGATTCCAGTCTAGCTCAGTACTGAACCATGACCCTGTCTCAGAACCACCCTCATGATCCAACACTGTCACCAAATTCACTGATTTTTTTGAAAAAGTTGCATACTAATCGACCATTTTAACAAGAATTGGGATCATAAAAATATTCTGTTCATCTTTCTCATTCGTCTATGTTGAAATATTTACAACAGTAATAATTTTGAAGTACAAGATCAGAATTAATGTCAACGGAAATCTTGATTTCTTGGTTGACCGAGCCATATATTAAGCCATATAATCACTGATCTTGGATTATCCATATATGGGCGGTGACAGCAATCACAACAGAATCGTAATACTCCCCCTCATGTTGGTGTGTGAATATAATGAACACCCAACTTGCGAATGAGCTTGAGAAATTGAGAGGCACCAAGAGGTTTGGTGAAGACATCAGCGATTTGCTGATCAGTTGAAACATGAGTATTATGAATCAGCCCCGATTGAATCTTCTCACGAACAACGGTGCGTTCATGGAAGACGTGGTTGGCAGCAATGTGTAGGGCAGCCTTGTTATCACAATATAACAAAGCGGGTTGTGGATGCATGACATGAAGATCACAGCAGGTGGTAGCCATTGCAGCTTCAGCTGAAGAACGGAAGACGGTGGACTGTTTGTTTTATTTCCATGAGATGGGTGAGGTTCCCAACATGGTGCAATATCCAGTGATGGAACGACTGGTCTCAGGACAGCTGGCCCAATCAGAATCACAAAATGCCTGGAGCTGCATGGGTGTAGAAGATGATAACAAAATTCCTTGGCCGTGGCTTTATTTTAGATACCGAAGAATGTGATGGGCGGTATCGAGATGTGGTTGGCGGGGCTTATTCATAAACTGACTTAAAATCTGCACAGGATGAAGTATATCAGTCCTTGTAACGGTGAGATATATTAGACGCCCAATGAGGCGGCGAAAAATGGTTGCATCAGGTAATAGATTCCCATCGGAAGAATTGAGCTTGAGATCTGTTCCATAGGGAATGAAGTGGATTGGGCACCAAGGAAGCCACAATCTTGAAGCACCTCTAAGGCATATTTTCTTTGAGAAAGGACCATGCCACGAAGGGATCTTGCAACCTCGATCCCTAAGAAAATTTTTAGAATTCCAAGATCTTTGATCTTAAATCGCTGTTGTAAAAAAACTTTAAATTCTGCGATAGAATTATTATCATTACCGGCAATGATAACATCGTCAACGTAGACAAGTACGGCAGTAAAAGATGATCCGATTAGTCGAGTGAATAAGGAGTAATCCGCCTTTGATTGAGTAAATCTAGCAGCAAGTAGAGATGTGGAGAGTTTAGAAAACCACTTGCGAGAAGCTTGCTTTAGCCCATATAAGGATTTATTCATCCTGACATACGCGACTCTCCCCCTTTCGTGCAAACTCAGGTGGAAGAGTCATGTAGATTTCTTAGTCGAGATCGCCGTTTAAGAAGGCATTATGGACATCTAATTGGTGTAGATGCCAATTGCGAATGGCTGCAATTGCTAATAAACATCGGTCTGTGGCGAGTTTAGCCACCGAAGCAAATGTCTCATGATAGTCCAATCCTTCCTTTTGGTTGTACCTAGGGCTCTCAATGGGTCGGATTAGAGCCGGGTTGTGGTTCAATCCGGCCCTAACCTACTCGGGTCGGGTTCCCAATTTTTTCAGCCCGGCCTTAACTCGGGCTACAATGTACTCAATCTGGCCCCTACCAGGCCAAGCCGGGTTTGGGTATTTTTTCGGGCTTTTTCCGACTATTTTTTTTTTAATAAAATTTGGTTGGGCTATTTTTGGGGTTTTTTTCTAATAAAATTGGGTTGGGTTGCTTTTTTTATAATAAAAGTTTGAAGAAGGTTAAAAAATTAATTAAATAATTATATTACTATTATAAAAGCTCAGGTACATAATTTTATTCAAATATTTTATTTCAATTTGTTGCACAATGGTTATAACGGACAGTGGTTGCTTGAAAATCTATTAGCAAGTCATTTAAGTTGTGTAGCTAAAAAGTTATGCAATGGTTGCTTGAAAATAAATTAAGTCATCCAATTTGTCCAACCAAAAAATATATGAACAAGGTTATTGCGCTTTTGACTTAAATGCCCCAAGTTTAAACCGTTCAACATTTTAATCTCAGGGCATTTAAGTAAATAATATTTAACTATATAAAAAAAATTATAATTTTAAATATATATATATATATATATATATATATATATATATATATATATATATATATATATATATATATATATATATATATCCAGGCCGGGTGCGAGCCGGATGTTGCAACACTCAACCCAAGCCCGGCTTGAATTTATTCGGGTTGCAACATGCTTAGCCCGGTCCGGATACTAGGCCGGGTTTGCTTAATAAAAAATACCACTCTTTCTGGGTCAGGTGCGGGCCAAATTCCGGGCTAGCCCGGCCCATTGAGAGCCCTAGTTGTACCCTTTAGTAACGAGTCATGCCTTGTATCGTACAAAAGCATTGTCTACTCATCAAAGGTCCTCCCCAGTGGAGAAGTCGAGGTAAAAAGCTCAATAAAGGATGGGAGTTTTGGCAAATGTAGGTTCTACATTTATCTACCTTTTTTATTTTTTATTTTGAAATTGATCACCATTTATCTTAATCTTTATGGTTTCTAGTGTTCTGATCATGTAATCTAATTTTATTGCAGGCCTTAAAGAGCAACAACTATGACGCTGATCCGATGTTACAGGCTCGTGGAGTTTCAATCAATACCCACTTTACAAAAGTGCAAGGGCGTATTTTGCATGTTCCTAAGGTTTCTTTGTTCATTTAGCTTATTTGTTCAGTTTTCTCTATTTATTTTTTTACTTTATTTTATCTATCTTTGTAGCATTTTGGCACTACAAAAAATAAGACTATTAGCGGCAGTTTTTTTAACCAAAAACTGCTGTTATTAGTCATGTCGCTACCAAAAACTGCCGCTATTAGTCTTGCCGCTACCAAAATTGCCTTAACAGCAAGTGCTGCTAAAACACCTTAGTTTTGTAGTGTGCTACCATTTGCTATTTTGATCTTACATCCAATTGACTTAGTGAACCTTTATTTTACCACAGTTGAAAGTGGGGAATGGTGAGGATTTTTCTCCTCGTAACGGAAGGTAGAACTTCAATAATAAGGTATTATGTGCTCGTATGGAAGTTTAAGAATATAGTTGTAACCAGGTGAACAACCTAATAGTAACCCGTCTTTGCAGAAATTGCTGGAACCAACAAAAACACAACGCTGGGCTGTTGTCAATTTCTTTGCTCCTTGTGATACGTGCAATCTCGTTCGAGACCTCATAAGATGAGAAGAATAGAAGGGAATTGTATGGTCTCATTAATTGTCTATGAAACATGTATGAAATGGTGGTGTTAAATACAATTGGTGTCTTAGTGCACATCTAAACCTACGTGCAAGGAAAAAACTTCGTGAAAATTTCAAATTCTTACTTAGCATGTAAATTAGATACTTAAATTGGGTCTTATAAACCAACTTGAACCGTCGGCATAGATATATGTCGACAAGGTTATCGCCGACGACTTCCAGCTGGTACAAAAATCACCGTGTCATTCTTTTTGTGCTAAATATAAAATAGAATAATTATTTCTTTTATATTATTTATAGGTTACAAATGTGTACTACTAGGCAATATGGTGCCTGAGCTAAAAAAATAGTATTAAAAAAAATAAAAAAATTCATTGGAGATAGCCAAAAGCCGTCTCCAATAACAGATTAAAACTTATTAGAGACAGTTTGCAGCTGTCTCCATTGCATAGGAAAAATTATTGGAGACTCCAATAGTATTGGGGATGGTTGAAAGCCATCTCCAACATGCATTGATATAGTAATGGAGACGGCTTATGGCGGTCTCCAATAAGCTCAAATATTGGGGATGGCCAAAAGCCGTCTCGCCGTCCCCAACATTTGGTCTCTAAAGACATTAGAGGCGGGGCTATCAGAGATTACATGGAAGCCATCTCCAATAGTATTGGAGACAGCTTAGACATCTTTGGAGACGGTCAAAAGTCGTCTCGAATAAACATACTTTTTTATGAGCAGGTAATGAAGTGAGGGTCAAAGTATTGTTCTCTTCTAATGCCCGGATCTCATCGGCCATTGCGACGCACCAGTTAGGATTTTGCATGGCTTGGTGAAAAGTATGAGGTTATGTGACAGATGAAATGATCATAGAAAAAGCACGATGTGAAGAAGAAACATTATCGTAAGACAAAAAAGTGACAAGGGATAGACTGTACCTGGGCGGTGAACCGTCAATGAGGTCGATGAAGAAAGGGGACCAGAATTCATGGCCAACTTGCAATGATAGTCATTCCGATAGGAGGGTTGTGCGCGAGCTCGAGTAAAAAGTCTTGGATTTTATAAAATATCTGCTATGACTGGAGAAGGAGAGATGGAGCTATCAATGGGTGTGTTGGTAATAGGTAATGGAACCATGGGCATAGATTCATGGGTATGTGATTCCTCGGTTGACGCTTACTCCAGTGATGGAGAGGTGGCTGGGGTGGATGAGGTTGGTATTGAATGATCTATAGGGTGTTGATCATTGATAGGGCGGGGTAAGACAATTGGCGAGGGTGCCGATTGGATGGATTGGTAAGGTAATACATGTTCATGGAATACGACATGATCAAGAGATGTGAATAATATATGTTTGCGTATCAAGATCAAATACTTTTTAACCATTTTGTTTATGAGGATATCCAAGGAAGATGCAACGTCGAGCTCGTGGGTCAAATTTGGATCGATGTAAAGCGAGGATAGAGGCATAAGAAAGACAACCAAACACTTTGAGATGAGAGTAGGGTGGTATGGAATTGAAGAGAACTTCATATGGAGTTCGTTTTGAAAGAACGGGTGTCGGTGTTCGGTTGATGAGGTAGTTGGCCGTGAGTATACATTCTCTCTAAAATTTTATCCGTAAGTTTGTCTAAAAACATAAGGCACGGGCAACATTCAATAGGTGTTGGTGTTTTCGTTCAATAACACCATTTTGTTGCCGCGTGGCAACGCAACTATGCTGATGGATAATCCCACGTTCTTGAAAAAAAAGTTTCATATTGAATTTCACTCCATTATCACTACGAATTTGTCTAATTTTTGTCTTAAATTGGGTTTCAATCAATGGAAAAAATGATTTAATAAGATGTCGGGCTTCTTATTTATGATGCATGAGATAAACTCATGAACAACGCATGAAATCATCAACAATTGTCAAAAAATATTAAGCACCATTAAGAGATGGTGTGCTATAATTCCCCCATATATCACAGTGTATTAAGTGGAAAGGTGCAACAATAGATATTTGGCTAATTGGAAAAGAAAGCCGATGTTGCTTAGCAAGAGGACAAGTTTGACAAATTTCAATTTCTGAAAAACAAATATCCGAAATATATTTAGCCAACAACTTCAAACGAGGAAGAGAGGGATGCCCAAGTCTCTGATGCTAGCAATCAAAAGTAGATGTAGCAGCAACTGTGTGAATGACATCTTTAGTGGATGGCTGCAAGTAGTAGAGGCCATGTACTTCTTTACCCATTCCAATCATTGTCTTCAAGGATCGGTCCTATATGAATAAAGAATAAAAAGAAAGGTTGTCGAACAATTAATTGATTGGGTGAACTTGCTGGCAGAAATGAGATTAACAGAAAAGATGGCACACATAAAGCATCTTTTAAGATGATGTATGATGATAAAAAAAAGTACCAATATGAGTAATGGGTGCAAGAACTCCATTAGGAAGTTTAACAGATGAGGAACAAGTGAGATGATGGATGTAAGATGAGAAACGGATCCAACCATGTGATCGGTGGCACCCATACCTAAAATCCATGGAATGGTATTTTGAGAAGAGGTGAGACAAAGAGATATACTTGAGAGGTTGGTGGATGGCTGCGAAATACCTGCCTGGTACGCCATGGGCTGAGAGTGTGACAGCCCGAAAATCCGTGCTATCAGGATCATACGCTGGATGATCCCTAAGACAAATCACGAAGTGTCTGCTCGTATAGCGGAAACTGAGCAGACACTGTCCAGCAGTGATAAATCGAGTCATCTCAAGGCATTTAAAATAGAAAGAAATAATAAACAAAACTTGTATTTAACTATATCAAAAGAATATACATACCCAAAAAGGAACCAAAAAGAACCACTAGTGATAGACATCCATCACCCAAAACAATGGTTCCAATAGAATGTATAGTAATACAAAAAGAAAATATCTACAGAATAAATACAAAAGTGGCCACCAGACACACAATAATCCAAAGTTTATATAAAATCCTAAAAACATCAGACTAGTAGACCCAGACTAAGGATAAAAATCGTCCACCTGGACGTCCGTCTCCTCGTCCTCTGCCTCAGCCTCTAGATCAGGCTGATAGTCAGGGTCACTCTCAGTGTCAAGAACTGTAGCCTTCGAACCTAAAATGTTGATGAAAATAGGGTGAGCTAACCATCTAAGCTCAGTAGAAGAATCTCAGTTAAAATTACATCTTAATTGTAAAACATGATAGTAGAAGACATGGTCAGAATTGAACAGATGCAAACAGATATTTCATAAATACAGAATTTATCAAAGTAGGCAATTCGTATCAGAATTTATGAAATGTGATGCATATAGTGTTTAATGGCTTAGAATAATAAACTTAAATAACTCCCGTGAGTATAGCACATGATAGCCAGATTTGGATCGATGGGTAATCCCAACCATCGTCGTTCACATGAACAATTTCAGGAAATACAACAATACCTCAACTATAGAGTGCAATTGCGTCGAGGATTTCCAAGCAGATGCACTAGTGTGCCAGACACGGATATACCGTCGAGTCAGTGAGATTCGTCAGATTAATAAACCTCAAATCACATGCAGACATATTATACTTTAACAGAATTCAGATGACATATGACAGGTGTCAGATAGCAAGAGTCAAATACAATACAGAGTTGCCACACATATGCTAAACATGACTAAACAGTAAAATCAGACTATGCAGTTATATGTAAAACATTTGGAATCCATGAGATCAAGAATAAATGTAATTTCAATTGAATTCTCCTACCTCAGATCAGTCTCTTTCTAAGCAAATCCAAAGTTTTTTAAAGCGTCATGATTCGATCTTAGACCATAAATACTATATACTAAGTGTCAGGCAGGTCAGAAAGTCAACTGGTACAGCGTCCATAGCATTCAATTCACATAACCAAAATGGGACAAAAACAGGGGTGATTGATCGATCAATCCTCCTTGTTGATCGATCAATGTCTTCATTGATCAATCAATAACCTAAACTTTCTCACAAGTAACAGAGGTAGTTGATCGATCAATGACCTTTATTGATCGATCAACACCCTTCATTGATCGATCAATACCTTAATTGATCGATCAATAACTCCCTTTTTCACACTTTGGCATAGCCAAATAGATCGATCACCGGCTTGGTTGATTGATTAATGTGTCTTGTTGATCGATCAATGTCTTCATTGATCGATCAATAGCTTAAATTCTCAAATTTCTCACCTTCTGTTCACATTTATAATTTATACATATTGATCGATCAATGCCTTCATTGATCGATCACTATACACAAGTGATCGATCAATGCCTTCATTGATCGATCAATACCAGTCATTGATCGATCACACTCTCTGTGATCGATCAATACTCAGGATTGATCGATCAATTCACTAATTGACCGATCAATGCCCTTCGAGCATTGAACTTCCAGAAATCTTCAGTGTTCTGTTCCCTTATTTATCCTATACGAATTGATCGATCACCACCCTTATTGATCGATCAACACCTCTCATTGATCGATCAATCTAGCATTGATCGATCAATAATGACAGCACCTCTGTCATTAATGGAGGTCACTTTCTTGACCTAATTTCACCCATTTTCATTTATGGTTTCTAACAACCATTAATACACACACCAATACAAGCACAAGGGCTTCAATTTTGCCTATTTTAGTTACACAGGCATACCTTTATTTGGGCCCTTTTGGGGTTCCAACAAAACGATTTGGAAAGGGGTTTTGGATTCGGAACTCGGGCTCCGTCACCCCATTGACTCGGAACCGACAATTAGCGGCTCCACTTTGACGCGTAGCGAAGGTACACCTTCTTGCCGAATCAAAGACAACGCACTAACGTCGATTTTTCACACTCCAAGTTCACGTAAACACTAACCTAAGTGTTCTCTATTTGTGGTTCTTCAAGGACCAACTAAACCATCCTAGAAAACCTAGGGTTTACCAGAACAAGAAGAAGAAGGAGAAAAATGAACTTCCAGGTTCCCTTTCCTTCTCATATAAGAAGCTAAGGGACTGAAATATCTCTAATATTTCATTTTTTTTTTCACCCTAAGCTTGGTTCCGGTGCGAAGTGCGAACACAGTCGCTACGGCGCAACGTGCAGCCTCGACGTCCTACACGACTCAGACTTAAGCGAGAATTCACGTGTGAATTCATCTAACTACGGGGTATCTTTACCTCAACTAATATTGATTATTATATTTTTAAAATTTATCTCGATTTTCGTGTAGGGCATGTATATCGAAAATGCAGGTTCTAGTTCAAAATTTCAGGGTCGTTACATTATCCCCCCCTTAGGAATTTTCATCCTCGAAAATGTCAGGGTGAGCATAGGGTTTACAGTGAATAAAAGTAACAGGCAACTATGACAACCAGGAAGGAAAGTATACAGACATAACATGAAGCGAAATGCAGAATAAATACAGTACAGTAAACATATAGAGTAATCAACAGAAGTAAATAGAAGAGTAAAACAATTACCTGCCGGGACGTCAGATGGTCCGGCCTCGTCAGGCGTGGGTCTGCTGGGACAGAGTGGTGGTGTGCGGTAGTCGCGAGGATCCACTACGTGTTGACATGCGTGAGCAATCATAGGCGTGGATGTCGTGGCGTACAAATGTTGCATGACGAGCTCATGCATACCCTCGTGATAATCTAAATGACGATGTATCTGCCACTGGAACGCCTCCATACCGTCCAAACGCTCATGAATGCGTCGGTTACCCTCCACAAGCTCGCGAAGCATGGATGCTACGTCGACTGAGGAAGGTGGTGGGGGATGTGATGGGGTGTGACGGGGCTGTCTACGGGGTGTAGTGGGGGCAGGGCGGGTAGACACCTCAGGCGGAGGTGGTGGATCACGTGGGGCCTCCCCCTCTCCATGTGCAGGCTCGGCAGGTGCCGCACCCTCTGCCACGGCAAGCGGGACGGGCTCAGCTACTCCCTCCTCCTCGAGGAGCCGTCGAACCAACAAATTATAGCTCTTGGTCCAGTCTTTCAGGTAGAAGACCTTGGTGTTGTCGACCAAGCGAGGCTCATTAGGAGCCATAGTGTATGTCTCGCGTAGAGTGGCATATTGCTCCACCATCTTGGTGATGAGGCGGGCGTAGGGAATTTGTTTCTTAACCCCAGATTTGACCTTCTCGGACATAAGGTCATTGGCATTTATGATGCCATCTATGACCAAATCATCCATAGAGAACCAACGGTTCTCAAAGGCCGAAAACAGGACCTGTTGCACAGTACCAGTCCGTGAGGACTTGTGCAAAAACGGGTTAAGTGCACAGTTGATATAAGTATCAAGCATCCACAATTTGTCGGGCAATTGGGCCCGCAAGATGGATTGCCCCTTCTCATGCTGACCTTGGGTCATTTTGGTGACCACGTCAGTAAAAGGAACCTCCTTTACATAAGGGGCATCCAAACCAGTGGTCTCAATGTAAACGGACGGGCACTGTAGTGCAGCCACTACATGAAATTGATTGAATTTGTACTCGAACCCATCAATGATAGTGACGAGTCGGTGTCGACTATCACCCCAACTTAGGTTCTGAAAGAAGAGCCGCACGATCCGGGGACAATAGTGATCGTGGAATGGCTCTAACAAGGGTTTCAACTCGAGACGCTGAATATAACCCTTGGCCCAAACCATTTCGGGCCGATCCTCGTAAAAGGACTAGGTGAACACGTACTCGGGGAGGAAAGACTTAGAAGTCCACCATGGATTGGGAACTTTGCGTTCTATCGGGGTCCGGACGGGGGTTGGGACGGGTGGTACCACGTCTGAAACCGATGCCACAGTTGGCACGGATGGTTGGGGGATGGAATCGATGGGCGGTACTGGTGTACGAGCCCGAGAAATGGGTACCTTACGCGAAAGGTTCTTCGTGCGAGGCCCCATAGTCAAATTTTCTCAAAAATACAAGAACTAGAATCGAAATGAATGAAAAGGAGAGTGTTACCGAACAAATGGTACGAAAACCACTCGATTCACACGGAAGGAAGGAGCTAGATTGCCGAAAATCAGTCGAGAAGGAGGTTGAACGGTCGGTGCAAAATCGCCTTTGATCAATCACTCCAAAGCTCAATGCAAATGACCGTTCGAAAACTCATTTTTAACTTAAAACCTCAAGATTGATCGATCAATGCCTTTATTGATCGATCAATGAAGCATCTTTATGCCCTAGCCCGATTCATAGATCGATCAATACTCTCTATTGATCGATCAATGGTCCATTAATTGATCGATCACTACTATGTTGATCGATCAATGACTTCCTTATTGATCGATCAATACCATGTTGATCAATCAATAGTTTACAGTGATCAATCAACCAACCTTGTTGATCGATCAATACCCTAAACATTGATCGATCAATACCTCTATTGATCAATCAATCACCCAATTTGTGAGTACTAACCTCACCATCATTGATCGATCACCACATTGTGTTGATCGATCAATCATCAAATTGATCGATCAATCTCTCTATTGATTGATCAATACAGACAGTGACTTAGTTCTTCAACACCGTCACTTCGCCAAGGCGGATGGCCCGCATTCCGAGAACAAGGGTATATGTATATCACATACAGAACCCGCAAAACAATTTCCTAGAGTCAATGATGTGAGCTCACACATCATAACATAACCATAGTGAAGAATCTTTCAAGTGAACAAGAATAAAATTTTACCTCCTATGTCAGGTGAACAAGTGGGGATACTGCTCGCGAATCTCAGTTGCTCTCTCCCACGTAGCTTCCGAATGATTTCTCCACTTGACTAGCACCAGTGGAATCAACTTGGTCCATAAAACTTGATCTCGATGATCCAAGATCATGATTGGTTCCTCAATGACCATCAAGTCCTCTTGTAACTCAATCGGTTGGAAATCCAAAACGTGAGTCGGGTCGCGCACGTATCATCGCAGCATGGAAACATGAAAAACGTTATGCATGCTCGCCAACTGCGGTGGTAAAGCAATCCGGTAAGCGACTTCACCAACCCGTCCAAATACCTCAAATGGACCGATATATCGAGGACTCAGATTCCCACGTTTTCCGAAGTGCATCACGCCCTTGGTTGGCGAGATCTTCACAAAGACCTTGTCTCCAACCTGAAACTCAACATGCGTCCAATGGAGATTGACATAGCTCTTTTGGCGACTTTGAGCAGCCCTCAATCTTTCGCGGATCAACCGAACTGTCTCGATTGTACTGTCCACAATATCAGGTCCCAAAATGAGCTTCTCACCGACTTCTTCCTAATTCAACGAAGATCTGCATCGTCGTCCATACAAGGCTTCATAAGGCGCCATCCCAATACTCGACTGATAGCTGTTATTGTAAGTGAACTCGATCAGAAGCAAATGTTGATCCCATGAACCATGAAAGTCCAACATACATGCACGCAACATACCCTCTATAATCTGGTTCACTCTCTCAGTCTGCCCATCTCTCTGAGGATGAAACGCTAAGCTGAACTCTAATTTAGAACCCATGCCTTCCTGAAATCGTTGCCAGAATTGTGACGTATAGAGCGGATCACTATCACATACGATGCTGACTGGTATGTCATGTAACCGAACTATCTCTTTCATGTACAGCTCTGCTAGCTTATTGGCTGTATATGTAGTCTGATACGACAAAAAATACACAGATTTCATCAGTCGATCTACAATAACCCAGATGGCATTATTCTTTCTCAATGTGCTCGGTAATCCCAAAATAAAATCCATAGAAATGGCTTCTCATTTCCACTCTAGTATTGGCAATGGTTATAACAAACCCGTCAAATTCTGATGGTCTACTTTCACCTACTGGCAGACCAAACACCGAGAAACATAATCTGCAATATCTTTCTTCAGTCCTCTCCACCAAAAACTTCGCTTGAGATTTTGGTACATCTTGGTACTCCCAGGATGTATAGCATACGTTGACTTGTGCGCTTCTTCCAAAATTATATCTTTAAGATCTTTCGTATTAGGTATGCACATCTGATCTCTAAATAGCAAAGTGTCATCATCTTTGATAATAAAATCAGGCCTGATCCCATTGATCACATCCTTTCTAATGGTCATAAGCTCATCGTCAATCATCTGGAGCTTATGCACGTTATCAAACAACGTGGGCCGTATCACAATAGTAACCATCAATGCCCCTGAACCCTTGACGTCAATCAATGTATCGCATAAGGCCAGGTCCTCAAGTAGATGCCATCGGTGTACTCTGGTGATAAGAAGTGTCGACTGAGCTGAAGACTTCCTGCTCATAGCATCTGCCACAATATTGGCCTTCCCAGGGTGATACTGGATGGAACAATTATAATCTTTCAAGAACTCCATCCATCTACGTTGTCGCATGTTCAAATCCTTCTGAGTAAACAGATACTTGAGGCTTTTGTGGTCAGTGTAGATATCAAACATCTCGTCATATAAGTAGTGCCTCCAAATCTTCAAAGCAAAGATCACCGCCGCTAACTCCAGATCATGAGTTGGGTAATTTCTCTCATGTTCCTTAAGCTGTCTAGAGCCATACGCGATAACCTTCTTGTGCTGGTTGAGGACACAACCCAAACCACTATAAGATGCATCACTGTAGATAGCAAAACCTCCTCTACCAGAAGGTATGCCTAATACCGGTGCTGTAGTCAGACGCGTCTTCAGTTCTTGAAAACTCTTTGTACATCAATCGGTCCAATCAAACTTAGCATTCTTCTTGGTAAGCTGAGTAAGTGGACTCGAGAGTTTGGAGAACCCCTCTATAAATCGTCGGTAGTATCATGCTAGACCAAGAAAACTACGGACCTCTGTTACTGTTCTCGACTGTTCCCAATTCACGACGGCCTCAATCTTCATCGGGTCGACAGTTATACCCTTTGCAAAGACAATATGGCCCAACAAACCAACTTGATCCAGCCAAAACTCACACTTACTAAGCTTTGCATATAATTTGTGATCTCTGAGGATCTGCAAAGCTACGTGTAGATGTCCTTCATGTTCTTCCTTTGTCTTGGAATAGACAAGGATGTCGTCTACAAAGACAACTACAGATCTATCCAAGTGTGTTTAAACACTCGGTTCATCATGTTCATGAAAGACGCAGGTGCATTCGTCAATCCAAATGGCATAACCAAGAATTCATAGTGCCCATATCTGGTTCTGAGCGCCGTCTTCTCAACATCTTTCTCTTTGACTCGTAGCTGATGGTAACCTGACCTCAAATCAATCTTCGTAAAGAACCTCGCTCCTTATAACTGATCAAACAAATCATCGATCCTAGGGAGTGGGTAACGAATCTTAATCGTCAACTTGTTCAACTGCCGATAGTCAATGCATAGACGTATTGAATCATCCTTCTTCCTGAAAAATAATATAGGTGCTCCCCAAGGAGACACACTCGGTCGAATAAACCCTTTGTCAAGCAGTTCCTGTAGTTGCTCCTTCAACTCTTGTAATTCTGCTAGAGCCATCCTATAAGGAGTCTTAGATACTGGTTCAGTGCCTGAAACCAGATTTATTGCAAACTCAATCTCCCGAGTTGGTGGTAGTCCCGACAAATCCTCAGGGAATACATCGGGATACTCACATGCAACGTGAATATCGGATATCACATTCACCCTTTCCCGTTGCTCTTGTAGAAAGGTCATATATCTACTGCATCCACTCTTCATCATCTTTTTAGTCCAAATAGCAGACATTAACGGAGCTACCTTAGACTTGACCCCGAAGAATCTGAATGATCGCTCCTTTGGAGGGCAAAAAACCACTATCTTCCGAAAACAATCCACGCTCGCGTGGTAAGCGGATAGCCAGTCCATTCTCAGAATGATGTCGAATCCCTTCATATCTAAAAAAATTAAATCTGCCAGTGTCTCGTGATCATCTACTGACACTATCACCGATTTACACACTATGAGTGCATTCACTGCACTACCCATAGGAATAGACACTGTCAATATGAAGTCTATGGAATGACGCTCAATTCTTTCGTAAATTGAGGCCTTACGAATGAATGCGTAGAGCCTGGGTCTATTAAGACTCAAGTCCTATGGAAGCAAATGTCACAACTCCTATACACTTTCAGCTCACCTATAATCCAGTTACAATATTAGATCAAGTGTTTAAGATGTGTGTGCGTATAAGTACTATTATTATAACACTTAATCAAAACAATTCTATTTTTCCACTAAATTTCCATTCCATCTTACTAGATAATTAACTTCTCTTGAAATTATTTTTTTATCATACCTTGGATGAGATCATTCGATGTCAGAGCATCGATCGCGGTAACAGCGTATGCTCGACCTTGAACCACAGGTCGAGAAGATCTTTACGTAGATACCGATCCTGACCGCTCCTTGCCATCTTTGCTCTCCTCGGGGCAACTCCTAACCAGGTGGCCCATCTTGCCACACCTAAAGCACACCTCTGTATCCCTCCGACAATCCTCTGTCTTGTGTGGCTTCCCACACTTTTCACATGACACAGCTGGAGTGAACGAAGAGACCCTTGAAGGTCCCTGGGTCACTGAGGCCCCGCTACCAGAAGACTCAGACGGTCGAAATGGTCTGGAAGATGTAGGCACTGCTGCTCTCTAGTATGAACTCGGACCCGAAGAAATCACCGGTCAGGAGTGTGTAGGGTATCTCGGAGGTCTGAAGAATCTAGCCCTCTTGTTCTACTCCGAGTCTTGAGACTGCCCCTGAAATGGCCTCTCTCTCGCCTGCTTGTCTCTCTAAGAAAACTGTTTCTGGTTCTCCTCCTCTGCTATGAGAGCCTTAGCCATCACTCCCTCATATGTCTCCATTTCCCACATGGCGACATCCTTTTGCAAGTTCTGCCTCAGGCCAAGTTGAAATTTCCTTGCTCTCATCAGTTCAGTGGCTACGTGCTGGGGTGTAAACCTAGCTAGTTGATCAAATTCAGTGCCATAATCCCTCACTGACATTGCACCCTGCTTAAGCTCTACAAACTTCACTTCTCACTGATGCCTCACAATTTTCCGAAAGTATTTGTGGTAAAACACTTCCGTGAACTCCTCCCATGTCCAAGGAGTGTGGGGAAACTCTCTCTGTCTATTCTGTGATTCCGACTTCCACCAAGGTCCGGCATCACCATCCAACTTGAAAGTGGCCCAGCTCACCTTCTCCACGTTATTGCACTGGAGCACTTCAAAAAGTTTCTCCATCTCCTCTATCCAGCCCTCTGGCTCAATAGGATCTGTCTGACCCGAGAAGTTAGGAGGTCTCATTCTCCTAAACTCCGCGAATCCGTTAGGCTGATGAGGTGGTCTAGCTGCCTGCTGAGTCAGAGCAGCTGTCTGCTGAGCGACGTTGGTAGCCAAGGCTTCCAACACCTGCTCCATTCTCTCTTCATTACCTCTTCTTCCTCCTCTCGGTCCCACGGGAATCGCATTCATGTGTGAGAGGAATTCCAATCCCCGTGACGTGCCAACAGCATCGGGGATCTCTCTCAGAGGAACCTCTCTTTGACTTTCCCTTCCTCCACTGCGTCCGCCTCTGAACTTAGGGCCTATACTGGTCTGTCATTGTGAAAACAATAACATTGATCAGCACATAGATTATGAAAACAATCCAACATGAACCCATAGTTCAACCTAAAGTCTAAGCTCTGATACCAATTGTGACAGCCCAAAAATTCAAGCCTAAAAATCCATGCCATCATGATCATACTCTGGATGATCCCCAAGACAAATCATGAGTGTCTGCTCGTATAGCGGAAATCGAGTAAACACTGTCCAGCAGTGGTAGATCGAGTCATCTCAAGGCATTTAAAATAGAAAGAAATAATAAATAAAACTTGTATTTAACTATATCAAAAGAATATACATTCTCAAAAAGGAACCAAGAAGAGCCACTAGTGATAGGCATTCATCACCCAATGGCACTCCCTGCATAATCAACGGATCTACCAACTATATCATGAGCGGTCCGAAATGGCACTCCCTGCATAATCATAACCAAGGAAAATAATCTACATGAGTAATTTTCCAGATTGATTAATGAGTTATAACTGACCCAGTCGCTCCCAATTATGAACAGGTTTTTAAGCTTAAATGGTCAAACCTTGGAGAGTGCACAGCTATTTATAAGCATGCAAATCAGTGAAACTGTGAAAGTACACATTTGACCAGGGTCAATCTCCTTATGCTAAAATGGTCAAATCTTAGGAAGTGAACAACTATTTATACGCATGCAAATCAGTGGAAATACATGCCTGACCATTAAGTATATGGAGATTGACCCATTAACGGTTGAGAGGTGATATGTTATGAGGGGTATTGGTCAGGTCCAACCAGTTCAACCCTAAATGAGGTTAAAGTGATTTTTAAACCGTTGGATGCAAGAGAACCAAATTGGGATTTCAACTTATCAAAGTTAAAGCCGAGATTCCCTTGCATCCAACGGTTTTAAAATTAGTTGAACCCCTTTAAATGTCTCTTTTTAACGGAGATCGTGAAATGTGAAATTACCATAGGTTTCAAGCGTGAGCCAATGAACCGCCATATGAGTAAGTATGGTGATAACTTTGTAGTTAATTCATTAACGATACGTTCGATTTAAATGAGAACCAATACCGATACCACCCCAATACTATAACTTTGTAGTTAATTCATTAACGATACGTTCGATTTGCCGAGAACCAATACGATACCACCCCAATACAAGTATCGGGTGGTATCGTATTTACCGATGGAAATGTGAGCCATTTGATGCGAGAAAAATTAAGTATGATTAAATCCAGCTTGCCTTGTTCACTAAATAATCTGAGTGTTGTAGCATCAAGGTGTCCTGCAGTAAAGACCTTTGTATCCTCTCGGTTGAATGTAATGTTCGTGCGAACTCGCAGTTACTTGAGCATGCCATCGATGGTTTTGACACTTTGTCAAAAGAGGCTCTTTGTCTTCCTATTTTAAGAAAGAAAAGTTTCGACATTAGATCAAAGCAAGGCATGGAAATGGTTAACCTCTTCAAACATTTCATCCAAAAATAAATGCAACTCATCGAACGAAGATGATTGTAGATGGTGCTTAGAAACGACCGATAATAGATTCCATCTCTAGCAATAAAATCCAAGTGCGTGCTCATCCATCGAACGGTCCAACGATGGGCCATCTCTTGGATGAGCCACACCCAAAAATTTGTCTAACCTCATTACCCAAACCTTTGGACTTCTTTGGGGGCTCCCATAAATCATTGACTCGTCCAAAGTGCTAGGATCGATCAACTTACAATTATCCAATCAGCGGAATTTTTGGCCTACAACCCATCCAGGAGGAGTCAAGCCCATCAAATTTGATTAATGACCAAGCACATCAAACGTGGGTAGCCATGGGGTTCCACTACCAACTTTGGTGGTTTGAATCATCATGCTACAATTTCTCTTCAAGTTGGTATTAAGTGCACGACGATTGCATCGGGATTGGTATCTTCCATTGTGAACCTCCAGAGATGCAGATATTTTGAGCACCAACTCGGTGAAAGGTCAAAACATATTTTCATCAATTTGCACACTCATAAATATCAGTTGATGTCCCATGTTTGAGGAGTTTGGCAGGAGATTGACTCGTGCACCACCCTTGGTGCACTGGCCAGACACCTAATACCGATTCTTTCTCTTCAGCAACTATGGAAGAAAGTGTCAACCTGTAGGTCGCGGTTGTAAGCTTGAGGGAGTCCCTTGCAAAGCATGAGAAGAGTAACCAGATTTCCAACAACTCTACTAGACTTTCCGCGAACAAGTTCCATCGGATCTGGATTTTTCTTCTGAGGCATGATGCTGCTTCCGGTTGAAACAGAGTCGCTTGGGGTCAGGAAGCCAAATCTTCTGATGCCCACAAAACCCATTCTTCACCAAGCCGGGAAAGATGAACAACAGCAATCGAATTGGCGAACAGAAACTCCAAAACAAAATCACGGTCTGATACAGCATCGATGCTACATAGACAGGTAATCATATAAACCTATATTCAAATAGTGACACATGTGGGAAAATAAACATCAACGGAACCTTTTACAAATATGCTAAACATGACTGAACAGTAAAATCAGACTATGCAGTTATATGTAAAACATTTGGAATCCATGAGATCAAGAATAAATGTAATTTCAATTGAATTCTCCTACCTCAGATCAGTCTCTTTCTAAGCAAATCCAAAGCTTTTTAAAGCGTCATGGTTCGATCCTAGACCATAAATATTATATACTAAGTGTCAGGCAGGTCAGAAAGTCAACTGGTACAGCGTCCAGCAGCATTCAATTCACATAACCAAAACGGTATAAAAACAGGGGTGATTGATCGATCAACACCCTTATTGATCGATCAATCCTCCTTGTTGATCGATCAATGTCTTCATTGATCGATCAATAACCTAAACTTTCTCACAAGTAACAGAGGTAGTTGATCGATCAATGACCTTTATTGATCGATCAACACCCTTCATTGATCGATCAATACCTTAATTGATCGATCAATAATTCCCTTTTCTTCACACTTTGGTATAGCCAAATTGATCGATCACCAGCTTGGTTGATTGATCAATGTGTCTTGTTGATCGATCAATGTCTTCATTGATCGATCAATAGCTTAAATTCTCAAATTTCTCACCTTCTGTTCACATTTATAATTTATGCAGATTGATCGATCAATGCCTTCATTGATCGATCAATACCAGTCATTGATTGATCACACTCTCTGTGATCGATCAATGCCCTTCAAACATTGAACTTCCAGAAATCTTTAGTGTTATGTTCCCTTATTTATCCTATACGAATTGATCGATCACCACCCTTATTGATCGATCAACACCTCTCATTGATCGATCAATCTAGCATTGATCGATCAATAATGACAGCACCTCTATCATTAATGGAGGTCACTTTCTTGACCTAATTTCACCCATTTTCATTTATGGATTCTAACAACCATTAATACACACACCAATACAAGCACAAGGGCTTCAATTTTGCCTATTTTAGTTACACAGGCATACCTTTATTTGGGCCCTTTCGGGGTTCCAACAAAACGATTCGGAAAGGGGTTTTGGATCCGGAACTCGGGCTCCGTCACCCCATTGACTCGGAACCGGCAATTAGCGGCTCCGCTTTGACGCGTAGCGAAGGTACACCTTCTTGTCGAATCAGAGACAACGCACTAACGTCGATTTCTCACACTCCAAGTTCACGTAAACACTAACCTAAGTGTTCTCTGTTTGTGGTTCTTCAAGGACCATCTAAACCATCCTAGAAAGCCTAGGGTTTACCAGAACAAGAAGAAGAAGGAGAAAACTGAACTTCCAGGTTCCCTTTCCTTCTCATATAAGCTAAGGGATTGAAATATCTCTGATATTTCATTTTTTTTTTCACCCTAAGCTTGGTTCAGGTGCGAAGTGCGAACACGGTCGCTACGGCGCAACGTGCAGCCTCAACGTCCTACACGACTCAGACTTAAGCAAGAATTCATGTGTGAATTCATCTAACTACGGGGTATCTTTACCTCAACTAATATTGATTATTATATTTTTAAAATTTGTCTCGATTTTTGTGTCGGGCACTCATATCGAAACAGTCAGGTTATTGTTCGAAATTTCAGGGTCGTTACAGATAGTTTAAAAGAGCAAGAAATTGGCGACATTGATCCGGGGTAAATGGAAGATTTACACCATTGGATGTGTGAGTTTCATCTAATGCATTGGTCGATACTTGATGTGCAGCAGGGATGTTCTTGGGACTTTGGTGCAAGCAAGGGCCGGGTGGGTATGTAGCCATGAAGAATGTTGCATTTGTGGATTGGGTGACCTTGCTTTTTGCAGTGGATACATGTAGGACGCTCGAGCCATGAATTTGAGGAGCTCTGATTTCTCTTGAAGTCATGAGATGCATGACCTGCTGATGGAACAACATATTTGCTAAGGAGGGCTCTAGCTTCAACCTGTTGTGAGTGTGGCGCCAAAATCTCTCGTTGTCTCTCTTCTTAAAGTACTATGGAAAATACTTTGTTGATGGGCGGGAGGGGATCCATGAGCAATATTTGGCCTCGAATAGCAGCATATGACTCATTTAGGCTCATGAAAAATTGCATAATCTTCTCCTATTGTTGATGGTTTACCAGGGTCTTCATGGCCCAACAGGAACAAGAAGGCAATGGACGATAATTGGTGAGTTCGTCCCAGTAGCCTTTCAGCTTGGTGAAATAGATCTCACAGAATTTTCTTCTTGTCAAAGTGAAGAAATCTCCTAGATCTGAAATATCCTGAGAGCATTACTTTGTGAAAACCGTTCTTCCAGTTCTTTCCATATTTCATATGTTGTTTCAGCATAAATGACGCTCGTAGCAAGATCTTTGGATAACGAATTCGGAATCCAAGATAAAATCATGTTGTTGCATCACGTCCATGGATGAAAAGAGCATCGGTGTTTGTCGATGGTCTTTTTATGGTTCCATCGATAAAACCTATTTTGTACTTGGCAGTGAGTTCCATAAGCATAGCTCAATTCCAGGTGAGATTGTTCTCACCTATCAAGGGTTGAGAGACCATACGGTTCCTGGATTATCAAAATGATGCAAAAAATAGGGGCTTGATGTGTCGTCAGCTTTAGCATGAGCAAAATCGCTTGAAGACATTTTTGCTCAAAAAATTTAAAAAAAATATATGTATAGCAGAAGAAGTAGGGCTGTCAACGGGTCGCGTTTCGGCTCGGCCCGGCCCGTTTGGGCCTAGTTTAGGCCCAAATTTTTGAGAAATTTCATAAATGGGTTAGGCCGGGCTAAGCCCAAATATAAACGGGTTCGGGTTCAGGTTCGGGCTTTAACGAGTGAAATAAACAGGCTGTCATTTATATTAAAATTAATGGGCCAGTAAGCCCAGCCCGAACCCGGCCCGTTTATAAATTACACTATTAACCCCTCTTATTACCGTTCAACGGTTGGATAGGGGGTTAAAGTTATATTTTTCCTTAAAACTAGCCTTTATAACCACACAAATTAGGGTTCCATCTCATTCTCATCTCAAATCTCCATCTCCTTCTTTGAAAGCATCAGTAACCTCCACGGCGGCACTCACTCGATTTTTGATTCTCTCTCGCAGTCGTCGGCATCGCAACCCTCGCTTCTCTCTCTCAAGTCTCTCGCCAGTACCACCGCAGCCCTCTTAGCCTGCACTACAGCAACCAGCAGGTCCCACAACCCTCTCTTGCCAGCACCATCTCTCTCTCTCTCTCTCTCTCTCTCTCTCTCTCTCTCTCTCTCTCTCTCTCTCTCTACCCAGCCCAACCAGCCAACTAGCCAACCCTCTATATCTTTGCTAGTTAGTAGTGACCAGTCCCAACCTCTCTATCTCTACCCAGCCCAAGTGCCCAACCCTCTCTCTCTCTACCAGTCCAACAGTCCCAACTCCTAACCTCTCTCTCTCTACCCAGCCCCCCTCTCTCTACCTAGCCCAACCGGCCCCAACCTCTTTCTCTCTTTACCCAGCCCAACCCTCTCTCTACCAATCCCAGCATCTCTCTCTCTCTCTCTCTCTCTAGCCCAACTAGTCAACCCTCTCTCTAGTCTATACCAGTCCCAACCTCTCTCTCTCTCTACCTAGCCCAACAGGCCAACCCCTCTATCTATTCTCTACTAGTCCCAACCTCTTTCTCTCTCTACCCAGCCCAACCCTCTCTCTCTCTACCCAGCCCAACCCTCTCTCTCTCTATCCAACCCACCCCTCTTTTTTTAATAGCCCTAAAATTTTGAATAAGAACCTGACTATTTCGATAAGCATGCCCGACACGAGAATTGAGACAGATTTAAAATTTTTAAAAATATATTATTATAAATAATATTAAGCTGTAGTTAGGTGAATTCACTTGTGAATTCTCATTTTAATGCGAGTCTTGAGAGACGTTGATCGGCGTGTCTGGCAAGTAGCGGCCATGAGAAGCGAAATATCAAGGATATTCTGTTTCTTAGCTTATACGAGAAGGAAGAAGAGTTGCATACCTAAATTTCATCTTCCTCTTCCTTCTTGACCTGAAAAAAAAAAAAAAAAAAAAAAAAAACTTTGTAGCTAGGTTGGGTTCTGAGTGGATTCTTCAAGGAGAAAGGGTTAGAGATACCCGAGATCGTGCGTCGATCTGAGTTAGGGTATGGAGAGTTCAATAAGACAAGCTCACATATAGTCTAGGTATGTGTGAGGTTTCTTCGTGCTGAACCGGAGCCAATATCTCCTTGTCTAAGTCATACCGGCTATAAACTCCAAGAGCTGGATTCGAAACCTATTCGGATTGCATTTGCCAAGACCCCGAAAGGGCCCAGATAGAGGTGAGCCCTTACATTCAATAAGGGCAAGATTAAAGCCCTTATGCATGTGTTTATGTGTGTGTAGATAGTGGTTAGAAACCATAAATGAAAAGAGATTAAAATAGGTTAAAGGGGAGACTCCATTAATGACAGAGGAACTGTCATTATTGATCAATCAATCCTGAAGATTGATCGATCAATGCTGGGTTGATCGATCAATTCGTATAGACCTTAAAAGGGAACAGTGGAGGCATTTGCTTAGAAGTTCTGTGCCCGAGGGGCATTGATTGATCGATCACAGAGAGAATGATCGATCAATGGCAAGATTGATCGATCAATAAGGGTATTGATCGATCACTGGCATGAATTGATCGACCAATGAGGGCATTGATCGATCAATCTATATAAAGTATGAATGAGAACAGGGAGAGGGAAATTTGAAATTTTAGGTTGTTGATCGATCAATGAGGTTGTTGATCGATCAATGAGGTCATTGATCGATCAATGAGGTCATTGATCGATCAATGAGACAGATTGATCGATCAACTAAGCTAGTGATCGATCATTTTTTCCTCTAACAAGTGTGAAGAGAAAGGAGCTATTGATCGATCAATTTAAGCATTGATCGATCAATGAGAGGAGGTGATCTATCAATAGAGGCTATTGATCGATCAATTTAAGCATTGATCGATCAATGAGAGGAGGTGATCTATCAATAGAGGTTATTGATCAATCAATTAATCTTGTTGCCTTGGGAGTGTTTGGAGGGGATTGATCGATCAATGAAGTCATTGATCGATCAAGGAGGAGGATTGATCGATCAATCAAGGTGTTGATCGATCAATTACCCCTTTTTTTGACCTATTTTGTTTTTGTAAATTGAACACTACTGGACACTGCGCCAGTTAACATTCTAACATCCCTGACACTAAGTGTACGATATTTATGGTCTAGGATTAGACCTTGACGTTCAGAAAAGCTTTGGATTTGCTTAGAAAGAGGTCTGACCTGAGGTAAGAGAAAACCAACCTAAACTGTTTTTTACTATGATTTCATGATTCTTTCATATCTGCACCCTGATTTCAGTTTTAAAAAGCATGTTAGCATATAATAAATTCTTGTTATCTCTGATTCCTATTTTCTGATTTTATATTCTGAAACCTGCTCCTGATTTCTGCTATCTGATTTGTGAGGTCTATGTGTGTATGTGGTTTGATGATTTAACTAGATGATCCCCACCGACTCGGCGGTATATCCATGCCTGGCACACTTGTGCATCTGCTTTATTAATCTCTCGACACAATTGCACTCCATAGATGAGGCATTGTTGCACCCTGAAATTGTTCATGTGAACGACGATTGGTTGGGGTTTCCTATCGGTAGATTCCTGTTTACTCCGTATTATATATTCACGGGAGTTTCTTAAGTTAGAAAATATATACAATTTAGGTCACTGATTATACACTTTCATAGCATCTGTTTCTTGTTTAAAAGCTCAGTAATTGATCTGATTTTGCCCTGTCTGCAGGTTCTGATTTGATTCCCTGCTTTGAGATATCATGTCCTGCATATTCATTACATTTTAGTTGGTATTTTTCTATTGAGCTTAGATGTAGCTCACCTAATTTTCATTAACATTTTAGGTTCTGAGGCTAGAGTTCCTGGCACCGAGAGCGATCCCGATTACCAACCTGATCCAGAGGCTGAGGCTAAGGACGAAGAGACTGACGTCCAGGCAGACGATTTTTATCCATAGCCTGGGTACTTGAGTCTTTTATTTTGGGATTTTTGTATGATACTCTGGATTATCATGTGCCTGGTGGCCACTTTCTGTAGATGTTTTTATATGTATTTTTATACATTCTATAGGAACCACTATCAGGAACCATTGTTTGGGTGATGGATGTCCATCACCAGTGATTCTTCTTAATTCCTTTTTGGGAATATATATTCTTTTGTCTTTATATAGATGTTTTGTTATTATTTTTATTTTATTTTACAAGCCTTATATGATGACTCGATCTACCACTACTGGACAGTGTCAACTCTGATTTCCGCTAGATGAGTTGACACTCTGTGATTTGTCTTGGGGATCATCCAGAGAATGATCCTGATGACACAGATTTTCGGGCATGAAAATCCGGGCTGTCACACACTCTCTCTCTCTACCCAACCCAACCCTCTATCTCTGCCGCCTTGACACCGATCTGATTAGGGGTTCTTCGTCAACGATCTGATTAGGCCACGCACCACCACGACACTGCCACCACGCTGCGCACCACCACCAACACCATTAGTCCACCAACGCGGCTCTGCCATTCCCCCAGTAAGTTTTATTTTTAAGTTTAATTTTTATTTTATTAGTTTATTAGTTTAAAATTAGTGATTAATTTTTTATTTAAAATTCTGCAAGTGCTTACTGTCATGTTGTGGTATTATTAGTTTAATATATGATTATATTCAAATTACTGATTAAATTTTATTTTTTTTAAATAGTTATTAATTTAAAATCAGTGATTAATTTTTTATTTAAAATTTTGCAATTGTTGCTGTATTAAACTAATTAGTTTAATATTTTAATATCTGATTATATTCAAATCTGCCTAGAGTGATTATATATATTTTTTTTTAAATCAGTTATTAGTTTAAAATCACTGATTAATTTTTTATTTAAAATTCTTTAATTGATGTGGTATTAAGTTGATTAGTTTAATATCTGATTATATTCAAATCTGCCATATCTGCAAAAAAATTCGGATTATATATTTATATTTGATATGGCAAATCCCTTTGATCTATTTGAGGGTCGTGGCATCGAGGAGATAGAGGCATTGGACAATGATATTGATATCAGTATCAATCCTCCTCTTGAAGGAAATCCATCACCGACAGGTGGTGTTGGTCCCTCTACCTCCACAATGCCCATTAATCCAATGATTCCTTCACCCTCTACCGTAAACCCTAATGATCACGTTGATCGTAAAAAATGAGAAAGACATCTAGTGTCTGAAATTATTTTAATAAAGTGACGGTTGGGGGAGTCCTCAAAGCAGAATGTAAGCTTTATAAGGCACTTTTAGGTGCTAATAGTAGAAATAGTGGAACTAGTCATTTAAAAAGACACGTCGAAATTACTTGTCCAAAAATAAAATGAGTCAATAATGATAAAAAACAACAACAATTGTGTGTTGATGGAAAAGGAGGAGTTGGTAACTATAAGTTTGACCCAAATAAAGTTCGTGAGCTAATTGCTCGGATGATAATTTTGCATGAATTACCATTTAAATTTGTTAATCACGTAGGATTTATTGACGTATGTAAAGGTCTACAACCCAAACATAAAATGATTTCTCGTAACACGATTAAAAAAGATTGTTTTGATATCTATAAAAAAGATAGAGCAAAATTATATGACTTATTTCATAAAATATCAGGAAGGATTAGCTTCACTTCGGATATTTGCACTTCTAATCAATAACTTGGGTATATGTATCTAACTGCTCATTTTATTGATGAGAGTTGGAACTTGCAAAACCGTGTGATTAACTTTCCTTTGATCCCTTATCCTCACACGGGTCAAGCTCTTTTTTATCATATTTTATCATGCATCATTAAATGGAAATTAGAGTATAAAATTTCTTTTATAACATTAGATAATGTATCAAATAATAATTTTATGGCTAAATCTTTAAGACAACATCTTACTAGAAGGAACTTGCTTCCAATTGGAGGTAAGTTATTTCACGTTCGATGTTCCGTGCATATTCTCAATTTGATTGTGCAAGATGGGTTGAAAGACATTAAAGATATTGTTGGAAATATTAGAGAGAGTATCAAGTATATTAAATCATCACCATCCTGCCAACAAAATTTTAATATTTGGGTAAAGGCAAATGCTAGGCACATTGCAGGAGGATTATCTCTAAATGTCACAACTCGATGGAACTCCACATTTTTAATGGTAAAATCTGTATTTCCATTTAGATATGGGTTCTCTTGGTTAAAAGACCGCGATTCAAACTATCTATTTGCGCCATCGGCTGAAAATTGGGTTAAAGCCGAAGCCCTTTTTGGGTATTTGAAAAAAATTTCGAAACTACAAAAATATTTTTTGGTACAAAATATCCAACCATTCATTTAGTTTTTCATCAAGTAATCGAAATTTATAGATAACTTAAAAAATAAATGGCGGATGAAAAAGTTGTGTGGGCTCATAATATAGCTAAGATAATGCTAGATAAATTTGATAAATACTGGAAAGAATATTCTTCACTCCTATCAATTGTTGTGGTATTATATCCTCAATTTAAAATGAAATATTTGGCCTTTGTATTTGGTATTTTATATGAAGAGGATGGCGAAAAATATTATAAGGACGTACTCGGTGATTTGACGATCATGTTTGATGAGTATAATAGTAAACTTCATTCCAATAATGATGATAATGATTGTGAATTACCTCCAAGTGTTCCAATTAAAGAGGGTAGTCCTCAAGTATTTTCTTTGGGGCAACAATTTAAAAATAATGATAGGCGTAAAGGCCCCGACCACTTTAGGAACAAAGTTCGAATTAGACTTGTATTTAGAGAGTCCACAAGAGCCTCAAATCGAAAAGTTTGATATTTTAGCATGGTAGAAAAATAACTCAACTACATACTGTTGAGAACTGGAAAATACCATTTTCCACCCCTTAATCTGAGTCTTGATAGACCTTTGAGAGTACTAAATAAGTGTTTTAGTGTTTGTTTTATAGCTAACAATAAAGGCAGGCTTAACTCTGAAAGCAGCTTAAAAGTGTCAAAAAGATGATGACTCATGCTAATCTAGTGGAAGAAGGAGAAGGGACAACCTCACTGGCTGTCAAAATGCCTCAACTAAAGAGGACAAAGGCCTGGTCTCAACCTGGAAAGAGGTTTGGAGCTATTCGAACAGAAGAATGCATTACAGAATACTTTTCGAAAAGAACCTGAACTTTTCGAAAAGAACCTGAAGCTCCAGGCTTAGTTTTCGAAGAGCACCTGAACTATTCGAAAGGATCCCTGACCTATTCGAAAAGAAGAGAACTCCTTGCGAACAGCACCAAAATTGTGCAAAAAGAGCTTCAGAAGTCACAGTACCCTGCGAAAAGTTCTCTAAATTGTGCGAAATGATATCCTGAAGATTCCCAGCATCTGCAAGGGCAATTCAGTAATCTCTGCACGCGCCCCAATGCATTTAAAAGCCCAGAGACATTCCGAAAGATTCTGAGCACGAACCAAAGGCATATTCCACCCCATGTGAACACCCAAAGATGAAATTACTTGGCGGAAACTTCTAGAAGCTCAAACAGATTTTTGAATTACATAACAGAATTGATGCTTCACACTGATTTGGTGAACCAGATCAAGCCTGACACAAAACAGATCTGGATCCTTGTGCTCGACTCTTATTGGTTGATACAGATCTAACCAATTCTGATTGGTTGATACACATCTGAGCTGGACTTAGGAAAAACTATAAATAGACGAACCATTTGCCCAATTTGGGTATCTTGATTTTGAGTTTCATTTCTATTGCCCCATTTTCATTTCAGATAGCTTGTCTGAAACTTCTGTAATAGCCTAGCTTTTATTTATAATTGAGAACTGTGAGATATTTCTGTAATTCAAGTGAGAATTGTATTCAAGACTACAAATCCGAGAGCTGTTTAAGTTGTGCTCTGTAATTGTAATGGTGAATTTGAAAAGGTTGCTGTGAACAGTACGTTCTCAATCAGATTCGTGTTGAGGGTTCCCTGTGATTTCCTTATTCATTAGATTCTTTTAGATTTACTGTTTTTAAAGCAATTTCCCTTAATTCATTGTCCCTGTGAGAATCTGCGTTTGTAACTTGATTTCTCACAGCATTTGTAGTGGTGTTTTTTGTTCTTAATCAAGGATTCAGAGTTAAGACTATTGGATGATCTGTGTCCATTGAAGTAGACAAACCATAGCTATAAGTTCAACTCAATTCCAATCCTTGAGTAAAATTACTTTCTCTTGCATCTGTGCTGGTAGCCAGATGAAGATTGGATAATATCTCATGTGTTTTATATTTATTCTCATTCTGCAATCAAGTACTAAGTCGAAGTTAAATATTATTTCTCCACTCTTATTAATTTACATCAAATCTTCCCAACTCGGATCTGGATCATGTAGTTTAATTTTTACTTTTCTCATTTAGTTAATGTGACAAATTCAACCTCTCATCTTATGTGCTTTGTAGATAAGATCAGAGGTCAGATCTGGAGGTTTATCTTATATTTTAAATCAATTCCCTGTGGACGATATTTTACTCACTTACATTTAAAACTTGCTACAATTGACCCTAATCTTGCAGACTAATTAACTTTTCTCTGTGCTGATATTTCTTTATTCTTTTTAGTTTTCCAAATTCAGTATAATTCATCATTTGCAAATCTGTTTTCAAAACACAAATAAATCATGCACACTTAGAACAGCAACACATACCTGATTTTTTCGCTAATTGTGCGGGATCTATTAGCAGTTCCTCTTTCCACGATTGCTTCAGAATCTGTTTTTAGCACTGGAGGAAGGGTGCCTGATCAAACTAGGAGTTCATTACATCGGGAGGCGGTAGAAATGCTAATTTGCGATCAAGATTTGATACGTAATAATTATAGTGGTGTTGTCAATGTTGATGAGAATGGAGGAATATGATTTCCTTTTGAGGTTAGTTTAATCATTTATATAAATGTAAAGTTATAATTCTTTTGTTTCTTTCTTTTACAAGTTATTGAAGAAAAAGATTTTCATGGAAAATGATCAAAAGAGGACTGAGGAGAGGATGACTGAATGGACGCATAAAATTCTTAAAAATGACTAAAGAGGATTTGAGAGATATATTATTAGCATGCTTAATTTTTTGTAATTTATATCTTGTTTATATTGTATAATTTCTAAAATATGGATGTTGGTTTTCACTTTTCATATTGGTCTTGTATGAAACAGCCAACAGGTTGAGTTTGAGTCTTTTTTTATTATTTTTTTTATGGAATTGAGTTTTGGTCTTTTAGTCTCTTATGAAATAGGTTATGGACCTCTTTTAGTCTCTTATGAAATAGGTTCTGGAACTCTTGTATGAATGCATGTGTTTGGATCTCTGATTGGGTCTTATATGAATATTTAACAGATTTAGGTTGGCTCTTACACTCTTACTCTTATCTTATGCTTATATATGAAACAGGTTATGGGCCTCTAGTTGGGTCTTTTAAATTAGATTTCAAATGGTCCTGAAACAAATTATATATGAAACAGGTTATGGGCCTCTGATTAGGTCTTTTAAATTAGATTTCAATGATTTTGGGTCGGGCTCAAATGGTCTTGAAACAAAAATAATTTTAATAAATATTTTGTTAAAGTTTCAGGCATGAGCCCAAAGGCAAAACTGTTAAGCAAAATTCATAAAATGCCCACCCATATTTGTATAAAAGGCCTGTTTGGCCCGATATCATATCCGGGCTCAGCCTGTTTGGCCCGAGTTTCGGCCCGATTAGTATCGAGCCGGCCTGATTCGGGTCGGACTCGGACTCACATATTTTATAATCAGTCGGGCCGGGCTGAGCCCGAATAAGATATCGGGTCAAGCTCGAGCCTCACTTTTACTCTAAAATATATGCGGGCTTATAATAAAAAATTTGGCCCATTGACAGCCCTAATAAGAATTGGGATCATAAAAATAATATGTTAATCTTTCTCATTCGTCTATGTTGAAATATATACAACAGTAATAATTTTAAAGTAGAAGATAAGAATTGATGTCAACACAAATACTAATTTCTTGGTTGACGGGGCCATATATTAAGCCATGTAATAGTGATCTTGGATTATCCATAAATGGGCGGTGACAGCAATCACAACAGAATCGTAATTCATTTCAGTCAACTATTAAATCGTGAATTTTGCAAATAAAATCCGAATTTTTTGACTCTGCATTTCCCCAGATATGACCATTTTAGCTTTAGACTGACACTATTAGCATTTTAGGGTGGATTGGTCTGCCAGACCCTTCTTACTTTTTATTAAAAAAATTTGGGAAAGGCTGTCCTTGGATTGGATAACGCATACAACTATACAAAGAGAATTGGATTCATCTGATTGGAACACTTTTAATATTAATCATTTAAAAACTGGAGCTATGATTTGGATTATTCAAAAATATGTGCCACGCTGCCTAAAAATTAGGCTGTAATGATGCTATATGATAGTTTTTTAACCCTTAATCAACTGTTTTTGATTGTGATCGCAGGTATGGAACATGGGAGTAACAAGCATTTTGGTGGGTTATGGGGTGAACCTAGGAGCTCTCAGGCTTGGTTTAACTAATTTCTCCACTGCTAGAAACAAGTGAAACTGGAGCTATGTTTCAAATATGCATGATTTTTTTTAAAGTGATTAAGAACAGACACCAAACAAAAAGAGTATTGAGACCATTTTGGAGCCACATGGAGTATGGGCCAATCATGTAGATCAGATTCATCCTAAGATTGCACCCAACTCAACCTGAGTCAAAATGCTCTAAACCTGTGTTTTGGTGAGCAGATAGCTCTTTGCTTTCTCTTCATAAGAGCAGATAAAATCTGCTCTGGCAGAGAGCACTTTTATCATTTAAAGCAGATCCCTGCCAAAGGGAATAGGGCGAGGAGCTGTGTTATCAAACATAAAAACAGCGCCTCACTTAAGCCAAAGAGTGAAAGAGCTGCTATTTGGCCCGAAAGAGTTATCCCCAAATGGAGCCTTAAAACATACATAAAAGCAGCTCCTTGCTTGAGCCAAAGAGCGAAAGAGCTATCCCAAATGCAGCCTTAAATCATTCATGCCCAACCCAATCCCTCAAACCCATCTATATTATGTAGAAAAGTTATCTGATTGGCCTGACCTAAAGGTCAGGTCGGATGCTTCATGGCCGACCATATGCCCAAACCTGATTAATCGAGTCGACATAACCAATTGACAGCCCTACTCTGCTCAAAGAGTGGCTGGATCGGTTAATATATATCATTGTCACAGTGAAGGGGCCACTGGCCTACAGAATTTACAAATCCTTCTTCTCATCTAATTCTAAAACCGATTTTGATTGCTGAAAGAGAACCATGTTCAGGTACCTCCTAAGTTTTCCCCTGGTAGGTGTCGTGGGTCCCACCCAAGGATCAAAATTTTGGGTTGAATTTCGGTTTCGGGCATGACCGAAACTGAAATTCAAAATTTTAGACCCATACAAAATGGACCGAAATTTTAGATTTCGATTTCGTTTCAACCATTCCCAAAACCGAAACATTTCGGCTGAAATTTTGATCCATGATCCCACCTGCCATCACCACCACAGATTAAGGGTTAAAATTTGCTGTAGTGTAGATCAGGCACCCCCCATGACACATCGCAACAATTGAGATACCGAGCCAGACCAACATTGGAATCCAGCCTCAAAAATCCATCTGATCAGAAAATCCTAGCCATCAGATTAAAGGATGCATGTCGATCTTAGGGTGCACACATGGAGCTCCACATGGACCGTTGTGCCAGACCACTCCAATTTTTAAGCCAATTGGCTTATCGTTTTAACAATCCCATCTAGCTCATATTGGAAGCTATCATTGGCCCACAGATCACTCTCATTGGAGGATCTCAATCGTCCAATCTTTGCACTCTAATTTAGACGGTCTTATGGGGCATCACGGACCCAATTTTAAGCCCAAGTGGCTTTATCCTTTTAGAAATCAATTTAGCTTATATTGTAAGCTATCTAGGCCCAAAGATAACCCTCATGTGGGAGGATTTGAACCATCTAAAGTATGCACTCTAATATACAGTTGCATTGGGGTATGACCGCCAATGATTTAACCCAAGTGGCTTATCTTTTTAGCAGCCCAATTTAGCTGATGTTTGAAGCTATCATAGGCTCAAAGAAGATTTGAATTGTCCAATTCATACACTCTAATATAGACAGCTGTATACATCCTTTCAACAGTTTATGTCAAAGCGCACGGATCAAATGGTTCCAAAGCTCTAATAGACTTGATTCTTTGGCTGAGACATGCAAATGTTGGCATGCTTATTGAATTATTTAGATCAACCAAAGATTGCACGACAGTGTAATATATATATACACTACATTAGCATTGTAGCGTTCAACACTACAGAGTTTCTCATGCTAAAAAATTTCTCATGCTAAAGTCCTGCCTTAATCACCACTTTAACAGAGACCTCCACATTTGTCTCAATGGCTCTATCAGCTTTTAAATTACCAGTTCTCGAGTTTTCTCAAACTCTCTTCTACTATTACTCAAATGAGATCGAGCTTGCTCGCCCAAAAGCTGAGTTGCTCAGCTACGCATTCCGAACCCGTCGAACCATACGAACAGAACTTTTTTACTGAATTTTCAACTCCAAGAAACTCGTAAACATCCTCCTTAAACACAGGATCGAAGCTTTTTAGTTCATGGAGGGTCAGCTCCTTTAGCTGGCAGTTTTTGGAGACGCACAATGCAACGGATCTACCAACTATATCATGAGCGGTCCGAAATGGCACTCCCTGCATAATCATAACCAAGGAAAATTATCTACATGAGTAATTTTCCAGATTGATTAATGAGTTATAACTGACCCAGTCGCTCCCAATTATGAACAGGTTTTTAAGCTTAAATGGTCAAACCTTGGAGAGTGCACAGCTATTTATAAGCATGCAAATCAGTGAAACTGTGAAAGTACACATTTGACCAGGGTCAATCTCCTTATGCTAAAATGGTCAAATCTTAGGAAGTGAACAACTATTTATACGCATGCAAATCAGTGGAAATACACGCCTGACCATTAAGTATATGGAGATTGACCCATTAACGGTTGAGAGGTGATATGTTATGAGGGGTATTGGTCAGGTCCAACCAGTTCAACCCTAAATGAGGTTAAAGTGATTTTTAAACCGTTGGATGCAAGAGAACCAAATTGGGATTTCAACTTATCAAAGTTAAAGCCGAGATTCCCTTGCATCCAACGGTTTTAAAATTAGTTGAACCCCTTTAAATGCCGTCTCTTTTTTAACGGAGATCGTGAAATGTGAAATTACCATAGGTTTCAAGCGTGAGCCAATGAACTGCCATATGAGTAAGTATGGTGATAACTTTGTAGTTAATTCATTAACGATACGTTCGATTTCGTCGAGAACCAATACCGATACCACCCCAATACAGGTATAACTTTGTAGTTAATTCATTAACGATACGTTCGATTTCGTCGAGAACCAATACCGATACCACCCCAATACAAGTATCGGGTGGTATCGGTATCGGACCGATGGAAATGTGAGCCATTTGATGCAGGAAAAATTAAGTATGATTAAATCCAGCTTGCCTTGTTCACTAAATAATCTGCGAGTGTTGTAGCATCAAGGTGTCCTGCAGGTAAAGACCTTTGTATCCTCTCGCGGTTGAATGTAATGTTCTGTGCGAACTCAGTTGTTACTTCGAGCATGCCACTGATGGTTTTGACACTGTCAAAAAGAGGCTCTTTGTCTTCCTATTTTAAGAAAGAAAAAGTTTCGACATTAGATCAAAGCAAGGCATGGAAATGGTTAACCTCTTCAAACATTTCATCCAAAAAATAAATGCAACTCACTGAACGAAGATGATTGTAGATGGTGCTTAGAACGACCAGTAATAGATTCCATCTCTAGCAATAAAATCCAAGTGCGTGCTCATCCATCGAACGGTCCAACTGATGGGCCATCTCTTGGACAGGCCACAGCCCAAAAATTTGTCTAACCTCATTACCCAAACACTGGACTTCTTTGGGGGCTCCCATAAATCATTGACTCGTCCAAAAGTGCTAGACTGATCAACAGTTACAATTATCCAATCAGCGGAATTTTTGGCCTACAACCCATCCAGGAGGAGCCAAGCCCATCAAGTTTGATTAATGACCAAGCACATCAAACGTGGGTAGCCATGGGGTTCCACTACCAACTTTGGTGGTTTGAATCATCATGCTACAATTTCTCTTCAAGTTGGTATTAAGTGCCTGACCAGTGCATCGGGATTGGTATCTTCCGCTGTGAACCTCCAGAGATGCACAGATATTTTTGAGCACCAACTCGGTGAAAGGTCAAAACATATTTTCATCAATTTGCACACTCATAAATATCAGTTGATGTCCCATGTTTGAGGAGTTTGGCAGGAGATTGACTCGTGCACCACCCTTGGTGCACTGGCCAGACACCTAATACCGATTCTTTCTCTTCAGCAACTATGGAAGAAAGTGTCAACCTGTAGGTCGCGGTTGTAAGCTTGAGGGAGTCCCTTGCAAAGCATGAGAAGAGTAACCAGATTTCCAACAACTCTACTAGACTTTCCGCGAACAAGTTCCATCGGATCTGGATTTTTCTTCTGAGGCATGATGCTGCTTCCGGTTGAAACAGAGTCGCTTGGGGTCAGGAAGCCAAACTCTTCTGATGCCCACAAAACCCATTCTTCACCAAGCCGGGAAAGATGAACAGCAGCAATCGAATTGACGGACAGAAACTCCAAAACAAAATCACGGTCTGATACAGCATCGATGCTACATAGACAGGTAATCATATAAACCTATATTCAAATAGTGACACAGGTGGGAAAATAAACATCAACGGAACCTTTTACAAATGAGATAATGGCTCCTGACTGACATTCAATCCCCAAAATGGTGTTTAAACCATTAAAACTAGCATTTCTATCTCACACCATTGAAGTGTGATTAAGCATTATGCCAAGTGGCGCATTCTGGTTTAATTTAAATTGCCCACGTGGCAATCCATTATTGGAAAGCGGCAGGAAGCATGTAGTAGATTGGAAGCAGGAGCGTCATGAAAAGCTTAAAATTGAGCGAGATTCCGAAGCGGGAGCAGCACGCTAAGTAGAAGGTTCCTGCTACTAGGATTGGAACACTTCTCAACCTAAGAAACAGGCCTATAAGTGGATGTGAACCATCGGATTGATGAACTTAATATCAGCCTGTAAAACATAAAACAATGATTGATAGTATAGTCTACAGATCAAGTGATTTAAATCACCTTAAAACACTATTTTTTGGGCCTGTTACACTTCAATATATGATCTATCACTTTGACAGTACGGATCACCCAAATATTAAACCATTGATAGTGTAAGATCATTTAAACACAATTTTGGTGTTTAAATGAGGGTCAGGAGAGTCGTGTCCTTTAAAAATAAAAAATAAATATAAATACAAATAAAAAAGAGAAAGAAACTAAAGGAAATGTATTTTTGGTTTCTTTCTCGTTGTTAAAAACAAGTGTTATGCAGTCAAAGCAGTTTCTCGAAACTGGGTGGACTGTCTGCATGAGTAATTACGTAAATGACAGCTTTTATACATCAAAAAGATATTGTAAATAACAAAAATCTAAACATGAGCTATCTGCACACATTTCTAAGTATGAGGAGCTGCAAAATGAATATATATATATATATATATATATATATATATATATATATATATATATATATATATATATATATAAACGAGCATACCATATCATTCATGACTTAAGTGAGGAAAATATAAGAAGAGCATGAATCTAATTAGTCACACCTAATTTCGGATAAAACTAAGAAGCAAATCAAATTAAGAAGAATATATTCATATACACCCCAAAAACGATTCTAAGACCAATTTTGCACTAAAATTACAGTCAACTGAATATGAAGCAAGGTCTAAACTATGTTGTTGAGCTGATATATGATAATTGACCCGTTCCCAAGCAAGATTGAGAACGGGTTACTTTTTCGGACACATGGCACTAATTTTCAAAAAGGGTACCATGTGATGCAAAGAGCACAATCCAACAATCTGTGGTGTCAAAGATTGCATATACAAAACATCCCAATGTTTGATTCAAAGCAGTCAAATGGCTATAAAATGAACAGCTAAAACAAATTTTTGAGATTTACATGGTAGCCATTAAATTTAAAGGCTTTTCACTGCTTTGAATAACACAATGGAGACACTTTTTGACTTTTTCGGTCTAATCTTCAACCCACAAGAAATTTGTTCCATGTCCTTTGCATCACGTGGCATATTTTTCTGAAAAAATAAAAATAAAAAAGAATCACATCTCCAAAATCAGTGACCCAGTTTCAAACTTCTAGGGAAGGGGTCGGGTTTTCCATATAGCAGCCTGTATATGATTGAGGCTTAAGAACATCTACTGGCCACCCCGAAAATAAAATGTGTTGACAGTATCAATCAATATGATATGCATGGGCTCTGGATAAGATGCTAGGTTGGATACGACTTAACCTTAATATATGCAGCAGTAACTGGGACTCCTAGCCGAGATGGTGAGGCAGCCATCTTTGGTTATCGCCCGAAGGACTCAGGTACCACTTATATATATATATATATATATATATATATATATATATATATATATATAAAAGAAATTGTCATATGACTCGAGTCACTTGGTGACTCGAGTAAGAGGATCATAACCCTCTCTCTCTCTCTCTCTCTCTCTCTCTCTCTCTCTCTCTCTCTCTCTATATATATATATATATATATATATATATATTCAAAACAAAAGAGAGAGAGAGGGGAAGAAAAGGCAATTATAACATAAATATGACATATTGTACATATATATGTAAGGGTGATAACTGATAATAGCAATACATTTACTATAACCCAATAAGCATGGATGATGGTATGGCTAGGGCGGTAAACTTTGACTATACTAGTACATAACAGATTTGTAGTTGGGAAGCATTGGCCTAAGATTAAATTTAATTGATAAGAAACGGATGAAAAGGTAGGAATCTATGAATTGTTTTAGCATACCTGTTCCTCATAGGTGCAGTGAAACCCAAAGCATCTGAAGTCATGAATCTATTGATAGGAAGTCCAGTACCAGCCAATGCGCAAGCACCCAAGGGGGAGAAATTCAAGCGATCTTTGCAGTTAACAAACCGACCAGTATCGCGTTCAAGCTACAAAAAACATCATCCTTAATCTTTTTGAAAACTAAAAACAAAGATCTCCCTTCGGAAAAAAAGAAGCAAAACACATTCTTGGTTTGAAATTCAGAATAGATAAATAATAATAATAAATTCAGAATAAAAAGAAGAATTAGGCCTTTTTCGTTTGCAAAGAAAGGCTCAGGAAATCCCAGATTCTGAGTTATCTCCTCAGAAAGTGCAAATTTTGAACTCAGAATCCCACTTTCTGCTGTTTGGGAGTTTCTCTCGATTTCTGAGCTTTCCGGCCATTTCCCGCTGAAAGGGAGATTAGCTTTGCTGAGCTTTTTGATCTGAAAAGCTCAGGAACTGAGCTTAGTTACGTATGGTTCTCCTTCAGCTATACAACTGATTGCCTCATTATTCTCAACCGTTACAACAGCTATAAAAACTTAACTGTTTGATCCATCTAGAGAAAGAACGAGGTCACCAGAGGCTCCTGTTGGATTTTTAATTTTCTGATGGACTTGTCACTGCTCACAGATCTAATCAACTTGGATCTATCAGATTCGATAGACAATATCATCATTGAGTATATATGATGAGTTTTTTTTTAATGGGTTTTTAGAGTTTTTTAATGGTGTATTTTTTTTAAATAAATCGGTAGTTTAATTTCAGCATTCTAGTGGTTTCTCATATTAATGAGATTTTGTTGAATTTTTTATGTGTTTTTCTTTGTGATTGTTTCTCTTTTTTCACTTTGATCTCTAGTTCTATTTGTTTGTTTTAATGGGTTTCTATTCGTTCTTTTTTTTTTAAATCTCTAGTTCTTTTTGTTTGTTTTAATGGATATCTATACTGTTTTTATCTTTTGCTTTTTAAAATAATTTTTTATTTCAGTTTGGGGATTTTTCTGTGATTTTGTATTTCCCCCTCTAACTCAGTTTATTTTAATGGATCTTGTGTTTTCTCTATATTGTCCCAAACTCCATTTGTTTGTTTAAATGGGTTTATCTCTCTATATTTGTCTTTTCTACTAATTTATATGGTTTTTTCTGCTCTGTAGTTCTATTTTCTTGGTAATTTTTATGGATCTAGTTTTTTAAGGCTTTTGTGTTCTTTTTTCATTCTGATTATTAGAATCAATGATCATATTTTTGTGATGATCCAGATCGTCCAATTAACTTAACTGTATGAGGGGACCATCAGCTTTTGATGGTGATGGTGATGGTGATGGTGATGATGACTATCATCTTTGATACTAATATGCACTATCATATAAAGCTTATTTTTTAATCTTCAAATTTTGATTTATTTCTTAAATTATTCGCTTATTTTACGTTTTAAATTCCAAAGCCTTTACACATATAAAGTGGAGTGCATTCTGTCTGTTCAAACTGCATTGACAGATTTGTTTATGACAAATTTAAAGACACAGTGCTCATGCTATGTTTGATTAAATGTTTGTAAGAAATGCCTATAAAAGAGTCTATTGTATGATAGTTTGTGTTTCATTCCCTGTTGTTGTTTATTTTGCAAATTGTATTTTAAGCTCAGGTACCATTAGTATTTACATTCTTCAAGACACATGTACATGTTGATTTAATGATGGTCTAGAGTTGATGGGTTTAAATAGATTGGGATTAAAACGAGTCGGGTCTGACCAGGTATGGGTCAAAATGAATTGTACCAAAACTGCAACAAATAGCTTTGGATGGCTTCAAAATGCACTTATAAGCTGTAATAGCATGTCTCGGAATGAGTTTCATCATCATTTTCAATGTTCTTAGCTATTGATTACCATCCAATAATTGATGCATGAAACTGATTTATATTAAAGATAGTATATTGCATGTAAAATCGATATTGAAGATCGCCTGTATATGTGAATTATGGATCCCATGGTCTTTGTTCAGTTATCATGACCTGAATTACAAAGGTTATGATTGAATTGTATGAAAATTGCACTTATGAACTGTAATAGCATGTTGTTTCAAAATGGGTTCTATCATCATTTTCAATGTTCTCATCTCATGATTACCATTTTCAATGCTCTCTACAGTGTAACTAGCCACTAGATGGCTCGCAAAATTTCAAAAAGGGTTTTCGAAGTGGATCACATAAAAGGGAATATTGCTGTTCGTGGATTGTGTAATGAGGAATTTGATTCTCTTCTAATGACATTCCTTTTAGTGGATTGTGTAATGAATTCAGCATAAAAAAATAGCGATTGAAAAATAATTTTGTTATGCTGATCTGCTTTATTATACCCCAGTGTATCGGTTCCGCATACTTTAATGTTCATTGAAATTGTTGATGATCATAGGTGAGCAGATCTGGTTGACATTTGGTTTCTTTTGTGCACCAGCCTGCACAAATTGCAGGGTGCAAAACTGTCATTCTTGCAACTCCCCCAAGTTAGGATGGTAGAATCTGCAAAGTATATTTGTTTTGTGAGAAATTGGGCTACCCATTAGTCACTCGGCATTTAAAGATGTCTTTCTTTGTAGGATGTACTTTATTGTGCCAAGAAAGCTGGTGTGACACATATATTAAAGGCCGGGGGAGCTCAGGTCTCAACACTGTCGAATCATTAATTGTTTATTTTTTCTGTTCTCTATGGGCTTTAGTGTTTAAATTATTTGTTTATTTTCTTTTTAAAAATTTCTAGGCCATTTCAGCCATGGCTTGGGGGACTGCATCCTGTCCTAAGGTACTAGCTTTTTCGGCAGTTTATCCACAAATTGATTGGTCTCAACCACACATATTTGTTCTGTATCGCAGTCATTTTGACAAGTAGTTTGTACTTCTGAAAGGGAAGTTTGTTGATGGGATATTGGTTGTTGTTGATAATCTTGTAAGTTGTATCTACTATTCATCTCTATTTTTTCAAAAGGAACCTGTACCAGAAAAGCTATTAACAACAAATGTTCGAGTGTGGGTTGGGGTGGGGGGGGTTTCCCCCCTAACCATCTTTGCTTGGCCTAAGGGCATTATGCCACCTTCAATTTTTTTATGTATGTTTTGTTGATCTCTACTATTGTTGGAAATATTTTTTGCATCATCTTTTAAAAAAGCCTTTTATGCATCCACTGTGTTTGGACGTATAAGAGCAGCTCCAAAACCTTATATTTCTTCATGTATAAGAGAATGGATGATTTTTAGATATGCCGACCATTTTTGTCTCTCCGATTCCTCAGTTAGACAAGATAATCAAAGCTGGGGAGGTGCGATTAGTCAGGGGAGAAAGAGTTCCTCCGGCTGGATAAGCTTGTCTAGTTAGCCTTGTTAGCCTTGTCTAACAAGACAAGGCCGGAGGAACACTCCCCCCCCCCCCCCCCCCCAACACAAACACAAAAAAAATAAAAATAAAAAAGTTGCAAATTGATTAATAGCCCCCCTTGCTCAAGGAGGGTAGACATTGCTTTAGGAAATTGTGAGTTAGGGAACTAGCTATGCGTGAGAGCTACCTGTCTAATTTTTCATTCTAATCTGTTAAACATCACATTGCAAATACATATCCTGACACATGGTCCATTCTTGGTCTGCTTATTACATGATGCATAGATTCATATGGATATGTCTCTAGGAGCTAGTTTTTCTTATGCTATCTTTTCATGGTTATATGTTTTTGCAAGTATTCTGTAATTTTATTTATTCTCATATGTTTATGCCTGTGACAAATCCAAACATCCATTTTAAGGACTATCAGTTAATTTTTGAATTATATGCAGATGGAGAAAGTTTTTGGGCGAGGAAATCAGTATGTTACAGCTGCAAAAATGATTCTCCAAGTATGCCTCTGTTCTTTCAATATATACTGTATAAAATCATATCGCCATCAATAAAAATTGCACTTTTACCTCAGCAGACGCATGGTAAAGTTAAACTGATCCAAATAATAATTTCTTGCTGTAATAAGGCTCAGCCAAAATATGGACAGATTCCTTCATGGGCTAGTGTAAAATGCTTAACTGTAAATATTTATAAATAAATAAAAAAGATAGAAGCAGTTTGGTTTGAACCATACAAGATTAAATAACCTGTGTGTTAAAACAATGACAAAAAAAATTACAAAGGGCAGGATAAACTTAAATAGGTCAACCCTCATACTTACCAGCTGAAACTATGTGACTTTGGAAGCGCAAAAGTTTTGGTATGCTTTTTTCTTTATAAATAAATCCCATATATTTTCATCCTGCTATTAATCTTAAATTTCTGTTATGGTTTATGATGATTTATTGTCTCTTCTAAGGGGACTTGAACTTAACAAGTCAAAGGAGAGCCAAGTATATCATATATATGTTCTAGGTATTATAGAGCTCCTGAGCTTATATTTGGAGCCACCGAGTATACCACTGCTATTGACAACAGGTAGCTTCCTCATTTATAGTCCAATATATAAATGCTTCAGACTTCTAGCAGCAAAATTTATCTTAACTTTAGTTCTTTTTTCTAATTTGATTGTGGGTAGTGTCAATTTATTTTCTTCTAATTTTTATGTGTTTTGCATATGGGGGAGGAGGCAGGTCATCGAAAGAAAAAACAAAGCCCAAGTCCCTTAACTTGCTTGTGGTCCAGAGAAAAGAGAGAAGACAGTTGGTGTTCTTAGTACCGCCTCTGGTGTTACAGCAACACACATGAGATGATATGATTTGTGCGGCACACATTCACGTTTGAACACATTGTGCAAACTAATTGTTTCTATGTTTTCTCCAAAATTCTTTCCATTAGTCAAACGAATGTAACCAATTTCTTTAATTTTTCTGTAATTTGATCATACAAACTTTGCCTTCCTTATAGTTGAATGTGAGAGAGGATATTGTAACCCAACAGCCTTGTTGAACTGCGGACCGACAGGTTTTCAAGGAATCGTAGGCTATCAGATGGCGGGGGGATGAAAAAAAAAAAATAGATCTACGCTGACGGCAGAAGCTTCAGCAGTCGGCGTAGATAAAAAAAATAAATAAATAAATAAATAACCATGCCAACGGCTCATTGGATCTCCAACCTATGCCAACGGTTGTGCTTTCAACGTGTGTATTCTCGGACGAGGGCATGCCGTCGGCGTAGGGTTTTCTAGCCGTCGGTGTAATCTACGCCGACTGATAGGGGACCCTACGCCGACGGCTGACAATCGTTGGCGTAGGGTCCCTTTTTTGAAATGTAATGAACTTCATCGTTTGCTGATTTCAATTAAGCCGATTTTGAATGTATTGGGCTAATAAACCGCATCACTTGGGATTAACGATATTAGCCCAGACACTCTCATGAGTTTGTAATTTGTATTTGATATATATATATATAACGTTTATGGTGTTGGAAGTATGTCTCGAGAAATTATATTCAAAATAAATCCGTCACATAAGTCCAACCTCGCATGGATTGGTCGCCCAAAATTTTTTAGCCAAATTCGAGAACGACAAATAGTCTGATGATTTACATTCGTATGACGGTAGCACAACCACAGATTCATCCGATTCTGAGCTTTTCGGAGAAAAACTTAAGAACGATTGGGAAATTAGCTTTTCTGAGAAAAATCAGAAATCAGGGCAACTTAAGAACAATTATGGGAAAAGACAGGAATTAGAGTCTGCTAAGAATCAGCAGGATTCTGAGTTGTCAGGATTCTAAACTTTTTTGGGAAAAGCCAGGAAACACCTGAACGAGGCCTTAGTATAGGGTACTGGAGCTAGAGCGCAATCAACAGAAATCCAAATCATCCAAGTGCCAGCCAATTATGTATATAGTACATAATTATAAACTGAATCCTATGCTCTCGATCTTGATGTCCCCAAACATGTTCCCACAAATTGTATACATGCCCTACTAGAATATTTCTCCGCTTTCATTTTCATTTATTTAGTTGAATTGAGGCACATTCAGTTCAGTACAGCAGGCATAATTATAAACTGAATCTTATGCTCTCGATCTTGATGCCCCCAAACATGTTCCCACAAATTGTATACATGCCCTACTAGAATATTTCTCCGCTTTCATTTTCATTTAGTTAGGTGAATTGAGGCACATTCAGTTCAGTACAGCAGCCACCTAATTTGGCTGAATTAAATAGCTTCCATATAAGAATTATAGAATCCATAAAAAATTGTAGACTAGAATATTTGTATGGGTACCTTATCAACACCCACGAAACCTTAGAGGGCACCTATGTCAAAAACCATTGACTACTTTAAATTGGATGATGGAGATTTGTCTTTCACCCCAATCTTCCACACAATTTTGAGACCATGAGCGTACCATCAAACGGTCAGCTCTTTATTCCACGTGGCACATATCCCAAAAAAAAGTGACCCTAAAATCACAGCACACATCACGCTCAAACGTGATTTTAAAGCCACTTTTTTGGATCTGTGCCACGTTGAATCAAAAATTGGTCGTCTGATGGTACGATCATGGTCTCAAGATCCCTTATGTGGAAGATTTGGGCGAAAGACGATCGCCATCCCCTAATTCAAAGCAGTCAATGGTTTTGGCGTAGGTGCCCTCCAAGATTACATGGGTGTTATAAAGCTACCCTATTTGTAATTGGATAGATCTAAAAATAATAACAGCAAGGTAAACCCGTACTAGTCAGGTCTACCACAAAATGGTGGGATATTTGGCGAAATCAATCCCAACTCGTCATAGGGATTTAATGGGATTTTTTACAGCTGGCTGTCATCCTATCGCTAACCTTCCTCCTTTCTCATCCGGGCTTCAGACCAGCGATGACGGAGTTTTATGACGATGATGAAGAATCCCAATGTCGGATTCAAGTTCCCAGCTTGCCTCGACTCACATTGGCTCGATTCCACCATCTAAATATGTATAGTCAAAACATATACACAAATTCCACACTGCCAACCTGTTTATGCATGGAGTCCTCCATTAGAGGAAGATTAATGCAGGATCTATCAAGACAATGGCCGATATCCTCAACTGAAAAACTCTCATCATCTTATCCAATTTTATGAGACATGGGCTGGGGAAGAGTGTTAGAATATGTAATACTAAGTTTGATGTGTAATTAGATAGGTTGGGTGTGTGTATAGTGGCTCATTTACTTAAGCGTTTATGCTTATGTCATGTTTCTCGATATACCTGAGATTGTAAGTACTTGGTATAAATACTAATAATAGGAGGGGGTTTGAGTTACAACAACTCAACCCTAATTTCTCATCTATCTTCTTTTCCTCACCTAACCCACACCCTAATTAACTTCCTTTGATTTTATCTAAGCGAAGGACAACAGGATACAAGTGGATCACCAATTTCTAAAAGCATCCACTGGTTTAAAGATCTGATTACAAGTTAAATGAATATATAAAAGGATTGGTCTCACCTGCTCAACATATGATAATAGAAGATGCTGCAAAAGAACAGGTTGCGCTCTCTGTAGGTGTGTATATCCGGGAACTATAAGTCCTGCATTTTTTACAGCTAGATTAACTAGTGCCACCTGAAGATTATAGAAAAAGAAAGTTAATGAGTGAAAACTGGTAAATTCAATGAAGGAAGATGAAAGAATTCAACATAAAAAGTATTGAACAATATGCTACAGCATAGAAATTACTGTAACTGCTACAAAACATTTATAGGAACTATTTGGAAATCTTTCATGCTATATATACTTGCCAACGTGTTAGTATCGGTATCGGGTATCAGTCCATTTTGGACCGATACGGTATCGCCAATACTGTATCGGTGAATTTTTTTATCTTTTTATTGTGAAAAAGAAAAAAAGTAATAAAAAAAAATTAACAAAAAGCGTGTATTGGTCAGTATCAGCCGATACTGATCCATATCTGTCTGATACTAATACAGATACCAATACCATCCCGATAGCGGTATCCGATGGTGTCGATATCGATTCTCGATGAGACCGATGCGTATCGGTATCGGCTGTGTTTTGATACCATGATCCTTACAACATTTAAGACTAAAAGCAATGAAAATAGAATGAATTGACATCCGATACAAGTTCTGAACAGTTAAATTTTTACAAAAATGTAGGAACAGCGGGAATGGAAAATCGTAACAATAGATCTCTGACAGAAAATAACAACATGCTGATGGAATGGTTCTATTGCTATTTTCTCACAGTTAAAACACCTAAGTACTATGTTATTTCTATGGGACATATCCACCACTTTGCACGTTTTATTCTATGCCAGCGTTAGCAATGTTAAGCATTTTTCTTACCACACTATACTTCAATACAACCCAATGGATATGCTTCAGTATTAAATAATTTGGAGCAACTCATCTAAAAAGTATTCGAAATAGGATGACAAAGAAATGTGTCATTTAAAGTCATGAAGATTTTGTTCTGTGGATTAAAAAGCCACAAAGGTTTTATAGTGCAGGAGGGACTTTCTTTGCTCTTTTTTTCTTTGTCTTTTTTTTAATCATCAAAGCAAAAATCTTATTGAAAAAAGAAACCGGAAATTTGAAGGAGAACTCTCATCTCAAGCAAGTAACTTGAGACCATAAATTGTAGCTACATAAAATACAAGAAAGTAGGAGGGTACTGTTTCTTCAATCTAATATGCTTCTGCCAAGCATGGTTCGAAGTCTTCCTCTTTTCTTTGATGACATTGAAAGACCAAATTCTTTCTAACTGGGGCTTAGTTGGCTAAGAGAGTGATGGCAACCACTTAGGCATATACTGACCCTCTATGACAGCATATTCCACTGGAGGGTAAGGCTCTCAGATGACAGCTGAAATTTCCATAGCAAGCAAAGAAAGCATCCAATTCCACACTGTCAAGTAGGGGTGCAAATGGGTCGGATCAATCCATTTTTGGGATAGGTAAGCTGGGCTCGAACCTGCAGCCATGAGGTTGGATCAACCTGGCGGATTTTAGACCCGACCAGCTACAGGTCAGAGGTCAGGTTGGGTCAAAAACCATGACCTGCTACTTAAACAGGTCGGGTTGACTTAAATCCATCCTGGTACATGTTTGCTATGACAAATAAATAATTTGGATTTTTCATGCACACTTATCTTTATGTATATGATTGGAAAAAGGGGATATGGGTTGGAGTGCATAGATGAGCTCATGGACTTGAATCTTAGATCAGATGACACGTGATCCCAAAAATAGGGTTAACAGGTTGGATGGGGTGGGATGTAGGTCCAGGTCCAGCTAGGAAGTTGGATTCAGGTTGGGTTTCGGTCAGCATATATTTAAGAGGATGGATTCCGGTTCAGGTCAAGATTTAGAGGTTAACAGATCGGGTTGAGTTCAGGTCAAGAAGTGGGGTTAACAGGTCGGATCGGGTTCAGGTCAAGGTTTAGAAGTTAACAGGTCGGGTTGAGTTCAGGTCAAGAAATGGGGTTAACAGGTCAGGTTCAGGTTGAAACTAAACCAGTTCCGAGACCAGCCCATTTGCACCTCTACTGTCAAGCAACCGATTCCATATGATCAAGAAGAGTAAGGTCCATGTGAGGTAGTAGCATATTATTCTAAGCTTTTTGGAATACTATATGTGCTTAAGTCGCGAAACAAAGGGAAAAAATTTTGCACACATGAAGCAAATCTTTGGTTCTGCCCGGGGAGTGTACACTACCACATTTTTTAAGCTAAAAAAATAAATAAATATGCGAGAGCATATCTAGCTCATAAGAAGTAGGGTTGTATTTAGACAGCATGCTTCATCTCTGTCTGATATGAATATGAATTGTATTCAGATAACATGAATCACTAATTTAAAAATAGAAAAATCACAGTTTAGGAAATATTTGGAAACAAATGACCCGAGCTTCAGGTAAACGATAAAAGAAGAAGGGCGGGGGGGAGCTTTGGGTAAACGATAAAAGAAGAAGGGGGGGGGGGGGTGTTATAGTGTTATAGTAACATTGTTCAACAATATTAAAATGACCAAAACAAGAAAAAGTAGAACCTGGAGGAATTTGACCCGTGCCAGAATCCTATCTATAGCATCCCGACACCATAAACGGAGATCAGTTACAACTTGATCATTACGACTTCTAGCTGTGTGAAGCTTTTTTGCAGGTTCGCCAATCATATCCGTAAGTGCCGCTTCAATATTCATGTGCACATCCTCCCTATCAGTTCTCCAAACAAATTCCCCTGCTTCAATACTCCTCTCTATTTTGTCAAGACCTCGCAATATCATGTCCCTTTGTGGGGCAGTCATCAAACCCTACATCACTACAATAGATTAGCAAAGGTGTTCAATTTTATGAAACAAAAATATATAGTTCGCATAATAACTCGCTATTAAAGAGGACACAAAATATCATGAGACCTTGAAAACAGTTACGAGACCATGACAAGTAAAATAAGAGAAACAAAACACATATTCTGGGAATTTTCCATGTTTTTATTGTTTTTTTTGCTTGATGGATTCTAGGTATTATAGGATTTTTTTTATGCCAAAGAAATTTACATTTCATAAAATTATTTAACAGTTAAAAGTTTTGTGTCGGTAAAGACTCTTAAGTTCTTGTTGTAGCTGTAGAAAAGCTCCTGGCCTACCTATGAGGACCCTTAGCTGTTGAAGGCAACTCTTTGAAAATCATCAAGTAGGTGAACAACAAGATAAAGTAACTTTCCAATTGGGTAGAAATAGGGAAGTCAATGGATCGAGTCAAGCCAAAATCAAGTTCGCTCAATCCTTTGGGCCCTTGAACCAACCCGACCTTCAGGTTCACTTGATCTGACCAGATGGGCCAAACTTATATGCCCAACCCAACCAGAGCTTCGGGTTGGGTGCTTCAAAGCTCAACCCCTACCCCTTCCCCAACATGCTCTCTGCAATCCTCACGAGGCTTGCAGAAATCTGAGATCGTACATACATTTATGACAACAATTTTATGCTTTTGATCATATTAGGAAGCTTATCCTACATATTTGTTTTTTATTTTACAATAGTCATTATTTATAGGCAGTGTTGACTATGAACATGTTTTGACATACTGTTCCTCCAATTGCAGAAAAATAATATTATATATTGTTTTGAGATTCATAAGATTGGGTGGGCTTCCCGCATGAGGGAAATTTGATCAATATGTAGATTGGTTTGCTTTTCCCCATTATTATTCCAGTACGTAGATTTATCCCATCTCCATTGATTCAAGCTCAATGTTTTGGTATAGTATGTTAGTTAGCAACCCCGAAGTTGGTTGCTGCTACCACATATCTATTAATCAATCATAGTATACAAGATATATAAATTCATTTTTTATTGTATTTAAAGGTGCATGATTCAAGTATTTTAAATCATGGGAATATTATGATGGTTGATGATGTGATGTAAGAGGTGAATGATGTTTGGTTGACCATCTCTGTCATGAGATGCAAGGGACACGCTACAAAATATGGTGGGTCTAAGATTGCATAGAAAAAACATTTCAGGCAAACGCTTTTAAAATGAATAGAGTTCATTTCCAAGTCACTTGTTCTCGATATTTCTTGGGAACAAGTTGGTTATCATATACCAGCTTTACAATAGGTATAATTTGTCGGCGTGTCTTAATATATATGGTCTTAGCATGTATGAGTGTGCGTTCAGTATTTACATGTTGTGTCACTTGTCTTGGGGGTATACTTGTAATTGTGTTATGAATGTAAATGCTAGTTGGGAACTCTAACCTAACTATGCATTTCTCTCTCTCTCTCTCTCTCTCTCTCTCTCTCTCTCTCTCTCTCTCTCTCTCTCTCTCCCTCCCCTTTAACCCTAAACCTAAACCACTATCACAAACCTAATTCCACTAACCTTAATCACCGACTACAGAATCCCTAATTTACCTCTTGGTATCACAGCCAGGTTACCAAGACCCTTTGCACCACATCAAAAGTGTTTATATGTATTGACATCAGCACGACGACATGCTGATGTTAGCAAGGTCAAAAGTTGGACCTCCCTAGAATGGATCGAAACCCACACTGTTGAAATCGGAATTCCTTCCTTGTCATTTTCCCCTTCTACAGCTGATCAATTTGGCATCTAAAAAGGGGTGTTTCAAAGACTTTTTTTGCTGCACAAGAATCTTGCTCAGATTTGATTTTATGATTCGGTTGGATTCGATGCTTGCCATTGGTGATAGATCTATGGATCTAGATTGGTTTTCATAGAGAAACTCTTTCGATCTAATTTTACAATGTTTTATGAATTTTGAGAGAGTTAAGAGTTTTTTTTGTATGCCATGTTGAAGATGAACATTCTCTGTTGAAGGGTTGTTGCATTGTAACCTAGGATAGCTGCTGTAAAATTACGGCTTTTTTTTTTTGTTCTGGAAACTTGAGGATGAATATTGATCAGTTTTTAAAAGCTGCCTATGATTGGTTTAACTTTTTTGTCCTAGTTCATTTTTTGTAGTAGTGTGGTTTATGCTATCCTGGATTCATTTTCTGATTTTAGTCACATACCCACTACAGTGTCCTGGGATTCCCATGATACCTTTGCTACATTGTAGCCAATTTACCTCTGTTTTAGCTGCCACATCTTCCTCACGTTGGGTGATCAACTCCGGAGCTATTGATCATATGACTGGAGATTCTCTGGGCTTCTCTTCACTTTCACCACCATCATCGGCTTCTCAGGTTGCTTAGCTGATGGTTGTTCTACTCCATGGAGTTGGAACCATTCAATATCCATGTCCCTATCTCTGTCCAATGTGCTCCATGTTCCTCATTTATCTACTTAGTAATTATTTGCGACTAGTCTCACAAAGCATTTAAATTGCTCTATTATTTTTTATCCCTCACATTGTCTTGTTCAGGATTTGACACTCACAGAATTGTTGATAAAGGTTTTGAAAGAGGGGGATATACTATTTGGATGTTGAACATAAGTGTTTTTCTACCTCTACTGTTGTTGTTAGGCCTTCCCTTGATCTCTCATCCTGTCTTCCATTTCCTATTAATGCTAGTCGTGATCAAGGATCAAAATATCGGTAAACCGATACGTATCGTCCTGACCTCTAGGACGATACGTATCGGGTATCGGCCGATACATTCAATGTATCGGCGATACATTGAATGTATTGGTTTGATACATTGAATTTTATTTTATTTTCCGATTGTCTACACAGTCGATGGCGATTGTCTACACGATCGCCATCAATTGTATAGACAATCGGAAAAAATATATATACATATTATCGGACGATACATTGAAATTATCGTCCAATAATTTCAATGTATCGTCCGTATCGTCCAATACGGGTGATACATTGCCCGTATCGGACGATAAGTACATTGTTTTTAAGGGGGTACGATACAATGCCTTTGTATCGTACCGCCCAAGTCAAAAACCGATACGTATCGGACGATACGCGTATCGGTATCGGACGATTTTTGACCCATGGTCGTGATAACACATCTCTATGGCATGCCAAATTGGGCCATGTCGAATTTAATACATTGTGCTATTTGAATCCTTCCTTTAAATCAGTTTGCATATTCGAAATTTCAATGTAAGATTTGAGCCATCTCTAAATAAGGACAAAGTGTCTATCCCTCTCACATGCACAAGTGCAGGTCTCCTTTTGAGTTGATTTCACTTTGATGCTTGGGGTCCCTCTCCAATGCTCTACAGAGGCTTTTCGCTTTATGTTGTGTTCATTGATGACTACTTTGGTTCCACTCGGGTTCATCTCATGAAAACTGAAGACAAATTCTTCTCTAAGTTGCAGGAGTTTCATGTCATGATTAGAAATCAATATGATGTGTCTATTCAAAGTCTTCAGGACCATGGCATTGTCCATCTTCTTGTCCATATGCTCCTCAACAAAATGGAATTACTAAGAGGAAACACAAACACCTTATTGGAGACACTAGATATTTAGTGAGGGGTATGCATCTACCAAAGTCCTAGTCAAAGGGCCTACACACTGCTTTTTTTTAAATTGATTGCACTCCTCCTATGATTCTTGATGGTAATACCCCATTATCCACCTAACGTTTGAATGATTCCATGTTTCTCATTGTACCTCGGGTATTTGAGTGCACTTGTTTTGTCTAAGATCTCCATCCTAATCGACATAAATTGGATGATCACTCGGTCAAGTGTGCTTTCATCGCCTATTCTAGTACATCTAAAGGATATAGATGCTAACACCCTAAGTCGCGAAGATTCTTTACTTCTATGGATGTTACATTTTTTGAGCATGTGGCATATTTTTTCCCTCATCAGAATGAGTCAACTCTCATCCTTGTGCCTGTCACAACTTCTTCTCTCACTCCTCCCATTCCTCAGCCTCTCGGAATGGCTTCTTCATTATCTCCAGATCCTCCATCAGTTTATCTCCTACATACTGTAGCCTCTTATACAGCAGCCTAGTGATACCTATGTTCCATCCCAGTGCGCCACCCAACCTCCTATGCAGCAACAAAAATGGTATCGCATCTATGTTCGTAAACATTTGCACGAGTCGTCCTCCTTTAGTCCCCAACATCAGTCATTTGAACAGGCCAATCCAGTCCTACGGATTCCAATTTATTAACTTCAAAATTATTTTTCACAAAATTTGCAATAGCATTGTCATCCTAGTTCTAGGATTCACATACTTTTTTTCATATATTTGTCACACATGTTTAAATAAATTCATTATAGATTTTTAAATAATTTTAATACTTTTGAAATGGGTGGCGTTATTTGCACCCGTGTTTCCTATGAAGAACACACACGTTTCCACCATAAAATACCATTGACTGCATTGAAACGGACAATGGAGATTGGTTTTCATCTCACTCTTCCATACAATAGATGCTGAGATCATGGAGCAGCTATCAGATGGTCACATGTTAATTCCATGTGGCACACATCCCCAAAAGTGACCGTGATCATGGGCATACCATGAGCAAGTGCCACTTTTGGGGATGTGTGCCACATGGAATCAAAATCTAGCCCAGTCCCTGAAATCCGTGAACTTCTAAATGTAAATTCGTGAAAGTTCTCTTTTTGACAAGATTAGGTTACCATAAATATACATAATTAATCGAGATAATCTCAAAGGAGATTGTGACATTAAAGACCACTTGAGCGAAACCCTAAACCCTACATATGATTATAGAGCTTTACTCCATTTTGGAAACGAGTGAGTAACCAACTTCAGTATGAATATCCGTGAAAGTCATTTTCCACAAAATCCAAGACAAGTAAGCATGTACATTGTCTCTTATTTAAACGGAGTAAAAAGAATCTCATCTTATAAAATAAATAAATAATTTGTTCAGAAAAATGCTATAAAAAATGTCAAAATAGCACATTCATAGCTTTTAGGGCCTCCAACATCAGAAAATATCAGCTTCAATAGATTGTGATTGCTCATAAACCCTATTGAGAGAGAGAGAGACCTGATGAGCGAGCATGGTTGCATGGGCCTTACTGCCCATGATATCTTGTTTGTAAAGGGATTTATCAAACGAAACCGATTCGCTGAATCGCTCGACGGCATCCGTAACGCTTTTTTCGAATCGGCCACCCCACAGCTTGCTTTCTTTGGGTTTCTCAACAGAAGGGTCAGTAGTCATGGTTTCGGAACAGCAGGAAACTTCGAATCGTTTCGGCCAATTGTCGCGACAAAAAAAGTTATTTAAATGAGGCCTTGGGATGCCCTGTTTCAGGAACGGTGGAAATCGCAGGTCTAGAGAGGCTATAGACGGCCTGATTGTGGCGGAACCAGGATTTTCACCCAGCCGGGGCGCAAAGGCGTTGTGCTGAATGAAGCAATGGGTCATCTTAACAAAAGATCTATATAAACAGAAGAACGCCAGAGAGAGAGCAAAAAAGTGAGCGAATTCAGAGAAAATCCCCACATATATTGTAGATCAAAGAAAAATATTCAGATCTTTGCAAATTTATTAAGAAAAAGATTTAAGATATTTGTAATTTTACAACAGATTCGAAGGATTAAAAGGTCGATATGAGAATTTTGAGTTAGTAATCTGATTAAAACAGGTGATATAGGTTATATACAGCCGATTTACCTAAATAAAAATAAAAAAACATGCACATAGATATATAGAAACGAGAGAAGCGTGAAACCCCGAAATTTAACGAAAAAGTTAAGATTTTGAAGGGGAGATTTAAGATTAGAAGAAATTAGCTCATAATCAAGCAAAAGATGCCAAAAGGGGATGGATCAATTCATATCTGTAACCAAAATAGGGTTTTTAAAGCAAAAATGGCACAGATCTTGTCACAGAAGAAATAAATAAAAGAGAAGAATTTTTTGGAAAATAGATCTCGAAACCTCATGACAAGTTTAAAAACATCAAAATCAAACCTAAACCTGCGGAGATCCAATCCTTGGATCAGAATAATCTATAATATCTCGCCCCTAGTTTGAACAATAAAATATAAAAATCGCGCATGGAAAATCTAGCAATCTTTCTAATTACAGAGGAAAAAAAAAAAATTTAACAAAATAATGTAAATAAATGAATTAAAAAATCTACAAACATATAAATAAAAAATAAAAAAAATAATGATTTAGCGAATAAAAGAGCATAGAACAATCTTTCAAAGCAAAAGATTAACAAAAAAAAAATGAAAAGATAAAAAGAAGCAGATGCAAACAAAGAATTAGAGAAAACGAAGAACTCGAACCTTATCATAAAAAAAAAACTAAAAAAGGAAACAGAATCAGAACTAACCTTGGCACTTTCTCTCTCTAGGAGTGAGGAGGAACGACCAACGAAGAAAGAAGAGGGGGGTAGAGAGGTTACGGGCTTCGGGCCTTCGGCTGTTTCGGCGTCACCGGCGACCGGCGTCGGGTTCAGGTGGGCGAGCTGCTAGCGCCGAGGGCCAGATAGGGCCGGAGATTTTAGAGAGAGAAAAAAGAGGGACTGCTAGCTTCAGGATTTAGGGATGGTGACGGCAGGGATCTTAGGTTTCCTTGAAAAGGCACCTTAACAACAAACAAAAGGTTTCCCTGATCTTAGGTTTCCTTAAAAGGGTACCTTAACAAAAAAATAAAAAAACGAAAAAACTCTATTGGGTTTGAGTGCGGGCGCTCGTCCACACTCGACTCTATGTAGTTACGCCGCTTAACGACTAAGTTCATTGTTTAAGAGAACGTCGATAAAGTGGGAGAACAATAACGAACAAGTCTCAAATGTTTGATGTGTTCGTACGTATTTTACGACTTCACACCATCAATTGACCAAATATCGTTATTTAACGTGCCTAGGGTTCTCAACGGCCCTCCCCGGATTTGACCCGCTTCCAACCCAAAGAAAATAATATTTTCTATCAAGCAAATATGGCTTTAGGGCTTTTCGGATCGGGCTAAATATGCTGCAACTCGGATTAATCCGGGGTGGACTTGGGTTGAGTGTTCTAACATCCAGCCCGTACTCGGCATATATATATATATATATATATATATATATATATATATATATATATATATATATATTTATCATTTTAAAGTTTAAAAAAAAAATTTAATTAATTAAATATAATTTATTTAAATGTCTTGAGATTAATCGTTCTCTATTATAATCATTGTCCGCTATAACAATTGTGCAACTGCTGTCCTTTCAAGTAACCATCATCCGTTATAACTATTGTGTAACAAACTAAAATGAAATATTTGAATAAAATCATATTCCTGAGCCTCTATAATGTTAATATAATTATTTAATTAAATTTTTAACATCTTTAAACTTTTATTAGAAAAAAAATACAATCCAAGCCCAACCAAATTTTATTAGAAAAAATAGCCAAAAAAATTAGCCCAACCAAATTTTGTTAGAAAAAATTAGCCGAAAAAAAATTTGGAAAAAATGCCCAAGCTCGGCCCGACTCGATAGGGTCGAGCTTAGGCTGAGCACATTGCAGCCCGGGTTTGGATCAGGCTAAAAATTTTGAGAACCCGGCCCGGATAGGTTAGGGTCGGGTTGAACCCCAGACCGACCCTAATTCGACCCATTGAGAGCCCTAGATGTGCGTTTAGAAGACGCGTAGTACCTTTTCGTCGGCGGGTGATGAGTTTTCACAGACGAGGGTAGAGTCTCGTTAGCCTTTTATTTAGCGTGTTAACTTCCGACGGCTCTTTTACCGAACCTCAACTTCCTAAAAAAATCATTCTCCATTCTACTCAATTTTTTTATTTTCTCTTGTATACAACACGAGAGAGAGAGAGAGAGAACGCGCGAGATAGAGAGAAAGAGAGAGAGAGAGAGAGAGAGAGAGAGACGTTTGATTTAAGAAGGGAGCGACCCAGCGACAACGGGTTGAAAGGTTTATGAAAACCCCTAAAACCCCTCTTTTTTTATTTTATTTTCTCTCCTTTTTTGTTGTGTGATCGTTATATGGATTAGTCGATCTGATGCAATTGACTACATTAAATATTTTTGAAAACCATTAAATCCATAAGCAAGCACAAATGTAGATAAACACCCCTTCTTTATTGACTATTGAACTGATGTTACAGTTGTGCCTGATTGCTATTCTCATCTCTCTTTCCTAGATTTTTTTAATATTTTTTTATCAATCTTTCTACCTTATGTTTAGTTGTTTTATATAATTTTTTGAAAGTTTATAAAAAATGTCAAAATAGCACATTCACAGTTTTTAGGGCCTCCCACATTAAAAAATATCAGCTTCAATAGATTGTGATTGCTCATAAACCCTATTGAGAGAGAAAAAGGGACAGAGAGAGAAACCTAATGAGCGAGCATGGTAGTGTGGGCCTTACTGCCAATGATATCCTGTTTGTAAAGGGATTTATCGAACGAAACCAATTAGCTGAATTGCTGGACGGCATTCATAACGCTTTCTTCGAATCGGCCACCCCACAGCTTGCTTTCTTTGGGTTTCTCGACAGAAGAGTCAGTCGTCATGATTTCGGAATAGCATGAAACTTCAAATCATTTCAGTCGATTGTCACGACAAAAAACAGTATTTGAATGAGGCCTTGGGATGCTTTGTTTCGATGACAGTGGAAATCACAAATCTAGAGAGGCTATAGACGGCTTGAAGACTAATTTCATAGTTTTTCAAGGAAAGAAAAAGAAGAGAGAGAGAGAGAAACGTACAAGGAAGTCACAGAAAGTGTCATAATGTAGAAGCAGGATTTGCATATAGAGTTGGTATATTACAGATCTACAGTCACAGAAAGTGTCACACATAAAGCGTGGTGTACAAGATATTGCCCTTGTTTATCGGTTGTTTAAGATTTTAGAATAAGATATTAACCAATATTTCCACCGTTAAAATTATTAATTGACTTGAATCAAACGATGAAGATCGTTTGGTCCCAATCATTCAAACAATAGATGTTGGACCCATTAAATTGGTCATATGTTGACTCCACGTGGCACACATCCCAAAGTTAGTGAGATTATGACATACTATAAGGACTTATCATGACGGTATGTGTTTCCTGTGGACTCAATATTTAACCGTCCAAAGTGATATGGATTAAATGCTCACTAAATTTGGGTGAATTCCGATCTTTAATTGATACATGATCAAATGTAAATAAATTGACAGTGGAGGTTTTGTAGTGCTTAATGATACATAAGTTCGTATTACGAGCATGTGCAATCAAACAACTCTGAAATGTATCAGGGTAATACGCGTTTTATACTCTGTGCAATCAAACAAGCATCAATTATGTGTAGTACCAGTACAGGCCAAACGCGTATCTATTACGTGCCGGTACATAAAACGCGTTTCTTATTACATGCATTAAATATGCCCTAGAGTGTTGCAATTATGCCTACTTGCTATTCTCATCTCTCTTTCCTATATTTTTAAATGTCTCTTCATCAATCTTTCTATCTTATGTTTAATTGTTTTATACCATTTTTTTAGAGTTTATAAAAAATGTCAAAATAGCACATCCACAACTTTTAGGGCCTCCCATATCAGAAAATATTTGTTTCTATAAATTGTGATTGCTCATAAACCCTATTTGAGAGAGAGGGACAGAGAAGAGACTTGATGAACGAGCATGGTAGGCCTTACTGCCCATGATATCCTGTTTGTAAAGGAATTTATCGAACGTAACCGATTTGCTGAATCATTCAACGGCATCCGTAACGCTTTCTTCGAATCGGCCACCCTATAGATTGCTTTCTTTGGGTTTCTCGATAAAAGAGTCAGTTGTCATGGTTTCAGAGTAGTAAGAAACTTCGAATCATTTCGACCGATTGTCGCGACAAAAAACGGTATTTTAAATGAGGCCTTGGGATGCTCTGTTTCAGTAATAGTGGAAATTGTAGATCTAGGGAGGCTATAGACGTCTTGAAGACTAATTTCATAGTTTTTCGAGGAGAGAGAAAGGAGAGAGAGAGAGAGAGAGAGATGTACGAGGAAGTCACAGAAAGTGTCACAATGTAGAAGCAGGGTTTGCTGTAGAGTTGGTATATTGCAGATCTACAGTTACAGAAAGTGTTGCGCATAAAGCGTGGTGTACAGGATATTTCCCTTGTTTATCAGTTGTTTAAGATTTTGGAGTAAGATATTAACCAATATTTCTACCGTTTAAATTGTTGGTTGACTTGAATCAAACAATGAAGATTGTTTTGTCCCAATTATTCAAACAATAGATCTTGGACCCATTAAATCGGTCATATGTTGACTCCACGTGGCACACATCCCAAAGTTAGCAGGATTATGACATACTATGAGGACTTTTCATGACAGTATGTGTTTCCCGTGGAATCAATATTTGACAGTCCAAAGCGATACAAATTAAACGCTCACTAAATTTGGGTTAATTCCGATCTTTGGTTGATACATGATCAAATGTAAATAAATTGACTGTGAAGGTTTTGTAGTGCTTAATGATACATAAGTTGGTATTACGAGCATGTGCAATCAAACAACTCTTAAATGTATCAGGGAAATACGCATTTTATAGTCTGCGCAATCAAACAAGCATCAGTTATGTGTAGTACCAATACCGGCCAAACGTGTATCCTTTACATACTGGTGCATAAAGCGTGTTTCCTATTACATGCAATCAAGCATGCCCCAGAGTGTTGCAGCTTGCAGTTCAACGCTTCAATGACTGCTATCTTTTGTCCCTACTCGATTTTTTAGTGCAAACTCGACTGAAAATCGTTGACAGCTTCAATCAGACGATGGAGATAATTTTTCATCCCAATATTTAGCACGATGGATCTTGAGACCATTATCTTACCATCAGACGACTTGTTTGTTATTTTATATAGCCAATTTCTCGTTCGAGCGTGATGTGTGCCATATAATTTCAAAGTAATTTATGGGAATATGTGACATGTGAAATCAAGAACTGACCTTCTGATGTTATGCCCATGGTCTCAAATTGTATGAAAGATTAGGGTGAAAAACTATCAATCGCATAGGCGCTGAGAGAGGCTCCCTTAAAAAATAATTAAGATATGGAGCCATTATTTGCACACATAATGTTAGGTTTTGGGGACCTTTGTCATTCAGAAAAACCATTAAGTTTCTTATTTAAATGTTATGATCTAAAGATTGTTGGTACAAAATATTGACACGAATCACGGTCTCTATCATATGATTCAAAGCAGTCAACCATTGAATCAAATGATAGCCTTTGACTAGGTTAAATCATATCATATAACTCATGTTTTAGACCAATCTTTTGCATCAAAGGGATTTAGATCATGAACTTTGGATTGTGTTTTTACATGAAATAAGTCCTTAAATTACCCTTTTTTTATATAAAACAAAATTGTGTGGAAGTAGTAGCTCGCTTAAAATATCATGTCTGTCTTAAGGTCCTAATCGATACTTTAAAATTTCTAAAGCTAAAAATTAGGTCCTTGCTATCTTATGAGTACCTTTAAGTTCACTAACGAATCTTGAAAAGGCTCTATAGCCAATGGGTCAATTTTGAAAGGCACCCGCATTTTATGTTATTTTAAAAGCACTCACATAAGTGGGTGTTTCGGTGGTCTTTGTCTTCTCAGGCTAGTCGCGACAGTGTTGATGATATGTTAATGATGACGGCGACACTGAAGAAGAAGAAGCACACAAAACCCTCTTGAAATCCATAAAACCCTCTTGAGATTCTATGAAGAAAAAGAAAAGAAGACCACAAAGCCCGTGTATTTCTCTTGAGAAACCCATGGAACCTTTTTCAATCTGTAAGATTAAAAAAAAAAAAAAAAAAAGCGATTGTATGTATGACAATGGGTGCCCACCGTTAGTGATTTATAACTGACAGTGGGCACCCACTATCATGCATTCAATCACTTTCTTCTTCATCATCTTCTTCTTCTTCTTAGGATTTCAAGGCATTTTCATGAATTTATGAGGGTTGCATTTTAAAGGAAGAAGAAGTGGTTTCAAGAGTGTTTCATTCAAAAAGGTTTCATAGGCCTCATCCTGGAGGAGGGAGAGGAGGAGGAGGAGGAGGAGGAGGAAGAAGAAGTGGGTTTCAAAAGGGTTCGGATTTCATTCCAATGGGCTTAATGGATCTAATTCTATAGTAAGGAGAAGAAGTGGGTGTAAGAGGGTTTCGTGAGGCTATACGAGTCGCTATAATGGAAGACTTGCCAAAACAATTGTACTACTCACCAAAAAGTAGTTATACTACTCTCCAAAATGGAGGTAGAAGAAGACGAAGAAGAGCACCCACATAAAATGGGTGCTCATCCTATGACTACAAATCTTTGATGGCACCCACAAAGGACTCATTTTTTGGCTTGCATGTGTCTATGTAGGCACCATCAAAGATTCGGTGAGTGAATTTGAAGGTACTCTATTTTGATGGCCAATGTACTTTTGAGGGTCATAACACACCATCATCCACCACAGTCGGTATATGTGGCGAGTCTACTCTATGGCAGCTCTCACTTTGATAATTCCCTTTGGGGTAGGTCAATTAATCGGTCGGGTCGAGTAGGGCAAAAGATTTTGCTGCCCAACGAGAAATGGCATATGCCCAACCCGGCCTAACCCATTGAGTCAAGTGTATGTATCCGACCCGCTTCTAAACCCCGACCGAACTCGATGCCCAATTTGAAAACCAATAAAAACTCAAGATTTTCTACAACTTTATATTATATATATATATATATATATATATATATATATATATATATATATATATATATATATATATATATTTCAGGTCGGGTCAAGTTTATATGCTCGAGCCGATATAAAATCTAGGTTGGGCAAATCAGCTATCGAGTCGACCTGCCCATTGATAGCCCTATTTTGGGGCCCCCAGGTGCCCCTTTCCTCAAGTCTCTCCGTATGGAACTCCATAGCAGCCCACTCCCTAATAGATTTCCATTTGATCACTCTCTTTGGGGCAACTAAGTCGCCCTTTTCTAGGTCGTTCCTTTCGTAACTCAAACTTGAGATGTGATGGTGGCTCTTACACCATTTGCTAAGTTACTAACAAATATTTCAAAAATGCCAAGCTGCTTGTGGAACAGAAGGTTAAACCCTTATTACTTTGAGGGTTGTAACACTATCACTGATAGTCATCAAACCTTACATCGCTATACATTAGCAAATGCGTTAAATCTTATGAAATAAAAATACATAATTCCTCTCATAAATCACTTCTAAATAAATGGGCTAACTCCTCACCTTCTACACAATTTTAAGTTATATGATGCCACATGACTAAATAATTTTATTGATCAAAGTTATAGAAGTGATAAAACATCTTTTACAACTTTTGTGCAACCAACAGTAGTGATCTAGTGAAGAATCCACGCTATCAAATCCAAGACCTTCAATATGAATTCGATCAAATTCAAGCACTTCAATTTGAACCATAAGTTAGGTTTAAACAATGGCCTTTATTAAACTTACCCATATCAAATAATTTTGAACCATTTGTTGAACATGTTTTTCAGCTGAATGCTTTTCATATGATGTTTAGCCTATTGGTTTATTAGAATTTGCCAAAAAGGCTGTCATGTAGGCAAAAAAATGGAATGGTGAGGGCTACATCATAGACCTATGATGAGCTCCCACCAACCCTTAAAGACCTAATATGAATCATTGTTCATATCTAAATGTAGGGTTCATATAAGCAAAAAGAGATATGAGTGAGAGAGACTTGATGAGCGAGCATGGTTGTGTGAGCCTTACTGCCCATGATATCCTGCTTGTAAAGGGATTTATCGAACGAAATTGATTCACTGAATCATTTGACAGCATCCATAGCGCTTTCTTCGAATCGGCCACCCCACAACTTGCTTTCTTTGGGTTTCTCAACAGAATAGCCATTCGTCATGGTTTCGGAACAACAAGAAATTTTGAATCGTTATGGCCAATTGTCGCAGAAAAAAATGATATTTAAATGAGGCCTTGGGATGCTCTGTTTTGATAACGGTGGAAATCACAGATCTAGAGAGGCTATAGATGGCTTGAAGACTAAGTTTATAGTTTTCCGTCCAAGGAGAGAGAAAGAAGAGAGAGAGAGAGAGAGAGAGAGATACCGTCGACAAAGTGGGAGAACACAGACGAGGATGCCTCAGATGTTTGATGGCTTCGTGCGTTTTCTACGACTTTACACGTGCAATTGTCCAATTATGGTTGTTTGATGTGCAAAGGGCTCTCAACGGGCCGTGTCGGGCCGGATATGGCCTGCATCCAGCCCAAAAAAAGTAATACTTTCTATCAAGCAAACCAGGTCTTTCGGACAAAATCTGGTCCGGTTCTTGAAATCTGTAAACTTCTAAATGTAAATCTACGGAAGTTCTTTTTGACAAGATTAGGTTACCATAAATATAAATATACATAATTAATCGAGATAATCTCAAAGGAGATTTGGACATTAAAGACCACTTGAGCGAAACCTTAAACCCTACATATGATTATAGAGTATTACTGCATTTTAGAAACGGAGTAACCGACTTCAGCATGGATATTCGTGAAAGTCATTTTCCACATAATCCTAAGACAAGTAATCATGTCCACTGTCTCTTATTTAAACGGAGTAAAAAAAATCTCATTTTATAAAATAAATAATTTGTTCAAAAAAAGGCTATAGAAATGGTAAAATAGCACATTCACAGCTTTTAGGGCCTCCAACATCAGAAAATATCAGCTTCAATAGATTGTGATCGCTGATAAACCCTATTGAGAGAGAGATGAGAGAGACAGAGAGACCTGATGAGCGAGCATGGTTGCATGGGCCTTACTGCCCATGATATCCTGTTTGTAAAAGGATTTATCGAACGAAACCGATTCACTGAATCGCTTGATGGCATCTGTAAGGCTTTCTTCGAATCGGCCACCCCATAGCTTGCTTTATTTGGGTTTCTCGACAGAAGAGTTAGTCGTCATGGTTTCGGAACAATAGGAAACTTCGAATCATTTCGGCCGATTGTCGTGATAAAAAACGGTATTTAAATGAGGCCTTGGGAAGCTCTGTTTCGGTAATGGTGGAAATTGCAGATCTAGAGAGGCTATAGACAGCTTGAAGACTAAGTTCATTATTTTTCGTCCGAGGAGAGAGAAAGAAGAGAGTGTGTGTGACAGCCCGAATTTCGGCTCCCCGAAACCCGTGCTAATAGCATGATCCTCCAGACCGTGTCCCAAAACTATGTACGGAACATTGGTATAACAAGCCAAAATCAATCAAGTAAGGCATATGAACTGAATGAAAACATGCATTAATAATATATTATTCTCTAAATGAAAGAGCTCAAAAGCAATTCTCGTTCCATGTCAATGTATGGACACAAGAACAGGCCCAAACCATCGGTGATAAAACTAGGTCACCCTAGATGGTTCGCCAAAAATAATATCGAAGTATAATTACATTGTTTATCTAAAATAAAGGCTTGACATACCAAGCCGTACCAATACGCTCTCAAAGCGCTCAGCAGAGTCTCCTAGAAGAAGTTCTCGAGAGGAGGCTCCAACTCGTCCCCAGACACGTAATCCGAATCACCTGGATCTACGTCTCCCGAAGCCTCGGTCGCTGCTAATAATGGACCTGCGACGAATAGTCTAAAGGGTGAGCTACATCCTAGCTATATAGGGAACAATACAATGAACATATAAATCAAAATCTCACATATATTCCATGATATTCAAAGCATGATATGTCTATGCATTTGCTAGAAAACAGTTTAAAAGATGGTAATTTGCATTCAAGTTTACTGGTAGTTTGCATGTTTCATTTTACTGTTAATTATCATGAATGACACTGAACAAGCCTAAAGCAAAACTTAAATCTTCAACTTAAGTAATCCCCGAGTAATATAGCATCGAGCCCCGATGGGATACCCTCCATCGTCGTCTAAATAGACAGTTGTTATAATGTATTCCCTGGGAATACGACCTAAGCCCCTTTCTCAATAGGCGGCGGGGTTAAATCTCATCTCAACATCTCTGGGATGTGCTTACTGTGTACGGATATACCTTTGCACTGGTGTACGGATTGGCCGCCGTACCGATCACGGATATCCTGCCGAGTCAGTCGTGAGTATCCTGCCACGTCGGCGGGGTATCCTAATCAAACCTCAAATAATAAAAATAACATGTGCTTTATATATAGTTGTTCACCATAAAAATGTGTTATCTTATATCAGTTAGGCTTTAACAGTAGTTATTTAATCTTATTTACATCCCTGGGATGTCTAATTTACTCGCATCACACTGATACCTTTATTACTTTCTCATCCCCTGGGGATGTCTCATTCTCATTTGATTACTTGGTCTCAGTTACTCGCATCACACATATGCCTTTATCACTTTCTTGGTGTCACACACGCACCCTTTTCACAAAGATTTACACAGTTAAAATATTTTCAGTTTGAGTTCTATATCACTACATACAGCTCTTATAATTAAAGTACATGTTCAAGGTGTTCCCTACCTCAGGTCTCTGATGGTTCAAGTATCAAGATCTCACACGGCTCCTTATGCTTGCTTTCACATGTACCACCTATGGTACATCACAACACATGCAACATATCACTAAAGATGCAATAAAGAAGGTCCTAGATCCTCCATGAACCTCAAGGTCCAACTAAGAAGTTAAGTGAAACTGCCAGAATCGATTAATCGATTCCCAAAATCGATTAATCAAACCCTAAATCGATTAATCGAAATCTAAAATCGATTAATTGATCCTAAATCGATTAATCGAATTCCCCTGAATGGTTAAATCGATTCTCAAATCGAGTAGTCGAAATCTGAAATCGACTAGTCGATCCCAAATGGATTAATCGAAATATATCGATTTCTCAAATCGATTAGTCGATTTCTCCAAGTCTTATTTCTCCAGCCACTGGAGGTACCCAGTCGATTAGTCGATTTCTAAATCGATTAATCGACCTTCAACATTGATTAATCAATTTCCAGATTGATTAATCAAAATCAGGCATCCCTGACTTTTCAACTTCTAGACCAAAATCGATTAATCGAATCTCGATTTCGATTAATCGATTTGGCCAGATTCAGCCCCCTTTCGGGTTGTTCTTCCAAATCTTTTCCTTATCCATTTTTCTTTCTTTTCTGAGTCTTTAATCTATCATTCTAACTATGCTTGACTGAATTAAACTCATCACATCTTTATGTATTGAAATCTAATGAAACTTACCTCAATAATCCCTTTAAAGGATTTATTTGTTAGCTTTGATGGCTAGGGTTCCAGCTTTTGCTTCAACGGATCCTCGTGGGTTGAAATCCGGCATTAAATGCTCTAATCAGCCCTTGATTTGTACTAACTCCTACCTTAATAACTCCTCTTGTTTTCTCCCTCTCTCTCTCTTCTTAAATCCTTCACCAACCAAAACAAAAGGATTCTAGGGTTATTAAACCCTTATATCCCCTCTCTGATTTCGGTGTTAAGCGCATACACCAGAGATAGGCGTATGTGACTCAAATTTAACACCATACACTACACTTAGGTTACATTAATCCTACACTAGCACATAACTTCATGAGTCCACTGTTTGACCATCACTTGATCAAAACTATGACCAATCGGGCACGAATCCCGAGGTCATTGTTTAACGCTCAAATTTTTGGGATATTACAAAGAGATATCGTCAACAAAGTGGGAGAATATAGACAGGGAAGTCTCAAATGTTTGATGGCTTCGTGCGTTTTCTACGACTTTACACGTGCAATTGACCAAATATGGTTGTTTGATGTGCGTAGCGCTCTTAACAGGCCGGGCCGGATATGGCCCGCATGGTTGCGTGGGCCTCACTGCCCATAATATCCTGTTTGTAAAGGGATTTATCGAACGAAATTGATTTGCTGAATCGCTCGACGGCATCCGTAACGCTTTCTTCGAATCGACCACCCCACAGCTTGCTTTCTTTGGGTTCTCGACAAAAGAGTCAGTCGTCATGGTTTTGGAACAGTAAGAAATTTCGAATCGTTTCGGCCGATTTTCACGATAAAAAAGGGTATTTAAATGAGGCCTTGGGATGCTCTATTCAGTAACGGTGGAAATCGCAGATCTAGAGAGGCTATAGACGGCTTGAAGACTAAGTTCATAGTTTTTCGTCCGAGGAGAGAAAAAAGAGAGATAGAGATATCGTCGACAAAGTGGGAATATAGACGAGGAAGTCTCGGATGTTTGATGGCTTAATGTGTTTTCTACGATTTTACAAGTGCAATTAACCAAATATGGTTGTTTAATGTGCCTACGGCTCTCAGTGGGTCGGGCCAAACTGGATTTGGCCTGCATCTAGCCCAAAAAAAGTAATACTTTCTATCACGCAAGCCGGGTCCTTCGGAAAAAGTCTAGTCCGGTCCCTGAAATCCGTGAACTTCTAAATGTAAATCTGTGGAAGTTCTCTTTTGACAAGATTAGGTTAACATAAATATAAATATACATAATTAATCGAGATAATTGCAAAGGAGATTGTGAAATTAAAGACCACTTAAGCGAAACCCTAAACCCTACATATGGTTATAGAGCATTACTCCATTTTTGGAAACTGAGTAACCGACTTTAGCCTGGATATCCGTGAAAGTCGTTTTTCACAGAATCCTAAGACAAGTAAGCATGTACATGGTATCTTATTTAAATGGAGTAAAAAAAATCTCATCTTATAAAATAAATAAATAATTTGTTCAAAAAAAGGCTTTAAAAAATGTCAAAATAGCACATTCATAGCTTTTAGGGTCTCCAACATAAGAAAATATTAGCTTCAATAGATTGTGCTTGCTCATAAACCCTATTGAGAGAGAGAGATGAGAGAGAGACCTAATGAGCGAGCATGATTGCGTGGGCCTTACTGCTCATGATATCCTGTTTGTAAAGGGATTTATCGAACGAAACCAATTTGTTGAATCGCTCGGCGGCATCCGTAACGCTTTCTTCGAATCATCCACCCCACAATTTACTTTCTTTGGGTTTCTCGACAGAAGAGTCAATCGTCATGGTTTCGGAACAGTAGGAAATTTCAAATCGTTTCTGCCGATTATCGCGACAAAAAAGGTATTTAAATGACCTTGGGATGCTCTGTTTCGGTAATGGTAGAAATCGCATATTTAGAGAGGCTATAGACGGCTTGAAGACTAAGTTAATAGTTTTCCGTTTGAGGAGAGAGAAAGAAGAGAGAGAGAGAGATACAATCGACAAAGTGGGAGAACACAGACGAGGAAGTCTCAGATGTTTGATGGCTTCGTGCATTTTCTACGACTTTACACGTGCAATTGACCAAATATGGTTGTTTGATGTGCGTAGGGCTTTCAATAGGCCAGGTCGAGCTAGATTTGGCCAGCTTCCAGCCTAAAAAAAGTAATACTTTCTATCAAGCAAACTGGGCCCTTCGAGCAAAATCTGGCCTGATACCTGAAATCCGTGAACTTCTAAATGTAAATTTGTGGAAGTTTTCTTTTGACAAGATTAGGTTACTATAACTATAAATATACATAATTAATCGAGATAATCTCAATGGAGATTGTGATATTAAAGACCACTTGAGTGAAACCCTAAACCCTACAAATGATTATAGAGCATTACTCCATTTTGGAAACGGAGTAACCGACTTCAGCCTGAATATCCGTGAAAGTCGTTTTCCATAGAATTCTAAGACAAGTTAGCATGTACACTGTTTCTTATTTAATCGGAGTAAAAAAAATCTCATCTTATAAAATAAATAAATAATTTGTTAAAAAAAAACCTTTAAAAAATGTCAAAATAGCATATTCACAGCTTTTAAGATCTCCAACATCATAAATATCAACTTCAATAGATTGTGTTTGCTTATAAATCCTTTTGAGAGAGAGAGATGAGAGAGAGAGGGACCTAATGAGCGAGCATGGTTGCGTGGGCCTTACTGCCCATAATATCCTGTTTGTAAAGGGATTTATCGAACGAAACTGATTCGCTGAATCGCTCGATGACATCCGTAACATTTTCTTCGAATCGACCACCACCCCACAACTTTCTTTCTTTGGGTTTCTTGATAGAAGAGTCAGTCGTTATGGTTTCGGAACAACAGGAAACTCTAAATTGTTTCGGCCGATTGTCGTGACAAAAAATGGTATTTAAATGAGGCCTTGGGATGCTTTGTTTCAGTAACGGTGGAAATTGCAAATCTAGAGAGGCTATAGACGGCTTGAAGACTAAGTTCATAGTTTTCCGTTCAAGGAGAGAGAAAGAAGAGAGAGAGAGAGAGAGATACCGTCGACAAAGTGGGAGAATACAAATGAGGAAGTCTCAGATGTTTGATGGTTTCATGCGTTTTCTATGACTTTACATGTGCAATTGACCAAATATGGTTGTTTGCTGTGCATAGGGCTCTCAACGGGCCGGACCAAATTTGGCCCGCATCCAGCCCAAAAAAAGTAATACTTTATATCAAGCAAACCAGGCCCTTCGGACAAAATCTGGCCTGGTTCTTGAATCCATGAACTTCTAATTGTAAATCCATGGAAGTTCTCTTTTGACAAGATTAGGTTACCATAACTATAAATATACATAATTAATCGAGATAATTTCAAAGGAGATTGTGACATTAAAGACCACTTGAGCGAAACCCTAAACCCTACATATGATTATAGAGCATTACTCCATTTTAGAAATGGAGTAACCGACTTCAACCTGGATATTCGTGAAAGTCATTTTCCAAAGAATCCTAAGACAAGTTAGCATGTATACTGTCTCTTATTTAAACGGAGTAAAAAAAATCTCATCTTATAAAATAAATAAACAATTTATTCAGAAAAAGGCTTTAAAAAATGTTAAAATAGCACATTCATTGCTTTTAGGGCCTCCAACATCAAAAATATCAGCTTCAATTGATTGTGTTTGCTCATAAATCCTATTGAGAGAGAGAGGGACCTAATGAGCGAGCATGGTTGCGTATGTGGGCCTTACTGTCCATGATATCCTGTTTATAAAGGGATTTATCGAACGAAACCGATTCGCTGAATCACTTGATGGCATCCGTAACGCTTTCTTCGAATCGGCCACCCCACATCATGCTTTCTTTGGCTTTCTGGATAGAAGAGCCAGTCTTCATGGTTTCGGAACAACAGGAAACTTCGAATCGTTTTGGCCGATTGTTGCGACAAAAAAGGTATTTAAATGAGACCTTGGGATGCTCTGTTTTGGTAACGGTGGAAATCACAGATCTATAGAGGCTATAGACGGCTTGAAGGCTAAGTTCATAGTTTTTCGTCCAAGGATGATGCATCAGTCCCACCCCGACCCGATATAACATTGATGACCCAATCCGACCTGGTATGATATTATCCAATTCTGCAATACTATGCTCTCAATTTTTAAAACGTGCTATATCTGAAAAGGAAGGGAGCTCACTTATAACGCATGTTCAAGACAAGTTTGTAATCAATATAAGACTAAAACATTCCATCAGGTGAGAACAAGTATCCCATAGACAGAATATGGTCACAACCCCTTGGGTCTCTATTCCTCTTCGAAGCCTTTACTCATCTCCCACTTGTTTACAAAGTCGTTGTCAACTCTGATATCGTTTGGGACAACTCAACCTGACCCAGTGCGATATTGTCCGATTATGCTACTCTAGGCTCCATCATTTCAAAAAACGTCATACTTAAAAGGAAAGAGGCTCAATTACAGCCCAAGATCCTAACAAGTTAGCAACTGATATGGGACTAATACATCCCAGTAGGTAGAGATAGAGCACCCCATAACAAAAATAGGGTCACGACCTCAGGGCATCGGTAAAGGCTCCAGAGAGGCATGAGGGTTTGTGATCTAGTTGTCCTTATACGATGCTCTATTCCCATATAATAGGATGCTTTTGGTTGCAAAAATCATCTAAAATTTGGGCTATAAATGAACCTCTTCTCTTGCAGATATGATGCATTTTAACAATTTTAACACCGTCAAACCTAGTGTGGTAGAACTAAACAATATCGTGGAGTCGGATTGTCACAATAGCCTCCCTATTTTCCATAGTTTTTACATATAAAATACGAGGTTGGGGTGACCCAACCAGACTTGGTCTTCCCAACTTGACCCAACCTCTTAATCGGCCTAACCCGACTCGATCTCGATGGATTGGGTCAACTTTATGGAAATAGACCTAGAAAATATTGGGTTGGTTTGGATCGGGTATCGGGTTGACCTATCGGGTCGGTTCCGAACAGCTATCGGGCTGATCCGACCCAGTTGACAGCCATACCAAAACCCCTCCCCTTTCTGGGCGACGACAACAAAACCTGAAACCCTACAGACTTGCAGAGAGCTTCGTCAATCTCTCTAATGGCTTTAATTCCACCTCCTCAGTTCTCTTCTACTTCCTATAAAAAGTCGATTTTCAGGAACCCTAGATTCACAACCTTCAATTCTATTTACTCTCTTCCAACCATTACCTCAAGATCTCCAAATCCACTATTTGTTGTTGCCATAACCAATCATCAGATTCTCCGTCTCCATTTAACGATCACGTCTCTCACCGATGGGAATCTCTGATACCAGATGTGGTGAAAGGCGCTGTAAAAAAGTGGGACGATTATGTGAATTCGCATGGAGATCCGCCATCGAACGTCGACAAGGCGCAGGAGAACGAGGTCGGAGGTTGGGATTGGGATCGGTGGAAGTTGCATATCGAAAACGTCGATGAGCAGGGGAGAAACCTTTCGATTTTGAAGGTCAGTTTGAACTTTTGTCGTTTTTTTTTTTTGTCTTAATTTTATGATGTGAGTTAGGGTTCTGGATTGTTTGTCGCGATTTGCCGGACTTTTTTTTTGGTTGTTGCATAGAATTGTAACGAAGGGGGTGTTCTATTGTGTGATTTAGGAATAAAGTGTGATTCTGTGACACATTTGAGACATTGAAAACGGAAATCAGATAATTAGTTCATAGTACCAAGGATCAAAATTTCGGTTTTCGTTTCGGTCTTGCCGGAAACCGAAATTTTGACCGAAAATTTGAAATTTCGGCTTAAATTTAGAGGGCCAGGCCGATTTATTAATTTATTTTTTAATCAAAGTAGCAAAATATTGATCATTATCGGCCGATAATATGCTACCTTGATACCGAAACCGAAATTTTGGAGATTTCGTTACGGGGGCCACGGAAATCGATGCTTTGATTTCGGCCAAAATTTTGAGCCATGGTTCATACTGTAAATCAGCAGAGGAAGCAACGTGCCCGGTAGAAAACAAGTTGAACTAAGTAATTTTGGAATTTTATAGTGAACTAGCCAAGGGAACTTTGATTTCCCCCAATTCACGCTCTTTGCATGTTTCATACTGTTAATTTTTTTTTGAAATTATAGGTTTGTTTATTGCTCACACGTTTGCATATGGATAATATTATTGTCACTATTACTATTATTATATGCTCTCTCTCTCTCACACAATATGCTGTACCATAAATAAAATTAATTATAAATTGGTTTCTACTATAACAGATAACTATTGATTTGATTGCAAAATCATGATGATGCAACCATATTATCTCACTTGAAATGCGAAAGAGACACCAAAAGAGGTGTCACATCTCACATGTGGAATTTTTTTGACTCGGTGAAGTTTTTCTATTGATTGGATGAGATTGAGGAATCTTACCTCAAAGAATACGTTATTCGATCATGAGGGTAGTAATCTAGAAGGTCTCAAGTCAAATGGATCATTTTATTGGATTGTGAGATAGGGAAGTTGGAAGGTCTTTGGTAATTGGGTCTTATGGTGAAGAAAATGAAATAAGTAGAGTTGGTATTTAGTAATGCAAGCTTTCCTTCTTATATAGAGTTCCTTTCTAAATAGAATTTAATTAGTAGGACTGTTCGTTTTCATCTGGTTGAAACTTAGATTGGTTTAAATCTGTTTTAAAACCCTCAGATACAAGGGATCTGATGTGAAAATACCGTCCCATCAACCTATGAATTATTAAGGTGTTGAGGCTGAAAGTCAAGAATTCCTTGTATCAAAGGGTTTTACAACCGCTTGAACCCAATACGGACTTGAAGATATCCCTATATGTGTGTGTGTGTGTGTGTGTATATATATATCTATAGGGAAATGGGATGGTGCATTGCAATGCAGTTCAAAATGCTTCACGTCAATGCTAGATCACTTGCCATGTGGCACATGATCTCCAAAACAACACCCGTGTTGGATTGTTGCGACACATGGCATGTGATTTAAACAAAATTATGGATATAGGACCTTTTTTCCCTTCAAAGCAGGGTCAAACATAAGGTGACGCCCCATCAACCTGGCGCATTGAATTTTCCCAATTTCGACCACATTTTTAACGGCTGAAAAGTCATAAAAACAATTTTTTTTTGGTATGGGACCTAAATTGCTGTGGCACCGTATCCTCATGATGGGTTTCACGTGGTGCCCAACTAATTGGCGTGTAGCGTTTTGGGCAACATTGGAATGCACAATCCCTGCCTTCTATATATATATATATATATATATGAATATGGCTAAAGGGACAATACCCTCAAGTGTAGTGTGAAAACGCTACACTTAAGTGCTAGATCACATGCCACGTGACACATGATTGCGAATCACACCACATCCTCTAAGGGTTCACCACATCCCCTAGGATTTTAGTAAATTTTTTGGGACTTTTTTGCCGTTCATTTCACAGGTCAAAGATATGGGTTTTCCACCCAAAAGTTTCCCCATTGAAATTTTTTGCCTCTAACCAAAGATCAACAATGGGAAATCACCCTTTTTTTGATGGTTGTTGATCAACCTTGGTCATGTGGACGTGGTACCCGATCCATAAGTTGGGTGCCACATGAAACCTAACTGGCTCCAAGGTAGCGTCCCGGGCCTCTCTCTCTCTCTCTCTCTCTCTATATATATATATATATATATATATATATTTACACACACATAGAGACATACACACGCACATAGAGACAGGCAGGCAGGGTGTGCGCGCGCACACAGACAGACGCACGCTTGCGTGCACACACCCACCCACCACACACACGCACACACAGACGCACACACACACACCCACACACCCTCACCCCCACACGCACACCCTCACCCCCCCACACGCACACCCACTCACACAATTTGTTCTAGGCTCGAAGCCTAGAAAAAATTGTGGTCTGGCTTTCTTTGTTGGTTCAAACTTATAAGCTGTAACTCTTTCGTTATCACACAATTTATTCTAGGCTCAAAGCCTAGAATAAATTGTGGTCTGGCTTTCTTTGTTGGTTCAAACTTAGAATAAATTGTGGTCTGGCTTTCTTTGTTGGTTCAAACTTATAAGCTGTAACTCTTTCGTTATCACACAATTTATTCTAGGTTCGAAGCCTAGAATAAATTGTTGTTTGGCTTTCTTTGTTGGTTCAAACTTATAAGTTGTAACTCTTTTGTTATTTATAAATTTCACTAGTAAAAAGGCACGTGCAAATGCACGTGGATATTAGGACCTTAAATGATCGAATTTTATTTTTAGACATCTATCGGGTGATTTGAACATAAAAAAATATAGTATTTCAAGCGTTCGTTACTATGTTTTATGATTTAGTAAAGACAAAAAAAAAATATTTATTATTATGTTTCTTATGTCTTTATTATTTATAATTTAAAATTTTAAAAAAATTAAAAAAAAAAAAAAATATAACTTATATTATCAACTATAGAACATAAAGAAAAAAAACAAAAACTAACAAATAAGTATAACCTAGAAATTTCAATTAAATCGAAAATGGGTATTTATTCCTTCTCGACTTTAACCTTCTTGACGATTTTATCGTCTTCATCATCCGTAGTCTCGCATTTAATATTTTGGGAACCTTGTAAGATAATTTTGATAAATTGTATCTTGCACTTTGACTTGAAAGAAATACTCATTTTCGAGATATTTGTTCATTTTCGAGATATTGACACCAAATTTGATTTTAAGGTCACTTTTTTTTAGATCCGTGTCACGTCAAATCAATGCCTTGACCATTAGATGGTACGCCCATTATCTCAAGATCAAGTGTGTGAAAAGTTGGAACAAAAAAATTCTCCATCATTTAGTTCAAAATTGTCAATTGGTTTTAACATGGTGCCTTAATAGATTCGGTGGGCATAGTTAATTAAGGGTAAAATCACATTTTGATAAAATCACCTGTCATTCGTCTCGTTTAAATTTGATTTTAAGATCACTTTGAAATTTGTGCACATCAAATCAATATTTGATCGTCTGATGGTACGCCCCTAATCTCAAGATCAAGTGTGTGAAAGATTGGAACGAAAAACACTGTTATCATCCATTTCAAAGCAGTCAATGGGTTTTAACATGGGCGCTCTCAAAGATTCAGTTGGAATATTTAAAGGTATGTTTGGAGGTGGGATCTTAATTGGCATGCCGAGTTGCTATGGTTTGATCAGGTCTAACTGGCTGAACTTTAAATGTGGTTCAAACATATTTGAGAAGTGCACGCACGTTGCACTTGGACACCGTAAAATGAAATATTTTGATCAAAGATGATTTTAATTATGAGTTAAAATTGACTGATCGTATAAAATCATAATCGTATATTATCAGTTAATCACTAAAAAACTAATAATAATTATTGTTAAATATTATATTGATTCGAGTATTTTGTAGAACTTTCTATAGATACATGTTTCTATCCTATCACGTTCGATTAATTCGATGATATACTAATTATATATGTTTAATAAAATTTTCTTAATTGTTAATTTCTACTTTAATTTTATAATAACTAATGTAACTAAGGCTTCAAATTTTCATATCCTACATATTTATTAATTATTATTAAAAATATGAATAGTAATGTCCACCCATACATAGAGGTCCAAGTTTTGACTCAAAACTCAAACCTAGCTTGAAAATCGGCGAATCGAACTGGTCCAAACAGACTCAAAAATTGATAATGAACCTATTCTGGACTCGTTTCGATTTTTGGGGAGAAAAATTGAAAATTTATTAGGTAGTATGAGAAAACTGAGAAAGTAACTTAAAATAATAAAATGGTGATTGCACCCCATTCAAATCCATGATTGCTTGGAATTAGGCAATGGAGATCGTTTTTCACCCTAATCTTTCGTAGAATAGTTCTTGAGACTATGATCTTACCCTCGTATGGGTGTAAGTTATGAACCGAAATCCAAACCCGCCCTAAAAACCTAACTAATTGAACTAACCCCAATCGATCCAAAAATCGGTTCAAACCGAATTTGATTTCGATTTTAGGTGGGAAAAGTCGAGAACCGATTAGGTAAGATGAGAAAATTTGATAAGGGGTACATTAATCGTGGTTCAAAGGGTTTCAACATGCTAATAAATTATTATTTGGGTAACTTAACAGCCATGAAATCTTAGAGGGCATCTATGCAAAAAACCATCGACTCTTTGAATTAGTTGATGGAGATCGTTTTTCTGCCCAATCTTCCACATAAGGGAATTTGATATCAAAGCAAGTCAAATATTATATGGCAAAATTGTTAATTCTCTTAACTTTGTGGGTTCCTTTAAAGGTGATCGAACTGGTCCAAACAGACCCAAAAATCGATAATGAACCTATTTTGAACTCGTTTCGATTTTGGAGGGAAAAATAAAAAAATTATTTGGTAGTATGAGAAAACTGAGAAAGTAGCTTAAAATAATAAAATGGTGATTGCACCCCATTCAAATCCATGATTGTTTGGAATTAGGCAATGGAGATCATTTTTCACCCTAATATTTCGTAGAATAGTTCTTGAGATTATGATCTTATCCTTGTATGGGTGTAAGTTTTGAACTGAAATTCGAACCCGCCCAAAAAACCAAACTAATTGAACCAATCCCAATCGATCCAAAAATCTGTTCAGACCGAATCTGATTTCGATTTTAGGTGGGAAAAGTCGAAAACCGATTATGTAAGATGAGAAAATTTGATTAGGGGTACATTAATCATGGCTCAAAGGGAATTTGATATCAAAGCAAGTCAAATATTATATGGCAAAATTGTTAATTCTCTTAACTTTGTAGGTTTCTTTAAAGGTGTTAGAAGAGATAACTTTTATGGCAAAGTTGTTAATTTTCTTAACTTTGTAGGTTTCTTTGAAGGTGATAGGAAAAGAAAACTTTTATGGCAAAATTGTTAATTCTCTTAAATTTGTGGGTTTCTTTGAAGGAGCTAAAAATAAGGAAGGAAAGAGAATTTATTTGGATACCATTATTTACGTATTCTCATTGGAAAAGAGTGTTAGGGGTATTTTAGGAACGAAAATATGACAGAAATATTTGTACTTTTATATAGTAGTAAGGATTAATTAATGATCAAAACCATTGGGCTGGGATAAGAAAACTTATGGGGAGTTCATCTTAAGACATGAGCACATAGTGGAAAACGGTGTTCTATTATAAGAGTTATGAGGAAATGGTGTTATATCAACATCTTGTTTAGCCACATGAGAGAATCTTATTATTTAGTAGCCTCTATAGCTAGGAAAGGAAGTTTGAGGGCTTCCAGGTGTATTAGGGAGTCTTATTGTAATACTTTTTTTAATCTATCGACAAAAAATAAAATTGTCTACCCAATCTTGATATTGATCTGTAAGTTGAAAATTTGTATCTAATCTCTGTGATATTTAGTTCACCTCTGAAAACATCTATAATTTTTGCTCCTTTCTCTCTCACATATGTTTACCCTGTTCATGATGATACTAATGCTGCCTTGCGTACTTTTTCAATTGCTTATAATTTTTTTAATGTAGGTTTTCCAAAAACTGTTGTTTAAGTAAATTGTTTGGTATGATGATTGTTGAAGTTTCAAGTTTTGAGCTTCATGAATTCTTATTATTTTTAGGGAGCTGCAACTTGCACACAAAAGTTGTACCATGGCAAATTGATAAAAAAGAAAGACTTGATATTGTTGAGATCTCATGTGGAACACCATCTAAGCCCTTTGATTTAAAGGCCATGATGTACAGATCTTTGCTGCCAAATATTGGCACAAAACATGATCTCTACCATCTGATTTGTCTCAGTCAACCATTGAATGAGCATTGAATCAGATTATGGTCTTTGACACTTATTGAATGAGATGTTAGAGATCACATTTCATGTCGATCTTTGGCAGAAAAGATCTTTATATCATGGCCTTCTGACGCGGGACAACGACCCTAAAATGCGGAATATGATTTTTTATGCAGATTTGCCGAAATTAATGAAATTATATCAAGTTTAATCGCAAAATTATCTTCGATACCTTTAGGATTTTGCAGAAATTTGATGAGTATATCACACAAGATCCAGGTAAGGGTCCAGTTCGATGCGCAAGTACTTTTAAAGTCGAGGCAAGATCGGCCTAGAGATAGGACTTTAGTTTTTTCAGGCGTAGGCGCTCGTCTTCAGTCCGATGTAGATTCACGGATTCCAAATCGGGTTGTCAAAGGGAATTAGGGTTTGTAAAAGGCTTATGACTTTAGATTGGTTTGTGGTTTTGGAAAAGGTATTGGCTTTGTGTGGTTTAGGGCTTCAAAACATGTTTAGGGTTTTGGATTTGAAAGGAAACAATTAGGCTATGGTTTAGAGAAGCAAACACAGATCGAAAGTAGCAAATAGAATAGAGAAGATAACAATGGTTTTTCGGAATCACTCCCTTGGCCTCACTCCAAACCCATCTCAGGCAAAGATTATTCAAGCATAAAAACATTCAAATAATCAATCAATTAACTAAAAGTCTTTACAAGCCTCTATATATAGGTTACCAATAATTAAGTTTGAAATAAAAAGTTCTAATACTAATAAAACACAAAAATGAAAGTTTTAGCATAAAATTCCGTGTCGTAGCTCGCTCGAGCGATAATTATCATTGCTCGCGCGAGGGCTCGCTCGAGCGAGTTTAAGTGATTGCTCGCGCGTCTGAAATCGTCGCTGTAGCTCGCGTGCGCGAGGATTATCATCGCTCAAGCGACTTTAAGTGCTAGCTCGCGCTAGGATTCTCTGCGGCGTCGTTCTCCTTGCGGTTTGTGTCTGTTTCTCCTCTGAGGCTATGGTACTCGGGCTTCCTCTACGCTTCTTCTGACGCTGATAGAAACGATGTGGTCCGAATTCAATGTCCATGTATGTGGCGTCCCCGTCAATTCCCTTGGACCAAAAATGTTTCATCACCGATGAAACACGCTCGTGGTAGATGTCTAGCAGGTCGGTGATTGGGGCCATCATGGTGCTAAAGCTTCTGATGAAGCGACGATAAAAGGTAGCCAAACCATGGAAGCTACGGACATCGTGTATGTTCTTAGGCTCGAGCCACTCCACAATAGCTCTCACATTTTCGGGGTCCGCGACCATTCCATTGGCTGAGATAATAAATCCCAAGAAAACAACAGAACGCTGCATGAAGGTGCATTTCTTGAGATTTGCAAACAACTTCTCGCCCCTGAGGGTTTCACAAACCAGCCTAAGGTGGGTCAAGTGTTGTTCCTTGTCATGACTGTAGATCAGGATGTCATCGAAATAAACAATAAGGAATTTGCCGAGAAATGGTCTCAACACTTGGGTCATGAGTCGCATGAAAGTACTTGGGGCGTTAGAAAGCCCAAATGGTATGGCTATCCACTCATAAAGACCATCCTTAGTCTTAAAGGCGGTTTTCCACTCATCACCGGGGCGGATGCGGACTTGATGGTAGCCACTCTTAAGGTCTATCTTTGAAAAGATAGTGACACCAACTATCATCTTAAGCATGTCATCGAGCTTTGGTATGTGAAACCGATACTTAACCGTAATCTTATTGATTGCACGACTATCTACACACATGCGTCACGTACCATCTTTCTTAGGAGTGAGTAGGGTGGGTAAGACACACGGGCTCAGACTCTCTTGGATGAACCCCTTCTGAAGGAGCTTATTGACTTGCCGAGTCAACTCGGCGTGCTCAACCGAATTCAACCTATAGTGGAGCAGGTTCGGTAAGGTAGATCTGGGAACCAAGTCTATTGTGTGTTGGATATCACGCAGAGGAGGGAGTTCGTTTGGTAAGTCTTCAGGGAAGACATCAGTAAACTCTTTTAAAATCGGCTCAACCTCCTTGGGACACTCCCTCACCGACTCGGGAGCACTCTCTAAGGTGACAATCACGTACACCACACTCTCATCTAACGATGCTTTCTCGAACTCAGAAGGGCTTACAATATTAATGGATTTAGAAGATTCGCCCTTCTTTTCGATGGTGTTGGTCGATGGTGTTTTGAGAGGCAAAAGGTGTAAAGTGATCTTTTTGCCCTTTTGCATGAACGTGCATATGTTTGATCGACCAGAAAGGGGCCATGTCATAGAGCCACGACCTTCCCAAAATGATATGGCCCACATCCATTGGCACCACATCACACCATAAGGTGTCCGAATAAGAACCTAATTGAATCGGTACACGACACCTTTTCGACACGGGAATGGATGAAGAATTGACCCATGCGACTTTATAAGGTCTCGGGTGGGCTTCAGGTGTAAGCCCTAAGCGGCGTACCGCATGAGTTGATATTACGTTAGTGCAACTACCGCTATCTACGATGACCCTACAATTCTTTTCACTAAATCTCGCATAGGTGTGGAAGATGTTCTCCCTCACGATCATCCTTTTCATCCTGCTGAGGCACGCAAGGGCACACCTCACAACTAAAGCATGACCAACAGCATCACCCTCCTCATCACTGGGTGTGCTAACCGGTTCAAATACTTCCTCTTCAACCACTACCTCATCATCATCCTCCTCTCCCTCAATGAAGAGAGTCCTTTGAGGTTCTTTCGTAGGGCATTGGGCGCAAAGTGTCCTATCCCATGACATTTATAGCACTTTACTTGAGAATTAACCCTTGAGGATTCTCCGACTACACCTTTTCCCTTTTTAAACCTAGAATTGGTAGGGGCAGGTTGTGTAGGTTTAGGAGGAGGATTAAATTGCCCCTCACCGGATCGTTGACCGCTATATTGTGGCTCGGTTCTCTTCACCACCGTAGTTTTCAAATACCGTTTAAGATCTTGCACAACGGCATAACATCTTTTAAGAGTTTCTACGGGGTGAGAAATCAACTCTTTTTGCAAATCAAGTCGCAATCCGGTGCGGAATCTAGAGAGAGTGATTTCAGGGTCTTTCGATACTTTTGCCCTCATCATGAACTCTTCAAATTTGGCAATGTAATCGGTCACGGGCATACCACCTTGACGTAAATTTTGCCACTGGTCGAGGAGGCGTTGGTGGTATGATAAAGGAACATACTTCTCAGTAAGTCGTTCATTCATATCGTCCCAACGGGTAATGGGAGGACAACCCGCGTTCACCCTAATGCGCTCAATAGTGAGCCAGAAAAGTCGAGCTTGACCAACCAATTTCATCTTAGCGAGTTTAACGCAACGGTTGTCATTCATGGCATACCAATCAAAGTGTTGGTCCATGTCAGAAAGCCAATCGAGGAAGATGGTAGGGTCCATTCTTCCATCGAAAGTCGGAATCTCAACTCGGACGTTCTTAAGGAGTTGAACTTCAGGGTCATAGTCATCTCTACGTTGATCCCTACGGTTCTGGTTGTCTTGGCGACCATTATGTTCAGAGTGTGGACACTCACGCTCTTGGTGTTGATTTTTCAGCCCACCCATCGCTTCCAGTTGGTTGATTCGATCACGTAATCTATCATTATCAACTCCTAGTGATGTTTGGGCTTGCTCAATGGTATTCAGACGTGCACTAATCGCACCCAACTCTTCTCGCATACCGTTAAGGGCATTGAGAATCGCACTCGAGTCCATGGTGATCACAAGGTCTATTAGGGTTATAATACGGAATGCAATATGGACTCACAAAAACAATGCAATAAAATAAATATGACAAGCAAAGATGCCCTAACCTAGAAAACATAGGGCTCTGATACCAAAACTGACGCGGGACAATGACCCTAAAATGTGGAATATGATTTTTATGCAGATTTGCCGAAATTAATGAAATTAAATCAAGTTTAATCGCAAAATTATCTTCGATACCTTTAGGGTTTTGCAGAATTTTGATGTGTAGATCACACAAGATCTAGGTAGGGTCCAGTCCGATGCGCAAGTACTTTTAAAGTCGAGGCGAGATCGGCCTAGAGATAGGACTCTAGCTTTTTCAGGCGTAGGCGCTCGTCTTCAATCCGATGTAGATTCACGGATTCCAAATCGGGTTGTCAAAGGGAATTAGGGTTTGTAAAAGGCTTATGACTTTAGATTGGTTTGTGGTTTTGGAAAATGTATTGACTTTGTGTGGTTTAGGGCTTCAAAACAGGTCTAGGGTTTTGGATTTGAAAGGAAACAATTAGGCTATGGTTTAGAGAAGCAAACACAGATCGAAAGTAGCAAATAGAATAGAGAAGATAACAATGACTTTTGGGAATCACTCCCTTGGCCTCACACCAAACCCATCTCAGGCAAAGATTATTCAAGCATAAAAGCATTCAAATAATCAATCAGTAACTAAAAGTCTTTACAAGCCTCTATATATAGGCTACCAATAATTAAGTTTGAAATAAAGAGTTCTAATACTAATAAAATACAAAAAGGGAAGTTTTCGCATAAAATTCCGTGTCGTAGCTCGCTCGAGCGATAATTATCATCGCTCGCGCGAGGGCTTGCTTGAGCGAGTTTAAGTGATCGCTCGCACGTCTAAAATCGTCGCCGTAGCTCGCGCGCGTGAGGATTATCATCGCTCGAGCGACTTTAAGTGCTCGCTCGCGCGAGGATTCTCTGCGGCGTCGTCCTCTTCGCGGTTTGTGTCCGTTTCTCCTCTGAGGCTACGGTACTCGGGCTTTCTCTACGCTTCTTCCGACGCCGATAGAAACGATGTGGTCCGAATCCAATGTCCATGTGTGTGGCGTCCCTGTCACCTTCAAATCAAAGGGCTTAGATGCTGTTCCACATAGCACAGATATAAAAAATATCAGGTCTTTCTTTTAGAAAATGTGCCACGGTACAAATCTAGTGTGCCAGTTGTAGCTCCCTTATTTTTTATCACTAAAATAAATGCTGTACATGTGGAGAACAACTTAAGCTGTCTATTGATACTTGTTTGCCAATCAGTCACAGTTAAGCGATGCTGTCCATAGAGAAGATTACGAAGATGCTGCCATGCTCAAAGTCACAATCGCTGCAGCAGCAGCAAATAATGCAGTAGGCATGGCGATATCTCATCTCAATGTACGATTCATTTGCAACTACATTTTCTATATGCACGAATAATGTTGGGCTAAATCTGTTTGGTCCCTGCAGAGAGCACTAGAGGAAGAGAATTACGATGGTACAACGTTTATTTGAGACCATGCTGGTACTGGACTGGTCAGTTGATCTGAGATAACTATGATATATACATAGGAGAGAAGTATCAAGGTAGAATATTTTATGACATTTCTTTGGAAAATGACAAAATTACCATCTCTTCTCTCCTTTTGTATCTCCTCGATGAGGAGGCTTTAATACTTTTTCCTCTTACAATATGGTATTTACTTGGAGAAACGATGTTTGCTTCCCTGATGGTATCAAAACTAGACCGATATGTATTGGCGATATGTATTGGTTTCGTCGAGAACCGATATCGATATCGGCCCGATACAGGTATTGCGGTGGTATCGGTATCGGTATACTGATATGGGTCAGTATTGGCTGATACTGACCCAGTATTGACCGATATATATATATATATTGGGGATAACAATACAAAATACTTCCATATGGTCGCTAATGCCAGGTCCAAGAAGAAGATCCTCACTAGAATTGTGGTGAATGAGATTGAATTCACGGAACCGGAACAGATTAGAGCTCAAATAGCTGACTTTTATTGTAACCTGCTACAGGATGAGTGCTGGAATAGACCTCAGTTAGATGGCCTTTCCTTCCCCACCATTAGCCAGGTTGATAGAGAGGGGTTGGAAAGGACATTCTCGGAATCGGAAATTTGGGGCGCTATTAAACGAAGCAAGAAGAACAAGTCGCCGGGGCCAGATGGTTTTAATATAGAATTTTTTGTTACCTTCTGGCCTTGCATAAAGTTCGACATGCTGGATTTTTTTAATGAATTTCATGCGAGGGCTGGGATAGGCAGAACCCATAGCTCGATTTTCATCACTCTCATTCCAAAGGTTAAAGGGGCGTCCGATATTCGAAACTTCCGTCCTATAAGTTTCATTAACTGCTTGTACAAAATTCTTGTGAAGGTACTCGCTAACCGTCTAAAGTTGGTCTTACGCTCGATTGTGTTCGGAACACAAGGAGCCTTTATTAAGGGGCGTCAACTAGCCGATATGGTGATCATAGCGCATGAGGTGGTGCATTCGGCTGCCCTTTCCCGTGTGCCGTCTTTTGTTTGGAAAGTTGACATGGAGAAAGCATACGATCGAGTCAACTGGGAGTGCCTAGACTACATGCTAAAACGTTTCGGCTTTGGTGATACATGGAGGAAGTAGATGAGAGCCTGTGTTGAATCTCCCTGGTTCTCGGTGATAGTCAATGGTGTACCCCTACGGGGTATTTCAAAAGTTCGCAGGGCTTGAGGTAGGGAGATCCTCTATCTCCTCCTCTCTTCAATCTAATAGGGGAAGCCTTGGGGGACCCTCATTTGCAAAGCCCAGGCTTTGAACAGAATCTCGGACATTCCGGTGGGGAGGAATGGACTCACGATGACACACCTCCAATATGCCGATGATACTATTTTCTTTGGTGTAGCTGATCACGATGAAATATCGGCTTTTGCAAATATGCTAACTATTTATGAAACTGTTTTAGGGCAGAGGGTCAACGTTATGAAGTCCACTATTTCTGGTATTAATCTTGAACTGGGGGCTGTTGAGGAACTGGCTACTAGGACCTATTGCTCTGCTTCATCTCTTCTCATCGTTTATCTAGGTCTTTCGCTCGGGACTGGGAAGCCGAAGGCTAGGGATTGGGAGGATGCCATCCGGAGCTTTCAAGAGAAGTTGGCTGCATGAAAGGGAAAGTACCTTAGCTCGGGGGGACGTCTCAAATTATTGAACTCAGTCCTCTCTAGCTTGCTGATTTTCTTCATGTCAATATTCAAATGCCCAATGGCGGTCATCCATGCCCTCGAGAAAATTGAAAGAGATTTCTTAAGGCGTGAATGGAGATAAAAAATATCATCTTGTGGCTTGGGAGGTGTGCCAGTTGCCTAAGTACTTCGGAGGACTCGGCATAAGAAATCTACACCGCATCAATATTGCGCTTCTTGGCAAATGGTTATGGCGGGCGGGGAGCGAAACGGAGCAGAATAGGCTATGGAGGGTTGTTCTCAATAAGAAGTATGGTACTTTGGCAGGAAATTGGGGGATTAATATTAACCGAAATAGATATTGCTCTGCTTGGTGGAAAGACATAAGCTCAATCTGGAGGGAGTGCTCTAGATGAGTTTGTTTCAGCTGGGGAGACGACTCTCGAATCTCCTTCTGGGAGGACCCATGGCTATTCCTATATCCCTTAAAACTGAGATACCCTTCGATTTTCAGAGTCTCGGCGAGTTCTCAAGGACCGATCACTAATTTTCTATCTTAGAATGGTAGTATTCCGGTATGGGAGGTTATCACGAGAAGGGGTTTGAGGGAGGAGGAGGTAGTCCACTACCTTGGACTGATGGCGGAGTTGCACAAATCTTCCCCAAATCGGCAGCGATAGGACTCAAGGATGTGGCTTGGCAGTAAAAATGGGAACTTCTCAGTCAAGTCCTTTTATCGGCTCCTCTCGTGCAGACTTATAATTAGAGCCTCATGCTTCTTCATTTGGAAGGCCCCAATCCCCCCCAAAGTTCGCTTCTTTGTCTGGATCGCGCTACGAGGACGCATCTTGACTATGGACCAACTGATTGCTCGCAGTAAAATTCTCCGAAACAGATGTCCCATGTGCATGCAGATGGAAGAATCGGTCTCCCACTTGTTTCTGCATTGCTGGGTGGCAGCTAGGAACTGGGGCGCAATTATAAACTCTTTTGATCTTAGAAAACCTCTTTGATTTTTTGATTGTCTGGAATGGGATAAGCTAGAGTGGCCAGATTGGTGAGTTTTGGAGGGTTGCGCCATACGCGGTCCTGTGGAGCATTTGGCTGGAACGGAATGCTAGAGTTTTTAGCCGCAAACGACATCCCATCGAGGCCATTCTAAGCCACACTAAAGACTTGATGTGTCACTGGTTTCTGTTGGACAGATTTGGGGGGCAGGGCTTAGGGGACATATACCTTTGATGTTCCTTGTCTTTCTCAGCCAGGGGGATGGGACGGGGGTCCGGAGTTTAGCTGGGTTGGAGTTTTTTCTATTTTGGTTCGCTTATCTGTCGGTTTTTGTTGCTGTTTTTTAGTTCTCTGTCCTCGTCTTTCGGCAGTTGTTTCCAATTCTGTAATCTCTACAGCTTTTCTCTGTTCTATGGAATGACATACTTTTTTACCGATAATATATATATATATATATACTTTTTTTTTTGCTTTAACAAAGAAGAGAATATTGGCTGATACGGTATCGACAATACCGTATCTGTTTCGGCTGAATAAGTATCTGTCCTAGATGGACCGATACCAATACCGAGTTTAATAGCTTGTTTCCCCCTAAATTTTGTTACTTTGACCTAGCATTAATCTAGAGCTGGTCTGTTGTGGACTATGGGTGGAGCTAAGAAAAAGAAGGGATGAAAACAACCTCTTTTTCTATTATTTATCTCAACTTTCACTTCTTCATCACCTCTTTATACCTCGTTATATTGTCATTGGAAAATTGTAGATCGCCTAATATAGTATACTTTGATTGTGCATCATAAATGGTCGCTGATCTGCACAATACACATGGCACACATGATTGTGAATCCAAATTATTCATGAAGTCTAATAAAGGTGGCGACGCTTCGCCATGAGTATCACACCAACTGTTTTATAGTTGGAGGCGTTGTCTGTCACTATTTGCACCCCCTCTTGATGGGGACATCCAAGTCAAACCGCCCTTTATCGTGTACCGGAGATGCAAGAAGAATCCTAAGAAGCTTCAGACAATAAGGGCTGGCAATGGAGCACGAGTCTATGATCAGTCTTGCTTGAGCGACAATAGTTCCCGCTCGAGCAAGATCGATGACCAGTTGAGTAAAAACTCTTTACCCAAACTCGCTTGATCGACATCGGTTCCTGCTTGAGCGAGAATCAATAGAAAGATTGGGTGTGGGCACTTTAAAGACTAGCTCGAGCGACAACCAAGCTCGCTCAAGCGACCTTACACGAAGGAGTTTAATTTTCACTCGAAAATTTAGGTTTTAGTTTCCTTTTAGATTATGAGTTTTTCTAAATTCGATTATATGTTTAGTCAGGGTTTTGTTTGTCTATATAAAGACACTGTAAATACAATTTTAATTAGTTAATGGTTATTGAATATTGCTTTTGCAAATTGAGAGTTTTTTATTAAAGTTTTCTTCGAGGGTGCAATTCTCTCAAAACTTGGAAGAGCGATTCTTCTTTACATGTGCGGTTTGGTGCAAGGCCAACTTTCTTTCTTGGAGCGATTCCTTGGATCTTATATCCCTTTCCTATTTTGTCTTTTGATTACTGTCAGGTAATTTATCTAGTTTGTTTCTTCTATTGAAAACCCATAAATCCAAAATATCTTTTTCTTTTTATATTGTTGTTGGAGTTTTATTTCTAAATTTCTAACCCTAATTTGTTGATTCCCTTTGAAGGATTTAAGCCCTTTAGGCCTTGAATTATTCAAATCCTAGTGAGGAGTCAAGAGACAACGTCGAGATTGTCGCTTGGTGCCTTAAACTAGATCGAAACTAGAGTCTATCTTTAGGGCAATTTTCTAGATCGGGAAGTTCATATGCTAACGGATGCTAAATCGAATCAATTAAATTGCCTAAATAAAGTTATTAAATATTTTGTGTTTTAGGGGTAAATTTCTATATCTCCGCTGCTCAATTAAATCTCAAATTGATTTTAAGATTGCATTACTAGGGTTTTAGCGTTTTTACTGCATCACCTCCTCTCAACTTCTTCAACCACCTCATCCATCAATTTAAACAAATTTTCTGCATCATTGGTATTGTTGGATGCATCCACGTATTTAAGAAAGATTGTGCATGCGTTGTTGTATACTAAAAAGTTAATCAAACTCTTCTTAGTTGGTTCAGTCCAAGCACTGCACATGATTGTGCAACCTCTCTTATCTCAGTCTTCTTCAAAGCTCTTCACATATTTTTTAATTTCATCATTTAATAAGGGGTCAACTACTTCATATGTAGAAGGTGTCTTAATTTTCGGTCCCACTCATGGTTCAAAATTTCGGCCGAAAGCTGAAGATGTCGGCCGAAATGGTTCGGTTTCGTCCCCACCGAAACAGAAACGAAAACTATAAATTTTGTTCATTTATGTATGGTGGGGAAGATTTTGGCCAAATTTCAAAATTTCGGTTTCAGTCCCCACCGAAACCGAAATGAAATCCGATTTTTTGATCCTTGGTCCCACTTCTACATTAGGATTCATCATAGTCTTGAAGTAAGGAAACTCTACCTATTGAAAACTATAAATTTGGTAGTAGCCTTATCTTATTCTTACCCCATGTCTTCAATAAGGTTGTGGTAAGCTTGGTCTACTTAGCACTTTGTTGTCTGTATAGGCAGGGATCCGTAAGACCCGTTGTACGTCTCGAAGGCTCTTTCATGGTTGCTGACCTACACAATCCTTTCATCATCATAATCATCAACATTATACGGGGTCTGACTTGACCTGCCCCAATACTAAGCATAGAAGGTCACTCAACCTGGCCCTAAACCTTCGATCAACCTCTTCTTGATCTTTATTTCTTTCTCCTCTCTTTAAGGCTCTCTTTCCTGGCTCTTGCATGATCAGAATCTCCATCCTCCTCCTCCTCCTCATCAACTCTATGGGGCACACGATTGGGTTGCCTAATCCTAGCCATCAAATTCCTCTCTCATCTCATCTATTTTCTTCTCTCCCCTTGCTGAATTTACTTGCCCTCGCAGCCAACATCACCTCTTTTGGTTCACTCTCACATCCTACAATTTCTCCTTTTAGATGAGCCAAGTGCTCCTTAAACCTACTTATGCCTCCAGGCCCTACCACTCTTTATCTTCTTACGGCAAAAATTGTCAATTTTTAGTCCATCATCCCTTATAGCCGCGCCATACTGCCAAGCTCCATCTTGCTCAAGTACCATCTTGATCTAGTTCTCCTACATGATGATTGATGCCAACAATATGTTTAACATCACCAAATTCGAAATTACTACTTCAAAAGGATAATAACATTATTTTAGATTTTTTAAAAAAAATTTGAAGTTATTTAAAATAATTTTTAACATTTATTTAATATTTTTAAGAATTATGTATACAATTATTTGAAGAGTTAAATCTCAAAATACCTTTGCATATGATTATCCTAGGTTTTTTTTTTAAGAATTAAATATTAAAAGAAATTCAGTTATTTTAATTTACATTTAATATAAATAATATTATATGAATAGATAAATTATAAAAATTATAAAAATATATATAATGGTCTCAAAATGTATAAATCAGATTATTATGTTTGATTTGAAAGATTACTACATAAATAATATTATTTGAATAGTTAAATTATAAAAATATGTATAGTGGTCTCAAAATGTATAAAACAGACTATTATATTTGATTTGAAAGATTACTACACACAATATCAAATTTTAGTTTAATTTAGAACAAAAGTTATAATTTTGTTTTTTGAAGTTTTAAATTAATTTTAAATAATTAATATTAGAGATAAAAGAAAAAATCAATTACTATTATGAAAAAATTAATTACTTAGGGTTATCTATAGATTTTGTCCCTAATTTGTCACTTAGACATCATTAGGGAATAGGGACAGAATCCCTAATTTCGAGGTTGGATTAGGGATGCACTATAGAATACCTAATTTTCTGGTGAAACCTAATTTAAAACTACCATTCTACCATCGAACTAGGTAGATCTAACTTATATTTACCAATTTTTATTAAAAAAAATAGCATTTAAGCCTATGAAATAAAAAAGCCCAAGTAAGAATTACCTTAGTGGAGAATGTTGAGAGATTCCGGGCCGGATTCCGTAATTCTGGGCATTCAAACTGTCAAAATAGCCTAGATCTAAGAGAGAAGAGTTAGGGGGAGGTAGGAGGAGATTACAAGGGTTAGAAGAGAGGAGAGTTAGAAAAAAAAAGTGAGCTTCTTTGAAACATTCAGCCAATTATATGGGGTGCCATTTTTAAGTGGTACCTTGAGATTATCGGACGATAAATAAAAAACTAATATTTCATCCCTTATAACCGATAAATTGGTTGTATCGGACCATAATTACCCGATTTCCAATGTATCGACCCGGACCCCTCTGAAACTGATATGTATCGGTTTTAGATGAAATTTTGAACCATGATAGCTACTGCAAATCTCACCACTGAAAATGAACATTAAAAATACATGATAACAAATTATTATCACAAAGATCATTGCACCAAAACATGGATGGGACAAAGCGATGATGATGAATTCCACCACAACATTGCCCTGCTGGAGTAAATGTCCCTAGACACCCGTTTTTTTCATTGGTATCCGCAGACACCCATTAATGGAAACGTGGATACCTGTCTGCAATGTTCTGGTCTCCACTTGGTTGACTATTTGAAAGTGCATTGCTCCTGGATCTGTTTCCATCCTGAAAGAAGCATGCTGACAGTTATTCTTGGTGCTCAAAAGTGTGTGAAGTTCAACATGAAATTTGCTGACAATCCAATTAGCTAATTTACTAAGAGGTTTTGGTTTGCAGATTGACCTGATACTTCAAACTTTGCACATAAATTTGATTTCTGTGCTTTAGAGCATAGTTATCAATTTCGGTGAATTTTTTTTTCTTCAAAAAATCGCGTTTTAATCGCAACGTTTTAAAAAACCAACCCTTTCACGATTAAAACGCATTTTTGTTCATAAATCGCGATTAATTGAAAAAAGCGATTTTTATGCTTTATATGCGTTTTTTGCGATTTTTTCAGTCATGGTTTAAAAACTTGACCAAGTTACCCAAAACTCAGCCGAGTCAACGTGCCTGAGTTACCACAACTTTTTTAAATAATATAAAATTATTATTAATATTATATTGCATTTTTATTTTATAATAATCTACACCAAAAGGCGAGAAATCATGATTTAAAGGCAGGTACTTACGTTACTTTTATAGGGGCTCTTTGCATTCTATTTTAAATCCCAGTGAATGTGGGACTAAACAAAAGTGAAAGAATGAGAGTGCAATAGCGTCTAGTCGATGTGGGCTCTTTACATTCTATTTTGAATGGGATATGAGCTAGTTGGGTTCCTTTATTAACTCCGACTGAATCTTGTAGGGTACCCAGGCCAAAAATATTAACTGCTGATTACACAATGGCAATTGTTTTCACCTCAATCTTCCACACAAGGGATCTTCGTACTCAAGTTTTCGGGTTTTTGATATATATATTTCTTTTTTTCCCTTGCCAATTTTTTCCCGATTTCCGACTTGGTAACTATGCTTTAGAGGTCTATTATTGGGTTCTGGCTAGGTCTGCAGAGTGTCATGGCCCTCTTTCTGTGAAATCGAATACCGTGTTTCCTTGCTATTGAGGTTCTCTAGATACCGAAAAATGGTTTAATTCTTGGTTTGGAATGTTATTTGAAATGCACTTGTTTCCTTACACCTGAATGCCTGATCGCTGGATGTGCTTGCAGGTGGGATGGTGGGCTGGCATATCAGAAGATCTAGCTGATCCATACGGTCGTATTATCCATATAAGTGCAGAACATGGAAGATATGTGGCAAGAAGTTACAGTTCCCGGTAAGAACATGATCACATGCTCATGAACTAGCTGCATTTGTAATCCCTGTGTGCTATGAATTATGAAAGAACCAGACTGCAATATGGGTTAAAGAATGTTAGTATCTTTAAATTCACTCGCTGAAACTTTGAGTTCACCCACAGTGAAGCCCATTGACTGCTTTGCATCAGAAGATGGAGATCTTTTTTTCGTCCCAATCCTTCACACGATGGATCTTGAGATTATGGGTGTACCATCAGACGGTCAGTTTGTGATTCAAGTGACACACGTCCCTGATTTTAAGGTCACGTTTTTGGAATGTGTGCCACATGAAATAAGAAACTGATCATCTTGTGGTATGTCCATGATCTCAAGATCCATCGTGCAAAAGATTGAGACGAAAAATGATCTCCTTTGTCTGATTCAAAGCAGTTAATGGGTTTTCAGCGTGGGTGAACTCAAAGATTCAGTGGGTGATTTTAACGGTACCCAAAGAATGCACTTCCATAAATAGTACAAGATTATTACTGACATTATACTTCCTGTCCTCTTGTATGGATTCACAAATATCTTTTTTAACTTATGTATAAAACATTGAGCAGACAAACTTTTCATAGGAGAATATAGTATATGTCCTGAAACTGCAAAGACAATAAGGTTGTCTGTGGGACAATATGTCCATTCTTTGCTTTCTTTTATGTTGATGTTTGGTTGTTGACACAATCTAGTTAGGCAATTAAAATAGCTAGAAAGGTAGTTACATAATGAACCATTTGACTACATTTAATCAGTAGGGTGTGCAGGTGATGTGCCTGGGATCTGGTGATGTGCCGGGAATGTGTCTGGGATCCTACCTATTTTTCCCTCATATCTCTCTCTCACACTCTCTTGTCCTGTCGTATGAGCCCTGTCCCCGAGCCTAATAACCAAACCTCACATACTTTCTTGGACTAAACCTTAGTCATTTGGTATTGTGTATGTCACCACTGCTATTGTTGATGTCAGCACAACATCATGCTGCTGTCAGCATGGTCAAAGACTTGACCTCAAATGAAGATGAAAGTTATATAGTTTTTGTCGGTTCTCCCTTGTGAGTATTTTTAATAAAGCGACTTTTGCGTTTTACTGAATCTATTATGAGCTTACAAGAGGAATAGCAAAATCTGAGGTTTCACGTTTCTAGGCCACTAACTTCTGTGAGGTCAAGACAGTCTTAAAAATTGGGGGTGTTTTGTCGGAATTCTGAGGTGAGTATATCTGTATAATTTTTTTTTTTTGGATGTGATGTATGGTTGAGGTGATTCGAAAACTTCGGTGATTTAGAGCTGACTAAATAATCACGTATTTCTGTGAACTCGATCTCTGTGTGATTTGATTGGTCTATTTTTTGGCAAGGAATTTCGTTGTGTTGCTTCCTGTTGGTTTTGGAATTGGGTGATTCTGTGAATTTGAGAAACCTATGATGATTTATGTTTCCCGGTTTCCTGGTTTGTGATTCTGTACAACATCATATATATGGTTCTTTTGTGCTGTTTCTACCTTGTTTTGTAATGTTTTGAGGGATCTGCAGAGATTTGTGATTGAAAATCAATAGTTGGTGATGATTTGAGAGATTTACAATGGCTTTTGATGATGAAATATGTTAGGCTCTTCTGATTTCCAGTTTTTCTGGCTACCTGTGCCAATTCGAATGCAATCTGAACATGGAGTTGATGTTATTCTGAGTCTTTTATGATCTGTCTCGTGGCTGCAATCTGTCCCGAACTATTTCAAAGTAGTTAAGGTAATTTTGTGATGTTCATGGTGATGAAGATGTGTGCATTAAAGAAGGTCGTCCAGAGGGTTCCTATCTATAATCGTAATTGCTGCAGAATTGCACCTGACGGTGACAGTATTTGAGGATATTTAGCCTATTTTTGTGTGTTTCCAGCAGTGTTGCTGAGTATCTTTGAGGGATCTCAACGAGGGAAGCTCCAGTGAGAGGTTAGTGAGGAGTCTATTTGTGTTGTGGTATTGCAGTGAATGTAGTGTAATATGTGAGCCATAGTGCTAGATAATTTGTGTGCAAAAGAGGTTGTTATCTCCTGCTTGAGTGTGTTCCTTTATAATGGAGGAGTTAAAGGGTAATATGCCATGTGTTAATACTGAATTCAAGGAGTGGTTGAGTAATCGTTGATGCACCCTCCTCTCTACTTGGCTGAGACAAGTATTGTTGGCTCTACTCATGTTTCCACATCTTCCAAGCTTCGGTGGAACATTGATTCAGGAGTAACCAATCACATGTTTGATATATCTTTCATCTTTGATTTCATTTAGCCTTTACAAGAACAATGTAATGTTCGAGTTGTAGACGGGCCTCTTGTCCCTATAGTTGGTAATGGGATGATCCAGGTTGATCATATCCTTCTACAATTAACTTTACTTGTTCCAAACATGTCTATTAACCTTCTATCAGTTAGCGATATTGATATTACCAAAGCTCTTAATTGCCACGTGACCTTTTCCCTTCCTACTGTGTTTCTCAAGACGACAACAGGAAAAAATTCATGGTCGTGAGATGGGGTTCAACCTCTTTGACGCTAGAGGGTTTCCAGTGAAGATTGCTTCTACTGTTATTACGATTGCTATGTTTTTGGATATTGTGCTCTCTAACACTCTCGTTTGGTCATTTGCTTGTTCCAAGTTGCGTGCCTTGCTTCCCCAACAATTCGGTCCATTCGATGACTCCCATTTCAAATGTGCGATTTGTTTATATATATAGGTCACATGGCCAATAGGTTGGTAAAAAGGAACAATGTGAAATCTTCTCTATTCTCTCTCCAAAATTTTCTCCTAAAAAATCACTTCTTACGTTTCTCTCTTAGGTGCTTAAAGGGAGAAAAAAATTTGAAACACAAGGAGGGTTAGTCTTAAAATTTTAAGTTGGCTACAGGTTTTTGTAACCGAAGATTCGGTCTTCGTAACTGATGATTCCACCGTTGACTACCTTGAATCACGTGGTGGAGATAGCTTTTCATCCCAACGTTTCACATAATAGATCTTGAGATCATGGCCCATAAAATGGACAGTCAGTTGTCGATTCCATGTGGCACACATCCCCAAAGTAATCGCGATCATAGCGTCTCATGAGAAGACTTCTTCGATTACTTTTGGTGATGTGCTCCAAGTGAAATCAACATCTAATCGTCTAATAGGTGGTCCATGATCTCAAGATATATATAAAAAAGATTGAGACAAAAAACCGATCTCCATCATCTTATTCAAAGCAATCAACGGTGTTCACATTGGAATCAGTAGCTGCGGAGACCGAATATTCGATTGCAAAAACCGGTATCCTGTTACGGTTTATATCATTAAAAAAGATAGAAGTATTTATAAACCAAGATTCTTTTTGAGCAACGGATGGTTCCACCATTAACACCGGTGACTTCCTTGAATGAGAGGAGGGAGATGGTATTTTGCCCCAATATTTCAGAAAATAGATCTTGAGATCATATCCCACGTACCATAAGGACAGATGTTGATTCCCGAAGTAACACATCCAAAAGTGACATAAGAACCCTTCTCATGGTACCGTGATCGCAGATTTGTGCCACGCGGAAATCTCTTCCCTAAACGACCTTAAAAGATTTGTTAATCTTAACCTCAACAATTTTGTTTCCCTGCATTGTAGGGATTTTTTACTAGTAGTAAATGTAAAGTGGAAAGAGCTCGATATGACACAAAATTGCTAATAGGATGAGACGTGCATGATTGAGTTCCCTTACATAATGCAATGGCCATGTCCATATCAGAAACAGGAGGAGGTTCACTTGCTTGTGGACTAGCTTCAGGTCTTGAAGTTCGGATCATATATGAGAGAGAGTGGTCCTGTTCTTCTTCAATGTTTCTCAAGTAAACACTTGACGAATTCCTCTTATATGCTTTTGTTTGTCGTTCCTCTGGCACAACTACTTACACATTTTCTTCCAAATTTACTTATACTCTTTTCTGGCAGAAACAGGTATTCAATCTGTGATGCCTCTTGGGATATGGTAGAGGCACAATGCTCTTTCCTTGCTACTCTCCCCTTGAAGAGGGGACTGAGTAGTTACGGGAGGAAAGAAAGGTGCAGACTCAAATAAGGTAACATCCATGGACACAACTGTTCACCAGACACAAGATCATAGCACTTGTACCCTTTCTGAAATGGAGGATACCCAATAAAAACACATCGAACAGCTTTAGGATCCAACTTATCATAATGAATATCAAGAATTTGAACAAAACACGAACATCCAAATAAGCAAGGAGGAACTAGAAAGAGGGGAGATGAGGGGCACAACATATGAAAGGGAGATTTTCCCTTGAAGCACATGAGTGGACTGGCATGCGATTGATAAAAAACACACGCAGTGAAAACAGCATCACTCCATAATCTTTTAGGAACATTTCATTCCACTGAACAAAGCATGAACAATATCAAGAAGATAGCACTTTTCCTTTCAGCTACTCCAGTTTTTTAGTATAGGGACATATAGGTTGCCACTCAATACCCCCTGGCCTCTGGGATTGGATTGGAGGTGTTGAGAAGATTACTACCTCCATTATCAGACCTTAACACTTTCATAGATGTGTTATATTGAGTTTAAACCAACTAATGGTACACCTAGAAAATGGCAGCAACTTCATCTTTCATTTCCATCAGGTACAACGTAGTGAGACGTGAGCAATCATTTATGAACGATACAAAATATTAATACCCAAATGTAGAAGTAACAGGGGATGGCCCCCACACAGCAGAGTGACAAGGTGAAGCGGAGTACTACTTCGATTATGACTCACGGGATAGGAGGCTCGACGGCGTTTGGATAACCGGCAAACCTCACATTTGAAATGGGAGTCATCGAATGGATCGAATTGTTGGGGAAGCAAGGCACGCAACTTGGAACAAGCAAATGACCAAACGAGAGTGTTAGAGAGCACAATATCCAAAAACATAGCAATCGTAATAACAGTAGAAGCAATCTTCATTGGAGACCCTCTAGCGTCGAAGAGGTTGAACCCCATCTCACGACCATGAGTTTTTTCCTGTTGTCGTCTTGAGAAACACAGTAGGAAGGGAAAAGGTCACGTGGCAATTAAGAGCTTTGGTAATATCAATATCACTAACTGATAGAAGATTAATAGACATGTTTGGAACAAGTAAAGTTAATTGTAGAAGGATATGATCAACCTGGATCATCCTATTACCAACTATATGGACAAGAGGCCCGTCTACAACTCGAACATTACATTGTTCTTGTAAAGGCTAAATGGAATCAAAGATGAAAGATATATCAAACATGTGATCGGTTACTCCTGAATCAATGTTCCACTGAAGCTTGGAAGACGTGGAAACATGAGTAGAGCCAACAATACTTGTCTCAGCCAAGTAGAGAGGAGGGTGCATCAACGATTACTCAACCACTCCTTGAATTCAGTATTAACACATGGCATATTACCCTTTAACTCCTCCATTATAAAGGAACACACTCAAGCAGGAGATAACAACCTCTTTTGCACACAAATTATCTAGCACTATGGCTCACATATTACACTACATTCACTGCAATACCACAACACAAATAGACTCCTCACTAACCTCTCACTGGAGCTTCCCTCGTTGAGATCCCTCAAAGATACTCAGCAACACTGCTGGAAACACACAAAAAGAGGCTAAATATCCTCAAATACTGTCACCGTCAGGTGCAATTCTGCAGCAATTACGATTATAGATAGGAACCCTTTGGACGACCTTCTTTTAATGCACACATCTTCATAACCATGAACATCACAAAATTACCTTAACTACTTTGAAATAGTTCGGGACAGATTGCAGCCACAAGACAGATCATAAAAGACTCAGAATAACATCAACTCCATGTTCAGATTGCATTCGAATTGGCATAGGTGGCCAGAAAAACTGGAAATCAGAAGAGCCTAAACATATTTCATCATCAAAAGCCATTGTAAATCCCTCAAATCATCACCAACTATTGATTTTTAATCACAAATCTCTGCAGATCCTTCAAAACATTACAAAACAAGGTAGAAACAGCACGAAAGAACCATATATATGATGTTGTACAGAATCACAAACCAGGAAACCGGGAAACATAAATCATCATAGGTTTCTCAAATTCACAGAATCACCCAATTCCAAAACCAACAGGAAGCAACACAATGAAATTCCTTGCCAAAAAACAGACCAATCAAATCACACAGAGATCGAGTTCATAGAAATATCGGCAGCAAATCTGCATGTAAGTGGACAATCTTTAAATTTTTTTTTGTCAAAGTTGATTGTGTTACTTGTTGATTATTTCGTGGTTCCTCATATTTTCTGCCGCTGGACTGGTTCTATTTGTTGCTGTTTTTCTGGTTTAACAACCCTTCAATTGTTAGTCTTGTGCGCGTATTTGGGTCGTGTTAATTATAAGAATATGAGCAGTCAAAATCTGCCCTCCAGTATCACCTCTATAAAGCTGAATTCCAACAATTATTTGAAATGGAAAAGAGCTATTATCCTCTATGTCCAGGGTCGTATGAAGATGAGATTATTTATGGGAACCACCCAAGGCCTATAACTAATGCTAGTGATGGTGAGAAATGGGACGTGGATAATGCTATTATACTTGGATGACTGTTTGACTCTATGGATCACTCCATCTATTGAACCTATATGTTTTACGACTTTCCACCAAGCTATGGACCCTAGGAAGCACCGGTGTGGGTACGGCATACTAGTACGGCGATACGACAATTTTAAAAAAATCAGGGTATAGGTTCCGCGGAGATACTTATATTAAAAAATTATTTTATATATATTTATATATATTTTAGGTTATTTTTAAATATAGAAAATAGTTAATAAATAATTAAACATAAAATAACACAAAAAATAATAATTCAAGTGACAAATTCATTCCAAAAGATATATTTAGAGTTGAAGGTTCAAATTAAAATGTAAGACATGGGTGTTACTACGCAAAATCCCAACAACACTTCAACCTTTTTATCTTGCGGATAAGCAGCCCATCTTTTTTTATTATTCTTTAGTCGTACTCGTGCCCTTTAAGAAACAATTTAAACGATCTTACACCATTTATTGGCTATTTGGCTTATGATCTTGGAAATCCACACCGTCAAAGTGATATATCATCAATTGAAGGCCTATGGGTTAAAAAATCACGCTTTTTGGGAGATTCAAACCATCCGATCTGTGCACTTAATGTCAACGGTTCTTACTTTTGATGGCTGATATTGAAGTTCACTGATCGGATGGTTTACATCCACTTATAAACATGATCCTTTGGCCGCGACATGTTCCAACAAAGGATTGCCACTTGGGCAATTTAGATTGATCATAGATGTGTCACATGGCACAATGATAAATCTTACTTCAATGTTGTGAGATAAAAAGTGACATTTCAACAGTGGGAGATCATTTAAACAGTTATTTTAGATGTATATGATGGGTACATGAGTCGGCCCTAGGAAGCACCAACTTCAACAACTTTAAACAGAGAGAATATAAAATTGCAAAAGCTTTAAACAAAGAGTATATAAAACCCTTTAAAATAATTGTTTAATTACCATCATATAAGACAAAATAATTGTTTAAATCATCATATAAGACAAAATAAAGCCCCTTTAAAAGTTAAAGGCTTTACTACTGCTGCAATGCAAAACTCAGAGCAAAGAAACCCTTCGCCTTAAACCCTTTGGCGAAAAAAAAAACTGAGCCAGAGCCCAGAATCGCAGAGAAGAAGAAAATAAAGAAGAAGAAAGTATCCGATTTGAGAAGACGTTCGCAGGGAGCGCAGCTGGTATGTCCTCTGCTACTTCCTCTTCTTCTTCTTCTTCTTCAATTCTAATCTTCTTCTTCTTCAGTTCTAATCTTCTTTTTCTTATTTTATTTTTTTTCCCTCCCTTTTGCAACCCTAAAAATGAGCGAGAGCTTTTGCTGTACTTCTTCTTCTTCTTCTTTTTTTCCCTTCCTTTTGCAACCCTAAAAAAGCAGCCGTACACCGATTTCGGCTCCTAATAAGGCAACTCTAAAAAATAGGGATTAAAAATAAAATAAATTCAAGTTACTAACCTCCGTATCCCGGCCGTTCCGTACCCAATTTTTATTTTATTTTTTTTGGAAACTTGTGGGATACGCATGCACGCGTATCCCACCAGTACTCGTATCGGATACGTATAGGATATGAGTACGGAACCCTTTTGGGCGTATCGGTGCTTCTTAGTATGGAGCAAGCTGACGGATACTTTTGCACCATATGATCATGTGACACTCTTATCTATCAACTCGATAAAATGACTGCTGAGTGAAAGCAAGGGGATTCTTCCATTAGAGAGTAATATAGCTCCCTTCAGAGCATGTGGGAAGAGCTCAATAATTATGAGCCACTTTCAGAGGATGGTGAAGAAGTTGGGGCCAAGCTGGCTAAACGCTTTGAGCGTGATCAGATCTATAAATTCCTTGGGGCCTTCGATCCAACTACAAGCAAACACGTACTCAGAATCTTGCCACGAGGCCTCTTCCCTCTTTTTTACTGAGGAGCAACGTCTAACAATTATGTCCTTAATTGTTCTTCTATCACATAAGATGATAGGAAAAGACCCTTGTCTTAAGCCCTTAATAGAGAGACTGAGGCAAGCAGTTAAGAAAGAGAAGAGCATCTTCCCCCGAGGGGGATTAAGTGGGGTAACGATCCATTCTATTCTTTACAACCGATCTAGCAAGAAGGACAATTGCTTTGTCTGCTGTTCGAGTTGTTAGCACTGTTCTACTTAGGAAAGGGGCTTCTTATCTTTAGTCGAGTGTGACCGAAGGATTAGTTCGAGTTCAGATAACAACAACAATAACCGAATTCCTCCCGAGGGGGAGAACCACCGGAGTGTACTATATTTGCTTCTGATACTTGTTCCCTGGAGGCAGAGGTAGGGAGAGTGATATAGGTGGCTGTCAGGTCTGGATGGTCGAGGAGGTCGCTCCACCATTACATGGTCTCATCGGGCATTGATCACGATCATTGCTACCCTTACATGGCTATCCTGAAGGTTAAAATAAGCCTGGATCTGCCCATACTGCTACTACTGCTACATCTAAGACTACTACTGATGATCTTATGAGCTCCCTTCGATTCCAGATGATAGAGTTGATCAAGCCGAGTTTTGTGCTGCACAGTCTCCATCTTCAGATCATCCAGGGCCATCTGCATCTACTTCAGAGCCACTAGGTACTTCCGATTCATCCGCTTTCACTGCAACCACTACTACTGCCTCTCCCAGTTGGGTCATTGAGGGGCCAAGGATCATATGATGTGAGTCTCAGGGATATTCTACATACTCTCCTTCCTCTTCTCCAGCCCCTGTTCACATTGCTGATGGCTCCTTCACTCCTATTCTGGGAGTAGGAACCATTCGCATCTCACCCTCTTTATCTCTTTCTCATGTTCTACATATCTCAGTGTTTTCTACAAATCTTCTTTTAGTTAGTACTTAGTAGCATTGTGAAGGGTACCCTGGTTTTCACTATTTCTCAATGAAGTTCTACTTCTACGAATGTGTTTTGACTATGGGAGGAGATCCATTAGTAGTTGTTTTTTCTTATGCATATTAGGCCATCTTGTTGTGAACATTTTATGCCGATGTAGTTCTTTCTAATTGATGTTCTAATTTCTAATCGCTATTCTGATCAGATTTATTTCAGGTTTGAAATTTTGGTTACATGAAATGGATTTCCTGACGGATTTATTTTCAGTTACAACTGACGAAGAAGCAGTGAATCCTGCTACTCTATATGCTAATATGTGAGTAGAGTATCCTTTATGTAGGTTGTGAAGCACTGACGTTTACTTACCTTTCTCAGGCTGCTCAGTACACATACAGCTGGTGTTCCTCTGTTTGAAATTGATTTTACCGTGAATGATGAAGGAGAATACAAGCAACAGGTACATCTCCATTGCAGTTTTGGCAGTTAGTAAATTTTAATGTTTTGAAGGGTAGTTTTGTACTTCTTCAAAGTTTAAAGTGTTTTTTTTTCTTTTGATGGAACTTATTTGGTTTTTTTTTCCATCTTCCTAATGTTTAATTTCGAGACGATAATTTGTTATTTTTCCTGTTATTTACTTGCATAATTATTGGTGCGGCCATTGTGAAACTTTTCTTGCTAAAAGAAGCTACATGCTTTTCAGGCAGTCTACTTGAAGCAGAACAAGAGCAATTCAGGCAGCATTTTATCAATGATCGCCAAACCATTGGACATCAGTAGTTTAAACCCATTAAATGATTCAACTGAAAGCAAAGGTGACTTATCAGCTAGTGCCGAAGATGACGAAGAGAGGGACAGTGATGCTGATGTGAGCGAGGGATTGGCTGGTTTTCAGAATATCTTGCAAGATATGATTCCTGCTGTGTTGGGTGCAGGAAAAGTCTTGAAAATGGTGACACCAGGGAAAGTAGATAAGGATTTGATCTCTAAGGTGATGGAACAGATCACAGAGGAAGATTATGAAGAAAACGCTTCAGAGTTAGAGAGTGTAGAGTTGGAAGATGAAATTAGAGCCGTGGGTGACAGAGATGCAGCTGAAACGGATGGAGGGAGGTTTAGTGATATTAGTGAAGAGCAAAGGGAAATGGCAGTGAATATTGTAATTGGGGGCCTCGTACAAAAATTGTCAAGCAATATGCCTGAAAAAGATTTACTTCGGATCCCAGCTAGGCTAGAACAGAGGAGCCACTCATCATTTTCATTTTCTACAGAAAAAGGGCAGGCTTCACCAAGGAGAAGTGCTACACTTATGAACCGACATAACATAGATCATGCAGTGTCTGATCTTGCTAAGGTCCTCATTAATTGGGAGAAGATTCCTGTGGAGGTTGTCCCCCATCCCCTTCCTTATCACCACCTCAGACATGCACATCTTTTACATAGAGGACATACTTTTTTACAGTGAAATATCTGACATTCTTCCAAACTCCAATAGATGGTAGACATAATTCCCCAACCGCGTGTTTGCACATGTGGCTGAAATGTTGAGGAATTTTTTTTAAAATATTTATTTATTTTTTTGAAACTCCATCTGCCAAGCATTTTTTGCACATTTTGAAACCCCAGTTATCCGGTTAGAACCATTTCTGTTATTCCTTTTTTTCATTTTCTTGGGAGTTGTATGGAAACTTTTTGAAAATTTAGGTCTCATGCATAGGTTAAAAAATTGGTTTTCCACTTCATACTGTTCAGGACCCCTGAATGGTTCAAACCGGAATCTTAGCCGGTTTTTTCAATGTACCATCGATACATTGATTCAATGTACCGGCGTTTTTGTTTTAATCTTAAAAAAAAAAAAATTTTTTATTTTTTGGATTTTTTTGAATTTTTTTTAAGGCTACTTACCTATGTTTCCCTTCATTATTTTAGCTATTTCACTATTTATGATTTTACGTGGCTACGAATAGTGCATTTCGTAGATTTTTCTTATCTAAAACTTTGAACCTAAATTAATTTTTTTTAACATATATAATAAAAGGTAAACTTTAATTTTACCTTACTTAGCAAAAGGAGTGATTTCTGAGACTTGTTTTAATGCTTCCGGGACTTGATTCCGTCGAAAATACGCTTCTGTAGGTGTAAGACATGCTGGAGCAGTGAAAGAGAGGTTTGGGCAGGAGAGAGGAAAAGAACCTAAGTGAAAAGAGTGAATATTTTCAGGTGGGTTTATGGGGTGCCCATTTAAGTGGCACCTGTGAAATTACCAACCGGTATCTTCAAAATATCGCCCAGTATTTTGCTAATTACAAATTACCAGCCGGTGAGAACGAGAAATTGCCACTACGAATCAGTAATTTGGACGGTCTAGAGGGCCCCTGATATTTATTGAAAATACCGTCTCAGAGTGCTCCGGAACCAGTTCATACCGGCCGGTACGAACCGGATATGTCCGAGATTTTGATCCATGGTCTCATGCATTGCTCTATCGTGTCCAGCCAGATATTATCATCTTGCCATTTGTTTTATGAACTTAAAGCTATAATATGTTTAAGTGACTTTTTTTTTTTTTGATAAAAAAAAAAGTGACTTTTTTGTAGAACTGGCTGGATTTTTTTTTTCCCTCCCCATTTCTAAGTATATTATTAAATTCTGAACGGCATCTGGGATATATCTATCCTTGTGTAGGAAAGAGCCTATCCCAACCTTTTCTCTGTAAATTCCAATACTCAGGCTATTAGTTGTTTTCTTTATCTTTGTTGTTATCTGTATATTAGAGAACTGCTGACCATTTATTCGATCCCATGCATACTGAGATTACATTTGGTCTGTGCAGGTGCTTAAAGATGTTGGAGAATTAATAAATTTGACTCTTAGTCAAGCTCAAAACCGTCAGCCATTAACCGGATCGACAAAATTTGATCGTATTGTGATACCAACAACTTCAGATCTACTCAATGGTGATCGAGTAGCAGAGCATATAAACCTTAAGTTACTGAATGGCAGATCTTATCGAGTTCTACATACAGCAATATTAACTGTTCTTATGTTTAAGCTTGGGCCTGTAGCACAGTGGAAGGTTGGCCATATTGCAACCTCAAGGTCGCAGGTTCGAGCCCAACCTACCAATCTGAAAAAAATAAATAAAGTAAAACCTGTTCTTATGTTTGCCTGTCACTGCTCACCAGTTAATTGTATTGGGCTTTTTTAAAACCAAAGTTAACTATAGATTTAATTGGTAAGTGCTCATTTGTAACAGGACCCTACATTGGGGCACACGGGCTTTATAACTCGGAAGTCATCTATCTTAGATGCAAATTTGGTCAGTGGCTAGAAGATGATGGGACCCAGAAATCTTCAATGTTAGAATTTTACGAGTATGTTGAGGCTATAAAATTAACAGGAGATCCATATCTCCCTGCTGGTCAGGTAATTCTGTTTATTTATTTCTCATTGGGTACCTTTAAATTCACCCACCAAATATTTGAGTTCACCCACATTGAAAACCCGTTGACTGGTTTGAATCAGACAATGAAGATCATTTTTCATCCCAATCTTTCACACGATGGATCTTGAGATCATGGGTGTACCATCAGATGGTTAATTTTTTTAGTTCATGTAGCACACATCCTAGAAAAGCGACCTTAACATCATCTGGAACTCATCACGCCGAAACCTGATTTTAAGGTCACTTTTTTGGGATGTGTGGCATGTGAAATAAAAAAACTGACTGTGTGATGGCACACCCATGGTCTCAAAGATATGTCATGTGAAAGATTGGGACATATAAAATCTCCATCGTCTGATTCAAAGCAATCAATGGGTTTCAGAGTGGGTGAACTTAAAGGTACTCTTTCTTATTTCCCTAATGCCTACGTAGGAAAATAGCTAAACATGCATTGCTTATGAAAAAAAAACTCTAGGTTTTGCAGAAGTGAAGGTTTTCATGTTTTCCTAAACCATTCACCATGGGATGTTTTTCATAAATCATCTAGAGGAGCTTTTGTTCCCTTAGGTTAGTTATCTAATGTTTAGAAAGACTTCAATACTCAAAACTTGCAAACTAATATTATTTATTTTTAAAGTTTTGTAACTAATACAATTGTTTTATGGGAGCTACAACTAGCACACGAGATTTGTACTGTGGCCCATGATTGAAAAGAAAGACTTTGTTATTTTAGAGATTTGTACCACGTGGAACACCATCTAAACTGTCCTATTTGAATATCATGATGGAAAGATCTTTACGCCAAAGATTGGCACAAAATTTGATCTCAATCATCTGATTGAATACATGATTGACTCTGATTATAGGGATCATGTTTCGAGCCAAATTTTCCCCGAAAGATCTGTCATTTGTATTAATTAAAAAGGTAAAAAAGAGAACATAAAACAAGGGGCATAACCCACAGGCTCAAGGCCCTACAACAATACTGCGGACAAATTATTGCTTTATTCACCTGCTTTTGTAACTTATTAACTTCTACGATATAATAGAAAGTCAATGTGTCTCCACAGGTAGCATTCCGTGCAAAGGTTGGCGAGCGAAATCAGCTTCGCTATCAAGGAATCATCCTTGAAGAACTTGGATTGGTATTTGTAATATGATGGATAACTGTCATTTTGTCTTTGCTTAATGTTGACACACTGCTTAATTTTCTCACTGGAAAGTCAGGTTGCTTGATATAAAGGACAAGGCAGGTTTGCTGATCCCGGATTCGTGAACCCTCGATGGGTTGGTGGTGAACTACTAATTCTCGATGGAAAGGTAATCATACGCGCGCACACGCGCACACACACACACACACACACACACACACACATATATATATATATGTGTGTGTGTGTGTGCGTGCGCATGTGTGTGTGTATATATATATATATATATAGAGAGAGAGAGAGAGAGAGAGAGAGAGAGAGAGAGAGAGAGAGAGAGAGAGAGAGAGACGCATCCCGACACCGCCCTGCAGGGCTGCACCCGGACGCCAGATCACATGCCACATGGCATGATCAACCCAAAGCAATGCCTGTTTTGGGTTGATCAGCAATGGAATATGTGGTTTAAACATTTTTTGGCCTTCATGTGATAACGTGACGCCCAACCAACTTGGTGCATTGATTTTAGGCACCTTTGACCATATTTTTAACGGTTGATATGCATCTTATCAGGCGTAAATTTTGTGGGCGGTACCTGATCAATCTTATGCAATTTACCGTGGCACCCGATCCTCATGATGGGTGTGCCACATTGTGCTCAAATGCTCTGGATGCAGCCCGGTTGCATAGTCCCGGGCCTCTCTTTCTCTCTCTCTCTCTCTCTCTATATATATATATATATATCATGTTCTGCTGTATTTGCTGTGAATTTTTCCAGATGTTGAGGAAAATGAATTGTATTTGAGAATTTAACAGCACCCTTTTTATGATTGGAACATATTAGATGCAGGACAACTTTATGCCATGCAACCTTTTTATCACCTGCTTAGAGGAAAGGTTATGTGCCACGTCATACCGGCCGATACATTGATTCAATGTATCAGCCAGTTTTTTTAAAAATCTTGGACGATACAAATGATACCATTACCGCATCATCGGAGATGTTGGACAATAAACTGTCACTTACATGGCACCTACTTTTTCAGAATCTCTGACGATACTTTGAATGTATTGTCTGAGATTTTGAAAAAAACCAAAATCTAGGAGATACAAACGATATCATCACCGTATCTTCCAAGATTTTGGACTATTATATAACGGCACGATAAAAAGGCTTTGTATCGTACCGCTAGCTGGTGATACTGGTACGTATCTTCCGAGATTTTGATCCTTGTATGTGACATAAATTTACCCGCATATAACAATACTTTTCGTATAATAGATGGTGTTAGAATCTCAAATAAGGTTCACCTGTATCTGCAGCCAAACACTTAAAGCCTTCCTCTTTTTTCTAAGCAAAAATCTCCATTTCTTCTTGTCCCTCTGGCATACTGATGCTGAAGTGCATATATATTGGATTTGTGCAGTACATCAGAGGGGGACCTGTTGTTGGATTTGTACACTTGGCTCACGAGTATCCTTTCTTGGTGTTCTTTAATCGTTTGAGGCTTGAGGATTAGACTCTCATCAGACATATTCCGAGTAAGTTCATCGTTAGCTCAGATTTTGAGGTAAGCTGCTCTATCTTTAATTATCACAGAATATTCCAATTTCTTTTCCTTAGATAAATACACCTTTACCTTGAAAACTGCAAATGCAATACTTTTACACTAGTGAATCATTTGAAGCTTAAAAGTACCTCTCATTTTACTCATTAAGAAAAGAGTTAGTCTACAATGAGTGTCCCCTATCATGGGTGGGCACGGCAGTCCATACATGTGACTCCATGACATGCACAACTTCCTATGCATAGAAGTCTGTGCACGTCACTCAGTCACACATGTGTGGACTGCTTTAATGCACATGATGGGTGGACACCCATTGTAGAATAACTCTTAAGAAAAAGGTACTACTGATATCTGCAAGTAATCAAATTCTGAACAATTTCGTATTGAAAAGATGGTAGTTGCTAAAAGACAACCCCGATTTGCGCGGGTTTACGTTTTGCCTGGCAAAAAAATGTTTTGGCTCCTATGCAACTTTCCCTGTCAAAAGGTCAGCTGTAAATATTCTTGGAACGCCCTTTTTGTGCTTTTTCACAGGGGCCTCTAAGTATGTTGCTTGACAGATGGTAGTCTGGGTCAAAATTTCGGATAATCCGATGTGTGTTGGTTTCGGAGCAGAGCAGGTTGTTACATTGAACGCATCGACCCATATATTTTGATATGTACCATCCAAACCGATAGGTATTGTCTGATATGCATTGGTTTTGGAGCTGGCTGATATGTACCAGAAAACCGAGATTTTGACCATGGATGGTAGGGCTGATTTCTCTCCTGTATTTGTTCCGTTTTGTTTTTAAGTCACCTCCTTTTGATTACTGACAAGAAATACAAAAAGCCAAGTAGTGACCAAGGACTAGGTGACTGATGTGGCATATATCTGTATTACAAAGTACTTTAAATTTTCTATAGACGGGTTAAATATCTTGCCACCCATGTATCTTGGTCATGAACATGTGCATTTGACGTTGGGCACAAAAGGGGTGTCTGCTGTTGCCTATTTAAAAAACCCAAAATACTCCCACATGCTGACTTCCGATGGAAAATATCTTGTAAGCTAGTATTAGGGCATAGAATTCAGATAAAGTACAAACACAAATAAATCTGTACAGTACACACATGACACGGAGACCCTAGGTTCACGACGGAGGGACCTACACTAGTATTATTCGAGTAAATATGAGGCCCAGGATGCTACTCTTGCATACGTAGCATCTAGGCAGTACCTTCGACCTGCTGCGTGCCATGTGGTACCCAACCTGAGGATTGGGTGCCATGGCAACTAGCCCAAGCTCACTCAGGTACTATGTAAAATAAATAAATTAAAAAGGGCACGTTATCCACCGTTGAAAATGGGGCCAAAGGTAAAAAATTCAGTGCACCAGGTTGGCGAGGGGGGGCGGGGGGGGGGGGGTGTGGTCCTAAAAATTAGTTTGCTTAGTTAAAAAAAAAAAATCATGTGTCACGTGGCTGAACACTCCAATAGTCTTCTTTAATAATATATACTTGAATGCCATATATTAATTCCTAATTCATAATCATCATAGGCCTCGCTGATCTCATCTATTTGGGTTCCACACTTAATTATTCTTGATTGTTAGAAATAAATTCCCATCATCCGTGCTTGGTAAGGATTAAATAAGTGTTTGGTTTTAGAATTTTGTTTATGGTTCTAGTTATTTTGAGAATATGAATTCTTTTGTTTCCCTTAATGGTAAGGAGTAATGGCAATTTTTCTTGCAGGATAGCAATGTCTAAGGGTGAATAAAAGGGAGATTTGAAGCCAGATTTGCCAAAAATGGAAAGAAGAAGATCAATAAAGAGTGAAGGGACACAGAATAAAAATGAAAAAAGAATTGAATGTCCAGAATTTGGCTGGTAAAGAAGACTTGGAAGTATGCCATCTCAAATCAGGCTGTCGCTCTTCCCAATTTATAGTGCAAGTTTTTGAACCAAAATAACATATCATGATTATTTATGTATATTTTCTTTTAATCTTTTGTTCGCGATATCTAAATTTCGCTTTATTATATTTGAACTCATTTTCTCCTTCAATGTCAAGTTTAAGTAGTGAAAGGAGGGGGCCTCTACGAACATCATAATAAACTATCTCGGATAAACGCATGTACCCACGGATCTGAGCCATCCATTCAATAGGAATCTCTTTGACAATGTTTGCGAAAATTGCTCCGACAATCCCTTGATTACCTAGAAACATTGCATAAAATATCATTGACTGCCTTGAATCAGGCAATGGAGATTTTTTTTGTCCCAATCTTTCACACAATAGATCCTGAGTTCATGATGCACCTATCAGATGGTCATGTTGATTCCATGTGCCACACATCCCCAAGTGATTGTGATCATCAACGCACCTATTAGATGATCACTTTTGGTGACGTGTGTCACGTGGAATCAACATGTTATCATTTGATAGGTGCGCCATAATCTCAAGATCTCTTGTGTGGAGGATTGAGACGAGAAACAATTTCTATTGTTTGATTTAAGGGAGCTTTTATCCTATGAAGTATCTTTTTTTTTTTTTCTGAGAAATCCTATGAAGAATCCTGTGTTCTCAATAAGGAAAAACAGGAATGAATAACGCCACCCTCGATCAAAATTGTGCAAACTATAAACCAATTTGAGGTCAGGTACGGCCTGAAATATCATGGCCATTTTTTCATCTTTCTTTGCCCCGGATATGCTATTAAGGAGTGAATTGAATTCTTGATCATGAACTGTGAACTTGAAGTAGAGCCGAGCTACTCAACAATTTAATGGACGATATGAGGCTATTAACACCCAATTTTAAGCTTGGCGAGTAATATGTAGGTGTTTCCCAATTTGCGAGAAACGTACGTGGTTATAAATTACTAGAAGAAGAGAACGAAACAGTAGGAGATTTTTGGGATTCTGAGACTGGGGGAGAGGGAAATTTTCTGAAATCCAGGAACTGATTTTCAAAAATGATCAAATCCAAGTTATTAGATCTAGGATCTAACTGATATATATATTAGAATAGTAATATATATTTTTGTGTTTCAAAATTAAGGTTGAATTATCATTAATAGTTCAATGACAAACTTATAAAATAATTCAATGGTATGCTTGTAAATATTTACTCTTTAAAGTATTTTTTCAAAAGTGTCTTTAAATTTTGGATTTATCTTTTTACCATTTGGCGTCTTTCACAGTGAAGATATTTTCAAAAGTGTTTTTTCACCGTAAATCTGAAAAGACACAAATCTTTTCATAGTAAAAAAACACAATCTTTCAAGATTATCTCTAACACAAATCTCTTTACGGTGAAAAGATATTATCTTTCAAGATTACCTTTATAAATAGAGACCAGATCTAGGTTAAAAAATACAACAGAAATAAGAGATATATATATATATATATATATATATATATATATATATATATATATATATATATTCTCTTTCGTTCTTATCATTTGTGTGGCAGGTTCTTTTTCTAGAAAGTGCGATTTGAAAAAAAAATATACGGTTCTTATCAAGACCATGCTCTGTTGTATCATGAAGGTAGATTCGTTAGAAACTCTATTACATCTTCGTTTATCCAACGGAGTGAGGGCGCTTATTGTCTTTAAGACAGCGTAGTGAACTACATGCTTCGGATCCATTATCAATACCAAATTTTTATTAACACTAACTATTATAATCGACACCAACTTTCACCAAATATGTAAAATGTTAAAAATACCCTCACTTTTTATATAAGATGATTGCAGTCTTTTAAAGACCGAATCCAACTTTTAAAGGCATATTTTAGTCTTTTAAATATGGTTGCAGTCTTTTAAAGATCCTTTGTGGTCTTTAAAATACGGTTGCAGTCTTTTAGAGACTATTACAACCTTTTAAATATCAAATCCGTCTTTCCTAGGCAGATTGAGATGAGTTCAACTTGATTCAATCTCTCAAAATCATCTTATTCAATCAAATTTAGGGATGTATTATCATAAGCTTAGAGTATTATTGCCATTTCACAAAGTTGAGTGGAAGTTAATGATGATTAAGATAGTTGCATCCCAGATCTAATAAATTATAAAATCCTATCCTAGGTTTGACAATTTCCATAAATGTCATCCTGGATCTAAGAAATTTCCCCTCGTAAATTTAAGGGCATTCTTATCATTTTAGAAGGGAATTAATCAATTCATCTCACCTGATGCAACTCCCCCTTCTCACATTATAATGATGTTCGAGAAGAACAATAAGAAATGATTATGGAACATAGTCCATTCCACAAAATAGAAGAATTCTTATGCAAGGGAAGGATTCCAAGGCGGGAATTTATGCATCTGTGCACCACCATTAGTACGCGGATAGAGCACTTAATACCAACTCTAAATCAAATGCGTAGTGGATAGCTCAGTCTTTCTCAGCCAAATTGATCAACCCTCACTCTAGGTCACCATTGTCCTCTTTCATCATATCATTGCCCTCTCCTTTCATCAGGTTATTACCCAGGAGTCCTCCACCATTTCCTAAGCCAGTTAGATCCTTAACTTTTGAACCCACAGACCGCACTCCCGAAATATCTATGCAACATTGATGTCCACAGGTCGGGCACTTAAGATAAGTCCTCATTCATTAAACTTGTGCTAATGGACCATTACGATGGCAAGTGTTGTCCTCCCAAAGCGATGGGTAGTGGGCGAGTCCAAGAATCATCCTCTCCAAGATGAGGGTAAGGCTGCCTACAATCTCTCCCTCCCAGACCTCTCGCTGAAAGGAGAGCCTTCTGCAGTGGGTAGACTTTTAATGAATGCCTAATATGGAACACCATGCCATAGACTTTATTTATTGTGCTACAATTGCAAACTGATGGCTAGTGAGCCTTAGGTACTGTTATATTTATTATTAATATAATAAATATTTTAATAATTTAAAGAAAATAAAACTTTATTTTAATTTATTAGTTTTGAATTGAGTTTTAGGCAATAGATATTCTTAAGTTTTATATGCAAATGAATAGTCCCATATTAGTAAAAATAAAAAGTGCCTAGGCTATATATAGAACCTTTCACCTTTTATTATTGTTTGACAATAAGAAGAGAAGAGTGTTTCTAGTGGTGAGCCATTACGTTTGCGTATGCACGCGTGCATGGCGATTGGTGTTTAGGCGCATTTGTGCTTTAGGCGCGCACGCACTTTGTACTTTGCATCCTTGCAAGGAGAAGTTTGACTTTACAACCTTTCATTCAGTTGGATGTAGCGGTTGAGATCTTTGAAAGATCTGAGTCGTCCAAAATATGACTGTTGATCCAACAGTCATATTAAAAATTCTATATAAGGAGGCCTTAGAACACAGATTCCAAGAGATTGGGCTCGTTATATCCTGGAAACGTCTCGTTGGAACCATTTTGCAAACTCGAGAATTTTTTCGAGTAAGGAGCGAATAGCGTTTTAAAGACAGCGATTACGTGCCTCGAGTCCAATTCTCTTGCCCATTTCATCACTTTCAAAATTTTGTTCCCACTTTTACCTAATAGGTAATATATAATATTAAAATGATTTTCGCATAGAAAGCCTATGGTAACTCCCTCGGTCATCATTACATAACACAAGCCTATGAAACATGTTTCATGACACTGTTAAGTAGATAATATTACAAACCATAACATAACGAGAGAGAGAGAGAGAGAGAGAGAGGTCACTTCTTGCTTGCATCTTCCGGGAGCCGTAAGCCCATCAGCCCAAGCAGATTCAAAGCAGGGCCTGGATGACCTTGTTGCGAAGAAAAGGAATCCAGAAGACTCTTAACAAGGTTCACATCCACATCCACCGGGGTGAATTCATCATCTGCCTCTTCCAATGTATTCGATGTCCCCTGCATGTGGAATACACAGCATGCACTTTTAGTTGAAGATAGGGAAGGTTGGAATCATAATATATGGTGGTGCTCGGGTCAAATCTCAAACAGCCGGCTTTGGAAAATGAGTTGATAGTTTAAGTGCCAAATCATTGAAAGATCAAATTAAACTTTCACAGATTTCTGTGCAATTATATTTTGGGTTCTCTAGCTAGGGAAAGTTCATCAAAAGCTGTTCTTTGTATTGGGGAGCCTCCACTTCTTTAATGTCGGCCGTACCTTACCACTTTGGTATTAAGAATAACAACTCCATGCCAGATATTTGACATGACAAAACACTAGAACATAATAGATCCTCTGGTTAATATCCTTAAAAGTAACAAAGAAAAAAATAACAAAATTCATCTGTTAGAGAATATAGAAAAACAATAAATAAGCAAAAACAAATTCTGCTATGCTTGTATCCATTCAAAGTCGCAGAAAACCAATAGCTAGACAATACTCTCCAAAATTGAAACGAGAGGAGAAATGGGACTACCACAAATAAGGGTCGCAGAGAACTAAAAAATCTACCATCCTTGGTTTACGATAGAAGAGGTAGATCTTGAGTGGAGTGGTTTAGGTGGGAAAAGCCTGGGGCGGTGGTTACTTGTTTCATTATGTGGAGTGTTGGTACATGCGGCCATGGGACCTCATCAATGAAGATGAAAAATCTCATATATTATTAGTCAGTTGCATGTGATTTATCACCAACCGTTACGTGATTAAAGAGGGCCGTTTCTCCTAGAGCATCGATGGGTATATCCAAGCATTCTATAACTCATTTTGTGATGTGAGATGCAATGTGTGGTGATAGCACCTATAAGGGATCCAAGGGCACAAAAGCCAAGGATCGGATAATAGACGCTCGCGAGAAAACCTCAACGAATCAAGGCGATCACCAGCCTAATGGCGCTTCCCTCAGTGATCAAGTGATGGTAGGCAGATCGATTAACGGTCCAGATTTTACGGGACCCAACAGATTGTGTCCTGGAACGTTAGGGGCCTTGGGAAGGCAAAAAAAGGCGGAATATGAGGTACCTAACTACCTATTATAATGCAGAAAAAAGTGGAGATTGTGGCCCTACAGGAAACCAAATGGGACAAATTGGTAGGTTCTATGGTTAAGTCTGGGATTGGAGAATCTCGGATGCTGTTGGCACATCCAGTGGTTTGCTGACAGCATGGGATATATAGTGTGGGTCCTTCTCTTTGATTATTAAACTGAAAGATTATAGAGAGAGGAGTGGTGTGGAAATTCACCAATGTGGTTCAAATGACAAAAGTAGATTGCGAGGAACTCAGGAAGGTTAAGGAGGGCTGGGCCGAACCATCAACACCATTCGGTTCCGAGAGGATGAAAAAGGGGGCTACCGGGTAAATTCTAATATGAAAAAATTTAGCCGCTTCATGTCGGAATGTGAGCTGATGGATCTTCCAATGATTGGCTCTAAGTTCATCTGATCCAACGGCCTAGAGGATCCATCTGGCTATGTCCAGATTGGATAAATTTTCTTGTTCTGGGGATTGGGGAAATTGTTGCAAAAACCTAGAATGTATGGCCCTCCTTAGGCCCACTTCTGATTTGTCTAATTATGCAATAGGTGGATGAAGGAAAATGGGGCCCAACCCCTTTAAGATTTGAAAATATGTGGATCCAAAACGAGGAACCCCTTTAAGATTTGAAAATATGTGGATCCAAAACGAGGATTTTCAGAGGTTAGTGAAGGAAAGGTGAACGCCATGGGAAGTTGAGGGACACACTGAAAAGAAATCCATGTCCAAATTATCTTTGCTCATAAGCGAATAAGAAATGCAATGAGGAAAGCTTTGGGAATCTTCAAGAGAGAATGACCACTCGATTAAGGGATTTGGAGGCGATTGATAAAAAGGAAGAAGGTGTGCTAAATGGGGAGGACAAAGATAGAAAGAATAAGATCTTTTTGAAACAAAAAGCAAAAGTAAGGTGGCTCAAAGTACAAAAAAATTTCATGCCACGGCAAGTATGTGAAAGAGAACAAATACAATCAGAAATATAAAGGCTGGGGAAGTGATGGTTTAGGACCAAGATGATATTGGGAAACATGTGATTAAGTTTCACAAAAAGCTGCACAAAGATGAGTGGAAGCGTCAATTTTAAATGGTATCGAATTCCAACAATGATCAAGTATGGACATGGAGATGCTTGAGAAGGAACTTCAGATTGAGAAATTAAAAAGGAAATACTTGAATCTTTGAGGGGATACAGCCCCAGGCCCTGATGGCTTCACCATGAATTTTTATAAGCATTTTTGAGATATACTCAAGGGTGAGCTCTTGGAAATTTTCAATGATTTGTTTAGCTGGGGCGAGATCTATAAATGCATAAACAATACTTTTTCCTGTCTATTATCCCAAAAAACGCAGGAGCGGTGCAGATTGAGGAATTTAGGCCAATCAGTTAGCTAGCAAGTGTATACAAGATCATAGCAAAAGTGTTGGCAAATAGGTTATGGTGATGGGGACCTTCATATCGGTTAACCAAAAACGCGTTGTAGATGGTAGACAGATCTTGGATGAGGTAGTAGTAGTGCATGAATGGGCGGATTCGAGTTATGGATTAGGAATTTCGGGGGTCATCTGTAAATTAGACATGCAAAATGATAAGGTAAATTCAGACTTTTTTGGATTATATGATGGGCCAAATGGGTTTTGGGCAGAAATGAAGAAGGTGGATCCGACGTTGCATATCAACTCCTGGGTTCTCTGTCATGATTAATGGTGCTTCAAAAGACTCTTTTGGATGTTCAGAGGACTGAGGCAAGGCGATCCCTTATCCCCATTCCTTTTTTATATTATTGGGGATGCCTTGTCGATGATGCTCAAATTTGCAAGTGAGTTACATTTGTTTGGAGTTTTAAGGTTGGCTTTAGTGGGCCCATTGTTACTCATCTTCAATATGTAGATGACACTGTAGTATTTTGTGGTTCGGAGGATAGATAAATTCGCAATGTGAAAGCCATAATTCAATGTTATGAAGTTGTGTAGGGTCAAAAATTGAACATAGCTAAAATCACCCTATATGGAATTAGAACCTGCCATGGGGTGTGGTTGGGAGTGTATGCCGGCGCCTTACCTCGGGATTCTATTGTGTATTGGTAAGACATCGGTCTCCATGTGGGATCCTGTCTTAGACCGTTTCGAAAGAAACTGGATGGAAAGGGGCTCATACTGTCAAAAGATGGACCGTTAACTTTATTAAAAGCTACTTTATCAAACCTGCACGCCTATTTTTATGTCTTTGTTTGAGTGTCCGAAAACAGTAATCAACATATTAGAAAGGATTAAAGGAAATTTCCAGTGGAGTGGTGGTAATTCAAATGGAAAAATTCATGTGATTAATTGGGACTTAGCCATGCTTCCTCATGAGGCCAGGGGCTTAGGGATTAAGTCCTTGGAAAGTATGAACAAAGCTTTGCTAGGAAGGTGGTTATAGAAAAATCAGTGATGAGAGGGACATTTGGTGTCACGACTCAAAATCCAACCCAATCTCAAGGGCCTAGAATTCCGTGTTATGACACCGCACGCTTGTTAAGGCGATAAGCGGACATACACATCTTACGTAAACCTGGGGTTTTAAAAATCGTGAATCAAACTTTCTTCTCATATAAAAAATTTCTCTTCAATAAGCTTACATTGAAATTTGAGCCCATTAAACAAACTGACAAAAAATAGAGGTTCGATAAACTACTGAAAGATCTTTCTAAAAAATTAATATATACCTGACGTCGTCTAGCAGATCATCCGGGTCATCACCCTTATAATATGTATCATCTTCCAATGCATAAAGTCCATCAGGCAGTATAGTCCATATCTTCACCAGCAGTTGTTAGTTTTTGGTGGGGTGAGTTTACTCAGCCACGTAAACTGAGTGGGTTGCACAATTGATCCACCACAATCTACCCAGGTGATCGTGGGTGCAACCTTGTGAGTGAAGGTGAATCCTTAAAAATTCATATAAACTGCATAATAAAAATTCTCATAATCATTGCATAACTATAAAACTATAAAATTGAAAGAACGTAACATATTTCAGTGCATATGATGCTTCTAATGCTTATATTTTTCTTACTTGTCTTGTCAACTTAACTTACGTGATATATCGAAAGTCTTATTATTATTTCATACGCCTACACAACGTACTTCGTATCTTACTTATCTTATTTAAACGATCTGTGTCAGAATCGCTGCTCGAGCCTATCACGCGAGGTCCACGTGTAGATAATCACTTAACCTCCATATCATAACATAAACCACCATCCAACCCGATGAGGTTGCACGCATAGTAACCACAATGTCCCCTTAGTTCGAGACAAAGCTATCATAGTGTCCTTAAGACCCATCTTGGCTACAGACATTGAATCTTGCGGTGACACGTAAGACATGACACGTGTAAAAACTTAATTTTTGTTTAGCTGGCCTTCACCACATATCTTAATATATCATAACATTATTCGGTTATGGGCTTAGGTCTCCGCCCCGATTTTATATTTGCGTGGGCTTAAGTCCCCACTTTCTTAACATCTCGTATCTTAATATATTCATATTTAATCTTTTCTTAAACTTAATTATAATGAGCCACAATGCGATAGGCTTCACAAACCATGCTTTCCAAAGGACGGGTTCCGTAGTAACCTGGATGTACTTCATGTGGCATCCCATACTACTATAGAGGAGTTGCATCCATACATGGATGCCTACATTCCAAGTTTCACGTGATTGTGAAAGAAATTCTACCGTGACGAAGGCTTATAAGTCATGTATCATATCTTATTCCTTTTTAACCTATCATATACATGCCCTACCGTATCATCTAAATGATGAATGTCACACAATATAAATAAAGCATATAATAAGAAAACATCTAACCGCAGGAGACTAATATTACTCGTAATATTTTGAACTATGATTCAAACACACAATTCAGTCATAAGGAGATATTCGAAATACTGGTATCAAATTGGTATTAATGAAAGGGTGAGTTAGACTTTAACTCTTAGACATTGCAATAAACTCTAAGACTTTGTAAGGTTAAAGAGTGGTCTAAAAGTAATTAAGGGTGCCTCGCTCATCTTTAAGAGAGAAGAAGGTGACCTACGATGAAGGTACCTAAGTTTTAAAATACGTAACTCAAGTGTTGTATTGATCTCATCAGATAGATCTTGTCAATCTGATAAAAACGGACTGATCGTTTGTAAAATTTGGCTAAGAATTGACTCCCGTATGACTCAAACAAGTTTCGACCGTCGGATCTTTGTTGTACGATTTTCGGGGTACGTACACCTTCATATCGTGGGTAGAAGATGTACCTAAATAATTGTCCTAAGCTTAGAAGGTGAGTTGGGCTTATTCAAAAGGTTTACGTCCGCGATTTTATAAAATACGCATTTCACTACATTGGGTATACGAGCCCATTAAGGATCCATAGACTAGACGGGCCCACAAGGCCCATGGACCTTTCTGATGTTTGGGGGTCTTGAATGATTCAATTTCCATCAAGGCTTATACGATATATAAGGTCTATTATAAGGATTTGAATAAATCGGATATGGGACATCGGGTTTGGTAACCATGTGGTGTCATAGAAAAAGTGGGTTTTGACCACTGACACGATTCAATCCAAAACCTGAGATCTAAAAGGGTCAAATCAGACCCTAGACTAAGGCTTCATAAGCATAAAGTCCAAAAATTTTTATGGTTATATTGTGGTGCAAAGATCAAGGTTTGTTTATTATAATCAAAATCTGACCATCAATTTAACAGATGGCTAAATAATCTTTATTTAGATCTACGGGCCTCGAATCATACGTTTGTGATTCGCTTAATTTAATGGGTCAAACTAGACCCTTTAACTAGTGTATTAGCAGAATCAAATAAATAAACATAGAAAGTATTATAAGCGTAAATAAATATATTCACATATTTGGGGTACTAAAATTTATAAAAATAGGGACATGTGGATCAATGTGAATCGTTAGATGTATAAAGTATGTGATTTTATAGGGAGTCCATGATTTGATCGAGGTTAGAAACTGATCGGATCATCGAGATTGAAACGGTCAAACGATGACCTCCAATCGAGTGCCCAACAAAACAAAGCAGGACAGCAGTCCATTCTTGATGTGGGATCTAATTTGCCGGTACACTTGGGTGCCAAGTGGAAGGGAATAGTGTACTATAGTTCTCGGCCGATTGGTTCAACCATAGGGTCAACCCTTTGACCATAACCATTTTGTGAATCCATACAAAACCTAAGAAATTTTAGGTTTCCTAAATTCATCATATATTCATCACATAGTGTAAAAACGTAGATTTGGATGGATAGAAAGGCACCCACCTGTTGTAGCGTGATTGTGTCGATTTCGCGAAGATTCGGTTGATTCGAATCGATGGGCTCGCGTTGACGCAAATCAGATCTGATGCATCACTTCGGCTTGGGGTCGAAGTGGTTTCGGCGCGATGAGCAAGACCGAAACATTGCAGCATAATAATCGACTTAGATCGACACAGTCTAAATTTTGGTGTTCGATTTCTTTTGCTTGAAAGAACTGATTTGGACATAGTGTACGTTTGCGGAACCACATATATGAGAGCCTTTGTGATCTGGTGTGGAGGCTTTAACAGAGTTTTATAAAAAGAGGTTGGTGTGAGAGAGAAAGAAGAGAGAGAGAGAGAGAACTGCTAATAGGAGGGCTTCGGGCTTCAACAAACAAGAAGACGGGGTAATATATATTTACATATAGTGAGGGAGAGAGTTGAAGAGAGAGAGAATATTGATTGGGTTTAAATTGGGTTTAAAGGCTGCTATCGTGTGGGGGCTTCAAGAGAGAGAGAGTGAAAATGATTTGGGGGCTTGGGCTATTGGATTTATTATGAGAGAGAGAGGCTAATAGCCTTGGGCTGCTGTGGAGTTGTAGCTTGGGTCGTTGGCTTTTTAAGGAGAGATGGAGGGTTTGAGAATAAAAAGGCTTTGACTTTTATTTAGAGAGAGAGAGAGAAAGAGGGGACGGTTGGGGCTCTCATGCGTGTGTGAGAGAGGGAGTAAGAGAGAGAGACGGGATGGGGATGGTTTCCTTGGGTTTCTGCTGGGGTGTATATATATAGATATATATAGAGAGGAGAAAGAGAGAAAGGGGGGCTTGGCTGCTGGGGTGTATATATATATATTAAGCTGAAGAGAGAGAGAGGGAGGGAAAGAGACCTTGGAGAGGAAGAGACGTGTGGGAATAAGGGCTGATGGGGGTATATATATAGAGAGGGTTGAAGAGAGAGAGAGAGAGTTAATTGGAGAAATAAAGAGAACCCGGTTGGGCAATCTTTGAATAAAAATAAGAAGAGTCCTAAAAGACTCTAAGACTTGCTAAAAAAAATTATTTCCATCTTTGCAGCTCCAATTGTGGGTATGGATTCTTGCAAAAGAATCCTGCTTGATTTACATCGTTTCTACACATAGGGTTGGGTTATGATGTTTAACACCAACACCATAAGACAATATATGCGCATCTAGCACCACACACATACACATATATAAAGGTGTCAGGGTTTGGGCTTGGAATCGACTTCGAGTCCGGACTTGATGATTCGGGTCGTGCCAAGCATGGGTTCACACACTCTACAGAAGGATGGGTCTGAGGCCATGCCACACAAGTCAAAGGTTTTACTAAGGTCAAATTAGTCAAAGGTTGCATTCTCGTCAAAGGTCAACGATTCAACATTAAAGATAAATCAGGGTCGTTACATTTGGTGGGTCAGAGGCCTCTTGGCAAACTATGGCCAAGACGATAGGGGATGGGGAGTAAAAGGGCCTAGAGGTTGCTTTGGATAAGGATGGTGGAAAAGTGTACACAAGATAAGGTCTAGTTTCGAGGAAGGAATCAATTTTAACCCAGGAGTGGCGGACGCTATTAGTTTGTGGAAAGATAGATGGTGTGGGAAAAGTCCACTTTGATTGAGATTCCCGATGATCTTCAACCTTGTAAGGAACAAAAATTTTAGGGTGAGGGATAAAGGGTGAACAAAATGTATTATGGGATATATTTCTTCGTCGTAATCTTAAAGAGGATGAGGAGGGGGAGTTTGTCTTCCTCTTGGAGGAGATTAGCAAGATGAGTATGGACGCCGATGGGGTCGATAGATGGCTTTGCGTTGAGAAAAAATGGTAAATTTACAGTCAAGTCTTTCTATATCTTCCTCCCTAGAAGACCTTTAAGTGACCAACCATGGGTTGGGTTGTTGAAAGTGGAGGCACCATAGAAAGTGAAACTCATTGCTTGGGAAGTTGCTTGCGGAAGAGTTTTAACTTGTGCCCAACTTTGTAAGAGGGATATGTCAATTCCTAGGTCCTGTGTTTTTTGTGGGGAGGGGGAAGAAACAACTACACATCTATTTCTCTCTTGCCCCTTGACCCAACAAGTGTGGAGTTGGTTCCTTTCAACTTTTCGGCATCCATGTGTCTTGGGGAATCATCTACTCATTTACTGGATGAGCGGTCAGGTTTTCCCTTCACGGACAATGTTGCTATTTTGTGGAGATTGCTTCCAATGGTAATCCTATGGGAAATTTGGAAATAGGAGAATATTTATCATGAAATGGGAGAATATTTGACATGAAATTTGGTACATGCATTGAGGTGACTGAATTGGCCCTTGATGATATTTCTGGGTGGTGATTGGTATCCCCCAAACGCTCGGCCTCTTCAATGGAGGAGATTGCCAGAGAGTGTGCTTAGACCGCCCTAGCTTTTGGTTGTTTGGTGAGGGTTCGTGGTCCTTGTTTTATTCCATTGAGTTGTACCTTTTGTATTCTATTTTCTTTTCTGACTTCGATTATATTTTCTTCTTATTTTTTTCTTTGTTCTTGTGAGCCAAGCTCCTCACTTGGACACTTTCTGATCCGTTGTAGTTTTCGTTTTGAAATTATAACGCTTTTACCAATAAAAAAAAATCGGATAAGACTATGCTGGCGATGATGATGACTCAAAGATTCCGCCCAAGCCTATCTATTGATCTCCATGCCGAATCCTACGCATTTGTTCACTTCATGATAACCTTATTTTTTTAATTGGAAAAATTATAATTATCTTTTTTATAGGTAGAAATATGATAGTTATGGATATCAATATTCAAAACTATATAAGCATAAATTATTAGGCAAAGTTGGCCACATAAGTTACTGAGAAGCCATAATAGATTGTAACGATAATCTTATCTCTCATCATTTAATGTTGTTTTGATCTATTGGTGTCTCAGTATTTAATATTACCAATTTGATATTCCAATTTAAGTGTTCAAAAGTATATCTTCTTCTACATGCACTTACTCTCTTTATGGGTAATCTTGATGGAGATTAAATAGACCACCTTATGTGGCTGCACTACAAAGGATTTCTTTATGTTAAAAGAGCTTGCTAGCTATTAACACTTTAAACTTACTTTTCATCTAAAAAATTCAACTTATATCTTGCTACCCGGTTACACCAATATATATAAATATAAAAGTACATTGAAAAAGTAAAAGACACTTTAAAATATTAAAAGACACCTAGAACCTTGAAAAGACACCTAGGAAATGACTTCTAGGAAACAAAACAAAACAATTATTTCTCTCTTGACAAATGAAGGGTCTTCTTGACAAATAAAAGGTCACCTTGTAACTTGAAAAGTTACTTAAAGCATGTCCCAAAATAGTTTTTCAAGGTGTGCAACCCAAGACCCACTTTTCTTGGGTTTGTATTCCAACACTCCCTCTCAAACCCAAGTTTCGAAGTTACTCCAAGTAAAGTCTTCAATCCTTGAAATGTATGAATCTTTAAAGGCTTCGTAAAAATATCCGCAACTTGTTCTTCGGACTTACAATAGATGAGGTTGACTTCATTCTTCTTCACTTGATCTTGGATAAAATGATACTTTGTGTCAATATGTTTGCTTCGACCATGAGACACAGGATTCTTTACTAATGAAATGATTGATCTATTATCAACATAGATTATTACTGATTGATTTGTAGAGTGATGCAACTCCTTTAATAAATTCTTCAACCAAATAGCTTGACAAGCACATGTTGCAGCAGCTATATATTCAGCTTCACATGATGAGAGAGCAACAACATTTTACTTTTTTGATGACCACGAGACTGCAGCTGAACCAATATTAAAAACATATCCTGATGTACTTTTTCTTTCATTAGGATCTCCACCAAAATTACTATCTGTGAATCCTACAAGATTAAAAGCATTAGTAGGCTTATAAAACAAACCATGATCAATTGTACCCTTAATATATCGTAAAACCCTTTTAGCAGCCAAGAAATGACTGTGTTTTGGTGCTTCCATGAATCTACTGATGATTCCAACACTGTGAGCAATGTTAGGTCGAGTGTCTGTTAAATATCTAAGACTTCCAACCAAGCTTTTGAAGAGTGTAGGATCCACCGAATTGCCTTGTTTTTTCTTTTGTAGCTTCAAACCCACTTCATAGGTGTGCTTGCTGAATTGCAATTGTTCATTTTGAAATTTCTAAGAATTTCTTTTGCATACTTTTCTTGTGAGATAAAAATTCCTCCCTCTGCTTGCTTTACCGCTATCCCAAGAAAAAATGACATCTTTCCAATGTCTGTCATTTCAAATTCCTTGATCATGGATTTTTTAAAATCTTCAATCATTGGAAGATTATTTCTTGTGAAGATCATGTCATCAACATACAAGCAAATGATCATTATATCCCCAACACCGTTTGTTTTGGTGTATAAGGTATGTTTATATAGACATTTTATGAACTTATTCTTTTGAAAGAATTCATCGATGCGAGTGTTCCATGCTCTTGGTGCTTGTTTGAGCCCATACAATGCTTTATTTAATCGATACACACATGCCTCTTGACCCTTTTTGATGTAGCCTTCCGATTGCTCTATGTATACTTTTTCTTGAAGATAGCCATTAAAAATTACCGACTTTACATCCATTTGAAAAATATTCCAATCATTTTGGGCAGCTAAGGCTATAAGGAGCCTTATAGTATCAAATCTTGCAACTGGTGCAAACACTTCTTGATAGTCAATGCCTTGACGTTGTTTGTAGCCTTTGACGACTAGTCTCGCTTTGTATCTTTCAACTTCACCTTCTTGATCTTTTTTTATCTTGTAGACCCATTTCACTCCTATCGCTTTTTTTCCTTTTGATAGTGTGGTAAGCGCCCATATATCATTCTTTTCTATTGCTTTGATTTCTTCATCCATAGCATTTTGTCATCTACGATCAATAATAGCTTCTTCAAAGTACAACGGATCACAATCCGCAAGAAGACAAAATAAAGTGAAATTGATCACCTCCGCTTGATTGTAGATATTATTGAGACTTCTCATTTTTTGAGGTGCCCTTGATTCACTACTTGATGATGCAATATCGGCCAACAGAAATGATGATGGTGAATAAGGAGCTTGGGGAGGAGTTTGATTCTCTTTGATGACTTCTTCATCAACTAGAATTTTTTCTTTACTTTGTTCTTCACATGTGTTCCATTCTCAAGATGTTTCTTCATTAAAGATAACATCTCTAGAAATAATGATCTTCTCGGTTACACAATTGAATAATTTGTAACCCTTTATAAGTTCATCATATCTAAGGAAGATGCATTTTTCTCCCTTGTCATCAAGCTTCGTTCTTCTTTGACTTGGAATATGTGCATATGTAATGCACCCAAATACTTTGAGGTGTCCAACTCTGGGTTTGTAGCCGCTGCATGCTTCTTGAGGTGTCACGAACTTGACACTTTTGGTGGGGCTTCTATTAAGCAAATAGACAACACAAGCAACTGCCTATGCCCAAAACTCCTTTGGTATCTTCTTTCCTTTGAGCATACTCCTTGCAATGTCAAGAATGGTGCAATTCTTTCTTTCTGCGACACCATTTTGTTGAGGAGTGTATACAGCAGTCAACTGATGTTTGATTCCATTTGACCTGCAAAATTCTTGAAACACACTTGAGGTGTATTCACCACCTCTATCAGATCTTATAGTTTTAAGAAAATAACCACTCTAATTTTCCACCATTGATTTAAATTGTATGAAAGTCTCAAACACATCTGATTTTTGTTTGAGAAAATACACTCAAGTCTTTCTACTGAAATCATCGATAAAAGTGAGAAAATACCTATTTCCTCCTTTTGATGTAACCTCCATTGAACCTGCAACATCCAAGTGAACAAGTTGAAGAGGTTCAAAAGTTCTTCTTGATTCTCCTACCGGAAAACTCAATCTATATTGTTTATCCAAAATACATCATTCACATAATTGTTTTGGATGCTCAATTTTACGTAAACCTTTCACCATATTAGTTTGAGATAACAACTCTAGCCTGCTAAAATCATGATGTCCGTAGCGTAAATTCCATAACCAAGAGTTATCTTTCACAATAGAGTTGAAGCATTTAACTACATCATTCTTGATGTTTAAAATGAAAAGTTTATTTTTTGACATCTCCACCTTTGCAATGACATCATTATTACAATTTTTAATAACAAGAGTGCGATCCTTCATGTGTATGTAATAACCCTTTTCTAAAAATTATCCCAAACTTAGAATATTATTTTGCATTGCGGGAACATAATAAACTTCGAAAATATATTAATGATCACCATTTTTTAATTGAATCATAATTTTTTCCTCTCCTTTTATTGGAGTTTTAGATAAGTCGCCAAACGTCACATCACCTTTTACCGACTTATCAAACTCAGTAAACATTTCTTTTTCACCACATATATGATTACTGGCCCTAGTATCAAAAAACCAAGTGGTTTGATTTCTTGATTCATCTCCCTTATATGCAAGTAACACAGTAGTTACTTGTTCAACCTTTTCTTCAGAGAGATTAGCTTGTTCAAGAACATCATTTATAGATTTACTTCTACATTCATTACTATAGTGACCAAACTTTTGACAATTGTAACATTTGACATGTGATTTATCATACGTTGGCTTGTATGATGAATTGGAAAGATCTCTATGACCTCTTCCTCGTTCATTTGAAAAACCACCATGATCACCACGTCCATTTTTATTATGGCAGTTACCACAGCCACCATGCATGAGTAAAACCTCTGCCTCGATAACATTCATACTAGTATATTGAATGAATGTGATAAAGGAACTTACTTTCTTAGGGTAGTTGTAATTAGGATACATCTTTCTTAGTTTTTCGATTAGATCACTTGTTTTAATAAGGCGGGGTCCGCATATGCATCTTCCGACTGCTTTCGACTTCTCGTATGTTAACATCAAAGCATCAACTACAATGGTGGTGGTGTCCTTGGTAATGGTAACCTTTGTGACACGTACCTGAAAATGCAAACAACAAGAAATCAGGCACACTAAAATGTTAATAAGTCAAGATGATCTGAGAACAGAAACAAAAATACATTTGCTCACTAGAACCCTCAATTAAGCACTTCAAAATCCCTTAGGCCAAGTAATAATGAACAATAAATGTATAAAAAATGACAGCTGATATATACACATGTATGTATGCATTTTTAGTTTCTTATTGCTATGTTTCATGGCTAAGGAGATATTAAAAAACCCCTGACCTGAACCACAAAGAGAACCCCTGACCTAAACTTCCTCTTTTGTTTAATGTACAAGAAATAACTTGGTAGACCTACTTCTGAACTTCCTCTTTGTTTCCTTCTCTTTATTCCCAAGTCAGTTAATGCAAGACTTCGAAGGAGATGAGTTTTGGCTTTCCTAGTAAAAAGAAAATTTAAGTAACTACAAGATCATGTACATAAATCAATTATAATATGCTAAATCCCTAGGAATTGGCCCTTTAGGTAGTGTCCTTCAACCGTGTATTTTCCCGGCATAGCAAAATTAGCTTTCATGAGTCCTCTCAGTTAACAATGTCACAGGACATAGATGTGGTACTGGTAATCATAAGATCCAAGTTATACATGTGAAGGTCACTTTGTGGTTTAACCTTTCACTTGCAAAAACAAAAGGGAATTCAGAGCGGAAGCATCGACATATAACAGAACTGGACTAACTTTGCTATTTCATACCAAGGCACCCACCTTTCTTTGGGTTGATGGCCTGCCACGTGTTTGGTTTAGAGATCACGTTCTCTGGTTTAGACATTACGATCGCTAGAACCAAGTGTACAAGAATAATGAACCAAGGTCTATGGTTGGTCCTCAGGCTCGAGCATCCAATACTCATTTAAAGTGGTCTAGGAGACTACAACATGTTATGCACAAGTGCCAAGATCGTAGGTATCATTTGAGACCTCAGTATCAGACCCAATAATACAAACTCGTATCATCCAACATGGGCTTTCTACTTTCTACATAGGGACTCCTCTAACAAAAGTTTGCATAGGACAATACCAAGATGTACCAACTCGGTACTAGAAATGAATGATATGAGATCCAATACCAAAATTTTAAACCTTGAATCTACAAATGCTCCTCTTTGACATGGGTTGCATGCAATGAAATGCCAAAGAAAAAGATACCCCGCTCTCAGTACCGGAGGTACTGAGACGAATGATATGCGCTCCAATACCAAGATTTTAAACCTTGAATCCAATACTTACCACCATTATAAATTGGATTTTCAATATGATGATAAAAATTATAGCATTTATATTGGGCAATACAATAAAATGAGCCCTTTTTTTATCTATAAACAGATCAGGTTTGGATTAATCGATTGTCAACTTTTTACTGAGTTGGTCAACATGAGAGACCAAATTTTTTTTATTTGGAGGCAAGACTACACAACAATCGTGCAAGTTTCCAGTTGAGAACCTTGATAAGAAATTGTAAGATGACAAAATGATGAGTCTCAGTTGATCAAGCATTCCCACAATCTAAGATTTGCCAACAAGGATGGTGTTGGAAGGCGGTGTGCAAATAGAACCTATTGAAGTAAATATTTGATATGCCTTATTAAACAACTAGATGAGAAAAAAACACAGATCAACTTATCCTTGTTTTCAACTGACACCTATAACAGAATTGCATACATTAGAAGACCACTGATTGAGAAAGGCTCCTCAGAGATCCCTTGTATTTTATTGGATTGCGGCATGGGATAGATGTACCATGTCTATGAATTGTGAAAAGTCGGTGGAGCATTTATTAATTCATTGCACCATGGTGAACGGTGTGCCAGATATGGACCATTTCTTTTTTTTTTTTTATCAGTCAGATATGGGCTCATTTCATGAATATATTTCGAGTTTGTTGGTGCTTCCCTAGAACTTGTGCAGAGTTTCTGCGCACAAACTTCTTGCATCGTGAGGAAAGGCCTATTCAACGATGGTTGAATGCTTTGGGAGTGGGTTCTGATTACTATACTTTGGTGTACATGGAAGGAAGGAATAAATAGTATATTCAATAGGAAACATACCTCAATTGATAAATTGATTGACTTGATCAAGGACTGCTTTGTCGGATAGCAGTGGTTGTGTAGTCCCTAAAATCTGACCTGTGTACTGGCTTGCACATTAGCAGGGGAAGGTTGGCTCTCAGTGAACTGGTATCGTTATAACAGGTAGTCATCCTAATAGCTGTTACTGTTGGGGATAGGCGGGTTCTTGTAAATATGTGTCTTCCCTTGGCATTGCAGGTTGTTAATGCCTAGGGGCTGTTGTATGTTATTTATTTTATTTCTAATAGAAATAATTCTGATTACTGATTAAAAAGTAAAATAAAAAACTAATAACCAAAAAGTTAAAACTAATATTAAAAAAATCGATAAGTGAAAAAACACAGCATCTAGAAGTACTATCTACAATTCCATATATAAAGTACATTTCATGATTTACCTTCAGATAGATTGGTGCGAAAGGCCTTAATATTCACTGATTTTAAAAGGTAATCCACCAAAGCAATTCAATAAGGTGCTGAGATTGAGTCGACTCGATAGATGATGTTAAAATAATACATTTCTCCACTTGTAAATCTTATATAAGGGCAACCAAATACAGTAGTTTGAGCTTTGATTTGCAAATCTGCATATTAGTAAAAGAAGCGTAAGATCAATATAAAAATATATCCCGAAAGACGAGTTTTATGAACTAATTGAGCAGACAGAATCTGCAAATCAATCTCAGCAATTCTCTTGAAATGCTGTTTCAAAATCCGCTTCGAATCATACTCTTTTAGTTGACTGCACATAACTCAAACTAGACCAAGTATGTAGTTTCTAAGGCAGTATTTGGGATTGCTCGTTGGAGGCAAAGAGCAGTGCTCTGCTCTAGCACAGAGCACTTTAGTATGGGACTATTTTTGGTTGTAAAGAGCTAAGAGCTGAATTTGGGTCTCTTTAAAAGAGCAATTTAAACCCGCTCTTTTAAGTGGGCTGCTCTTTGCCTCGAAAGATCAATCCCAAACACAACTTAAATCACTTAAATAGGAGTAAAACAAGAGCATTGAGGTAAGTAAGCACCTCTTGGTTTTGTTGAAAGGCCAGTAAAATGCTTGGCAGCAATTTCTTTTGCGGTGAAGAGCTTGGCTATACGCAACTCAGTTATTTTCATTTGTTCCTGTGCTGCAATCTCAAGTTCAACTAAGGGCCTGTTTGAGTATAGTTTCTGTAATAGAGGCATGTAATCAACATTATTAATTATAATAAAAACAAGAACTAAGCAGATTTGTAAACTAATAAATAAGTAAATATAAAAATAAAACAGAATAAGTTCAATAAACAAGATACATGTAATGATGGGTTAACATCAGATCCCCGCTTCATTAGATAAAATATATATATTGCAGTCGATCTATACATAGCTCTCTCTCTCTCTATATATAGATATATATTGCAACAATCGACAAATGCACCAAAACCCAGGGAAGCAAGGGAACAACAGGTCACCAAAACATAGAGAAGCCAAGAAGACAACCCCGGCAAGCCAAAATGCTCAGGCTTGCCTCAGCAACTTTATAAGGTTGCCGCGACAAGAAGCTCAGCTGATGAGCTTGCCACGGCAACCTCCAGCAGATGAGGGTTGGACTATGCTTTTTGCATTTCGGACCTTGGAATCCCTTAGGGGCCTAGATGGTTATATATTTGGGTCTTAGGTAAACCATGAGCCCATATGTTATTTTACTAAACTATTATCTTAATATGGGACTATTTTATTTTATTGTAGTTAGGTGCAACATGGTGCACTTAGGCAGTTTTACGCACATATGAATGGTGTTCTCGGATATATGATCACACATACCTGCTGATGCCCATTCCTAGTCAAGTAAGAATCTACAAACAGGTAGGGAATATATGTTGTTATTATATTTGTGTAGAATGTCACTTGATTTTCATAGAAGATTTGATAAATATTTATATATGTAATGAGAAGCATGCTTGGAGTAAACTAGTGTTGATTTACACTAATAAATTGGATCAGATAAGCAATAGATAGACATTGAGTAGCCAGTAATTTGATAAGGAACTTATGTTAGCAATGAGACATGGTAGCCTTGACCACATAGTTGGCAAAAATTTGATCAGTGCTGTAAAATAAATGTCATTTTATAACTATAGCAGTAGTTACTTTTATATCAGTATTATCAATAAGTTAGTAAAAGGTATTTGAAAAACATACATGGAAATGCATATTCTACATTATTTAGTATTCAGATCCCGTCATCTGCAATTTCCTTTATACGTTGTTACTCCATCTTCAGTCAAGTGATCCCGCTAACTCGGGAGCTTGAGTTCTCGGTTTAAGTGATCCCGCTACCTCGGGAGCTTGAATTATCCTGGTTCAAGTGATCCCGCTAACTCGAGAGCTTGACAAGCGATCCCTCTATCTCGGGAGCTTGAATTATCCTGGTCCAAGTGATCCCACTAACTCGGGAGCTTGACAAGTGATCCTGCTAACTCAGGAGCTTGACTTTTCTATGATGTCCTGCATGTGTATCTTGTTTCAGCTTGGTTTTCATATATGTGCATCATGATTTCATTAGCTTGTCAGCATATATTGTTAGCGATATAAGACTAAAAACATGTTCTTGATATTATTCTATGAGAATATGAGGATGTTAATTGGTGTTGTTGTCCGTGTGTTAAATGTCAAAAATTTCAAAAGTATAACGTTGAAACCATTATGAAGCATTTAGTTTGTGATGGCATGGATAGTTCGTACACGACATGGACGTATCATGGGGAGTCGTCTTCTACAAATCGTGTCAATGTTGAGGTTTCTAGTAGTTCAACTAGTAACCATTGATTTAGTAGTCAAAGGTTGAATTTTTAAAGGCAAAATTTTTGCGTGAAAATCCCATATCCTTGACCCATGAAATGAAGGGCAAAAAAATCAAATTTTTTTCTAAAACCCTAGAAGACCGGTGAACCCTTAGAGGATGTCATGCAACTCGAGATCACATGCCGCGTGGCATTTGCTCGACACTCGAGTGTAGAGTTCAAACTCATATATATATCTATATATCTATATATATATATATATATATATATATATATATATATATATATATATATATATATATATATAATGTCCCTATTCAAGTGTCCCATTACTGTAGCAAAGTGGTTGGAGAAGATTAAACGAAAATTCAATCTATCATGAGGGCGAACTTAATTTTATTAAGAAAATGGCTTTAGAGATGTTGCGAGATAGTGGATAAATATAGGAGAGATTGTTGGGGTTGGGGAATTAAGGGAATTAGACGGAGAATTGGTCCGGTTGGTGTCAAGGAGTGCAGAAGGTGAGAGTGAGCTTTGAAGACTGTATGTAACGCCCCAAAATCCATATCCATGAATCTTAGGGTTACTCTTCTAATAAAAGTATGACCTGTAAACAATGGGACTAGAGACATAGCATAATTAAAATAATATGTAATTGATGAACAAAAGCATGAAGGAAACCAAGACTTCTTTTCATTTCTTTAGAAGTTTTACAAGTACATAATATCTCATAACAACTGAACTGGTACAACTAAAGTCACTATAACCTGGTTATTCATATAACTAAAGCCACCCTGTAGCGATAGCCAAACTATTATATAGCTTTGGCACAGGTTACCTCGTAGCTGGAGCACGAATTCCAGGTGCTCAACTTCTTTATGAAGCATTTATTCCAGCTGTAGCAATAGTCAAGTTTAATCACACTCAATCATGCTTTGCTTAATTTTAATCAAGCTTAATCATGCTTAATCACACTTTAGTTAGGCTTTTTCATGTTTAATCACTCTTAGTCAAGCTTAATCAAGCTTAAACATGCTTAATCATACTTAGGCCTAATCAAGTTTAACCATGTTTAATTAGCTTAATCATATGGACTTGATGGCTTTCCATTCTATAAAATATTAAATGCTCAGTGAAGAGGTTTGCAAGGAGACCACTATCGTGGAAGGACTCTATCTGCTAAAAGTGTAAATTTGAAGTATGTGTGACCAGAAATCTGAAGTTTGTCATAGCCTTCAAATTACAACAGTTAAATTTGAATGCACTAACTAGTTAGCATGGTCTACATCGGTGTATACAAGTTAAATCTATATTTGATTTGCAATTTTATAGCACTAAATACCCAAATATAATATATATTTTCAGATATTCTAAAGTGGTCAATTTAGAAGCATCAGACATCAGTCCTTTTTTGAAAAATAGATTGTCATGTCAAAGACACATGTATTCATACAGGTTCTATGGGCCTCAAAATTAGTAGCAGTCAACTTTCTCTAGGATTCAGTAGCTGGGAGGCATTACTTTCATGCTGAAGACTCTAATGGCTCGTCATTCTCTTTGAAAGTTGCAATGTCATGTGACCCCATGCCACCATCATGCCTCTTGTTGTAACGCCATCGGAAAATCAAATGGTAACATCATTGAGTATAGTCAAATACATCTATTTTTAACAACTGCTTCCAATAGTAGGCATCTCCTAGAATTTACTGTCATGCCTCAGGGCCCCATATTATCAAGTTGAGGCTGGTTGAAAATATATCAAATCTCACATATTAGTGCAATGCATTCTATTTTTCGCTTGGTGCGTAATCTGCACCTCCAGAAAACTCTTTTTGGCCTTCCATTAACACAAAATTAATGTTTGATTGGTTTTTGCAAAATGTCTTTCAATGTTTTTTGCATTAAGGATACCAATATTTGCATACGAGGCCAATCCTCGTACGTCCTCATTGTTACAACAACGACAACAACAACAATGGTTACATACATAACACGTCTGCGGTCAAAATGTGTCGCTGAGGTTACACACATTCAAATGTACCCTAAATGTTTCCTATTCTTCTGAAATTACTTAATAGTCTAGAATTATTTTCGTTTCATGGGACCATGAACAAAGAAGTGAAAAAAATGATATGAATTGAAAGATGGGTAGGTGTTATTTAAAAAGAACAAGTGTCTTCTTTAGGTAAATAAATAGAAAACAAGGGCTATAATTACAATTTCACCGACCAAATTTCACCACTTTTATCTATTCTTATAACACATGAGCTTGCTTTGGATTCTTCTTGATGCAGCACTGGAGCTTGCTTTGTCTCTAGAAAAGTTGACAAATGAGAAGCTTCTCAAGCTATACAATGTAAAAGATCTCAATCACAACTTTTTTTAATTATTTTTCCATATGCCCAGTCTGCTTTGTTATTATAATTATAATTATTATTTGTCAATATATATGGAAAGGTTTTGATTACTGAGATGCGATCCTTTTATGAACAAATAGCAGACATATGCAAAGACGTGCAGATGGCAGACTTTGTCGAGAGTGAATTCTTGACTAAACAGGTGAAATATTATAATTTTATTTTATTTTATTTTTTCGTTCTTTGTGAAATGGTAGCTTTCCTTTTTTTTCAAGGGATTTCTACCAAAACCAAACTTACTACCAAAAACTGCCTTTAAAATAAAATAAAATGAACAATGACAAGGCCCATGTACCAAAGGCTCTGTGATATCTCTGTTATGCCCTTTGACAATAATAGATTGATCAATCTTATAGCAGACAGATTGGTCTTGTTGAGGACTGATTGGCCCCTTTGTAGAAAAATCGGTTTATTATTGTCAAAGGCATAACATTAATATCACAGGGCCCACATATGGTAGATAGCCCGTGTGGGGTTTTTTTTTTTTCCACATGGCTTCTGGTAATAAGTTTGGTTTTGGCATGGTTTTAGTAACAAATCCCTATTTTCAATGGTCAAATTTCAGAGGATAGACTGATTTTTGTTGATTTGGATATATTTAGGTGGATGCCATAGAAAAGATATCAGAATATGTTGCTCAAGTGAGAAGGGTGGGCAAAGGGCATGGTATGCTTGTCACTTTGTCTGCATGGGATCTTAATACCTTTTTATTAAGTTATATTATTTTAAATCTTTCTAATTCCATGGTTTTAAGTGACAATGGGCACTGTTTTGGTGGGTTTGCAGGAGTGTGGCATTTTGATAAGATGCTTCTCAATGAGGAAATCGCTGCGTAAGGATGGAAAAAAGTAATGGATCGCATGTTCCTTTTTTGGGTTTTGGTCATAGGAGTTCTTCTACGAGCATTCTATATTTCCTGCTAGAGGTTTGGATGTTGTTTTGATTTGTGAGGTATAAACCTTAGCTTTAGGTGCATTTCAATTAGGAACAGATTAGTCCGAAAAGCACCTTAGCTGTAGGAAGTGGATGATATGTTCTTATATTTCTATGACCAGTTCTTATTAAGTAATGGTAACTTGAGGGTGCCGGTCTACTGGCAAAGCATCGTTTGCTTCTCACTTTGATGCTGGAATGGGAATATTCCCCAACCAAACCACTTGATTCCATTGGTCGTCGCTTTATTCTTTGATAGTAGCTCCGAGAGTCTTCTTTGAAGCCATTGGTCTTGCTTGTGCATGTTCTGTTGTTGGGAGATGAATAGGTTATGGGGTTAGGCTGGCTTGTCAAACCTTCCTGGCGCTTTATCCACTCCAAAGTGTAATTCAACTCTGGCATCACGAAGGACCCGGTAAGTGTCCCGCCTACTCTGCCGTCTTTGTCAAGTGTGCAAGCTCTCCTCGGTGGGTTGCTAATTTTTGGTCTCAAATATATGGCGTTGCATTTGTTTATTTTTCATGGGTTCCCTTTCTCAGTAGTCAGTATACAGTGGTTCTGTACAATGTGAGTCTTCTGTTCCCGTTCTTTTTGTGTGGGGTAGAAACCGTTGTTTGCTATGATGATGAACATTTGTTTATGTCTACTGCTCTCTTGTTTGCCAGCCATTTGACCCGGCAACACTGATCACAATGGAAAGAGGGTGTTGCTAATTTTCACTCATGATCCAATTCCAATATTTTCTTTGCTACTTCATTAACTGATCTAGCAAACTTGAGCTTACAATTGTGTCTGTGTGTTCACGTGATGAACTGTGCATGTGTGGGGCGGGGTGGCTGATTGGGGGGTGGATGGGTGTGTGAGATGCATGATATCCATGACAATGGAAGGTCACGCGTGTAATACAACTTTTTTTCATTTAAATTTTCAATTGTTGATGGTATAATAACTATCGTTTTGAAAATGTCAACTGTGCTTTGGAAGTTTGCTGCATCATAATATTTCCTGGAGTACATTTGGTCGTGCTTCTCATGCATGGAACTTTTTTTCCCGTTATGCAGAGCAGCAAAATAAATATTGGATTAAGAAACATACATTGCTCAATTTAGAAAGATCAAAAGGGTTGGTGGAAGAGACTGTTGAAGTCAGATGGAAAACCTGCTCCTTACATCAAGGTTGATTGTAATACGGAAGAATCTATCAACTGTAAGTATATTCTGTACAAATAGAAATCATGTGAATACTTTGCAGCACAAGGCAATAGATGGTAATGTTTGGCATTGCTCTTTGGGAGAATAGAAAAGAGCAACAACTGCTCTTTGTTATTGCAAATAAATGTGGGGAGAGAACCACATTAGCATGGGGAGTAAACCTGCCAGCTCATCTGGTTATTATTAAGGTGAGGTGGATTGCATTTTTTATTTTTTTTCATGTACCATTGGATGTTCACTCCAGTTTGGTCTTGGCTATTAAATTTTCACTTGTTCTGCAGGGAACAAAATATTATGATGGGAAAGCCAAAAGATACATTGATTTTCCTATTACAGATGTCTTGCAAATGATGGTCGTGCATGGCAACCACAATTTTATCAGCATGGAAAAGCAGTCATTCTTGTCCATGGACCTAAAAAAAGCTTCTACAAGAAGGTTAATAAAAAAAATGGATATATTTAGCATTCTGTTTTATGTAATTACTGGAGTAACCTTTATATGTTGCTCACTGGCAGTTTTTTTATGAACCCTTTCCCATTGAAAGCAATCTTAAGGAGCAGTTGCATGATCACTTTAATGCAGAGATCATCTCTGGAACCATTTGCCATAAGGAGGATGCTGTGCATTATCTCACATGGACCTATTTATTCCGATGATAGGTAGAATTTTATGATTTGCCGAATTGTTCTAAATTATAACTTTTTACCATAGATGGTGGTGTGTTTGGTTAGAATATTGTAAGGTTATTTTCAGTAACCTAGTTTGATAAATGCTTTATAATAATTACAACTAGTATTAACAAAAAATCATATTACTTATTCATTTGTTCTTTCTACCTCAATGCTAACCATTTTATTCTATTTAAAACCTAGCATAATTTCACAAATGAATAAGTAAATCATATTACTTTTTCATTTGTTCTAGAGGGTGCAAGTCCAACATACCCATAAAAGGAAATTGTTTGGCTGAATCTAATTTTTAACTTGTTGGTTTACTCCAGTTGCATAAAATGCCTTCATATAATTTAGTTATATCAGACAATTTCATTGCAATAATAATCATGTGAGCAAGTTCGAGTACTCCTGGATTGAGCTCACGCTGTTTCTAGGGATTGGAATGATGCTCGTGTTATTGTTTGTGGGGATTTCAATTGTATCGAAAAAGTAAGACTGATTCTATGGCTCTTCTGTCCTTATGTGAAGTATGTGTTTGAAATTTGTTATGTGCTTGGAGTATTATCAGTTTAATTGCTTAATATCATCAATATCTCAATTTAATTGCTTAATATCATCAATATTTAATTACGTTCTCCTTTTGATTTTAGGCGAAGCTTTTCGATTTGAAGCTCACCTCAAACGGATCACTAGGGGACGGGGATACTTGGCAGGATAGGCGAAGCACATTTTTTATTTTTTTTAATTATGAAAATAGGTCATGGGGTCCTTAGATAGTTAACTCTTTTTTTTTTTTTTGAATAAAAGGATTGAGCATGTAAAGTTTAAAATATTTGGTTGATTTGAAAGGTTGGATCATAGGTTGAGATGCAATCTTTTGTTTGAATAAAAGAATTGGACATCTATTTTATTTATTAATGGCATTGAATGATTTGCATTTGAGTTGAATGGATGCGTTTAAATATGAGATTAATAGCTTTTTTTCTTTATATAATTTTTTTTAAAGCATTAAAAAATTACATTAAAAAAAAGCATAAAAAAAAAATTATTTTAAAAAAATTTGCATAAAAAATTGTCGACGTAATTTTTTTTTTTTAATATATTAAAAAAAAAAATTGCATAAAAAAATCACTGCCCTAAATAGTTGTAAAAAAATATAACGACCCAATTTTTCCAATCTCTCAGGTATAGGAAAGGCCGGTTCGCCAACCTATTGGTTAAACGATAAGCCGGACAAATAGGGCATATATCAGAGTAAAGTACAACAAATAATCCAAAGCTAAGAAAATAAATGCGAAAGCAATTAAAAGTAAAGAACCACCGATGATGGCCAACCATCATCGAAACATGGCTCATAATTAAAATCAAGTCAAGTATAAAACTATGATATCCAACTAAAAAGGGGTCCACAAATTCAAGTCTAATTCTCATCAAAAGTAAGAAAATAAATAAGTCCTAAACTAGGAAAAACTCCTCAGGAGGAACTTCAGGCTCTTCCTCAAGTACGTAATCAAGATTACTCTCGCAGCCTTGAACAGCTACGTCAGTACTTGGACCTGTGACGTATAGTCGGAGTGAGCTAACCAACAAAGCTCAGTAGAAGAAAGACATTTACGACATTTTATTTTAACTAACATGGTTTCAAAACAAATATCGGAATATAATTTGTCAAACATATATGCAGATAATAAACTGAATTTAAGTGCGGAAATTATATATAGGATTAATTTCTAAATATGTGAAAATAGTTTTAAGAACAGATGCAGAGTTTCAGTGCCTTATTATTTCTAACTTTTATATGCAAAGTTCAGTAATTCATTACTTAATCCTTAACTTAAAATACCTCCCGAGTAAACTATATCTCGAGAGCAGGAATATAGCCGATGGGAACCCCTACCTACCATCGTCGTTTATGAATCATTTTTCAGGATGCAACAAGCCCCTACACTCGGAGGGTAACTTGCGCCAGGAAGTTGTTTATGAATTTTTTTGAGGGGTCGTTCAGGTCAATCATAAAACAAATGCAGATACTAATATAAATCAGATGCAAGTTTCTTATACATAGTTCAGATTCTTGACTTCGAATTTTCAGCTTTTTAGAGCTTAAGCAGATTCAGGTTTCAGGATTCAAGCAGATTTATATTTTTAGTTATTCATATAAATTTTAGTTTACAGATGTGATTTCAATGGCATATGTAAGTTCAAAGATTTAATTCAAAATATCCATGCGAATTAAAATAAAATACTGTAAAGATGAGATTCTCCTATCAAAATTCAAAGTTACGCGAAGTCAAGCAAAGTCCTATTGATGGCCTCTCACCCTCAATTTACATAACAAATATACGTTCATGCATTAAGGTTAACTCTAATCATTAATAATATAGACCTATTTAAGTGTTTCTTCAAAAACAAGTCGAAACGGCAAGTTTGTGCCAATCTTAGAATTTGATGTAACCTTCCCCTAATTTTTTTAACCTTCAAAATGATTGATTCATGAGTTAGTCAAAACATAAAAGTTGTAGAGTTTGTTGTTCTATTTCCAATGCAAAAAGAATCATATCAAACGGAGTTCGGAATAATAAGTTCTAGCTAAAATACTAAGACAAAATCAGAAAGAAAATGAAAACGAAGACAAGTTTGTTTCAATCTTAAAATTTGACGTAACCTTCCTCTAATTTTTTTTTACCTTCAAAACGATTGATTCATGAATTGGTCAAAATATAAAAATTGTATATTTTCTAATTCTCTTTCCAGCACAAAAAGAATCATGTCAAACAAAGTTCGGAGTGAAAAGTTACGGATAAAATACCAAGACAGTACCGGAAAGAAAACGAAGATGAAGATAATTTGATGTAACCTTCTCCTATTTTTTTTTATCCTTCAAAACGATTGATTCACGAGTTAATCAAAACACAAAAGTTATAGGGCTTGATGTTATCTTTCCAGCACAAAAAGAATCATATTAATCGGAATTCGAAGTAAAAAGTTACAGAGAAAATACTAAGACAGCATCGGAAAGAAAATGAAAATGAAGACAAAAACCAAGTTCTGTCCTCGCTCGAGCGATGCGATTTTTCGCCTTGTTTTCACTTGAATCGAATCCCACACATTTCTAAAATAAAACCCAAGTTTAATCTATTGATTCTAATAATTAATCTTTCTCAAACATACCTTTAATCTAAGGATTCCACGATTTGAAACGAGTCACGCAAATGGAGTTTCGGAATGAAACCGGTAGATTTCCTTGACGATTTGCACCGAAAAGGTTTCACAAAATAGATCTCAGAATCGACGGCATGATAAAGGTGACGTTTTGCTATGATCAAACATGCTAAAAAGCGACTAGGGTTTCCGACGTATAAGGCTCTCGTCTCCTTCTCTCTAAGCAACAAAAACTAATAGATTTAACCTAATGCAAAACGGGAGAGAACTTTCTCTTTTATAATGAGGTTGCTTAAAGTGTTAAGCACACACACACCATAAGTGTGCAAACTTTCAAATTTCAATGACTTAACTCCGGTATTGAGCGGTCACACCGAAGGTCGGTGTACGACTTTCGCACGAGGGTCCAAACGTGTTCTAAATTAAAATCCATCCGTACAATCACATCTAAATAACAATCCAAAATAAATGGCGACATCGGTCGCCGAGCCGAATACATACATATGACCGGTCTGATTTGAGTCTAAAAATACGGGTTTTTACAAAAAAACAGTGATTTTTTCTATGACTGTTAAGAGCAGTTGTTGTTGAAGTTCATAAATCACTGTCTTGTATAGTGGTAAAAAAAAATCACTCCTTTTTTTACAACTGTTTAGGGCAATGATTTTTTGAAAAAAAAATCACTGTCAAAGATAGTGGTTTTTTGAAAAAACTACTATCAAAGATAGTGATTTTTTGAAAAAATTACTATTTAAGGTAGTGATTTTTTTGTCTTTTTCACGTAGTGTCCAATCATTTTAATCGGAAATAGAAAATGGTATGGATCTCAAAAAGAGTGTGGGACCCACACTGATATCCGAGCACGGGAAAAGCTCCGAAAAGCTAAAGATTTACCCACTTTCTGATACCTAAAGTTGGATTCCTAGTATTTCTGGCTAAACGAACGGGCCCTACAAAGTTTATTTTTTACTTTTATGTGTATATTTATTTTTAAAAGGAAAAGTTTGCTTCTATTCTATAGGTACCTATAATTTGCCGCTCCAAAAATAAACTCAAAATCCTACATTTTGATAATGCGGAATGACAAAATCGATAAACCTCGTGATTGTTACCCCATCTCCTCCAGTTGGCATATATTGATTGCTTTTGAATCAAATGATGGATCGTTTTTACGTCCCAATCTTTTACACAATTGATCTTGAGATCATGTGCGTACCATTATACAGTCACTTTTTTTATTTCACATGACTCGCAACCCAAAAAGTGACTTTAAAACCTCATGAGACAAAATAAGTTCAAAGGTACATTAAGGTCACTTTTTGAGATGTGTGTCATGTGTAATAAAAAATTGACCGGCGCATAACACTCTTAGATCTGAAGATCATTTGGGTGAAAGATTGGGGCGAACTACGACGATTTAAAGCAGTCATTGCATGCCGGCTGAAGAAGGTGGGTTGAGGTCACAGTTTTATAAGATTTATAGAGTACCCTTCTAGTTTCTTATATGTTGGGAGATCATTCTTTTACTAGTATGTCAGGGGCTTGCCACCGAGAAAATCAGTTGGTGCAGATAGAGCTACCCTCTTAGGGTAGCTACATTTTATATTTTCGTTTAAGGCTGGTGTTACTACCACACCACTTAATTGGGGGAATGGTCAGGTCTTATCAGGCAGAATCTGTGACGACCCGACTTTTTCAATCCCTCAGGTATAGGAAAGGCCGATTCGCCAACCTATCGAATAAACGATAAGCCGGACAAACATGGCACATATCAAAGTAAAGCGCAATAAATATCCATAGCTAAAATAAATACGGAAGCAATTAAAAGTGAAGAACCACCGATGATGGCCGACCATCATCGAAACATGGCTCATAACAGAGATCAACGTCAAGTATAAAACTATGATATCCAACTAAAATGGGCCCACAAATTCAAGTCTAACTCTCACCACAAATAAAAAAATCAGTAAGTTCTATACTGGGAAAAATTCCTCAGGAGGAACCTCAAGTGGATCACCACACAATAGCCACGCCAAGACGAACCTGTGACGTATAGTCGGAGTGAGCTAACCAACAAAGCTCAGTAGAAGAAAGACATCTACGATATTTTACTTTAACTAACATGGTTTCAAAACCAATACCGGCATATAGCTTGTCAAACATATAAGCAGATAATAAACTGAATTTAGGTGCGGAAATCATATGTAAGATTTATTTCTAGATGTGTGAAAACAGTTTCAAGAACAGATGCAGTGTTTCAGTGTCTTAGTTTCTCTAACTTCTATATGTAAAGTTCAGTAATTCATGACTTAATCCTCAACTTAAAATACCTCCCGAGTAAACTATATCTCGAGAGCAGGAATATAGCCGATAGGAACCCCTACCTACCATCGTCGTTCATGAACCCTTTTTCAGGATGCAACAAGCCCCTGCATAATGAGGGAAACTTGTGCCAGGAAATTGTTCAGAAATTTTTGAGGGGTCGTTCAGGTCAATCATAAAATAAATGCAGATACTAATATAAATCAGATGCAAGTCTCTTATACATAGTTCAGGTTATTGATTTCAGATTTTCAAAGCTTAAGCAGATTCAGGTTTCAGGATTCATGTAGATTTAGATTTTCAGTCATTCATATCAATTTCAGTTTACAAATGTGATTTCAATGGCATATGCAAGTTCAAAGATTTTAATTCAAAATATCCATGCGAATTAAAATAGATTACTGTAAAGATGAGATTCTCCTACCAAAACTCGGAGTTATGCGAAGTCAAGTAAGGTCCTATTGATGGCCTCTCGCCCTTAATCTACATCACAATATACGTTCATGCATTAAGATTAACTCTAATTACTAATAATATAGACCTATTTAAGTGTTTTCTCAAAAACAAGTCAAAACAGGTAAGTTGCGCCAATCCTAGAATTTGACGTAACATTCTCATATATGTTTGACCATCAAGACGATTGATTCACAAGTTGGTCAAAACATGAAAGTTGTAGATTTTTTCATTAGCTTTCCAACTCAAAAAGAATCGTCTCAATCGTTCGGGATAAAAGGTTATGACTAAAATACTAAGACAATATCGGAGTTCAGTGATACCTCGCTCGAGCGATGATAATAGCTCGCTCGAGCGAGATCCTTCAGAACTTTCTCGCTCGAGCGATGACAAAAGCTCGCTCGAGCGAGGGTAGGGAACACCTTTTTGAGTATTTTAGTGTATCCTCGCTCAAGCGATGATAATAGCTCGCTTGAGCGAGTTACAGCGACGCGATTTCGCTCGTTTTCATCCGAATCGAAATCCATACATCCCAAAGCAAAACCCATGGCTAATCTAATGATTTTAATAAAAAAGTTTAATTAAAACGTACCTTTAATCTAAGGATTCCTAGATTAGAAATGAGTCACGCGAATGGAGCTTCGGAACGAAACCGACGGTTTCCTCGACGATTCGCGCCGCGATCGATCCCACGAGTTCACAGAGACAACTCCAACACGTCCCCAATGATCTCAACCTCTCCCAATAGCCAACTATGAATCCAAGGTTGATTCAAGTTCTTTCTAAGGTTCAAGGGTTTTCAACAAAGAGGGTTCTAGAGAAGGAGGTTTTCTAAAACGATCTCTTACGATAATTGAAGAAGAGAGAAGACGGAGTTTCACACAGTTGGGTAACTATCAAACGACTACGGTTCTTCACGGCACTCACGTCTCTTCCTCTCTTAACAAAACCTAGTATAATACGGGAATGCAATTCCTTCTTATAATAGGATTGCTCACAAAGTTAAACACACACACACCTCTTATGTATTATACACCTCTAATTTTAAAACTCAAGCCCGGTGTTGAGCGGCCACACCGAGGTCGGTGCACAACTTTCGCACGAGGGTCCAAATGGGCTCTAAATCAAAATCTGTCCGCACAATCACATCTAGATAAAAATCCAAAACAATTGGTGACATCGGTTGCCGAGCCGAACACACACACGGGATCAGTCTAACTCGAGTTTAAAATACGGGTCTTTACAGAATTGGTTTTTCATTCCTACCCCATCCGGTGCCTTTGAAAATAAGAGAATAGTGACTCTCTTGATTTTCACTTTTTATAGCAAAACGTGTAGTCAAAATTCTCTTATTTCTAAGGGCAGCGGATGGGGTAAGACTAAAAATCCGATTCTATTTTGTAGGACCTGACCATTCCCCCCAATTTATGTTATCCAAAGGAAAAAATTGTTGGCGGTTTGAATAGGATGATGAACATTGTTTTTCGTCCCAACTTTTCCACACAATTAATCTTGAGACCATGGGCGTACCTATGCCGCTTGGAAATAGAATTACCAAGTGGCATAGGTCCCAAAAAGCAAGGTGTCAAATCTGATATTGGCTCATAGAAGATTGATATGTATTGGCCAATACCAATACGTCTCGATAGGTTTTAAAAAAAAATAAAAATAAAAAATAAAATAAAAGAGGTATTAGCCAATACCCGTTTCGTATGGCTGATACCTGATTTGTATCTGCCGATATGGATAGCGGCACTGCCCCCGATATTGTATTGGGGCCGACAATACCGGTATCAGCCGATGCTTAGATACCATCATCAACCACGTTCGATGGTAAGTTGTGATGAGGCTTTGAGATGTGTGCCATATGTGGCTTTCCTTATCTTAAGGAAAGGATGAATGGGGAGTCTCCAAGCTTTAAACCACATTTATCTTGTCAAATATTATTTTCACATATGTCAGAATTCATAAAATTCATGATTGTCATTTTTTATTGACAAATATGAGTTAAGACTATTTATAAGTTGACTTTGCTATACCTTTCAATGCTGTCAAACAATGACTTTCATGCATGTCATGGAAAGTTTGCCCGAGGCCGATACGAATCGGCTAAATTTAAAAAAAAAAAAAAAAAAAAAAAAAAAAAAAAAAAAAAAAAAAAAACTCGATTGAAACCGAGACGTATCGGCCGATACCGATATGAGACCAATACATATCGGTTTGGCTGAAAACCGACAAGTATCGGTATCAGCCAATATTTGATACCTTGATTAGACCCATCGATCCGTCAAACAATGACTTTCCCTGTAGTATCTCTCTTGTAGGGGTGGCAATGGACCGAGCTAGGGTTAATCAAAACTCGGCGCGACAAAATTGAATTTGGCCCAAGCCCGTCCCGATCTCATGGTGAGCATATGACTCTAAGCCCAAGCCCAAGCCTAATTTGTCATAAACTTTCAAAGCCCAAGCCCAATCCCAACCCATTTATTCATAAATTAGACATTGATTTACAAAAAAATTAACTTTATATTAATAAAAATAGAAACACATTAACTTTAAATTAATAAAAGAGGCTGAGGATGCTACCTATGGAGGTAGCGCTTGGGCATTACCCATGAGTCCACTCGACACTACTTGGCACCCAATCTTTGTTTGATAAAAATAAGAACAGAAATCCGAAAATGATGAAATGGGCAAGACAATTGGACTCGAGACACGTAATTGTTGTCTTTAAAACGCTATTCGCTCTCTACTCAAATAAATTCTCGAGTTTACAAAAGGGTTCCAGCGAGACGTTTCCAGGATATAACGAACCCAATCTCTTGGATGCGATTCGTTACTTTGCAACAGTAGAGGATCACCCTAAAAAACTCAATCCGATGAACTACCACCAAAAGAAGAAAGCAAGAGGAATTCTCAAATTTTATGTAAGGAATCCGATGGATTTCAAAGAGTCCAAATCTGTATCATAAGGCCTCCTTATATAGAATTTTCAATATGATTGTTGGGCCAACAGTCATATTTTGGAAGATTCAAATCTTTCAAAGATCTCAACCGCTTCATCCAACGGCTGTATGAAAGTTACAACTTTTCGAATTCAAATTCAAACGGTTGCACACCTTTATAAGCGGTTATGAAACGGTTGGGTCAAACGGTCAATATTTGACCAATCCGTTTGGCCTAATAGAACCGAATTGACTCACAGATTAGTGGCCCATTAGGCCCAACCCGGTCCATGAATAATTTGATCGTTGGATCTACCTAGTCAAAAAGTTAAACCTCTCCTTGTGACGATGCGCACGTGTAAAGTGCGCGCCTAAAACACCAATGCGCTTAAACACCAATCGCCACGTACACGCGTGCGCATGCGTGAACTCGGCGGCTCGCCACTAGACACACTCTTATCTTCTTATTATCAAACAATAATAAAAGGTGAAAGGTTCTATATATAACCTAGACACATTTTATTTTTACCAATGTGAGACTATTCATTTGCATACAAAAATGACAATACCTATTGCTTAAAAATAACTCACAAAACTAAGAAAGAAATCGGAAGCAAGTTTTATTTTCTTTAAAATTATGTAATATATTTATTATATTCTAAACTAATAAATAAACATAACAATCTTAAGATTGGATGCAAGGGCAACTTGTATAAGATCGATAAGGAACAATCCAAAAAATTTGGGCAAATTATAATGCTAATCCACCGTTAAAAATGTGGCCAAAGTTGGGGAGAAATCAAAGCACTTTTTGTAGGTGGCTTTACCTTATGTTTAACCCAAGATTTGAAGCACAAAAAAGTTTTAAAAGTCAATTTTATTCTTTTGTAAATCACATGCCCCATAGCTATACAACCCAAAACAGATGTTTTTTCTTCTTGCGATCACATGCCACGTGTGATCTAGCCCAGTGAGTATACTACCCGTGTTGGTACCAACCATTTTCTCTTAATAAAAATAGATTGCAAATGTCTTGTATGAAGTTCCTATCTAGTTTAAAAATTGAAAATCTATAATTTTTTTTTATAATTTTCTATTTTGAAAGATATTATAAGCAAGGTGTCCAAGCGGGTATCGGTTCATGGAGGACCGATATGTATCGGCCGAGACTGTTACGTATCGACGTTTTAAAAAATAAAAGTAAAAATAAAATAAATGAGGCATCGGCCAATACACGTCGTATTGGCCGATACCGATACTTTATTCGGGGCGATACATATTAGTCGACAAAAAAAATGATACGTATCCGTATATACTTGATACCTTGATTATAAGTAAAACTCAATATACATATTATATTTGAGAGCCCAATGGGCCTATGGGATTAAGTTGTTACCTGGCCTGCTTAAGTTTTGGGCTTAAAGTGTTTGCCCAAGCTGGCCCGTGTGCGTTATATCAAACCCAAATCCTCCTTAAACTGGGCCGGGTCTAACGGTCTGGGCCGGGCTACCCAGCCCATTGCCACCCACCCCTATTCTCTATTATTTCGGGATATCTCCTAACCTCTCCCTAAAATATCTTTAATATTTCAGATTATTGAATCCTAACTCCTAAAGCCTCCCTAGCTTCTCTCCCTCCACCTTAATTACGTAAGCTTCTTCCTTCAATTAGTTTCAGATGTCAGAACCACAAACTTTATTCTTCTTCACTGGTGCTTGGTACGTAGCACCAACTCCTCGTCTTCAAACCAAAATATTTATTTTTATTACCCAAAAGTCATTCCACCATTCGTATCACAAAAAAAAAAAGTCATTTCACCATATAATTTCTAAATATTTATTTATTTATATATTTAGTTTGATTAACTTAGAATCAGTTCATCCCACGTAGGGGTGCAGCTTCGATTAACCGAACCGAAATCGTAGGGATTTGCCAAAACCGAGCCTGACCGAACATTTTTCAGTTTCAGTTTCGGTTAACTGATATTTTCAATTCTCAAACCAATACCGATCTGATTTCAGTTTTGATCGTTTTGGTTTTCGGTTTTCCTTCATATTTGTTGTATTTTTTAGGTTTTTACGATTTTCTCACGCTTCCGAGCCGGTTTTCTTTTTCAGGTACCAAAATCGAAATCGAACTTGGCCAAATTGAGTTGGGTCGGTTTCGGTCAGGTTCGGGCCGGTTCGGTCCATTGGTTTTCGATTCAAACTTGCACCCTTAATATATCCCACGTGGGTGTTTTATGGCATAATTATCAAAACAGGATTGGGAATATAAAGTTTTACAGTAATATATCGAAACGAAAAAGTTTTATATAATCGGGATGCACCTTACTCCGGAGTCTTTGAAATCCGTAAATACTAGTTTGAAATTCGTGAATACTCAAAATTTTAAACCCAAAAAATTCGTACAGTCTTGATTATGTAAAAGTTTTTGAAATAATATAATAGTGTGAAACTTTTATAACATAAATATCATCTTTTCCCTAAATGCCCGTGTTTTATTTTGTACTTTTATATTTACTTAATTTTTTATTTTCTTTTTAAACAAAATGTTTACATAGAATATGGGTTCTATTATTTTCACCCGTGAAAATATAATCTCACATTCTCACTTAAGATTTTATATATATATATATATATATATATATATTTGCGAACCATTATTATATGTATATGGGTACCATTATAATCACCCGACTAGTCTGCACTACAAAAATAAGGTGTTTTAGCGGCACTTGCTATTAAGGTAATTTTTGGTAGCGGCAAGATTAATAGTGGCAGTTTTTAATAGCGACAGGACTAATAGCAGCAGTTTTTTATTAAAAAAACTGCTGTTGGAGGTCATTTTTTGTCCTCATCTTTTGCACAATGAATCTATGGATCGTGGGTGTACCATCAGACAGTTGGTTTTTTATTACACATTGCGCATATCTTAAAAAGTGACCCTAAAATCATATGACCACCATCATGCTCAGGCATGATTTTAGCATCATTTTTTGAGATGAGATGTGTGCCATATGTAATAAAAAACCGACCGTTTTGGTACACCCACGATCCATAGATCCACCGTGCAAAATATGAGGACGAAAAATGACCTCCACCATTTAATTCAAACGCGATCAATGCATGCTAGGTGGAGGAGGTGGGGTGAAAACGCAGCCTTTAGGGGTGAGTATGACGGTACCCTATATATTTATGTATATTTTTTTAGGGAGCCATAACTTGCACTCGCTTTTTAAGTGATTGCACCGAGGTTAAAAGAAAACTTTGTATTTTAGGGACATGTGACATGTGACATATGAAAACGCAATTTAGGCAGTCTAATTTAAAGTTCATGATCTATAGGTCCTTAGGAGATAAGATTGGCACGAAATATAATCTTTATCGTGTGATTAAATATAGTCAAAGGCTATTACTTGATTCAACGGTTGACAACAATAGATCATATGATAAATATTGTTTGTTGCTCCAATCTTATCCATTAAGGATCTATAGATCATGAACTTTAAATCAGACGGCCTAGATTGCGTTTTCATATGTCACATGTCCCTAAAATACAAAGTCTTTCTTTAACCTCAGTGCAAGTAATGGCTCCCTTTTTTTATTATTTAAGTTAACGCAATGGATGCCATTATTTACACCCTATGAAACATTCATCTTAGCCCCACTTCCTCCAGTTGGGCATGCATTGACGGCTTTTGAATCATATGAAGAATAATTTTTCATCCCAATCTTTCACACCATTGATCTTGAGATTATGGGTGTACCATCGAATTTTTATTCCAGATGACATGCAAACTCAAAAAGTGACTCTAAAATCACATGACACACACTAGGGTCAAAGGTATTTTTGGGTCACTAATTTTATGTGACACATGTAATAAAAAATCGATAGTCTCTTGGCACTCTTGTGATCTCAAAATCATTTGGGTGAAAGATTGGGATGAGCTATCATCAAAGCTCAGCAGGGACAATTAAAATGCTAATTTATATGAGAGATTATCAATTCAAGTCTAGATGTAAAATAAAATGAAGCACATGTCATCTTATATTATGTCTATTCTAGCATCAATATATCCTAGCAGTATATCACAAACAAGCACTAATTCATGCAATTATTATATCATGTTGACAATGCTGACATATTCATGTTGACCAAATACGAGTATTGACAAGAAAATTATGCGAGATGATATCAAGAAATCATGCTGAAACAAGATGTGTACAAGGACAAGAAAATTAAGCTCCCGAGTAGCGGGATCACTTGTCAAGCTTCCGAGTTCGCGGGATCACTTGCACTGAGAAAATCAAGCTCTCGAGTTAGCAGGATCACTTGGACCGGCATATTAAGCCCCTGAGCAAGGTTAACAGGGTCACTTGACTCAAGAAGTCAAGCCCTTGAACTATGTTAGCAAGGTCACTTGACACGAGACTGGTCAAGCCCCTGGGTTAAGTTAGCAAGGCCACTTGGCTCAAACCAAAGCAAGCGAGTATTAAGAAGAGACCATGTACGAGATCAAGTATGCGAGAACATCATGCACATATATACCTCAAGTATGGGACATCATGAAATAACTTAAAAGTATCTCAAAGCTTGCCTCGCATAACTGAACTTCATCTGCTTGTACATAACGAAAACTAGCATACTCAACAATAACATAGTATGTTAATATCCATTTATTCCGCAAAACAGAGCTAATACTTTATTAACGTTGAATTATCAAAACTGCACTTATCAAATCTGAATTCTAAAGCTGAACTATGAAACGAACATAATCAAAACTAACATAGGATAGTCATCCTATTTGTTTTTCAACAAAACTGAGCTAGCAATTATCAAAGCTTAACTCTCAAAACTGTCCTATCACAGATGAACTCTCAAAGCTGAATTATCAAGCTAGCATATTCAAACTGACATTGCATGGTCATATAACTTCATCCGTCTTCAAGACTAGTATATTGATTATAAAATCATATATTACATCGAAACACACACCTCCACAATGATATCTATCATTTGATGAACAGAACTATCATATTCTCTTATAGTAGTATATTTATTCTTAATTTAAACTGAACTGAACTCCTAGTAATGTTTCTATCATCATTCATGCCTAAACTGATATGCGTATAGGTCTACATATGTTCATGTCAATAGCTTGTTTAACTAGACGAGAATAAGAAAATACCACATAAACTAGGAAGGTAATTTCCCTACCTTACACCAGGTTTAAGTGTAACTGATTTTCCGTGCACGCTCGTCTTCAAGCAAACGCGTCATGTGCACCAAGTGGCACCTAGGATTTTATATGTGCATTTTAGTATCACGAATGGAATAGTGGGTCACCTGAGACCCAACATACATGGTTGATAAGGTGCATATACTGTAGGGTCACCGTACATATACTAACATATGCCAGATACAGACCAAGAATCATTGAAGCTAAGACAGCAGCCAGACATCTGCGTGCCTCGGCAAGCTGCCCAGCTGAGGACCTTTCCACAGTTTGTCACTAATTTTTGACCCTATAAATGTTAGATTAAAGAATTTTTTACTTTATGAAAGTTATAGGGCTCGTTGTCCCCTTTCCAACGCATCAAGAATCGTTCTAATAAGAGTTCAGGGTCAAAAGTTATGACTATAATACTGAACAATGGTCTGAGCATAAGGTTACCGCGGCAAGGACATTGCTTGCTGAGGCAAGCCTTTCAGCTTGCACCTTGCCGCGGCAAGCATGTGGGGTTGCCGAGGCAATATTGCTACATAAGCTTGCCTCGGTTCTCCCTTGCTTCTCTTTGAGGTTTTTGGTACTTTTGTATGCCTTTGTTATTTTTGCTTATCTATGTTGGTGTATATATATATATATATATATATATATATATATATATATATATATATATAGTGATATTCAATTCAGTTTAGTTCAGCATGGAAATCTGAAGTGCATGAGTGACTGATTTCAATATGATATATCCAACGTCTGTGTTGCCGATACGATCTTAAGTAAATCGTATCGGTATTAATCCGTGTACCTTTTGGTAGTCTGGCGGTCTCAACGATGCGGTGCCGAATGTATTTCGACGTCGCACTTGTCGAATTTGTGAACTACAAAGGCCTTCCTGGCCTCGACTCAATGGACTCACGATTTCGGATCGACAGTGTGAGGATAATGAATAGAAAAATGGTTTTAACACTTATCAGAAATGTACTTTACTGACTGTGGTTTTGTAATATCCCGAAAAATCATGTTAAACAGTGACCTCGAGATCCGTGCCCGATTGGTCATAAGTTTGACCAATTAGGAGATCAAGGGTTAGCATAGAGTATGATGAACGGACGAGATGTAATGGTATGAGTAATTATGTGGTGTGTGATGTGAATGAGAAGTCGCATACACCTATCTCGGTGCATGTGCTCAACACACAAGTGAGGAGAGATAAAAGGGTTTAATAACCCTAAAATTAATGGTTTTGATTGTTGAAGGAGAGTAAAGAAGAGAGAGAGAGAGAGGAGTAAGGAGATGAGTTATTGCAACTGATTGAAAGGGGGGATTCAAGCGATAAAAGCCAGATTCGACACGGTTTGTATCCGTTAGAGCCAAAGTTGGAACCCTAGCCTTTCCAACCACTAGATCTAATCAAATTGAGATTTGATTGAGGCAAATTTCTTGTGAATTAAATGCATAAGTTATGGGAGATTAATCGTAGTTAGGAATGGTTAAAATCATAGATTAAAGGCTTAGAAAAAGAAAAAAAATAAATGGAGAAAGATTTGGAAGAGCAGCCAGAAGGAGACAAAAATATGGCAATTTTGATTAATCAAAATTGGGTTTCGATTAATCGAAATTGGCCAATAAGTTGAAAAGTCAGAGGACCCCGATCTCGATTAATCGAATTGGGTTTCGATTAATCGACTTTGGATTTCGATTAATCGAATTGAGAATCGATTAATCGACTGGGAACCTACAGTGGACTCCAGTGGAGAAAAGAATTTAGCTTGATGAAATCGACTAATCGAAATGAGAGTTCGATTAATCGATTTATAATTTCGATTAATCGATTTGGGATCAATTAATCAATTTTGGGAATTCGATTACTCGAATTGAGAATCGACTGGATAGAGCAGAGAATTTCGATTAATCGAATTGGGATTCGATTAATCGAATGGGAATCTCGATTAATCGATTTGAGAATTGATTAATCGATATTGAATTTCGATTAATCAATTTTGGAAATCGATTAATCGAATCAGATTCGATTAATCGATTTTGGAGTTCGATTAATCGACTGTGCCAGTTTATGTTGATTTCTGAGTTTGACTTTCAGATTCTTGGGGGGTCTTGGACCTCCTTTATTGCACTGTTAGTGATGTGTTTCACATGTTATGTGGTGCCATAGGTGGTACGTGTGAGCTAATGCACAAGGAGCCACGTGGGACCTTGATGCATTGATCAAACGAAGACTTGAGGTAGGAAACTCCTTGAACATGTACCTTATTTTACAAGAGCATGTATGTAGTGATATAGATTTGAAATTCAAAATATTTTATTGCTTAAAGAGTTTGGGAAAAGTGTGTGTGTGTGACATCAATAAAAGTAATCATAATGAGCCATCCCCAGGGGATGAAGAAGTAAAGAGATAAGAGCATCAGGTGTGATACAAGTGAAAGGATACATCCCAGGGATGTATCCAAGATTGAATCATGTTTGATAGGGCTTAACTGATATAAGATAGCATATTTACACGGTGAATAACTATATGTAAGGCACCGATATTTTTTTTATTTGAGGTTTGATAGGGTACCCCACCGACGTGTCGGCATATCGACGACTGACACGGCAGGATATCCATGACCGATACGGCGGCGAAACCGTAGGCCAGTGCGGAGGCTTATCCGTACACAGTAAGCACACCCCAGGGGTGTTGATTGAGACAAGTGAAACCCCGCCACCAATCCCCAGGGGAAAGGGGCTTGGGTACTAATTGTATTCCTAAGGAATACGTTTAAAAACTGTCTATATAGATGACGATGATGGGTATCTCATCGGGGCTCGATGCTATATTGCTCAGGGATTACTTAAGTTGAAAGTTTAAGTTTTGCTTTAGGCCTTTTCAGCATCATTCATGAATAAATAAAAGACATGAGTAAACTACCAGTAAAATGTAATGCTTTTTAACTGTTTGCATCAGTAATTGCATAAACACATCATGCATGGCATATCATGGAATATATGTGAGTAATAATTTATATGTTCAACTGTATTTTGTTCCCTATTGAGCTAGGATGTAGCTCACCCTATAGACTATATGTCGCAGGTCCACTACTAGCAGCTGCCGAGGTTTCAGGAGACGCTGACCCTGGTGAGTCGGACCTTGCGGCCGGAGACAAGTTGGAGCCACCTCCGGAGGACTTCTTCTAGAGGACTCCGTTGTGCCGCTTTGAGGGTTTTTGGGAGAGATTTAGTACGGCTTGGTATGTCAAGCCTTGTTTGACCAAACAATGTATAAATTTGTGATTTTTCTTTTGGGCGAACCATCTGTGATGATTAGCTATCATCGATGGTTCGGATCGGTTCTCCATTCATGCAGAGGCATGAGGGTAGAACTGTCTTTTGAGAAATGCTTATATAGAGATTTAATTCCGCAGTTTCATTTACTATTTCAATTCTGTGCTTGATATACCAATGTTCCATGCTTAGCTAGGGGGCACGATCAAGATGATCGTGCTGATGGCACGGGTTTCGGGGTGTCGAAATCCGGACTGTCACAGTTGGTATCAAAGCCATTTCTTTTAGCAATTCTGACAGTCGTTCTTTTGGTCAGAACATAGGGGCTTCTGCTAACGGAACTTTAGTTTCAAATGCAGCCGCAAATGTCATCTAGAGGAAGGGGCCGACCAAGGGGAGGCCAACAGAGGAGTCTACGTAGTGGAGATGATTACATCTCTCCTACTAATAGAGTGCCTTTAGGAGGTACTGAAGCCCAGTGAGTAGTAGAAAGACATGATGAAGAGGATCGAGATCGTGTGATCAAGATCTAAGAGAACAGAGAGAGAGTGAGAGAAAGACAGAAGATAGAGAGGAGCGACAAAGGATGATGCACACTATGGAGACTATGGCTTGCCATGGCACAACAAGCGCATCCTTTGCGTACTCATGCAAGAAGAGAACAGCCCACCTACACCACCAGGACTCACGCCTGTGCCCCTCATCCTTCTGAGTTTAGGAGGATGAGACCTCCTTCATTTTCTCGGCAGACACAATGGCACGAGAACCGGCTTATGGAGATGGAGAAAGTCTTTAAGCGTGCTAACATGCACGTGGAGATGAGAGTGTGAGATGGGCACTTATATGTTGGATGGGGAGGCTGGCCTTGGTGGAAGTCCGTGATACGGACTCGGCTCGTGGAGACCGAGTTGCCTTGGACGTGGGAGGAGTTTGTTGAGGAGTTCAACAAACAATATTTTCCGGAAGTGGGGAGGAATCAACTTGAGATACAATTTCTACAGTTAGCGCAAGGGAGAATGACAATGAGAGAATATGGGGTGGAGTTTCTACGACTTGCCCTGCTTTATCTCGGATTACGTCTGCATCTGACGTGATGAAGTCAAAGAGGTTTCAACAAGGCTTGAAGCCTGAGGTTAGGGGAGGCGTAGCTCCATTTTAGTTGAGGACCTATGAAGAGGTCATGAGCAAGGCGTTGGTTGTAGAGGAGGAGAACAATAACAGATATAGACAGAGGGAGCAGCAGAGAGGAGGAAATGAACAAGGAAGGACGGGGACCTACGAACCGGTGAACAAAAAGCCGAGGTTCATGGCCTAAGCTCAGAAACCACAGTTTCAGGGAGGTTTTGGAAGGCCGGTGCAACAACACCAACAGATGTTCCCATTACTTGCGTCGGGGAGACCTTTACGATATGAGAGCCCTGCCATGTCTACTGGCGCTACTATCACACAGGGTTCTCGATCTGCTTTCTTCGCACTCTCGGAGACTTGCAAAGTGTGGCAAGCCTCATAGAACAGTGGATTGCAGAGTGGGGACTAGGGGTTGTTTCTGATGTGGCAAGGTGGGCCACTTGATCAAGGATTGCCCCGAGACGGATAAAAGAAAGACAGTTTCAGTTGCAGCACCACGACCCATTCAAGCAAGGAAGCCGGTCGTTTAGGGGAGAGCCTATGCAGTCACTGCTCAGGAAGCAGGGAACGTGCATGACTCATCCAAGGTGAGACTCTTTTAAATTAAAGAAATTTCCATTTCATTAAAATTTTAGATAGAGAAGGTGCATGCATTAGGAGTTGTATAGTTTCTTTTCTCAATACTAAATTTATATGTGAATTAGGGGTGTAAATTGATGTGTAAACTATTGTATGTATGCATGTATACTCTAGGTACTTTAAATATATATGAGAAAGGATGCTTCGTTGGATATGACGCTCGAGTGTTGATAGACCCAGGGTCTACCCACTCATTCGTCACTCCACGTTTCGCCAAGAGGATGAAGATTGTTCCAGAAGTGTTGGACTTCGTCCTATCTGTGTCTATTCCGACTGGAGAGTTAGTGGACACAGAGTTAGCTTGCAAATCCATCATTGTAGCAGTTCGAGACCTAGAGGTGCATGAATTGGAAGCGAAGTTGATACTGTTAGACATGCAAGGGTTTGATGTGATTCTTGGCATGGACTGGTTGGCGCAGCACTGTGCAACAGTCGATTGCAAGAACAAGGTTGTCATTTTCAGACCCAACACAAGGAGATCATTTCGGTTTCAAGGAGTGAGGTCATCATCTGTGCCACTGATCTCAGCAGTAAGGGCCGAGAAAATGATCAGAAAGGGTTGCAGTGGATACTTGGCTTTCTTAAAGGAGGACAAGGAAGAAAAGAATGTCATTTCTGAGATAGCAGTTGTGCGAGACTTCGCCGACGTGTTTCCAGAAGAATTGCCTGGATTACCTCCAGAGAGAGAAGTAGAATTCGCCATTGACTTAGCACCAGGAACGGAGCCTATTTCAAAAGCGCCATATCGAATGGCTCCTGCTGAGTTAAAGGAGTTGAAAGAACAACTACAAGAGCTTATGGACAAGGGGTTTGTTAGACCGAGCGTGTCTCCATGGGGAGCACCGGTCTTGTTTGTCAAGAAGAAAGATGGGTCAATGCGGCTATGCATTGATTATCGACAATTAAACAAACTCACTGTGAAGAACCGCTACCCTTTGCCTAGAATTGATGATTTGTTCGATCAACTGCAAGGAGCAAGGTATTTTTCCAAGATCGACCTGAGATCTGGATACCATCAGTTGCGAGTCAAGGCAGAGGACATCCAGAAGACAGCTTTCAGGACACGGTATGGACACTATGAATTCCTTGTGATGCCGTTTGGGTTGACGAATGCTCCGGCGTCATTTATGGATCTGATGAACCGAGTGTTTAAACCACACTTGGACTCCTGCGTCGTAGTGTTCGTTGATGATATCTTGATATACTCCAAATCCAAGATGGAACACGAAGAACATTTGAGGATTTCTCTACAGACGCTACGTGAACACCAATTGTATGCCAAACTCAGCAAATGTGAGTTTTGGTTGGAAGAGGTTAGCTTTTTGGGACATGTTGTCTCAAAGCATGGTGTCACTGTAGATCCATCAAAGATAGAAGCAGTGGTTAAATGGGAGTAACCAAAGAGAGTGACCGATGTTCGAAGTTTTCTGGGCTTAGCAGGCTATTATCGACGTTTCGTCGAGGGGTTTTCAAAGATATCGGGACCTCTCACGAAGCTGACACGAAAGGATTCAAGATTTGAGTGGAGTGAGGCATGCGAGAAGAGTTTTCAAGAACTCAAAACGAGACTCACTTCGGCTCCAGTGCTAGCGATTCCTTCAGGCAGTGGAGGATACGCAGTGTACAGCGATGCGTCATACAATGGTTTAGGTTGTGTGCTCAACCAGTATAAGAAGGTGATAGCTTACGGATCAAGACAGCTAAAAGAACACGAGAAAAATTATCCGACTCATGACTTGGAGCTAGCAGCAGTCATCTTTGCGCTGAAGATCTGGAGACATTATTTGTATGGTGAGACTTTTGAAATTTTCACCGATCATAAGAGCCTCCGATACCTGTTTACACAGAAAGAGCTCAACATGAAACAGCACAGATGGATGGAGTTTCTCAAGGATTATGATTGTTCTATACAGTACCATCCAGGAAAGGCGAATGTAGTAGCAGACGCCTTGAGTCGGAAGAGTTCAGCTCAGTTAACTTATTTGATTTTGGGTATGCACCGATGGAAATTATTGGAAGACCTAGCACTTTACGATGCGAACATTGAGTCAAAAGCTACCGGATCCTTTTTAGCTAACATATCAGTAAAGCCAGTGATATTTGAGCATATCCATGATCTACAGATGAAGGATCCGGCATTAACAAAGATTCATCAAGACGTGAGTGAAGGCATCAGGTCGGACTTCTCAGTTAAAGAAGATGGTTCTTTATTGTTTAAGGGCCGTCTCTGTATTCCGGACAATGTCGATCTAAGACGACCGATTCTTGATGAGGCCCATAAGTCAAATTATGCTATCCACCCTGGTAGCACCAAGATGTACCAAGACTTGAAAAAGAACTACTGGTGGAGAGGTCTGAAGCAAGATGTGACCGAATACGTGTCACGGTGTTTGACTTATCAGCAAGTGAAGATTGATCATAGACATCCTGCTGGACTATTGCAGCCTTTACCAATCCCAGAATGGAAGTGGGAATCGATCTCAATGGATTTCATTGTTGGATTGCTGCGTACTGCTAAGAGACACAATGCCATTTGGGTCGTCGTAGACCGATTGACCAAATCAGCACACTTTTTGTCGTACAATACGATGTATACGGCAGGAAGACTGGCAGACTTATATATGAAGGAGATTGTAAGACTACACGGGATTCTAAGCAGCATAGTTTCAGATCGTGATCCACTATATACGTCCAAGTTTTGGAAGAAATTTCAAGAAGGAATGGGAACACGACTAGATTTTAGTTCAACTTTCCATCCTCAAAATGATGGACAGACCGAACGAGTGAATCAAGTGATAGAAGACATGCTCAGAGCGTGCATGCTAGATATGCAAGGATACTGGGATGAGTATCTACCGTTGATCGAATTCGCATACAACAACAGTTTTCAAACAAGCATTGGCATGGCACCGTATGAAGCTCTGTATGGACGGCGATGCAAATCACCCCATAATTGGGAAGAAACAGGTGAGAAATTTATTTTAGGACCAAAACTACTTGAAGACAACGCCACCATTATTCGAATAATCAGAGAAAGGCTGAAGTCAAAGACAGTAGATGTAAAAGTTACATACATTAAAGCTTAACTAGTGTCGACTATAAAGTGGGTGAACACGTGTTTGTGAAAGTGTCGCCTATGAAGGGTGTAATGAGGTTTGGCAAGAGAGGGAAGCTAAGTCCCCGTTATGTGGGACCATTTGAAATTTTAGAATGCGTAGGTGATGTTGCGTATCGCATTGGATTACCACCGCTGTTTGATCGGGTACATAACGCTTTCCACATATCGATGCTCAGAAAGTATGTGAACGATCCATCTCATGTGTTAGGAAGTCAACCAATGGAGATGTGTGAGGACATGAGCATGATAGAGGAACCAGTGGAAATCTTGGATCGAAAGGAACAAGTACTGCGCACTAAAGTGATTCCATTAGTGCTTGTTCAGTGGAACAATCATCCGAACGAAGAGGCTACTTGGGAACGAGAGGCCGATGTGAAAGAACAATATCCAGCCTTATTTCCAACGACGTGAGAATCCAATGTAAACCACAAGCATGTTTGTGGAATCTCCACAATACTTGTAATTCAATGGAAGTCTTGATCAAAGTATGATTAAAGGAACATATTTTTGTATGCACATGACCAAGTGTATGTGTTTTTATGGAACTATGAGCCACTTGATGTCATAAACTACCAAGAGAAATCAAAGAACCAAGGAACTTAAAAATCTGCAGAAATTGGGCAAACCGATTAATCGAATTTCAAATCGATTAATCGATTTGGAATTTCGATTAATCGATTTTGTTCGATTAGTCGGCATGTGTGGATCGAAATTGGGATGAGGTTAGAACGCGAGAATGAAATTTCGATTAATCGATTTATAATTTCGATTAATCGATTTGGGATCGATTAATCGATTTTGGGAATTCGAATACTCGAATTGGGAATTCGATTAATCGATTTTGGTTTCGATTAACCGATTTAGGTTTTCGATTAATCGAACTACATGTTCGATTAATCGAACAAACTGGGAATGTTACAAGGATTTAGAGGAAATTACTGAAATTTTCGATTAATCGAGCGAATTTCGATTAATCGATTTGCAATTTTGATTAATCGAACTGGAAATTCGATTAATCGAATGACTTAGAGGAACTATGAAAATTCTAAGTCAGAGAAACAATTTCGATTAATCGAACCATAGTTCGACTAATCGAATAACTTAAAGAATCCTGAAATTTTTGGAAAGGACTGCACGATTTCGATTAATCGAAGTAAATTTCGATTAATCGATTTGAAATTTTGATTAATCGAAACGGATTTCGATTAATCGATTGGCTCGCGCCAGTGAGCTCTAAAACTTAAATTTTTCAACCGATACGATTTCGATTAATCGAAATGTTTTCGACTAATCGATTTTGACCTTCGATTAATCGATTTTGGAAATCGATTAATCGATTTTGCCCGGCTTAACCTAGTTTTGAATCTCAATTAATCGATTCTGGATTTCAATTAATCAAGTCGGGGCCTATATATTAAAAATTGGGGATTTCATTCCCCATTCGAATCATTTGAGCTTGGAGATTTTTTTTGGGCGCTTCATCTTCTTCTTCTTCTCCGACCATCCGGCGCCCTAGGGTTTGCATCTCCGTGGTTTTTCGGCTCGTATTCAAATCATAACGCCTCCAAAACCCACGGTAAACTCTAATTTCGTACTTTTCCTTCAATTTGAGTTAGCTAAAAACCTAGATTTTTTATCATTTCACCTAAAATGCCGCCTAAAACCCGTTTGTCTTCGAAGAAGACAACCTCCAAGCTACCGGTCCGGCGTAAGAACGCCGCACCACCACCACCCACCCCATTGCCGGTGAGGACTCCATCACCGTCGGCATCGGAGACCACCTCCGGTTCGACAAGCGCATCTTCGCGAGAGTCTTCCCGCGAGTCCACACCCATGCCGCCACCACCCACTAACGTGGTGCAACCTAATGAATGGTGGACCGCGAAGACTTTTGAGGTCGAGTACCTCATCGACCCTACCCTTTTCACCAATCCCGATGTGTCGGGCGAGACCCAATGGGCTCGAAATTACCTTAACAATGCCGGTCTCGGTAACCTTCTCAAACCAATCCGGGGTTCCTATTACCCTAGATTGGTGAGGTTGTTTTACCAAGGGCTTGTGGACGGCCCGACAGATGATGTGATCAAGACCACCATCGAGGGTCGAGACTACACGATCACACGTCGCCACGTCCACGAGGTGCTTGAGTGCTACCTCGACTTCACACCTGAGACCACCCTATTCCCACCCTTTGAGGAGGACCCTCGATTTGAGGAGGTCATGACCCGCATGACCAACGGAAAAAAGGGGTCGGGATCCTCCATAAAGAGGGTTGACCTTCCCCACTACATGTGGATGCTTGATTCGGTGATCAAGTGCAACCTTTACCTAATGTGCCACGATACCGAGCGCATGGACCGAGTGCAACACGCACTCTACGCGGCCTTCTGTGGCCGGTGGTTCGACGCCACCATGGTCATCCTTGAGGGGATGAGGTACATCAAGGGCAAATTGATGAAGGGCAACCTCCGGCCCAAGGAGAAGATGCCCTACGCTTGCCTCATCTCGAGCATGTTGGAGTGCTACTCCAACGATCCCTCCTACACCATTTCGCCTCACGAGGTGAGGGCTACGGATTGCGTGAAGACGTTCTCCAAGTCTTCATGGACCCGTAGCTAACCAAGCGGACCACTGCCCGGTCCCGGGTCCCCGCAATAAAGAACAGCAGAGCACCACCACCACCCCACCACCACGGCCAGGACCCACCGGCCGAGCCATCGGTGGAGAGGGCTACCTCTCATACCACAACACACCGACACCGCCACCTGCACTCACTCGCTACACCCACCTCATCATACCGCCGGCGCGCCGCTCCATCCGGTCCTACCATTGAGGAGGTGTTGGCTCGTATGGAAGCCAACAACGAGTGGATGAACCGGAGGATGGACTTCTTGATGTTCCACACCCTCCGCTACATCTACCCGACGGACTACCACCGCTACCTCGCTCAGGAGGAGGAGTGGACTGCGGGACGGACCGCCTTCCACAGAGGTCCCATTTTCCATCCCACCACCGCCACTACTGACGCGACTCCTTCCACATCTACATCCGCTCCACCGACAGAGACGCTCCAGCCACAGCCGCCGCTACCTCCGCCTACTCAGCCAGCACGGTCTCCACCACTGCACAGCCTACCCAGCACAGACTCCACCACCTCAGAGCACCACCACCTGGCGAGGGGATTGCCTGAGTCTTGTATTTATTTTGTTTGAGTCTTGGTTGTATACCTGTAGCTTTGTTTCTGTATGCCAACTTATATGACATTGTAAAAGTTTTCAATTATATATACAAATCAAATTTTTGGTGTAAATTCTTTATTTTCGTAACGTTTAATTTTATGCTCGTATTCGTAATTACCTAGATGCATTTGAGTCCACAAGACCGCCTCACCTCAGAGTGTGGGGGGGAGGGAGAGACCCAGACCGACGCACTTTGGGTTATTTTCGGGGACGAAAATTCCCAAGGTAGGGAGGATGTAATATCCCAAAAATTCACGTTAAACAGTGACCTCGGGATCCGTGCCCGATTGGTCACAAGTTTGACTAATTAGGAGATCAAGGGTTAACATAGAGTATGATGAACGGACGAGATGTGATGGTATGAGTAATTATGTGGTGTGTGATGTGAATGAGAAGTCGCATACACCTATCCCGGTGCATGTGCTCAACACACAAGTGAGAGGAGAGATAAAAGGGTTTAATAACCCTAAAATGAATGGTTTTGGTTGTTGAAGGAGAGTAAAGAAGAGAGAGAGAGAGAGAGAGAGAGAGAGGAGTAAGGAGAGGAGTTATTGCAACTGATTGGAAGGGGGGATTCAAGCGATAAAAGCCGGATTCGACACGGTTTGGATCCGTTAGAGCCAAAGCTGGAACCCTAGCCTTTCCAACCACTAGATCTAATCAAATTGATATTTGATTGAGGCAAATTTCTTATGAATTAAATGCATAAGTTATGGGAGATTAATCGTAGTTAGGAATGGTTAAAATCATAGATTAAAGGCTTAGAAAAAGAAAGAAAATAAATGGAGAAAGATTTGGAAGAGCAGCTAGAAGGAGACAAAAATCTGGCAATTTCGATTAATCGAAATTGGCCAAGAAGTTGAAAAGTCAGAGGACCCCGATCTCGATTAATCGAATTGGGTTTCGATTAATTGACTTTGGATTTCGATTAATCGAATTGAGAATCGATTAATCGACTGGGAACCTACAGTGGACTCCAGTGGAGAAAAGAATTTAGCTTGATGAAATTGACTAATCGAAATGAGAGTTCGATTAATCGATTTATAATTTCGATTAATCGATTTGGGATCGATTAATCGATTTTGGGAATTCGATTACTCGAATTGAGAATCGACTAGATAGAGCAGAGAATTTCGATTAATCGAATTGAAATTCGATTAATCGAATGGGAATCTCGATTAATCGATTTGAGAATCGATTAATCGATATTGAATTTTGATTAATCAATTTTGGAAATCGATTAATCGAATCAGATTCGATTAATCGATTTTGGAGTTCGATTAATCGACTGGGCCAGTTTATGTTGATTTCTGAGTTTGACTTTAAGATTCTTGGGGGGTCTTGGACCTCCTTTATTGCACCGTTAGTGATGTGTTTCATATGTTATGTGGTACCATAGGTGGTACGTGTGAGCTAATGCACAAGGAGCCACGTGGGACCTTGATGCATTGATCAAACGAAGACTTGAGGTAGGGAACTCCTTGAACATGTACCTTATTTTATAAGAGCATGCATGTAGTGATATAGATTTGAAATTCAAAATATTTTATTGCTTAAAGAGTTTGGGAAAAGTGTGTGTGTGTGACATCAATAAAAGTAATCATAATGAGCCATCCCCAAGGGATGAAGAAGTAAAGAGATAAGAGCATCAGGTGTGATACAAGTGAATGGATACATCCCAGGGATGTATCAAAGATTGAATCATGTTTGATAGGGCCTAACTGATATAAGATAGCACATTTACACGGTGAATAACTATATGTAAGGCACCGATATTTTTGTTATTTGAGGTTTGATAGGGTACCCCACCGACGTGGCGGCATATCCACGACTGACACGACAGGATATCCGTGACTGATACGGCGGCGAAACCGTAGGCCAGTGCGGAGGCTTATCCGTACACAGTAAGCACACCCCAGGGGTGTTGATTGAGACAAGTGAAACCCCGCCACCAATCCCCAGGGGAAAGGGGCTTGGGTACTAATTGTATTCCCAGGGAATACGTTTAAAAACTGTCTATATAGATGACGATGATGGGTATCTCATCGGGGCTCGATGCTATATTGCTCGGGGATTATTTAAGTTGAAAGTTTAAGTTTTGCTTTAGGCCTTTTCAGCATCATTCATGAATAAATAAAAGACATGAGTAAACTACCAGTAAAATTTAATGTTTTTTAACTGTTTTCATCAGTAATTGCATAGACACATCATGCATGGCATATCATGGAATATATGTGAGTAATAATTTATATGTTCAACTGTATTTTGTTCCCTATTGAGCTAGGATGTAGCTCACCCTATAGACTATATGTCGCAGGTCCACTACTAGCAGTTGTCGAGGCTTCAGGAGACGCTGACCCCGGTGAGTCGGACCTTGCGGCCGGAGATGAGTTGGAGCCACCTCCGGAGGACTTCTTCTAGAGGACTCCGTTGTGCCACTTTGAGGGTTTTTGGGAGAGATTTAGTACGGCTTGATATGTCAAGCCTTGTTTGACTCACAAGGTCGTGTAGTCACCTCCGGAGGACTTCTGCGTGCATGGAGGCGATTGATGACTCACAAGGTCGTGTAGTCAAGTTGAAACACAAGTAGCTTATAAGCATGTGAGGTTCTTCTTCCTTACTAAGCTAGTATATGGTGGTTGAGTGTATCCCACAACAGACAAACAAAGTTTTCTTGGTATATAATCCTGCTATAAATTCCCTACTATATATATATATATAAAGTTTCTAACTCATTTGAGCTGGGTTCCCATGTAATGCCTATCTGAGCTCGTAAGTGTATAGATGGACAAGCCACCATAGGCTTGTCCATCTATACAATTTATTACAACAATTTGTCAAGTTGAAACACAAGTAGCTTATAAGCATGCTCTAATGACATTTATTACAACAATTTATCAAGTCGAAGGAACAACAGGTTGATGCTCTCATAATTAGTAATTTATAGGTGAACCATTAGTTAAGAATTATGATTCATTTATGATATTTTATAAATATATATTTTACTTGTACATACTTCCCTATTTTTTTATTATGGAAAATTATAATGAGCGCGCGAACCTCAAACAGCAGATCAACAACGGACTGCTTATGTGGCACGATGCAAGTGACTAACCCGACCTGCACTGTTGGGGCCCACTGTCCTTGCATTGCGCCATGTAAACAATTTGTTGAATGTTTTGTTGTTTGCGATCCACCATATATCAGTGTCTTTTTTATTTCAAAAACATAAATATGATTATCGACACTACAACAAATAACACTATTAGCGGCAATTTTTGGCTATTAACAAAAAACCTATTAAAGGCTATTAAGACTATTAGCAGCAAGGGTATTAGCCGCAATTTTTTTGTTAATAGCGGCCAAGGATCAAAATTTCGGATTTCATTTCGGTTTCGGTCCCCATCGAAACCAAAATTTTGGACCGAAATTTCGGCCGAAAACTACAAATGAGGCCGAAATGACCAAAAACTAGGGATTTCGTTTCAGTTTTGGTCGGGACCAAAACCGAAATTTCAATCATTTCGGCCGAAATTTTTATCCTTGATAACGGCAGTTTTGGGCTGCCGCTAATAGTTTTATTTTTTATAGTGCAATGTCTACTTTGAAAAGGAGTGTTAGCATCTAATTGATAGCCAAAATTTTGGCCAAAAACTACAAATGGGGCTGTAATGACCAAAAACTTGGGATTTCATTTCAGTTTCGGTGGGGACTGAAATCGAAATTTCGGCTGAAATTTTGATCTGGATAACGACAATTTTTTGCTGCCACTAATAGTTTTATGTTTTGTAGTGCGATATCTACTTGGAAAAGGAGTGTTAGCATCTAATTGATAGGTGTCTACTTTGAAAAGGAGTGTTATCAAAACAACTTATTTTCCAACCATTTGGTTTATTATTATTTATTCAAGATATTGATTGTATTTATGTTATACTTGTATATACTTTCTTGATTATGTTGAATCAACTATAAATAAAATTATTAGTATTTATATTTATAATTATAAAAAAGGAGAGGGTTAGCCTCTTATAGATAGCTTAAGTGTGAAAACCTTGTCAAATACCTAAGTAGATGAGACAGGCCAAGACCCAAAAAAATAGATGAGACAAGGGGACTATTACCTATACTATAAAATTTTTTTTTTTTTTTGTTGATTATTTATATTTTTTAACATAACATTCATAATTTGTGCTCTATTCATGAATTACATCCATGTATGGTTTTCGTATCGGCCGATATATATTGGGTTAGGCCACATCCGATAGGATATACATGGCCGATTTTATATGAGTTCAAATATCGGATCAAATAGGTCAAATACCGGCCTATATCGACCGATATGTATTCAATATGAATCGGACAAAATGACAAATATGCCCATTTGGAAAGTTTTAACATTATTGTATATTGTTTTAATATTTTAAAAACAGAAAAGACACTTTAATATCGTCTGCTTTGGCCTACATGTATCGATATATCCGAATATGTATCGGCCTAGGACCCGTCCGGTATGCCGACATATATCGGTCTCTAGATCTCTGATTTCATCTATTATTTTAATCTCTAATATAGTAGGAAAAGGGTTGTAAAAGGGTAATATTTCGTTTGTGATCGAGATCCATATCAATCAAATCTATAATGCAAGTTCACCAATGGTGAAGTAATTTCCATTTCCCTTTTCTAATGCCTTCTTAATATTTGTTGTCTAATTCAATCTAATTTTAGTTAATTATGATTATATTTTAATTATTATATTCTCGCATGTTCCATAAGCGTGTTTCGAATATAGTGCATGTACACTGTATCAAATGGGCAGTGCACGCCAGTCTACGACCTGTCTGCACCGGTATACATTACTGTTGGTGATGGAGGAAACATCGAAGGACTTGCTAACAAGTAAGATATGATTTCCCTAAGTGACCAACTCTCCTGACCTCATTTGAACACCAAAATGGTGTTTAAATGATCTTACACCATTAATCGTTTAAGATGTGGGTGATCTGAACCATCAAAGTCGAAGATCATAGATTCCTGTGCAATAGGCCCAAAATAGTGTTTTAGGGGACTTAAATCTCCCGATTTGTTGACCATAATATGAACCATTATTTTTAGGTTTAATGACTAATATTAAAGTTCATCAATCAGATGGTTCACATCTATTGATCGGCATTTTTCATTGGACCGAGACATTCCAATGATGGATTACCACTTGAGAAATTTAGATTGAACGCAGATGTGTAAGATCATTTAAACACCATTTGGGGTTTAAACGTCGGTCAAGAGCCATTATCCCTTTCGCTAAAGCTACCACTTCTAAACTTGCTTCTAAAATGTTATCAAGGTTTTAAAATAGAAGAAAATTTTACGAACATTTATTTTTAGCGATAATTAGAGAAACATGCCTCAAAAACAAACTTTTTAGCAAAAAAGACCTAATCTCAAATGTTTTACAAAAAATTGTGCTTTCACGGATTTCTGAACATTCAAAATCTGTGCAAGCGTGTTTTTCTAAAACGTTTGAGATCGGATCTTTTTTGCTAAAAAGTTTGTTTTTGAAGCGTTGTTCTCTAAAAGCCCTTACTTGGCATTCCGCGAAGCAAGTTTCGGGCACGCGAATTTGGAGATTAAAAATCGGACTCCTGCTTACTATTCTTGGCATCGGAACCAAGATGGAGATCCTATTGTTGCTGATGATGCGTGGTTTAAGAACAGGTTTTGGCATCCAGAAGACTGAAGGGCATGCAACTTCTATAGCTTATAGGGTGGACTTTGCTTTTGTGCCTATTTTCTCTATAGATGGACATCACCTATTCACTTTTGGGAGAACGTTTTAATTGTTTAGTTGCACACACTTTAGTTAATCTTAGTATAGTTTTGAATTTTATGATGTTTAGTCAAGGTTAGTTAATGAAGTAAAATGGATGATTTTTTTTTTTTTGGATTGAGGCATCATTTAGATGATCATTTAAAAAGTACCTTTTACCTTAGCGTTTTTCTTCAACTTCTAGCTTTTAACAACTTCAACTAATTGGATTTAAATAGTAGTTTGCCATGGTAGTTATCAATTTTTTTCTTTTGAAAGGTAGACACATGATGATTTTTTATTTTTCTTATTCGAACTTCGTAAGCCTCTCGAACTGCCATTTTAAGGATGAGCCCGGTGTTGAATTTGTTAGAATAGTCCCACGTTGCGTGTGGGCTTGAGGGTCTTAGGTTATATATAAGTTGGGCACTCCTCACCTAACAAGCTAGTTTTGTGAGGTTGAGTTAGGCCCATTAAATTTCTTAACAGAATTCGCTGATCATGAGATCGATTTAGCTAACTCGAACTGAAAGGGAACCCTCGCCCTTAGGGAGGTTGGCTCACGCAATCAATACAGTATGATCAACTATACTAGTTAAAGACGATGAGGGGAAGGTTAAATACTGGTAGTAAAGAGAAGGTTAAAGATCGGGAGTAAAGCTACTAACTCAATACCGGTAGTAATGCTAACAACTCGAACAACCCCTTGGGTCACCGTTGAGGAAAATATCGATAGTTAAGCTCCTAACTTTGCTAGTAAAGAAGCTAACTCGAACTATATCTTCGGTCCCACTCGAGTATAGGGAAGGAACCCCTTTCTCTCATAGAGCAGATCGTTGACAACTTTCTTTAGTGCTTAATCACATACATATCCAATATCTAGGATGGATAATAAACAAGCGGATGTCTTCGCAACCATTATATCCATGTTGTATCTCACTGATATATGATAATCCCCCACTACAAAAAATAGGACTATTAGCGGCAGTTTGCTGTCAAAACTACTGCTATTAACTAAAAAAACTTATTGTTTCAATAGCGACAGGATTAGTAGCGACAGTTTTTTTGTTAATAGCAACTTTTGGCTGCCACTGAAATGCCTCCACCTTACTGTTATGTTATAAGCCTTTATTCACAAGCCTAAAAATGCGGATTGTCCAAAAAGCAGCCACTTTGTGCTTAAACTCTCGAGATAGGCCTCGTTTCCTGTCCATCCCACCCATTAATGGCTTTTCGATAATAAAATAAGTTTACCACTCTATATAGTTCTGTTAGGGGAGCTACAACTTGCACATTGTACTGTAGCAAATGGGACTAAAGGAAAGACTTGGTATTTTTGGGACTTGTGTCACGTAGAACATCATCTGAGCCTTCTGATTTGAAGGCCATGATGTGAAGATTTTTTATGCCAAAGATTGACATGAAATACAATCTCAATTATCTGATTTAACACAATCAATCATTAAATCAGATAATTGGCTTTGACTGTGTCGAATTCGATGATAGAGACGATGTTTCATGCCAATCTTAATTTGACACTCAAATAAGACGCCTTAGATGGTGTTTCACGGGGCATTGGTCTCAAAAATACCAAGTCTTTCCTTTTAACCCGTGCCATGGTACAAATCACGTGTGCAAGTTGTAGCTTCCTTCTCTTAATTTTAATTCTTCTATATTATTTAGCTCAAAACTCGTTTTTTTTTTTTTTCGAAAACAGCTCAAAACTTTAAATTGACAAGATTTTGATCTTTCTTTTTTTACCCTGAGATTTTACAAGTGCATTCAAGTTGCAAGGGCAAGAAAGATTTAATTGAGATTCCCACCAGAGTATTCTAAGAGCATCTCCACTGGTGTATCCCAATTTTTTTTGCTTATGCTGCAAATTTGGATACAAAAAATATAAGATATGATGTACTCCAACCATTTATTCCAAATTTATGGTAATTATTACTTTTTATAGCCCTTAGTGAATATCTCAATTACAAAAAGCTATAAAATATATGATATCAAATTAGTATCTTATATCCACTTAGAATATGAGACATCCATTGGAATGCACAACACTTCACATCTATCCCAAATTAGAGCCGTTGTAGTGCCACATCAAATATAAAATACACAATTGGAGATGTTCTAATGTCCCTAGTTTACATACAGTACAAAGGTAGCCTAGTACTAAGGAGTGGGTAACTTACCTGGTCCCACATTAGTTTGTTGTCACGTGACATTTAATCACATGATCGGATGTCACTTGAAAGAGCTGCTTGATGCTTATAATTATTGTAAATAAGGATAATAAAGTATATGAAACTATATGATCAATGATGTCAACTATATCGAACATGAACAACAAACTTAAATATCGTTTTACTATTTATTTTTCAAATGCAATTGACTCCGTTAATTGCATGATTTTATATTATTTATTTTTATTACTTTTTTATCATAATAGTTTTGATCATCGAGCTGCTCTTTTTGTGACACCCGATCCTGTGATTGGGTGCATAGTGATAAAGACAGGCATGAATAAATTGGCTTGGAAAAAATTTGTCAAAATGCGTCAAATTTTGAAAAAAGATTAAAATACAATTTTTTTAAAATTATATTAAAAATTATGAAAATGAAAAAATAAAATTTTTTTTGCTGAATTCGGGAAAAAATCATAAAATTCGAATATAATTCGGGAAATTTATGAATTATTTGCAAAATTCAGATTTTATTCGGAAGTTTGTGAATAATTCAGATTTTATTCGTTTTTTCAAATAATTCGTGACTTTTTCAAAGAGTCGATGAAGTTGGTCACCGTGATTGGGTGCCACATGGCCACAAACCAATATGGGACCAGGTAAGATACATGGTGTTTAGTACCACACTATTTTTACCCTTACAAGTACTATAATTTCCTCTAAGACACCAAACCCAGGTTTTGATTCACCTGTACCATCCATCTGAACGGCCACCACATCTATTGTCTACATCCAAAAATCATCCTTGATCGGATGGTCTGTTGTGGAAAATAATAACAGCCCAAACCTTTCCCGATTGGATCATCTTCATATTTGAGAAAAGGTTTTTATTTTTATATTTTTGTTTCAAATCTCCATTGATAAACGAGCCGTTAGATCATTCGATCAGGTCAATTTTTGGGTTGTACGGCATATGCGCAATGACCTATCGTGGATATGATGTAGTTCAATTTAAACATGGCCTAAGCACCAAGAGTGGTGCTCAGGTCAACCTCCTTTTGCCAAAAAGGTCAAGGGAGATTGACCGGACGCCACCACAATGTTTGGGTTGGGTTAGGCTATTAATGAATCCGATAGTTTATGTATAATCTAAAGATTAGTTTTGTGGAAGATTGGGCTAAAAAACTATTTCTATCGTCTGATTCAAGGCAGTCAATGATTTCAACGTGCAACTACCCTAGTTGCAGTTCCCGAACCTCCGAAGTGTGTTACCGCTAGATGTTTTAGTCGCTTGTTCGAATCACCATGGGTTCCTTGTTTTGTTTTTCTAACTTATTGTTGGACAATTCGTTGGTAAGCTTTAGTTTTTTTTATTAATGAAAAGTGCCCTAAACTTATTGATGTCGGTAGGTTTTCATTCTTTTTTTTATTATTTTTTATCAGAGGTTTTAATTCTTTGACTAAAATAGTGAAAATGTCCAGCACTTATCGATGGACAAGTCATCGTTAAGTTTTGATTTTGAATAAAAAAGAGGAAATTGCCTTTGGGTAAGAAGAAAAAATATCCCTGAACTTACCATTGGGCAGCTCATCGGTAAGTTGTAATTTTATTCAAGATAAGAGGAAATTGTTTTTGGGTCGGTAAGTTGTAATTTTGTATAAAGAGGCGAAAAAATAAAAATGCCCTCAACTTATGGATGGACATCGATAACTTAAAATTTCTATCAAAAAGACAAAAATACCCTTACAAAACCTTTTTTATAACAACTTGTGGATGGTCAGTTCAGTGACAAGGAAGATACCTGAAGATGGAGGAGAGATCAAAGATGGAGAAGATAGACCTCTCTCTCTCTCTCTCTCTCTCTCTCTTTCTCTCTCTCTCTCTCTCTCTCTCTCTCTATATATATATATATATATATATATATATATATATTATAGACACCCAAATTTGGCCCAAGGCCTGATCGAAACATCTTTCGAGAGAAGTGCAATTCTGAGCTTTTGATGGCATATATGAAACCCTTAGGAATCACCCCAATCCCTTAGGAATCACCCTAGATCCCTTAGAAACCTACCCCAAACCTTTAGAAACCAATCCCGACCCTTAGAACCCATTTCGAACCCTAAACCTAACCTTCCCGGGTAATGGATGAAGAGTGGTGCACTAGGACTAGCTGAGGTCTTCTACTAATATCAAATCATATACCATTGGAAAGATGACTTCTCCAGCTTTCCAACGAGTCAAGAATCACCTCAATCGGAGTTGTATATCAAAAGTTATGGCCATTTAAAAATCGGACTTTTTTGGCGAGATTTTTGCCTGGCGCAACTAATAGTTGCACCAAGCCATTTTCCTCCAAAATTTGTCTGGCGCAACTAATAGTTGCGCCGGACTTTTTTTCCTCAGAAATGGCCTGGCGAAACTAATAGTTGCTCCAGGTATAAATGGGTGGGCTCCACCCTCGCGAGCCAACTTCCCAACTACTGCTCTGCACTGTTTTACTGTATATTTGCCTGGCACAACTAATAGTTGCGCTAGGCATATGAACAGTAACTGTTGTATTTTGCCTCGAAAATCGAGATTGAGGTTTGACTTATTGACCATCTTGATCTTTGAGGTGTGTTTTGCTAGTTCTGTTGCACCCTTTTAATGCCTATTTCCAACCCTTAAGTGATTTGAAACACCAACTAATCATCCACCATTAGAACCACCTTCACACCTTTCCAAGCTTTCAAAATCCTAGGAAACCTTATATTTGAGATTACCTAATTGCGAAACCCAATTAGCATCTAAGTAGCCTCCTAATCCACCCTTTTCGTATAAATAGAGCCCCCCTCCCCTTGGTTTAAGGGTGGAGAAATTTGCTTAAGAGAGAAAGAGCTCAAAGTGAGAAGTTCTTCCTCCCTTTTGTGCACTATTTTCATCCAAATTCTAGAATTCCAAAACCACTTCCCAAGCTTGTTCTTACATCCAAAACCCATAGCCTAGGTGTGTGTGATCCCCTAGCCTCCCTTCCCTACCTTTTAGCTTTAAGTCTTAGGAGTTAGAACCCCATTTTCCACCATACAAGGCCTTCAAAAGCTCATCAAAGCAAGCCACGCAAGGCTCCTCTACGGTGCTACAAGGGCCCGAGGGCTCCGGCTCTCCCCTTTCTTCTCCTATCTCTTTCTAGCTCCCTCCATCATCTCATTTCTGCCGTTACGCCGTCGATTTTTTGGTAGGAACGGAGGGGCCCAAATAGGATTCTAAGCCCTTTTGGGCAAGAGGAAGCTATTTTCCTTGCTTCTACTTCATTTTATTGTTAGCCATTAGTAGAGACCGCGTTAAGCGGGTTGATCGGTTGCCTAACACCTTCCCGATCGATAACTGAAGCCCCTACCCAAGAGCCTTTGGTGTGGACCGGACTCAGAGTCATATTTTTAGTACTTCGGTGCTCATAAAAATGAACTAGGTATCCCGGGACACCGAAATCTCCAGGTGGCGACTCTATATTTTTTACCGTTAGAGAGCGCTTCATTGCGACGGGGGATCGCATCGATTCCCATCGATTCCCATGGAGAAGATAGACGTCTCTCTCTCTAGAAACCCTAATATTTAAGTTTTTGGTTCTCTGGACCTGACCAAAGATCAAGAGCCATTCTTGGGAATTAAGGTCAGACAGAAAGCTTCTTTGGGCGGAGATTATGTTAATGTTCCTTTCGATCCCTATCAATTGAAGAGCTAGAAAAAACAACCTAAAACATGGTCTTTAATTTGTTTATAGACTTTACAATATGGAGATCGAGTTTTTTTTCTATGTTTATGTGATCCTTCACGATTTTGGTTTTAGATTTATAGGTTTGGATGTGTTGAAAATTTCTAGGGTTTCATGACAGTGATATGAATTGGTTAAAATATGATCTGGTATGATAGATAGCCAATATATCGTACCTAGCTTATATCGTCCAAATTGGAGGATACAACGAAATTATCGAGTGTATCGTTTGATAATTTAGAAATTTGTAGTTATTGGACGATAATTTAAAATTATCGCCAGATAATTTCGAGGTGCTAGATACACTTGTTTTTCAAATTATCGGTCGATAATTTCGAGGTGCCAAATACACCGTTAAGTATAAACAGTTTCTTGTATATTCTTCAAAATCTACATATTCTAAAAAGGATCCAGCGGATCCTATATTTAATCCAATGGCGGATTCCCATTCCATTCTATAATGAAATGCCTCTGAGCTATATCCTGATCCTGTATATATATATATATATTCCAAGGATCAAAATTTCGGCTGAAATGACCGAAATTTCAGTCCAAAATTTCAGTTTCGGTCCCCACCAAAACAGAAACGAAATCCGAAATTTTGATCCTTGGTATATTATCATTTCAAACAATTATACTTACGTGGTGGATTTCTCAATCAAGGTATCAACTCGGGCATCGGTCCATGGAAACGGATCGGCCGATACTGATACACTTTTATTTTTTATTTTTAAAAATTAAATAAAGATTCAGATCGGTGACCGACACCAATAATGTATACGTCGACCACCGATACTATATTGGGGATGTATCGGTATCGGTTGGCCAAGTTACATATGCATATCGGTATCGGCCTATACTTGATACCATGGTCTCAATTATGGTATTGAATTAAGAGCTATGTGTTGACAATGGCTAAATAGATTTTACAATTTAATTTTTCTTTATTGAATCCACCAAAGATCCAACAATGGTTAATGGATCCTCTTAGAATTTTCATTTTTTAATTTCATTTTATGTAACAACCCGGATTTTTAGAGTTTATTTTAACGGTGTTAGATGATGTATCACACTATGCACTGTGCTAACACTCCACATCAAAATTGGAATCCACCCTTTAAAATAGAAAAATTATAATTTTTCCTATATCAAAGTTAGACTCATTGCAAAGTGCTCGTCGATACGATTCCAACGATATATAATTTGACGACTTCTAACAAGAATATAAAAAGTTATGCCCATTTTAAGTGATCAGGCAAGTCAAAGGGTATAACTGTAATTTTGGGAGAGAAACACCAATTTCTTCGGTGCTTATACAAAGTATTGGAGTGAAACCTTTTCTCAAGCTATCCAAGTTAAGTATGAATTCTAATTCCGTGTAAAAATCTCTTATTCTATTAAATCTTCTATGAAAAGTGTTAATTAGAGTTGACCTAAAACTTTATACCATTACAAATAAAACTTTAAAAACTCTCTACTCTCTATAATAATAATAAAAAAAAATTATTCTCTCTCAAGACTTAGACGAACCAACGCTCTGGGCATCGACCTTTTCAACCCGAATCGTCGTTGATCTTTCGTTCACGCTTCAAGAGGTGGGTACCAATCAATCCATCTTGTTCTTCTCAGATCCCGTCGCGTAGGATGCCTTCGATCGCGCATTGACGGATTTAAAAATCTTATTTAAACTCAAATAACTCATAAATTAATAGACCTATATATTTACTATTATGCTTTCCCTTGAAAGTTATATATTTGTAAGTTGGATTTATATGTTGTTTCTCTTTTCTTTTTTAAGAACCCTTTTATTTGGGCTATTAATATTTTACATTCTATTAGGTCTGTATATTTAAAATGTCTACTTTCTTTTAAATCTACATACTAATTAAACATGAATATTTTTAAGCATGATAAATCTACATGCTTAGTATTTTATTTTTCTATTAAAATTGCATAAACTGTAAGTTGGGTTTATATGTTATTTCTCTTTTATTTTTAAGAACCCTTTTGTTTACGCTATTAATATTTTACCCTCTATTAGGTCTGTATATTTAATATGTCTACTTCCTTTTAAATCTACATACTAATTAAACATGAATATATTTAAGTATGATAGGTCTGCATGTTTAGTATTTTATTTTTTTATTAAAATTGCATGAACTGTAAGTCGGGTTTATATGTTATTTCTCTTTTCTTTTCAAGAATCCCTTTTGTTTGGGCCATTTATATTTTATCTTATATTAGGTCTGCATATTTAATATGTTTACTTCTTCTTTTATATCTGTAAAATTAATTAAACTCTAATATTTATAAATTTGATAGATTGACTTAATTGGCATAATATCATATTGATATTATTTATTTTCAAATATATATAGTTAGAAATTTATCCTTCTACTAAGACTATAATAATATATATTATTATTGCAAGTTTATATTATTATTTATTTAAAATTAATTAAGCCCAAAAATTAAACTATATTTTTATTTTAATTAAAAGAATAATAGATTGCACCATCTTAAAGTTTCGAGTCCGAACTCACGACTACGAACTCAAATTCGCGTCCACGAACCCGAGCTCGCAACCATTGATGCACCTGTCCCGGTATTTTGGCCACATATTTTTACTCCGACCTCGGATTAATGCGATTCTTGTGGCATTGGAAAGAGACAACGAGCTTTACAACTTTGTGTGAAATAGCTATTTCACGAATCTAACGTTTTAGAGGTTAAAATAGAGTAACAAGTCGGGTTTAATTTTGAATGACTCAAGACTATTCGAATTTAGTATTATTTTTTTATTTTCATGACCAAAGTTCCTGTATATATTATATTTTAAGGTCTCTCGATTGATGGTCATGATAAATCATAATTTAATAATTATAAATACCATTTAATTTAATTAACTAATTATTATATATATATATATAAATTTATCGCTTCAACGCGACTTCTTCGATAACACGAAGTGTTAGGAATTCGATACCTCGTGAACATCAAACCCCGACCCTCCCGTTATTGAGAATACACTTATAATTATCCTATTCTATGTTGTATTGGAATGTGTGCAAATAAATGTATATATATATATATATATATATATATAAGATAATCTAATATAAATCTTTTTATACGTCTGACTTTCTGTATTTCCATCTGAATTACATTATGAGTTATGAGTAAGTTAGGACATATGTACGAGAGTGTATGAGATCATGCCTATGCTTGGGACCCATGATGAGTCGGGTGAGTGTGAATTCAGTGTAACTTCATATACGGTAGTATATACGGTGATCCTATCACCCCGAGTTTTAATACGAGAGAATAAGATATGAGATATGATACGAAAATCGAGTTTTGGGCCTTAGCTATGGTGAGGTTTCTTTTACGGTCACATGAGCCTCGGTATATTGGCGTCCATGTACGGATGCAACCCTCTATGGTAGTATGGGCTGCCACACGAAGTACATCTAGATTACTACGAAACTTTTTCTTAGGAAGCGTGAATTAGGAAAGTTGTCTCACTGTAGTTTGTCATAGGATTAAGTATAAGAGTATGATAAGATATGAGTATGAAATAAGATAAGTTGTGATACGAGTATAATAATAAGACATCGCTGTGTAGGCCAGCAAAAGATAAAGAACTTAAGTCTTTGTACGTGATGTTCCTTGCGTAGACACCGTAAGGGCAACAACGTCTTTCAGCCAAGATAGATCTTTGAGAGAGATTATGAGTATGAGTATGTTATGACTGACTTTGGTCATTATGTCTCTCCATTGACTGGGTGGTGGAGTATGAGTATGACACGAGAGCATTATAATATGGTGGTATGATACTATATTGACTCTCCCATGGTAGCTCGAGCAGCGACTTTGGCACAGGTCGTTTAGGATTTCACCAGTATGTTAGTTATGCTCATGCGATGTACAGATGTATGCGCGAGAATGATAATAAGATATGGTATGATACGTTATGAGATATGATAAGGTACGTTAAGATATGAGTGTCTAGATCATGATTTTGCATTTATGATATGATATGAGTTTCACGATATGCATATGATTTTATCTTTCTTTTACTATCTGCTTTGAGATATTATGTTTATCACTCACTTGATGCACCCACAATGCACCTGAGTAGTATGGGGTGGATTGGTGGTGTATCCCACTGAGTTTACGTAACTGAGTAAACTCATCCCACGATAATCTAATAGTTGCAAGTGATTACGCTGGTGGAGTAGACGCTGGCTATCTAGATCTCGTCGACGCTGATTTCATTGATCCCGCGGGCGTTGAGTACCAGGAGCCTTTGGAGGGTGACTCTACCGGTTATCAGGAGGACTACGATGCTGATCTTGATTCGAGTGCCGGATACTGATCATTGTGGACTTGGTATTGAGTTTTATTGATACTAGTATTTTTATAGTTTATTTTATCGGATTTCTCTCCGACTGGATTTACATTTTATTGGTGGATTGTGGTTTTATCACACTTATTCCATATTTATAATTGCATTTATATTCCACCCTATTTGTTGGATTTCACAGATTTCGTGGAACCATTATTGCGCGAGAACTCTGATTAGGTGTATGTCCGCTTAGCATATCCGAGATATGTGCGGGTCATAACTCGGACATTCGTCTACTCTAATACAATTATAAATATTAGAGTTTAATTAATTTTACAGATATAAAAGAGGAAGTAAACATATTAAATATGCAGACCTAATATAAGGTAAAATATTAATGGCCCAAAAAAAGGGATTCTTGAAAAGAAAAGAGAAATAACATATAAACCCGACTTACAGTTCATGCAATTTTAATAGAAAAATAAAATACTAAACATGCAGATCTATCATACTTAAAGATATTCATGTTTAATTAGTATGTAGATTTAAAAGGAAGTAAACATATTAAATATACAGACTTAATAGAGGATAAAATATTAATAGCTTAAACAAAAGGGTTCTTGAAAATAAAAGAGAAATAACATATAAACCCGACTTACAGTTCATGCAATTTTAATAGAAAAATACAATACTAAACATATAGATTTATCATACTTGAATATATTCATGTTTAATTAATATGTAGATTTAAAAGGAAGTAGACATTTTAAATATATAGACCTAATAGAATGTAAAATATTAATAGCCAAAATAAAAGAGTTCTTGAAAAAGAAAAGATAAACAACATATAAATACAACTTACAAATATACAACTTTCAAGGAAAAGCATAATATTAAATATATAGGTCTATTAATTTATGAGTTATTTGGGTTTAAATAAGATTTTTAAACCCGTCGATGCGCTATCGAACGTATCCTACGAGACGGGATCTGAGAAGAACAAGATGGATTGATGGGTACCCACCTCTTGAAGCGTGAACGGAAGATCAACGGTGATTCGAGTTGAAAAGGTCGATGCCCAAAGCGTTGGTTCGTCTAAGTCTTGAGAGAGAATAATTTTTTATTTTTTTATTATAGAGAGTAGAGAGTTTTTAAAGTTTTATTTATAATAGTATAAAGTTTTAGGTCAACTCTAATTAACACTTTTCGTAGAAGATTTAATAGAATAGGAGATTTTTACACGGAATAAGAATTCATACGTAACTTGGATAGCTTGAGAAAAGGTTTTGTTCCAGTGCTTTGTATAAGCACCGAAGCAATTGGTGTTTCTCTCCCAAAATTACAGTTATACCCTTTGACTTGCATGATCACTTGAAATGAGCATAACTTTTTATATTCTTGTCAGAAGTCGTCAAATTATATATTGTTGGAATCGTATCGACGAGCACTTCGCAATGAGTCTAATTTTGATATAGGAAAAATAAGAATTTTTCTATTTTAAAGGGTGGGTTCCGATTTTGATGTGGAGCGTTAGCACAGTGCATAGTGTGATACATAATCTAACACCGTTAAAATAAACTCTAAAAATCTGGGTTGTTACATTCTCTACCCCTTATAATATTTTCGTCCTCGAAAATTATGTACATGAGGCGATGAGCTCGGGGTACTTCTTTATAATCTTAGCTTCTCATTAAAAGTCAATGATTCACCGGACAATATTGTGGCATGTGGGTCTGGGTCATCACATTTTACCAAATTGAATTCGACTCCTTTTAGTCTAATTTTAGTTTTTTGCACTTTAGAATTCAGATATAATGTTGTGTTGGACTTTCGGAATAGGTGGGGTTGCTGCATTGGAGTGGTGAAAGGTGCTTGGATATTGGCAAAATATGTTTGGGTACCTCTGTTCATGCCCACACAAATCTCTGAGGGCGTCTACGTTCGAAACCCCTTGAAACTCATTGAAAGTCAAGATTTTCTCTTATCCAATGGTTGCAAACATAAAATTAGGTTCAATTAGTTTGACCTGATCATTGCCCTTCTATCTAATCGGCTTTTGTTTTAAAGAAATTTATTTATTATTTTTTATTGATAAAGATGAAAATATTGTTACGGGTCAAAATCTTGGAAATCTAGTACCTATCAGTCTTCCCTAGACCGATATGTATATCTTGGAAATCTAGTACCTATCAGTCTTCCCTAGACCGATATGTATCATAATTGAATCATCCGATACATTGAAGGTATCGGCTGCTACATTGTTAAATGTATCGGACAATTGATACTTTGTGTTCAATGTATCGTCCCATATGAACGGTAAATTCAAATTACTGTCCGATACGAACTATAGTTTCAATGTACCTGTCGATTATTTGGCCAGTACATTAAGCTGTTGATAGATTGCAATGTATTAATTTGGTGCTTCTGAAAACGATATGTTTTAGAAGATACATATCGGTTTCGTCTAGAATTTTGAACCATACCACAGTTCGTAGTAAATATACCGCAGTTCTTATATTGCATGCTTCAATTCCGCAAAGGTCATTTAACACTACTATATATATATATAAAATACAAAAACGTAAATTTTTCATATGCAAAAAACCCAAAACTGGTATCAGTGGCTGTAGAATATTGGAGATTAATTATACAAAAAAGGGAAAAACTATTTCAAAGAGCCGAATAAATGAAAATACCTATGTGCAGAAGCCTAGATTGAGCGGTTTTTGATCTTATCGAGAGGTTAGGGTTTTCAGTAGCAAAAAATCAACCCCAAAACATCTCATGCTTGATATTAGGCTGCATGCTGCAGAATATGCGCTTTATGGATTTTCTATCCTATGCTTTCTTTTATGTTTTTGTTTTGCGGTTCTATACATAGGTATTTTCATTTATTCAGCTCTTTGAAATTATTTTTCCCTTTTTTGTATAATTGATCTCCAATATTCTGCAGCCACTGATACCAATTTTGGGTTTTTTGCATATGAAAATTTTACATTTTACTTTATTTTTGTTTTTTGGGTTTTTTGCATTTGAAAGTTATTATTATTTTTTGGGTTTTTTTGCATCTGAAAATTTTATTTTTTTGTATTATATTGATCTCCAATATTCTGCAGCTACTGATACCAGTTTTGGGTTTTTTTGCATTTGAAAATTTTACTTTATTTTTTTTGGGGGGGTTATTTGCATTTTTTTTTTTTTTGGGTTTTTCGCATATGAAAATTTTACTTTATTTTAAACTATATATATTCTGATTCGAGTTTCTATGACTAGGATTTATGTAGGAATGAAATGTTGTTTTTTTTGTTTGTGTTCTTCAAACAAAAAATAGACATAAAACATATTGGTATGGTATCTGTAACAACCTGAAATTTTCGTAAATGTTGAACCGTTGACCTTTGGCGAGAATTCGACCTTTTGACTAATTTGACCCAAGTCAAACATTTGACCTAGGTAATATAGTCTTGAGACCCCACTGATTATGGTTGTTGTACGCGCCAAGCGCATAAAATCTTAACTCATATCCTATGTAAAGCGTATGCGTGTTTGTGCACATTGCACACAAAATCGAGCCCAATGCTGGAACTTGGGCCTCAACCCGAATTTTGACTCGAACTGAGAGTAGACCTGAACCCAATAACTCAACCTGTCACGTGTCACCCAACCAAGTATGCGTTTTTGGCAAGGCATACGACACACTGCGCACGTGTGCAATCTAGAGGCAAATTTTCTGTGAAAAATAAAAGTTTATTAATAATTAAAACTTATTGGACCAATTGGGCTGACTATTTGGGCCAACAAATGGGCCGACTAATTAAGCTGACTAACTGGGCCAACTGTTTGGGCCGACGAATTAGGCCGATTTTGGGCCTAAATTAGGACCTTTAGATATGTAACAAGATATGTAACAATTACCGACTTGGGTGTATGAATTTCACACCGAACCATGACCCAAGTACTTAAGTGAAACTTAAAGGAAGTTTCATTCTTTTGCAAGGGTTGAGAGGAGGAGAGCATGTATAACGTCTCGAGATTTTGGCTACCCATACAACAACTAAGTATGCGTGTGGGCAATGAGAAATTAATTTAGACCATTGAATAAAAAGCTAACACCTCGTTTCAGCGTGTGCGCTTCACACCGTAGCTACCCCTAAGTTAAAAGCAAAACCCCTCACGTGCGTTTTTCATTTGCTTGCAAGAGAAGAGGAAGAGAGGAGAGAAGAGAAAGAGAAGAGGAAGAGAACCCCCAAGCCCCTTCTCATTTTCCCTTGTGGTGAGGTCTGAACCGTCGATCTCTTCTCAAGTTCTTCCACTCCATTGAATAGATCCGTGCTCCGCTTTGCATTATAAGGAAACACCTCGATCTTGGCATTTGAAGATCGTGGAGAGGGAACGCAGATTTGAACGAACTCAAATCGGCCACCATAAACGTGGTGTTCCCGAATGAGAACATGAAGATCATTGCGTGGTAGTGTGGAGCTTCATTTGAGCTTCGTTTCAATATAGAGCACGCGAGAATCCACGCGCTCATCACCGAAACCCCTTTTAGTATCGATCATCGCAAACCCCGTATCCGCCAACTAAAAAGGTAAGATTTAGTTTAATTTGTATGAAATTAGTTTAGTGTTGATTTATATGGGTTTGGAATGCGTGTAATGGGTTTTGGGTGCTTTGGATGGAAGAAGAAAAGCCCGAAAGGTTGCTGAATCTGTCAAAACTGATTAATTGAATTTGGAATCGATCGATCGGATTTGACAGAATAGAGAATTGTCAAAATTTTGGAGCAGTCGATCGATCGGATTTGACTGTAGTGCCGATATAGCTATGGTATTTTAGTCGTAACTTTCAACTCCGAACTCAGATTGACACGATTCTCACGGTATTGGAAAGATGACAATGAGCACTACAACTTTGGTAAATTAACAAGCTTGTGAATCAAAAGTTTTAAAGGTCAAAATCTTACCAATGTTCACAAACCCCAATCTATGGATAAAATCCTCAAACGGAAGATCTCCTTTCGGTATGCAAAATTAGACTCTCTTCTAGTCTGGTGTCCTGATCAAGTACTACACTTATGATGTATAGTCGAGGTGAGCTAACAGTCTAAGCACAGTAGAGAAAACTCAAGAACAATTATATTTTATTAGATCATGCATAGATTCAATGACAAGATTTCAAAGCAGTTTCTCATCAAAATGCAAATTCAAATATAAGTTTTCGAAAGGCGTTTCATTTTAAAGTAGGGATATGCTTCAAAGCCATTTTCATCTCAGAACGGTCAAGTCATTTTCATATCAAACGAAATTTCTAAGGACGTTTTCATATCAAAACAAAATTTGAAAATCACATGTCTTAGGAGGAGTTTCACAAAGATTCAAGTTCAAGTTTGATTCAAAAAATCAAGTTCGATTCGGATTCAAAGATCAAGTTTGATTCGGATTCAAAGTTCAGGTTCGATTTGGATTCAAGGATAAAGTTCGATTCACTTACATATAATCCACCCTAGCTGTCCACAATTGTATGAATAATCCGCTGTAGTGGTCCACTGATACACATATAATCCGCCCTAGCGGTCCACAGATACACATATACTCCGCCCTAGAAGTCCACAATGTGTACATATAATCTACCATAGTGGTCCACTTCAATTTACCTGACTTATTATTCGATTCACAGATTAATTGCCGTACCGGTTCGATTCACGGATATGCCACTGTGCCGGTTCAATTCACTAGTATGCCGCCATGCCGGTTCAATTCACTGATCAACTGTCGTACTAGTTCAATTAACTGTTTGCTGTCGTGTCAGTTCGATTCGCGATTTAGAGTTCAAGTTCTTATTCAAGTTCAAAGTCCACAGAATCAATGTACGAAATTTAGGGATTCAAGGTTCAGATCAAACCCTTAGGAATTACCCTAACCTCTCCGGAACCATAGTTAACCCTCCCGGGCAATGGTTAGAGAGAGATGTGCCAAGGCTGGCATGTGCCTCTACTGAGACTAAAACTTATATCATTGAAAAGTAGAAAATTTTCAGCTTTCCAGAAAGCTAAAAACCACCTTAATCCGAGTTGTACATCAAAATTTATGACATTTTGGGTAAGGCCCAAAACTGCACCACTCGACAAGTTCCAAACCACTCGAGAGCTTCTCAAGAGGTTGGGCTTGCTTAACGTGTATAATACACACGCTAGGCCATTTCTGGAGAAATCTTGCTTAGCGTGTAAATTATACACGCTAGGCCATCTTTTCCCAGAAATGGCTTAGTGTGGATAATATACACTCTAAGCATTATTGGGTCCCACAGTGGGCTCTTGACTTCTCTGGCACTGTAGCAATGCTTAGCATGGATAATACACACGCCAGGCTTAGCTACAGTAACTCTTGGATTTTACCCGAATTTCACTTTTAGGGTTTGACTAGTTGACCATCCCAATGTTTAGGGTGGGTTTCTTTAGGACTGTTGCACCCTCAATTACCCAATTTGTAACCCTCTAGTCATTTGATACCCTACCCTATCATCTATCATTGAAACCCTTTCCCACATATCTAAGCTCCCAAAATCCTAGGAATCCTTAGATGTTAGGATTACCTAATTGCTAACCATAACTAGCTTTTAAGTACCCCATAGCCCTCTCTTTTTCTATAAATAGAGAGGCACCCCCCCATGCAAATTGCTTGAAAAAATTTCCAAAAAGAGAAAAGATTAAGAGATCCCTTTGCCCCTTTGGTGAACCAAACCCTTACAAATTCCAGAATTCTAAAACCTCCTTTGAACCCTATCCTCCATCGTAGGTCCCTTAGTTTAGGTGAGAACTATACCCTAGCCCAGATCTCCTGCCTCTTAGCCATCAAGCCCTAGGAGCTAGAACCCATCATCCAAACCACTTAAGCCATCGGCGGCTCTTCAAGTGCACCTACACGGAGCTCCACAACGGTGCTACAAGGGCCCGAGAGCTCCGACACTCCCCTCTACTCCTCTACCTTCTTAGCTTTTCCCTTTTTCTTGAATTTGTGTCGTTACGCCGCCGAAATCTCGGTCGTTGCGGAGGGGCACAAATAGGATTAAAGTATCTTTGGGCAAAAGGAAGTGCTCTTTTTCACCTTTATTTTTCTTTTATTTTGGCCATAAGTAGAGACCGCATTTGAACGGATTGATCGGGTGCCTAACACCTTCCCGATGATTGGTTGAAGTTCAATGATCAGTTTGGTTTTCTGTCCGATGACAGGTTCAAGTTCGATCATGGGTTTAGGTTTGGTGATAGATTCATATTCGAGGATAGGTTTAGATTCGATAATAGGTTTAGTTTTGATAGTAGGTTTAGGTTTGATGATAAGTTTAGTTCTTATTATAGGTTTGAGTTTGGGGTTCAGTTTCGTGGTTAGGGAAGTGATAAGTCCATTGGTGAGTTCAAGTTTTGAGGTGGGTGTAGAGACCTATTTGTGAGTTAGTTTTGAGATCGGTTTAATGGTCGATTCCGGAGTGAGTGAAGATGGTTTGGAGGTATGTTTGGTGACAGGTTCGGGTTTGAGATTTTGTTTTGAAGTTGGTGAGGTGATGAGTTCAGTAGTGAGTTTAGGTTCTGAGGTGTGCGTAGAAGTTGATTCGTGAGTTGATTATGAGGTTAGTGGGGTGATGTGTTTGTTATTGAATTCAAGTTTTAAAGCAGGTATAGCGATTGATTTTGAGATTGGTGGGATAATGTGTTTGTCAATGTGCTCGGGTTTGGAGGCTAGTTTCATAGTTGATTTGGAAGCAAGAGGGTTGGTAATTTTGGGTGTAGATTTGATTATTGGTTTGGGTTCAGAGTTTAGTTTTGTGATTGGTTTAAATATGAATGGCGTCGCATAATACCGATTGATTGGTTCAAAAATTACTTCTAGAATAGGCACATGACCCTATTCGGGGGTAGTTTGTGTCATTAGTTTGGGCGTCTGTTCAGGAGGTGTGGGGATTGATTCGTTTGTTGGTAGGTTATCGGATTCAAGGGTAGGTTGAGTTGGTTGGGAGATAACTGCTTTGAGCTCGACGATGAGTTTGGTGATGGTTTGAGTTAGTTTAAGGGTGGATTCGATGATAGTTTGGATTTTAGTGATCTTGGTAACCGGTTCAAGGCGAAAGGTAACTTCACGTATATAGGTGCGTGAGATAGGGTGTAAGTGAATAGTATGGTCTTGCTCTGAGGGAGGTTCAATTCTTCGGATCAGGCTAGCTGGGTGGAATGGGGCGGGGGTAAATCAGTGTACGGTCTCGTATGCGAGTTGAGTTTGATCGAACAATGGATTGTAATAGGTGATGTTAGTTTGCGTGTCTTTGGGGTACTGATTTTGGTCATAGTACGGGTTCATGTATTGGTTGGTGTATAGTGGTTGGTCTTGGTCAGGGTATAGAGGTTGGTTATAGTCAGGGTACAGGTTTGTGTAGAGGTCTTGAGCTTGGTCATATAGGTGGTATGGTTGATAGTTAGTTTGGTTTTGTTCTTGGTTCGCATTGATTTGTTTGGAGTCTATGGCTTCGTTTAGGGTGTTTGTCTCGGGGTTGTTGGAGGAGGGTCCGTTGGATGTTAAGGTAGGAAGACTGAGGTCTCTATTCTTCAGTCGACGTTCTATGCGTGAGGCGCATTGATAAAGGCCAGCGAGGTCGTGATAGTCGCTTAGGATGAGAACGCTCCGAAGAGGCTCTCGGGTATTGCTAATCACGATTTCTATTGCATCGCTTTCTTTTATTTGATTCCCTGCTTGAGCGGCAAGTCTTCTCCAACGGTTGGCGGAGGTCGAGAAGTTTTCACCGTCCTCTTGTCTTGTGTGTATCAAGTCAGTGAGACTGATTTCTTCATGAGTCAGGTGCTGGTATTGATCTATGAATCTATCGATTAAGTCTTCAAATGTCTCGATTTTGGCTAAAGGTAAGACCGCGAACCAGTCAAGGGCTTCTCTTTCTAGTGATCTCGGAAAGTAATTGATCAGGAGCCCATGATTGGTACGGATTGGTCGATAGTCATTGCAGAATAGGGTCAAGTGGTGCTTTGGGTTTCCTGTACCGTTATATTTGTTGAATTTTGGAGGTTTAAAACTAGCGGGTACAGTGAAGTCGATGTCTCGGCAAAATTTGTTGAATCCAAAAGTGTGACTAGAGCATTCTTTGTTAGCCATGTAGTTATCTAGAAATTGGTGGAGGTTGTTTATGTTTATGGCGGTGTCTTTTCTAGGTGCCTTGGGAGAGGGTTGTCCTCGATAGTTGTTGTTGTAGAAGGTGTGAGAGGTATATGTGTTATGTGTAGGGGGAGTCGGAGCATGTGGAGACGTCAGTGTCCTTTCCTTTTGTCTGTTCCTCAGAATATCTTGTCTTTGGGACCTGAGCCATGCGTCGACTTCTTTTCCTCCTTTTGTGAGTGCACTGGGAGTGTGGTCCATAACTTGACTATCGGGGTAGCTTCGCTCAGTACCACTTTCTTCAGTGCTATCACTATGATTTGTATTTCGTGGAGCGAAGGGGTATTTTTCGCTCGCATTAATCATGTTTATTTGAGCACGATGCTCAGCTGTCCTCGGAGACGGCCTAACGTTATACTTGGGGTCGCTATGGGAGCCCCATACGGGTGGGTCGTTATCATTAAAGTTCAATTTTCTGATGCCGACCATTTAAAAATAGTTTTATATATTTATTTTATTTATTTTGTTTTTTTTGAAAAAGTTTATCCACGTGCAAGTGCGTGTAGAAAAGTGATAAAGCGAAACAAAATAAAAACTGAAAAATATAAAACCAAATTAAATAAAGTAAGGAAAATAGAAAACCAAATTAATTAAATCGGAGCAACCTTAGCGAAAAAGAGTCTCATCGCGATCTCCAGTCTATTGGGGCGCACTTTTTCTGGGATCCTCTCGATCCCTGTTGAATCAGTGGCCCAATTCTGTCCCGAGTGGGGGGCGAATTCTAAATAAAGAATACTTGAGAAGATGCGATCGCCAGCTGCAGATATTTATCGACGTTGCAACACGTCACTGATCACCTTTTAAGGGGGAGTGGGGGGCTTGCAGGGTGAACTCCTTTACTGAATCGTCCACCGGCAAACATCAGCAGCAGTGGGTTGCCTTAAGTCTAACTGGTTTGGTTTTTCTATTCCTGCTGGGATTTTAATTAACTTGGTCTCCTAAACCTATTGGGAGTCTGAAAAAGGTCTCCTAATCCTATTAGAAGTTTAATTACTTTAAATATCCTAATTTTAATTAGAAATCAAATTAATTAAAAAAAAAATTTGGGCTTGCTATGCTAAGGAGGATTGGCCCCGTTCCCAAGTACCCTCCGTAAGCTCCCTTGGGCAAATTGGGTGACTAAAATTGAGAAAGACTGAGTTTGAATTATAAGTAGTATTTTTTTTGTGAAAGATTGATGATTGGTGTTTATGGGTTAAAGTTTTAGGGCTAAAAAAGAAATTAATAACTGAAGCTATAAAGCAAATTTTAGGATTTAGAATTATGAGAAATTAAGACTAAAGATAAAATCTACGGACCAAAATCAGGATCGAAATTAGAAAAATTGAACCGTGAGATTAAGGACCGATTCTAGAACCTAAGAATTAGGACCTAAAAATTAAAAGACTGGTTCTAGAACCTAAGGACTAGAATAAGAAAATTAGAAATTTAGATTAAAATCTAAGATCTAGAATTTAAGAACTAAAGGGCTAGAACCTAAATCTAGAACTAGAATATAGAAAAAGGAACTGATTCTAGAACCTACGAACTAGAACCAGAAAATTAAGGACTAAAGAATTACCTGAAGAATCATCTAAATCGTGCATGGAGAAATTGTATAGAGGAAAGTTGTGTAGAGGGAAATTGTATAGAGGAAAATTGTGTAAGGGAGAATTGTGTAGAGGGAATTGTATATATGAAAATTGTATAGAGGAGTAAAGGTCTTATTCATAGGCTTTTATCATAAATCCTATTTTCTAAAATAATATAATAAAGATACTAATCCTAATTCAACTAGAAGTTTTAAAAAAGTCACTTTTTGCGTAGCGGCCGAAAATTAATCATAACTTCTTCGATACTTCTCAGAATTGTGTGTTTTTTGGCTCGTTGGAAAGCTACTTCGATAAGCTTTCCAACGTGACTTAATTGGCCTCAATCCAACTTTGCTTGATACCTTAAAATAGGTCAAACATAAAAGTAATGAGATTGACAATTGAGAAAAGGTTTGGGAGACCTAGTTGTCTCTAGACTAAGGATTTGGACAGAGATTTCCTAATGGTTGAATTCTTAAACTTAAGAATTAAGAATTAGAATCTAAAGATTAGAACTATAAGAAATTAGAAATTAAAACTAAAGACTAAAAAAAATCTAAGGACTGAAATCAGAGTCAAAATCAGAAAAATCAGACCGTAGGATTAAGGACTGGTCCCAGAAAACTGAGAACTGGAATCAGAAATTAATATTAGGACTGAAAATTATGGTACCAGGATAAAAACTAAGTTTTAAGACTAAGAATTAGATAATAGAATTAAAGACTGATTCTAAAAACTAAGAACCAGAACCAGGGATTAAAGTACGAATTAAAAAGGAGGTATTACGGCCTAAGACTGAAAATAGGAACTAATAATTAAAACCTAAGTTTTAAATCTAAGTAATAAAGACTAGGACTAGAGATTAGAAACTAAAACCTAGGACTAGAAATAAGAGCCTAAGATCTAAAATCAGAAATTAAAACTAGAAAGTAAATTATACCTACGGCCTAGGCTGCAGAGAGAAATCTCAGAATCCTAAGCTTGGAGACGAAGAACTCGAAACTCGAATCTCAAAGTTGTGGGGGACCAGGGTTTGGGTCGTAATGGAGAGGTCTTTTTATAGGTATTTTACTAATTGCGCGCCCTGTGGGGTGCGCTTAATTTTCAATTACACGCCTTGTTTCAGGCGTTTAATTGAATTGCGCATCCGTTCACCGGTGCTTAATCATTTTGAGTCGATCACTGACTCAGTGAGCGACCGACTGACTAGCTCAGTCGGGTTTCCTAGTTCTAATTACGTTTGAACTAATTGCGTGCCCAGTGTGAAGTGCGCAATCCGATTAAGCATTTCATTTGAAGCGCTTGATCGAGGAAGCTTGGGGGTCAAGGACGGTAAGACTTGGTTGGGCGTAGGCCGATTGCACGCTGGTGTTGGCGCGCTCAATCCGATCTCGCATCTCATGTGAAGCGCGGATAGAGTCTCGAAGTGGTATGGGAAGGGGAGTCTGGTCTGAAAGGGGGGCTGATTGCACGCGTGTGGTTTGGCGTGTGATCGAATTGTGCACGTGGTTTTAGGCACGTAATTTGGGACTGTCCGGGTCGGGTCTGAAATGTGAGACTATTATTTCAACCTGCATTTCGACTATATACTATTGTTTAAATATATAGTCTCTCTATGTTAGGATCTGAGCCACAGAGTTATTATTTCAGCCTGTGTTCAGTCATGTACTATTATTTCGGTGCATGGTTCCCACATTAGGGTCATTGGACCTGAGCCACAAAGTTATTATTTCAGCCTGTGTCCAGCCATATACTATTGTTTCGGTATATGTAATAGCCCGAAAAAAATCACGCTAAACTATGACCTCGGGATCCGTGCCCAATTGGTCACAAGTTTGACCAATCAGGAGATCATAAGTTAGCATAAAATGTGATGAACGGACGAGATGTGATAGTTTGAGTGATTATGTGGTGTGTGATGTAAATGAGAAGTCACTTACACCTACTGCGGTGTATGTGCTCAACACACAATGAGGGAGATAGATAAAAGGGTTTAATAACCCTAGATGTGTATTTTGGTGGTTGAAGGAGAGTAAAGAAGAGAGAGAAAGAGAGAGAAGTAGGAGAGGAGTTATTGCAACTAATTGGAGGGGGGATTCAAGAGATAAAAGCCGGATTCAACGAGGATCTGTTAGAACAAAAGCTGGAAACCTTAGCCTTCCAACCATTTGATTTGAAATCAACTTGAGATCTATTCAAGGTAAAATTTTTCGTAAATAAGATGCATAGATTATAGGGGTTAAGTTGTGTTTGAATGTGGGTTAAATCATAGGATAATGGCTTAGAAAAATAGAGGAAAAGTATGGAAAAGACAATTATTAATCAAATTGGGTTTCATTAATCAAAATTGGCCAGAAGTTGAAAGGTCGAGACTCGATTTCATTAATCGAATTTGATTTCGATTAATCGATTTTGATTTCGATTAATCGATTTGGGAATCGATTAATCGATCGGGAACTCTCCAAAGTGGACCCCGTGGGTTGGAGAAAATGACTTGAGGAAAATCAACTAATCGAAATGATTTGATTAATCGATTTGATTTTCGATGTCGATTTGGGATCGATTAATCAACTTGTGTTTATTCGGCGAGTCGACTTTGCGAAAGAATTTCGATTAATGAGGTGGATTCGATTAATCAATGAAAACTCAATCGTCAATCGTGGATCGACTTTTGAGAATTTCGATTAATCAAATTACTCGATTAATCGATATTGACCTTCGATTAATCGATTTTGGAAATCGATTAATCGAATTCGATTAATCGATTTTGGAATTCATTAATCGATCGAGATAAATTGTGTTGACTTTGGGTTTGACTTTAAGATTCTTGAGGGTCTTACACCTTCTTTATTGCATCCTTTGTGATGTGTTTCACCTGTTATGGTACCATAGGTGGTCGATGGACTAGTGCACAAGGAGCCACGTGGGACCTTGATGCATTGATCAAATGAAGACTTGAGGTAGGGAACACCTTGAACATGTACTTTATTTTACAAGAGCATGTATGTAGTGATATAGAATTCAATTCAAATGTTTATTTTTAAGAATTTGTGAAAAGTGTGTGTGTGTGACATCCATAAGAGTAATCATAATGAGCCATCCCTGTGGGATGAAGAAGTAAGAGATAAGAGCATCAGTGTGATGTAGTAAATGGATACATCCTGTGGATGTATCCAAGGATTGAATCATGTTTGATAGGGCCTAACCGATATAAGATAGCACAATTACGTGAATAACTATTATGTAAGGCAACCGATATTTTGTTATTTGAGGTTTGATAGGGTACCCCACCGACGTGGCGGGATATCCACGCATCGACCACGGCAGGATATCCCGTGACCGATACGGCGAAACCGTAGGCCGGTGAGGCTTATCCAGACATAGTAAGCACACCCTGTGGGTGTTGATTGAGACAAGTGAAATCGCCACCAATCCCTGTGGAAAGGGGCTTGGTACTATTTGTATTCCTGTGTGAATACGGGTTTAAACTGCCTATATAGATGACGATGATGGGTATCTCATCGGGCTCGATGCTATATTGCTCGGGATTACTTAAGTTGAAAGTTTAAGTTTTGCTTTAGGCCTTTTATCATTCATGAGTAAATGAAAATATATGTAATCAACAGTAAAACGAAATGCTTTTAACTGTTTCATTAACAACTGCATAGATACTTCATGCATGGCATATCATGGAATATATGTGAGTTATAATTTATATGTTCAACCGTGTTTTGTTTCCCTATTGAGCTAGGATGTAGCTCACCCTATAGACTATACGTCGCAGGTTCACTACTAGCAGCTGCCGCGGCTTCAGGAGACGCTGATCCCGTGAGCCTGGGACCTTGGGAGCCACCTCCAGAGGACTTCTTCTAGAGGACTCACAGCCACTTTGAGAGATTCTTGGAGAGGTTTTTGTACGGCTTGGTATGTCAAGCCTTTATTTTGTTTAAAATCATGTGTATGAGGAGTTGGGATTTCTCTTTTGGGACGAACCATCCGTGATGATTGCTATCATCGATGGTTCGGATCGGTTCTCCATTCATGCAGAGGTATGAGGGTAGAACTGTCTTTTGGGGAGTTAATTAATATAGATTTAAATTCCGAAATTTCGTTATTTTACTTTTTGATGCTTGATATACCAGTGTTCCGTGCTTAGCTAAAGGGCACGGTCAGGATGATCGTGCTGATGGCACGGGTTTCGGGGTGCCGAAATCTGGGCTGTCACAGTATATGGTCCCACATTAGGGTTAGGGGTCTGAAATGTGAGACTATTATTTTAGTCTACATTCCGATTATATACTATTATTTAAGTATATAGTCTCTCTACGTTGGGATCTGAGCTACATAGTTATTATTTCAGCCTGTATTCAGCCATGTACTATTGTTTCAGTGCATGGTTCTCACATTAGGGTCATGGGGCCTGAGCCACGATCTATTATTTCAGCCTGTGTCTAGCCATATACTATTGTTTCAGTATATGGTCCCAATTAGGATTATGAGGTCAAAGGTTGACCGAACAGATTTGTATATTCTGAGAGGGCAAAATGGGAGTGTCTACAGGCACCTACCGAGACTGGAGCGAGATGTTACCTTTCGCACTTTGGGCCTATCGTACGTCGATCCGTACCGCTACAGGGGCAACACCATTCTCCCTTATGTATGGAACCAAGGTTGTCTTGCCAGTAGAGGTTGAAGTACCTTCACTCGGTATCCTTCTTGAAATGAGCATACTCGAGGCTGAAAGAGAGAGGTCCCACTTTGAACAACTAAATTTGCTGGACGAGAAAAGGCTCCTAGCTTCGTATCACACCCAAGTTTATCAAGGGCGAATCACACGCACTTACAACAAACGTGTTCGTGGTCGAGATTTGAAGGTGGGTAACACGGTACTCAATAAAATCTTCCCATCTCTTCACGCTAATCCAAGAGGGAAATTCAAGTCAAACTGGGAGGGATCTTACGTCATCAGAGAAGTACTCCCTAGATACGCACTCCTCCTCGCCACCATGGACGGAGATCACTTTCCTGAGCCAATCAACACTGGATACATTTGACGATTCTATTCCTAAATCTCCTATGACAAGGTTAAGTATTGATAAGACGGATACGTGACTGCTTAAGGACCCTGTAAAAGAGGCCATAATTTCAAAACCAGGTAGCCAAAAGCACTCCTGAATGATCATATCTTTTGCTACACTCGTTGAGCCTTTGGCCTTTCTTTCAATAAACCCCTCCCAGGAAAAGGAAAAGTGTATATAACAAACAAAAAAAATAGGAAAAAAAAGAGTTACCATCAAAATAATAAAAAATTCAGAAAAGCAAAATCCCAAAAGAAGATAAGCAAAAAGAACAAAAAATAGAAAAAGAAAAAGTGGGGCATGTACACTCAAAATCCCCAAGGAAGAAGTGAATTACCACAAATGGAACCCAATCAAAGAACCTTTTAACCCAGAATACCTTCAAAATTCCTAACCTTACCCATGGCCAAGATACATCCCTGAGGAAAGCTCTCTTTAAGGTCTACGAGCAGTCATAGTATCCGTTGAGTTAGCACAAGCCAAGCTGGGAGACAATATAAAAAGCTCCATCCAATCGGTTATGACAGAATCGACGTCCATGTCGTGGTCTTTGAAAAAGAAAAAGAAAAGAAAAAAAATATACAAGCTTAAAGCAAAATGGACGTGTTGAAAACCCGCAAGGGCGCCACGGGTAAAAACAGTGAGCTTGTGTGGACTAGGTGAAAACCTGAAAAGACACCTGGGATAAAAATACATACTCACGGACGTAGTGAAAACCCGAAAGGGCACTATAGGTAAAAAAGAGTGAAACAACGGGCATGATGAAAACCCGTCTTGAGCGCTGACTAAGAAAATGGTTGTATAAGAAAAGAAAAAGAAAGAGAAGAAAAAGAAAGAGAAAATAATTCAGTTATCCCTTGGTTACAGCCCGATCCACCTAATCCTCCTGGGCTGCTCATGTTAATCCAATATCGGACCTGATGAAGTGTATCCTCTGATGACATTGTCAAACGTATGGCCCAAGATAAGGATAGAAGGTTATTTCAATCCAAGGGGATTGACGGTTCAACCCTAAATATTCTTAACCTCACTCGGGTCCGACCACATGAACAGATTCGACTATGCTCAAATTGGGACCCGCGACTTTCACTCATGCTTAAGGCACCAAAGAAAATCCTAAAAAAGATAATAAATTTTCCTTTCCCATGTTTAGGCTAGTACTGTGCACGCCCCACTCCAAGATGATTGGTTCGATGACCAGAAAAACTTCTTTTAAAAAAGATAATAAATTTCCCATGTTCAGGCCAACACTATGCATGCCCCACTTCGGGATGATTGGTTCGATGATCGGAAAGACCACTTTTGCAAAAGATAATGAATTTCCCTTTTCCATTCTTATACCCACACTATGTTCTTTCCACTTAAAAAGGGTCAACAGGAAAATTCACCAATAAAAAAGAGAGCAGAAAAGATACTTTTTTGTAAGATAATAGATTTCCCTTTTCCATTTATAAGTCAGTACTTTGCTTACACTACATCTCCAAAAAAATAATCGGTGTGATGTCTCGCTCCCTTTCTCTTTTTTTACAAAAACTAAAAAAATACAAAAACATAAAGAAAATATCTATACCAAAAAGATGTATCTGAACAGGGATTTCTTATGTCCCCTTTCTATGATTTTGATCTAATGTAAAAAGATATGTGCAGGATGGAATCAATGACCCAACTCACACTTTAGGGCACAGATCTTTGCACGTAAAGCATCCTCTCGAACATCCCGCTCTGTCATCCAACGGCCATGAAGACTCTTCTACCGTTTATGGGAGGCATCAGTAGCACCAAGAGCATCACTCAAGGCTCCTTCCAAATGAAGAACCTCACACTCAACTAAATTGGCTCTTGCTTCTGTTACCTCTGCTCTAACTTTTTATTTCTCCGATTGCTCATGCAGAACTCGCTTCTCGTCCACCAGCAGCTCAATACGGATCAAAGCCTCTACTCCTTCTTTGGCCAAGGCCCCCCACATCACTACTCTCGGGCTGATCCAAGTGATAAGCAGAAGGCCTCTCAGACAGTAGCCAAGCCTCATACTTTGGAGAGGTCAAAACCAAATTCCCCTGCTCTAAATCTCACATATGCATCGATTGATGTGTTTCCCAGAGAGCGGCTATCCTATCCATGTCTCCAAGGGATCCCTGAGAGAAAATCAAGTCACATAAGGGTGGTGTTGTCACACAGGGCACCTGCTGAGAGCAACTAAACTGGCGTAGCACCCGAAATGGGAAGTAGTAAGTACTGCTCGTCAAACTGAGAAGAGTGATGCCCTCGTGATCTCTAGAACGAACTATGGGGAAAGTCTGGTCTAACCAGGGAAGCCTCCACACCAATTCAGCTTCAACCATCCAAAGCTTCAGCTCCTGCACATCCCCCTGCGGCAGCATATGGCATCTACCCAAGTAGCAGTGAGCTACCTCACCACAAACAACGTGGAAGCGGGGCACGAGTCACAAAATAGCAAGGTGCTCCCTGAACAAGAATTGGAACAGGATAGGGCACCCTCGAAGGCACGTCACTTTTCCCAAGGCAAAGGCATCAAGACAATGATAAAGCTTTTCTAGCACCAGATGCATCACAGAAGGACCTCCCTCAAGTTCCACCAGGACATCGCAAAGTGCAAGCGAGAAGCTCTCTCCTCCCGTGTAGAAAAATGACCTCTGAGAGAAGACAAAGAGCAAAAGCCTTCATGTTATTGATATTTCTAATCGACAGTTTCCTTAGGCTCTCATCACCAAAAAGTTCTCTCAGGAATTTCATCAAACACCTGGTGGGCCCCCCAACGAGACTTTTCTCATAATCGGCTTTCTTCAAACCCAAAATCGTATAGACGACTTTGGCATAGCTTGATTTCGACACCAGTTTGGCAAGGCCTCTATGCATCTTCAAACCTGATAGGGTGGAGAGTTCCTCAAGGGTAGGAGTCAACTCACGGTTCCCGAAACAGAGGACATGTGTATCCACTTTCCAAAAAGAGGCTGCCGCATGTATAAAATCCCAAAGTGGAGGGACTTCAAGGAAAGATGAAAGATGGGCCAATCCAAGCCGATCCAAATCTGCAAGCTCCCTCTCATTTAAAGTCTCAAGCCACTTCTTTAGAAAATTGGGCCCTATGCCCAAAGAGGGAAGTATAGCGGTCCCGGACCCCACATATGAGGCAGGGTCAGAAAGTGGGTCCATGGTCATACAAAGGTGTTCCAAAGATACAACTCAATGTAGGACAATGGACACACCCTTGGGCAAGCGAAAAGAAAAATGGTAGCAAAAAGTGTAGAGCCCAACTCAAAAGAAGGACAAATAAGTGCTTTCTCGGGTTTAAATAAACCCACTTTTCGCAGGAAGCACTCAGCGTGAGTAATACACACGCTAGGGAAAATTTTCCCACATTTTGCCTAGCATGTATATTACACACGCTACGCCATTTATTTCCCAGGTATGCTTAGCGTGTGTAATATACACGCTAAGCCATTCTGACCCCAGTTTTGCCGGGCATGTACATTACACACGCAGGACACTAAATGCCCCCTAAAATGGTAAAAGCGAGTGTAGGGGAGGTCACTTTGACTGATCCCCCAAACAGCCCACCTGCATTTCCTGCCATTTACTTAAAAGGCACACTAGACAACATACTGAGAAACAAAATTCTTCGTTTCATCTAACTTTTATACAATTTTCCTCGTAGGAAAGATCCGCACAAAGATGAAAGTCTTGGCCCGAATTAACCAAGGCATGGCCCATGGGCCAGTTTTCTAAAAATTCTGAGGCCACCCTGCAAAAGATCTGATATACCACAAAAAAAAACAGAGTATGCAATAGAAAGAGGGCACCAAGATTCGTGCTAAAAAATTTGAAAAATGATCCGAAATATAGTGTGACATCATCCAATACATGCTCCCAAATAAAAATAAATGTATCAGGAGTCTCAAATATTCAAATCAGAGCAAGCCTAATCCTTGGCAATGCCTTTCGATTTCTTCCGCCGGCACGAGGTGCTCTGAAAGGTCCGCACGTCCCCCACCCGGGACCACAGCTGAGAAAGTCGGCTAAGCAATGAGTGCGATTCCTTTTCACGAGCACGTTGCAAGTCATACCAAGAATCATCAGTCAAGATCAGTTGAAAGATTAAGATGGCAAGGCAATGATTAGAAACAGTCAGTATGACACTTACTATTTCCACACCCTGAAGGCCGGTGATATGGCGATAGTATTCCGCCTGATTGACCGCCGACTCGTAGTCCTATAAGAGAGAAGGAGAAAAGAGGTCAGCTGCGTAAGCCATAATACAAAAAAAGGGAGGAAGCAAACATAAGGAAGACTTACCCCAGGGACCAATTCAGGAGGAGGGACCCGGACCGCTTCAGCAGATAGGCGGGCCCGCTTAGCTACATCAGCACATAAACTAGAGAGAAAGGCATCATCAAGGCGTCTGAAGGTCCCTTGAACCTTAGTAGTCAAACTGCCAGAAGCACCCATGCCAGAAGGGTCTGAAGGACCAGCCCCCGTAGCCTCAACAGGACCTGCCTCTGCCCCATCATCATCGTCTGAATCATGTCCCCCGTCAAACTGTGGAAAGAAGCAAGGTTTCAGTTAGTCGAAATAAGAATGAATCAGAACCATCAGAGACTTGCATAAAAGGAGAACTACCTGAGATCACAAACCGTCGAAGGCCAAGAAATTGGCACCCTGTATGAAGTGCGGAAGGAGGGACCTGTAGGGCAGGGACTCGTACCATATCTTTTACCCGCCAGGTATGAGAAGATCATTCATAGGGACCTCATGATGAAGAAGTCCAGCTGAGAGCTCCTCGACGGTGCCCTTAGGAATCATGATATCCGCAGGAGGGCCCTGCGGCACGAAAAAATAATCTCAATACTGACATACCACTCTCTCCCCCAAATAGTATGCTCGAACCCACGTGCTGTAGAAGAAGAGGACCCAACGGTAGATGAAAAGATGGGACTGGCCCACGGTGGCTCGATCCCAGAAGGGAGAACCAACGTAAGGGTCATTGAGGACCTGCCCAGATAAAAAATGTCCCATCAATCAAACAGGTAGCATTAAAAATTAATTCTGAGAAAAAGAAGAGGGAAGTAGACATACCTACTCCGGGATCAGCAAGTCAAACTGGGACCTCAGGCCCATCTCCAAATGCTTCATTCCAATATCCCTGCGACGACTCTTGTGCCAACAACTCATGAGAGGGTAGGTGTAAATGTCTGAGAAGAGGAGAGGGCGACCTGACTGAAAGTGCAAGTATCCCTAAACCTGAAAGGGAGCAAACATAAAAGTGGTATCAGAGACAACATAAAGGATGAACTAATGAACCAAGAGGAGTGGGAATGTCAGGGGTTACCTCTACCACATGCCAGAAACCAACCACAGAACCCAAATCCCCAACTAAAACTCGAGCCAAGCTGGACATCAATGCAGCGTACCTAGCCCCTCCCCAGTCATACCGATGCACATTATCCCAATTTATCATAAGACTAAGCAAGGATAACATAACCCGGCCTCCGCTAGCATTGGCAAAAAGAGTGTTTCCCAAGAGGTAGAGGAGCGAGATACGAGCCAGCATCACGACCCGCTCAGGCTCAATGGCAATATTCATCTCTGGCTGGTTTGGATCTACTAGTTTGTCATCAGTAAACAGGTCAAACAATCAGGATAGCTTGACCTCCAAACCACCCATATCCCGGGAGGAAGGATAATCACCAATCAACTATACCACCTCATCCCGACCTGGTACGTGGAGACTAGCCACCGGTATGCCCCCTATCCCAATCCCCATAATCATCGACCGATCAACAGGGGTAATGGTCATCTCGGCCATCAACATATGGAATGTCATGGTCTTGGGCCGGAAGTGCTCTATCAAGGCCTTTAGATAGGCCGAGTCACCCCTCATGGTGGGGCATGAAAGAAAGTCCCCAAAGCCGGCCTAGGCTAGGAGGAACCTCACGATCGGGGGGAGGAGGACGTAAAGGCGCTGAAGGTCGAACCAACCTCCATAAGAACTATCAGTAAGGAGGAGTCAATTTTTACGAACTGAAAGAAGGTAAGTATGCTCCATTTGTTTGCCATCAATCATAATCATCAGCATTTCAGAAAATACATAAAAAAAGGGGCAAGCCTAGAGGGCCCCCACATTTCAAAGAAGAACACACAAAAACAACAAAAAAAACAAAAAATGTATATAAATATAACAAAAAAGGAGGGAAGAGAGAAAGAAAAGATAAGAAAAGAAAGAACTCCATTCCACAAGATTTTGGTCAAAATCCCCGATGCACACATGAATTACGGATAGGGATGTTTTCAAAGGAAGAAAGAAAAGGAGCGCATCACCATTTTTGTTTTAAAACCCTGGCCACACAGGTAGGTGGGGGATTGGGCAATCCTTTCTTTTCTAACCAAAAGAGCCCAAAAATATATAATAAATATGCAAAACAGTTACAAATAAAATAAAAAATCATGCATGGCACAGAAAATCATCTGGATCCAAAAAAGAGGGGGAATAGAGGGCCCTAATCATATCAACAAAATGCTCAAGAAAATCCAATAAAAAGGAAAAAAAAGAATAGGGCATCATTCAAAATCATATTTCCACTCAAAATCAAAGCCAATGCACATGGAATAAATCAAATGGGTCATAAATAATCATACTTGCAAGAAAAATATTCATTCATCATCTAAAAAAGGGGCAAGAATCCTAACCACATTGCAAATTATTCAAGAAAAATCAAATAGAATGGGGTTAAAATAATGATTACCTTCAAGAAAAATAGACCCTTGATTCGGCGTAGGATGTATGTTTGATCGACAGGAGCGGACGCCAGAAAAAAGACAGGGTTCAAATCGATTCTAGGGAACCCTAGGAGGAGGAACCGTTTCAGTTTGGAGGAGGGGGGAAAGAAAGGTTTTGAAAAATACCTTTTTTGGCTCGGGCCCGACTGTTTAAAAAAACCCCCCTAGGGTCTGGCTTAACTTGTATAAAAGACACGCTAGACCTGTTTTTGCCATATTTGGCGTAGCGTGTATAATATACACGCTAAGCTATTTCTGGCTAGATTTGGCTTGGCGTGTATACTATACACACCAGGCATGGTCCTCCTTTAAGCTCAAAAAGGTACACACACCCCCAAATGGTACATCAATCTCCATTTGACCTGCTCGGGAGGCTGCGCTAAAATAAGTGGTTCGGGATCGATGAGCATCCTCAAAAGTCCCGAACATACATACAAAAAAATACATAAAATGATAAAAAGAAAAAAATTCTACATAAAATAACAAAAAAAATTTTAAATAACAAAAAAATAATAATAAAATAAATTTACATAAAATAACAAAAATTTATATAAAATAACAAAAAATCTACATAAAATAACAAAAAAATATAGATATATATACATATGTGACTTTCAAAACACAACACGTACTCCCACAAAGCGTGGCAACACCAATTCGCTCCACTCGGGTAGTCATGCTAAATTAACTTCGGGATCAATGGGTTCACCCAAAGACCTCGAACCCTACTTCACGTAGGGGCACTAGTGGCCAGTCAAATGGGGTAATCAATGCCTCATATGATTGGACACAAGCTGTGGATCTTCACGCCTATCTTTAAGTATGGGTCGATCACCCTCTCACTCATAGAGCTGTTTTATTGAAAATGAAGGTTGAACATCAAACATATTAAATCATCTCGAGAAGCAGATATTTTTTCTCAGTATATTGGGCTTTCACAACTCGCTCCATCTCGATTATGCCCAGTAATGTCGCTAAGCGCTTGGGGACCAATAGCCTTGAGGAACAGACGTTTTTCCCGACATATAGGGCTTCCGTTTACTCACCATGTTACCCACCTAATGTTTAAGGTTTATTTTGAATACGACAGACCCGTCAGTGTTGCCTTGAGCCTCTTCGGATGTCTCTTGTCTTTAGCATTCGATCATTTGTGATTGGACACCAAAGAGGGGCATCTGTAGACACCCAAATTTGGCCTAAGGCCCGATCAAAATATACTTCGAGAGAGACGCACCCCCAAGTTTCTGATAGTATTTCCCATATCCCTAGGAACCTTTTCAAACCCTTAGGAACCTTCTCAAACCCTTAGGAATTATCCCAACCTTTTTGGACCCATATTTAATCCTCTCAGGCAATGGTTAGAGAGAGATGTGCCAAGACTGGAATGGGCCTCTACTGAGATTGAAACTTACATCATTGAAAAGTAGAGGTTCCCAGCTTTCCAACAAGCCAAGAACCACCTCAATCCAAGTTGTACATCAAAAGTTACGACATTCCGGGTAAGGTCCAAAACTGCACCACTCGATAGGTTCCGAACCACTCGAGAGCTTCTCGAGAGGTTGGGCATGCTTAGCGTGTATAATACACACGCTAGGCCATTTCTGGAGAAATGTTGCCTTGTTTGTATATTATACACGCTAGGCCATCTTTTCCCAGAACTGGCTTAGCGTGGATAATACACACGCTAAGCATTATTGGGTCCCACAACGGGCTTTTGACTTCTCTAGCACTGTAGCAATGCTTAGCGTGGATAATACACACGTCAAGCTTAGCTAGAGTAACTCTTGGATTTTGCCTAAATTTCACTTTTGGAGTTTGACTTGTTGACCATCCCAATTTTTAGGATGGGTTTCTTTAGGACTGTTGCACCCTCAATTATCCTATTTGCAACCCCTAGTCATTTGAAACCCCATCCTATCATTTACCATTGAAACCCTTTCCCACATATCTAAGCTCTCAAAATCCAAGGAAACCTTAGATGTTAGGATTACCTAATTGATAAACCTAACTAGCTTTTAAGTACCTCCTAACCCTCTCTTTTCTATAAATAGAGAGGCACCCCCCCTTGCAAATGGCTTGAAAAAATTTCCAAAGAGAGAAAAGATTAAGAGATCCCTTTCCCCCTTTGGTGCACCAAACCCATACAAATTTTAAAATTCTAAAACCTCCTTTGAACCCTATCCTCCATCATAGGTCCCTTAGTGTAGGTGAGAACTACACCCTAGCCCTCATCTCCTACCTCTTAGCCATCAAGCCCTAGGAGCTAGAACCCATCATCCAAACCACTTAAGCCATCAGAGGCTCTTCAAGTACACCTACGCGAAGCTCAACAGTGGTGCTATAAGGGCCCGAGAGCTCTAGCTCTCCCCTCTACTCCTCTACCTTCTTAGCTTTTCCTTTTTCCTTGAATTTGTGCCATTACGCCGTCAAAATCTCGGTAGTTGCGGAGGGGCACAAATATGATTAAAGTGTCTTTGGGCAAAAGGAAGTGCTCTTTTTTACCTTTATTTTTCTTTTATTTTGGCCATAAATAGAGACCGTGTTTGAGCGGGTTGATCGGGTGCCTAACACCTTCCCGATCAATAACCGAAGCCCCTACCCAAGAGCCTTTGGTGTGAATCGGTAAATCAGAGTCATATTTAGCACTTCGATATATTTAATATTGATTTGAGGTTTCCCAGGACACCAAAAGCTCTGGGTGGCGACTCTATATTTTTTTATGCGAGCGCATCATCGCGACGGATTGTTAAAAATCCCCGGTTGCATACATAATAACTAATACAATTGTGCAATGAAGTTTTCTCACAAACAAATTCGAAGATTCCAATACAAGTCAATACTTTCAAAGTTTTCAAATATTCGATGCATTCGAAACAATTCAAATTCTAGTTATCACATTATCATGAAATCCATGAATTAAATTCCTAGTTCAAAGATTCTATATAAATTCCAATTTCAAATACTAGTTCTGATTCAAATCACATTTCATTCGATCATATCAAAGCAACTATGAATTCAAGTAAAAAATGTCAAATTTTCCCCACCTTAACCTTGAAGTTGCACGAAGCAAATCAAAGTCCGGTAGATAGCTTCCCGCCCTCAATCTACATCACAATTATGATAATGTATTAAGGATTGATCTTAATTACTTCGCGCATCTAGGTGAGTTGTATAACTATAACATCAGTTTTTGTACGTACATTGTACACCACTATGTAGGTAATGGTCGGCCATCACCAGTAGTTTAGTTGTTTCTTTTGAATTATGTGTTCTCTATATAGAAATGGAGATTTGATTTTAGTTTTGCCATATATATTGGCTTTGATTTCCGCACTTATATGTTGATGTACCAAGTATTCCGTTTTCAGATTGTGATCTACGATCTGGCGGTCCGAGTTTTTCCAGTTGGTCAAAAAAAGAAAATTTATCCTAGAAATCCTTATTGGAAAAATTTGGGCTGTCACTCAAACTCACCTTTCAGAAAGTAGTATAGTGTATTTTGTTTTATTTTTTTGTGGTATGAATCAGACTCCCATTTCTCCTTCTGAAAGAACATGGGCATAGTGGCATGGTGCTGAAAAAAAGAAAATGATTTTTATTGTTTAGCTTGATTAGGGTTTTTATTCTAATCTTTGTAAAATTTGACTTGGGTTTTCTAATAAAATATCGGGTTTATTTTTTTAAGAAAAAAAAGGAGTAGAAAAGAAATATTATTGGCTGTTAAATAAATAGATTTCATGGAGAATGCATTGTTTTTAATTGTAGTTGGATTGCTTAGATTAGATCTATGTAGGGCTTGTATTTCTTTCTCAGACACAGTTATGGCCATGTTGAAAAAGGACCCTCAATCCATAGGTGACCAAAAAGTTCACTTCATTCTCTAAGTCTTGTTTCTCTTCGTTTTTTGCCCAATCTTCCACAAAAATGATCTTGACATCATTGGCCTACTATTAGATGGTCAGATGTTGATTCAACGTGGCACACATTGCAAAAAGTGATATAGCATACCATCAAACATATTCATGTTCACTTGGTTGGGATGTGATCACGTTCACTTTTTGTGATGTAGGCCACTTGGAATCAAGATCTGAAAATGGTGTGGTAGTAACACGAGCCTTTTAAGTTAGGGTAACGACTTTCGCAATTCTTGTTGTGGTTCCACCGTTCACAGCTTCATTTGTACGTATAAATAATATCAATACAATGAGATATTTGTTCATTAAACTAATTGTAGTTGGATTGCTTAGATTAGATCTATGTAGGGATTTTATTTCTTTCTTAGACAGAGTTATGGCCGTGTTGAAAAAGGACCCTCAATCCACAGGTGACCAAAAAGTTCACTTCTTTCTCTAAGTCTTGTTTCTCTTCATTTTTCACCCAATCTTCCACACAAATGATCTTGACATTATTGGCCTACTATTAGATGACCAGATGTTGATTCGACGTGGCACACATCACAAAAAGTGATATAGCATACCATCAAACATGTTCATGTTCACCGGGTTGGGATGTGATCACGCTCACTTTTTGTGATGTGGGCCACTTGGAATCAAGATCTGAAAATGGTGTGGTAGTAACACGAACCTTTTAAATTAGGGTAACGACTTTCACAATTCTTGTTGTGGTTTCGCCGTTCACTACTTCATTTGTATGTATAAATAATATCAATACAATGCGATATTTGCTCATTAAACTAATACAAACTTCACTTTATCATCAAACAGGTCAATATATCACTTCTGGTGTGGTGCTTCAAAATTTGGTTTGTAAGTTCTAATTTTTTTTGGTATTATCGTCATGTATTCTCATTTATATTATAAGTCTGAATTTACTTAGTTAAATAGTTACTTTTCTCTGTGTCTCATATAAATAAGAGTAATATATATTAAAACATATTAACTTTATATTTATAATGACATTGTGTAGATAGGATAATAATTCAAAACAATCAAAAAATGGAGGACCGACATCAAACATAAGATAAAAAGAGTAATATCTTTAATCAAAGTTTCTTTCAAAAATATTGAGTAATAATTATTTGATGCAATACAATGATTTGTGATTCCATTGTTAGATTTGAAATTAGAACGCAGGTGTGAAATTCAAAGAGAATATTATGCGTGATTAACGGAGGAACAAAAAGATAGGATTCGCTTGAGGAAAAGAGAGGCATATGAGAAAAAGAAAATTAGATGTGCATCTAAACAAAAAGTGGTTCAAACAGGTTATAAATAATTCCTTTAAAACAAATTTTTGTTGTTAATAACTTGTGAATAATTACTATAAGTTAATAAATGAATAGTTATTGTAAGTGTTTTTGTTATCATTTAGAATCTATATCTCATTCAATTATGGACTTTGACATTGTCAATTCAAGTGAAAAAGATATTCCAACACAAAAGGACAAAGGTAAAGAGAAAATTATTTATGATGAGATAAGAGATGTTTGGAAGACCAATTATGTGACAGCCCGATTTTCTCCAACACGAAATTTTGGGAAAATAGAACCGTCCGGTGCGGATAATCAAAATGAAAGTAGATATATTATGCAGATGTAGAAATAAAAAATACAAATATCATTGATAGTTAAAAAAATTTGCATTTCTATGAATATAAACCAAAAACTAAGTAGAAACTAATCACTAAGGTGTTCCAAGTCCAAAGTCCAAATATACAAAAATAATCTAAAAACTATACAAAAGCTACTAACTATACCAAATCTAAGTCAATGGAATATCTATGATAACTCTTGGGTGGAAGTTCTTCTGCCTCCAATACGAAATGAGAATCCGCCTCAAGCTCAGAATCCTGGTCCAGACGTACACTTGTGACATAAATGTCGGGATGAGCTACTAAGCTCAGTAGAGAAAATTCATTACCAATCCAAATTTTAGCACATCAATGCATAGAAATCGATGATCAAATTGATAAGCATTTAATGTCAAAACGGAATTCGAAGAGTATTGGATCAAAATCACATAGTCGGAGATGGAATCTCACATAAGACTTAACAGTGTTAGTTCGAAAGTTGCATGGTTCAATGACTAAGATTCAAAGCATTTTTCATATCGGAAAACAGGATTAAATTCAGAAGCAATTTCATATCGAAAACCAATTCAAATTGCACAGACATTTTCATATCAAAACAGGACTTGTAAGATCGAATTTCAATTGATATTAGATAGTGTTGTTTCCTAGATTTCATATATGATTTCTATTTATTTCATTCTTCATATATGATTTTTATTTATTTCATTCAGAATTCATAATCAGGGTTCATAGCACACATTCACAATCAGAGTTCATAGCACACATTCACAATCAAAGTTCATATTCAGAGATCAAAGTTCGAATTCAAAGTTCATATAAGGATATAATGCCATAACGGTGCCACATACGGATATACCGTCGTAACAGTGCCACACACGGATATATCGCCGTAACCGCTCTACAACATAGTTCACGTACAGAGTTCAAATTCATAACTCAAAGTTCGTAATGGATATACCACCGTAAGGGTGCCACATACGCAAATACAGTCGTAACGATTCTATAATAAAGTTTCAGATTTCATATGCGGAGTTTGGATTCCAAGTTCTTATTCGAGATTCAATTCAGAATTTATATATAGAGTTCAGAGTTCACATACAGGGTTCAGTTACAGAGTTCAGAGTTCACATACACATTAAGTGTTCACATACAGGGTTCACTTACGGAGGTCAGAGTACACAGTTTAATGGCGTTAAACTAATATTCAAAGATTGTATTTCAAGTTCTAACCTATAGCTAAAGTTCTAAGTTCGGAGGATTCAAGGTTCACATCATTCCTGATTTACTTATCAATATTCAGAGTGTGCAGGTTTCCTATCAATATACAGTTTTTATATAGATTTCATATACGGTGTGTACAGTATGACCTGCCGTACCGGTTCACAGCAATTCACGAAGATTCATTCACATAAACCTTAACTCATCATGTGGATTTTAATACGCAGTAGGTATACTTGTTCATAATTAATAACTAAACAAATAGGAGTTCAGAGTGAATATTCGGAGTTCATATACAGGGTTTGTATTCGCATCTAGAGTTCACATATTCAAAGTTTAGAGTCGATGTTTCAATTTCACGCTCAAAGTCAAAGTTCATATTCACATTCCATGTTCGTGTTTCAAATTCGCATTCAAAATTCGAAGTTCAAATCTTAAGTTCACATTTATCAATCTTATTCAAATTTGATATTCAAATTTCAATCATAAAATCCATGAATCAAAGACAAATGCTATTGTGTAGTGAAGTTTCCCTACCTCGGTTACGAGTCAAGCGAAAACGATGCGAAGATCTTTACGGATGAATCCAACCCATAATCTGCATTTCAATGCATTCAAAAAAATCATTCATCAATGACTAAGGAAGCATAAATGTCGAAGTTACATAGGTTTTCCAAAGAAAATTTCAAAACAAGCCAATCAGGGAAAATTACGTGGGCGATTTCCAAAATCGCGTGAGTGATTTTACCTGGCACCCACCAAATCGCACGGGTGAAAATTTTTAGAACTTAGAAAAAATAAATAAATAAAAAATTTATGGACTATTCTATGATTCGAATGTCCTTCTAATTTCTAAGGTGTGCCTTGTATGCCCTGCCGAACACACGAGCACGTACACTCAGTCGGGTGTACTTAAGGTTTCAAAATTTTTGGGTTAAGTTCGTGCTTATGGTACACATGGTCGCACTCAATCACACGTACCCAATTCTTCTCATTTTAATTATTCGTTAATAATAATTAACTGTACTCAGGTATTTTAATCCTAGTGTTCTGAGGAGGTGGGTCAGAGCTTGGTCCGATCTTCTCATAGTCATTAAAGGTTTAACCAAAGTAAACCAATTAAGAGAGTTGTATGATCATCAAGGTCAACGAGTCAATGTTAGAAAAATTAGGGTTGTTACAAATTACTTTGGGAAAGAAAAAAGTTTGCAGATAAGAGAACCCGATAGTTCTGAAGCAGGTATAAGAGAAAGGAGTTTTCATATAAAGAAAAGGCAACATAAGTTCTTCTACAAAAAAAGGGTATATTAGTTATCATATAATTAAACTAATTTTTATTCTTGAATTGAAGCTCATTTGTTTGCATCGATGAATCAAGCAAAAGAGAAAGAGAAAGAAATTATTTTGAAAAAATGTCGAACATAAGATAAAAAGAGTAATACCTTCATTCAAAGTTTGTTTCAAAAATATTGAGTAATAACTATGTGATACAATACAATGATTTGTAATTCTATTATTAGATGTGAAATTAGAACATTGGCGTGAAATTCAAAGAGAATATTATGCGCGAATAACTGAGAAACAAAAGGATAGGATTCAGTTGAGAAAAAGAAAGGCATATCAGAAAAATAAAATTATATGTGCATCTAAACAGAAAGCTGTTTAAACAGGTTATAAATATTTCCTTTAAAATAAAATTTTGTCATTAATAACTTGTGAATAATTACTATAGGTTAATAAATGAATACTTATTATAATTATTTTTGTTGTCATATAGGATCTATATCTCCTTCAATTATGGACTTTGACATTGTCAAATCAAGTGGAAAAGATATTCCAATGCAAAAGGATAAAGGAAAAGAGAAAGTTATTTACGATGAAATAAGGTATGTTTAGGAGACCAATTATTTTGAGAAAGAAAAAATTTTATGGATAAGAGAACCTGAGCGTACTGAAGCAGGTATAAGAGAATAGAATTTTAATATGAAGAAAAGGCAACATAAATTGTTTTACAAAAAAAAGTATATTAGTTATCATATAATTAAACTAATTTTTAATCTTGAATTGAAGCTCATTTGATTGCATCGATGAATCAAGCAAAAGAGAAGGTGTAATATCCCGAAAAGTTGAACATTAAACAGTGACCTCAGGATTCGTGCCCAACTGGTCGTTGGTTTGACCAAGTGATGGTCAAACAGTGGACTCATGAAGTGATGAACTAAGGTGATGTAAATTTGACCTAAGTGTAGTGTATGGTGTGAGTTTAAGGCCACATACACCTATCTCTGGTGTATGTGCTTAATACTAAGACTAGAGAGGTTATAAGAGTTTAATAACCTAGGTTTCATTGTTTTGGTTGGTAAAGAGAGTTAAGAAGAGAGAGAGAGAGAGAGAGAGAGAGAGAGAAAGCCAAGGTGAGTTAATGGCAAGGAATTAATGTGGCTGGATTGAAGGTAAGATTGAGCATTGAATGTCGGTTCAACCCATGAGGAGCCGTTGAAGTAAAAGCTGGAACCCTAGCTACTTAACCAACCAAATCCATCCTTGTAGAGATTGATTTGAGGTGAGTCCTTATTAGATTCAAATGCATATGTCTTGATGGTTAAAATTAGTCAAACGTAGTTAAGAAGATAGATTAAAGGCATAGAAAATGAAAAGAATTGATAAGGAGAAGATTTGGAAGAACAACCCGAAAATGGGCTGAGTTTGGCCAAATCGATTAATTGATTTTGAAAACCGATTAATCGATTTTGGTCTAGAAGTTGAAAAAACAAGGATGCCCGATTTCGATCAATCGATATGGGAATCGATTAATCGATTTTGAAACTCGGTTAATCGATTTGAAAATCGACTAATTGATTGGGTACCTCCAGTGGCTAGAGAAGTAAGACTTGGGGAAATCGACTAATCGATTTGGGAAATTGATTAATCGATTTTGGATTTTCGACCGCTCGATTTAAGAATTGATTTAACCATTTTGGGGAATTCGATTAATCAACTTGGGATCGATTAATCGATTTTGGATTTCGATTAATTGATTTTGGGAATCGATTAATTGATTTAGGGTTTGATTAATCGATTTTGGCAATTTCACTTGACTTCTTAATTGGACCTTAGGTTTCATGGAGGGTCTAGGACCTTCTCTATTGCATCTTTAGTGATATGTTGTATGTGTTATGATGTACCATAGGTGGTACGTGTGAGAGCAAGCATAAGGAGCCGTGTGAGACCTTGATGCTTGGACCTTCAGAGACCTGAGGTAGGGAACACCTTGAACATGTACTTTAATTGCAGGAGCATATATGTAGTGATATAGAAATCAAATTGAAAATATATTAACTGTGTAAATCTTTGTGAAAAGGGTGTGTGTGTGACACCAAGAAAATAAATGAGAATGAGATATCCCCAGGAGATGATAAAGTGATAAAGGCATCAGTGTGATGCGAGTAACTGAGACCAAGTAAGCTAATAAAAATGAGGCATCCCCAAGGGATGAGAAAGTGATAAAGGCATTAGTGTGATGCGAGTAATTTATACATCCCAGGGATGTAAATAAGATTGAATAATTACTGATAAGGCCTAACTGATATAAAATAACACTTTTATATGGTGAATAACTATATGTAAAGTACATGATATTTTTGTTATTTAAGGTTTGAATAGAATATCCCACCGACGTGGCGGGATACCCACGACTGGCTCGACAGGATATCCGTGACCGGTACGACGGCCAATCCGTACACCGGTACGGAGGTTCATCCGTACACAGTAAGCACATCCTAGGGATGTTGAGATGAGATTTAATCCCGCCGCCTATGAGAAAGGGGCTTGGGTAGTATTCCTAGGGAATACATATAACAACTGTCTATTTAGATGATGATGGTGGGTATTCCATTGGGGCTCGATGTTATATTGCTCGGGGACTACTTAATTGAAGATTTAAGTTTTGCTTTACGCCTAATCAGTGTAATTCATGAATAGTTAAGAATAAATGAAACATGCAAACTACCAGTAAACTTAAATGCATAATTTTCATCTTTTAAACTGCTTTTCCAGTAAATGCATAGATACATCATGCTTAGAATATCATGGAATATATGTGAGATTTTAACTTATATGTTCATTGTGTCGTTTTCCTATTGAGCTAGGATGTAGCTCACCCTTTAGACTATACGTTGCAGGTCCAGTGCTAGCAGCGGCCAACACTTCGGGAGACGTGGATCCAGGTGATTCGAATTATGTGCCTAGGGACAAGTTGGAGCCCCCTCCTGAGGACTTATTCTAGGAGACTCCGCCGAGTACTTTGATAGAGAAAGATTTTGAGAGTACATTTGTACGGCTTGGTATATCAAACCTTTTTGAAACCTGTATTTAAATTGATATATTATGTTTGACGAACCATCTAAGGTGATCTGTTTATCACTGATGGCTCGGATCGGTTCTCTTTCTATTCAGTGGCATGAAAGTAGAACTGTCTTTTGAGTTTATACTGAGAATAGTATTTTACTTTTGCATTATATAAATATTGATTCATTTTGTCTTGATATTGCTTGTTATACCAATGTTCCGTACATAGCCATGTGGCACGGTCTAGAGGATCGTGCTGATGGCACGGGTTTTGGGGTGCTAAAATCCGGGCTGTCACAGTTGGTATCAGCGCATTTTCTTTAGAAATTCTGACAATCATTATTTTTATCAGTGCATAGGGACTTCTGCTAAAGAAAACTTTATTTTCATGTGCAGACCGTTATGTCTTCTAGAGGAAGGGGCCGACCCAGGGGCGGCCATGGTAGAAGTTTGCGTAGTCGAGATGATTTTATCTCGGATACCAATAGAGTGCCTATAGGAGATAGAGGGGCTTCAGGCAGTGGTGGGCAAGGGAGCCAAGATCAAGCAGAGACTCAGGATCGCGATCGTCAGGATCAAGATCAGAGAGAACAAGAAAGAGTCAGAGAAAGAAATGAAGACAGAGAGGAGCGTCAGAGGATGATGCACACTATGGAAACCATGACGACTGCCATGGCACAGCAGGCAGCATCTTTGGCAGCTCATACTACCCACGAGCAAAGATACCACCGACACCTCCAAAGGGCTCGGACACCACCGGTCTTCATGCATCGAGTTTAGGAGGATGAGACCTCCTAGCTTTTTGGGGCAGGCAGAGCCCATGACAGCTGAGAACTGGCTGAGTGAGATGGAGAATGTGTTTAGTATGCTCACGTGTACAGAGGACGAGAGCGTCCGTTGGGCAGCCTACATGTTAGATGGAGAGGCTGGGCCTTGGTGGAAGTCTGTTTTACGGACTAGGGCTCAGGAGACTCCAGATTTGCCCTGGACATGGGATGAATTTGTTAAAGAGTTCAACAAATAGTACTTCCTAGAAGTGGTGAGGAACCAAATGGAGATTTAATTTTTGCAGCTTGTGCAAGGGAAGATGACTGTTAGAGAGTATGGAGTGGAGTTCATGCGACTTGCTCGCTTCACGCCTGACTACGTCATCACAGAGATGATGAGAGCGAAGAGGTTTCAGCAAGGGTTGAGATCGGACGTGAGGGAAGGAGTGACACCATTCCAGATGAGGACATATGGAGATGTCATGAGCAAAGCGCTCGTAGTAGAGGAAGAAAATAATAATAAATACCGTCAGAGGGAACAATAAGGAAGGTGGAATGTGGACCAGAGTAGAACGGGAAACTACGAGCCGATGAACAAAAAGCTGAGATTTGTAGCAAGCAATCAGAGATCACCGTTCCAAGGAGGGTATCAAAGACCGGCACAGTAGACCAACCAACAGAAATTTCCATTGCTTGCGTCGGGGAGGCCGATACGATACGAGAGCCCTGCTATCACTACCGGAGCTACAGTTACACAAGGTTTCTCACGAGCAGCTTCTTCCACACCTCGAGAGACTTGTGTCAAGTGTGGTAAGTCTCACAGGACAGCAGACTGTAGGCAGGGAACTCGGGACTGTTTCAAATGTGGCAAGGTGGGCCACTTGATCAAAGATTGCCCTGAGGCAAACAAGGGGAAGACGGCTTCAGCTCCTATGCCACGACCTATACAAGCAAGGAAGCCGATCGTCCAAGGGAGAGCCTATGCGGTCACAGCTTAAGAGGCCTAAAATACAAATGATGTGATCCAAGGTGAGATTTCTTTTAAATAAAGAATTTTAATTCTTAAAAATTTTAGATAGAGAAGGTGCATCCATGTAGAAAATAGAAAAGAACTCGTATGTAATAATTTTGTATGATAGTGTACATTACATATATACGTGTCTGTATGACTAGGTACGTTATAAATCCATGAGAAAGGAAGCGATGTGATACAGGAAGCACGAGTGTTGATAGACCCGGGGGTCTACCCACTCATTTATTACCCCTCGCTTCACGAAGAAGATGAAAGTCACCCCAGGGGAGTTAGACTTTGTGTTAACCGTGACTATTCCGACTGGGAAATTGGTTGATACCGAAAAGGTTTGCTACTTCGTGATTGTGAGAATCATGGATGGAGACATCTTTGAACTACTGGCACACCTCATTTTGTTAGATATGCAAGGATTCGACATGATCCTTGGTATGGATTGGTTGTCGACTCATTGTGCGATGGTAGATTGCAAGAACAAGGTCGTCATCTTCAGACCCAACACGAGGAGATCATTTCGATTTCGAGGAGAGAGATCGACGCATGTGCCACTTATTTCTGCAGTCAGAGCCGAGCGCTTGATCAGAAAGGGATGTAGCGGCTACTTGGCATTCTTGAAGGAGGATAAAGAAGAGAAGAATATTATCTCTGAGATAGTCGTCGTAAGAGAATTTGAAGATGTGTTTCCAGAGGAATTACCAAGATTACCTCAAGATAGAGAAGTTGAGTTCGCTATCGACTTAGCACCAGGAACGGAGCCCGTTTCTAAAGCACCATATAGAATGGCTCCTGCTGAGTTAAAGGAGTTGAATGAGTAGTTACAAGAACTCATGGACAAGGGGTTTATTAGACCGAGTGTCTCTCCATGGGGAGCACCGATCTTGTTTGTAAAGAAGAAAGATGGGTCAATGCGGCTATGCATTGACTATCGACAATTGAATAAACTCACTATTAGGAATCGATACCCTTTGCCTAGGATAGATGACTTATTCGATCAACTGCAAGGAGCGAAGTACTTTTCCAAGATCAATCTGAGATCTGGATATCATCAGTTGAGAGTCAAGGCAGAGGATGTTCAGAAGACAACATTCAAGACTCGGTACAGACACTATGAATTCTTAGTGATGTCGTTTGGGTTGACAAATGCCCCGACGTCATTCATGGATTTGATGAATAGGGTGTTTAAACCACACCTAGACTCTTGTGTCGTAGTGTTTGTTGACGACATCCTGATCTATTCAAAATTAGAGGAAGAGCATGAGAAGCACTTGAGAATAGCCCTACAGACTCTACGTGAACATCAGCTGTATGCCAAGCTCAATAAATGCGAGTTTTGGTTAGAGGAGGTTACTTTTTGGGACACATCGTCTCAAAGCATGGTGTCACTGTAGATCCAGCAAAAATAGAAGCAGTGGTAAACTGGGAGCAACTAAAGACCGTGACCGACATCAGGAATTTCCTTGGATTAGCAGGTTACTATCGACGTTTTGTTGAGGGGTTTTCAAAGATATCAGGAACACTCATGAGACTTACACGAAAAGACGCAAGGTTCGAATGGAGTGAGGCATGCGAGAAGAGTTTTCAAGAACTCAAGAAGAGACTCACTTCAGCTCCAGTACTAGCGATTCCTTCAGGCAGTGGAGGATTCACGGTGTATAGCGATGCTTCGTATAGTGGTTTGGGCTGTGTGCTTAATCAACATAAAAAGGTGATAGCATACAGATCGAGACAGTTGAAAGAGCATGAGAAGAATTATCCGACACATGACCTGGAACTAGCAGCGGTCATTTTTACGCTGAAAATTTGGAGACATTACCTGTACGGTGAGACCTTTGAGATCTTCACCGATCATAAAAGCCTTAGATATCTGTTTACACAGAAAGATCTAAACATGAGGCAGTGTAGATGGATGGAGTTCCTCAAGGACTATGACTATTCCATACAGTACCATCCAGGCAAGGCTAATATAGTAGCCGATGCCTTGAGTCGGAAGAGTTCGGCCCAGTTGGCTTATTTAATTTTGGGTATGCACCGATGGAAGTTATTTGAAGACCTAGCACTATATAATGTGAACATCGAGTCGCAAGCTACAGGAGCCTTCTTGGCTAATATATCAGTAAGATCGGTGATATTTGAGCATATCCACAAACTACAGATGAAAGACCCGGCGCTAACCAAGATTCGTCAAGATGTAACTGAAGGCATCAGATCTGAGTTCTCAGTCAAAGAGGATGGTTCCTTATTGTTCAAGGGTCGTCTTTGCATTCCGGAAAATGCCGATCTGCAGCGAACTATCCTTGACGAGGCTCACAAGTCAAGCTATGCTATCCACCCAAGTAGCACGAAGATGTATCAGGATTTGAAAAAGAATTACTGGTGGAGAGGTTTGAAGCAAGACGTGGCAGAGTACGTGTTGCTGTACTTGACATTCCAACAAGTGAAGATCGATCATAGACACCTCGCAGGGTTATTGCAGCCTCTACCTATACCAGAGTGGAAGTGGGAATTGATCTCTATGGATTTCATCGTTGGGCTACCGCGTACTGCAAGGAGGTACAATGCCATTTGGGTAGTGGTCAATCGATTGACCAAGTCGGCGCACTTCTTGCCTTACAACACGATGTATACGACGGGAAGACTTGTAGAGCTATATATGAAGGAGATCGTTTGTTTGCATGGGATTCCGAGTAGCATTGTTTCTGATCATGACCCATTATATACATCGAAGTTTTGGAAGAAATTTTAAGAAGGAATGGGAACGCGACTAGATTTCAATTCAGCATTCCATCCACAAACTGATGGGCAAACAAAGCGGGTAAATCAGATTATCGAGGACATGCTTAGGGTGTGTATGTTAGAATTGCAAGGATCATGAGATCAGCACCTACCGTTGATTGAATTTGCATATAACAACAGTTTTCAGACGAGCATCGGCATGACACCATATGAAGCTCTTTATGGACAGCGATGTAGATCGCCCATCAATTGGGAGGAAACCGGTGAGAAATTTATTTTGGGACCCGAGATACTTGAAGATAATGCCACCTATGTTCGAATGATAAAGGCAAAACTCAAAGCAGCTCAGAGTAGACAGAAAAGCTACGCCGACATCAAGCGGACAAGTGTAGACTTTAAAGTGGGTGAAAATGTATTTGTAAAAGTGTCGCCTATGAAGGGCGTGATGAGATTTGGCAAAAGAGGGAAGTTAAGTCCCCGCTATCTTGGACAATTTGAGGTTCTGGGTCGAGTAGGGGAAGTTGCTTACCGCATTGGATTGCCACCGCTGTTTGATAAGGTACACAATGTGTTCCATGTATCTATGCTCAGGAAGTATCTTAATGGCCCTGATCACGTGTTGAGCGGCCAATCAGTTGAGATGCATGAGGATATGAGCATGATCGAAGAACCGGCGGAGATATTAGATCGAAAGGAACAAGTGTTGCGGACAAAAGTGATTTCATTAGTACTTGTTCGATGGAGAAATCATCCTGCCGAAGAAGCTACGTGGGAACGAGAGGCCGACGTAAAGGAGCAATACCCAGACTTATTTTTGACGAGTTGAGTTTCAAATTGTATCACCACAAGCATGGTTGCGAATTTAAACCATATCTTGTAATCCAATGTGGACCTCTTGATCAATTGTGCAATAGAGAGAATGTAAATCAGAAATCGTGTCGTGATGCCATATAGATTACATATTGGGACTCATCATGCCACATAATGTCTAGGAAGACACGCTTTACAAAGCCAGTGACCAACTGGTCATGAATCACCAAGCAAACAAAAGAGATAAAATAAGGAAATTTTTTATCTTCTGATGAAAACCAATTAATCAATTTTTACAAATTAGTCGACTGGCATACGCCAGTGAGTGAAGATTGAGTGGAGGTTCAGAGAATTACCAAAGTGCAATTTCGATTAATCAATTTGGAAATTCGATTAATTGATTTTTGATTTTCGATTAATCGATATTGGAATTCGATTAATCAACTAACGCATCTCAGTGACTTGGGAATTTTTGTAAAATTTAAGGACATTACGATTTTGATTAATCGAAGTGAAATTCGACTAATCGATTTTAGAAAATTGATTAATCGACTGGCACATGCCAGTGAACTGGAAAGCCTAGAAATTTTAAGTGACTACGATTTCGATTAATCGAAATGAATTTGATTAATCGATTTTGCGCGACTGTGAAAAGTTTTTTTAAAATCGATTAATCAATTTTAGAAATCGATTAATCGACTTGTGTCTATATATATAAAATGGGGGGGAATTTTTACCCATTCGAAAATTTTTGGGTTTTTCTCTTGCGCGCCTTTTCTTCTTCCTCCTCAAGCAATCGTGCAACCTAGGGTTTTGGGGACTTTTTGCACCAATTTTAACCCGCAATCGTCACGCATTTGGATCGAAACCTAAGGTAAACCCTAGATTTCGACTTTCTCTTCCATTTGAGCAATCAAACTCTAAATCTATTGCATTTTAGTTCAAAATGCCGCCTCGAACCCGTTTGACCACGAAGCAAGCGGCTTCGAAGCTTTCGGTACAACGTAAGAACGTTGCACCGCCACCACCTACACCATCGCTTGTGAGAACCCCATCCCCGTCATCATCGAATACTACATCCGGTTCGACGGGCGCGTCGTCACGCGAATCCACACCAACCATACCACCACCACCCATTGACATGACACAACCAAATGAGTGGTGGGCGGCAAAAATGCTCGAAGATGAGTATCTCTTCGATGAAAATTTGTTTACAAACCCCGACATCGAGGGTGAGACCAAATGGACTAGGAACTATTTAGTCAAAGCGGGTCTCGGTAACCTACTGACACCACTCCATGGGTGTTATTACCCTAGACTAGTCCGCCTATTTTACCAGGGCTTGGCGGAGGGTCTGACCGATGACATAATTACGACCAAGATTGATGGTCGTGACTACACCTTCACTCGTCGCCCCATTCACGAAGCCCTCGAGTGTTATTTGGACTTCGTGCCTGAGACCACCCTCTTCCCGCCATTTGTGAAAGGGGTGAGATTTGAGGAGATTATGACTGAGATGACCAATGGGAAGAAGGGGTCGGGATTGTCCATTAGACGGGTCGATTTGCCCCATTACATGTGGATGCTTGATTCTATAATCAAGTGCAACCTCTACCCAATGCGTCATGATACCGAGAGGGTGGAGTTGGTCCAACAGGCCCTATACGCGACATTCCGCGGCCGTTGGTTCGATGCCACCAAGATCGTCCTCGAGGGGATGGTCTATATAAAGGGGAAGTTGATGAAGGGTCATCTACGACCTAAGGAGAGGATTCCATACACTTGCCTCATTTCGAGCATGCTGGAGTGCTATTCCGACGCTCCAGGGTATGCCATCTCACCACATGAGGAGAAGGCTACCGACCATGTGAAGTACTACTCCATCGCTTCATGTGGTCGTAGTTATAGATTGTTGAAGAAGACCCTACCGGTTGGGGGCCTAGTACCAGCACCAGCAGCAGTAGCACCACCACCACCCCCACCACCACAGCAGGACCCGCCAGTGCGGGGAGCACCACCCATCATTCCACCCGCCAGGGGGGCCCCATCTCAGACCTCAGTACTAGCTGGGAGGCAGCCCATAGTGCCACCTCCTACCACATCTGCTACCCCACCATCACAGTCAGCGGCTGCCACACCCACTTCTTCATACCGCCAATTAGCAGCTCGCTCGGCGCCTACTATAGACGATCTGTTGGCCCGAATGGAGGTCAACAATCAGATGATGTACCAGCGGATGGACTTCCTGATGTATCACACCATGCGGTACATCTATCCTCAAGACTACCAGCGCCGTCTCGCACAGGAGGAGGAGTGGACCGCTGGTAGGACCGCTTTCCACTCGGGTGCAGCTTTTCACGCGGGTACCCTCATTGCCGACGCTGTGCTCTATGCCACCACAGCCGGTGAGACGAGCCAAATGACCAGCCAGAAAGCAGCCAGACCCAAGAGAGGCGACATGCATACGATGGCATTATTTTGTGATCACTTTTTAGATATTTTGTGCTGTTGTATTTAAATTCTCAATTGTAATTATCGAGAACAGTATAGGAACATTATAAATTATAGGAAATGAATAGAAAGCAGTTTCGTTTTATTTACCAATGTTATTTCTTTTTATTGCAAATTGTCCTCCGGGTTGTAATCAAGAATATGCATGTGTTGATGTACTAAGTCAAAGTGTACATGGATCTGTGGCGTTCCCTGTGTGGGTGACCCCAGCGATGCACCTTTGAGTTCATTTTCGAGGATGAAAATTCCCAAGGTGGGGAGAATATAATATCCCAAAAAGTTGAGCGTTAAATAGTGACCTCGAGATTGGTGCCCGACTGGTCATTGGTTTGACAAAGTGATGGTCAAACAGTGGACTCATGAAGTGATGAACTAAGGTGATGTAAATTTGACCTAAGTGTAGTGTATGGTGTGAGTTTAAGGCTACATACACCTATCTCTGGTGTATGTGCTTAACACCAAGACTAGAGAGGTTATAAGAGTTTAATAACCTAGGTTTCATTGTTTTGGTTGGTAAAGAGAGTTAAGAAGAGAGAGAGAGAGAGAGAGAGAGAGCCAAGGTGAGTTAATGGCAAGGAATTAATGTGGCTGGATTGAAGGTAAGATTGGGCATTGAATGCCGGATTCAACACGTGAGGAGCCGTTGAAGTAAAAGCTGGAACCCTAGCTACTTAACCAATCAAATTTATCCTTGTAGAGATTGATTTGAGGTGAGTCCTTATTAGATTCAAATGCATATGTCTTGATGGTTAAAATTAGTCAAATGTAGTTAAGAAGATAGATTAAAGGCATAAGAAAAGGAAAGAATTGATAAGGAGAAGATTTGGAAGAATAGCCCGAAAAGGGGCTGAGTCTGGCCAAATCGATTAATCGATTTTGGTCTAGAAGTTGAAAAAACAAGGATGCCCGATTTCGATTAATCGATCTGGAAATCGATTAATCGATTTGAAAATCGACTAATCGACTGGGTACCTCCAGTGGCTGGAGAAGTAAGACTTGGGGAAATCGACTAATCGATTTGGGAAATTGATTAATCAATTTTGAATTTCGATTAATCGATTTGGGATTGACTAATCGATTTTGGATTTTTGACTGCTCGATTCGAGAATCGATTTAACCATTTTGGAAAATTCGATTAATCGATTTGGGATCGATTAATCGATTTTGGATTTCGATTAATCGATTAATCGATTTAGGATTCGATTAATCAATTTTGGGAATCGATTAATCGATTTTGACAGTTTCACTTGACTTCTTAATTGGACCTTGAGGTTCATGGAGGGTCTAGGACCTTCTCTATTGTATCTTTTGTGATATGTTGCATGTGTTATGATGTACCATAGGTGGTACGTGTGAGAGCAAGCATAAGGAGCCGTATAGGACTTTGATGCTTAGACCTTCAGAGACCTGAGGTAGGGAACACCTTGAACATGTACTTTAATTGTAAGAGCATGTATGTAATGATATAGAAATCAAATTGAAAATATTTTAACTGTGTAAAGCTTTGTGAAAAGGATGCGTGTGTGATATTAAGAAAGTAAATGAGAATGAGATATCTCCAGGGAATGAGAAAGTGATAAAGGCATCAGTGTGATGCGAGTAACTGAGACCAAGTAAGCTAATGAAAATGAGGCATCCCCAGGGGATGAGAAAGTGATAAAGACACCAGTGTGATGTGAGCAATTTATACATCCCAGGGATGTAAATAAGATTGAATAACTACTGATAAGGCCTAACTGATATAAAGTAGCACTTTTACATGGTGAATAACTATATGTAAAGCACATGATATTTTTGTTATTTAAGGTTTGAATGGAATACCCCACTGACGTGACGAGATACCCATGACTAACTCGATAGGATATCCGTGATCGGTACGGCGGCCAATCCGTACACCGGTACGGAGGTTTATCCGTACACAGTAAGCACACCCCAGGGATGTTGAGATGAGATTTAACCCCGCCGCCTATGAGAAATGGGCTTGGGTAGTATTCCCAAGGAATACATATAACAACTGTCTATTTAGACAACGATGGTGGGTATTCCATCGGGGCTCGATGCTATATTGCTCGGGGACTACTTAAATTGAAGATTTAAGTTTTTTTTTAGGCCTAATCATTATAATTCATGAATAGTTAAGAATAAATGAAATATGCAAACTACCAGTAAACTTAAATGCATAATTATCATCTTTTAAATTATTTTTCCAGTAAATGCATAGATACATCATGCTTAGAATATCATGGAATATATGTGAGATTTTAACTTATATGTTCATTGTGTCGTTTCCCTATTGAGCTAGGATGTAGCTCACCCTTTAGACTATACGTTGCAGGTCCAGTGCTAACAGCGGCCGACATTTCGGGAGACATGGATCCGGGTGATTCGGATTACGTGCCTGGGGACGAGTTGGAGCCCCCTCCTGAGGACTTCTTTTAGGAGACTCCGCTGAGTACTTTGATAGAGAGAGATTTTGAGAGTACACTTGTACGGCTTGGTATGTCAAGCCTTTTTAAAACCTATATTTAAACTGATATATTCTTTTTGGTGAACCATCTAAGGTGATCTGTTTATCACTGATGGCTTGGATCGGTTCTCTTTCCATGCAGTGGCATGAAAGTAGAACTGTCTTTTGAGTTTATACTGAGAATAGTATTTTACTTTCGCATTATATAAATATTGATTCATTTGTCTTGATATTGCTTATTATACCAATATTCCGTACATAGCCATGGGGCACGGGTTTCGGGGTGCCAAAATCCAGGTTGTCACAGAAAGAGAAAGAAAAGGAAACTACTTTGGAAAAACATCGAGAATACGAACAAAAGAGACCATGAATTGAAGTGTAAAAAGTTGAAGACTACAGAGACTTAAATTCATAGAAAGAGAAAGGCATCAACTATTCTGAAAAGCACTGAATCAAAATTACAAGGTGAGTGGATATTCTATTAATACAATAAAATACGAGGAGAAATATGTGGATTAATTAGTGATACAATTTTATGATTAATGTTTATTTTTTTGCATGTGGAACATGCTATCATCAACAAATGTACATTTTTTGAGACGACTCCCAACGATTCTTTCATATTGTCAGTACGATTACCTTGCAAATATTATGGCGCTAAAAATTTTCATACAAACTGAAAGGTTTTTGTTTTTCTCAAGGAAAAGTTGTCTTAGCTTCAAATCCAGTTCCTAAGGAATTATGTACCTTATTTTCGTCCAACAGTGAAGAAGCAGTTGAATTCAGGAAATATGTTAGAATATGAAACAATAATTTTGCATTCACCTCTCTTGGTGGAAAATATGATAAAAGTTTAAGTAAAAAAATTAAAGGTGTATATATATTTAAGGCTCAAGGTCAAATGTATATTTATCTCAATGAGCTATTTCAGCAAAGCGGTTGACCATCTTGTAGACACCCAAATTTGGCCCAAGGCCCGATCGAAACCCCTTTCGAGAGAGGCACACTTATAGGCTTTTGATGGCATATATGGAACCCTTAGGAACCGAACCCTTAGAAATCACCCTAGATCCCTTAGGAACCTATCTCGAACCTTTAGAAACCAATCCCGACCCTTATAACCCATTCTGAACCCTAAATCGAACCCTATCAAGCTATGGATGAGGAGGGGTGCACTGGAACTAGCTACGGTTGTCTACTATGAACAAATATTATACCATTAAAAAGTAGAGGACGTCAGCTCCAACGGTCCAAGAATCGCCCCAATCGGAGTTGTACATCAAAAGATACGGCGGTCCAAACCCGGAGGACAAAAGAGTAAAATCATGTGGGCCCCTCCTAGGGATTTGGCGCAACTAATAGTTGCGGTCGGCTATTTCTCCCCAGAAATGGCCTGGCACAACTAATAATTGTGCCAGGCTACTTCTCCCAGGATTTAAGCCTGGCGCAACTAATAGTTGCGCCAGTATTAATTGTGGACCCCACCTCGGATAGCCAACTTCCAGGCATTGTTTTATTGTACATTTGCCTGGCGCAACTATTAGTTGCACCAAGTATGTGAACAGTAACTATTAGTTTTTGCCCCAAATTTTGTGATTGGGGTTTGACTTGTTGACCACCTCGACCTTTGAAGTGTGTTTTGCTAGTTTTGTTGCACCCATTTGCACCCTATTTGCAACCCTTTAAGTGGCTTAAAGCCTCACCCCATCATCCACCATTAGAGGGCCTTCTCACACATCTTAAGGCTCCAAAAACCCTAGGAATCCTAAGATGTGAGATTACATAATTGCTAAACCCATTTAGTTCTTAAGTAGCCTCCTAACCCACCATTTTCCTATAAATAGAGCCCCCTACCCCTTGGTTTAAGGGTTGAGAATTTTAGCCTAAGAGAGAAAGAGCTTAAAGTGAGAAGATCTTTCTCCCTTTGGTTTTTTGCAAGCAAGCGCATCGCCGCGACGGGATGGTCACAAATCCCACGGTTGCACACATCTTATTTGCAATTGTATTTTTATGATACTAAACATGAGGTTGAGAATAAATTGAATACATCAGTGAAATTTAGTTCAACCATCCTGATGAAGCTAATAGATAGTTTACAGGTGAAGGCGTATGTGAAATTTTTTTGGCAACTTAAGACATATCATCATTCAAGAATCAAAAAATTATTCTTCGAAGTGATGTTGAGTTAGATCAAAGAGTTTATAACGCTCCCTCTACGTCACAAGTTATAGCCATTTGGGTAGAGGATAATTGTAACTGCATAATCGGAGAGCGTGACATTGTTGTGCATAGTCATTCAAATGAGACTCACAAAGTACGTTTTTTTAGTTACTATGATCCACTACAATATCCACTCTTATTTCCTTATGGAGATAGTGGTTGGCACGAAGGGATTAGAAAGATTAATTCTTCAAAGAACGATACTACGCGAAAGAAAACTCATTGTCAAAGCTCATCTCCAAATATTTGTCGTGCTTTTTTACTTGATTCAATTCAAGAACTATTATAGCGTGAAACACAATGTAAGAATTTATATTTATAATAGTACTGTATAATTTTACATATATTATGAAATCGTTTGATTATTAAGTAAAAATAAAAGCATAGTAAAAGTGAAGATGTTTCATGCCAAGAGTAATACTGTTACAAGTAACAGATTAGACGAGATGACGTTTCTATGTTATTACATACTGGACATCTGTTTCAGCAATTCGTCGTTCATATGTATATCAAGGTTGAAAGTACTCGTTTAGACTTTTTCAGAAAAAGACAAGATGAAATTCGTGTTGATTTATATCAAGGAATCACTGATAGTGTTGCACTAGGAGAAACTAAAGCTTCTAAAATTGGATGAAGAATTATTTTGCTTGCTTCTTTTATCGGAGTCCCTTGAGATATGCATCGTTGATATCTTGATGCAATGGCAATAGTTCATCGATTTGGGAAACCATATATTTTTCTCACTATGGCATGTAATCCTGCTTGGCCAAAAATCATAAATGAATTGAATCCAATAGATAGGGCTCAAAATAGACCTGATTTGCAAGAGTGTTAGGGCAAAACTTGAAGAATTAAAACATGACTTGTTTAAGAAAAATACATTTGGTCAAGTTGCTGCTTATGTTTATGTGATTGAATTTCAAAAGAGGGGCCTACCACATGCTCATTTTCTCTTAATTTTAGAACCAGGCTTCAAAATTACAAGTCCACATCACTATGATGATTTCATCACTGCTTATGTTTATGTGATTGAATTTCAAAAGAGGGGCCTACCACATGCTCATTTTCTCTTGATTTTAGAACCAGGCTTCAAAATTACAAGTCCACATCACTATGATGATTTCATCACTGCAGAACTTCCAAATGAAGACCAAAATCCTCATCTCTCAGAGTTGGTCATTAAACATATGATGCACGGTCCTTGTGGATATTGAAATCCAAGAAATCCATGTATGAAGAATGTATATTGTAAAAATCATTACCCTCGTGCATTTTGTGATTATACAACACAAGTAAAAGATTCGTACCCAATGTATAGGCATAGAGATACTGGAGAAAAAGTACATGTTCAAAATGCAATATTAGATAATCGATGGGTTGTACCATATAATCTATATCTCCTTGCAAAATTGAATCGTCAAATAAACGTAGAAATTTGTTCCACCATCAAAGCTGTGAAATATCTTTACAAGAATATATATAAAGGTCCCGATCGCATTGCTTTTCATGTTACTCGTAACAATGGTGGTTAAGAAATCGATGACATCGAACAATTTCAATCAGCAAGGTGGGTTTGTCCTCAAGAAGCAATGTGGAAGATATATAGATTCTTCCTAACTGAAATGTATCCAGCCATGAATAATTTACATTTGCATCTTCCAAATATGCAAATGGTTGTTTTTCGAGAAAGTGAGAATCTCTCAAATGTGATTGCTAATGAGTATTCAAGAAAATCAATGTTAACGAAATATTTTCTCATAAATCAAATAGATACAGAAGGTCGAATATATCTTTATCGAGAATTTTCAGAACATTATCTATGGCACTGCTTAGAGAAGTATTGGAGTCGTAGAGAATCGAAGCAACCCAGAGGAAGAATTGTCATTGCAAATCCTACAGAAGGTGAGAGATTTTATTTAAGGTTGTTGCTTAATCATATTCGAGGAACTACATCATTTGATGTGTTAATAAAAGTGAAAGAAAATAGTTGTTCTACATTTCGTCTATCTGCTCAACTTCATGGACTTCTTGAATCTGACAATAGTATCTCAGAATCTCTATCAGAAGCGTCATTATTTCAAATGTCGTTTAGTTTGCGTCGATTATTTGCTATTAGTGTAATGCAAACCAATAGATGTAAAAAACTTGTGGGAAGAACATTATGAAGCAATGGTTGAAGACTACAGAAGTACGGAAGCCACTAACCAAGAAATGATTTCATCCTATGTGCTGTAAAACATTAGTTCATTCTTGGAATCCATGGGTAAAAATATTTTAGATTACGATCTACCTGAGATAAGCAAAAACATTGTTATAGAAAGATCAAACTTGAAGGAAATAAATGAAGAATTGACTATTTTGGTTTCAGATGAAGATTTGCTCAGTATTTCAAAACTTAATGAAGATCAAAAGAAAACATCTGATACTATAATGACCAGGATCAGAAATAATGAAGCTGGAGTCTTTTTTGTTGATGGACCAGGAGGAATAGGAAAAACATTTTTATATAAAGCAATTCCTGCCCATTTAAAGTCTCAACAGTTCATATAAATTGTTACTGCCTCATCAGGTGTTGCAGCATCTATTATGCCTGGTGGACGAACTGCACATTCACGATTTAAGATACCAATCAATGTTGATGATTCGCCTGTTTGTAATATATCAAAGTAGAGTGGACTTGGAGAGTTGCTACGAAAAGCAAAATTAATTATATGGGATGAAGCAACAATGGCAAAAAGAAAAGCATTTGAAGTATTTGATCGAATATTGCAGGATGTCATTGATCGTTGCTTATTATGTATATTATTATTATATTAAATTTAAGTCTTAACGTATTATAAGCACACAATGGAAATTATAGTACTAGCATAGGATCGTTCCCACGTGGAAGTTTATTTATCTAATTACTTTTTATTTATATCTTCTATTTAAATCCTTATCTTAAAAACTTTTATTTATCTTTAAGATCTAATCTACTGGAGAGATATGAATAAAAGAATGGTTTATTAATCTAAAATGCATAAAATAAATTTAAATCCTCCTTCTGATTGAGGTCGTCAATCCCAATCTTCAGCTATTGAATAATTACAAATTTAAACAGTACCGTTACACAATATCACTAGTTTTTTAGCATTAGGCGTCAATCAAGTCTAAGATCCTATCAATATAGATTTAATCTAATCAATAACATCCTAAAATTTGGGCGTCAATCAAACCTTAGAAAATTAAAGATGAAAAAATAAAAATCATTACACTAATCTGTAAATTCTAACCTGAGTCGTTAATTGAAATTAAAACTTGGAGATGTTCACAAAGCAGTAAATAAAAGAAAATAAAATCTAATCTAGAAAGTAAATAAATATATCTTTACCCCTCAGCCGCAGTGGTCAATTGCTTCTGAGAAACTAGGATATCTGCACTAATCTTCAGCACCCAATTACAGTCATCAATTACTCTTGAGAAATCTTTGATATCTAATCTACTCTAACTATTTTACACTACTTTGATCGGAAGAAAATCCAATCTCAGGCGTCAATTGATGCTGAAATTTTTCGATGATTATTCCTACACCAAGCTCTCTTATTTATAGATCATAAGGAGTCGCTTTACAAAAATTTCTAATTCTAATAAAAGAAACTACTAAAAATAAAAGATTCCTATTACAACTCTAATTCCTAATTTTATCTTTTCTTGCTTTAAACGGTAGATGTGCTTCTTGATTACTCTCATTTATTTCAGCATCAGAGTCCTTCGGAATAGATCTTCATTAATTTTCTCAGAATTGTGATTCACCAGACTTCTAGAGATCTTCTAATTTGGTTTATTGCGGTGATAATCTTCACTTATGTGATCAGTAGTAGCAGTGAATTAAGCTTTTTATTAAATCGTTGATACTGATTCTCTGTCTCTCTTCTTTGGTGGAAAATCATAAATTATAATTTTCTGCTTTCAGTATGGTTCATAGAGGGAAAATCATAAAAGATGATTCTTCAGTTTTATCATTTTGCTGCAAAATCGTAAATGACGATTTTATATCTTCATACTGCTTACTCTTATGACTTAGCAGGCTTGAAGGGTGATTCTCTGAAAAATATGATTATTTACTTTTCTCCTTTGAGTAGCTTCTTTTGGAGAATCATAAATTACTGTGACAACCTGAATTTCCTAATCGTGAAACTCAGACCATCGGATCGACACTAAGGCTGATCCCCGAATGGAACACTTGGCACATCCACACACAAAGCAGAAATAAAGTAGGAAATCTAGCTGACCAGATAGATCATCATAGGCAAAAAAGAAATCTCCAATTCTATATCTCAAAAAGATCAAATAACGATTTTAATCCCATGTAAAAATTCATGGGCAGAAGAACCGAGAAGAACCACCGGTGATGGCCGACCATCACCGAAACATGATTCACAAAAAATATTATAATTATGACCCAAAAATTATACTTTTTACATCAGAAAAACTAAACTATGATCCATCACTCTAAATCCAGACCTATCCGGGCTTTGAGCAGATAAAGCAATTCTCCGGACGAGGCTCATAATCCTCCTCCCCAAGAGAGAAATTAGGATCCTCCTCTCTTACAGTTTCCTCAAAGTCAGCCTCAACTCCTATACCGGTGACGTATAGTCGAGGAATGAACTAGCAACATAAGCTTAGTAGGAAATACCAATAGCATGCATATTCTTAACATCACATATATATCTTATGACATAACGAAACATAAATTTTCTCATAAAGATACACAATTTGAATGATAGTTGAATGAAACAAAAGACATTTCTTTTAATTTGGAAAACTTATCTCATACTCTTCTACTGATTCAAGCAACACATAACACAAAAAGGAAATTTAAAGTTCTTCACTTAAATGGTCCCTCGAGCACGTATAGCATCGAGCCCTCGACGGAATACTCACCATCGTCGTTCAAATGAACCATTTACACATGATGTCGAAGGCCCCAAAAAATGGACACTTGTGTCGAACACAATTACTATTGGCCGGTAGAATTCATAGATTACAAAGTGTTGTACGGATATCCTGCCTACCGGTCACGAATATCCAGCTGCGTCGGTCGCGGTTATATCGCCGCATCAATCGGGTATTCACATATTCAACCATAAATCATAGTGCATACATATAGCTTATCACCGTGTAGTATGATAATTATATCTAATTAGAAAGTTAAAAACACATTCTTTCACACTCATTATCGGAATGAATCTTGAAAGATTATCACATCATAAACACGATTTCCAAAACACGCACACATGCTTACACATGCACATTTTCAGAATCTTACGCAAGACCCACACTTATTTGATAATAGGACATATCACATCATAACACACATGATGATTGTTTAAATGCACATGGTATAGAGTTTTTCCTACCTCAAACATGAAGTCACCTATAATTTCTTACACCGAGCTAACTTCTCCCTCACACAAGCATAAGCTCAACCTAAACACATTAATCCACAATCCACATGTCAGAAATGACGCAAAACAGGAAGCTATAAGCTCTCCTCAAAGTCCCTTAAACAAAACACAACAAAATTCTGAATCTGTCCAATTCGATCAATCAAAATTCAGTTCGATTGATCAACTCCTTCAGAGAACCAAATTCTGCACCTTAAACTCGATCGAATGATTTCCAACTCGATTGATCGATTTTCCCAAATTGATCGATCGAATTATTTTTCGATCGGTCGATTCCTCCAGACATCACTTAACACACTCACTGTTTTCCACTTTCGATAGACCGAATGTTCAATTCGATCGATTGATGCCCATTTTGATCGATCGAAATAAATTTGATCGATTAGTTTTCAAATCAAATTGTATTTCATACTATCATGTCAAAATCGATCGATCAAATCTACTTTCAATCAATCGAAATTAACAGATTTCACCATTCTCAAGGGATTATGTTTGAAAACTCATTTTCTCTCTTAATGTAAAGACCCTATGTGCATATTCAGCTCAGCGATCGACATCGCCATTTGTTTTGGAATATTATTTAGATATGATTGTGCAGATGGATTCTGATTTAGAGCACGTTTGGACCTTTGTGTGAAAGTCGTACACCGATTTCGGTGTGCCGCTCGACACCAGACTAAAAATAATTAAAATTAGAAGTTTAACACAATAGGAGTGTGTGTGCTTCACACTTTAAGCAATCCTATTATAAGAAAGATGTTCCTTCCATTTTACACTAGGTTTTGTTTGCTTTAAAGAGAAGGAGACGAGAGGCCCCATCCGCTGGAAAACCCTAGCCGCATTGGAATTGTTTGATCATCACGAAGCTTCGTTGTTATTGTACCACCATTTGTGAAATCTGTTAGAAAACGGTTTCTCCTAAAACCCCTCTTTTTCATTTGAGATCCATAAACCTAGGAAGAGTTTGAATTGATCTTGGTTTCGTTTTTAACGTTTGGGAGAGGTTGAGATTATTAGGGACGAATAGGAGTTGTCCCTCTGAACTCATGGGATCTATTGCGGTGCAAATCGTGGAGGAGATCCGACAATTTTGTTCCAAAACCCTTTGGTGCGGTCCTTTTTCAAATCGGGAAAATCTTCGGTTAAAGGTACGATTTTGATTAAGATTATTAATTAGAATCAACAGATTAGATGTGGGTTTTATTTTGGGGATATGTGGGAATCGATTCAGGTGAAAACGAGGCAAAAATCATATCTTTATGTGAATTTCTAAAGGTCCGATCGTGTAGTTTCTGTAGCTCGCACAATCGAGTCTTATGGCTCGCTCGCGCAAGTAATCTCTAGAAGTTTGACTGAGAAGTTGTTTAATCGAAAAAGTGAATTATACTTTAGTCTCTGTGCTCGCTCGAGCAAGTTTAAGTTATCGCTCGCACGAGGTATTTCTGAAGGATCTCGCTCGTGCGAGAAAACCATATGAAAATTAGGCTTGCGCGCGTGAGGATTATCATCGCTTGCGTGAGTATCAGAGTATGTTTTTATTTTCTCTTTCGATCTTTTTTTGAATTTTGTGATTGTATGGTACTAGGCTCGTGACATATGATTCGTATTGATGCTAGGTTATAGTGTGGGTCTTGGCACCGTCCGTTAAGCATAGTTTGGACTCTAGTTTGTGTGAGACGTTATGAGGTAGGAGAATCTCATCACTACAGCATTTTATTTTAATTCACATGAATATTTTGAATTAGAATCTTTAAACTTGCATATGTCATTGAAATCACATCTGTAAACTAAAAATCTGATATAAACTCTGAAATCTAAACTCTATATAAGAAACTTGTATTTGAACTATATTAGTACCTGTATCTGTTTTATGATTCACCTGAACGACCCCTCAAAATTTCTGAATAATTTCTTGGCGCAAGTTACCCTCCTCAGTGCAGGGGCTTGTTGCATTCTGAAAAAGTGTTCATGAATAACGATGGTAGGTAGGGGTTCCCATCGGCTATATTCCTGCTCTCGAGATATAGTAACTCGGGAGATATTTTAAGTTGAGGATTAAGTCATGAATTACTGAACTTTGCATATAGAAGTTAGAGACACTCAGATACTGAAATCATGCATCTGTTTTAGAATCTATTTTAAGAACTTGGAAATTGATTTTGCCTATGAAATTTTGTAATTAAATTTCAGCTCTTATTTGCATATCTGATTTTGATGCTCTATATTCTGATATATATATATTTTAAAAACCATGTTAGTTAAGGTAAAATGTTGTTGATGTCTTTCTTCTACTGAGCTTTATTGGTTAGCTCACTTTGACTATATCACGAGTCCAGTCTTGTGGACGATTCGATGAGGTCATGAGACCGATCTGATTACGTACCTGAGGTTCCTCCTAAGGAGTTTTTTTCAGCTGAGGACTTATTTTATTTTTTCTGCTTTTGGCGAGAGTTAGACTTGGATTTGTGGGCCCACCTTTGGTTAGATATTTTGGTTTAGTACTTATTGATTTATTACTATTGTGAACCATGTTTCGATGATGGTTGGCCATTATCGGTGATTCTGCACTTTAATTGCTTCTGCATTTTTCTTAGCTTTGGTTATTTATTGTGTTTTACTCTGATATGTGCTATGTTTGTCCGGCTTATCGTTTAACCGATATGTTAGTGAACCGGCGTTCCCTATACCTAAGGGATTGAAAAAGTTGGGTCGTCACACTTAATTTTATCTTCTCTTCTTCAAATCCTTCACTCACATCATAACAAAACTAACATAGCACAATAAATCATAAACTCCTCACTTGAGTTTGATCGATCGTTCGATCTACAAGCTCAAATTTAATTCAAGGGCTTCTTGTGGAGAAATTTGGGGATCCGCTTTGATTCTTATTCCATGGCTCACGTAATCACACACTTACGAACATCAAATTCAATAACCCAAGTTCTCCTCTCTCTTCATAATTTCCAACCGAAAGCAAAATAATTGGATGCCAAGGCATTCAATTCACTCTTGTTTCATAATAACTAAGCCTCTAGGCTTAGGTGTTAAGCGGCCATACTCGGCTTTGGTGTACGCTGTTTCACTTAACGGTTCAAACACATCCTCATTCCATCCTTGTCACTCAAGATTTAATCCAATATAACCTAATTAATTATTTGTCAAAATTTCTAGGTTTCATACTAGTTGGCACGCATACCGAGATGAACTATTCAACGGTCAAACATTCGGGGCATTATATTCTCCCCACCTTAGGAATTTTCTTCCTTGAAAATGGTTCTAACAAAAGGGTGAGACACCAAAATTTACCTCGACAAGTACCACACATGGCTAAACAAACAAGTTACTTAACTAAATTCTACACAGACAACGATCCACACCCTGCAAGAAGATACCAGCAGAAAACCATTCACAAAATGCTATTCAGAGCATATTCACATTCAACAATAACTATCCCAAAACGACTACCATAGTTGAAGCATTCCCAAAACATCATAAAGACATGACAACCATGCCACAATAGTTATAAAAATTATACATATTCCATCAAAAAATTTCCCAAAACGGACAAAATTTTCTTCTAAACAGTACTTCAATGATCAGCCGCTCCCTCAGCCCCAGTCGCGTCACCAGCTCCATCTTCTTCTTCAGCACCATCAGCGTGTAGGTCCTCCACATCTACTCCCAAAGTAGAAGCGTCGAATACACGAGCACGCATCACCGCCATCCACTGGAGGTAGTCCATCGAATACATATAGTGCATGGTGTCCTCCAAGATGATTTCGTGGTAATCAAGATGGCGATTCAATTGGCGGTTGCTCCCCGTGATGAGGGCTACTAACTCCTCATTGGTCATGTCGGCTGCTTGCTGATGTGGTGGAGGCATGGGAATGTGAGCATGTTGCGGAGCGGGAGGTATAATTTCTGGCTAATCTTAAATGGGCACATCATGGATAGGTTGTTCTTTTTCTAGTGCATCATGGGCAGGCTGATCTTGATCTTGAGGAGCACTCGGAGCAGGTGGTGCTTGTTCACCTGGTCATAGGCTTGGTTTTAACCTGATTGTAGGTCTTTTTCCATTCCTTAAAAGAGTAGAGCTCCACATTATCAGATGATCTAAGCTCATTTCCCGAAATTTTATACGCTGCCCCTCCCTGGTAATCCTTGATCATACTTGATATGAGGCTCCCGTAGGGCATATAATCCTCTAGCTTCTCTGCTCCTTCTAGCATTTTTTCCCTGGCATGCGTCATGTCCTCAAAAACAACTTCCGCGACATTAAACCACTGCCTCTTGAAAGCTTAATACAAAGCTTGCATCACTACCCCAAGTCTCTCAGTCTTATGGCGTAAAGGGTATAAGTTGTATTTAAAAATTGTGTCAAGCATCCACATCTATCTAGGCAAATCGGCTCGCTTAATTTCTCAACCTGACCCTAATCGACTGTGAGTCATTTGTTCAACCACTACAAGATGATGTACTGGTTCAGGGTTTGGGGGTAACAACTCGATATCGGGGCCATAGCTGTCATAACACTCTAATGCCTTACTTGCATGGTCGTGAGTGAACACGTATACTCTCCCATAAATTTTTGTGCAAACCGTATCAGGTTTGTCACCGGTGTACATGTTCTGGTAAAATAGTCATACAAGACGAGGGTAATAGTAACCATGAAGAGGTTTTAACAGATTATCCAACCCGGCTTTCGCTAGGTAGTCGAGTGCCCAACCATCTATACCCGACACATCTGGCATTTCAAAGAGTGCCGGATCGATTGTATACTCAGTCACAAAGCCCTTTCTACCCACCAAGGCTTAGGTTGCTCTAATGGTGGTGGTTGTGAGGAGGTAGATTGTGACGACCCGACTTTTCCAATCCCTCAGGTATAGGAAAGGCCGGTTCGCCAACCTATCGAATAAACGATAAGCCGGACAAACAGGGCACATATCAGAGTAAAGCGCAATAAATATCCATAGCTAAAATAAATGCGGAAGCAATTAAAAGTAAAGAACCACCGATGATGGCCGACCATCATCGAAACATGGCTCATAACAGAAATCAACGTCAAATATAAAACTATGGTATCCAACTAAAATGGGCCCATAAATTCAAGTCTAACTCTCACCACAAATAAGAAAATCAGTAAGTTCTATACTGGGAAAAACTCCTCAGGAGGAATCTCAAGCTCTTCCTCAGGCACGTAGTCAGGATCAGTCTCACAGCCCTGAATAGCCACGTCAATACCTGAACCTGTGACGTATAGTCGGAGTGAGCTAACCAACAAAGCTCAGTAGAAGAAAGACATCTACGGCATTTTACTTTAACTAACATGGTTTCAAAACAAATATCGGAATATAGCTTGTCAAACATATAAGCAGATAATAAACTGAATTTAGGTGCGGAAATCATATGTAAGATTTATTTCTAAATGTGTGAAAACAGTTTCAAGAATAGATGTTGGTTTCAAAGGTCTCTCTAACTTCTATATGCAAAGTTCAGTAATTCATGACTTAATCCTCAACTTAAAATACCTCCCGAGTAAACTATATCTCGAGAGCAGGAATATAGCCGATGGGAACCCCTACCTACCATCGTCGTTCATGAACCCTTTTTCAGGATGCAACAAGCCCCTGCGTAATGAGGGAAACTTGTGCCAGGAAGTTGTTCAGGAATTTTTGAGGGGTCGTTCAGGTCAATCATAAAACAAATGCAGATACTAATATAATCAGATGGAAGTCTCTTATACATAGTTCAGGTTCTTGATTTCAGATCTTCAGAGCTTAAGCGAGTATTCGTGATTTGTGATTCGTAGATTTAGAATTTTAGTCATTCATATCAATTTCAATTTCTGGATGTGATTTCAATGGCATATGCAAGTTCAAAGATTTTAATTCAAAATATCCATGCAATTAAAATAAAATCAGAAGATGAGATTCTCCTACCTAAAACTCGGAGTTATGCGAAGTCAAGCAAGGTCCTATTGATGGCCTCTCGCCCTCAATCTACATCACAATATACGTTCATGCATTAAGATAAACTCTAATTACTAATAATATAGACCTATTTAAGCGTTTCCTCAAAAACAAGTCAAAACAGGCAAGTTGCGCCAATCCTAGAATTTGACGTAACGTTCTCATATTTGTTTGACTATCAAGACGATTGATTCATGTATTGGTCAAAACTTGAAAGTTGTATATTTTTATATTAGCTTTCCAACGCAAAACAAATCGTCTCAATCGGAGTTCGAGATAAAAAGTTATGACTAAAATACTAAGGCAATGCCGGAGTTCGGTGATACCTCGCTCGAGCGATGATAATAGCTCGCTCGAGCGATTTGATGTAACATTCTCATATTTGTTTGACCATCAAGACGATTGATTCATGAGTTGGTCAAAACATGAAAGTTGTAGATTTTTCTATTAGCTTTCCAACGCAAAAATAATCGTCTTAATCGGAGTTCGGGATAAAACGTTATGACTAAAATACTAAGGTAATGTCGGAGTTCGGTGATACCTCGCTCGAGCGATGATAATAGCTCGCTCGAGTGATTTGATGTAACATTTTAATATTTGTTTAACCATCAAGACAATTGATTCATGAGTTGGTCAAAACATGAAAGTTGTAGATTTTTCTATTAGCTTTCCAACGCAAAAAGAATCGTCTTAATCAGAGTTCGGAATAAAAAGTTATGACTAAAATACTAAGGAAATGTCGGAGTTCGGTGATACCTTGCTCGAGCGATGATAAAAACCGACGGGTTTCCTCAACGATTCGCGCCGCGATCGATCCCACGAGTTCACAGAGACAACTCCAACACGCCCCCAATGATCTCAACCTCTCCCAATAGCCAACTACGAATCCAAGGTTGATTTAAGTTCTTTGTAAGGTTTAAGTGTTTTCAACAAAGAGGGTTCTAGAGAAGGAGGTTTTCTAAACCGATCTCCTACGATGATTGAAGAAGAGAGAAGAAGGAGTTTCACACGGTTGGGTAACTATCCTCTCTTAACAAAACCTAGTATAATACGGGAATGCAATTCCTTCTTATAATAGGATTGCTCACAAAGTAAAACACACACACACATCTTATGTATTATACACTTCTAATTTTAAAACTCAAGTCCGGTGCTGAGCGGCTACACCGAGGTCGGTGCACAACTTTCGCACGAGGGTCCAAATGGGCTCTAAATTAAAATCTGTCCGCACCATCACATCTAGATAAAAATCCAAAACAAATGGTGACGTCGGTTGCCAAGCCGAATACACACACAGGGTCAGTCTAACTCGGGTTCAAAATACGGGTCTTTACATTCTACCCTCCTTAGGAATTTTCGTCCTCGAAAATATACGGATAGCTAAACCGAACTGCGGTAAGTCCTTATCCTAACACCGATAAAGCAAAATTGAAAACTAAAGTCAAAGAACTTTGGTCGATGCGTAGCTTCACCAAGCACGCTTTCAAGGGTCGGGATCCGTAGTAACTGGATGTACCTGCGTGTGGCATCCCATATCGCCATAGAGGATTGCATCCGTACATGGATGCATACCTTATCAAGTGTCACGTGCCTGGAAATATACTTCACCATGACACAAACCTAGCACACACACCTACCTCACCCTTTTGGTAATTATTTGAGCAGAAATTTCAGATGTCAGAATCGAACACTTATTTAAAAGCATGATCACGTGTCTGGTAACATGTTCTAAACCGGCGACACGGGTTCCAATGCATACATACGGTTCTAACCGAGAATGAATAAATATGACATTTAAGATTTTATTGTGTGATCGTTATAGATATATATGTAAAGCATCGATGTTATGAACCAATTTAACATTGAAAAATTTGAAGAAATTCTCCTTTTTTTTTTTTTTTTAGAAGCAAATTCAAGAATTTAAAGGTGCATGGTTTTCTTACATAACTATAGTTTACAATATACCTTCACTCGAAAAGTTGTGGAAATTGCTCGAATCTCCGCTTCACGCCCCATGTGGCTTCCTCTCAAGAATGGTTCCGCCACTTCACGTACTGAATGTTCTTTGTCCGTAAGATTTGTTCTTTACGATCCAAGATTCAGAGTCGGTTCCTCAACCAAGGATAGGTCTTCTTGGAGCTCAATGGGCCGTAGTCCAATACGTGAGTCGGGTCCTTAACATATCTTCGTAACATGGACACATGAAACACGTTGTGCATTTCGATAGCTAGCGGTGGCAAGGCTACTCGATAGGCAACCTCGCCGACTCGGCCCAATACCTCGAAAGGTCCAACATAGCGGACTCTTCCCACGCTTCCCCAAAACGCATCACGCCTTTTGTAGGAGAGATTTTGACAAATCGTTATCTCCACCTTAAACTCAACATGGTTTCTTTTCGGATCAGAGCTCTTCCGACGACTTTGAGCAATTCGTAGTCTCTCACGGATTAACCGAATCGTTGTTGGTTGTATTCTCCACGATCTCGGGACCTAAAATGAGTTTCTCACCCACTTCTTCCCAATTAAGCGGAGACCTGCACCGTCGTCCATACAAAGCTTCGTAGGGTGCCATGCCGATGCTAGCCTGGTAACTGTTATTGTAGGCGAACTCGATCAGCGGTAAATGTTGGTCCCATGACCCCTGAAAATCTAACATGCAAGCACATAACATATCTTCTATAATCTGATTCACCCGCTCAGTTTGCCCATCGGTCTGAGGATGGAATGTTGTACTATAATCGAGCCTAGAGCCCATTCCTTCTTGAAATCGCTACAAAATCGAGATGTGTACATCGGTCTCTATCGGAGACGACATCGACCGTATACCATGCAACCTAACTATCTCCTTGATGTATAATTCTGCGAGCTTGTTGGCGGTATACGACGTATTATAAGGAAGGAAGTGTGCGGACTTAGTCAATCAATCCACAATGACCCAGATGGCATTGTATTTTCTTAATGTTCTTGGCAATCCCAAAATAAAGTCCATAGAAATAGCCTCCCATTTCCACTCAGGTGTATCGTAGTGGTTACCTTGATCTGCCGGATTTCGATGATCCACCTTTACTTGTTGACACACAAGACATCTCGAGACATACACAGCGACATCTTTCTTTAAACCTCTCCACCAGAAGCTTTTCTTTAAGTCTTGGTACATCTTGGTACTGCCAGGGTGAATAGCGTATATAGACTTATGAGCCTCTTCCAAAATAGTGTCCCGAAGCTCAGTACTAGTTGGTACGCATACCCGGTTTCTAAACAACAAAGTGCCATCATCTTTGATAGAAAAATCTATTTTGCTTCCCCCAATCACATCCCGTCTGATAGCCATAAGTTCATCATCCGTCATCTGAAGTCTGCGAATGTTCTCATAGAGGGTCGAACGAATCACCAGCGTAGCCATTAATGCACCTGAACCTTTTACGTCAAATCTCATGCTACTTAGAGCCATATCTTCCAAAAGATGCCATCGTCGCACCCTTGTAGTGAGATGTGATAACTGAGCAGAGAACTTTCGACTTAACGCATCTGCCACTACGTTTGCTTTCCCGGGGTGGTACTGGATGGTACAATCATAATCTTTCAAGAACTCCATCCATCGACGCTGTCTCATATTCAACTCCTTTTGTGAGAAGAGATACTTGAGGCTCTTATGATCGGTAAATATATCGAAGGTCTCCCCATAAAGGTAATGCCTCCAGATCTTCAGAGCAAAAATCATCACGCCAACTCAAGATCATCGTCGAGTAATTCTTCTCATGGTCTTTCAAATTGTCTAGACCCATAAGCAATGACTCTCTCATTCGGTTAAGCACACACCTAAACCCCATATGATGCATCACCAGATATTGCAAAGCCTCCCTCTGATGGTATAGCAAATCTTCGCGCAGAGTCAATCGTTCTTGAGTTCTCAAAACTTTGCTCACACCGCCTCGCCCAATCAAATTTAGTATTCTTCTTCGTAAGTTGTGTAAGAGGACACGATATCTTGAGAAGCCCTCCACAAACCTTCGTAGTATCTTGCCAAACCGAGGAAACTACGAACCTCTCAGAACGGTCTTTGGCTCCCAATTCATCACCGACTCAATCTTGGCCGGGTCAATAACTGTATACCTCTCGTAGAGATAACATGGCCTAGAAATCGACTCGCCAAGCCAAAACTCACACTTACTAAGTTTTGCATATAACTGATGGTCTCTAAGGGTTTGTAGAGCCACTCACAGATGTTGCTCATGTTCTTCTCGCGTCTTTGAATAGATGAGGATGTCATCTACAAAAACTACTACAGACTTGTCCAAATGTGACTTGAATATCTGGTTCATCAAGTCCATAAATGACGCGGGTGCATTTGTCAACCCAAATGGCATGACCAAGAACTCAGAGTGCCCATATCGGGTTCGAACGCCGTTTTCCTAATGTCTTGACTTAACTTTCAACCGATGGTAGCCTGACCTAAAGTCGATCTTCGAGAAGAACCTTGCTCCTTGTAACTGATCGAACAGATCATCAATTCTTAAAAGTGGATAACGGTTCTTAATTGTCAACTTATTTAGCTGGCGGTAATTGATGCAAAGCCGCATTGAACCGTCTTTCTTCTTTACAAATAGAACCGGTGCTCCCGGTGGTGACACACTCGGTCTAATAAAGCCCTTATCTAGCGCCTCAAGCCGCCTTCAACTCTTTCAATTTGCAGTGCCATTCGACACGGAGTTTTTGATCGGTTCAAGACCACACTAACTCAATCAAACTCAATCTCCCCGCCGGTGGTAATCCAGGTAGATCTTCAGGAAAAACATCTGAATACTCGCAAGCAATCGTAATATCTGTAATATTTTTCTTCTCCTCCTTATGATCTTGCAAGTAGGCCAGATAATCATACGGTCTGCTCGAATGCCAGAGATAAACGGTATCACACAAGATTTGACTCCGCAAAATCGAAAAGATTTTCTCTTCGGCGGGCAGAATGTTACAATCTTTCGAAGACAATCCACGCTCGCATGGTAAGTAGATAACCAATCCATCCCTAGTATCACGTCGAACCCTTCCATGCTCAAAATGATCAAATCAGCCACTGTCTCTCGGGTCTTCGATCATCACAATCACTGATTGACACATGGTATCGGTGCTCACTGAGTTGCCCGTAGGAATTGACACTGCCAAGATGAAATCAAGGGCCTTGGGAATGATTCCCAACTTCTCAGCGAACAATGGAGTAACAAAAGAATGTGTAGACCCAGGGTCTATCAACACTCGCGCTTCGGTTTTGCTTACATCGCTCCCCCGATGCATAAAAAGGGTACCTTAGTTTAGACAAGCGTTTCAATTAAAAGTTTCTAAGCATGTGTATTCATCCATAACTTATTAACAAAATTTATTAAATATCAAGCAATTATATATAACACATAAAATAAGAAGACATCTCAACTTTTAATAATACCTTGGATCACGTCGTTCGACGTTTCGGCTTCTTGAGCCATCACGGCATAAGCTTGACCTTGAACAGTAGGTCGGGTCGATCTTTGAGTAGAAGCCGAACTAGTTCTTCCCTTGTCCTCCTGAGGACAATCCTTAACCATGTGTCCGATTGCGCCACACCGAAAACATGCTCCAGTGTTCCTCCTACAATCCTCGGTCTTGTGTGGTTTCCCGCACCTTAGGCACATAGTGACCGAAACAAAAGATGGTGCACGAGAGGATCCCTGTCCCACTGAAGCTCCACTAGCATTAGAACCCATGGTCGCATTTGGATTGCCTGGTGATGATCTGCCAATCTCTCGATAAGGGGTGGTCAGGAAGAAAATGTTGGTCTAGAAAATACAAAGTTGAGTAAGGTTCATCTTTGCGGCTTCAGTAAACTTGGCCCTCTTATTTTCATAAGTACCTGACTGCCCTTGTACAACCCTGTCCTTGTTCGGCTGACTGCTTCTCAAAAACCGCTTTTGAATTTCTTCCTCTGCTATGAGGGCCTTTGACAGTACTCCTCCATATGTTTCCATTTCCCACATAGCCACGCTCTCCTCAGATACTCGGCCTAAGACCCAAATGAAATTTTCGGCCTTCATCATATCTCGGTGGCCACATGTTGAGGTGCAAACCTTGAAAGTCGTGAACTCATCTCCATACTCACGCATCGACATTGTCCCTCGCTTCACCGATGAACTGAACTTCCATCCGATGCCTAACGATCTTGGGAAAGCATCGATCGTTGAACGCTCGATAAACTCAGAGGAGTATTGGGAAACTCACGCTCCGGTGTCTAGCCACGGACTTCCACCATGGTCCACCTGTCCATCCGGTTTGAAGGTTGCCCATCTAACCTTCTCGACATCGCTGCAATCAAGCACCTCAAGATCTTTTTCCATCTCATCCAACCAACCTTCAGACTTCCATCGAATTGGTTGCATCGAAAAATTTGGAGGTCTCATCCTCCGAATTCGCAAACTCGATGATCGTTGTTGTTGTCCAAATAGAAATCAGCTCGCTTTTCGGGCGATTGCGTGATCTGTTGAGCCATAGATGCGGTTGTCGAGCAATGTTGGTGGCCGGACTTTCCAACACTTGTTCCATTCTTTCACCCCGACCTCTATCAACTCCGCTCCTATAGGGACCAGACAGAATCGGATGCAACTCCCTTGATGTACCGACACCTTCAGAATGTCCTCTAAAGGCACCGCCCTACCGCCTCGCTCTAAATCTTGGGGCCATACCGATCATTATTATGAACACCACAACATCACCAACATTGATTGTAAAGACAATTACAACAAGATTAGTGATTCGGACCTAACGACATGACTCGATGCGCGAATCAGACTGGTCACGGTTAGTTCTCATGGGTCCTTAGAGAATCTAAAACCATGGCTCGATACCAAGCGACCGACTTTTCCAATCCCTCAGGTATAGGAAAGGCCGGTTCGCCAACCTATCGAATAAACGATATGCCGGGCAAACAGGGCACATATCAGAGTAAAGCCCAATAAATATCCATAGGTAAAATAAATGCGGAAACAATTAAAAGTAAAGAACCACCGATGATGGCCGACCATCATCGAAACATGGCTCATAACAGAAATCAACGCCAAATATAAAACTATGGTATCCAACTAAAATGGGCCCACAAATTCAAGTCTAACTCTCACCACAAATAAGAAAATCAGTAAGTTCTATATCGAAAAACTCCTCAGGAGGAACCTCAAGCTCTTCCTCAGGCACGTAGTCAGGATCAGTCTCACAGCCCTGAATAGCCACGTCAATACCTGAACCTGTGACGTATAGTCGGAGTGAGCTAACCAACAAAGCTCAGTAGAAGAAAGACATCTACGGCATTTTACTTTAACTAACATGGTTTCAAAACAAATATCGGAATATAGCTTGTCAAACATATAAGCGGATAATAAACTGAATTTTGGTGGCAAAGTCATAGGTAAGATTTATTTCTAAATGTGTGAAAACAAGTTTCAGAAACGAATGCAAGTGTTTCATTGTCTTAGTTTCTCTAACTTCTATATGCAAAGTTCAGTAATTCATGACTTAATCCTCAACTTAAAATACCTCCCGAGTAAACTATATCTCGAGAGCAGGAATATAGCCGATGGGAACCCTACCTACCATCGTCGTTCATGAACCCTTTTTCAGGATGCAACAAGCCCCTGCGTAATGAGGGAAACTTGTGCCAGGAAGTTGTTCAGGAATTTTTGAGGGGTCGTTCAGGTCAATCATAAAACAAATGCAGATACTAATATAATCAGATGGAAGTCTCCTATACATAGTTCAGTTCTTGATTTCATCTTGAGCTTAAGCAGATTCGTGTTTAGATTCGGTAGATTTAGATTTTTAGTCATTCATATCAATTTCAATTTACAGATGTGATTTCAATGGCATATGCAAGTTCAAAGATTTTAATTCAAAATATCCATGCGAATTAAAATAAAATACTGTAAAGATGAGATTCTCCTACCTAAAACTCGGAGTTATGCGAAGTCAAGCAAGGTCCTATTGATGGCCTCTCGCCCTTAATCTACATCACAATATATGTTCATGCATTAAGATAAACTCTAATTACTAATAATATAGACCTATTTAAGCGTTTCCTCAAAAACAAGTCAAAACAGGCAAGTTGCGCCAATCCTAGAATTTGATGTAACGTTCTCATATTTGTTTGACTATCAAGACGATTGATTCATGTGTTGGTTAAAACCTGAAAGTTGTATATTTTTATATTAGCTTTCCGACACAAAAAGAATCGTCTCAATCGGAGTTCGAGATAAAAAGTTATGACTAAAATACTAAGGCAATGCCGGAGTTCGGTGATACCTCGCTCGAGCGATGATAATAGCTCGCTCGAGCGATTTGATGTAACATTCTCATATTTTTTTGACCATCAAGACGATTGATTCATGAGTTGGTCAAAACATGAAAGTTGTAGATTGTTCTATTAGCTTTCCAACGCAAAAATAATCGTCTTAATCGGAGTTTGGGATAAAAAGTTATGACTAAAATACTAAGGTAATGTCGGAGTTCGGTGATACCTCGCTCGAGCGATGATAATAGCTCGCTTGAGTGATTTGACGTAACATTTTCATATTTGTTTAACCATCAAGACGATTGATTCATGAGTTGGTCAAAACATGAAAGTTATAGATTTTTCTATTAGCTTTCCAACGCAAAAAGAATCGTCTTAATCAGAGTTCGGAATAAAAAGTTATGACTAAAATACTAAGGCAATGTCGGAGTTCGGTGATACCTTGCTCGAGCGATGATAAAAACCGACGGGTTTCCTCAACGATTCGCGCCGCGATCGATCCCACGAGTTCACAGAGACAACTCCAACACGCCCCCAATGATCTCAACCTCTCCCAATAGCCAACTACGAATCCAAGGTTGATTCAAGTTCTTTGTAAGGTTTAAGTGTTTTCAACAAAGAGGGTTCTAGAGAAGGAGGTTTTCTAAACCGATCTCCTACGATGATTGAAGAAGAGAGAAGAAGGAGTTTCACACGGTTGGGTAACTATCCTCTCTTAACAAAACCTAGTATAATACGGGAATGCAATTCCTTCTTATAATAGGATTGCTCACAAAGTAAAACACACACACACATCTTATGTATTATACACTTCTAATTTTAAAACTCAAGTCCGGTGTTGAGCGGCTACACCGAGGTCGGTGCACAACTTTCGCACGAGGGTCCAAATGGGCTCTAAATTAAAATCTGTCCGCACTATCACATCTAGATAAAAATCCAAAACAAATGGTGACGTCGGTTGCCAAGCCGAATACACACACAGGGTCAGTCTAACTCGGGTTCAAAATACGGGTCTTTACATAGATGGGGGTACTAGTGTTGGTCATTGTCGAGGTGGTTGCGAAGAACCTGTTGGGGATGTGGGTTTCTTCGAAGTGGTGGCCTTAGATGATTGTCTCGTCCTTGGAGCCATTGGTCTCTAAACAAAATAAGCCTAGGGTTTTGAAAAGTAAATTTAAACTTGAGTTACATGGTTACAATTTAGGGCTTTAGCTTTTAGACGAGGTTTGGGTTCAATCTCATGAAGAACCCATGCTTGAATGATCTGTCCTCAGATCTCCAAGAAGAAGCACACGAAGGACCCCCAAGAAAAGCCCCAAAAGTTTGCAATTTTCGAATATGAAAAGGTCGAATTCCTTATATAACGCACAATTCGATCGATCGAATTCAATTTTGATCGATCGAAATCTACTTAAACTAAACTGATCCACGATTTCGATCGATCGATTTTCAAAATCGATCGGTCGATTTTTTTTCAGACCAATGTTGGCACTTAACATTTTCGATCGATCGATTTTACAAGTCGATTGGTCGATTTTCAAATTCAATTGAATGATTCCTATTTCGATCGGTCAAATTTTGTATTCCTTATTATAGTGTGAAATTACTCCCTATTTGGTGGTTTCGATCGATCGATTTGCCATTCGATCGGTCGAATTTGTCAAAAACACTTAAAAGTTTCAATTTTCAATTTCCCTTTGATTGTAACACTTTATCTTCCCACAATTTTATCCTTAGTAGTTAATAGAGCCATTTCACATTTGAAAATAGTCACAAAAAAAACCTTTACAATTCACTCTCTCTCCTCGCTCATCAAAACAACAAAGGGTATTGGTCGCCAATCTCGACTTCGCGCTCCCAAGTAGCTTCCTTGTCGGAATAGTTCTTCCATTTCGCCAGTATTAAGGGAATCCATTTCATAAGCAATACCTATTCAGTTCGATCTAAAATTTGCATCGGTTCTTCCACAATGGTCAAATCTCTGTAAACTTCAATTGGTGGTGCATCGAGTATGTGAGTCGGATCCCTCACTTACTTTCGTAGCATGGAGACGTAAAATACATTGTGCACTCTATCCAGATGCGGGGGTAACGCAACCCTATATGCAACTTCACCAACTCTCCCTAACACTTCAAAAGGTCCAATGTAGCGAGGACTTAGCTTCCCACACTTTCTGAAGCGCATTACACCCTTCATTGGTGAAATCTTTATAAACACATGATCTCCAACTTAAAAATCCGCATTGGTTCTCTGGATATTATTATAACTCTTCTACCGACTCTGAGCTGCTTTAATCCTTCCCCGAATAATACAGACAGTTTCTGCATTTTTCTCCAACACTTCCGGACCCAATATAAACTTTTCGTCAGTTTCTTCCCAATTGATCAGGGATTGACATCTCCGTCCATACAATGCTTCATATGGAGCCATCCCAATGCTTTGCTAAAAACTACTATTGTTCACAGACTCAATTATCGGTAAATGCTGATCCCATGATCCCTGAAAGTTGATCATACAAGCTTGATGTGAATTTTTAATGTGATGTTTTACTCGCAAGTGCACGAATCGGTTTGTATATAGTGGGTGCGGAGTACGAGATCGTTCCCACGAGGACTAATTTTGAAAGATCTAAAAGAGACAAGCAATTCTAGAAATCTATGAAGATCTAACAGTATTCTACCAGTCTTATGATTTAAATGGCTTGATGAGATGGTAATTAATGACTACAAACTAAAATTCAATTGATAATTCAAAAGGAAAGGTAAAGATGATGATAAAGATGAAGATACTAAATCCTCCCATCTTTGGTCCGTTCTTCCCGTAATATAAATCTAAGGATTAAATTATGAGATATTCCATTGGTAACAAACATCTTTTATGGAAGATCAATGGTCAACACCCTAATAGGTTCCACATTGCATCCCTGCAATCAGGACTTAGATGATTTTCATATATAGATCTGGGATCAAGGGCATGGCTAGGCACACATGATCTCAGGTTCAAATAAAAATCATCCCCAAAGTGGGTGAAAATTCCAACAAGAATACCACTTATAAATCTGAAATCAAGGGCATGGCTAGGCACACTTTATTCAGATTAGGGAGTATTTAAGATAAAATTACCATTACAGATCCAAGATCCAGGGCATGGCTAGGCACACTCGATCCCAGAACATAATCGTAATTAGATCCACACGATGAAAGCAAAAAGACCATAACAATGATTGGGTAAAATTACCGTCACAGATTTGAGATCCCGGGCATGGCTAGGCACACGCGATCCCGGTTAGTGGCGGGGATTTCATCCGTTCATGATAGCACAACAACCATAAAATAAAATCTCATATTTTAATCCTTAATTTATATTATTAAAAGTACATCCCTCGGATGGGAATCATTAGATCCCCATCCCTATAAATTTAGCCACACATATTGTAATTAAATGACATAAATAAATAAATAAGGGAAAATAATATTAATTTAATAAATGAAAATTATCTCAAATTTCAAAAGAAATTACTTGGATCCAAAAGTACGATGATCTTCAGAAACGAAATTAGTGCAGAAATAAACTTTGAACAAAAATTATAAACTGAAGGAACGAGTTACTGAAGAATTAAGGGAACAAAGCTCTCAAAAGGAATAATAAAACTTCCTATTTCTATGTCTAACTATGAAAAATAAAGACTAAAAACTCAAACTCTAAAACTAAAACTCTTTCCTAAAATTAATTCTCCCTTTCCGAAGTGTTTGAGTCGCTTTAAATAGAACCCTCGTCGAAGAAGTCTCCCAAACCGTAAATTCAGGGTCGATTAATCGACCCAATATGGTCGATGCATCGAGCCTCCAAAAAGTCCAAAAAAATAGCTTTAAAATTATGCCTTCGTCGAGAACATCTTGTCCTCGATTAATCGACCTACAGGGTCGATGCATCGACCCCCAGAAATTCGTGAATTTCAGCACCTTTTTGTATCAGACACTGCTTCTGTATTTCGGCCATAACTTTCTGTACCAAACTCGGAGTGAGGTGATTCTTATTCCGTTGGAAATCTGACGAAAAGATCTACAACTTTAGTATTTTGCCAATTTCATAATTCGGCCGTCTTGAAGGTCCAAATTTAGCCGCAAGTCACACCAAGTTCTCGATTACCCAAAGTTGCAGTGTTTTGACATTATATTTAGAATTCTTGGGTTGTTTTCTATACTTGGCTTGTATTTACCTTAAACACTTCAAATCTAATAATTCTCATCAGATAGCCTTCATCGGACAGCTAAATATAGGTATTTAGGGGTGAAATATCATCATATTTCAGTACTCATCAAAGCTCTACACATATCTTCAATGATTTGATTGACTCTCTCAGTCTGACTATCTGTTTGTGGATGGAACGCTGAACTGAAATCCAACCTCGTGCCCATGCCTTTTTGGAATCTTTGCTAAAATATTGAAGTATATAACGGGTCATGATCCGAAACAACGCTCATCGAAATGCCATGTAATCAGACGATCTATTTTATAGACAAATCTGTCAATTTACTTGTCGTATATGTTGTGTTGTAAGGTAGGAAAAGTGCTGATTTTGTTAGGCAATCTACGATCACCCAAATAGCATTATAACGCTTTGCCGTCCTTGGTAATCCTACAATAAAATCTATGGAGATTGACTCTCATTTTCACTCGGGTACTGGTAGAGGTTGCAATAGACCTATTGGGTGTCTATGATCTACCTTTACTTGCTAACACACCAAGCATTTGGAGACATACTCGGCAACATCTTTCTTCAATCCTCTCCACCAATAGTGCTCCCTCAAATCCTGGTACATCTTGGTACCACCAGGATGAATAGCATACTTGGACTTATGAGCTTCGTCTAATATAGTTTGTTGTAGATCGGCATCAATTGGTATGCATAGATGTCCTCTGAATACTAATGATCCATCATCTTTAATAGAAAAGTCTACTTTGGTGCCATCTGCCACACCTTGACTAATCTTTATGAGCATAGCATCTTTCATCTGAAGTTCATAGATGCGATAAAAAATTGTTGGTCTAATTGTGATGTTAGCCAACAAGGCACCTGAAACTCTGACCTCAATATTCTTATCATACAAAGAAAGATCTTCGAATAATTTCCATCGATGAAGTCCCATAACAAGACTAGCTAACTGAGCTAAATTTTTCCAACTCAAAGCATCTGTCACAATATTTCTTTACCCGGATGATACTAAATAAAACAATCGTAGTCCTTGAGAAATTCAATCCATCTCATTTGCCTCATATTCAATTCATTCTGCGTAAACAAGTACTTTAGGCTTTTATGATCTGTGAAGATCTCGAAGGTCTCACCATAGAGATAATGTCTCTAGCTCTTAAGTGCAAAGATCACCGCAGCTAACTCAAGATCATGCGTCGGATAGTTCTTTTCATGGTCCTTAAGCTGTCTCGACCTGTAAGCAATGACCTTTCTATTCTGATTGAGTACACAGCCTAAGCCATTGTACGAAGCATCACTATAAACAGTGAAGCCTCCACTACTTGATGGGATAGCCAACACTGGAGCGGAAGTAAGTCATTTCTTAAGTTCCTGGAAGCTCTCTTCACATTCACTAGTCTAGTCAAACTTAACATCTTTTCTTATAAGTTGCATGAGTAGTCCAAAAATCTTGGAAAATCTTTCCACAAATCTTCTATAATACCCAGCCAGATCGAGGAAACTACTAATCTCAGTCACAGTTTTTGGTTGTTCCCAGTCTACTACAGCCTCAATCTTTGTTGGATCAACTATCACACCTGCTTCTGAGACTACGTGGCTTAGAAAGCTCACTCGCTCTAACCAAAACTCACACTTGTTGAGTTTGGCATATAACTGATGTTCACATAGCGTCTGTAGTGCAATGCGTAAGTGTTGCTCGTGTTCCTCTCTGAACTTTAAGTAAATAAGTACATCGTCCATGAACACAACCACATATGTATCAAGATGTAGTTTAAATACTCTCTTCATGAGATCCATAAATGAAGCTGGTGCATTAGTCAAGCCGAAAGGCATTACCAAGAACTCATAATGCCCATATCTGGTTCTGAACACAGTCTTCTGAACATCTTCGGCTTTCACTCTTAGCTGATGATAACCCGATCTTAAGTCAATCTTCGTAAAGAACTTCGCCCCTTGAAACTGATCAAAGAGTTCATCGATCCTAGGTAAAGGATATTTGTTCTTTATCATCAGTTTGTTCAATTGACGATAGTTGATGCACAGTCTCATCGACCCATCCTTCTTCTTGAAAAATAAGACCGGTGCTCCCCAAGGAGACACACTAGGTCTTATGAAGCCTTTGTCCAACATTCTTATAATTGTTCCTTTAATTCTTTCAACTTGGCCGGAGCCATTCAGTAAGGCGCTTTAGATACTGGCTCTGTACCTGGTGCTAAGTCGATTGCGAATTCAATCTCTTGATTCAGTGGTAACCCTGGTAAGTCATCGGGAAACACATTCAAAAACTCGTAAGCAATCGAAATATCGATTATGACATTCTTCACTTCCTGTTGCTCTTACAGAAATGCTAGGTAACCACCGCATCCTTTCCTCATCAACCGCTAAGCATGTACCACAGAGATGATTGGTATAATCTTACCCTTGTCACCGACAAATTGGAAAGACTTTTGCTTCGGTGGACGGACTGTGACGACTTTTCGTACGTAGTCAACGCTCGCATGATAAGCGGATAGCCAATTCATGCCAAGGAGTACATCGAATCCTTAGTTATTCAATAAAATGAGATCCGCCATCGTCTCGCGATCTTCAACTCGTACGATAACAGATCGACAATGCGTGTCTGTAGTCACTGAACTTCCCGTAGGAACTGACACGTCCAAAATGAATTCTAACTCTTTGGGAATGACCTTCAATCTTCTCGCAAACTTCGGAGTCACAAACGAGTGGGTAGACTCTGGGTCTATTAGAACTCATGCCTCACAACAATCACAGTCATTTTCTTGATATAGTTGTAAGGTACATATATTAATACATATACTAGATAATTAAGTATGCATGGCAAGGTTATGTACTCACAAAATAAAACCCTATTAGATCATTCTTATTTATGCACCTTCTTCATCTAAAATGCAATTAAACTAAATTAATCATAACTAGATGATTATACCTTGGATAACGTCGTTACTTGCCCGAGCATCCTCGGTGGTCACTGCAAAAGTGCGGCCTTGTATAGTAGGTCTCATAGGTTGCGTAGGCCTTTGCACTGTAGCAGATGAAACGGTACCTTCCTTTCTCAATTCTGGGCAATCTCTGATCATATGGCCCATCTTTTCGCATTTCAAACATCTCCCAGTGACTTGTCTAAAATCAGAAGTTTTATGAGATTTGCCACAACGGGCACACACAACCTGGGGACTTGACGACACTGCTCTCGAGAATCTCTGAGTAACAGATGCTCCCGACGTCTGGGTCTGAGCAGGGCCATCTATACAGAAAGGTCTCACAGGAGTAGATACTGGTGACCTGGGATAATTTGTGTAGGTCGGTTGTCTTGAAACTTGAGCTGGTGCTACAAATCTCAGCTTTTTGTTCCCCGAGTCATATTCACTTGCTCTCCCTTGGCCCGCTTTATTCTTGTTCTGCTGATCCCATCTTTTATACATGTTTTCTATGTCTCTCTCTGTAACAATCGCTTTTCCAATTACTTCACTATAAGTTTCTAGCTCCAGAACAGAAATTCTATCTCTGACATTCGGCCTTAGGCCTTCATCAAACTTACTGGCCTTCATCAATTTTGTGGGCACTAATTCTGGTGCAAACCTCGATAACCTAGTAAACTTAGTACCATACTCTTGTATAGTCCTACTCCCTTGCTCCAAATTAATAAAATCTCTCTTCATCGAATTCCTCACTTGCTTGAGAAAATATTCTTTGTTGAACACCTCAACAAATTCTGCCTAAATCCATAGACTGTGAAGATTTTCAACCTCTCTCTTTCTCAATACCAATTTCCACCACGAATCGGCATCACCCTCAAGCTTGAAGGAAACTCAGCCAATCTTCTCATCCTCAGTACTCTGAAGTCTCTGTAGAAGCTTGTCAATTTGATTTAACCATTTCTCCGCCTCAAGCGGCTCCGTTTGCCTATAGAAACTACGAGGTCTCAATCTCCTAAAGTCAATAAATGATGAGGGCAATAGTGCTGGGGGAGGTGGTGGTGGTGGCTGCTGATGGTTCACATTATTGGCAGCCAGTAGTATTGCCTGTTGAGCTATAGTGGCTGCCTGTTGAGCAATGGTGGCAGCCACAGTTTTCATGGCCTGTGCCATTCTAATAGCCGCCTCCTCCCTCTGATCTCTCTCATCAGGAGGTTATCTCTGATCTCTACTAGATCCCCCTGAGATCTCATCCCCACTCCCTAAACTTCTCCCACGACCGCTTCTAAGTCGTCCTCTACCTCTTGGATAAATCTGAATTGTTACAATGAAACAACAGTTTCATTAACAAAAGGTCCCTATACTTCCAACAATCTTAAACATCTATTCTAATCTAAGACTTGTTAGAAATTTTCTAAAGCCTATACTTTGATACCAATTGTGATAGCCCAAATTTCCTAATCGCGAAGCCCAAACCGTCAAATCGACACTAAGGCTAATCCTCGAACGGAACACTTGGCCCATCCACACACAAAGCAGAAATAAAGCAGGAAATCTAGCTAAATAGATAGATCATCATAGGCAAAAAGGAAATCTCCAATTATATATCTCAAAGAGTTTATAACGCTTCCTCTACATCACATGTTGCAGCCATTTGGGTAGAGTATAATTGTAACCGCATAATCGGAGAGCGTGACATTGTTGTGCATAGTCATTCAAATGAGACTCACAGAGTACGTTTTTTTGGTTGCTACGATCCACTACAATATCCACTCTTATTTCCTTATGGAGATAGTGGTTGGCACGAAGGGATTAGAAAGATTGATTCTTCAAAGAATGATACTACGCGAAAGAAAACTCATTGCCAAAGCTCATCTCCAAATATTCCTCGTATTTTTTTACCTGATTCAATTCAAGAACTATTATAGCGTGAAACACAATGTAAGAATTTATATTTATAATAGTACTATATAATTTTATATATATTATGAAATCATTTGATTATTAAATAAAATTATGGACTTGTTTTATAGGTTCAAAACAAAAGCATGGTAAAAGTGAAAATGTTTCATGCCGAGATTATTACTGTTACAAGTTACAGATTAGACCAAATAACGTTTCTATGTTATTACATACTGGTCGTCTGTTTTAGCAATTTGTTGTTGATATGTATATCAAGGTTGAAAGTACTCGTTTAGACTTTTTCAGAAAAAGACAAGATGAAATTCGTGCTGATTTATATCAAGGAATCACTGATAGTGTTGCACTTGGAGAAACTAAAGCTTCTAAGATTGGGCGAAGAATTATTTTGCCTGCTTCTTTTATCGGAGGCCCTCGAGATATGCATTGTTGATATCTTGATGCAATGGCAATGGTTCATCGATTTGGGAAACCATATATTTTTCTCACTATGACATGTAATCCTACTTGGCCAAAAATCATAAATGAATTGAATCCAATAGATAAGGCTCAGAATATACCTGATTTGATTGAAAGAGTTTTAGGGCAAAACTTGAAGAATTAAAACATGACTTGTTTAAGAAAAATATATTTGTTCAAGTTGCTTCTTATGTTTATGTGATTGAATTTCAAAAGAGGGGCCTACCACATGCTCATTTTTTCTTGATTTTAGAACCAAACTTCAAAATTACAAGTCCATATCACTATGATGATTTCATTACTGCAGAACTTCCAAATGAAGACAAACACCCTCATCTCTATGAGTTGGTCATTAAACATATGATGCACGGTCCTTGTTGATATTGAAATCCAAGAAATCCATGTATGAAGAATGTAAATTGTAAGAATTATTACCCTCATGCAATTTGTGATTATACAACACAAGGAAAAGATTCGTACCCAATGTATAAGCGCAGAGATACTGGAGAAAAAGTACATGTTTGAAATGCAATATTAGATAATCGATGGGTTGTACCATATAATCCATATCTCCTTCCAAAATTCAATTGTCAAATAAACGTAGAAATTTGTTCCACCATCAAAGCTGTGAAATATCTTTACAAGTATATATACAAAGGTCCTAATCGCGTTGCTTTTCATGTTACTCGTAACATTGGTGGTCAAGAAATCGATGACATCGAACAATATCAATCAGCAAGGTGGGTTTGTCCTCAAGAAGCAATGTGGAAGATATATGGATTCTTCCTAACTGAAATGTATCCAGCCATGAATAATTTATGTTTGCATCTTCCAAATATGCAAATGGTTATTTTTCAAGAAAGTGAGAATCTCTCAAATGTGATTGCTAATGAGTATTCAAGAAAATCAATGTTAATGGAATATTTTCTCATGAATCAAATAGATACAAAAGCTCAAAAACATCTTTATCAAGAATTTCCAGAACATTATGTATGGCACTGCTCAGAGAAGCATTGGAGTCATAGACGATCGAAGTAATCTAGAGGAAGAATTGTCACTGCAAATCCTACAGAAGGTGAGAGATATTATTTAAGGTTGTTGGTTAATCATATTCGAGGACCTACATCATTTGATGCGTTACTAAAAGTGAATGAAAATAATTATTCTACATTTCGTCTATCTGCTCAACTTCATGGACTTCTTGAATCTGACAATAGTATCTAAGAATCTCTACTAGAAGCGTCATTATTTCAAATGTTGTTTAGTTTGCGCCAATTATTTGCTGCAATATTAGTGTATTGCGAACCAATGGATGTAAGAAAATTATGGGAAGAACATTATGATGCAATAGCTGAAAACTACAGAAGTACAAAAACCACTAACCAAGAAATGATTTTATCCTATGTGCTATAAAACATTAGTTCATTCTTGATATCCATGGGTAAAAATATTTTAGATTACGATCTACCTGAGATAAGTAAAAACATTGTTACAGAAAGATCAAACATGAAGGAAATAAATGAAGAATTGACTATTTTGGTTTCAGATAAAGATTTGCTCAGTATTTCAAAACTTAATGAAGATCAAAAGAAACCATTTGATACTATAATGACTAGGATAAGAAATAATGAAGTTGGAGTATTTTTTGTTGGACCCGGAGGAACAAGAAAAACATTTTTATATAATGCAATTCTTGCCCATTTAAGGTCTCAACAGTTTATATCAATTGCTACTACAACATCAGGTGTTGCAACATCTATTATGCCTGGCAAACGAACTGCACATTCACGATTTAAGATACCAATCACTATTGAAGATTCGCCTATTTGTAATATATCAAAGTAGAGTGGACTTGGAGAGTTGCTAGGAAAAGAAAAATTAATTATATGGGATGAAGCAACAATGGCAAAAAGAAAAGCATTTGAAGTATTTGATCAAATATTGCAGGATGTCATTGATCATTGCTTATTATTATATTAAATTCAAGTCTTAACCTATTGCAAGCGCACAATAAAAATTATAGTACTAGCATAGGATCGTTCCTATGAGGAAGTTTATTTATCTAATTACTTCTTATTTATATCTTCTACTTAAATCCTTATCTTAAAAACTTTTATTTATCTTTAATATCTAATCTACTGGAGAAATATGAATAAAAGAATAATTTATTAATCTACAATACATAAAATAAATCTAAATCCTCCTCTTATTGAGGTCGTCAATCCCAATCTTCAGCTATTGGATATTTATGAATTTAAACAGTACCGTTACACTGTATCTCTAGTTTCTTAGCATTAGTCGTCAATCAAGTCTAAGATCCTATCAATACAAATTTAATCTAATCAACAACTTGCTAAAATTTGGGAGTCAATCAAACCTTAGAAAACTGAAGATGGAAAAATAAAAACCGTTACACTAATCTATAAATTCTAACCTGAGTCATCAATTGAAATTAAAGCTTAGAGATGTTTACAAAGCTATAAATAAAAGAAAATAAAATCTAATCTAGAAAGCAAATAAATATATTCACCCCTCAGCCGCAGTCGTCAATGCTTCTGAGAAACTAGGATATCTACACTAATCTTCAACACCCAATTGCAGTCGTCAAATGCTCTTGAGAAACCTCTGATATCTAATCTACTCTAACTATTTTACACTACTTTGATTGGAAGAAAATCCAACCTTAGGCTTCAATTGATGCTGAAATTCTTCAATGCTTATTCTTACACCAAGCTCTCTTATTTATAGATCATAAGGAGTCGGTTTATAAAGACTTCTAATTCGAATAAAAGAAATTACTAAAAACAAAAGATTCCTAATATAATTCTAATTCCTAATTTTATCTTTTCTTACTTTAGACGATAGATGTGCTTCTGGATTGCTTTCCTTTATTTTAGCATCAGAGTCCTTCAGAATAGATCTTCATTAATTTTCTCAGAACCGTGATTCACCAGACTTCTAGAAATCTTCTAAATTGGTTTATGGTAGTGATAATCTTCACTTATGTGATCAGCAGTAGCAGTGAATTAAGCTTTTTGTAAAATCGTTGATACTAATTCTCTGTCTCTTTTTTGGTGGAAAATCGTAAATTACAATTCTCTCCTTTCAGTTTGGTTCATAGAGGGGAAATCATAAAAGATGATTCTTCAGTTTTGTCGTTTTACTACAAAATCATAAATGACGATTTTATATCTTCATACTGCTTGCTCTTATGACTTAACAGACTTGACGGACGATTCTCTGGAAAATACTAGTATTTACTTTTCTCCTTTGAATGACTTCTTTTGGAGAATCGTAAATTACTGTGACTGCCTGGATTTTCTAATCGTGAAACTCGGACCGTCGGATTGGCACTAAGGCTGATCCTCGAACGGAATACTTGGCACATCCACACACAAAGCGAAAATAAAGCAGAAAATCTAGCTAAATAGACAAATCATCATAGGCAAAAAGGAAATCTCCAATTCTATATCTCAAAAAGACAAAATAACGGTGATAATCTCATGTAAAAACTCATGGGCAGAAGAACCGATAAGAACCGCCAATGATGGCCGACCATCACCGAAGCATGGTTCACCAAAAATATTACAATTATGACCCAGAAATTATATTGTTTACATCACAAAAACTAAACTATGATCCATCACTCCAAATCCGGACCTACCCATGCTTTGAGCAAATAAAGCAATTCTTCGGACGAGGCTCTGAATCCTCCTCCCCAGGAGAGAAATTAGGATCCTCCTCTCTTACGGGATCCTCAAAGTCGGCCTTAGCTCCTTTACCTGTGACGTATAGTCAAGGAATGAGCTAACAATATAAGCTTAGTAGGGAAATACCAATAGCATGCATATTCTTATCATCACACATATATCTTATGACATAACGAAACATAATTTTTCTCATAAAGATGCACAATTTTAATGATAGTTGAATGAAACAAAAGACATTTCTCTTAATTTGGAAAACTGATCTCATACTCTTCTACTAATTCACGTAACACATAACAAAAAAGGAAATTTAAAATGCTTCACTTAAATAGTCCCTCGAGCATGTATAGCATCGAGCCCCTGATAGAATACCCACCATCGTCGTTCTAATGAATCATTTACACATAGTGCCCAAGGTCCTAAAAAATGATGGACACTTGTGCCGAACACAATTACCGTTGGTCGGTAGAATTCACAGATTACAAAGGGTTATACGAATATCCTACCGTATCGGTCACAGATATCCCGCGGCGTCAGTCGTGGTAATACCACCACGTCGGTAAGGTATTCACATATTCAACTGTAAATCATAGTGAATACATATAGCTTATCGCCATGTAGTGTGATAATTATATATAATTAGAATGTTAAAAATACATTCTTTCACCCACATTATCTGAATGAATCTTGGAAGATTCTCACATCATAAACACGATTTCCAAAACACGCACACATGCTTACACATGCACATTTTCATAATCTTACGCAAGACCCACACTTATTTGATAACAGGACATATCACATCATAACACACATGCTGACTGTATTGAATGCACATGGTATAGAGTTTTCCCTACCTCAAACACAAAGTCACTTATAATTTCTTACACTGAGCTAACTTCTCCCTCACACAAGCATAAGCTTAACCTAAACACATTAATCCACAATCCACATGTCAGAAATAGCACAAAACATGAAGCTATAAGCTCTCCTCAAAGTCCCTTAAACAAAACACAACAAAATGTTGAACCTGTCAAATTCGATCGATCGATCGATTTTCATATTCGATCGATCGAAATTCAATTTGATCGATCGAATCCTTCAAAGAACCAAATTCTGCACCTCAAACTCAATCGAACGATTTCCAACTCAATCGATCGATTTTCCCAAATCGATCAATCGAATTATTTTTCGATCGGTCGATTCCTCCATACATCACTTAACACACTCACTGTTTTCCACTTTCGATCGACCAAATGTTCAACTCGATCAATTGATGCCCATTTCAATCGATCGAAATAAATTCGATCGATCGATTTTCAAAGCAAAACATATTTCATACTATCATGTCAAAATCGATCGATCGAATCTAATTTCGATCGATCGAAATTGACAGATTTCACCATTCTCAAGGGCTTATGTTTCAAAACTCATTGTCTCTCTCAAATTTTATCTTCTCTTCTTCAAATCCTTCACTCACATCATAACAAAACAAACATAACACAATAAATCATAAATTCCTCACCTGAGTTTGATCGATCGTTCGATCTACAAGCTCAAATTTAATTCAAGGGCTTCTTGTGGAGAAATTTGGGGATCCGCTTTGATTCTTATTCCACGGCTCACGTAATCACACACTTATGAACACCGAATTCAATCACCCAACTTCTCCTCTCTCTTCATAATTTCCAACCGAAAGCAAAAGAATTGGATGCCAAGGCATTCAATTCACTCTTGTTTCATAATAACTAAGCCTCTAGGCTTAGGTGTTAAGCGGCCATACCCGGCTTTGGTGTACACTGTTTCACTTAACGGTTCAAACACATCCTCATTCCATCCTTGTCACTCAAGATTTAATCCAATATAACCTAATTAATTATTTGTCAAAATTTTCAAGTATCATACTAGTTGGCACGCATACCAAGATGAACTATTCAACGGTCAAACTTTCGGGGTATTACAATTACGATTCTTTGGCTTTCATAGTCTTTCACTCTTGGAAAATCGTAAAATAGCAATTTTTCATTATGTTCATTATGCAGGGCTTCGTCTTTCAGTTCTGTTTTCATTCTTTACTGCCTTTTGAGTTTCTTTTGATGGATATTAACACTTAGGCTCTACTTTACTGTTTATCTCTAATATCTGCACGTTAATAAGTTATTCGTAACAAACTAAAGCCTAGTATCTGTCACAACCCAAATTTTTGAGATCTGTGCACGGCACATACTTACACATAGGTGTATGTGTTTCACAAGGAGACCAAAAACGACCCACATACGTTAAGTGTGTACGTGGGAAACACACTAGTATTATCCCAAAAATTTTAGATATAAAAGTGAAAGAGATAGAGAAGAACCTTTACGTAACTCTATTCTAACTTAAATAGAGAGAAGGAGAATAAAGAGAGAAAGAAGAAAAGAGCCTAGTGGAGAACTAGGGTTCATTGAGACTTAGGTCGAAAGAAGGGATCAGAGGAAATGATGGGAGAATGAACCAGGGAGGTCGGATAGCCGAGTAGATATTCAAATCATAAATCAGACCTGTGCGTGATTCATCGTCAGAGGTACGTTAAAAACATGATAGATGCCTAGGATTGTTTTTTTATATAGTAGGAAGGATGTTGGCTGTAAGTTTACTTTATATAAGATTAAGGTTAAATGAAGGATGGAAGCATGATCTCGATCTGATCGAGGGACAAAATCATTGTTCCTCGCTCGAGCGGTCTTAAGAGGCTCGCTCGAGCGAGGATGAACAGAGAAAAGAACGACTCTGGGCTCGCTCGAGCGGTCCCTTAAACTAAAGGGAAGCTCGCTCGAGCGAGGGTCCACAGTAAAATTCGGGAGCCCGGTTTAACCGCTCGAGCGGTCTCGATTCAAGAGACCGGCGATGTCGAGCGAGGTCAAGTGACCGCCGGCGAGGGCTAATGACATGTGGCGAGGTCCGGTGATCACTCAAATATTGTTTTTCTAATATAAGAAACTCGGGTGTCTTACACCCCAAAGACCTTAGATCATCCTAAAGTAAAATTCTTTTAAATGTAGGTTGATGCATTATAACCCTCTAAGGACAAGCGTGCTTTGAGATTCGTCGAGGTAGGGAATTCTCTCGAACATGTGCATTATTCTGTGAACTCATATGTGTAGTATACTCCATTTAAATTGTGTATATTTCATAAATCCTCATGATAAGGGTGTGTGTGCGTGTTCTAATGTGGAAAATCCTGAGGTCCCCAGGGGACGAAAGATAATGTGGTTAAATCAAAAAAAGGTGAAATAGAAGCATGGGGCATCCCAAGGATGCGTAAGAAAACAAACAGAGAAATAAAGATAACGCGATAAGGCCTAATGTAATGTATTTAGCACAATCACAGTGAATAACTATATGTAAAGCACATTGATACTTTTGTTATTTAAGGTTGATTAGAATACCCCACCGACGTGGCGGGATACCCACGACTGACTCGACAGGATATCCGTGACCGGTACGGCGGCCAACCCGTACAACTATAACATCCCAGGGATGTAGATTGAGAATAGACCCCGCCACCTATGAGGAAGGGGCTCAAGATTCCTGTGGAATACACTTAACAACTGTCTAGTTAGACGACGATGGCGGGTATTCCATCGGGGCTCGATGCTATATTGCTCGAGGATTAATTAAGTTAATATTTAAGTGATTAGGCCAGGTTCACAAACAAGCTTATAAAGAGATTAAACAAAGCCATGATAAGTAGTGATTGGAACCATTGAGTTATTCCTGTTATCCAAATTGTTGTACATAAATGTTTTCTTGAAAATTTATGTTTTATTAAGTTACTGACATATGTGTGAAGGATGATCTATATGTTCTTTTGTTTTCCCTACGGAGCTAGGATGTAGCTCACCCCTTAGACTATACGCCATGTGTCAAGGACTAGCGGCGGCAGGGACTTCAGGTGAAGTTAATCCAAGGGCATCGGAGTCCGTACCCACTGAAGAGACAGAACCTCCTCCTGAGGAATTCTTCTAGGAAACCCGCTGCATACCCTAAGAGTGAGTTAAGAGAGTACTGTGTATGACATGATATATCGAGCCTCATTATTTGGAAGGTTCAAATACTGTCTCTTGGTAAACTATTTAAGAAGAATAATTGTCATTAAACTTTTGGGTATGTCCTTATGTCCATGAATTGGCATGGAACAGGGACAGCCTTGTAGGATCAACTATTCTATAACTTATTATTTTTATTTAGAGTGTTTGCATGTGCTGAAATTACAGTTTGGCTGTATATATATCGGTGAGTTATGATATGAATTTAAGGCACGGCCTTGAGGGTCGTGCAGATGGCACAGATTTCGGGATGCCGAAATTCGGGCTGCCACAGTTGGTATCAAAGCCTTTCTTTCCATAGTTTTGACTATCATATCATCAGAATATAGGGACTTCTGCTAACGAGATTATGAATTCTCATGCAGACCGTTATGTTTCCTAGAGGGAGAGGCCGACCCAGGGGTGGCCATGATAGGAATTTATGATGGAGATGGGTTCTCTCTCACCGCAAACAGAGTGCTTGGGAACAGGGAAATTCAGAGCAAGCGTGGGGAAACCAAAATCAAGCAGAGGGGCAGGATCTAGATAGGCAAGATCGAGATCAGAGGGAACAAGATAGGGTGAGAGAAAGAAATGAAGAAAGAGAAGAACGCCAGAGAATGATGCACACAATGGAGACCATAAAACCAAGATACAGCATTGTAACCACAACGTAAACACCTACCCTCCAAAGGGACTTACACCCTCAGTGGCTTCAACATTCATCAAGTTCAGAAGAATGAGACCTCCCAACTTTTCAGGGCAGGCAGACATGATGGCCGCCGAAAACTGGTTGGGAGAAATGGAGAAGGTGTTTAGTGTACTGACATGCACGGAGGATGAGAGCGTCTGTTGCAGATACATGTTAGATGGAGAAGGACCTTGGTGGAAATCGAGTCGCGGACGAGAGCACAAGAAACTCCAGATGTGCCGTGGACTTGGGACGAATTTGTAGAAGAATTCAATAAACAATATTTTCCTGAAGTTGTGAGAAATCAGATGGAGACCCAATTTTTACAACTAGCACAGGGAAGAATGACCGTGAGAGAGTATGGAGTGGAATTCATGAGATTGGCTCGCTTCGCTCCAGACTACGTAATCTCAGACGTGATGAAAGCGAAGAGGTTCCAACAGGGCTTAAGGTCGGACATACGAGGAGGGGTTGCCCTTCCAGCTGAAAACTTATGGAGAAGTAATGAGTAAGGCATTGGTGGTTGAGGAAGAAAATAATAACCGATACCGTCAGAGGGAACATCAAGGCAGAGAAAGCATCGATCTAAACAGGACGGGGGGTTATGAATCGGCATATAAGAAACCGAGGTTTATAACACCAAATCAGAAACAGTCGTTCCAGTCAGGTTATGGGAGAGCTGCACAACAACCGACTCATCAAAATTATCCGTTCGGCATCGTGGAAATCGATGAGGTATCAAGGTCCTACTTTTTCAAATGAGGCTACAACTCCACAAGTTTTTCCGAGAGCTGCTAATTCATTTCCAAGAGAAACTTGTACTAAATGTGGCAAGTCCCATAAAACAACGGACTGTAGGCAAGGAATGCGAGGCTGTTTCAAGTGTGGCAAGATAGGTCACATGATTAGAGATTGCCCTGAGACAGTCAAAGAAAAGACGGCTCCAACTTCCATGCCACAACCTATTCAATCTCGAAAGCCTGTTATTCGAGGGAGAGCCTACGCAGTTACCGCCCAAGAAGCAGGGAGTGTACACGACGTTATCCAAGGTGAGGTCTCCTTTAAAATAAAGAACTTCGTTTGCAATATAACTCTAGATAGTGAATGAATTTTTCCATTAGGATAAATATCTATATAACTGTTATTAAACTTAAGAGTGAAAAATTTTTGTATTTAGTATATGTTATGTACGTATATGCATGCATTGTAGGTACGTTACAGATTTATGAGAAAGGGTGCTACGTAGCACATGACGCGCGAGTGCTGATAGACCCAGGATCTACCCACTCTTTCATCACCCCTAGATTTGCAAAAAGGATGAAGATTATTCCGGAAACGCTGGACTTTGTGTTATCTGTGTCGATCCCAACAGGAGAATTAGTGGACACAGAGTTAGTCTGCAAATCGGTAGTAGTAAGCATTCGGGATCACGCGGTCCACTAATTAGACGCAAATTTAATATGGTTGGACATGCAAGGATTCGACGTAATCCTTGGCATGGATTGGCTGTCCCAACATTGCATTGGTACGCAAGGATAAAGTTGTTGTTTTCCGTCCTAACACGAGAAGATCGTTTCGATTTCAAGGGGAGAGGTCGACTCAGGTACCACTCATATCTGCAGTAAGAGCAGAACGTTTAATCAGGAAAGGGTGTAGTGGTTATTTGGCATTTTTGAAAGAGGATAAAGAAGAAAAGAATATTATCTCTGACATAGCTGTGGTGCGAGAATTCCCAGATGTATTCCCAGAAGAATTGCCAGGATTACCTCCAGAAAGGGAGGTAGAATTTGCGATCGACCTAGCACCAGGAACGGAACCTGTTTCAAAAGCACCTTATAGAATGGCCCCTGCAGAGTTGAAAGAATTGAAAGAACAACTGCAAGAGCTCATGGACAAGGGATTCATACGACCAAGCGTGTCTCCATGGGGAGCACCAGTGTTGTTCGTGAAAAAGAAAGATGGGTCGATGCGGTTGTGCATCGACTACCGCCAATTGAATAAAGTCACGGTGAAGAATCGATACCCGTTGCCAAGGATAGATGACTTATTCGACCAATTGCAGGGTGCAAGACATTTTTCCAAGATCGACCTAAGATCGGGTTATCATCAGTTAAGAGTCAGGGCCGAGGACATTCAGAAAACGGCTTTCAGAACACGGTATGGGCACTATGAATTTTTAGTGATGCCATTCGACGATTTGAATGCACCAAATACGTTATGGACTTGATGAATAGAGTGTTTAAACCACATAGACTCACGTGTGGTAGTATTTGTTGATGACATCCTAATCTACTCAAAATCGAAAACGGAGCATGAAGAACACTTACGTCGCTCTACAAACCTTGCGTCAACACGAAGACGCCAAGCTTCGAAATGTGAGTTTTGGCTAGAAAAGGTTAGCTCGGGACATGTCATCTCCAAGCATGGTGTCACCAGTAGATCCCGCTAAGATCGAGGCAGTAGTGAACTGGGAACAACCAAAAACCGTGACAGACATCCGAAGTTTCCTTGGACTGGCAGGTTATTATCGACACTTCGTAGAAGGATTTTCAAAAATATCAGGACCTCTTACGAGACTTACAAGAAAGGACTCAAGATTTGAGTGGAGTGAGGCGTGTGAGAAGAGTTTTCAAGAACTCAAGAAGAGGCTCACCTCAGCTCCAATTTTAGCCATTCCATCAGGCAGTGGAGGATTCGCAGTTTATAGTGATGCTTCGTATAACGGTTTGGGTTATGTACTAAATCAATATAAAGGGTGATAGCTACGGCTCCAGTTGAAAGAGCACGAAGGAACTACCCAACACGATCTAGAGCTAGCGATCATATTCGCATTAAAGATATGGCGACATTATCTATACGAAGAAACATTTGAAATTTTCACTGACCACAAAAGCCTCAGATACCTGTTTACACAGAAGGAACTGAATATGAGGCAGCGTAGGTGGATGGAATTCCTCAAAGATTACGATTGTTCTATACAGTACCATCCAGGCAAAGCTAACGTAGTGGCCGACGCCTTGAGTCCAGAGACTTCGGCCCAACTGGCTAGACTAATTTCGGGTATACATCGATGGAAGTTGTTGGAAGATCTAGCGTTGTGTGGTGCGGATACATACAACCACAAGCCACGTGAGCCTTCTTAGCCAACATATCGGTTGAAGCGGTGATATTTGAACACATACGAGAACTACGGATGGAAGACCCGATTCTAACAAGGATACATCAAAATGCAATAGAAGGTACTACCTCGAGTTTTCAATCGGGAAGACGGTTCCTTAACATTCAAAGGCGGCTTTGCATTAGGACAACGCCGAATTCGTGACGATCCTTGATGAATCCACAGGTCAAGCTATGCGATCCACCCGAAGCACGAAGATGTATCAGATCGAAAAAGAATTATTGGTGGAGAGGTCAAACAAGATGTGGCGAGTATGTGTCACGATGTTTGACGTGTCAACAAGTGAAAATCGATCATAGACACCTGCAGCCTATTACAGCCCTTACCCATACCGGAATGGAAATGGGAATCTATCTCAATGGATTTCATAGTCGGGTTACCACGAACTGCAAGGAGGCATAATGCCATTTGGGTGGTGGTTGATCAATTAACTAAGTCGGCACATTTCTTGCCGTACAACACGATGTACACAGCGGGAAGATTAGCAGAACTTTACATGAAGGAGATCGTCGCTACATGGGATTCCAATTAGCATTGTTTCAGACCGAGACCCATTATATACATCAAAGTTTTGGAGGAAATTCCAAGAAGGAATGGGAACTAAGTTGGATTTCAGTACGGCGTTTCACCCACAAACAGACGGACAGACTGAGAGGGTCAACCAAGTCATTGAAGACATGCTTAGGGCATGTATGTTAGAATTGTAAGGATCATGGGATCAACATCTACCATTGATTGAGTTCGCTTATAATAATAGTTTTCAGACGAGCATTGGGATGGCACCGTATGAAGCCTTGTACGGAAGACGATGTAAGTCGCCAATCAATTGGGAGGAACGGGAGAAATTTGTTTTGGGACCCGAGCTACTTGAAGATAACGCTGCCATTGTCCGCATGATCAGGGAAAGACTAAAAGCGGCTCAGAGCAGACAGAAAAGTTATGCTGACATCAAGCGGACTAGTGTAGACTTTAAAGTGGGTGAACATGTGTTCGTGAAAGTATCACCGATGAAGGGAGTGATGAGATTTGGGAAGAGAGGGAAACTAAGTCCCCGCTATCTAGGACCGTTTGAAGTTCTGGGTCGAGTGGGAGAAGTAGCCTACCGCATTGGTTTGCCACCATTGTTTGATCAGGTACACAACGTGTTCCACGTGTCTATGCTTAGAAAATATCTCAATGACCCTGATCACGTCTTTGGCTGAAGGCCAATCATTCGAAATGCATGAAGATATGACCATGATTGAAGAACCCGTAGAAATTTTAGATCAAAAGGAACAGGTGTTGCGAACAAAAGTAATTCCCTTAGTGCTTGTCCGATGGAAGAACCATCCGGCCGAAGAGGCAACATGGGAACGTGAGGCGGATGTTAAAGAACAATATCCTAAATTGTTCGAACTTGAAAACTGAATGTTTCATTCGTTTGAGAATATGTAATTTCGGGTACTATGAAGGCTATGTATGTTTTCTTTTGGATGAGTTGACTTCAAACAATGCTCGAGAAATTTTTTTCGTTGAACTCTAAATTGATGAAACTAGTGATATATTGAAACTAAATGAGCAAAAGGTACCAGAGAAATGTTTCTGGTCTCGCTCGAGCGACCACTTATGACCGCTCGAGCGAGTCCACATAAAATCATACTTCCTCTCGCTCGAGCGATAACAAATACTCGCTCGAGCGAGGTATGTAGACTGCTCGAGCGATGATTTATAACCGCTCGAGCGAGGTAACAACATATAACATTATGATTTCTGTTCTCGCTCGAGCGAGGGCTAATGACCGCTCGAGCGAGGCGGAACTATAAATATGAGCGAGCGTACATTTCATCTTCAAGCGAGAGAAAAGAGAGGCGATCGGGGAAAAGGTTAGGGCAGCCATTTTCAACCATTTTTTCTTCCGATTTCAAACGGATTTGAGCAATCCGATCCGTTAAGACGATTCTCCTAGGTAAACTCTACCTATTTCCTAAAGTTTTTCCTTCTTTTCTTTGCATTATTATACTAGATGGCCTCAAGCCCGAACCCCCAACCAAAGAAACGGATGGCGACTCGGTCGCCACTGGCGCGCAACAAGGCGCCACAAACCTCTCAACAATCATCAAACCCACCCTCTACTCCAATCACACTGGATGATTGGTGGGGATCAAAAATTTTTGAAGCCGAGTGGGAAATACACCCCTCTTGTTTCGGAGATCCGGCGTCCACCCAGTGGACATCGGACTTCATCACCAATAATCAGCTCAAGACCCTGCTTACGCCGTTCGGGGATCGATACTACCCGAGGCTAGTGAAATTATTTTACCAGACCCTACAATTGAACGTTGATGAGGATGCCATACTCGTTACCATCGATGGTAATGAGTTAATTTTCAGATGTGCCGACATTTCCTCAATCATGAAATGTCCTCACATCTACACCCCTAGCCCACTCATCCTACCACCTTTTCTGGGAGCGTAGATTTTCCAACGATAATCTCCGATATCACTGGCGGCAGGACCGCTTCTGGACAATCCATCACCCGATCACAATTATCGCCGCGCATGTGGCTTTTAGATATTATCTTCAAGAAGAATTTGCACCCAACCGGCCATGACCAAGAACGCCGAGATGCATTTTTGCGAGCACTACATACCGCATTTCACAATAGGTGGATCAACGCACCTATGGTTGTCATAAAAGGCATGGCGCATGCCTACAAAAGGAATGTAAGGGGTGCTGTCCCTCCACCGATCAATCGATTACCTTATGCTCGGTTGATTTCCCGACTCTTGGATTCGCGAAATGGGAAGGGAGGATTTAGGATTCGGGAGGATGAGTTGTTCCTCACCGACAACGTCGTCCCATACCTTGCCCAAGATTGGAGCCGAAACCTTAAGAGCCTCCAAACCAGCGTCGACAGAAAGAGAGACCGACAGGTCTCCCGATCAGCCACCCATCAAGCACCGACAGGACCGACTACTTCCTCTACTCAATACCGCAGCCCATACCCACTATCGACACGGGCATGATGCGGAGATCCTTCGCAAGGGAGGGAGATCAATGCACGAGGTTCCGAGGCGCTACTCATAGACCTCATGGGCTGCATACCCAGCCTTACATGCACAGAGGTGCCATGAGGACGCTATTTTTGAGCATCTGCTCGGCCCGCCACGAGGAGCACCACTGGGTACCGCAGCCACGGTGGACGATGGCGATGACGACGACGACTATGACGACGACGACGACGATTATGAAGAGGAGGAGGATTAGATGATAGTGAATATTTGAAACTTTGCATGTAATATTTTGAAAACTTGGATATGGATGTTAAACTTTGATATGGGTAGATGATAAATATGTGTGGAATGTAATATCGATAATATCTTGGTTAATTATTTTGTTTTTGTCGATGGAAATGGTGGGCATAACCAACATCGTTGTCGCAAAATGGGGCAAAATAGTTAAATTTCTGCTTGGTTATGAGAGTCGGATGACAAAAGTGGTACCTGGTTAAGAAAATAATATCGATTTTCGAGGGCGAAAATCTTATAAGTTGGGGTGATTGTCACAACCCAGATTTTTGAGATCTGTGCACGGCACATACTTACACATAGGTGTATGTGTTTCACAAGGAGACCAAAAACGACCCACATACGTTAAGTGTGTACGTGGGAAACACACTAGTATTATCCCAAAAATTTTAGATATAAAAGTGAAAGAGATAGAGAAGAACCTTTACGTAACTCTATTCTAACCTAAATAGAGAGAAGGAGAATAAAGAGAGAAAGAAGAAAAGAGCCTAGTGGAGAACTAGGGTTCATTGAGACTTAGGTCGAAGAAGGGATCAGAGGAAATGACGGGAGAATGAACCAGGGAGGTCGGATAGCCGAGTAGATATTCAAATCATAAATCGGACCTGTGCGTGATTCAGCGTCAGAGGTACGTTAAAAACATGATAGATGCCTAGGATTGTTTTTTTATATAGTAGGAAGGATGTTGGCTGTAAGTTTACTTTATATAAGATTAAGGTTAAATGAAGGATGGAAGCATGATCTCGATCTGATCGAGGGACAAAATCATTGTTCCTCGCTCGAGCGGTCTTAAGAGGCTCGCTCGAGCGAGGATGAACAGAGAAAAGAACGACTCTGGGCTCGCTCGAGCGGTCCCTTAAACTAAAGGGAAGCTCGCTCGAGCGAGGGTCCACAGTAAAATTCGAGAGCTCGATTTAACCGCTCGAGCGATCTCGATTTGACCGCTCGAGCGATGTCAAGAGACCGCTCGAGCGAGGTCAAGTGACCGCTCGAGCGAGGGCTAATGACCGCGCGAGCGAGGTCCGGTGATCACTCAAATATTGTTTTTCTAATATAAGAAACTCGGGTGTCTTACACCCCAAAGACCTTAGATCATCCTAAAGTAAAATTCTTTTAAATGTAGGTTGATGCATTATAACCCTCTAAGGACAAGCGTGCTTTGAGATTCGTCGAGGTAGGGAATTCTCTCGAACATGTGCATTATTCTGTGAACTCATATGTGTAGTATAGTCCATTTAAATAGTGTATATTTCATAAATCCTCATGATAAGGGTGTGTGTGCGTGTTCCAATGTGGAAAATCCTGAGGTCCCCAGGGGACGAAAGATAATGTGGTTAAATCAAAGAAAGGTGAAATAGAAGCATGGGGCATCCCAGGGATGCGTAAGAAAACAAACAGAGAAACAAAGATAACGTGATAAGGCCTAATGTAATATATTTAGCACAATCACGGTGAATAACTATATGTAAAGCACATTGATACTTTTGTTATTTAAGGTTGATTAGAATACCCCACCGACGTGGCGGGATACCCACGACTGACTCGGCAGGATATCCGTGACCGGTACGGCGGCCAACCCGTACAACTATAACATCCCAGGGATGTAGATTGAGAATAGACCCCGCCGCCTATGAGGAAGGGGCTCGGGCAGTATTCCCAGGGAATACACTTAACAACTGTCTAGTTAGACGACGATGGCGGGTATTCCATCGGGGCTCGATGCTATATTGCTCGAGGATTAATTAAGTTAAGATTTAAGTGATTAGGCCAGGTTCACAAACAAGCTTATAAAGAGATTAAACAAAGCCATGATAAGTAGTGATTGGAACCATTGAGTTATTCCTGTTATCCAAATTGTTGTACATAAATGTTTTCTTGAAAATTTATGTTTTATTAAGTTACTGACATATGTGTGAAGGATGATCTATATGTTCTTTTGTTTTCCCTACGGAGCTAGGATGTAGCTCACCCCTTAGACTATACGTCACAGGTCAAGGACTAGCGTGCGAGGACTTGGTGAAGTTAATCCAAGGGCATCGGAGTCCGTACCCACTGAAGAGACAGAACCTCCTCCTGAGGAATTCTTCTAGGAAACCCGCTGCATACCCTAAGAGTGAGTTAAGAGAGTACTGTGTATGACATGATATATCGAGCCTCATTATTTGGAAGGTTCAAATACTGTCTCTTGGTAAACTATTTAAGAAGAATAATTATCATTAAACTTTTGGGTATGTCCTTATGTCCATGAATTGGCATGGAACAGGGACAGCCTTGTAGGATCAACTATTCTATAACTTATTATTTTTATTTAGAGTGTTTGCATGTGCTGAAATTACAGTTTGGCTGTATATATATCGGCGAGTTATGATATGAATTTAAGGCACGGCCTTGAGGGTCGTGCAGATGGCACGGATTTCGGGATGCCGAAATTCGGGCTGTCACAGTATCACTAAGTTAAGGGTGATAAAATGCTAAATTATGTGACTGATCACATCCCCGAACTTAAGTTTTGCTAGTCTCTAGCAAATAGGGAAACATAAAATATCTAAGCTATGAAATTAAAATGCCACTTTCGTAGGGAGCACGATTTCATTTAGTGGTTGAAACAAGCCTTTAAACCCCTAGGTGATCCCTAGTAGAGAAGTTGTAGTTTCCTGAAGGTTTTTGTGAAGTTACCTACAAACTTTCAAATATATTTTTTTATTTTTTAAAATATTTTTTAAAATAAAAAATTTAAAATATAGATTTTTATATACTAATTGCTCAGTCATTCATTATATGTTTATCATTTTCCAAAAAATTTCAAATCTATTATCCTTAGCTTTCCATTATCGCAATCATCCTCTATCAGAACTCAATAATTTCAATTCGGTATACCGTGGAGTGTGTGCATATCAATGAAAATTTTATTCACCCAAGATTTTTCTAAACTGCAGTTTTTAGAAAATATTTTCATCCAAATTCTCACTTATTGGCATACTCTAAAAAATAATTGAAATTTTTCGGCTTCTCACAATATTGTAGATATATATATATGCAAATCTCATCGGACAATTAACTAAGAAGATAAATCTCATGGAAAGGATAATCAATTCTATTCATATAACTTCTTCATTTCTTCATAGTATCTATTTTATATATCTCTACTAGACTCATATTCCTGCAAATCGTAAATAACAAAGGTCTTTCTTTCGGCTTGTAATGGGACTTTGGGTTTTTAGAAGGTTTCAAAGAAAAAGGTAAAGACGATTCAAAATTATTTATGAGAATTTAGCTCTTCCTTCTCTTCTTCTTCTATATTTTTCAGCTTCAATAAGTATCCTTATTTTGGATAACTTCTTCCCATTTATTTTCTTAGTATAAAATCTCATTTTCTTTTCAGTTGGAAGGTTTTTGCGTCTCTTTTTCATAGAATCATCTTTTTACGATTTCTTCTTTTCTTTTTTTTTCCCATATTTTCATATGATTGTATTTCTTTTTGCTTGTACCCTTTTCAGCATATTCTTTACCTGTTATGTTCATACTCCTTTGACTCCTTCTTTCCCTCTTCTTTACATTCTAAACTCTCAGAAATTATAATAATGATAGAACGCTTTGGGCAGTACATATGATTAAAGGTTTATAAAATTTTGGTACAAAAAAATTCGGTTTTAGGCTTCTAATATGGGTTCAAAAGATAAAAATATTAAGAGATTTTGGCTTTTTAGCTCTAGTTTAACAAAAGATGGCCTTTGGTCATTTTCACGATTTACAAATATGGATGTCTTATTGCTTTGATATATTCATTAGACAGTTCTAAACAAATAAATCATCATATTTACAGAATATCTTGATTCTAAGTTCAACATTATGAGATTTCAAATAGTAGAGAAGTTCAAGAAAATTTAGCATGAATGAAAATGGTCTCTCAGGCTCTAGAGCTCACTGGTTATGTGATTTTGAAACTATAATCTAAAATATTTGCAGTTCATATCAATCATATAGGTTCAAACATTCTCCTGATACAATGTTAGATGCTTTACTTTGAATTGCAACTATTTTTATTTTGATTTTTGAACTATTACTCTGATGGATTGCTAAGAATTTTGGATTTTCATATTTTTTGGTCCTAATTTTCATATAATGATTAACTAACTACAAAAAACTCTAAAGAAAAAGACTATACTGATATACTATATTTATATTTTTTTTAATTGATTTTGATATGTACCCCCCCAAACTTAAATAGGACAATGTCCTCATTGTGCAAAACAGGGGACACACAGGAAAAATATTATCTTACTTTACTACTATGTTAGTAATCGGGTTTATAATTTGCAAAAAGAATCAAATTCTTCCCCCAAACTTAGGAGAAAAATGCTACTGGTTTTATATTGAAAAAAATGTTAGATGTTAGTAGCACTGTTAGTCAATTAGTCAAAAACATCAAAGAAACACTATTTTTTTTTTATATAAGCTAATTACATAAATATGGCAAGAAAACTAATTACATCAAAGAAATCCTATAAAAAATCTAGACACACACTAGACTAAAACACTGGCAGCAACGTCCGAAAAGAACTCTTCCGGCTTTTTCAAAATTTATCCCTTCAAAAATGGTTTGCCTTCTTGGCTCCAGGATGTCCTTAGCATGCCACTCTTGGTAGAGAACTTGAAGCCATGAAGGGGAATAGCAGGGATTAGGGAGAATCAGGGAATCAGGGGGTGGTAGCTGAGTAGGGGGTGTATGAAGGGCAGAGGAGGTCCGGATAACTCCATTTGAAAAAGGTCAATCGTTGGTTGAAACCAACCTGTTAAAAATGAAACTACATATCAACCAAACTATGTGTAAATATTCATGCAGAAGGGTTCATTTCCCTTTATTTTCACAAGCTTAAAACCTGTATTGGAGTTGTATCCATGTAAGGTGTATGCCTTGCATCTAGGTATCCGTAGGATGGTCGTTTGTTCTCGTAAATTATTCCCGGACGAGATCCGAGTAGAGACTTTCATCGCCTTTATTGCTTACCGCCCCTAATGGGTGCATATTTATACATAGTTAATTGATTTGTAAGATCATTATTGGCAGAGACCGGGATTGGATACCCCCTGCGGGGGGCACCCAATTTTTGGTTAGATCTATTCTGTGTTATTTAAGGTTAGATACTCTAGGTCATGATGATCCAGGGCATGTTAGAAAAATTACACGTACTCCCAAAAAGCATTGCGACCTCCGTTCGCTCCGCTCGATAGTCATGTTAAATAAATTTCGAGATCAATGGGTTCACCCAAAGACCTTGAACCCTGCTTCACGCAAGGGCACCCGTGACCAGTCAAATGAGGTGGCCAATGCCTCATAGGATTAGACACAAACTATGGAGCCTTGCATACTTGCGTTGCACCTGTCCTTGAATGTGGGTCAATCACCCTCCTCACTTACGAAGCTGTTATATTCAGAATGAACCTTGAATATCAAACACCTTCAAAATCATCCCGAGAAGCGAATGTTTTGCCCGACTATAGGGCATTCGCAACTCATCCCACCTCGGTTATGCCCAGTAATGTCGCTAAACACTTGGGAACCGGTTACCTTGAGAACGAATGTTTAGTCTGGCGTACAGGGCTTTTATTTTCTCACCATGTTACTCATATGATGTTTGAAGTTTATTTTCAATGCAGCAGACCCGTCAGTAATGAGTTGGGCCTCTTTGAATGTCTCTATTCTTTGGCATTCGATCATTAGTGATCGGATACCAAAGAGGGGCATCTGTAGACACAGCCTAAGGCCCGATCGAAATACATTTCGAGAGAGGCGCGCCTCTGAGTTTTTGATGGCATGTATGGAATCCTTAGGAATCCTTTCAAGACCTTAGAAGTCATCCCAAACCCTTAGGAATCACCCTAGATCCCTTAAGAACCTTCTCGAACCCTTAGAACCCATCTCGGACTTAAACCTAGCGTTCCTGAGTAATGGATGAAGAGTGGCATATCAAGACTAGTTGTGACCTTCTACTGCCATCAAATCTCACACCATTGAAAAGTAGAAGTCCTCGGCTTTCCAACGGGTCAAGAATCACCCTAATCGGAGCTATGTACGCAAAGATATAGCGGTCCGAACCCGAGGGGCAAGATAGTAATTTAATGAAAACCCCCTTAGGGATTTGGCGCAACTAATAGTTGCGCTAGTTATAAGCAAGCTTAGTTGCGCCAAGCCATCTCTCCCCAGAAATGGCCTGACATAACTAATAGTTGCGCCAAGCCATCTCTCCCCAGAAATGGCCTGGCATAACTAATAGTTGCGCCAACATTAAGGTGGACTCCACCTCGGGGAACCAACTTCCAGGCATTGTGCATGCACTATTTAACTATGTATATGCCTGGCGCAACTAATAGTTGCGCCAGACATATGAATAATAACCCCTAATTTTTGCCTCAAAAATTGAGATTAGGGTTTGACTTGTTAACCATCTTGACCTTTGAGGTGTGTTTTACTAGTTTTATTGCACCCATTTACTACCTATGTGCAATCCCTTAAGTGGTTTAAAGCCTCATCCAATCATCCACCATTGGAGCACCTCTTCACATATTTCAAGGCTCCAAAAATTCTAGGAAATCTTAAATGCTAGATTACCTTATTTCTAATCTTGCTTAGCCTCTAAGTAGCCTCCTAACCCACCCTTTTCCTATAAATAGAACCCCCCCTCCCCTTGGATTAGAGGTTGAGAAAATTACCTAAGAGAGAAAGAGCTTAAAGTGAGAAGATCTTTCTCCCTTTGGTGCACTATTGCTCATACAAATTCCAGAATTGATAAACCTCCTTCCAAGCCTTACCCTTCATAAAAAGCCTCTAGGTTAGGTGTGTGCTATCCATTTGCCTTCCCCCTCTACCTCTTAGCTAGCAAGCCTTAGAGATTAGAACCCCTTTTTCTACCATTCAAGCCTTTAAAATCTCATCAAAGCAAGCCAACGCAAGGCTCCTCAACGGTGCAACAAGGGCTCAAGAACTCCGGCTCTCTCCTCTATTCCTCTACCTTCTCGGTCATTTCTCCATCCTCCCATTTGTGTCGTTACGCCGTCGAATTTTCGATAAGAACGGAGGGGCACAAATAGGATTTTAAGCCCCTTTGGGCAAGAGGAAGCTTTTTTCTTTTATTTTATATTATTTTTATTTTGGCCATAAGTAGAGACCGTATTAAGCGGGTTGATTAAGTGCCTAACGCCTTTCCAATCGAAAGCCGAAGGCCCTACCCAAGAACCTTTGGTGTGGACCAGATTCAAAGTCATATTTGTGGCACTTCGGTGCTTATAAAAATTATATAGGTTTCTCGAGACACCAAAAGCTCCTGGTGGCGACTCTATATTTTCGTTAGCGAGCACATCGTCGTGACGGGATCGTCAAAAATCCCACGGTTGCACAAATGGCGACTCTGCTGGGGAGTAGCTTGTAGAGCTTCCCCTTGAACTTAGCCTTTTTATTTTTAATTTTACTAACCTTCTATTATTGTTTTTTATTTTACTTTTACTCACCCCTCTGATTAAGTCATTTTACTTACCGCTACTTTTACTTCATTTACGAGCCTTAGCCGATTGGCGGGCCTACTTGCGCATTGCTTTTACTTTCTTTATTTTTTCGTCATTTTAGCGCTTTAGCCGATCAGCGGGCCTACTTGTGTATTGTCATTTTACTTTTCTTTACTTTTCCGTCATTTAGAGTGCCTTAGACGATTGGCAGGTCTACTTGTGCAATCATATCCTAACAGTGGACACCGGCTCGTAGTGGCGGCACGAGATCATCACCCTTGATTTTTGAACTTAAGAAAACTTCCATAAAAAAATTTTGTTTGAAAAAAATTATTAAAATTGAACCAAGAAAGGAGACTTAATCAACTTATTTTTTTTGCGGGATAGATTTTAAAGGGTTGGGTTATTAGGCATACATTCAACTACCGGGGTCTTAGTATGGCGGCAGCCCCTAGTGGTGATGATCTAGAAAAGTCTCAGCCCACCTAGTATCTGAGAAGGCGCTTGCGCTGGAGGTATATCGGGTGGGTCACCTATCCTACAAAGCTTAAAACCCTTAGGGAGCACGCTAGCGAGTCATACCGGACTCACATCCCTTAGGTTCAGTGAGGAGAGAATCGATCCATTAAAAATAGTCAGTCCTTGGAAGCCCAGCTTCCACAAAATGCCAGTTTGGAGACCAATTCTGGACTGAGTTTGCTGCTGTCAAGCAAACTGGAGAGCCATATTTCTATGGCTCAACTATTAGTTGTGCCAATGCAAAATTTCCCAACAGTACACTGGCGCAACTATTAGTTGCACTAGCTTTAAATCTGTGGTTTTTGCTCTAGCGCCACTATTAGTTGTGCCAGTGTGGTTCTGAGCAGCCTAGTTCGGATCTGAGGCCTATTTTCACTCCTCGAACTCCCCGATCAGTGTGTTTAGTGCCTCTGTTTTGGCCCTGTAATTTCCAACGCCCAATATGCCCTCGCCGGTCAAAAGAAGGTGACTTTTTTTTATATTCATTTCGGGGGATCGGATTGTTTGCATTTGTTTTTGTTCCTTCAATAGATCAAGGGTTTCCCCTTTGATTCTTTCGAAGTGCTTTGGAGCCATTGCTGCATGACCTATTTAGGGTACGAAACCCACCCAAGAATGGAATTCGAAAAAGCCTTGAAACCCTCATTTCTTTTTGACTTGTAAAAATCTAAAAAAATAAATTTTAAAAATTAAAAATTAAAAAGGAGTCTTGATTGGTGTCGGCACAATGGCATTATCGTACCCTCCGTCATCCCGTAAGGGAAGAAGGCGGAAGCTTTACGGGCCCCATCTAAGGCACCCGTACCCAACCCAATACTGAGACATGTCATGGGCCATGGATCCGACATACGCCGATCCCGATTCATCCCCACCACATTTTCCAACCCATTCTCACATCGAAGAAGCCTTCAATTCCACCTCCCTCATCCAATCGTCCTTCGCCATTTTCGGCCCCTTTGGCACCCCTATTTTTCCATCCATCGCTTCCCAAGTTATCTAAAATCCACCCCCCAATTCCTCATCTTTTGCCCAAACCATGTCCATTTTTCCTCTCATATCCATGCCAAACCCATCCCACTTTTCATCCACATCCATGCGAAATCAACCTCATCTTCCACCCACATCCATTCCAAGCCCAACCCGGTTGTCCCCATCCACATCCATACCCCATTTCCCATCTTTCCCATATAGACCCGATCCCCCCTCATTCACATATACCACTTCCGCCTTATCCAATTCCCCACACATCCCCCCATCTACTCGGGTCATTTTTACCTGGGTCATGCCCATTTTTTTCCAAACACCCACACTTTACCCTTCATCATCCCCATACATACCCAACCAACCCCCCCTTTTCCAATGCCCCACCTCATTCCTCCAATCCCCCCATATCCCATCCCTTAATGCCAGATTTTACCAGGACCATGCCCAATTTACCCTCCACACCCACTCCATCCATACCCCTCCAAGCCTCAAACAACCCATCCCTGTCCGATCCTCCTTCCATGGCCATGATGGAAGAGATGGTTCAAACCTATAATAGGTGAAGGCCTCCCAACACATCTCCACTCATCCATACCCCACACCCATGAACCCGTCCGAAACTTTATCAAGCCTCCATGCCTCATTCACCCATGACCCCCATCAACCCATCATAATTCACACCATCCAAACCCCCATTACCCCCATACCCCAAGGCCCCATGCCCCAAAACCCCATTACCCGCATGCCGCAAGGCCCCATGGCCCAAACCCCCATTTCCCACATGCCCCAAGGCCCCATGGTCCAAACCTCCATTCCCCACATGTCCCAAGGCCCCATAGCCATAGCCCATACCTACCAAGGGCCCATGGGCCAGACTCACCAAGGCCCGATGGGCCAGACCCACCAAGGGCCATGGCTCAGACCCACCATGGCCCAATGGGCCAAACCCATCAATGGCCCATGGCCCAAACCTATCATAACCAAGGCTTTGTGGCCCAACCCTCCCAAGGCTTGATGGCCCAAACCCAAGCCCAAAACCTTAGGGCTTCACACCCATACCCTTCACAATTCCTCCAGAATTTTACCCACTCACAACCCTCATACCCAACTCAAACCCATGCCTTACATCAACCCCAATTTACCCATATCCCTACATCCCAAAGTCAGCTTCAAACCTTCTCCCATGCTCAATGGCCTCATCAAGCCCCACTCCAAAATCTAACTTCCACTCATCCCATCATCCAATAAACCTCCCCTCATCTCCAATGTCTCACCCCCCCCCATTCAGACCATGCCCACCCAGTCCGTGCAACAACCTGAGAATCTCGTCCTCACTGCACCTTATGTAGATCAACAGTATGAGGAGGATGAGATCAAAAACTATAACGTTCCTAAGTTTTAACCCATGAACAGTGTGCCTCGATACGTGTGTCGATGGTCTGCACGTCGATGACTATACCGATAGACTTGGGAAAGTATTTGGATTAGATCCTATGATTTAGATATGGTGTGAGAGATGGGGGATATGATGTGATAGGCGATCAGTGGAGTCTGTACACCTAACTTAGTGCATGTGCTTAACACCTGATACTAGGCTTGTAATGAGGGGAAATAAATAACCTTATTTTTTAGCATTCAATTCCCTCTTTAGTGCTTATGATTTGGAGTTATGAAGAGAGAGGGTGAGTAGAGGGCATTGATTTCATATGAATGCGTGAACGATTCGTTCGTGTAGTGTGAAGCGAAGGGTTTGATCGAATCAGAATGGACGCAACTCACTTACAAAACCCTAGTTAGGTGTGCGTTCATGGATTGCAAGAATTGATAAATCAAGGTATGGAATTTAAGGTTAAATCGTGAAATTGTGTTAGTAAGGGTTTTTATTTAATTTAGGATCAAAGAATCATAAGAAATAGGGTTTGAATTGGGAAAGAAAAGAGAACGAGTGCGAAAACCCAAGAACAGATGAAATCTGTTCATTTCGACCGATCGAAATTTGGTTCGATCGATCAAAATAGACTTAGGTAGGAAGAATTCGAAGTCTGAAGAAATTCATTCGATCGAAATCAATTTTGATCGAATGAAATGTGTTTCGATCGATCGAATCTCACACTTGATCGATAGAAACGTATAGAACCGAGATTTTGGAAATCTTGCTAAGGGGATTCGACCGATCGACATATTTTCGATCGATCGAATTGGAAATTTGATCGATCAAATTAAAATTTGTTTGATCAAAATGTGTGGGTTGTTAATTAGCTTCTGAGGGATTCGACCGATCGAAATAGTTTTGATCGATCAAATTATATGATTTTGATCGACCGAATTAGAATTCGTTCGATCAAGTTGTGTCTTGGTCAGTTGGCTTCTATGGAGTTTGACCAATCGAAATTAATTTTGATCGATCAAATTTGTGATTCGTTCGATCGAAATGGAGATCTTTCGATCGAATTGTGTTATGGGCAATGGTTCTGTCAAAGTCGACCGATCAATATGAGATCGATTGATTGAAATTGGGTTTTGATCGATCGAAATGGGGATTCGATGGATCGAAATTGTTAGATTCAGAATTTTGTTAAGTTTTGACTGTGAGATTTTGAGGGGAGTTTTCCTAGTATGTTTAGCATCTTTCCTGATGTATGAACCATAAATTTGATATGTTTAGGTGACCTGGTGCTGTGTGACACAAAGCAAACCCAAATGGCTGATTGAGCACATGCGGGTTAAGATTTTGAGGTAGGGAAAACCTAATATTATGTGCATTTAATACATTAGCATGTATGTTATGTATGATGTGTTATTCGATAAAATTATGTGAATTGTATTATGGTGTGTTCTTTGATAAAACCATGTGAGCTTTGTTACGACTTCGAACTGAAAAAGTGATATGCATATGTATGCTTTTAAAAATATGTGTTTACAAGCAATCTTTCAAGATTCAATTCGATTTGATGTGTGTTTGAGACTTTGGACAAACTTTCAAATTAGACTATAATTATCACTTTACACGGCGATGAGCTTATGTATGTACTTCGATTTAAGGTTCTATGTGAATACCCGACCGATGCAGTGGTATAATCATGACTGACGCGGTAGGATATCCATGACTGGTACGACGACCAATCCGTACACCCTTTGTATTATGTGTGATTTGTGACTCCTACCGTACAACGGTAATTATGTTCGGCCAAGTGTCCAACTTTATGGGACCTTGGATATATGTGAAAATGGTTCATATGAGCGATGATGGTGGGTATTCCATCGGGGGCTAGAGGCTATAGTTCCTCATGCAATACATTAAGTAAAGCACCTTTAAGTTTCTTTTCAATTGTTGAGATCATGATGTGTGCATGTGTTATGTTTCCAAGTACCATATATGTGTTTCATTCCAAGACATCACTAATGTGCATTTGTTTCACTAAGCTTTGTTTCCATTATGGTATAAGATATATGTATGATGTTCATGGTATGCATGCTATAAGTATTTCCCTACTGAGCTTGGATGAAGCTCATTCCTCGACTTAATGTCACAGGTTCAGGTGAAGACCTAGGAGCTGAGATTTCAAAGCAGGAGGATCCTGATTACTCACCTGGTGAGGATTTGGACGAAATTTCCCCTGAGGGTTGTTTTCTGTGTGCCTTGTCGGACATGTCTGGCCTTAGGTTGAGAGATTAAATTGTAGAGTTTTGAAAAGAATGTGTATAACTGAATGATGATGGAAATTCTTATTTTGGTGAACCATGTTTCAGTAAGGAAGGGTCCTTACCGGTGGTTCTTGTCGGTTCTTTTTCCATAGGCATTCATATGGAATTATAACCGTCATTTTGAGCTTTTGATGATAAATGTTAGTTCCTCCTTATTTCGTTATGTTAGTTAGTTTGTATGGTTCTACTTTGTTTTCGATGTACAATGATATGCCATGTGTTCGTTCGGGGTTTGGCCTTAGCGCCAACCCGCTGACAGCACGGATTTTGGGGTGTCGAAATTTGGGCTGTCACAGAAACAATGGGGCCTACGTCAGGGCATTGACCAATATTAGTCCTCCACCTATAATTACCCCACCCCTGGCAGTCCAGAGTGACTCCAAATTCACCGTTGAGAAGACGGCCCCCATGTTCAAAGAATCAGAACAATTGAGGGAACAGTTGGACAAGATCCAGAAGTAGTTATTGAAGATGGGTGGTGCTGAAATCAACGCCACAGACTTCACTGACTTGTGCCTGTTTGCTGAGATCCCCCTACCCCCTAAATTCAAAATGCTAGTCTTCGATAAATATGACCACACATGCAACCCTATTGCACACCTTAAGTCTTACTGTGGGGACATGTGCCAATGCGATGAAGACGAACGACTCCTCATCAAAGTGTTCTAGAAAAGTTTAACCGGCCCAGCTTTAAGATGGTTCACATCTCTTAAACCATCAATGATTAAAATGTGGAAAGATCTGACCCACCTATTCCAAGAGCAATATGTATACAATATAGACATTGAGCCCCGCAAGTCAGATCTAGCCCGATTGAAGCAAAACTCCAATGAAACCTTCAGTGATTACTTAGGGTGTTGGAGAGCACTGGCAGCTCAAGTCAGAAATAGGATACCTGACAACGAGCAGATAGAAATGATCTCAAAGAATATTCTACCAGTGATCTAAGATTTTCTTGTATACCAGCAGCAGTCCAGTTTTGTTGACTTGGTAAGGAACGCCAACCGCTGTGAGAACGCCATCAGAGAAGGGCGGTTGAACAAGAATGCATCCGAGGGGCCCGACCTAACAATAACAATATAGCCCCCTTCTAATTTAAAGTAGCGTAACCAGCTCCCGTAAGGACAGGGCCAGTACAACGTGCAGGGAATGGGCAGGACGCAAATGACCCTAGAGAGGAGAGCCCGTTATGATTGAGTCTTTTCACCCTTGGGGCAATCTCTAAGTGTACTTTTACCTCTGTTAATTGAAAATGGATTAATAACTGCTCTCCAACCGCGACCTCCTCACAATCCGATCCCATATAATTTTGACCCTAATACTCATTGCAATTTCCACCAAGGTCTGGGTCACCCAACTGATCACTGCTTCCCATTGAAGTATGCGATCCAGGATTTAATTGATTCTACGAAGATCATTCCCCCTGCACCCACCCAAATGAACTAGCACGCAAATATTCACCAGGTGCCTTTGCCCCCACACCCTACCAAAATAGCAGGTCCCAGACCCACCATAGGGGTGGTAGAGGAATTTGAAGAATAATTGGAGTTTGATCCATCAGACTTCATTTTTAATCAGGAAACTTTCATAGGCCCAAGGTGGAGAGACCAAGAAGAAAAAACTATTGGGGTAATTGAACCCCTAAATCTGGCAGATTATTACCCCACTCCTACACCACAAGCTGAGCCCCTAGGTCTTAGGGCCTATTTTCCAGCACTCACACTCGTCAATTATGTGCACATAAATGCATATCAACCATACACCACCACCCCCGTCAATTATCCAGTAGCCCATCATACCCCCAATCCTCCGCCAGCACCCATCAGCTACCAATGGCCTACCCCTACGCCCAATCTCCCGCCGACACCCATCAGCTACCAATGGCCTACCCTTACCCCTTTTCCCACAGTGCAACCACTCACAAGCTTCACCACCCCTGTTTGGCCCAATTTTGCCACCCGAGGTAAATCAAGTATTACCCACACCTCCGGAGCCCACAATACAAGAGCATTTAGTACCAGTAGCCATGCCATTTCAGATTTCGGGACCAACCTACAGTCCTCATCAGGTCCCGCTGAGTTATGAGCAAACAGATGTCAATGCCAGTAGCAACAGAAAAGAGGTAGTAGAATTTATCACGAGATCTGAGAAGATCTCGAAGTAGCCAGAAGCACCAGCAGTAGCACAAGCCCAATCGGAGGGAAAGAAAGATAGAGCCGTGAATCCCTTTGAGAAAATGAGTCGAAAACATATACTGGAGACTCAGCTGAGAAGAATGTCTGCCCATATTACTGTATGGGATCTGTTGATGACATCCTGACTCTATTTCCAAGATTTAATGGGGGCGTTAAAAAATACGCTTGTCCCACTTCAAGTTAGCCCAGATGAAGTCGAGCAAATAATTGGTCAAGTGATGGCTCCAAATGCCATTTCATTTTCTGATGCCGATTTACCTGAGGAAGGAGGTAGTCACTCAAAGTCCTTGAATATAACCGTTGAGTATGAAAATATGATTATCCCTCTAGTTTTGATCGATAATGGGTCTGTATTGTACATACGTCTGCTGAGAACCGCCACCAAGATTGGGGTAGATCCTTGCATGCTAAGACCCACGAGAACTAGCGCCAGAGGTTTCGATAACACACGAAGAGAAATAATGGGAGAAGTTGACCTTGAGCTATTAATTGGGCCAATGACCTTCTCCATATTGTTTCAAGTGATGGACATCAAATCCTCATTTAATCTGCTACTGGGGCGCCCGTGGCTACATGAGGTTGGAGCGATACCCTCCACATTGTACTAGAAACTCAAATTTGTATCAGGGTATAAGATCATCATAATCATCGGTGAAGGGCACAGTGAGAAATAAAAGGTCACCAACAACGTTGAAAAGCCCAATGTCCTGGATGTGCCACACACCACCGAGGATGTCGACCTCCATAGTTTCGAATACGAGGTGTCGACGATACTCCTGGAATCCAGCGAGGGCATCATTCCATGAATCGGAGGTGGAACGGTAGCGGCAGTGGCTATGATCCAAAAGTGGGGCTATAAAAAAGGAAGGGGTCATGGCCCAAGATTACAAGGCAGAAAGGAGCCCGTCACAGCAAAAGGGGGGCAGAAAGTCAGATTCGGGCTTGGATATAAGCCTACGAAAGAAGAAGTAAGAGACACTAAGGAGAAAGCTCGTGCCACGATAGCTGCAAAAGCCAGGGGGATCCACATAGAGGAGAAATTTTGACCCAGGCCTCATATCATAAATTCATTTTTGAGTGTCGGGGTTGAGAAGATTGACCGGAATGGGGAAACTCGACGCACACAGCACCAGTCCACCCCACCAATCCCTACATCACCCTTCCCAGCCTCGAGATAGACTTGGTCGCGTTATACCTCTTGAGGAACGACGACCCGTACCTGAACAAACTCCCCCTGTGGTGAATCACCACAAAACTGTGTTAACGTTTGAGGATGTCATCTCAGACGAAATGGGGATCAACATGATGGAGGCTGACTCCGAAGAGTCATATAAGTCAGCACCCTCCATTCAAACAGGTAAAGGAGCGGCCTCTCAGGTACCCAACTGGGCATCTTTGCCCCAAACCTTCGAAGCGGGGAGTGGCCTAACATTTGGCACCTGTTTCCCAAAAAAAAAAAAACCTATAAAAAGTGAGATAAGCCCTTAGCAGGCAATACCTTGTATATACACAGACTTGCAGTAGGTCTTGGTGGGTCTGGTCATGGGCCCTTGATGGGTCTGGGCCATGGGCCCTTGGTGGGTCTGGGCCATGGGCCCATGATGGGTCTGGACCATGGGCCCTTGGTGGGTCTGGGCCATGGGATCTGGATGGGTCTAGGTCATGGGCCCTTGATAGGTCTAGGACATGGGCCCTGGGTAAGTTTGGGAGGTAGGGTATTGGGCCATTAGGCCCTGGAAAAAGGGGGTTTGGGCCAATGGGCCTTGGGGCATGTGGGAGGTTGGAGTTTAGGCCTTGGGGTGTATGTGCCGTGGGAGGTCCGGCCATGGGGCTTTGGGGCAAGTGGGTAGTGGGGGTTTGGATGGTGTGAATTATGAGATGGGTTCATGGATGTGGGATGTGGAGGAGAGGTATTTTGGGAAGCCTTCCATGAGGAGTAGGCTTAAAACATCTCCTCCATCATGGTCATGGAAGGAGGATCGGATGTAGGTGGTGGATTTAAGGGATGATTGGGTATGGATGGGATGGGATGGATGTGGAAGGAAAATTGGGCATGGCCCTGATATAATTGGGCATGACCATGGTATGTGAGGGGGTATGAGGTGGATTGGAGAGTTGAGGTGGGGCAAAGGATGGGGAAGGATTAGAGATGTTTAGGGATGATGATTGGTGGGGTGTGGATGTTTGGGAAAAATCGAGCATGGCCCCGGTAAAAATGGGCATGACCCGGGTAGATGGGGGGATTTGTGGGGGGTTGGATAGGACGGAAGTGGTGTATGTGAAAGTGGGTGGATCGGGCCTATAGGGGGAAGATGGGAAATGGGGCATGGATGTAGATTAGGAGAATGGGTTTGGGTTTGTCATGGATATAGATGGGAAATGTGATGGATTTGGTATGGACATGGTTTGGGCAAAAGATGGGGAGTTGGAGGTTGGGCTTTGGATGTTTTGGGAGGTAGTGGTGGGAAAAATGGGGGCACCAAATGGGTCGATAACGGCAAAGGGTGATTGGGTGAGGGGGATGGTGGAAAAAACTTCTCTCGAATGGGAGTGGGTTGGAGAATGTGGCGGGGATAAGTCGGGATCGGCGTAAGCCGGGTCCACTACCCACGACATTCTACAGGAACGGGTTGGGTAAAGGTGCCTTGGATAAGGCCCAAAAATCCTCCTCCTTCTTTCCCTTCGGGATGATGGAAGGTAAGATGATGCCGTCGTCCCGGCACTATAAGAACTCTATTTTTTTAGATTTTTTGATTTTTAATTAATTATTTTTTTTTGGAAAGACCTTTTTTTGTAAAACAAAGGTTCTGAGGCCTTGGAATTCCCTTCTCGGGTGGCCGTCGCACCTTGATTTGAGACACGCGACGATGATTCTGACGCACTTCAGAAGAATTGAAGGACCTTTGATCTATTGAAGGCACAAAATTTGAGGCAAATAACCCGATCCCCCAAAATGAGCCAGAAAGAAGTTGTCTTCTTTTGACCAGCGGGGGCGTATTGGGTGTCGAAGATAGCAGGGCCCAAACAAAGGCAGTAAGCACATTGATCGAGGGACTCGGGAGGTGAAAAGAGTTTCAGATTTCGAGCTGCAGCTGTCCAGGCAAACTTGGCGCAACTAATACATGCGCCAAGGTTGCAGGGGCCCATTTTTACACTGGCGCAACTATTAGTTGCGCCAAGGTAAAAATGAGGAATTTTAAAGCTAGCGCAACTAATAGTTGCGCCAGTTATAAATTCTCAATTTTTGCACTGGCGCAACTAATACTTGCGCCAGGCAAAAATGGTGCTCCAGATTCTAAAACAGCAAGGAACAGCAGCCTAAAGATGGGTGTGTTTTGGGTTTTTGTGGAAGTTGGGCTTTCAGGAACTGCTTGACTTTATATGATCGATTCTCTCCTCACCGAATCCTAAAGGTTTGAGTCTAGTATAACTCGCTAGTGCGCTCCCCAAGGGTTTTAAGCTTTGAAATGGGAACCCACCTGATATACCTCCGGCGCAAGCGCCTTCTCAGATACTAGGTGGGCTGGGACTTTTCTGGATCATCACCACTAGGGGCTGCCACCATACTAAGACTCGAGTGGTTGTATGTGTGCCTAAACCCAACCCTTTTAAAATCTACCCCGTAAAAGCAAATTAATTAAGCTCCCTAACTTGGTTCAATTTTAATTTTCTTTCAAAACATTTTTTTTTATGGAAGTTTTCTTTCGTTCAAAGACCGAGGGTGATGACCCCGTGCCGCCACTACGGGCCGGCGTCCACTGTTGGGATATGAGTGTGCAAGTAGGCCCACCAATCGGCTAAGGCACGTTAAATGACAGAAATTTATAGGGAATTGAAAGACAATACACAAGTAGGCCCGCCAATCGGCTAAGGCACCTAAAATGATGGAAAAGTAAAGAAAATTAAAGGACAATGCGCATGTAGGCCCGCCAATCGGATAAGGCACGTAAATGACGGAAAAGTAGGGGTAAGAAAAATTAAAAATAATATACAAAAAATAGTAAAATTGGTAGTAAAATCAATAATAAATAGCCAAATTTCAAGGGGAAGCTCTACAAGCTATCCCCAGCAGAGTCGCCATTTGTGCAACCGTGAGATTTTTGACGATCCCGTCGTGACGATGCGCTCTCTAACAAAAATAAAGAGTCGCCACCAGAAACTTTCGGTGTCTCGAAAAACCTAGTTCATTTTTATGAGCACCAAAGTTTTAAAAATATGACTCTGAATTCGGTCCACACCAAAGGCTCTTGAGTAGGGGCTTCGGTTATCGATCGGGAAGGTGTTAGGCACCTGATCAACCCATTTAACATGGTCTTTACTTATGGCTAAAACAAAAGTAAAGTAAAAGAGAGGAAAATAGCCTCCTCTTGCCCAAATGGGCTTCCAATCCTATTTGTGGCCCTCCATTTCTACCGAAAATTCGGCAGCGTAACGGCACAAATAGGGGGATGAGAAACGCTAAAAAGAGATAGGAGAAGAAAGGAGAGAGCAGGAGCCCTCGGGCCCTTGTAGCACCGTAGGAGAGCCTTGCGTGGCTTGCTTTAATGAGCTCTTGAAGGCTTTGCATGGTATGGAATAGGGTTCTAACTCCTAAGACTTGAAGCTAAGAGGTAGAGAAGGGAGGTTAGGGGATCACACACACCTAGGCTTAGGGATTTGGATGCAAGAACAAGCTTGAAATGAGGTTGGGAGATTCTGAAATTTGGATGAAAATGGTGCACAAAAGGGAGGAAGAACTTCTCACTGTGAGCTCTTTCTCTCTTAAGCAAATTTCTCAACCCCTAAACCAAGGGGTGGGGGGCTCTATTTATAGGAAATGAGTGGGTTAGGAGGGTGTTTAGATGCTAATCAAGATTAGGAGTTAGGTAATCTAACATCTAAGGTTTCCTAGAGTTTTTGGAGCCTTGAAATGTGTGAGAAGGTCCTCCAATGGTGGATGATAGGGTGAAGCTTTAAGCCACTTGATGGATTGCAAATAGGGTATAAAAGGGTGCAACAGAACTATCAAAACACACCTCAAAGGTCAAGGTGGTCAACAAGTCAAACCCCAATCACAAATTTCGAGGTAAAAAACTAGGGTTACTATTCATATGCCTGGCGCAACTAATAGTTGCGCCAGGCAAATATACAATAAAACAATGCTGAATAGTGCCTTGGAAGTTGCCTCGCGAGGGAGGGGTCCACTTTAATACTGGCGCAACTATTAGTTACGTCAGGCTTAAATTCTGGGAAAATGGCCTGGCACAACTAATAGTTGCGCCAGGCAAGATTATAACTAGCGCAGCTATTAGTTGCGCCAAATCCCAAGGGGGCCCTCTTGAAATTACTCTTTTGCCTCCAGGTTCGGACCTCCATATCATTTGATGTATAACTTCGATTGGGGAAATTCTTAGACCGTTGGAAAGCTGACGACTTCTACTTTTCAATGATATAAGATTCAATCATATTAGAAAGCCGTACCTAGTTCCGATGCACCACTCCTTTTTCAAGGCTCGAAAGGTTAGGTTTAGGTTCAAAATGGGTTCTAAGGATTAGGATTGATTTCTAAAGGTTTGAGGCAGGTTCCTAGGGGATCTTGGGTGATTCCTAAAGGTTTGGGGTAATTCCTAAGGGTTGCATGCATGCCATCAAAAGATCGGGAACGCGCCTCTCTCGAAATGTGCTTCGATCAGGCCTTGGGCCAAATTTGGGTGTCTACAACTAACTACCGATATCAACTGTTAACCAACAAACACAGCACATCACACAAAGAAAAGAAGTCTCAACCATTTACAATTTCTCATCTTTTTATGCTTCGTCTCTTTAGGACAGTCCACTATACGATGTCCTTTTCAGCCACACTTGAAGCACGCTCCTGTGACCCACCAACACTCCTCCATGCTATGTGGCCCCCCACATCAGGAGCATGATTCAACCAGTACAAATGAAGCGACACGTGACATTTGCAGGACCTTTTCCAGTCTAGTCACAGCATGGCATGAAAGGCGAAAGGGTTTTATAGGTGTAGAGACAGGTGGTCTCAAATGGGTGGTCTGTGCAGGTTGAGAGGGTGTTGGCATCAAGAGCCTCGGTCTCTAGCTCGCTAGTTGATGGGCATATGGCAGCATATGACTTGTCGTATTCACGTTTTATTCTTCCTTTCATTTATACATACTGTCAATATCCTTTTTGACGATGAGGGCCAATCTTATGACTTGTGCGTATGTCGTTGGCTTAAATAGATAAATCCTCTCCTTGATGATCAGTTTCAGGCCATACTGCAACTTTTGGGCCTTCATTAGTTCAGTAGCCACTAGTAATGGTGCGAACCTAAAGAGCCTCATGAATTGTGACTCATATTCATGAATCATCATTTGTCCTTGTACCAAATTTGCAAACTGGATCTCCATCTGACGTCTCTCCGATGCCGAGAAGTATTTCTCATTAAAGACCTCAGTAAACTCGGTCCAGGTCCAAGGTGTTCCTGGTGCTTGACTCCTTTCGACAAATTTCCACTGATCCACCTCTCCCTCGAGTTGGAAGGAATTCCAACTCACTTTTTCCTCTTCAATGGAAGGAATTCTTTGGAGGGGCTTTTCCAATTGATTTAACCATGATTCTGCCTCAAACAGGTCAGTTTGACCGTAGAAGCTAGGGGGTCTCATCCTCTTGAACTCTTAGAATCTAGAGGGTTGGCGTCTCTCTGCTAGAAGTGCAGCTTGCTAGTTGACCATGGTTTCTAGCAACTGCTCGACGCGACTATTATTACTTCCTTCTCCCAAAGGAATGTCGTTTACGCTACTGGCTACACCCTCGTCATTACACGCGCCTCTGGTATGGACAACTCTTGGTCGACCTCGTGGAGGCATATTGATCTGTCGCGATGAAGCAAGGTTTCAGTCAAAAGTGATCGCGAAGATCTAAAGCAGTCTATTTAAGGTTTCTACGTCCTGACAAAATAAACCTAAGCTCTAACAAAATCTAAAGTCATTTAGAGACATGGCTCTGAATCTCTAGAAGATTTTAGAATAGGGATCGTGAATCCCTCCTAAGTTTCGACAATATCTAATGTCATAGCGTTTGAATCCTGATAAGACCTAGCGCCTAAGCTTTGATACCACCTATGACAGCCTGAATTTTTCTAACACTATATTTTTTTTTTCTAAACTTTAAGCCACAAGAGAAAACCCGGACCATCAGGTCGTAGATCACAATCCGAAATATAGTAAGCATGGTACAACATCAAGATATGAAAATTAAAATAATTAATGCATATGGCAGAACAGGGGAATTCTATTCTTATACGAAACATGGTCTAACCAAATTAAAACCATCAGTGATTGCCGACCATCGCCTAAACAGTGGTGAACAAGAATATACATCAAATTCTAATTCCACCATTCTACAAAAGATCGGACCTACCAAGTCTAACCGCAAAGATCCAAGACTAAGTCAAGTCAACTCTCCCAGACTAAGGTGGAAGATACGACTCAAGCTCCGAATCCAAATCGCGACCTGCAACCTGTGACATATAGTCGAGGGGTGAGCTACAGTCCAAGCTCAGTAGAGGAACTCAAGATGCATTCATAGATTCACTTACCATAAACCAAGAAAACATTTTCAAGTCAAATCAGAAGTTGACTTTTAAAACATTTTTTCCATATAAAATAAAGACTAACTTTCATGTTGAAAATGAAAACTAATTTCAGAAGCATTTCGTGCCGAAAACTGAGTCGAAATTCAATGACAAGTTTATATCAAATAAATTTTGCAACTCTTAAGTACAAGATGGCTAGTTCGAAGGCAATTTCATATCATACAATAAACTAAATTTTGAAACTATTTGTCTAAAAGAAAAAATAAAGTGCGAAAGCATTTCATGTCAAAACAAGGATGGTTTCAAGTGCATGTTCGAGTTCAGATTCGGAGTCGATTCGGAGTCACTTTCAAATTTCTACTTTTGATTCAGGTGCATGTAATCCACCCTAGCGATCCACAATAGTACGATTAATCCACCCATAACGGTTCATAGTTGTACACCTAATCCTCTCATAGCGGTCCACACATGCACGTATAATCCGCCCATAGTGGCTCACAATGTATACGAAAAATCCGCCCATAGCGGTCCACTTCAATTTATCTGGTTTATTATTTGACTCATTTACATATTTTACAAGTTTGATTCACAGCTACCCCATTGTGCTGGTTCGATTCATATTCATGTACATGTCATATAGATTCGATTCACGAATATCCCGTCATGTCGTTTCGATTCATGGGTGCAACCATCGTGCCGGTTCGATTCACGAATATATATCCCGTCGTGCTGGTTCGATTCACGGGTGTGACCGTCGTGCCGGTTTGATTCAAGGATATCCCGCCATGCCAGTTCGATTCACGGGTTTGACCACCATGCCGATTCAATTCACAAGTTCTTATTTTCGAAGTTCGGATTCATGATCAAATGTCACATTCAGATTCAGAGTTTGTGTTTCAAGATTCGTAGTTCAGTACAGTCAAATTTTAAGGATTCGATAATGCACGGGTTTCAAAAACGAATTCATAATTCAAAAATCAATCTTCTACATCAGCTCTAATGATCATGTTCGAAACTCAAAATTCGATAAAACATGCAAGGTTCATATTCGAGGTTTAAGACTTTTAGTGCAAACAATTTCAAAGGCTGATTTCATTTCTAAAACATGAGTTCGATTTAAAATTTTAGAAGTCAAACATATATTTATTTTTCAACATCTAGACACAGTCAAATTCTTTACAGTCAAAAGTATTTCAAACATTTAAAGTAATTACATCATGCAAATCCATGAATTCAAGTAAAAAATACCATTGCTTAATTAAGTTCCCCTACCTCGGTTGCGAAATCATGTAAGGCACACAAAAGGGTGCCAAGAATTCGCGTGGACGTTCTCAAACCTTATAAAATGCATTATGAAGCATGTGTATACTTGCATGTTAATGATTAAATATCACACATGTGGAAGTTCCTAAAGTTTTCTCAAAACTAGGGCGAAAAGGACAAGTTCGCGTTGACTTTGGATCGTGTCAAACTTGTCCCTATTTTCCACCTATTTTTGAACTTTAACAAATAAGGTTCATGAATTTATTAATTTATGAAAGTCATAGGTCTCGTTTTCCCCTTTCCAACCCATCAAGAATTGCATCAATCGGAGTTTGGGGTCAAAAGTTACGACCCAAATACCGAACAGGTGTCCTGGTGCTGTGAACAGTAGCTCGCCCAGCGAGAATGTAGCTCGTTGCGGCGAGTCGTTCAGGCATCAATAGTTTGCTGCGGCAAGGACGAACAATGCCGTTTTTTTGTCTAATTTTTCATGTAGCACTCACCGCGGTGACTGCTTCAAGTGGGGTCTCATCGCAGCGACGGCTGTGGGCGACCATATGTGGTCCCTTTTTGGGTTCAAAAATCCCAAAATCAATGGCGAGCGATGTTGTATTCACCTACAATCTTAATCTAAACATACCCTATGCTAAAAATCAATAAATCTCACCTTTTAAAGCTTGCAAACGGGGTCTACAATGGTAGAATCGACGGAGCTCGACGTCGAAGCCCTCCACCTCTCATCCGACCTCGGATTTCCCAAACCTTGCATGCAAATCCAAAAATGCATACTAATCATGCTCAGCTCTCACAAATTTCCATACAATTAACACATGCATGTGGAGGATTTCGAAATTTACCTCTTTTTAATCGTGCATGTGAAGTTTACGATCGTCGGTATCAGAAGGATCGACGTGCAAACTTGCCGTTTGCCCAATGATTGATCTCTTCCACTTCCTCGGCTCTATAGTGTTGGAATCAAAGGATTCCCATGGAACAAATCAGAGCCAATGGATTTCTTTGTGTGAATGGAGGGATCAATGGCTAGGTTTCTCACCAAAAGGAAGAAAATGAAGAAGGAGAAAGAGTTTGAGAAGATGAGATCGAGTGGTTGGGTTTCTCACAAAAGGGGAAGCACGCATGGTGAAGGGATACTCCTCTCCCTCAGTTCTCCTCAGCCGAAACCTCCCTTTCAAATGGATTTTACAGTCCATCTCCTCATACAGTTTTTTTATAAACAATGGGGTTGTTAGGGTGTTAAGCAGTTACGCTGAGATTCGGTGCATAGGTTCTTATCTAAAGGTCCAAAAGAGTTCTAAGGATTCACTTATCTGGACTTGAACCCTAAATCTCCCATTTGCCAAGCAAGCTCCTAACAATGGTGCCATCTCAAGGCACACAAATAATGGGTAAGTAATGGGTTTTGATGATGAGTGCAGTCTGCACAATTAAGGGTTGTGTACGGGCCATCCCAAGGCCCATAAACTAATGGGTCTTGATTCGGGCCTCCCAAGGCCCCTAAACGAATGGGTCTTGACTACCCAATTGACTATGCATGGTGCACGGCGCATGTCTCACCTGATGCCAAAACTAATCGACACACAAGTGTCGAAAATATTGGGGCTTGGGTCAGGTTTGTGCCTAGGGTGCACATGATAGCCCATCATCACGTGTACGCCACGCATCTTGTTCTAATCTATTTAAAATTAATTAACTACGCCATTGTTATACCATGGTGCTTGAAAGAGGAAATCGAACCTAGTCCGATCCGGGGGCTCGAGTTGTGTGCAACACACACACACACACCGTAAGGGTTCAAGTTTCAAAGATCAGTTTTGCGTTAGGAATTGGTCCCATATTTGTGGTTAGGTGTACTTATCCAATAGAGACAAATGGGTCAAAGGCCACGTCACAAAAGTGAAAAGTTTGACCAAGGTCAAGCTGGTCAAAGCAAGTTGCATCATCGTAGAAAGTCAATGATTCCACGCTAGAAAATCGGGGTGGTTATAATTTTTCAAATACAATTCAATATCAAATTCTAAAAATGTTTCAAAATCACACAAATACCATACTTAACACATTTCATTTGATCAGGTCAAAGCATCTACGAAATCAGAGTAAAAATGCAATTGAGTGTCGAATTTTCCCCACCTTAACCTCAAAGTTGCGCGAAACAAAGTAAGGTCCTATTGATAGCATCCCAGCCTCAATCTATATCACAATTATAATGATGTATTAAGGATTGACCTTAATTACTAATAACTTAGACATATTTGAGTATTTTCTCAAAACCAAAGCGAAAATGGGCAAGTTCATGATAACTTAGAACTTAACCCAACTTCTCACTCAATTTTGACCTTTAAAATGTTTGATTTGTGAAATTATTAATTTACAAAAGTTATAGAGTTCGTTGTCCTCTTTCTAACTTCTTAAGCATCGCATAAATCCGAGTTCGGAGTAAAACGTTATGGCCAAAATACCAAAGCTATGTCGACACTTCAGTCAAAATCGAACGATCGATGTTTCTAAGGCAAAAAAATTCGAACGATCGATTTCTCCAAAAAAATTTACACTTTCAAATCTGATCGATCGATTTTAACAGCTACAGAATCCGTCGGGCTTCTTCTTCCTTGGTCCAAATCACCCAAAACTCATTTACATGCATTCCAATCACCCATAAATCAATTCTAAACTAATTCCAACCAATTTAAATTAAATCTCACCTTCTAATCACGTGCGTGCACGCTCCACGGCAACCGAAACCAATGGATTTGACGTGAAGCCCTCTTGTTCCTCCAACACCCCAAACTCTTCGTTCACTTTGATTCTTTCGATCATAGCGGACAGAGGTCGACTCCTCCCAACTCACACACAACCCAACATCTCTTTTTCTTGCAATAGAAGGATCTAGAGAGGTGTAAATGGGGTTTGGGTCCTCAAGCTAAAAGAGGGTTTGGGAGAGTTGTCTCATGCTATTGATCGTAATCGCGACAAGGATTGGCGCCCTCTTGCGGTGGGTCAAAGAAGAAGAAGTTGACGAAGATCCACCCAATGAAGAAGAAGCAAGCCCTTCTTCTTTCACTTCTCTTTCTTTTCCTTCCTCTCTTTCTCTCAAACTTTGCAAGACAAATGAAAACCCACAGGTGGGGCTTGCTTATAGTGTGGGGGTGGTTTCGGTGTGAAGCTTATGCACCGAAACAAGTATATGCTCTTATGGGGTAGGTTATGTGTGAAGCTAGCACACCAAAGTAAGGTGTTGGCTTACATCCAACGGTCCAAATTATATCGTCATTATTCACACGGAATTTCATTCCTAATATTTAATTATTTAAAAATTCAGGACGGGATTGCACGTCGTGCCAAACACGTATGCGAAATCGAGTGCGTTCGGGTTCGGATTTCGGAATGTTACATCTATACATATAACCTATATTAGTTTGGGTGCCACGTGACAGGTTGGGTTATTGGGCTCTAGTCTCATGTGCAACATGCACAAACATGCATACGCTCTACATAGGGTACGAGTTGGAATTCGATGTGCTTGTCACGTAACTCCAATCATAACCAATGGGGTTTTTAGACTACGTTACATAGGTCAAATGTTTGACTCGGGCTCAATCAGTCAAAAGGTCGCATTTTCATCAAAGGTCAACGATTCAACATTTACGAAAATTTCGGGTTGTTACACAATTAATATTTGCAAGTAATACTAGTGGATGAACAGGTAATATACAAAGATATTTATATTTTTATTATTTTTATTTATTTTTAATTAAGATCTAATTCGGAATTTCTTTTTTGCAGCAAATGAAATTCCAAGGTACAATTTTTAATCCCCAAATCAGTGTGTTTGATGCAATACTGGTCATTGGAAATGTGTACAAAATTTCAAATGTCAACCCAGTAGATGTAAATTTTAAAAGTGTTCAGAACGACCTCCAAATCATCTTCAATAAGGAGCAATCATCAAGAAAATTTCAAATGCAAATTTTCATCAAGTTGTCAAGGAGTATACATTTACAACTTTTCCAAATTTGAGACAATACGTGGACACTAATGAAAATTTAGGTAACACTTCATAAGCAATCGCTATTTTTAATATTTTATATATGCAACATAACAAGATAGTTACTGTGGATCAAATTAGTAACAAATATTAGAATCTAAATTTATTGTAATATTCAGATATTATTGCTGTTAACTTCCTTTGAATCTTGCAAGTGGTCAAGTGGGTCACCACTCAGTCATGTTTAGATTATATCTTTGATGGAACTGATTTTTCAGGGTCTGGGTTTATAATCGGGAATTTGCAGAGGAAGTTATGTAGGAAGGAGACCAATTTAATGGGTTTACTCTTATATTAATTGATCTTTCTTCTAAAATGATGATTTATGTGTCCAACAGGCCAAAAGGAGAGGCTTTTTCTATTCAATAGATTTCTCCAATCATTCATGTGCTCTCAAATGCAAGTTTACACACACCTTGGCCTAAGGTGAGCAAGTAATATAATGTAGATGATTTGACTCTAGAGCAATGTTGATCTTAGAGTGCAAATAGTTTTTATCCATTATATTCAGAAGAGCATATCTCTCTCTCTCTCTCTCTCTCTCTCTTTATTCTTTTAATTAATTGTAGGCTAGAATTTGAGCCTGTGACCTAAAGGTGTCTATATTGTGAACCATCCAGTTGAGCTATAGGTCGAACCGTGCAATTTTGAGCTCATGTATATATATGCATAAGCAATTTTACACAAATTATATGCATGCAATATGGATTCATAATAGAACTGTTCATCATCTCAATCAGAAAAATAATATCTTATATTACCCATGGTTTTAAATCTCGTTCGAAACAAGACATCCTCGACCAACTGACATATTCAATTACATTGCGGCTGTCAAGCTGGTTCAATGTTGAGACTTGAGAGTGAACGAATCATCAATTTTGTACAGATGACACTATGTTATATCCTAATAATTACCTTGTGGGTGATTTCCTACTTAATATACCCAGATGAATTAGATCAATTTTTTTGTATGTTTATTCTTAGTTGCTTAATTCATGTTCATGAATTAGATCATTTTTTTTAATAGATGGAACAAGAAGAGGAAGAAGATGGTGAAGAGGAAAACCTAGATGAGGAGAATAGAAGATAGCAGGCTTTAGCAGTTCTCCAGCTCCAGGTGATTTTTTATTTGATTTTTATTTCTTTTTATAAGCCAACTGAGGTTTTGATCATTAACTCTCTCTCTCTCTCTCCCTTTCTCTCTCTCTCTTTATTCTTTTAATTCATAGGTTTTTGATCATTAACCAGGCAATTTTTCTATAAACCTATGGAAAAATGCTTTCCTAGATGCATTCCAAAGACTCTGTCCTATCGAGCAGGGGGACATGAGTGTGGTTGCTTGCCTGTGTTGGCAAGAATGGTATGAATTATAAGCAGTTAATTTTTATCCTTTTTATTATGTTACGTGATAGGGATTAGAGAAGTCAAGTGCTTCATGAGGCACTGCAACTTCTAATGAGCTTTTAACATGCTCTTGAGGTTTACAATTGTACATAATACCTATTTTACTTATATGATCAGGTAATGGAATAGTGTATCTGTGATAGCCCGGATTTTCCCTACACGGATTTCTGAGATGATTTTTTCTTTTTTTTTTTACCAATAAGGAAAACTCGGACCGCCAGATTCTAGATCACAATCTGAAAATAGAATACTTGGTACATCCACATATAAGCCCGAAAATCAAAATAGATATACATATGGCAGAATTAAAATCAAATCCCCATTTCTATATAGGAACACGTTTGTGGATTTTACCCAATCTATGGGTAAAATCCACAAACGGAAGATCTCCTTCTTTCGGTACGCCAAATTGGGCTTTCCTCAAGTCCGGTGTATTGATCAAGTGCCACACCTGTGATGTATAGTCGGGGTGAGCTAATAATCTAAGCTCGGTAAGGAAAACATCAATACCAAGTACATCTTATCAGATCAATGCATAGATTCAATGACCATAAATCAAAAAACATTTTCAGGTCAAAACAGAAACTGACTTTCAAGGCATTTTTCATATCAAAACAGAAGCTAACTTTCAAAAGCATTTTTCATATCAAAATAGAAACTGACTTTCATATTGAAAAAGGAAAACTGATTGTAGAAGCGTTTCATGTCAAAACATTGACAAATTTCAAGTTCAGATTAAAATTCAGATTCGGAGCTCAATTATTAGATTCAAAGTTGATTGTCACAGTTCAAAATCAAGATTCAATATCAGAGTTCAAATTTTTGGGTAACGAGTTCAATTTTAGAGTTCGACTATCAAATTCGGATTCAAAGTTTCAAATTCAGAGTTCTTATTCCACTTCGTATTCAATTTCACATCTTTCCAAATTCAATTATTCACTTTCCAATTACATGCTACTTATCAAGTAATCCATGACTTAAATCGATTTATGGGTTTCGGTTCATTTATATGACATACACATTCACGGATATCCCATCGTGCTGGTTTGATTCACGGATTAACCGCCATACCAGTTCGATTCACGGATATCTCGTCGTGTCGGTTCAATTCAGTTACATATAATCCGCCCTAGCGGTCCACAATTGTACGAAGAATCTATCCTAACGGTCCACAGATACACATATAATCCGCTCTAGCGGTTCACAGTGTGCACATATAATCCATCATAACAGTTCACTTCAATTTATTTGACTTATTATTCGGTTCACTTACATAGTTTACATATTCGATTCACGGATTTCCCGCTGTGCCGGTTCAATTCATGGATATGCCGCCGTGCCGGTTCGATTCACGGATTAACTGCCATACTAGTTCGATTCACGGATATCCCATCATGTCGATTCAATTCATAGTTATCCTGCTATATAGGTTCGATTCACGGATATTCCGTCGTGCTCGTTCAATTCACTAATTAACTATCGTACCAGTTCGATTCACGGATATCCCACCGTGCTGGTTCGATTCACGTTCCAAGCTCAAATTTTCATCTTCAAAATATGGATTCATAGTTCATATTCCAATTCATATTCATATATAGATCCCATTTCCATGTCAGATTCAAAGTAAAATTTCAAAGTTCGGATACAAGGTGTGAACTTCAGATTTCACAATTCTAATTCTGATTCTTAGTTCGATAGTCATGTTTGAAGTCTAGGTATATCAAATTCAAAATTCAAATTCAAATCGAAATAAAATTCGGAGGCAAAGTTCATATCTATAATTCATTTTCAAGGTCATATTCGAAGTTCAGAGATGCAGATTCATATTCATATCAGATTCATAGTCCACAATTCATACTCAAGTGCCTATTCGGAGTTCATTTTCGAGGTTCAAACACATTCTTAATTATACTCAAAAACTCAAAAGTTTGAAAGGTCAAATTCAAATTATAGTCACAACATTTTATCTGATAAGATCATGTCATAAGCGGATTTAGATCTCACATTCAACTTAGGATTCTGAGTTCTAAATTCATTTTCCAAAATCACAATTTTAATTCAAATAGATCTCATAAGTAAATGAATTCAAAGTCGGTTTTCAAATTCAAAATTTCAATGATTCAAAGTCCATTTTCAAAATAAATCATAGCTTATCAAACACTCATCATACAAGTCTATGAATTCAAATCCGAAATGTCATTGGTTAATGAAGTTTCCCTACCTTAACCTCGAAGTTGCGCGAACCCAAGCAAAGTCCTATTAATGGCTTTTTGCCCTCAATCTAAATCACAAACATATGATGATGCATCAAGGATTGACTCTAATCACTAATAACTTAGACATATTTAAGGGTTTTCTCAAAATTGAGGCAGAAACAGGCAAGTTCGTGCTAACTTAGAACTTGACCCAACTTTCCGCTCAATTTTGACCCTTAAAACATTTAATTCATGAGTTAGTTAATTCATACAAGTTGTAGAGCTCATTGTCCTCTTTCCAACACTACGAGAATCGCATCAATCCGAGTTTGGAGCAGAAAGTTACGACTAAAATACCGAGACAGTGTCAGTCCTCATTCTGTCACACTCGTGAGAGTGACTTTCAAGTCGCGCAAGCGAGTGTTTTCAGCACTTTTTTGCCTATTTTTTGAAGGCACTTCGCCCGTGTGAGTTTCCAACTCGTGCGTGTGACTGCGAGCGATTCTGCGCATTTTTCCTTTCTAAAATCCATTTTTACATCAAAATTCAACCTTTTTTACTCTAATCTTTTGCACACATCTAAGCAACATAATTTCAATCAAATTAAACCAAATGATCTTACCTCCTAATCACATGCGCACAAGTTCTACGATGAATGAAATCAATGGATTCGTCATCACACCCTCTTGCTCCCCAACCACAATGGTGACAAAGATCGACGTTCTTGAGCAAAGAATCCATAGAGATCTTCTTAAATGAAAAGGGGGGCTTGAGATGAGAGATCCAAAGGTTAGGGTTTCAAAGAAATGAGGGGAAATGAGGTTCTTCTCACACAACTCTTACGGCGTTGAAATCAGAGTTCTCAAGTGGAGAATCCGACAAGATCTTCTTGAAGAAGAACAAGAAGAAGAAGAAATTTGAGGGAAACCCAAAGTGATTCGGGTTTCAAATGGACAATTGGGAAGGAGGTTTCCCTCTTCTCTCTCTAAACTCTTCTCTCTTCTCTCTTTCCTTTCACAAATAAAACTGAAACGAGTTTTGCAAATGGGGTTTCCTTTATCATATGGGTTGGGTTTGGTGTGAAACCAATACACTAAAATGGATCTATAGAGAGGGGGCTCTCCTCCTCTCTCTCTCTCTTGCAACAAAATACAAATGAAATATCTAGGATATTTCACATATCCTCTCCTTTTATACTCATGGGGTCTATTCTAGTGCCAAGCTGGCACACCGCGAGTCAGTGCATGGGCTCTTATCCAAAGGCCAAAACATCAGATCTAGCCTCACTATTCAAATGAAATTTCATTCTTATTAATTATTTATCTTAAAAATTCAAGGCGGCATCGTGCTACCTGCCGAACACATACACTTGGTTGGGTGCCATGTGATAAGTTGGGTTATTGGGCTCAGGTTCGTGTGTAACATGCACAAATGCACATACGCTCTACACAGTGTACGAGTTGGGATTTACTATGCTTGGCATGTAACTCCAACCACAAGGGGCGTTTGAGGCCACATTACTAAGGTCAAATGTTTGATTCAGGTCAAATCAGTCAAAAGGTCGCAAATTCATCAAAGGTCAACGATTCAATATTTTTAAAAATTTTGGGTTGTTACATTCTTCCCTCCTTAAAAGGATTTTCGTCCTCGAAAATCTAAGTCGTGCATCATACACGTACACCTAATCGGTCTACTAATATTCTAAAATTGGGGTCGTTATAGTGTCGCTCGACTAGATGTTGCCATGTATAATGCAATTCTTCGTGAATCTGCCAATGAGATTGTAATAACCTGAATTTTCTTATTTTATTTTAATGGTGTTAAATGTGTTTTGCACCATGCACGGTGTTAGTGCATCACACTGGAACTCACACTCTTTTTGAAAAATAATAATTTTTTTTCTATATCAAAATAAGACTTACTGCGAAGTGCTCATCAATACGAATCCAATAATATATAATTTGTCAATTCTAGATAAGAATATAAAAAGTTATGCCCGTTTTAAGTGATGAAGCAAGTCAAAGGGTATAACTGTAATTTCGAGAAAGAAACACCATTTACTTCAGTGCTTACACAAAGCACTGGAACGAAACATTTTCTCAAGCTATTCAAGTCACGTATGATTTCTTATTGCATGAAAAAACTCCTATTTTATTAAATCTTCTAAAAAAAGTCTTAATTAAAGTTAACCTAAAACTTTCTACCATTATAAATAAAACTTTAAAAGTTCTCTACTCTCTATAATTAAAAATTATTCTCTCTCAAGACTTAGATGAACCGACGCCTTGGGCATCGACCTTTTCTACCATTCACGCTTCAAGAGGTGGGTACCCATCAATCCATCTTTTTCTTCTTAGATCCCATCGCGTAGGATGCGTTCGATCGCGTATCGACGAATTTAAAAATCTTATTTAAACCCAAATATCTTATAAATTAATAGATCTATATGTTTAATATTATGCTTTCCCTTTAAAGTTATATATTTTGTAGGTTGGTTTATATATTGTTTCTCTTTGCTTTTCAAACAACCCCTTTGTTTAACTATTAATATTTTACCTTCTATTAGGTCTGCATATTTAATATGTCTACTTCTTCTTAAATTTGCATACTAATTAAATATGAATATTTTTAAATATGATAAATCTGTATATTTAATATTTTATTTTTTATTAAAGTTGCATGATTTATAAGTCGGATTTATATTTTGTTTCTCTTTTTAAACAATCCCTTTGTTTGACTATTTAATATTGTACTTTTCTATTAGGTCTTCATATTTAATATTTTATCCTCTTTTAAATCTGTAAAATTACTTAAACTCTAATATTAGTAAATTTGATACATTGACTTAATTGAAATAATAGCATATTGATATTATTTATTTCTAAATTTATATAGTTAGAAATTTATCCTTCTGCTAAAACTATAATGATATATATTATTATTGTAAGTCTATATTATTATTTATTTAAAACTAAACTATACTTTTGTTTTATTTAAAAGAATAATAGATTGCACCATCTTAAAGTTTCGGGTCCGAACTCGCGGTTACGAACCCGAATTCGCGGCCACGAACATGAGCTCGCGACCATCGATGTGTTGGTCTCGGTGTTTAGGCCATAATTTTTTACTCTGACCTCGGATTGATGTGATTTTTACAACATTAGAATGAAGACTGCGAGCTTTACAACTTTGTATGAACTAGTCATTTCATGAATCTAACGTTTTAGAGGTCAAAATAGAGAAGCGAGTCAGGTTTAATTATGAATGACCCAAGGCACAGCACGAATTTAGTGTTATTTTCTAATTTTTATTTTTTGTATATATTATATCTTACTTAAGGTCTTTCAATTGATGATCATAATAAATCACAACTTAATAACTATAAACATCTTTTAATTTAATTATCTAATTATTATATATATATATACATATATCAATTTTATCTCTTCAACGCGACCTCTTCGATAACACGAAAAGTTAGAAATTCGATACCCTCATGAAAATCGAACTCTAACCTTCACATTTTCGAAATCACACTAATAACTACCATATTCTATATTTGTATTGATGTGAATATAAATAAATAAATATATATAATCATAACAAAATCTAAATATAAATCTATGTTGTGTTTGATAGTTTTGTGCTTCCATTTTAATTATGATATATGAGTTATAGATATGTTAGGTCATATATACAAGAGTATATGAGATCATGCAAACGCTTGGGCGTGGTGATTCGCTAAGATGGTATCAAAGCGAGGAGTACATCGTATTTACATGCCTTATAACTCATGGAGGTATGGGGACATCATGACGAGGTGAGTGAGTGCGAATTCAGTGTAACCTTAAATATGGTGGCATATGTGGTGACCGTATCACCCCAAATTTTAATATGATAGGATAAAATATCAGTTATAATATGAGATTCGGGCCTTGGGCCTCAGTTGTAGTGAATTTATCTCACTACAACTTGTCCTAGATATAAGTTGTAAGAGTATGTTAAAATATGAGTATGAGATAAGATATGTTACGAGTACGATACTAAGACACCGTTGTGTAGGCCAATAACATATTAAGAACTTAAGTCTCTATACGTGACATTCCTTGCGTAGCCACCGTAAGGGCAACAACATCTTTCAGCCAAGACGGATCTCTAAGAGAGATTATACATATGAGTATGAGTATATTAGGAGTTAGGTTTGGCTATTATGTCTTCCCATTAGGTTGAATGGAGTATGAGTTTGACACGGGGTCGTTATGATATGATGGTATGATATTATGGTAGCCCACACATGGTAACTCGAGCAGCGACTCTGGCACATATCATTTAAGATTTTATGAGTATGTTAGTTATACTCATGTGATCTATAAACATTTGTACGAGAATGATAATAAGATATGATATGTTATGAGGTATAGTATGTTATGAAATATGGTGAGGTACATTAGGATATGAGTGTCTAGATCATGGTCCTGCATTTATGATATGATATGAATTTTATGATATGTAAATAGTTTTATCGTTCTCTTGCTATCTTGCTATTTTCTTTGAGATATTATATTTATCAATCACATGATGCACCCATAATGCACCTGAGTAGTATGGGATGGATTGGTGGTGTATTCACTGAGTTTGAATAACTGAGTAAATTCAACCCACGATAATCTAATAGTTGCAGGTGATTACACTGGTGGAGCAAACGTTGGCCATCCAGATCCCGTCGACGCTGATTTTATTAATCTCGCTTGCATTGAGTACCAGAAGCCTTGGGAAGGCAACGCCACTAAGTACTAAGAGAACCACAGTGCTAATTTTGATTCGAGCACCGGTTATTGACATTTTAGACTCGGTACTGAGTTTGTTTGACTAATCATTATTGACTCTACGTTTTCTTTCATTAGATTTGTCTCCGACTTTAATTTACGTTTTATTGGTAGATTTATGGATTTTATCACATTTATTCATTATCTATGACTGCTTTTAAATTTTATATTTATTTATTGGCTTTCACGAATTTCATGGAACCAGATTTGTATGATAACTGTGATTAGGTGTATGTTCGCTTAGCATATCTAGGATATGTGCGGGTCATAACTCATAATTCTAGGCCCTCGGGATAGGGTAATTTTTTGTCGTGACAAAGTGGTATCAGAGCTCAGGCTTTACTTTCTGTGGACTTTAGAGTTTAAGTTATTATGAGTTCTAAGTCCTTGAAATTTTGAAATAGGATTACAATGGCATCGCGAAGGAATGGTGAGGGATCTTCATCTCAAGGAGATGAAAGTGAGATAGCATGTATGATACGCAAGTTGATGACAGCACAACAACAACATGTGGCCCAGTTGAAGGAGGCCCATCAGCAAGAGACTTTCATATTTATCCAAGGGTTCAATCAGCAGTTGAAACAATAGGCCAAAACATACTAGGACCTGATTGCCCAGCAATTGAATAATCCTGCCAACCGAGGTCCGATTACACCCCCAGCAATGCCTCAGTATGAGAACAACTATTATAACAGATATGTGACTTTTTCTAGGGCTCGACCTCCGCATTTACTCAGACAGTTGGATCCTAATACTGCCAACGATTGGATTACACAGATAGAGAAAATTTTCAAGGTCTCTACTCCTGCAGAAAATAAAAAAGTGCCTTGGGTCGTGATGTGCCTGCAAGGTGATGCACAGAATTGGTGGACATCAACGAAAAGGTTGACAGACAAACAAGAAGAAGAACACTAGACTTGGCAACAGTTCAAAGAAGTATTTTATAATTAGTTCTTCACCGATTCCATAAAAACTCAGAAAAAGAGTGAGTTCCTGGCATTACAGGAAGGAACCCTATCCGTGATCGAGTACAAGGAAAAGTTTGATCGACTCTCCCGATTCGCCTCCATGTTGGTAACAGATGAAGCTGAGAAGTGTTACCATTTTCAAAATGGGCTCAACCCTATTATCAGGAGCAAGATCACTGCAATAAAAATTTTGACCTATGGAGAGCTTGTAGAACAGGCTCATATTCAAGAGCAGGAAAATGAAAAACTGTGCACTCAGCATGCAGCCCGTTAGATAACTCAGAGGGGTAAATTGAATCAAGAAGGTTGTTCATTCTTTACTCTGAGAGCACTTCCTTCTCAACCTGCACCGGTACAGAGAAAACAGTGTTTCGCGTTGAACCCTCATACTCGCCCAGTTCAGAGAGCAGCTCCAGCCTCCGGTTATCAGAGATTTACACCATCGTCAAGATACACTCATCCAAGGATAACTACAGCCTCACCTACTCAAAGAGGTATTCTATCTACGACATACCCCAGGAATGCCCCAACTAACACTCAGCAGAAACCTTACTTTATTCCGTACGAACCTTGCACCAAGTACGGCAAGAAGCATAAACCCGGTGAGTGTTTGTTATACTCAAGCGTGTGTTTTCGATGTAAGAAGCCAGGACACTTTATTTGTGACTGCCCAGAGCAAGACCCTATTGCAGATATTTATTTGAGAGGTCAGCAGCTGCAATCGCAATAACCTTGAGCGCAGGGCCAAGTTTTCGCCATCTCTCAGCAGGACGCTTTGGCTACCAATGAGGTCGTTCAGGATACGAATTTTACCTTGCCTAATTTTTCTTAAGCTTTACTTTCGTACGATTGCTTTTATGACTTATTTTGTGTATAAGTTTAATTTATTATTTTCTTGGGAATGCTATGGCGTGTATCACTTAGACCTATCGATTCATGTGTATTATTTTCTTGTGTAATTCAGGAACTATAAAAGTTTCTAGACCTATCGATTCATCCAATTGTCATGCTTGGGTCTTGATCGACTCTGGATTGACCTACTCTTTGATTACACTGAGTTTTGTTTCTGAAATCGGAGCTAAGCCCGTACCACTGGATAGTACGCTTGCGATTTCTACACCGTCAAGAGAAATGATGATGACATCTAAAGTTTATAAAGCTATGGTCCTAGTAGTTGGAACACATGAGCTACCCGCAGATCTTGTGGTACTTAGATTCCAGGACTTCAATATAATCCTCGGCATAGATTGGTTGGCGGGTTATCACGCCTCAATTGATTGCTTTTCTAAAGTAGTCACCTTCCGACCGATTGGGAGTCCTTCATTCAAATTTTATGATATTAAAAGGGGAGGAGCAGCCCTACTTGCTACTCTTGATGGTGAACGCAGTGAGAAAGGGGATCCCTCAGTTATTTCTATCATTGGGGAGTTCGTCAATGTTTTACCGAAAGATATACCTGGACTCCCACTTGACCAAGAAGTAGAGTTTAAGATTAATCTCGCACCTGATACCTTACGGATTGCGAAAATCCCGTACCGAATGGCACCAGCATAACTTAAGGAGTTAGAGATTTAGTTGCATGAGCTATCTGATAAAGGATTTATTTGTCGTATTCGTAAAAAAGAAAGATGGCTCGATGAGCCTTTGTATTGACTACCGACAGCTGAATAATGTCATCGTGAAAATTTGATACCCTCTTCCTTGTGCCGATGACCTATTTGATCAGCTACATTGTAATATCTCAAAATTTTTAATGTTTAACTTTGACCTCGAAAACCGTGCCCGATTAGTCATAGGGTTGATCAAGTGATGGTCAAACAATGCACTTATAAAGTGATGAACTAATGTGAGGTCAATACGACTTAAGAGTAGTGTATAGTGTGAGTTAGTGGTCACATACACCTATCTCTGGTGTATGTGTTTAACATACAAGCAGGAGAGTGAATATAAGGGTTTAATAATCCTATTTCCTTTTTGTTTTGGGCTATTGAAGAGAGAGTTAAGAAGAGAGAGAGCGAAGTAAAGAGGAGTTATGATGGCTAGAGGTTAATGCAAATAAAGAAAAGGAGTTAGCATTGATTGTCGGATTCAACGCGTTAGGATCGTTGAAACGAAAAGCTGGAGCCCTCGCCATTCCAACCTAGATCTTGATCAATTTGAGGATTGATTGAAGGTGAGCTTTAAATTAATGTTAATGCATAGGTTGTAGATGATTAAATTCGGTCAAATATACTTAAAAGAGTATATTAAAGGCATAAAAAAGAAAGGCGAAAAGATTTAGAAGAATAGCCAAAAAGGGGGCTGAATCGGACCAAATCGATCAATCGAAATTGGGATTCGATTAATCGATTTTGGTCTGGAAGTTGAAAAGTCAGGTAAGCCTGATTTCGATTAATCGAATTTGATTTCGATTAATCGATTTAGATGTTCGATTAATCGATTTGGAAATCGACTAATCGACTGGGTACCTCCAGTAGCTAGAGAAACATGACCAAGGAAAATCGACTAATCGAGTTGAGAAATCGATTAATTGACTTCGGATTTCGATTAATCGATTTGGAATCAACTAATCGATTTTGAATTTTCGACCACTCGATTTGAGAATCGACCTTATTATGTTAGAGACTTCGATTAATCAATTTGGGATCGATTAATCGAATTTGAATCTCGATCAATCGATTTTGGAAATTGATTAATCGATATGGGTTTTGATTAATCGAATTGTGTTTCGATTAATTGATTTTGGGAATCGATTAATCAACTTTGACAATTTTACCTAACTTTATAGTTATACTTTGAGATTCATGGAGGGTCTAGGACCTTCTTCATTATATCTTTAGTGATGTATTGTATGTGTTATGATGTATCATAGGTGGTACGTATGAAAGCGAGTACAAGGAGCCGCGTGGGACCTTGATGCTTGGACCTTCAGAGAATTGAGGTAGGGAACACCTTGAACATGTACTTTGATTTCAACAGCATGTATGTAGTGATATAATTATCAAATTTGAAGTTGTTTTAACCATGAAAAGCTTTGTGAAAATGAGTGTGTGTGTAATACCAAGAATGTGAAAAAGGCATATGTGTGATGCAAGTGATTAAGATCAAGTAATCTAATAAAAATAAAACATCCCCAAGATATGAGAAGGTAAATAAGGCATCAAGTGTGATGCGAGTATGATATACATCGCAGGGATGTATATGTAATTGAATAATTATTGTTGAGGCCTAACTGATATAAGATAGCACTTTGCACGGTGAATAACTATATGTAAAGTACATGTTATTTTTGTTATTTGAGGATTATTTAGAATACCCCACAGACGTGGCGGGATACCCACTACCGACGGCAGATATCCATGACCAAAGATCTGCCAATCCATACACCAAGACGGGAGGTTTATCCGTAATAACGAAGCACGCCCTGTGGATGTTGAGTGATATTTAACCCCGTCGCCTAGTGAGAAAGGGGCTTGGGTAGTATTCCCAGGGAATACATTAATTACAACTGTCTATTTAGGCGACGATGGTGGGTATTCCATCGGGGCTCGATGCTATATTGCTCGGGGATTACTAAGTTAAAGATTTAAGTTTTGCTTTAGGCCTGTTCAGTGTCATTCATGATAAATCAACAGTAAAGTAAGACATGCTAATTACCAGTAAACTTGAATGCAAATTATCAGCTTTTAAAACTATTTTCTAGCAAATGCATAGACACATCATGCTTAGAATATCATGGAATATATGTGAGTTTTAATTTATATGTTCATTATGTTTGTTCCCTATTGAGTTAGGATGTAGCTCACCCCTTTAGACTATACGTCGCAGGTCCACTGATAGCAGCAGCTGAGGCTTCGGGAGACGTAGATCCGAGTGATTCAGATTACGTGCCTGGAGACGAGTTGGAGCCTCCTCCCGAGGACTTCTTCTAAGAGACTCTACTGTGTACTTTGACAGAGAGTAGTTTTTTAGAGCTAATTGTACGGCTTGGTATGTCAAGCCTTCTTTTTGTTAAACATGTAATTAGATTGGATTATTCTTTTGGCGAACCATCTGGGGTGATCTGTTTGTCACCGATGGTTCGGATCGGTTCTCTGTTCATGCAGTGGCATAAAATCAGAACTATATTTTGTAATGCCAAATGGGCATATTACTTTTTGTCTTATGTAATTAATTACTTTAATTATTTATCATTGCTTATTATACCAATGTTCCGTGCATAGTTTTGGGGCACGGTCTGGAGGATCGTGCTGATGGCATGGGTTTCGAGGTGTCGAAATCCGGGCTGTCACATACATGGTGCTACATACTTTTCGAAGATAGACCTCAAGTCTGGATATCATTAGTTGAAAGTCAGAGCAGAAGATATTCCGAAGACTGCTTTTGGGATAAGGCATGGGCACTACGAGTTCCTAGTTATGCCTTTTGGACTCACGAATGCGCCTGTCATATTTATGGTTCTGATGAACCGCGTATTCAGAGAGTTTCTCGATAAATTTATTATTGTGTTTATCGATGATGTCCTTATTCATTCTCGCACGAAAGAAGCTCATAAGGACCACCTTCTTATCGTGCTTCAGGCCCTCCGAGAGCACAAGTTATACGTGAAATTGAGAAAGTGTGAGTTTTGACTTGAGAACGTATCATTCATGGGTCACATAATTTTCGTCATAGGGATTTTGATAGATCAATCGAAGGTTGATGCTGTTGCGAATTGGCAAACACCAAAGAATGTCACCAAAGTGAGAAGTTTTCTTGGCTTAGATGGATATTACCGTAAATTTGTCGAGGGATTCTCTCATCTAGCACTATCGCTTACTATGTTGACCCGCAAGAATAGCAAATTTGTGTGGACTGATCAATGTGAACAGAATTTCAACTTACTAAAGCAAAAGCTCATGACAGCTCCCATTCTCACGTTACCTTCTGGACCTGGTGATTATGAAGTTTACACAGATGCTTCATGTCAAGGACTCAGATGTCTGTTGGAGTAGTGTAAGAGAGTCATTGCCTATGGCTCGAGACAATTGAAGCCGCATGAGAAGAACTATCCAGTTCATGATCTTGAGTTGGCAACAGTCATTTTTGCACTTAAGATCTGGTGACATTATTTATACGGTGAGACTTTCAAGGTCTACATAGATCACAAGAGTCTCAAATATTTATTTTCTCAGAAATATCTAAACTTAAGGCAGCGACGATAGATGGAATACATGAAGGACTATGATTGTTTTATTAATTACCATCCGGGTAAAGCAAATGTGGTAGCTGATGCTCTAAGTCTGAAATCTTCAGGACTGCAAGCACATCTAAAAGCTTGGAAGCTGCTTGAAGAGATTGTTGACTTAGATGTGCGACTTGACAAAATTGGGGAAGGAGTGTATTTAGCTAGTATAATGGTCAAGCCTACTTTTATTGACCGTATCAGTACCAAGCAGCCCCTAGATCCCGAAGTTTCAAAGATTATGAGACAGTTGGCTGAGGACCCTAAACCCGACTTCTCTATATGCTTTGATGGGACCCACCTTTTTAAAGACAGATTGTATGTTCCTGACGTTGCACCCATGGAGCATAAAAATGTACCGGAATATTCAAAACTATTATTGGTGGCCGAATATGAAGAGAGAGATTGTCGAATATGTCTCCAGGTGTTTGGTATGCCAACAGGTGAAAGTTGAGCATCAAAAGCAAGCCAGTCTTTTACAGTCTTTACCGATTCCTAAGTGGAAGTGGGAGAACATCTCTATGGATTTCATAGTTGGACTCTCAAGAACCTCAAGGAAGCACAACACCATCTGGGTTATTGTGGACCGATTGACTAAGTCCGCACACTTCCTACCTTTCAAAATTATCGATAGTGGGGACAAACTTGCTGAGACGTATCTAAAGGAAATAGTCAAGCTTCATAGAGTTCCTGTGAGCATTGTATCAGACAGAGACACGAAGTTCACTTCTGATCATTGGAAGAAATTTCAGGAAGTAATGGGTACAAGACTTGATTTTAGTACAGCATTCCGTCCGGAGACCAATGATCAGACCGAAAGAGTTAATTAGATCATTGAAGACATGCTTCGAGCTTGCATGCTAGACTTCTGAGGTAATTGGCATGACCACCTTCCTCTGATCGAGTTTTCCTATAATAACAGCTTTCAGGCAAGCATTGGGATGTCGCCTTTTGAAGCTCTTTATGGCCGAAGTTGTAGGACGCCTCTTTGTTGGGATGAGGTTGGTGAAAAAAAAATGCTTGGGCTAGAACTCGTAGAAATAATGACTGAAAAGGTTAAGGTTATCCGCCAAAGGTTGAAAGAAGTTCAGGACTGTCAGAAAGCCTACGACAACAGTAGAAGACGCTTGATAGAATTTGAGGTTGTTGATTTGGTTTTCATTCGGGTGTCACCGACTAAAGGAATTATGCACTTTGGAATGCGAGGAAAGCTAAGTCCGAGATACGTTAGACCTTTCATTATCACAGATCGCATCGGTGAGGTAGCATATCAAATCTCACTTCCGAAACACTTCGCCATTATACACAATGTGTTTCACGTCTCTATGTTGCACAAATACCTGCCAGATCCATCTCATGTCCTTGATATTGAGCCAACTGAAGTCAGGGATGATCTAACCATCATAGAGAAATCGGTTCGCATCGTAGATCGAAAAGAGAAGCTCATCAAAGTACAATGGCAACATCATTCACCAAATGAAGCCACCTGGGAATAAGAAGCTGAAACTTTGGAGAAGTTCCCAGAGCTCATCACTATAGATACGTAATTTTCAATGACAAAATTATTATAAGGGGGGAGACTGTAATAACCCGAATTTCATTTTAATGGTATTAGATGTATTTTGCATCGTGCACGGTGTTAGTGCCTCATACCGAAACTCACTCTCTTTTCAAAAAATTATGATTTTTTTGCTATATAAAAATTAGACTCATTGCGAAGTGCTCGTCGATACAAATCCAACAATATATAATTTATCGATTTTCGATAAGAATATAAAAGGTTATGCCCATTTTAAGTGATGAAGCAAGTCAAAGGGTATAACTATAATTTCAGGAAAGAAACGCTATTTACTTCGGTGCTTACAAAAAGCGCTGGAACGAAACCTTTTCTCAAGCTATTCAAGTCACGTATGAATTCTTATTGCATGAAAAAACTCCTATTTTATTAAATCTTCTACGAAAAGTCTTAATTAGAATTAACCTAAAACTTCCTACCATTATAAATAAAATTTTAAAAGCTCTCTACTCTCTATAATTAAAAATTATTCTCTCCTAAGACTTAGACGAACTGACGCCTTGGGCATCAACCTTTTCAATCCGAATCACCGTTGGTCTACCGTTCAGGCTTCAAGAGGTGGGTAGCCATCAATCCATCTTTTTCTTCTCAGATCCTGTCGCGTAGGATGCGTTGGATCACGCATCGACGGGTTTAAAAGTCTTATTTAAACCCAAATATCTCATAAATTAATAGACTTATATATTTACTATTATGTTTTCCCTTGAAAGTTGTATATTTTGTAGATCGGTTTATATGTTATTTCTCTTTTCTTTTCAAACAACATCTTTATTTGACTATTAATACTTTACCTTCTATTAGGCCTGCATATTTAATATGTCTACTTCCTCTTAAATCTACATACTAATTAAATATAAATATCTTTAAATATAATAAATATGTATATTTGATATTTTATTTTCTATTAAAATTGTATGATTTATAAGTCGGGTTTATATTTTGTTTCTCTTTTTAAACAATCCCTTTATTTGGCTATTTACTATTATACTTTTCTATTAGGTCTTCATATTAAATATTTTATCCACTTTTAAATCTGTAAAATTAATTAAATTTTAATATTTATAAATTTGATAGATTGACTTAATTGGAATAATATTATTGATAGTATTTATTTCTAAATCCATATAGTTAGAAATTTACCCTTCTACTGAAACTATAATGATACATATTATTGTTACAAGTCTATATTATTATTTGTTGAAAACTAATTAAGCCCTAAAACTAAACTATGCTCTTATTTTATTTAAAATAATAATAGATTGCACTATCTTGAAGTTTCGGGTCCGACGCGGCTATGAACTCGAATTTGCGGCCACGAACCCGAGCTCGCCACCATCGATGTGCTGGTCTCGGTATATTGGCCATAACTTTTTACTCCGACCTCATATTGATATGATTCTTATGACATTAGAAAGAAGACTACGAACTTTACAACTTTAGGTGAAATAACCATTTCACGAATCTGACGTTTTAGAGGTTAAAATAGAGCAGCAAGTCGGGTTTAATTTTCCAAGGCTGCATGAATTTAGTATTATTTTCTAATTTTCTGATCAAAATTTCTATATATATTATATCTTACGTAAGGTCTTTCGATCGATGGTCATAATAAATTACAACTTAATAATTATAAGTACCCTTTAATTTAATTATCCAATTATTATATATATACATATATCAATTTTATCGCTTCAACGTGAACTCTTCGATAACACGAAAAGTTAGAAATTCGATAATCTCATAAAAATCAAACTCTAACCTTCACATTTTTGAAATCACACTAATAACTACTATGTTCTATATTTGTATTGATGTGAATGTAAATAAATATATGTATAATCATAATGAAATCTAAATGTAAATCTATGTTGTGTGTGATAGTTTTATGCTTCCATTTTGATTCTGATATACAAGTTATAGATATGTTAGTTCATATATACACGAGTATATGAGATCATGCCTACACTTGGGCGTGATGATTCTCTGAGATGGTATCAAAGTGAAAAATACATCATATTTAAATGTCTTACAACTTATGATGGTATGGGACATCATGACGAGTCGGGTGAGTGCAAATTCAATATAACCTTATATAAGGTGACATATGCGGTGACCTTAGACCTCAGTTGTAGTGAAGTTATCTCACTACAGCTCGTCCTAGATATAAGTTGTAAGAATATGTTAAGATATTAGTATGAGATAAGGTATCTTACAAGTACAATACTAAGACACTGCTGTGTAGGCCAACAACAAATTAAGAACTTAAGTCTTTGTACGTGTCGTTCCTTGCGTAGCCATCGTAAGGGCAACAACATCTTTCAGCGAAGACGAATCTCTGGGAGAGATTATGAGTATGAGTATGTTAGGAGTTAGGTTTGGCCATTATGTCTCCCCAATAGGCTGAATGAAGGAGTATGAGTATGACATGGGGGTGTTATGATATGGTGGTATGATACTATAGTGACCCTCACATGGTAGCTCGAGCAGTGACTCTGGCACATGTCATTTAAGATTTTATAAATATGTTAGTTACGCTTATGCAATATATAGACGTATGTGCAAGAATGATAATCAAATATGATATGTTATGAGGTATGGTATGTTATGAAATATGGTGGGGTACGTTAGGATATGAGTATCTAGATTATGGTCCTGCATTTATGATATGATATGAGTTCTACGATATACAAATAGTTTTATCTTTCTCTTTTTATTTGCTTTGAGATATTATATTTATCACCCACTTGATGCACCCATAATGCACCTAAGTAGAATGGGATGGATTGGTGGTGTATCCACTAAGTTTACGTGACTGAGTAAACTCATCCCATGATAATCTAATAGTTATAAGTGATTATGCTGGTGGAGCAGACATTAGCCATCCAGATTCCACCGATGCTGATTTCATTGATCTCACGAGCGTTGAGTACCAGGAGTCTTGGGAAGGGGACGTTGCTGAGTACTAGGAGGACCACGGTGCTAATTTTAATCTAGGCATCGGTTATTGACATTTTAGATTCGGTACTGAGTTCGTTTGACTAATCATTATCGACTTTACGTTTTCTTTCATCGGATTTATCTCCGACTTCGATTTACATTTTATTAGTGGATTTATGGATTTTATCATATTTATTCAGTATCTATGACTGCTTTTATATTTCATATTTATTTGTTGGGTTTCACGAATTTTGTGGAATCAGATTTGCGCGATAACTCTGATTAGGTGTATGTCTGCTTAGTATATCTAGGATATGTATGGGTCATAAATCAGAATTATAGGCCCTCAGGATAGGATAGAATTTCGAGTCGTGACAGAGATTTCAACAAATCCTATATCAAATCCAATTGCAGATCCTAGAGTCCTTCCTATTCTAGTTGGCGACTTGAGCATTGGATCTGGGGCACAATTAAAAAATTCTGTAAGTATTTTTTTTACTTTCTTTGTATGCTCTATTAAGACGAATGGTTTAACCTGATCTACCCAATAATTCTGGTGGTAGAGTGTGCTGAATTTCTTACTTTTACTTGATCTAGGGCACACCCAAATTTGGCCCAAGGCCCGATCAAAACACATTTCGAGAGAGGCGCACCTCTGAGCTTTTGATGGCATGTATGATACCCTTAGATACCTTCCCAAACCTTTAGGAATCATCCCAAATCCCTTAGAATTTATCCCAAACCTTTAGAAACCAATCCCAACCCTTAAAACCCCTTCTGAACCCTAAACCCAACCTTACCGGGCAATGGATGAAGAGTGGTGCACCAGGACTAGCTGAGGTCTTCTACTACTATCATGTCATATACCATTGGAAAGTGGACTTCCCCATCTTTCCAACAAGCCAATAATTGCCTCAATCGAAGTTATATTGCAAAAGTTATAGCGATTTGAAAATCGAGTAGTTTTATAGGATTTTGACTTGGCGCAACTAATAGTTGCGCCAAGCCATTTTGTGCCCAAAAATAGCTTGGCGCAACTAATAGTTGCGCCACATTTAAGTGGGTCCCCCCGCAGGCTTGCAACCTCTCAAAACCATTGTGAATCACTGTATTACTGTACATATGCTTGGTGCAACTATTAGTTGCACCAGGCATATGAACAGTACTTATGGTTTTTTGCCCCGAAAATCGAGATTGGGGTTTGACTTGTTGACCATCTTGATCTTTGGGGAGTGTTTTGCTAGTTCTATTGTACCCTTTTAATGCCTATTTGCAACCCTTAAGTGATTTGAAACACTAACCTATCATCCACCATTAAAACCATTCCCACACATCTCCAAACTCTCAAAAATCCTAAGAAACTTTATATTAGAGATTACCTAATTGCTAACCCTAATTAGCATCTAAGTAGCCTCCTAACCTACCATTTTCCTATAAATAGAGCCCTCCTCCCCTTGGATTAAAGGTTGAGAAAATTACCTAAGAGAGAAAGAGCTTAAAGTGAGAAGATTTTTCTCCCTTTGGTGCACCATTGCTCATACAAATTCCAGAATTGATAAACCTCCTTCCAATCCCTATCTTTCATAAAAAGCCTCTAGGTTAGGTATGTGCTATCCATTTGCCTTCCCTCTCTATCTCTTAGCTAGCAAGCCTTAGAGGTTAGAACCCCTTTTTCCACCATACAAGCCTTCAAAAGCTCATCAAAACAAGCCAACACAAGGCACCTCAACGGTACAACAAGGGCCCGAGAGCTCCGGCTCTCCCCTCTATTCCTTTACCTTCTCAATCATTCCTCTATCCTCAAATTTGTGCCGTTATGCCGCCGAATTTTTTGTAGGAACGGAGGGGCACAAATAGGATTTTAAAACTCATTTGGGCAAAAGGAAGCCTTTTACATTTCATTTATATTGCTGTTATTTTGGCCATTAGTAGAAACCGCATTAAGCGGGTCAATTGGGTGCCTAACACCTTCCCAATCTATAACCGAAGGCCCTACCCAAGAGCCTTCGGTGTGGACCAGATTCAAAGTCATATTTGTGACACTTTGATGCTTATAAAAATGATCTAGGTTTTCTGGGACACCAAAAGCTCCAGGTGGCGACTCTATATTTTCGTTAGTGAGCGCATTGCCGCGACGGGATCGTCAAAAATCCTACGGTTGCACAGATGGCGACTTTACTAGGGAGTAGCTTGTAGAGCTTCCCCTTGAACTTGGCCACTTTATTTTTTATTTTACTAACCTTTTTATTGTTATTTTTATTTTATTTTTACTCACCCCTCCGATTAAGTTATTTTACTTACCCCTACTTTTACGTCATTTACGAGCCTTAGCCAATTGGCGGGCTTACATGCACATTGTCTTTTAATTTTTTTTACTTTTTCGCCATTTTAGTGTATTAGCCGATCGGCGGGCTTACTTGCGCATTATCGTTTAATTTTCTTTAAATTTTTGTTATTTAAAGTGCCTTAGCCGATTGACGGCCTACTTATGCAAGCATATTCCAACAGTAGGCGCCGGCTCGTAGTGGCGACACGAAATCATCACCCTCGTTCTTTGAACTAAAGAAAACTTCCATAAAAAAAAAGGTTTTGTAAAAAATTAAAATTGAACCAAGATAGGGAACTTAATCAATTTATTTTTACGGGATAGATTTTTAAAGGGTTGGGTTTAGGCACACATACAACTACCCAGGTCTTAGTATGGTGGCAGCCCCTAGTGGTGATGATCCAGAAAAATTCCAGCCCACCTAGTATCTGAGAAGGTGCTTGCGCCGCAGGTATATCAGGTGGGTCACCTATTTATATAAGCTTAAAACCCGTTGGGGAGCGCGCTAGCAAGTTATACCGGACTCAAACCCTAAGGTTCGGTGAGGAGAGAACGATTCACTAAAAAAAATAAGTCAGTTCCCGAAAGCTCAACTTCCACAAAAAACCAGTTTAGAGACCAATTCCAGACTGAACTTGCTGCTATCAAACAAACTAGAGAGCCATATTGCTCTGGCGCAACTATTAATAAAGCCAATGCAAAATGCCCCAACAGTACACTGGCGCAACTAACAATTGCGCCAGCTTTAAATCTGGGATTTTTACTCTGGCACATGTATTAGTTACGCCAATATACTTCTGAACAGCAACAGTTCGGATCTGTGGCCTTTTCCACATCCCGAGTCCCCCGATTAGTGTCTTAGTGTCTCTGTTTGGGCCCCGCCACCTCCAACACCCAATACGCCCTCATCGGTCAAAAGAAGGTAACTTCTTTTTTACTCATTTCGGGGGATTGGGTCTGTAACATCCCGACTTTGCATAGCCTTGATCCGTACACTTCGGTACTTGTGCCGATGGGTCATGAGCCGAGGATGCCTCTTTACAATGATGTAATGTCTATAGATCAAATTCAATGAACTTGATCGATGATAACTAGACCCGGTGTAAGAGCTTGATGCTCATGTACACTGGACTGTGGTGTAGCTGTTTCACACCCAGTCAAGAGAGAAAGTAGTATAAATAGAAACCTAGGGCATTTATTTCTATTTACTGCTAAAGGAAGAGAGTTAAGAAGAGAGAGACAAACCTAGGGTTATTCAATGCTACGAGTGAGTGCCGAGATCGATCCTGTCAAGGGAAGAACAGCTAATCGAGCAAGGATCCACCAAGTCTGCAAAGAACTCCATGGAACCCTAGTCGTCTTGAGCTAGAGGAGGAGATCTCGCTCAAACCTAGGTAAGGAACTTCATATAGATGGCTTTCAACAAGCTAAAAGTAGTAGAATGGGTTGAAATGATGAGAAGAAGTTGAGTTTTCAAGTGGGTTGAACCTGAGTGAGAAACCCTCATTCGAAGAAAACAGCAATTTCGACCGAAAATCATTTCGACCGATCAAATAGCCACAAAAGGGCTTTGGACTTAAGTGAAATTGACGGTCGAATTTAGTTTCACCGATCGAACTCTATATAAGAAAGGTGATTTTGGACTTTGAGAAATTGACGGTCGAATTTTAATTCGACCGATCAATTTAAAATGCAAATTGCCTTGTAGAATTCACCGAAATTTATTTCGACATCAATTCATTTTTCGCCGCTCAAAACGCATTAATTAGTCGTCAATTCGGATTCGACCGATCAAATCTTTTTTCCGGGTTTGATTCTGTTTTTGACCGTGGAAACCTATGGGACTTTCCACGATGGGTTGTACATCATTCTAATGAATGAGTGTGCCTTGTTTAGGTGAGGTTACGTGTGGAACGAACCAACCTTCGTGAAGGATGAGCATGCAAGGAATTACTTTGTGAGGTAGGGAAAACCATCTATCATGTGCATTGTTTTGACGATATGTATCTTTGTGTCATGATATGTCTCTTGTTCGATATGACTTCCGTATTTGCTTGACATATGATTTTCGGATATGCTTTGACCGTGCTTCGTTATGTTTTGATATATGAATTCGCATAAGTCTTGACATATGTTTCCGTATATGCTTGAGTATGTGACCTCCGTTATGATATGTATTCGATATGACGTCATGTGCAAGATATGATATTTCGAGAGCGTTGTGATATGAGCATGTGTGAGTTTTGGTTTCAAAGTAGTGTTCATCTAATGTATAGTTATCACAAACACACGGCGATATAAGCTATATATACGCACTTACGATTTGAGGTTATGTGAATACCCGACCGACGCGGCGGTATAACCGTGACTGACGCGGCAGGATATCCGTGACCGGTACGGCGGCCAATCCGTACACCCTTTGTGTGATACGTTCGTATGTATGTGTGATACGTTCGTATGCTTTGTGTGATATGTGATCCCTACCGTTTAACGGTACTTCGTCCGGCAAGTGTCCAACTCTATGGGACCTTGAATATGTGTGAATATGACTCATGTGAGTGACGATGGTGGGTATTCCATCGGGGGCTTGAGGCTATAGTTCCTCATTCTATTACTTTAAGTAAAGCACTTTAAGTTTTTCTTTTCATCAGATGATATGTGTGCATGAACATGAATCCATATGTATGTGTGTGTAAAACTATGAGATCACTTTGGATATATTTCGTTTTGTCATGCCATGATATACGTATTTGATGTTCGATAAGCATGCTATAAGTTTTACCGAGCTTGATGAAGCTCATTCCTTCACTAATATTTGAGTTCAGGAGAAGAAGTTAAATTTGGCTGAGTTACCCGAGGGCGAGGATCCTGACTTTGACCCAAGCGAGGATCTAGAGGAGCCGAACCCGGAGAATTGCTTCGTTTGTGCCCAACCGGAGTAGGTCCGGCCTTAGACCTTAGATCCATGTTTTGAGAGCTTTTTAAGTTGTAAAAGTATACTCTGTAATTACATTTTTTTTTTTGGATATTCTTTTGGAGGAACCATGTTTCGGTAAGGATGGGTCCTTACCGGTGGTTCCAAACGGTTCTTTTCCATCTCTAGGGGATTAGAACCGTCTTTTGGGTTATAAATGATAGAAATATGTCTTTTGATGTAAGTTCGTCAGTGTGGTTCCGCTTAGTATTCCGCTGTGAAACTTTGTGAGACGCAATGTGATACAATTACGGGCTCGGCCTTAGCGCCAGTCCACCGACGGCACGGGTTTCGGGGCGCCGAAATTTGGGCTGTCACAGTTGGTATCAAAGCATGGCTTTAGAAGCGTTCGACAAGTCTTGACCTTTTTAGTTTGAGAAGTTGTCGGGTGTAAGGGACCTTTTGTTAATGAGACTCTTGTTTCATTGTAACAGAATTAAATGGAACACCGTGGAAGGGGTCGACCAAGAGGTAGACGCCCTGACGGCGAAGTGCGCAATGAAGATATCCCATCAGGATCCGGGAGGGGATCTAGACCACTTCCAGTCACAGAAGAGAGAAGTAGAGAAGAGCCTTCAGATAAACTCACTAAGGTGACCTAGAAGCGTGAGGCAGGCGTTGCTTGCTGCAAATAACAATCAGCAGCATCAGCCACCACCACCACCACCACCTGCACTACTACCTTCATCATTTGTGGATTTTAGGAGATTGAGACCTCCTGTTTTCCACGGGCAGACGGATCCGCTTGAGGCGGAGAAGTGGATCAAACAAATAGAGAAATTACTTGAAAGGTTGCAGAGCCCAGAACATGAGAAGGTGGGGTGGGCATCTTTTCAGTTGGAAGGAGATGCTGATGCATGGTGGAGGTCAGTTTGAGAAAAGAGAGGTCGAGGGTCCACACACACCATGGACTGGAATCGCTTTGAGTCAAGGCTTTAACAAGGAGTACTTTCCAAAGCAAGTCCGAATCGCTTGAAGAAGGACTTTGCTAACCTAGTCCAAGGAAGTATGACCGTGCGTGAGTACGGTAATGAGTTTGTAAGGTTGTCAAGGTTTGCACCGAAAGAAGCGACGGAAGAAATGAAGGCCGGAAGGTTTGAAGAAGGCCTACGACCCAGTATTCAAGAAAGGGTATCTATCTTTGAGCTTGAGACTTACGCAGAGGTGATGGGGAAGGCGATAGTGGCAGAAAGGGATATAAATAAAAGAAAAGATTGGAAAGGGAAGCCAACGTGGAGGAGCAAGCGAGTATGACTACTGGGAATAAAGCCGAGGATGTCTCATACCGCTCAAGTGTCTAGGCCAAGATATTCAAATTTCCAAGGTCTAACACATCCGCCCGATGAGACCATTTAGAAGAGAGGGCCCCGCCGCACTCAAATGTCCTGGGGCATCATTACTCAAGGACCTTCTCGAGCCGCACCTTCCACCATGTAGATGAAGTGTGCTCGATGCGAAAGTCACACAAGACCCTGAGTGCGTAAGAGATACCGTGGATGCTTCAAATGTGGAAAGGTTGGCCACATGATTCGGGAGTGCCCAGACATGAGAAAGAGCAGGGCCACACCTGTCGTGGGCCTGCTTTTGCTATCTTCACGAGGACGCCAAGGTGAGCACAGACGTGATCCAAGGTACAATTGCACTTCATTATGATTAAATTCAATTATTATTTTCTTAAAGAAGAAAGTGCATTGTAGAAAGATATAGGTGCATACTAGCATATGAGTGTACATAGCATGTATGTCCGAATGTAGTCATGTATATACCGTATAGGTACGCCGCAAGTTTATCGCGAGAATGACGGTGATCGTTGTGATGCACGAGTTCTAATAGACCGGTCTACTCACTGCATATAACTCCCGAATTCGCAAGGAAGTTAAAGATCATACCGGAGGATTTGGAGTTCACACTTGACGTGACCATTCTACGGGTAGCGCCGTATTGCGGAACACGTGTTGCTTGCCGGTCCTTGTCATCAGTGGAGGAGGACGAGACACGGTCACCGACCTCATTTCTTGAAGATGCGAGGACTTGATGTGCTTTTGGGCATGAATTGGCTATCCGCTTATCACGCATAGCGTCGATTGCCTGGAAGGTGGTTACTTTCCGTCCTCCAAAGCGAAGTCATTTCGTTTTGTGAGAAAAGGAAAAAGTAGCACCGATCATCTCCGCAGTGCAATGATAAGAATGATGAAGAATGGATGCGATGGATATCTCATTTGCAAGAGAAGAAGGAGATGAAAAATGTTGTGAATGAGATCCCTATTGCTCGCGAAGTTCAAGACGATTTCCGACGAAGTTACCGTGATTGCCACCGACGGGAGATCGACTTCGCGATTGACTTGGCTCCGTGGATCAACCAAAGGTCCAAGGCTCCGTCTGCATGTAATGGCTCCAGCCGAATTGAAAGAGTTGAAGGAGCAACTGTAAGAGCTGTTGGATAAGGGTTTTATAAGATCGGGTGTGTCTCCTTGGGGAGCACCGCTCTTGTTAAAAGAAGGACGGGTCGATGAGACTTTTGCATCGACTATCGCCGCTGAACAAGCTCACGATCAAGAACAAGTACCGTTAGGATCGACGATCTATTTGATCAGCTTGCAAGGGCAAAATATTTTCAAAGATCGACTTGAGATCCGGATACCATCGATTGAGGTGAAGGCGGAGAGGCGTACAAAAGACGGCATTCGTAACGAGATATGGACATTACGAGTTCTTAGTGATGCCTTTTGGCTTGGACGATCATTTATGGACCTTATGAATCGAGTGTTCAAACAATATCTCGACACGTGCGTAGTGGTGTTTGTAGATGATATCCTCATTTATTCAAAGACTAAAGAAGAACGAACATCATCTGCATTGCCTTGCAAACCCTTCGTGAGCACAAGTTGTATGCCAAACTCGAAGAATGTGAGCTTTGGTTGGAACAAGTGAGTTTCCTTGGGCACATAGTAACGGAAGCTGGTGTGACCGTTGTCCCACCTAAAGTTGAAGCAGTATTGGATTGGGAACAGCTCTAGACCGTGACTGAAATCCGTAGTTTTCTTGGCTTGGCCGGATACTCTGACGCTTTGTGGAAGGATTCTCCAAGATTTGGGACCACTTACACGATTGACAAGAAAGAATACCAAATTTGAGTGGACTAACGAATGTGAGGACAGCTTCCTAGAACTTAAGAGACGGCTTACTTCCGCTCCAGTGTTGGCTATTCCGTCAGGTAGTGCAGGTTTTGCTGCATATACTGATGCATCTTATGGAGGTTTGGGTTGCGCGTTCCACCAACCCAGCAAGGTGGTTGCCTACGGCTCCAGACAGTTCAAAGAGCATGAAAGAAACTATCCGACAGGTGACTTAGAGTTGGCCGCGGTTGTGTTTGCGCTCAAAATTTGGCGGCACTACAGTATGGTGAAGTCTTTGAGTTCTTTACCGACCATAAAAGCCTCAAGTATTTGTTCACACAGAAAGATTTCAACATCAGGCAACGACGGTGGATTGAATATCTTAAAGACTACGATTGCACCATCCAATATCATCCAGGTAAAGCAAATGTCGTGGCGCGCATTTAAAAGCATACATCTCGCTTAGCTAGCCTCATTTCGACTTCACGGATGGAAGTTGTTTGAGGACCTTTCTATGATAATAATATTGCGGTTAAGGATACCGGTGTGCTATTGACAAGTCTTACGATCTGACTATTCTTGACCACATATGTGAACTTGAAAGATGAAGAACTCGTGAAGCTTCGACAAAGGCAAGAAACGGAGTTTTCACTATTAAAGAAGATGGGTCATTGCTATTTCACGAAAGGTTGTGTATACCGTCGATGATGAGTGAGACTATACCGATGAGGCACATAAGTCTAAATATGCCATTCATCCGTGGTACAAAATGTACCATGATTTGAAGAAGTGTTATTGGTGGAGGGATTGAAGAAGGATATTGCGAATATGTTTCAAAGTGCCGTGTCAACAAGTGAAAGTAGATCATCGACACCCAGCGGGTCTTCTACAACCTCTACCGATACCGGAATGGAAGTGGGAGTCCATTTCGATGGATTTCATTGTGGGATTGCCGAGGACGTTGAGACGCCATAATGCCATATGGGTAATAGTGGATCGACTGACCAAGTCGGCACACTTTTTGCCCTATAACACTACGTACACTGCAAGCAAATTGGCTGAGTTGTATATGAAAGAGATTGTCCGACTACACGGCATTCCTCCGAGCATTGTGTGTGTACACTTCTATATTCGCAAAGATTCCAAGAAGGTATGGGCACGAGATTGGACTTCGCTCGCATTTCATCCACGTAATCGACCGAGAGGGTCAACCAAATTATTGAAGACATGTTGCGAGCATGCATGATCGATTTCCAAGGATCATGGGATCAACATCTGCCCATGATTGAATTCACACAACAACAGTTTTCAACAGAGCATTGGGATGGCTCTATATGAAGCCTTATATGGACGGAGATGCAGGTCTCCGATCAACTGGGAGGAAACCGGTGATAAGTTTGTTTTGGGACCGGAAGCGATTAAGAGAAATGCTGAAATTGTGCAGATCATCCGAGAGAGTAATCGAGCGCACGCAGCCGTCGAGAGAATTCTGGCGACATCAAGCGTCTGGCGTGAATTCAAGTAGGAGACCATGTGTTCATCAAGATATCTCCAATGAAAGGAGTGATGCGCTTTGGAAAGCGAGGGAAGTTGAGTCCTCGCTTCGTTGGACCGTTTGAAATATTGGGAGAGTTGGCGGTTGCATATCGGTCGCATTACCCCAACTTGATCGCGTGCACGACGTATTCCATGTATCTATGTTGAGGAAGTAGCGTGCGAGATCCGACCCATATCCTCGATGCACCGCCAGTTGAGGTCTATAGAGACTTGACGGTTATTGAAGAACCTACGACGATTTTGGACCGAACTGAGCAAGTGTTGCGTTCGAGACGAATTCCTCTAGTGTTAGTACAATGGAAGAATCACTCAAGGGAAGAGGCGACGTGGGAACGTGAAGCCGAAATTCGAGCTCAATATCCCGCGTTATTTACGGATTGAAAGCTGAAAGGAGGGGTTGAGAGCTGAGAAAGTGATTGTAATTGTAAAGTGTCAAATTCATGTATATGAACTGGAAGATTTTGGTTATAAAGACTGAATTTGAAGGTAAGAGGGTGAGAATTTTGATCTGTATGAGAAAAGCGAGAAAGCGAAGTTTTAATAAATTGACCGGTAATTCATTTTCGACCGATCGAATTTATTTTCGATCGAATTATACAATTCACCGTCAATTATATGGGCGATGGAAGGCGAAGGCTGTTTTAGTTTAGGTGAATTGACCTCGAAAAATTTTTCGACCGATCAATTCTGAGACAAACGAAATTCATTTTGAATTTCGACCGGTCGAAATTTTTTCGACCGATCGAAATGGTTTCAGTTACCTTTTTAAGTGAATTTCGACCGGTCGAAATTTTTTCGACCGATCGAATTTGGTTAGGTATATAAATACCGAAATCGCTTTCTTGCCCATTCAATTCTTTTTCACCGGACGGTTCCTTTTCGATTTTTCAACCACTTTTGAGGTTCCAAGGCCTATAAAACACCGAATCGCTTTGGGAATCGCGATCTAGCCATCACAAATCGGTAAGTTGTGATTTTTGAAGTTCAAATTGTGTTTCGCCTAAGAAATTCCCTAAAATCCCTAGAACCCTAGTTTTCTTCAAAAAAACCCTAGATTTTGGGAAATGACTCTAAGAGGAAGGAACACGATCCAAAACTCCTACGTCAAGCGGCCCAAAGTCGCTTCTGCCCTTCGCCTCGCCGATTCCTCCATGACGACACCTCAACCACCACCGACCCAAATCCCTCCAACCATTCCACCTACGGGCAATCCGATTAGGCACCGCAACGTCCCTAAAAGACACGCCAACGAGTGGTGGAGCGGAAAGGATTTTGCGTTTAATTTACCATCGATCCCGCCTCATGTGCGGCGTGAGGAACCGCATCAATGCTTGGACGATCAACTATTTGAACAAGTGCGGCTCGATAATCTCTTGAAACCCATTCACCAATACTATTATCCGCGCTTTGCGCTTGTTTTACCAGAACATGATTGTCAACTCCGACGCTAACACCATTTCTACCAAGGTCGATGGAAAAACCTACACTTTCACCCATGCCATGGGCTGTGCGGCGTTGGAATGCTTTGATACGTATGGGGATGGCGTAGACTTGCTACCACCTAACCCGCCTAACCTCACCCATACGTTCATAGCCGAGAAGATGACCAATGGACGAACCGCAAAGGGGCGAGCCATCAACCGTTCCGATCTGCCCAATCATATGTGGTTCCTAGATACAATTTTCAAGTGTAATTTATACCCAATCCGCCATAAGACCCAAAGGTTAGGCATTTTGATGAATGCACTTTTTGCCGCTTTCGAGGGCAAATGGTTCGATGCAGTGGCGGTAGTCTTTGAGGGAATCAAACATGGAAGAAAGAAACTGCTACCGAGTGTTGAGGCGGCTGAGGAGCATATCCCCTATGCCTCCTTCATCTCAGCCATGTTTGATGAATTTTCTGCAACCTCGGTCCACAAAGTATCTCCCAAGGAACCAAAGTCTTCCAACAACGTCCTTCTATACACATTCAAACATTGGAAGAGGACGTACAACAGTCTCAAGCCACACCTCCCACAGCCAGCGCCTCAAGTACCACCAGTGCCTCCACAACCTCAAGATGTACCTGTTCCTGAGGCACCCGCACCTGTTCATGACGAGCCGATCGATGAGGCTCCTATCCCCGAGCACCCTGAGTTTATTCCACCTGCTCAGGAGGTGCCTATGCCGGAGATCCCTATCCATATGCCAGCGCCTCATGCTCACCAAGCCGCGCCAGTACGCCTTGAGGACTTGGCTGCTCTCATTCAAGAGAGTAATCGCCAGGTCAACCAGCGCTTGGATTTCTTCGAGCTACTCCTCGGAGATGCGCTGCAGGCCATGTATCCCACGGATTATATGCAGAGGATCGCGGCGATGCACGCACAGGTCTACGGGGCTCCGATCTACGAGGAGGACGAGGGAGTGCCACTAGGAGAGGAGGAGGCTGATGCCCAGGAGGAGCAGGGAGACGATGTGCAAAGGGAGGCAGTGGCCGAGCCCGAGGATGCGCCCGTGGATGCAGCTGTTGGAGATGACCCTCCACAGGCTTAGAGGCTGGGAGATGTGAATTTCCTTGCTTTCTTTTCTTTACGTTGGGAATTAAGTGTATGAATCTTTTAAACTATTGTGGCATGGCTGCCACTTTTGATCTAGGTTTTCTGGGACACCAAAAGCTCCAGGTGGCGACTCTATATTTTCGTTAGTGAGCGCATTGCCGCGACGGGATCGTCAAAAATCCTACGGTTGCACAGATGGCGACTTTACTAGGGAGTAGCTTGTAGAGCTTCCCCTTGAACTTGGCCACTTTATTTTTTATTTTACTAACCTTTTTATTGTTATTTTTATTTTATTTTTACTCACCCCTCCGATTAAGTTATTTTACTTACCCCTACTTTTACGTCATTTACGAGCCTTAGCCAATTGGCGGGCTTACATGCACATTGTCTTTTAATTTTTTTTACTTTTTCGCCATTTTAGTGTATTAGCCGATCGGCGGGCTTACTTGCGCATTATCGTTTAATTTTCTTTAAATTTTTGTTATTTAAAGTGCCTTAGCCGATTGACGGCCTACTTATGCAAGCATATTCCAACGAGGGCGCTGCGTAGTGGCACGAAATCATCACCCTCGTTCTTTGAACTAAAGAAAACTTCCATAAAAAAAAAGGTTTTGTAAAAAATTAAAATTGAACCAAGATAGGGAACTTAATCAATTTATTTTTACGGGATAGATTTTTAAAGGGTTGGGTTTAGGCACACATACAACTACCCAGGTCTTAGTATGGTGGCAGCCCCTAGTGGTGATGATCCAGAAAAATTCCAGCCCACCTAGTATCTGAGAAGGTGCTTGCACAGTATATCAGGTGGGTCACCTATTTATATAAGCTTAAAACCCGTTGGGGAGCGCGCTAGCAAGTTATACCGGACTCAAACCCTAAGGTTCGGTGAGGAGAGAACGATTCACTAAAAAAAATAAGTCAGTTCCCGAAAGCTCAACTTCCACAAAAAACCAGTTTAGAGACCAATTCCAGACTGAACTTGCTGCTATCAAACAAACTAGAGAGCCATATTGCTCTGGCGCAACTATTAATAAAGCCAATGCAAAATGCCCCAACAGTACACTGGCGCAACTAACAATTGCGCCAGCTTTAAATCTGGGATTTTTACTCTGGCACATGTATTAGTTACGCCAATATACTTCTGAACAGCAACAGTTCGGATCTGTGGCCTTTTCCACATCCCGAGTCCCCCGATTAGTGTCTTAGTGTCTCTGTTTGGGCCCCGCCACCTCCAACACCCAATACGCCCTCATCGGTCAAAAGAAGGTAACTTCTTTTTTACTCATTTCGGGGGATTGGGTCTGTAACATCCCGACTTTGCATAGCCTTGATCCGTACACTTCGGTACTTGTGCCGATGGGTCATGAGCCGAGGATGCCTCTTTACAATGATGTAATGTCTATAGATCAAATTCAATGAACTTGATCGATGATAACTAGACCCGGTGTAAGAGCTTGATGCTCATGTACACTGGACTGTGGTGTAGCTGTTTCACACCCAGTCAAGAGAGAAAGTAGTATAAATAGAAACCTAGGGCATTTATTTCTATTTACTGCTAAAGGGAAGAGAGTTAAGAAGAGAGAGAGACAAACCTAGGGTTATTCAATGCTACGAGTGAGCTGCCGAGATCGATCCGCTGTCAAGGGGAAGAACAGCTAATCGAGCAAGGATCCACCAAGTCGACAACTCCATGGAACCCTAAATTTCTTGAGCTAGAGGAGGAGATCTCGCTCAAACCTAGGTAAGGAACCAATGTATAGATGGCTTTCAACAAGCTAAAAGTAGTAGAATGGGTTGAAATGATGAGAAGAAGTTGAGTTTTGAAGTGGGTTGAACCGGAGTGAGAAACCCTCATTCGAAGAAAGCAGGCAATTTAAATGAAAATCATTTCGACCGATCGAAATAGCCACAAAAAGGGCTTTCGGACTTAAGTGAAATTGAATTGAATTTAGTTTCGACCGATCGAACTCTATATAAACGAAGGTGATTTTGGACTTTGAGAAATTGAATGGTCGAATTTTAATTGACCGTCAATTTAAAATGCAAATTGCCTTGTAGAATTGACCGGTCGAAATTTATTTCGACCGATCGAATTCATTTTCGGCCGTTAAACGCAGCCTTAGTCGAATTCGGATTGACCGATCGAAATCCCCTGTTTTTCTGGTTTGATTCTGTTTTGACTGTGGAAACCTGGGGGGACTTTCCACAGTGGGTTGTACATCATTCTAATGAATGAGTGTGCCTTGTTTAGGTGAGGTTACGTGTGTGGAACGAACCAACCTTCGTGAAGGATGAGCATGCAAGGAATTACTTTGTGAGGTAGGGAAAACCATCTATCATGTGCATTGTTTTGACGATATGTATGCTGTGTCATGATATGTCTCTTGTTCGATATGACTTCCGTATTTGCTTGACATATGTTTCCGTATATGCTTCGAGTATGTGACCTCCGTTATGATATGTTCGATATGACGTCATGTGCAAGATATGAGATTTCGAGAGCGTTGTGATATGAGCATGTGTGAGTTTTGGTTTCAAAGTAGTTTTCATCTAATGTATAGTTATCACAAACACACGGCGATAAGCTATATGTACGCACTTACGATTTGAGGTTATGTGAATACCCGACCGACGCGGCGGTATAACCGTGACTGACGCGGCAGGATATCCGTGACCGGTACGGCGGCCAATCCATTACACCTTTGTGTGATACGTTCGTATGTATGTGTGATACGCTCAGATGCTTTGTGTGATATGTGATCCCTACCGGTTTAACGGTACTTGCCGTCCCAAGTGTCCAACTCTATGGGACCTTGAATATGTGTGAATATGACTCATGTGAGTGGCGATGGTGGGTATTCCATCGGGGCTTGAGGCTATAGTTCCTCATTCTATTACTTTAAGTAAAGCACTTTAAGTTTTCTTTTCATCGATGATATGTGTGCATGAACATGAATCCATATGTATGTGTGTGTAAAACTATGAGATCACTTTGGATATATTTCGCTTCGCTTTGTCATGCCATGATATACGTATTTGATGTTCGATAAGCATGCTATAAGTTTTACCTCGAGCTTGGATGAAGCTCATTCCTTCACTAATATTTCGTTAGGAGAAGAAGTTCTGAGTTACCCGGGGCGAGGATCCCGACTTTGACCCAAGCGAGGATCTAGAGGAGCCGAACCCGGAGAATTGCTTCGTTTGTGCCCGACCGGAGTAGGTCCGGCCTTAGACCTTAGATCCATGTTTTGAGAGCTTTTTAAGTTGTAAAAGTATACTCTGTAATTACATTTTTTTTTTTGGATATTCTTTTGGAGGAACCATGTTTCGGTAAGGATGGGTCCTTACCGGTGGTTCCAAACGGTTCTTTTCCATCTCTAGGGGATTAGAACCGTCTTTTGGGTTATAAATGATAGAAATATGTCTTTTGATGTAAGTTTCGTCAGTGTGGTTCCGCTTAGTATTCCGCTGTGCAACTTTGTGAGACGCAATGTGATACAATTACGGGCTCGGCCTTAGCGCCAGTCCACCGACGGCACGGGTTTCGGGGCGCCGAAATTTGGGCTGTCACAGGGTCGTTTGCCTCAGTTTTCGTGTCTTCAATAGATCAAAGGTTTTCCTATGATTCTTTCGAAGTGCTTCGAAATCGTCGTTGCGGGTCCTAAATTTGGGTATGAAAGCCACCCGAAAAGGGAATTCCAAAGCCTTGGAACCTTTGTTTTTATAAAAATTTCTTTCCAAAAAATTAAAAAAATCAAAAAACCTAAAAAATAGAGTTCTTGTGGTGTCGGCACAGCAGCATCATCTTGCCCTCCATCGTCCCGTAGGGGAAGGAGGAAAGTTTTCAGGCCTTATCCAAGGCACCCATACCCGACCTGATACCGAGACATGTCGTGGGTAGTGGACCCGGCTTTTGCCCGATCCCGATTCATCCCCGCCACATTCTCCAACCCACTCCCATTCGGGAGAAGTTTTTTCCACCATCCCCCTCACTCAATCACCTTTTACAATTACCGGGTCCTTTGGTACCCCCATTTTCCCAACCACCACTTCCCAAAATATCCAAAATCACCCCCCCCCCCCCTCATTTCCCATCTTTTGCCCAAACCATGCCCATGCCCCCTCCCATATCCATGCCAAATCCAACACATTTCCCATCCACATCCATACAAAACCCAACACAATTTTCCCCTTCCACATCCATGGCCCATGTTCCATCATCCCCATATAGGCCCGATCCACCCTCATTCACCTATGTCACCTCCACCTTATCCAACCCCCCACAAATCCTCCCATCTACCCGGGTCATGCCCATTTTTATCGGGATCATGCCCGATTTTTCCCAAACACCCGCACTTTACCCTTCATCATCCCTAAACATTCCTAACCCATCCCCCTTTGCCAATGCCCCACTTCATCCCTCCAATCCACCCCATATCCCATCCATTACCCGGGTCATGCCCGACTTTACCGAAATCATGCCCAATTCCACCACATCCACCCCATCTACATCTCATCACCCCTTAAATATATCATCTCCATCCGACCCTCCTTCCATGACCATGATGGAGGATATGTTCCAAGCCTACTCCATGTGACAGGCTTCCAAAAATGCCTCCTCTCCTCCACACCCCATATCTATGAACCCATCCCATACCCTAGCCAATCTCCATGTCTCACTCTCCCATGACCGCCATCATCCACACCACCCAAACCCACATTTCCCACATGCCCCAAGGCCCATTGGCCCAAGCCCCCATTTCCCACATGCCCCAAGGTCCATTGGCCCAAAACCCTACCACCCACACATACCAAGTCCCCTTGGGCCAAACCCACCAAAGCCCAATGGGTCAAACCTACCAAGGGCCCATGGCCCATATCCATAAAGGCCCAATGGCCCAGACCCACCAAGGGCACATGGACCAGATCCATCAAGACCCAATGGGCCATACCCACTAAGGGCCCATGGCCCAAACCTATAATGACCAAGGCTTCATGGCCCAACACTCCCAAGGCTTCACAGCCCAAACCCAAGCCCAAAACCTTCGAACCCCGCACCAATTCCCCCAAAATTTCACCCACCCCCAACCTTCACACCCGGGTCAAACCCAAACCGTACCTCAAACCCAATTTTTCCATGGCCCCACACCCCAAGGTCATCTCCAAATCTTCCCCCATACTCAATGGCCTCATCAGGCCCCGGTCCAAAATCTAACTTCCACTCATCTCATCACCCAACAAACTTTCCCTCATCCCCAATGGGCTCACCCAACCCCTACTCATGTCATTCACACTCTGTTCATGCAACACCAGCATGAAAATCCTACCCTCACTACGCACTATGTCGACCAGCAGTATAAAGAGGATGAGATTATGAACAATGGAGCCTATGCTGGGGCATTGACCAGCCTTAATCCTCCCCTAATCATTTCTCCCCTAGTAGCACAAAGTGAAATCCAACCAACTGTAGAGAAAGCGGCCCCCATATCTAAGGAGTCAAAGCAGCTAAAAGAACAGTTGGATAAGATCCAGAAGCAGTTATTGAAGATAGGTGGCGCTGAAATCCACGCCATAGACTTCACGGACTTATGCCTGTTTGCTGAGGTCTCCTTGCCTCCCAAATTTAAAATATCGGCTTTTGACAAATACAACGGCACTGATAATCCTATTGCACACCTCAAGTCCTACTGTGGGGACATGTGCCAATATGGAGGGGATGAAAGATTGTTGATAAAGGTCTTTCAAAAGAGTTTGACGGGTTCGACCCTGAGGTGGTTCACATATTCGAAACCATCTATGATGAAAATGTGGAAGGACTTAACGCACTTATTCTAGGAATAATATGTCTATAATATTGACATCGAACTGCGTAAGTCTGACTTGGCCTAATTAAAGTAGAACCCGAATGAGACCTTCAGCGACTATTTGAGTCGATGGAGAGCACTAGCAGCTCAGGTCAGAAACAAGATACCTGACGATGAATAGATCGAAATGATCTCTAAAAATACTCTACCAGTGACCTCAAACTTTTTGGTGTACCAGCAGCAATTCAACTTTGCTGATCTAGTGAGGAACACCAATCGCTGTGAGGATGCTATCAGGGAGGGTCGCCTGAACAAAAATGTACCTAGTGCAGCCAGTGGAGTTAGAAGGTTTTCAGACCAAAGGAATGAGAAGAGAACAGGGGCTGGTGTTCAGAACATTGCCAATACCAGGCCCAATAATAATATAACCCCGTTCCAATTTCAAAGACAACAAGGTCAATTGTCAATCAACAATCTGAGAAGAGCGAGAGCGGTCAAGAAATACATATGACTCCGGAGCAAAGGAGAGCCCGCTATGACTGAGTGTTTATACCTTTGGAACAATCACTAAGTGTACTTTTACCTTTATTAACAGAAAAGGGATTAGTTACTATTCATCAACCGTAACCTCCTCCTCACCCAATCCTAAAGAACTATGACCAAAATACCCACTACAATTTTTATCAGGGTCCGGGTCACCCGATTGACCACTGCTTCCCATTGAAGCACGCGATCCAAGATTTAATCGATCTCGAGAAAATAATTCCACTAACACATTCGCAAGTGAACCAGCATGAAAATATCCACCAGGTGCCATTACCCCCACATCCTATCGGAGGAGCAGGTCTCAGACCCACCATCAGCATGATAGAGGAAAATGAGGAGGAATTTGAGTTTGTTAATCAAAGTTTTACATTTAGTCAAAGTTTGACTTTTATTAAAAGTGAATATTTGATCAAATTTTGACTAGTGTAACCTAAAGATGTATATGAATATTATTATATTAATTTACAATTTGACTTTTATAACTTGTTGGTATATTGCAAAATTTTCTTTTGGTCAATGTTAAAATTTTAGTCAAAGTTTGACTTTTATAGAAATTTAATTTCATTTCAACATATAAACTTATAGTAGATTCTAGAATTTACAACTTTGTTATTTAGCTTTACATTTTTTTTTTATCAAAATTTTAAGTTTGGTCAAAATTTGACTTTTTATTTGAGTTTAACTTTTCAAACTCTAACTTATGTAACTTAGTAATAAATAGTGATTACGATGGTATTAATTTGTAACATAATAGAATATCATTAAAAAAATTATTAGTTAATATAATAATAAATTATCAAAATTTAAAAATTCATTTTCAAAGATACTAATCAAACAAGAGAAATTAATTTCCAATGAAATTCATTTCTCAAACACACTAATCAAACAGTGAAAAATCCATTTCTAGAGGAAATCATTTCTTAGGAAATCAACTAAGAAATTGATTTCATTTCCTCTTTGGAGTTTCATTGCTATCAAACAGGGCCTAAGAAACACTTAATAATATGCAATTGAATCTTTTTTAGGGCTGCAGTCAATGTGTCGAGGCTTCAGCCCGACCCTGGCCCATCCTAGTTCGGGTCAAGTTTGAGCTTAAGCAATGAATCTGAACCTGAAAGCAGTTACGCCAAACCCAACTTGATTTTGTGTTTGTGCCGTCCGATTCAGGCTTACTTGTTTAGGTTAAAAATATTCAGGCTTTCCCAAGCCCCATGGCACCAAAACATTATTTCGGGTGTCACGTGGAGCTCCGAGGATGCATACCAAATAACGAAAAATGTATGCACACATTAATTTATTAAATTACTAATGGCACACCAGCTATTTCTCTACACACACCAATTTATTAGACCATTTTTTGCTCTCTCCATTAATCGTCACCATTGCCACATGCACCAACCAAATTCCCGTTGAGCATATATATATATATATTGTATGATTAAATTACAATATAACTAATTATTAAATAAAATCTAAAGCAAAAAACAGAATCAAACTTCAAATTTGAATGTCATCTCCATTTTTTCAATTTGTCAGGAGATCTTTACATAGAAAAAACGTTTGGGAGGAGTTTGAATAGCCTAGTGTATCACCTGATTAATGTCAATGCTCTTACATATATATTATATTTCTATAATAAGTGTCATAGTACACAAGCAATGAAGAGATCGAAGCAACACCTCTACAAATGAGAGAAACAATTACTAGAGCTTAGAGAGCCTTAGGCACAAATTAAACTGGATTCCAAGCTGAGCTTCATAACCCCTACTGTGGATTCAATCATAAAACCAAATTATCCAAAAAAAGCGAAGCCGCTTCTAATCGAATCGAATCTCAACCCATCGAAGAATCATCTCCCCTTCATTCCGTTGAGTTGAGCAAAGAGCTCGTTGGCCACCGCGGTTCCTGAATTCTCAATGTTTCCACCAACAACCGCGTCGTTAGCCGCCACGGGTACCACGACAGGAGCAGGTGCTACCATTTCAGTATTGAGGGGCAGTGATGGCGAAGAAGAGATAGCTTGATTTTGGTTATTAGTATTAGCTTCCTGATCAATTTTGTTGTTTGATGCTTGAGAGGAGGCCTCTTGTAATTGCAATGCATACTCCAAATTCCACAGAACATCTCCCATTGAAGGCCTATCGACCCCGTATTCGGCTAAACACTTCTCGGCGGCCTCGGCAAATTTCTTCATGGACTCCAGATCGATCGCGCCTTGTAGGTGAGGGTCCACTATCTTCTCCAGTAACCCCTTCTTCTTCCATTGCATAGCCCACTCGGCGAGGTTGACCTGTTCTCTAGGGAGGGCAGGATTAAGGGCAGGCCTCGCACACAATGCTTCGAGCAAGACAACACCGAAAGAGTAAACATCGGACTTGTCGGTGAGTTGCTGCCTCCTAAAGTATTCGGGATCGAGATAGCCGAAACTACCTTTGACGGCAGTACTAACGTGGCCTTGCTCCATCGAAGGGGCATCCTTGGATAGCCCGAAATCAGCGACCTTGGCGATTAGATTATCGTCTAATAAAATGTTGGTGGTCTTCACATCGCGGTGTATAATTCCCTGCGCGGTGCCCGTGTGGAGGTAATGTAGACCCCGGGCGGCCCCGATGCAGATCTCCAACCTTTGTTTCCATGATAGAGTAGTGTGGTGTTCCTTCTCCTTCCCATAGAGATGGTCCCTAAGAGGACCATTAGACATGAACTCGTAAACAAGTATCATCTCCGCATTTTCGTCGCAGTAACCGATCAACGACACGAGGTGCCTGTGCCTCAATTTGGACAGCATTTGGATCTCCGTTTGGAACTCGGTAATGCCTTGTTCGGATTGGGGATTTCCGCGCTTCACCGCCACCTTGGTGCCATCATCAAGTTCCCCAATGTACACATTACCGAACCCGCCCACCCCGATAATGGCCTTGGGGTCGAAATGTTTCGTAGCCTCTTCTAGTTCGGTGAATGAAAAATACCGACCCAATCCGAGTGTCGATGAGTAGAGACCACCGTAGCCGCTCTTGTGAGAACCCCCCATATAAGATCCCTTGCTGCCGGTCATAAAAGTCGAATGGCCGGCATGGAGAGGGAGAAGCCATGAAGAGAAGCTGTTCCTCTTCTCCCAATCTTGAGGCCTCTTATGCCACTTAACCACCATGCAACCCAATCCGGCAAATGCTCCGAACATCATCGCCAAACCTACGGCTGCTACCGCCCCACGGTGTGAACCAGCCGATGCACTAACCTTACTACCATCCACCGCGAACTCCCCGTCCAAACTCCCCACCGAATTACTCATCTTAAGAACTTCTAGACCGCTCAAAATTGCGTTCCTCGTTCCGGTGTCCTCATTCATCGGACCCACCTGGATCGTGAGATGACTGCTAGCCATCGACGACGCGTTCACCACGATATCTTTATAGTAAGGAACTGCTAATCCGGAAGTAATGCTCGATAAATCTAATCCTGAAATAGCCATTTTCCCATTTATATAGACATTGAAGTAGAGATCATTGAGAGATTTGCTTACTATATCACAGAAATGTAATCGAATCATATGACCAAATGCGGGATCGACATTTAGATTCCACGTGATATTGAAATTAGGCATCGTGACCTTTGCGTCGCCCATCTCAACGGCCGACGCATACACCCAATTAGGTGCAATTAACGGTGATATGCCTTCCGGGTACGTTATAATGGTCGGAGATACTGCAACGCCCTTCCCAAACGATTTCACAAGAAGATATTGTCGATCGGTATCCCACGTCCGTCCGATTGTGTCATTCATCGATGTGATCATCGGCCCTCCGACATTGAGCCGGTACATGGTTTGGTAAGCCAGCGACGATAGACCCGAAAATTCTCCTATTGGGGCAATTGTAGATGCTTCGTCCGAAATCAATTGGTTCGGGGCCGAAACAAACTCGATCGCATTGATGAATGCTACCGAGTTCCTCATCGGAGAGAACTTAATAGCGATACGCTCCGACGTAACGTTCACTAGATACTCCTTTGTCATCCATACCGTCGAATTATCGGCATTAAAGCTATGGAGGAGCACTAAATCGTCGGTGGTGACCGAGAAAACAGCTCGAGAGAGATCGAATTCATTATTGTCCAATGGAAAAAAGTGTAACCGGATCCAATGCCACCCGGGTTCAGTGACGCGAAAACTATATATAGAATCTTCTACGAAAATTCTCGCCGATAGGAAGAGAGGAGATGGAACTTTAGCGGCCGATGCCGATATGGAGACTTGGATTTCGTCTTTGGCCGAAAGGTAGGAAGCGGCCTGCGGGTCCGACCGGAACATTCTTCCGTCCGGCATCTCTATATTGGAATTTGTACCACAGTCAATCAGATAGTTATCGGTCGGAAGAAATGGCCCTGACTGGCCAAAAATTGGCTCAACGGCCGCGATGACGATCATGACGACCACCAGGAAGATGCTGAAAAGAACCGGGGGGAACCCCATTTTTTTTTTTTCCCAAAAAAAAAACATAATAATTTTAATTTATTTTTGTTATAATTTTTTCTTTTTTTGGTTCCCTCCGTTTCTTTCCGATCTCGAATCGAAGTGGTTTGAACAAAAACGTTAATAAGGATCTGAAAACTCGCTCTATGTAGTAACAAATATTTTTTGTTTCCCCAAAGTGCCCTTCAGCATCTAAATTTATTTACAATGTCACGACCCAGCTGAGTTAAGGAAAAAATGCCGAAATTATGTGGACGAATTTGTCATTTTGTAAATTTGAACCGAAATATGTCTAAATTTGAATATTGATTGGTCAAAGATTTGGATGGAAATGGTCAACTCTCAAGCTCCACGCTGGCATTATGGGACCCATCTATATCTCTACATAAAAGCAAGGAAAATAGGGCTCAATCCAGACCTCTCTGCTTATGTGTGGCCGCACCATATTTCTTCCTATGTTTTCTCAAGAAAACTTAAATAAGAAAAATTGTAGCCCTATTTGCACCAACCAAAACTCTATAAGCACCCATCTGCCCCTGCATGTCAAATCCCCTACCGATAGATTAGGTGGGTGCTTTTAGAATTTTAGTTGGTGCAAATAGAGGTACCCAAAAAAATTACCCACTAAATCGTTGAGTTTACCCATGCTAAAACATTTTGACTGTTTGGAATCATACGATAGAGATCATTTATCATCCCAATCTTTCGCATGATGAATCTTATGATTATGGGTGTACCATCAAACGATCAGTGTTTTATTTCACATGACACACATCTAAAAAAAGTGACCTTAATATCACTTGCAAGCTTAAAATTGATTTTAAGGTGACTCTTTTGAGTGTGTACCACATGAAATAAAAACTAACCGTCTGATGGTATGCCCATGATCTCAAGATCCATCGTGTTAAAATTTGAGATGCTATAATATTTCTATGGTCTTATTCAATGCATTCAATGTATTTTAGCGTGTGTGAACTCAAAGATTGGGTGGGTGAATTTAAAGGTAGTCTTACCAGAATGGAAAAAGAATATAAAAGAAACTTATTTTTAGATAATTAGTAAGCATCTTCTTTTATGAGAAATATGCTCAGTAGTTATATCTATTTTCCAAAAAAACATTTTAATATAAATCTAACAAGATATATGAGAAATTATTACATTTTTCTCCATATAAAATTTTAACACCAAATTAAAAAAAATTCTATTTTTCACGAGATGAATAATATAAGAATAAGAATGGTCTCTTAACATTTTAGTAATTGATTTAAATTATCAATAACTTACAAAAAAACATTTTTAAGTTTAACTCTCATAAAAAACCTTTTATATCTCAAGAAATATAACACTAAAATCCTAACACGATATCAAACATCACATGACAAGGTCCAACTGGACTAGTTTAAGAAAAAAGTTGAATAATAAAATTATGTAGCTTATGTCATCTTATATTAATTTTATATATATATATATATAAGTTTTAAGAAAATTTATTAGTACTAAATGTATCTTGATGTAACAAGTACGTTGGCACTTGTTGACTAGAATTTAGGTTTTAAGTGATATTATATAATAGGTTTTGAAGGACCTCAACAAGTTTTAAGGGTGACAGTGGCCTTGGTAGCCCGCTTTGCCCATTAGGCCCAACCCAATTTAAGGAGAGCTTGGGCTAATATTTTAAGGCCAAAATTTAAACTGGTTAGATGCACTATAAAAAATAAGTCTAATAACAAAAAAAGTTTATTGTTTCAATGGCGACAGAACTAATAATAGCGTCAGCTTTTTATTTGCAGCTGCTGAAACACCTTATTTTTGTAGTTATATATTAATTAAGTTTTACTTGTCGTTACAAAAAACTGCCGCTAGCATTTTTGTAGCGGCAGTTTTTTGTAGTGTCGTGGCAATTTTTTATAGCGACATTACTAATTAGCGGCAGTTTTTTAATAATCTTATTTTTTATAGTGAATAGGCAATTTACTTCTTTAAACTCTAGATTTTTTCATTTTAAATAGATAATTTACTTTTTACAAGGTATTTGTACCAAGAGGTGTGGGACTATGGGTTCAAACCCACTATAGGATGCTGGGTTCGAATCAGTTGGGGTTCATGTGGGATCGAGTTCTACGGCAACTTCCCTAAGGATAGATCATAGGCCACTCAAAAAATTTGAGCATGATCCGTTATATATTCACCGTCCAAAATATTGTCAAAGGGGAAAAGTTCAATGCACTAGGATGTGTAGATGGTACCCAAACTTTGACCATAGAGAACTATTTTTTGAAACTTTGTTTATAAATCACATGCCACATGGTGCATGATCCCAAAACAATAGTTGTTTTGGAATCAGGTGTCATGTGACATGTGATCTGGGGTTCGGACTCACCGCCCTCGGTATGAGTTCAAACCTATTGTCCCATTTGCCTTGTAATAAAAAGATCACATGTCATGTGCGTTTGATCTAAAAATAGGTGTTGTTATCCACGTGCCACGTGACTTGTGATCTGGGGTTGAACCCACTGCCCCCATAATAGGTTCAAACCCATTGTCCCATTTTCCTTGTAATAAATAAATTCTTTTTTTATGTGTATGAACATTTTATAAACTTACAACAATTATATATGAATAAAGGGCTCAGGTGGGCTGAGCTTGGCCTTTGAAAGTTTATTGTTGGATGGGTTTGGATTTGGAATCATAAGCCCGCCATAGGCTAGGGCTAGGAATGGGCCAAGTTCAAATCCGCCCGACAGGGCCTGGTCCAACCCAAGCCTGCCCATTGCCACCCCTTAATTACACTATACTACCTAAGATTGTCAATAGGGCTGGGCTAGCTCATCAGCCCGCTTGGCTCGGCCCTAAATGCTAATGGCTAGGGCCTAAAAACGACGGAAAAGGTAGGGTTAGGGCCGCGAATCCAAAAGCCCGTTGTCCGTCGGGCCGTTAAGGGCTTGACAAGTTAAAGCCCATAAGCCCAAACCGGCTCGTGTATATCTTTTAATTATATATATAGTTATTCAAAAAAAAGCTAAATATGTAAATATAGTATAAAAATATATTATACTATTTACAATCAAATTATCAAAATAACATTTAATATTGCCATTTGATTTATGTAGCAGATAATTATAATTATATTTTCGTAAGTTAAATTTATATAAATAGAGGTCTAGAGATAGAGAAATCTGAATGAATTTTTTTTTTTAATTCAGTTTAACAAAATACCCATAACCAATAAAGCCGAAGGCCGGCCGAAGTTCGCTCCAACTTGCAAAGTTAGGACTAGAGCTGGGCATATCAAAGTCTATCTAAGTTAGGGCTGAGCTAGATTTTAGGGAGGCCAACAGGCCCTAGCTCAGACCGTTGACCGCTCTAATTCTTCCACCTTATATTTGAATATACTTTGGATCGTCTTACATGGCAGGAGAACCTTGGTGTCATGGCCTGTTAGAGCACCCAACTAATCCCAAGGGCATGTGTGCGCCCTCAAGGTAGCACATGTCATGTCAGTATGAGATATAAATCCTTAGGGTAGCCTCAAAAGGGGATTCAAGGTTTCCCTCTTTCTAAGGAAGGTACCTGGCCAGCAAAACCGGCCCTTGAGGTTTTTTCTTTGATTCTAATTGGTATTCACCATATCTTAATTTTTATTATTATTTAATGTGCTTAGGATTAGGGATGTCAATGGGTCAGGTAGCGTAGGCGCACACTAAAACTTTGGTTGCTCGATGGGTAAACGATATATGCCCGATCCTGTTGAAGTTTAGTCTCATATAAGGTATTCATAACCTTGTCTCTCCTCTTACAAGATACTGATTCCTTCACTTATAGCTAATTGGTTTTGAGATGGATGCTCAAATTTATTATGGTATCAAAGCAGGCTTTTCTCCATTCCACTCGGCTCAATTCTCTACGTGATATGGCTCAGTTCGGGGAACACATGCGGGAGCGTGTTGAATTTTAGTCTCACATCAAGTATTCATAACCTTGTATCTCCTCTATAAGATCTTGCACCCCTCCACTCATAGACAATTGGTTTTAAGATGGATGCCTTAATTTATCAAATCCTACCCAACCAAATGGTGCACTCAAGTCCGACCCAATGGGTCAGTTGTATATACCTGACCGAACCCGAAAAGTCAACCGACGGTATTAAAAAAAAAATCTATTTTACACTCCCAAGGCATGAATTAAAATCGGCACTAAAACAAGAACGAAATACAAAATTTTGGGGATTATAGTATATATATGTAATGCAAATTTTCAAACGATATTTCGGTGAGCCTGCAAAATTTTGACCGAAATTTTGGCCAAACTTTCGGTTTTGGCCAGCCCCGAAACACAAAACGAAATCTACATCTTGATCCTTGCTCCAAGGGGTTCTAGAGAGAGAAAAGAAAACCTATTTTACACTCCAAGGGTTATAGAGAAATTTTCTCCCTAAAAGAAGTTATAGGTGTAATTTCGTTTCCCTAATAATGATATACATGTGAGCTGAGGCAGGTAGGGTTGAATAGTCCAATTTGATATCATTCAAAAATTATTTAATGTAGTTTATATTGCACATGTAGCACATACATGTGCAAATTTCAAGATTAATTATTTTTTAATCATTATAACCAATTTGACAAGCATATATAGTGTGATATGTAAGGAATCTAGGCTTCTACATGTGATGGGTGAGATATATAGTTCCATAGTAGAGTTGGTATTAGGTACCCTACCCGAAGATTGAAGATCAGGCATTGAGGCAACATACACAAGATCGATTACATCCATCACTAAAAAATAATAATTGAAAAAGCATCTTATCCACCGTTCAAAATATATTCTGACAAAAATTCAATACACCTAATATGTTGGGCGAAACTCAATATTTGACCACAATTTTCAAGGTCAAAAAGGCTTTTTTTCTTCAATTTTTTTCTTTTAGACCACATGTCATGTGGCATATGAACCTAAAGCAGGATTTTTTTGGGATCATACGATACGTGGCATTTAATCTCAGCACTTGCACTGGGATCAAATGCTAGAGCGCTGAGGCAGGGATTCTTTCTCCATATATATATATATAAGGGTCCAAATTTTATTGCTAAAGAAATACATGGTAAAGATGAGCTTTCAATTTACTTTTTATCAGAGATGATCTAAATAATGCACTTGTGCTCTATGTGGCATCAAAATAGTAGGATCTTGGAGGACGTCGAATCTGTCGCTATTTTTTATGCTCATAAATAGGTGTGTACCTCTCAAGCTATGATTATTTGGGAAGACGGAGATTGCCATGAGTAAATGACCATACTACAAAAAATAAGACTATTAGCGGCAATTTTTTATTTTTTGCAGCTAAAAACTGTCGCTATTAACAAAAAAAGTATTAGGACTATTAGCGGCAAGGGTATTAGCGACAGTTTTTTTGTTAATAGCGATAACTTTTGGCTGCCGCTAATAGTCTTATTTTTGTATTGCCACGAGCACCAATAGCAATGCTCGATTTTCACTTTTCAAAAAACATTTTGCTTGCCTCACCCTGCACCCCTGCATACTAATAAGCAAAAATTATAATGAATAAAGTTTCCTTTAGACTGTGTTTGGGTTAATTGTTATAAGAGCAGAAGCAGCTCTATGCATGCTCTCTGTCATAGCAGATAAATTATGTTCTAGGATAAAAGAGGCATAGAGCAGTTTTTATCATTGAAAACAGCTCTCTACCATAGCAAATGAGGCGAAGAGTTGTGTCATCAAATGTAAAGATCCAAAATATGTATCACTTATCAAAAAGTGTGTTTATAGCAGCTTTGGGGTGCATACAAACTTTTCTGAGTTTTGTTGTTCTTTCAATTAAATAACACTTTTTTTTCTAGGCCCACACAACAACTTCTGCTATTTGCAACCTCCATTTCCATATATTGGTGGATGGGAAGAAAAGGTTGTGTGAGCGTAGCAGCCCTCAAAACTTAGCTTGAGGAATGACTACCATAAACCACTAGGCATATGGTTTCGCCATGTCAACTTCAAAAATTTGAATTTTTTGGCTTACTTTTGTTTGTCATTTTATAATTCCATTTCCTATTAATATGATCAAAATAAATTCTAAAACAATAAAAATAAATAAATAAACCAACATAAACTTGCAATATCTCTTTATGGCATGTAGTCAATCCTTAGTTGTGGGAGCATCTTAAAACACATTGCTCCTTCTTCCCTACTAATCAGATAGATTCACTTGAAACCATATATACCACCTCCTTCATCCTATCTTTTTCACTCTGGATATCGGCGGCTTCATAGTAACTAAATACTAGAAGGCAACTTGGAATAAAAGTGAGAAGGCCTTATTTGGGGCAACATAGCTTTTGGCTCATCCAAAAAAGAATTGAGAATTTGAAAGCAGGTTGGAGAAGATTCCCGATCCTTGCCTTATTTTAAGCTTTTTTCAGCTTTTGGGAAATCAGTGGAGCGAGAAACAAGTTGTTACCAACCCTTAGTATTGATTTTTTTTTCGAAGGACGCGTCCAGACACATTTTCCCTCAGCTCTCTCTCTCTCTCTCTCTCTCTCTCTCTCTCTCTCTCTCTCTCTCTCTCTCTCTCTCTCTATATATATATATATATATATATATATATATATATATAATTAAGGAAGAGATTAACCCTATTGGGATCCATGCCTCGTGAGACTGGGTTGTGGATTTATTGATTCGAGCACCAAAAATAATTGCCCTGGCATCTAGGCGGATGATCAATCAAAACAATAATAAGAATCAATAAATTAAAACACATGTGTGTACCTTGAGTGTGAGTCATAAAATATGGGTTGCCGTTTGGATCTTCAACGATTTCCTCGCTCTCAATACTTTTTAGCACAATCGGGATGCTTTTGCTAACAAGGAGGGTTGAAGTGTATCGAGTAATCGTTGGAACCAAACATCCCTTATATTTATAGTCAATGAGTCTTTTCTCATTAAGGACTTAAATTACTAATTATATTGTAATTGGAAATCACAATCATACCCTAACTAAAATACTTAATTATTAGCTACTCATTCTCTTCAAATTCACCGAATTAGCAACTATTACATCACAAGATTAATCTTACACCAATCACCGGTCAACAGATTGATAACATCCACCAAAATAAAAACTTTTAACAGAATCTCACTTGACCACACTATGTCAATAAACTCCGATTACCAAATGTTAGCTAACTTTCTTTGAATGACAAATCAAAATCAATCTCAATCCAAGTCTTTATAATCAGTCTGGTCTAGTGAGAATACTAACACAAAATCAATGTAGTCAATGCATCATGTCATCGACATATGACTGTTCATTACTTACGGTATTAGAATCCATCACCGACATGGATTCCAACTAGTATGATTTCACATTGATTATAAGTTTACAAACTGAATGGTAATTACATGTAAACTTAATCCATTATTGGTCTTACTTTATTGTCATCTATTGGCATCATATGTTCCAAAATTTTATTTACATAAAATGAAAAAGCAAATAAATAATCTTTATGTTCGAATAAATTAAATAAATATATTTATTCTTATACACTCACTCTCAAAGGCTATCAAAACTATCATTTAATCTCATGCACACAACGTGCTCTGAAAAGAGCTTGAGAGGTAAGCCTTTAGTGAGAGGATCAGTTAACATGAGTGCCGTACTGATCTTTTCAATAGATATAATTTAATTCTAAACTTTCTCCCTTACAACAAGATATTTTATATCAATTTATTTGGAACCTCCAGTAGTCTTGTTGTTATTGGAGATAGTTATTGCAGTGAAATTGTCACATAAGATTCTCAGTGGCCTTGAAATACTATCAACAATTCGAAACCCTGAGATAAAATTCCTCAACCATATCGCTTCACATGTTGCATCAAAAATGCAACGAACTTTACTTTCATAGTAGACAAAGTAATTAGTATTTGCTTAAAGCTCTTTCAAAATATAGATCCACCTGTAAGCATAAATATATAACCCGATGTAGACTTACGAGTGTCTTGACATCCAGCGTAGTCGACATCTGAATAACCAATAATTTCAAGGTTATTCGACCTTTTGTACATCAGTATGTATCATATTGTCCCTTGTAAATAGCGAAAAAAAAATTTGGATGTTTTCCAATGGTCCAAATCATGATTACATTGATACCTACCAAACATGTCAACTATATACGCTATGTCGAGAGGAGTACAAACTTGTGCATAAATGAGACTTGCAACTGCCGTTGCATAGGGAATTGTCTCCATCTGACTTCTCTCTAAATCGATCCTGTGACTCTAAATTAGATTAAATTTATCACCCTTAATAACAAGGGCAACAATAGCAAGGCAATTATATATATTAAACCTTTTGAGAACTTTATCAATATAAGTTTTTTGAAACAATCCCAATATGTCATGGGCTCTATCTAGATGAATCTTAATTTTTATCACATAGGAAGCTTCACCAAGATCTTTTATATCAAGACTCTTTGATAAAAAAGTTCTTTGTCTCATATAACATGCTCAAACTATTACTCGCAAGTAATATATCATCAACATACAAAATTAAGATGATAAATTTGCTCCCTCTTATTTTCACATATATGCATCGATCCATAATATTTTCTTTAAAATCAAAGTTTGAAATGACTTATTGAAATTTTAAGTATCATTATCAAAATGTTCGCTTTAAACCATATATAGACCTTGTGAGTCTACAAACTAAATGGTTCTCTCCCTCAATTTGAAAACTTTCAGATTGTGTCATAAAGGCATCTTCATGCAAGTCACCATTCAGAAAAAATAGTTTTGACATCCATTTGATATAATTCTAAGTCAAAATGAGCTATCATTGCCATGACTATCCTGAAATATTCCTTTTTAGAGACAAGGAAAATATCTCTTTATAGTCTAATCCCTTCTTTTGAGTGAACCCTTTAGCGACTAACTTGACCTTGTATCTTTCTACATTACCTTTGGAGTCTTGCTTAGTTTTATATACTCATTTACAGCCTACAGGCTTACCCGTTTAGGTAACTCGCACATATCCCAGGCTAAATTATGTTTCATTTATTCTAACTCATCCTTCATAGCTTCAAGCCATTGAGTTGATTTATCGCTCTTCATAGTTTGGTTAAAAGAAACAGGATATTTTTTTCTTTCCAAAATCATACTCACTCTCATTGAGATAGACGATATAGTCATCAAAAATTGTTGAATTCTTTGCTCTCTCTGATCTATACAATGATTGATCATTGGCAGTCACCATAGGAGCAAGAGTCTCCTCAATGTGGGGTGCTGCAATAAATATAGCCTCAGGTGCATCAACACTATCTTGACTGACTAGTGTTGGTGTCACCTTTTCTTGAATAAAAGAGATAGGAATTATAATCCGATTCTCCTCAAAAGTAATTTTTCTAGGCTCAACACTCCACTGTTCTCACAATCCTCAAAAAAATTTGCAAATCTAGTCTCAACAATCTAAGTACTATGAGTGGGGCAATAAAACCTATAGCCTTTTGACCTATCAGAGTAACCAATGAAATGACGACTTATAATTTTAAGATCCAATTTTCTTAATTGTAGATTATACACCTTTGCTTTAGTTAAACAGTCACAAATGTGTAAATATCCTAAAGTCAGTTTTCTTCTTACCCATAGCTCATAAGAAGTTTTGGAAATAGTCTTACTAGGAACTCGATTTAGAATACGTACCATTGTTTTCAAGGCTTCTCCCCACATGAATATAAGCAACTTAGAGTTGCACAACATGTTTCTCACCATATCCATCAGAGTAAGATTTCGTCACTCAACTATACCATTCTGTTCAGGTATTCCCAGCATATTGTATTGAGTAAAAATGTCATGCTCTTGTAGATACATGGTGAATGGTCTTGGATTGCAACATGTTTCAGAGTATCTACCATAATACTCTCCTCTATCAAATCTCACAATTTTAATCTTCGAATTTAGTTATAATTCAACTTCGACTTTATAGATCTTAAACATATCCAGAGCCTTAGATTTCTCATGGATGAGAAATATATAATTAATCGATTTTAAATTGTACCCTTGCAAGTATACAAGATTAGTTGTAGCACGATAAAATCAAGGGTGTCAAACTCACAGAAAAACGTGAAATTTAATTAATCCTTAAAGAGATTCAAACACTCAAGGAAATATCAAGGGAGAAAGTTCAATTTACTAAACAATTACCATACTATTCTATATAGAAGAAAAATAACTAATCTGAGCAAGACAATTTCTAATAAATAAAATGACAATTCTATGAATGATCAAGGAATTTGCTACCTCAAATTTATAACCTTTCTACCATTAAACCCACAATTTCATAACACATCAATCACATCATCATTTATCTAGAAAAATTAATCGTAAGAAAATATGATCATCGATTCGACATACCCTATCTAAAAATGATAACTCAACCTATCATTGCGGTATGAATCATGTAAAAAGTATAACGTATCTCAAAATTCTTAAATCAAGACCATGAACATATAAGCACTCTGCAGCCCAAATCGGCGTGCAGGTACAGATCTTGCGATTATGGTTGTTAATAACGTAGATCAACGGTCATAATAAAGTATTCAAAAGATATTCAATTTAAGCACACTGTTTAACAGAATGATTCCATGATGAAATTAAGAGACTGTGGAGTTAATCATAAAAATGTTACTTATCTCGGGATCACATCCTCCTTGAAAAAATGATTTAGCCTCTCATCCTTGGTGTGCGATCTCATTGTAAACTCGAAGTTATTCTCTTAAATATATACTTTCTATTTATCACCAAAGATATTTTTACAATATTTTTCCTAAATACAATCTATGATTCCACAAACTGTAAAAGAAAAGAAAATGCAAAAGCCTAAGTATAATCTACCCAGAGAAAAATCTAAAAAGAAAAAGAAATAATATGAGCCCAAGAGTGAGAGAAAAGATAGAGAATAGATCCCCCAAAACAAAGCCGTAACTTTCTTTATATAGGGACGAGCAAAACGCTTCCTTAATTACCTCAATCGATTGAAAATTCTTTCTCAATCGATTGACCTCAAAATGAAAAAGAGGGCAAAACTATCTCTCTTGTCAATCGATTGACACTTGGTTCTCAATATGGGTAGAGTCTCCATTCTACTGATAGATGTTGAGCTATTTCACGAATTTCGATGCTTCTTTTGACTTTTTTAGTCCACAGTTCTTGTGTAACCCTTAATTGTTCTCTTTTATGTTCTTTAACGATCCAACGATCAAAAACACCTGTAAATATTGAAATTACATAACAACCATTAGATGCTTTCATCGGCTAGCTAACTGTAAGAATTAAGGTGCGAAATATAGTCACATTTCAGCACCGATCACACCCCCAAACCTACACTTTGCTAGTCCTCGAGCAAAAAGAATGAAACATAACTAACAATTGAGCAAATAAAATAAATGTCGCTTTCGTAGGGAACACGATTGCATTTAGCCTATGCAACAAGCCTTTAAACCCCTAGGTAATCTCTAGTGGAGGAGTTATGTCTCCTAAAGATTTTCAGTGAAGGTACCTACAAACTTTAAAAACTTATGAATTTAGAATTGTAGTCATGCCCTTAAATGGTTAATTATTTATGAAAACTTATAAGATGCTACTGACCATGTTTATTTTATTAATGCTCATTCAACTCAACTCATTATTTTTCCAATGCTCATAATTCATGCCCAAAGTGTCATGTGATATTATCACTGCTAAAATTCTTTTATTTGAGAATAAGTTTAAACTCAATAATGAAATCACTCCGATAAATAGTTTTACTTTTCTCCCATATGTGAGATGGAATTACAACACAAATTAGAAGAATCTCACATGTTTTAAGAAAGACGGTGCATCAAAGAATTTTTAAAAGAAATCTCATTAGGAAAGATATTTGTATCCTAAGCATGCATATACCAAACATCATAGACATTGTATAATCACTCTCCACAAGGCATTTACCACTCATGATTAGATCAAGAAGGTCTTTTCTAAGGTTGTAATGAGGCTCGAGTAAAGGTTAAGAAAGAAAGGGGAAATTGGAGTCAAATTTCTCTGAGTAATTGGAAAAGGAAGCACATTTGATTTTATGATTTTTCACTTTCTTTTTCGAATCTTTCAGAAGCTTTTTTCTTTTTATCACTTTTCTTTTTTTTTCTTTTTCTTTATAACACCACTTTTATATATTTCTCTATCTCTTACACAAAGATATATTTTCTTCTTTGCTTTCTTTTTTATTTTTCTGTCATATACTCCTTGCAACTACTATTGTCATAACTTTCTATTTCCTTTCTTGCTCTCCTCCCTAATTTCTCAGAATTAAAGGGTAAGGTCTTTTCAAACCAGTGTGGGGTATGATTAATATAGCTCACAAGGAATATTTAAGGCAAAATCTTTCAATTGAGGCTCAAAAGGGGTGCAGTATGATAAATCAATATAAGGTGAGATATTTTGGGCACAAACGAGCCAAAGAAGGCCTTTGATCATCTCCTCTCATGATGATAATGATACATATTTGCCTTGAGTTTTTACACAATGATTTCTAGCACAAAAATATAACATATGCCAAATCAACAAATTGAAATAAACTATATGAGATTTCAACAATTTAAGAATGAAATTCAAAGATACTTCGAAATTTTTCAGTACTCATAAAAAATGAGGACAAAGTTTCAAAGCTCATTAGGTTTTGGTCTTTCTTGGAATCTTAGGATTTCACGTTCTATACTTAATTCTCAGATTTTAAAATTAAAATAATGTGACGGTACAGAACTTTTAGTTATAGATCATGAACATCATTATTCATCATTAAAATTTATGAGCATTTGTAAAACAATCATGGCATGATGACAATCTCTGAATGAATTTCCGGTCATCTATAATTTAAGAATATGACTAAAATTCGAAATTCATAAGTCTAATTGTCATCAGTCAATCGATTGAATCCAATTCCTCAATCGATTGACTGACGCAGGCTTTCGATAGGTTTGATGATTATCAGTCGATTAATTGAGACAATTGGTCTCAATCGATTGGGTCGAGTCCCAACACGCTAGCAGTACACATACATAATATAATGAATAGTAAAATACAATCATCACACAATATTAAGTGATTCATCACAGTTGGGCGGAAGTAATCCTTTAAGTTGTGATGTCAACGTTTATTATACACTTTCACTGAATTTGTAACACGATCTTTTACAAAAAATAAATCTTATTATGAAAACTACAACACTAGAAAAGATCATCACTATTAGACAGAAGAATCCTTCCAAGCCATATTTTCTATTTGGGTTTTATAATAATTTAGATAGTCACAAAAGAGGTTAATTAATAAAATAAATAAGCCATTTAAGATATGTAAGTAGGCAAATCCAACTCGTGTTGTGAGTAAGTGCTAAAAATTAATAATAATCATATATAACATTATGTAAGTACCAGCCTTGGTGCTAGAGCACAACCTCCAATATCTAACTCTAATTAAAGGCACTCAAATATATAATAATTATCTGAATAAAACTTGCCAAAAGGACATTAGGTGATGAAAGCGTTACAATAAAGAGCTCCTTGTAAAAAAATAGACCTTAAAACAGATCCGAAATATTCGAGAAAATCAAAATTCATATATAATGTCCGAAAATCGGACCTATAGATAGCCTAGAAACGACCCAAAAAGAGTAAAGAATACTATGAGTCACAATTGGGCCTTAAGGAAAAAGGGGTCGTGTCTATTGGGCCGAATCCGGTCATGAATCATGGGCCAGAAATGGACTGGATCGGACCATGGGCTAGACCGGGTTATGACCCGAGTCCGATTATCGACCAAGCCAGGTCACAAACTAGGTCGGGTCATGTGTTGGACAGGGCTATGGCCCGAGTACTAACATGGGCCGAATCGCGATGAGTTGGGTCATGGGCTGGACTGAATACCTACACCTTTATTATTAATTCAAGAGAAGACAAGACCAAAAAAACCTCCTCCTTCTCAATACAAATCGTATGGAAGTACAGAAAAGTGAAATATGTGTAATAAAGAGTCCTAATAGGACTCAAGTTGGGCTTATCATGATGGAAGCCTTATCGTGAACAAAGAGTCATTCTTTAGATGTGAGTTTAGTTGTGGCTCTACGTGTCAAACTAATTCACAGTGATTCTATGGATTCTCCACTCTACTCAAGGAGCCTTACCAGCGAAGAGTTTTTTAGAGAGGCTTTACAAATTAATATGATGAAGCCCAAAGTCGATGCATGGAATCATCATTGACAAATCGAACAATAGTAGATCAGAAACAAGTCCCCGTCACAGCCAAAAGTAATCTCTACTTGGTGAGCATTAGCACCCTGTCCGTCCCTCGCTATTTGTTGATAGATACGGGGAGTGACCTCACGTGGATTCAATGTCAACCATGTAAGAATTGTTTTGATCAATCAAACGTCAAGACCTTGCGCTCTGATACTAATTGTGGATTTTTTTATCCGAGCACCAAAAATAATTACCTTAGGATGATCAATCAAAACAATAAATTAACAACCCATAAATTGAAATACATGTAGTACCTTGAGTGTGAGCCATAAAATATAGGTTACCGTTTGGATCTTCAGCGATCTCCTCACTCTCAATACCTCTTAGCGCAATGGGGATGCTTTTACTAACAAAGAGGGTTGAAGTGTGTCGAGCAATCGTTGGAACCAAGCATCCTCAATTTATATTTATAGCCAATGAGTCATTTCTCATTAAGGGCTTAAATTACTAATTATATTGTGATTGGAAATCGCAATCATACGCTACTAAAAGACTTAATTATTAGTTGTTTATTTTCTTCAAATTCACCGAATTAGCAACTATTACATCACAAGATTGATCTTACACTATTCACCGGTCAACGAATTGATTATAGTGCCGGCCACCAAAATAGAAACTTCTAACATGAGTGGCACATGATGAGGAAGAATGCATTAAAGTACAAGATTCAAACCCCACACTCGTGCGACTGTGTTCTCCTTCCCTTTTTGTGTGTATGTTTTCGTAAGAGTTAGGCTTGGTTCTTCCAGGAAAAGTATAAAACTCAAAAATTATGCCTAAACAAAATTGTATATCAGTTGAAGCCGTCCACCTTCTTAGCAATGAAAACTAATTTTCTAAAACTTTTAAACACCCTAAACCATAAACCCTAAGCAAACTCCCTTCAACTATAGAAGCACATTGCTCCTGTTGTTCTCATGGTGAGTTTCTTAAAATGTGAGAAGGTGGGGAATAAGGGCGGAAATTAAAAAAATCGAACTGATGAAATCGAACAAAGAAAAAAAACTGACCTGAAACCAAACCAAACCGATTGGAGTGCCGAAAATAGATGATCGATTGAGTAGGGAGAAAAAACCCCTAAACTCCAAAAAATCAGAAAATTAAAACGGGAAAAAAAAAACTTCTCTTTCAAAAAAAAAAAACAGACAAAATCGAAAGTCGAAGTGAAGCGAACTGACCAATACCAGATCGGTTCGGTCCGATTTCAGTTCAGGGGGGGTAGGGAGTTCGGTTATCCGAAACATTTCAAAAGTTTGATTTCGGTTTAGGTTCGGTTAACCCAACTTCCATCCCTTGGACAAGCGGGGGAGATGTAGAAAATAAAGTAGATAAAGTTTGGGAATAGAGGCATAGATGAAAGAAGTGGCTGGGGTACCTTTGATAACTTTGAGACATATAAATGCAACCTTTCATGTCATTGGAAACATGTATGTTTTTTGACTTTGCTTTTTAGTCTAAAGTAGGAGAATTCCACCAAGCCTTAAACGTAGCTTTGTTTAAAAATTAGAGTGCCTTTTATTTTTATAAATCGGACTTGAATTTGGGCTGCAAATGGGTCGGGTTGGCCCGAAAGGTTGAGCCGAAAGGAAAAAAGAAAAAGAAGATGTAAAATCTCGACCCATCGGATTGGAAATTTCAACCCTTTTATTAAATGGGTCGGGTTATGGTCATGTGTTTTTGAAACAAATCCAATAAGACCTAATTAACCCCACTCCCTACCTTGTATCTTAACTCAACCTGACCCGAAGGTGTTTTTCTAATGAGCTAGGTTGAATTAGTTGGCAGTTGCCACAAGGACCCCAAGGTTCAAACTAGGGAATGATTTCTCACGTTATCATACGCCATGTTATGATGTTTACTAGACATAGATTGCGTAATATGAAGGCCCCCAATGCTTGGTGCAACAGTAAAAGGGTCATGTAAAGACGCAAGTTCGAGTCTGAAGAGCAGATCCCATCATAACATGCAAATATCTCCCGTCTCAATACCTTAATCCAATGATTCGGTACGTGCACCACAAGATCTCTCGTCTCGATACCTTGTAGATAACAGTTCCCATCACCATCCGATGGTGAATTAGAAGATTATGGAGATCCAAACACCAATGAAGCAGTGTTAGAACATTGAAAACTAGATTGATTCTTATTTTCTTTTTTGCTTTCGTTACTGGTCCCAACTCCTTTCTCTTTTTCTTTGATTTCTATTTGCCTTTCTTTATCTCTTTTCCCCCTTTCCTAAGCATAGTGACAATTTTCATTTTCGGTAATTATTTGGTGGCGTTCCTTTTGGGGTACATTTCGAATTAATTTCGATACCTTTCGGAAAAAAGTTTGGGAAAATTTCGGGGATTTAAAATATAAAAAATATTTTTTAAAAAAAACTACTACATATATAGGGGTGTCAACTGGCCGGGCCGGATTTTTCACCCGACCCATTTAAAAAACCAAAAAAAATTTAGGCTCGGCCTGATAGCTAATCGGGCGAGGCCGGGCTGAGCCCATTTATGAAATGCATAGCCCGAACCTGCCCCGATTAGTTATTCGGGCCGGGCTTATAGTTTTTTTAAAGGACATTTTTAAAAAAAAAATCAAGCTAAACGATCCGGGTTGGACACTTTGTAGCTTGAGCCTGGCCCGATTCTTATTCAGGCTTGGCCCGGCCCGTTTAGCTAAAATACTAAAAAATTGGGACCGAACCCAGCCCATTCGGGCCATGAAGCCCGGCCCGTTGACAGCCCTATACATATATACTAAATTACTAACATTTTTTTTTTTTTTTAAAGTTAAAAATTTTTCCAAAAAATACTAAAATTATCAAAAAATATTGAAATTTTTGTTCGACCCCTTTTCGGCGAAATTTGTCACTATGTTCTTAAGGAATATTTACAAGAGAATTGTTATAAAACATTAGTTCAAAGAGTGCAGGAATCTTGCAGCTCTTCCCTAGAGTTGAGCCTAAGAGAATAGTCTCCCTTCGATTCCTTGACACTCAAACAAGTGTTTAGATACCAGACGGACATAAGGATGACCAATTAATTAAACAACGTTAAAAATAATAATCATAAAAAATAAATCAAGAATATACTAATTACGGTCAAAGTGATGGTCATTACGTTAATAGTTTAAAAAATGAACGGCAAAACCTAACTATTGTTTCACAATTTATTTTCATTACTAAATTGATTGCAGTGATATAATTTTTATTTATTTTTCTAAAATTTCAAAGGGAGATAAAGCACTGAAATGTTATTTTGCCATTGGGTTTAACCTTAGGGTTCCTACACTAGAGTTATAGAGTTCAACTTTATACACTGTAGATCGCATGCCATATGATACATGATTGCCAGTTGTACCACAATCTCTAATAGTTCACTAGTTCCTCTAGGACTACAAAAAAAAGAAAAAATCCTTTAGCCTTATTTCAATCAAAAATAAAAGTCCTTCAAATTTTTCAATCTTTGACCACTAATTCAACAATACTGTAAAATTAATTTTTTCAGAAGATAGTTGATGACCTTGTATGTGCAGGAGCACTTGATTTTGGGATCGAGTGTCACAAAGCATCTAAATGACTCTAAGTTTAGAGTTCCACTCTACACCTCAGTGCAAGCTCCTGCTGTCCCTATAAACATAAACAAATCAAAATTTGTTAGACCAAGCGGATTATTCCTAAATTCTAAAACCTAAACCTTAACTCCTATACCCATATTGCCTCCATATATATAAAATTTGAAATTTGTGATGGATGATAAAGAAATTGACCATTCATCCATGTGTACCCCACATTTGTTGTGCATAGCCCCTGCATCAAGTAAGTTTGCCCATATAAAAAAATTCTTGAAAAGTTGAAGATGGGCCCACCTCATAAAAGGTACAAAGCCATGCATGCAAGAGAAAATTGATGGTGGATTTGTAGTATTTCTTCACAATATATATATAGGCCTAGCTTGTCTACATCTACAAAAGGTGCTCTTTTGTTAGCATTGTGTGTGAACCATTCTTTCTACCCACATCAATATCAATAGTGGTGACATCTAAACCAAAAGTAGCATGCTTAATTTTTATAAATAAAATGGCCCTTAGTGAGGCTATTTTGTGATATTTTTTAAATAGACTGATATTTGCAAGCGCACATTCAGTCTTTGTAGCCAGGGTTTATATCATTAACATCATTGATTACCTTAAATCAGACGATGGAGATCGTTTATTGTCTCAATCTTCGGCATAATAGATCATGGCCCGCCTATTATACTGTCAAATGTTTAGTCCATGTGGCAAACATCCGCAAAAGTGATCGTATTAATGGTTTATCATGAGCAGGGTTCTCAAGTCACTTTTGGGGATGTGTTTCACCTGGAATCAACATTTACCATCTAATTCAAGGCAGTCTTAACGGTTTTAATAGTGGTAATCCCCTGCTACAATGATAAAAATTTTGGTTGTAAATACCAGTACCCTTTTAAGTAGAACAAATCTTTAGTTTGAAACCAAGGCACTCAAGGTTGAGTCACATTTCACTTAGTTGACATAATTACTTTTGGGGTTCCTCTATTTACACCAACAAAAACTCTAAAAAGCACCCACCTGCCATATTATCAAATATTTCATCAGCAAGTGAGGCGAGGTGGGTGCTTTTAGATTTTTGGTTGGAGCAAATAGAACTTCTCTTACTTTTGGGGTGTGAGCCACCTTAGAATCTGATAATGGGTTAATAGTGCATAATCTCTATACATCAAGTGTTCAGCATCCAAAGAATATATTGATTAGATTTGGTAGTGGCTGGGTGTAACTAGTAAAACCCTAAGTCGTGTGGGGTTCAGTCGGTTTTAAAACCGTTGGATACGAGGAAATATTGACTTGACATGGCTTCCACACTTTCATACTTTATTCTACTCTGCCAAAATCTGTGTTTGGGCTAGCTCTTTCGCTCTTTGGCTCCATCAGATAATTGTTTATTTTTTATTTTTGGTAACACAATTACCCGCCTCATTTCTCTGGCACAAGTTGTTTTAAGCATGGTATTAAATATCGGCGATACGTATCAGTATCTTGGCCAATCAATACTGAGTATTTTAATAAAGGATTTTGAGTATTTTAATAAACTAACAAATAAAAATTTTGAGTATTTTAATAAACTAACAAATAAAAATTTTAACTTACCTAAAAATACTTAGATTTATAGGCTCAAATCCTAATCGCTAACTCTCACCTCCTCTCTACGACCCTATCCCTCTAATTTACTATGAAATGAAATACTTTGATTAGATAATTTTAATTAGAAGATTAGAAGTTTTATTATTTAAATATGAATAAATTAAAATATAATGGAAAATAAAAGATAATAAAAATTAATATGACATATTATTAGCTAGGCTTGAAATCGGCTTGAGCTTAGCTCAAACTCCATAGAGCCAATCACAAGCTTAATAATTTTAGTCTCGAATATAAAGGAGCTCAACTTGAACTTGTCTTGAATATAAAAGACCGGATTTCAAACTGACCCGGGCTCAGCGCTCGTTGAGAGTCCCAGCCCCATGTGTGCAGGCTAGTAGACTCGTTCCCAAGTCAAATATAACCTTCAAGAGCCTTAACACTTATGAAAGTTATCTTTTGAACAGAGTGAATAGGGTACAACATTATTTATAAGGGTACTGTTATTTGCCAATGGGTACTTTATATCCACAACCAGGGTTTTCGCACATGAAAACTATTGATTGTTTCGAATCAAGCATTGGATATTACTTTTCGGCCCAATCTTCCACACAACAGTCTTGAGATCATGGCGTAATTATCAGACAAACAAATATTAATTCTGTTGCGCGAAAGCTCATAAACTAATCAATGATGTCATGATGAACGATCAAATAAGAATGTAAAATAGAAGAAAATCAACTACAAGTACACAAGAGATAATATTTACGTGATTCGACAATATGCAAACATCCACGGGCGGTGATAATCCATTATATTGATTATTACACAAGAATACAAGAGCACTCAAGCCTCACCAAAGCTCTCCTCAAAACCTTAGGTAGGGTTTCAAAGCTTTACAATGATATCCCAAACTTCAAATTCTTCCAAGGGTATTCCCTTTATATAGAAGTCTCGAATCCTACTTCTAACCCAAGAGAAACTGTCCAAAAATGAAGTATTCACGTAACTTGGACATTGCAGGTCGCTCGAGCAACTAAAACCCAAAAACTTGCTCTTATGGAGTGCTCACCTTGCTCGAGTGGATTTGGTTGTTGCACGAGCAACATAACAAGTTAGAGCCCTATAACTAACAATTCTCCACCTGGCTCTAAGCTTCACTGTATACTCTTTCTTTCGATTATCGCTATACTCATATCATCGCTGCCACTAGCACCCCAAGGGCGCTCAAACCTATTGAACATTAATCAAATTCAAACAATGTTTAGTCTTGACTATCAGTACCACCTTTGTTATCATATCCGCAGGATTGTCCTTCGTACTCACCTTCTTCAAAGATATCTCCCTATCTTCGATTACTTCCTGTATGAAGTGATATCGTATATCAATATGTTTGGTACGAGCATAATATACGTGATTCCTTACTAAGTAAATAACACTGGATATCGCAGAAGACATCGACACTTTCCTTTGCGATCCCTAAATCACCAACTAAACCTTGAAGCCGCAATACTTCTTTCACTGCCTCTGTTACTGTGATATACTATGTCTCTGTAGTAGACAAAATCACTGTATCCTGTAACGTCGACCTCCAGCTAATCGGACCTCCTGATAGTGTGAACACATATCCCGTTGTAGACCGACGCTTATCCAAATCACTCGCGTAATCTGAAACTACATATCCGCACAATTGGTGACTTGTACCACTGCAAAAAATCAGCCTAACATTCATGGTACCATGTGTGTACCTTATAATCCATTTAACTGCCTGCTAATGATCATTGCCTAGATTAGTTATATATCTACTAGTCATGCTAACAGCCTGTGAAATATCCGGTTGAGTGCATACCATAGCATATACCAAGCTACCAATCGCACTTGCGTAGGGAATACGAGTCATGGACTCACGCTCCTCATCTGTAGTAGGAGACATGCTAGCCGAAAGATGAAAGTGAGTTGTTAATGGAGTACTTACAGCCTTTGAATTCTTCATCCCAAATAGTGAGACTACATTTTTTAGATAACTCTTCTGTGTCAGACACAACTATCCTTTCTTTCTGTCTCTCTGAATATCCATCTCAAGAATCATTATCGCTGCATCAAGTTCCTTCATTTCAATCTCCATTCCAAGTTGAGATTTTAACTTATTGATCCTTACCATACTCTTTGCAGCTATGAGCTTGTCATCAACATATAAGAGAAGATAAATAAATGAGTCATCTGCTAGCCTTTTGAAGTAAACACAGTTATCGTATTAACTTCGAATATAGTTTTGGCCCTACCATGAACATGTCAAACCTCTTATACCACTGTCTCGGTGACTGTTTCAACCCGTACAAGAACTTCTTTAGTTTGCACGGTAACCTCTCTTCTTCAGGAGACTTGAACCCTTAAGGTTGGTTCATATAGATCTCCTCTAGATTATCGTGTAGAAATATTATTTTTACATCGAATTGCTCTAACTCTAAGTTCAATTGTGCTACAATTGACAACAAAATCAGGATTGAAGTGTGTTTCACAACCGGTGAGAACACCTCATTTAATTAATGTCTTCCTTTTGCTCATAATCATTTGCTACCAACTGTGCTTTGTACCTTGCAACACTACTTTCAGGATAACCTTCTTTCTTCTTATAAACCCACTTGCACCCAATCGCTCTTTTCCTTTAAGTAACTCTATCAGTTTCCAAGTTTAATTCTTATAAAGAGAATTCATCTTTTCACCCATTGCGGTCTTTCATTCTTGTACACATCTATCACTGATTACATCTTTGAATGAAGACGACTCATTGTCATCCAACGTTAATGCATAGGCCACGATATCCTTGTAACCATAGCAAATTGGTGTTCTAACATTCATTTTGAGTCTTTCACCTGCTAAGGATTGTTCTGGCTCTCTCAATTATTTCTGCACTTTCCTCTGATATAATAACTGTAGGAGTTTCTAATTTCATGTCAAACTGATCTTCAGCCACCTCTTCTTCAATTTTCATTATCTGTTTGCTAGAAGTTCACATAAGAGATTCATCAAAGGTCACATATCTGCTAATTATAACTTTATTCTACTCAGGACACCATAACCTGTATCCTTTCACACCATTTGCATACCCTAAGAATATCGATTTCTTAGCCCTTTGGTCAATTTTACTATCTCTGACATGATAATAAGTTGTACAACCAAAAACCCTTAATGCAATGTAATCTACAGGCTTTCCGACCACATCTCAATCGGAGTTTCGCATTATATTGCTATAGGCGGTGATATGTTTACTAGATAGCACGTTGTATTGACTACTTCGGCCCAAAACTCTCTACCCAATCCAACATTAGATAACATACATATTATTTTTTCAAGTGGAGTTCTATTCATACGTTCTGCTACATCATTCCGTTGTAGTGTATTTCTCACTGTGAAGTGCCTTGCAATACTGTGGTCCTCACAGAACTCATGGAACTGTCCACTGGTGTACTCACCACTATTATCGGTTCTCAATCGTTTGACCTTCCTTCCAATCGGGTTTTTAAACAATATTTTTCATCTCTTGAAGATTTTTAACACTTCATTCTTACTCTTCATCATGTAGATCCATACATACAGAGAGTAATCATCGATGACGGAGACGAAATACCTGGCACCACTTTTAGAAGAGACCTTTCAAGGCCCTCACACTACGTGAAAATGCGGGAAAAACAACAGTCGATGACTGTCGTTTTGAAAATAATGACAGTTATTAACCGTCGAGTGGGCTGTCATAAAAAATATCATAGTATTTGTTAATGACATATTATCGTTATCGTTTATTTCATTGACAACGACTGTTTTCAGCCGTCGATCACAAACGACAGTTTGTAGTCATTGTTTTAAGTGTCGTTGTTCAAAAGTAGAATGACATCTTTTCATTATAATCAACATATTATAACTGTCATTGTTTTCAAATGTAAAGGAAAAATGACGATCTTGAGCCGTCGTATTTTTTGATATTTTTTTTAAAATATTTAAATTATATGAAAAGACGTATATATAACATCGTTTTGTCAAATTTTATCTGAAAAAAATAAAATTGATAATCATTCCATTCCACAAATTTACCAATTCACCATAAGAAAATTCATATCTATAAATAATTGGATGGAACATTATTTTCATAACCCTTAATTACAACTTTCAATGTTGACATATATAGTCATTAAATTTTTTTTTTAAAAATATTAATCATCCAAATCTATCAATAAAACTAGAAGTCCCTTTGGCTATGAGATTGTATCGCTAAGTGTAATATCTGCTAATGTCCCTTCAGTTGCATACAGCTTTGCATCGAGATCATAATTGTCAGTTACGATGATGTTATATGATTCTGTTGATATTGTGGCCTCTCTATTAACATGTCCCAGTGCAATAACTTTTTTCTTGAAGTTCTTTAATAATCAGCGCATGGATGATTGGTTCATCGGTGAATCAAGAAGAACCGATGAATTTCGTTGTGCCTATAAAAAATTAGAAAAAGAATGTAACTACTTAATATCGAGAATTTATGATTTAAAAAAAAAAAATGGGACAAAGAATTCAAATTGGTACCTAAGAAGAACCTTAATCCGAAATATGTGTACTTTGGAGATCTCTCCCGTGTGGAAATAATAAAATCAGTATCCTTCTTCACTAAATCAGATCATGGTCGCTTTTGTGCACCTAAATGCTTTGGAAGAGGATTGATGATACTTGTAAAAAGTGAAAATCGAAACAAATGAGACAATAACTCTGCACAATACTTGTAAACATACTGCAAAGTATAAATATGTTATACTTGCAACTCAATAAAACAGGGACTCTACACAGTACTTTGTAGAGGCAATTTTTACCAGTATCATTAATCCTCTTCCAGAGCACCAACATGATCATTTGGTATTCATGACTGCAGATAAATAGACTCCAAAGTAACTATAATTATAAGTATCATTTAGTCCAAAATGAAATTTTGCAAACAATAACTTACCTTCTGCTCTATTCTAGGCAACTTAAGAACTTTCTTGTTCACCTCGCGCTTGCTGCAAAATATCGAGCAACCCAATATGATGTAGGCAGAATCTGATTGCCAAAATATTTCCAAACAACGTAAGGGTATAAGGCTTGGACACATTCCAATATCATCTATATTGTATTTATTTTCAATCTTTTGGCACACATTGAAGACTTGTTATCAATGTTTGGCCCATTTAAGAGTGAAAACCAGTTGAGTTAGATACTACTTAGCTGATTCTTGTACTCCCCAGATGTTAACTTCCGTCCATTTACATGACTATGTGTAGTCGTATGTTTGGGAGACTCTTTTTTGTCTCTACTCATATTGACTCTGTAAAACTTATTTGACCTAAACAATCCAATGGTCTGGTCACCTCTTGAAGGATCCATGGTTAAAAGATCAAAACAAATGGAAGGACAAAACCATTGGATTGATCAGCTAATTTGGAAGTCTGGATGGCCTTCAAAGTTATCAGCAACAGTACATGAAAATATCCATTGATTTAATGGTCAGAAACATTCAATATTGTGTTTTGAACTGTGTGGCCCATACAAAACGTGGCCAAAAGAGTTTAGATCCACCAAGATGTGAAGAGGCAGCAAAAGAGGCTAACTTTTTTCTAAATGATGGCTATGGATTAGGACTAGAGCCACTGCCTTCTAAAAATATAGCATATAGTATCAGTTGACCATATCAGCATTTATTTTTCAAATTCTATTTTCCATGTCCTTTTGAACAGATTCTCTACCTTCTTTCATTGTTTTTGCCTTCTTTGAATCAGTAAAATTCGATAATCATTAAAAAAATAAAGCTAAAGGCTATTGTCCTAATAAGAGATGAGTATCATCAGTAGCTCAATTAATTATGCATTTTTCCTTATATAATTTTAATTGTAAATTTAAACAGATGTCTCAAACCCGATGGAAAGGAGTTATAATGTTATAGTTTTCAAAAAAAATTGCATTGACACTAGCCAGAAGTGAACAACAAGGAATTCATCCGAGAGTAGCTCCACCAATTGGAACACTTAGGGGAGCACCCGCGCCAATCACTTCCAACCTGAAATGCCTTCTGCAATGATTGCAAAGCTTTCTAAGGCCTACCCAGTATGCTGGTCCAACTAGTCCAAAAATCCCAGAAAGGAGAACTATCATTTAAAATGGGCGTAAAAAATGAAGAATAAATCTTATGGTCTCTTTTGCATCTTGATGGTTTTGGTAACTAACATCTTGAACAAAATTGTAAGGGGATAAAATAAGGGGATAAAACTAGAGAAAAGGGCCCCCCATGTAACCACTTTAAAGTGGAAATGTGAACCACTTTGTCAAGACAGCTGGCATCAGTAACTGGTGATCATGTGATCACTTGAGCCATAGAATCCCGAGATTGGCCCTCCGTAATCTTTAGACTATGAAAATTTTCAATTTATTTTTAGGTGGTTCTCGAATCCTATAATAGAAGGAATTAGTTGTTAAGAGTTACTTCTATTTTAAGGTATTAAGAATCCTAGCCTTGGCCATTTGGAAGTGTAAAATTAGAAGATACAGAGTTACTTTATATATATATATATTAGGGACAAGTTGAGATATTCAGATTGCTGTAATTTACTTTATATAAAAAATAAAGTTTTTAGAGGGGTCGAAACTTCTCAGTTTCATCGTTGCTTCTTTCAAGACTTTTCAACCATATTTCAATAATGTTTTCCATGATTTTTAGTCTACATCTATTGTTGTTATTCTTAGGTTAGCCTTGGTAATTTACAAATATATCCTAACCTACTAATCAGAAACTTACATATTTTATATGGTTGGAAAGCTTAGAGAGTCCTCTACAACTTATCTTAAGGGTCTAATACATAAAAGTTTGAATATTTAATCTTGTATTTAATTCTCAGGTCAGGTTTCTGTCCTAATTTTGTCAAGCTAAAACAGTTCTTGTTTCTAGACAGAGGTCTAATCCTGAATTTGTGTAAACCAAAGTGCTTTGGTCTTTAATCCCAAATTTTGTGTGCATGTCTCTGGGTTCATGCTATATCTTAATACCATTTTACCAAATCTGGTCCCAGGCCTCTCTGGTGGCACCCCGCCAGAGCGAGAGTGGCTGGGAGCAACCTGGTAGGGTTGCCAAAGACAACCTGCGTATGGGTTTGCTCTCTTGGGCAAAAGAGTGGCACTTTCGCTCTTTAGGTTAGGCTGCAAGAAGCTATAATGACATTTGGTATCACAGCTCTACACCCGTTTGCTCTGGTGGTGAGCTATTTTAAGTGATAAAATAGCTCTTTGCCTACTCTTTGCCAGAGCAGATAAAACCTGCTTTGTCGGAGAGCAATCCGGATTTATATGTCATGTTAACGGGCGTGTGTAAACATGTGACCTTGAGATTAGTCGGATGCTCTAAGAGGCCCCGGACATCAAGGTTTAAAAAAAATGATAGTTCCATAACCATGTGGGATACAGTTCTACAACTATAGTTGATTTTATGTAAAACAAATGATTTATTTTATATTCATATAACTAATATGCATATGTTTGTCATAAACAAAAAATCAGTTTTTAAATTGTGTTGTAATAGTATCTAGGTCCTGTAGATGCATATAAATGTGTGGATTATGATCAGATTGATGGCTTTTTCGGTACTTGAGCTGATAGTAGATGCTTTATTTGGTTGCTAGTATATTTGGATGCTGAGCAGAGTTGTTTTAGTACTGATTGTAGAATTAGTTTCTTGGTTAAATGTGTGCTAAGTGACCATGTGGACAAGGGAGTGTTCCCTGCGATTGAGCTGTAGTATTGCAATTGTTCGCCATTATTTCTGCAGAAACAGGTATTGTTGGATCTGCTCATGTTTCCATTCCTCAAGAGACAGGTACTGGTCTGTCAGTTGCAGCCCTAATATCTGTTAGAACTCGAATTTTGTTATAAGATCTATGAATAGAAAATCTGCAGTGAATATATATATTGTTGTTCCTAAGCTCCCGATGTCATTTTGCTTCTATATTGTAGCTACATGTTTTCGGGTGTTGGAATTAGTGGGAAACGCAGCTTGGGATAATAAGAAGAGAATAATCGTGCCTCATCACATACAACTAGCTGTGAGAAATGATGACGAGCTAAGTAAACTGCTGGTGGTGTGATGCCCAATATTCACAACCTTCTTCTTCCTAAGAAGATTGGTTCCGGACCCGCCTAAGGCTTCCACCAACGACAGTTGATTGGATTTTTACATCTTTCAGTTTTTTTGGTCCTTAAAGTGGTGTTTTTTCCCCTATTTGAGTTGTTAAATTTAGGAATGTTACTAGTTGAAGTGATGGTGTCTGGAACTTGATCTGATCTACCATTTCTGACAAAAATGGTATACTAGTTGAATTGATGAAACAAGTAAAGAATCCTAGCAATCTTATAAACAAGTAAAGAATCCTAGCAATCTTATACTAATTTAACTGAAACAGATGCTGAATCGGATATGTTTCAGTTGTAGTGGCTGAAATTGGAAACTGGTTGGGTAAGGTGATGAAACCAACTGAAAACCAAAAACAAGCTTTCTAGGAGTCGGTTCCGGCCAAAATTTCGGTTGCCCAATGAACCTAATAAATGCTACAGGTTTAATAAATGCTATAGGTTTAAAATTAAATTTAAAATGCCCATATATGGGGAAAAAAATTTCCTATTTTTTTTTTTTAAAAACTCTTTACCGGCAATTTAAAACTATCGGGAATTACCATAAGGATATCATTTTTCCGGCAATTTTAAACTAATTACAACAATGACGCGCCTAGAAGGGAGGATCAACAAATACAACATCATGATTTAGAAGAAACCTAATTACAACTAATTTTATAAACCTCAAATTTAATCCTTCAATTTGGTGAAAGAAAGGGAGTACAAGATCAAGTGACAAATGATATTGCAAAAATGCAATTTGACCATCATTAGGAACGCGAAAATGAGGATTGACTGATTATATCAATGTCGCAGGTTCAATCCCAGCTAACTTTCTTTAAAAACAAAGAGAGAGAGAGAGAGAGAGAGGATTGTCTGGTTATAGAAAATCAAAGTACAGATCCGCGCTACAAAGTCATAGGTTATTAGGAAGCCATCTAGAGAACATGTAGAGAGAATCGATTTCTTATTCATGAGTTCACTTGATTAATGGTTAATTGATTAGGTAAGCTTATGTGAATGCGATCCATAGCACAACAACCTTCACAAACAGCCTTAAGTAAGAAAACAAGTATCTTACACTCGATAGTGAAAAGAAGTGGGAGACTGCCTTCCAACATGACACTTGAGATACCTTGGGGCCCCATGAGCCCCACATTTAGCCTCACTCATTGTAAACGAGCTTTCCCAATATATATGATGGGAAAGTAGTTGATCCATAAATTGTAGTCGACGAATATTCTAGATTTAGGCTTCTTTTTATAAATAAAAATAAAAAGAGGGTTTTTAGAAACAAAGATAAAAGAAATGGTTGTATGAGGGGATAGAAACACTGAGTTCTTCCACTACATGGCTACTGCTAGATGTAGGGAGAAAAAACTTATGAATATTGAAAAATGAAAATATGAAGACGGTAATGGAATGGAGAAGGCCATCCAGTGTTTATTTAAAGACCAATACAAATTTGATTGGTTACTAGATGTATGGGTGGATGGATCTTTTCCTCAAATATCTTAGATGGAAGGCAATCCAGATACGGCCATCCTCCAATATCCAACACCTTAGAGTTTCTTTTTAAGAATTTTTACTAAAGGGGATCTCATTAGGGTCTAAGAAGAGTTTCATTTCATCCATACATCCTCTCTAGCCTTTTCCTAAAATTAGAAAGAGACTATGAACATCTACCGAAAGAGGATATAAACATCTAACTTACTTGTCAGTCAAACATGTAAGAGGCTATGAACATCTACCAAAAACGATATCTGTCACTATGCCCTTAAGCATTTCATTACAAATCTGATATATAATAAGATAAAACAACTAATATGCATATAAACAGTGGCTTAACATCGAAACAAACCCAAACCCGCATTTTTCCTAAACATTTTATCAAACATTCAGCATTTACAGTTTCTTGTGATGGTTTTGGAGGAGTAGATTGCAGGGTTGGGAGCGGGAGCATTGTTTGTTTTTAGTTGGCCAAACATTAATCAAAGTTCTCCAATTTGAATCCTTTGCTTTAAATTGATCCTTGTCTACTGTCTATCGTGTAAAATATTTCGCAATGACAGAACAATGGCCAAATTCCGAGATATCAATGGTCAACGAGCTTTTCTATTCTAGATTAGTTAGAGTAATCAAATACAATTAATCACCAAAATGATTGAAACTGAACAAGATAATGTAAAGAGGATAACAAGTTCATAAATAAGAAGAAACCTTAAATCTGTAGCCTCATCAACATGAAGAGGAAGAAACCCTAAAAGCAAATAGAAAAAAAAAATCAGATTAAATGAATAAATTATAGAAATTAAAAAAAATGAAAAACAAGAAGCAACAAGAAAAAAATAAAAAATAAAACAAAAGAAGCAAAAACCCTAAGGCTTTTGCTTGCGATTTTATTAAAACGCAGATAATACAGCGCTAATAAAACCCCTAAATTTTGTAGTGAAACAGGTAATTAGATATCAAAATAACAAATACTTACATCAAAACAGGCTATTAGATATCAAAATTTTAAAGACCTAGATGAAAAAAGGGAACTTTGAGATCAAATAAACATAGACTCAGATCGAAAAAAGGGCTTTATAGATAAAATTAACAAAAACCCATCTCAATTAGCCTATCAAATTGTTCAAAAAATCACAATTCGTATACAAATTTTTGAAGAAACGATGAGAATCTAAGGGGAAAATTCTCCTAACAGAAGATACAGTTGGGAGTAGTGAAGGGATCGGGTTGCAGAGAGCCTAGATACCAATTGAGTAAAAAACCTAATAAAAAATATAGCAAAAAATCATTCCATACCTTAGTGCGAGTGGGAGAGATACCAGAGTCGGCGGGCGAGTGGCCAGTGTTGGGTGGCCAGGCGGCCGGGAGTCGGCGGGCAAGAATGAGGGGAGACTTAGAGAAAGAGAGAAGAGAATGAGGGGAACGTTCATATGTGGGATTATATATATTTAGGTTTAGAGTTCCTTTAAATCTACCCACCATATCTTTAAGTTGACCCATGCTGAAACACATTGATTATATTGAATCGGACGATGGATATTGTTTATCGTCCCAATCTTTCACATGATGGATCTTGAGAATATGATCATACCATCAGACGGTTGATTTTTTATTTCATGTGATACACACCCAAAAAAGTGACGCTAAAATCAATTTTGAGCGTGCACGTGATGTTAAGGTCATTTTTTTGAAATGTGTGCCACGAGAAATAAAACACTAACCGTTTGATGGTAGGCCCATGATCTCAAGATCCATCATGTGAAAGATTGGAAGGACAAGCGATCTCCACCATATGATTCTACCAAGTCAATGTGTTTCAGTGAGGGTGAATTCAAAGATTTGGTGGGTAGATTTAAAGGTACTCTGAAGTTTAATTGGGTACTTTTAATGGCACCTACAAACTCTTGTTGGGCAGTTACGCCCATAATCAATGATCGCTTTAAATCAGAAGATAGAGATCGTCTTCGCTCCAATCTTCCACACAAGGGATCTCCAATCAATGAACATACCATCAAACAATCAGTTTTCAATTCCAAATGGCACAGAACCCGATGTGATCCTAAAGTCACTTTTGCACATGATGTGTGCCATGTGATTTTACGACCAGTTTTTGGGATTTCTAATATGTGGAATCGAAAATTGACGTATGATAGTACGTTCATGGCATCAAATTTTCTTCTGTGAAAAATTAGAGCGAACCATGATCTCCATCCTCTAATTTAAAGCAATCAATGATGTTGGCATGGCTTCTATTAAAGGTACCCTTTATATAAACAATCCATGCAACAAATCTTTGTGAGTACTCATGATTAAATGCATTGACTGCATTTAATTAGATGATGTAGATTGTTTATCGTCCTAATCTTTTTCAAGATGGATCTTGATATCATGAGTATGCTATCCGACCGTTAGTGTTTGACATCACGGGACACATATCCCATAAAGGGTGAAAAAATACGAACTAGCACTCATTACGCCCAAACCTGATTTTAAGGTCAATTTTTTGGGATGTGTGCTGTGTGAAATAAGAAAACGAACCGTCCGATTGTATGCTCATGATATAAAAATCCATCGCGAAAAGAAATTGTTATGAGATATAATCAAGATATATATAATTTATCTTTTACATAGATATCTACATAAACGACTGCTTTAGGCAGTCAATTTATTTACCACTATTATTTTACTTTAAACGACAGACCTAAACTGTCGAGTTTTTACCAACTGGTTATGGTCGTCGTTTACCCCGCACCAATAATGTAGTTTTTTTCGCATTTTCACATAATGTCATATATCTGAATTTATATAATCCAGTATGTCTTTTGTAGTGTGAACAGTTGTATTGAACTTAACCCGGCACTGTTTCCTGAAGACACAATACTTATAAAAGTTAACTTTGCCAGTCTTTACACCTTTCAACAAGCCCTGCTTGTTCAACTCTGTCATCCCTCTTTCTGACATGTGCCCTAGGCGCATATGTCATAACTGTGTAGAGGACAAACCACTATTATCTGACGTAGATGTTGCTGCTCCACCTGTCACTGTACTCTCTGATAGAAAGTAAAGGTTCCCAACCTTTTCCGCTTTCATCACAACCAGACCCTTTGTCACCTTCAAAACTCAACCTTGAGTAGCAAACTTGAGCCCATTGGAGTTTAGTGTATCAAGCGATATAAGGTTCTTTTTCAGTACCGAAATATGGTGTACTTCGGTCAATGTTCCACCATTCACTTATTTATAAGACGCGAACCAGTCTCTATTTAAACGCATGTGGTAGGAGCACTCTGAATCAAGTATCCATGCATTCTGCTAGTATTTATCTGAAACCACTGACAACACGTTTCCATCATCATCCGGAGCTTGTTCAGCTATACCAACCTGATCAATAACCCCTTTTTACTTCTTATCCTGAGCATTGTCCCTCTTTGTTTGTAACTGTAGACAATACCTTCTGATGTGACCTTTTTCATAATACTTGTAGCATTTTATTTTCATTCAATTTTTGGATTTAGATCTGGACTTTAAACTATCCCTTCCAGATTTATGGTCCTCTACTCTCCCCCTAACCAACAAGTCATCTGCTTGTGTATCACTATTTGGACCTTTCTTCCTCATGTCGTTATAAAGCAGTGTCGCTGTAATCGACTCTAGTTCAATAGTATCTTTTCTATAGAACAGCGTTGTAACAAGGTGCTCATAGGAATCGGGGAGGAAAGAAAAAAATAATAGTATTTTGTCTTCATCCTTAACCTCTTCTCTAATATTTAATACTTCAGATATTATTCGATTGAATTCATTAAGATATTCATTGTGAAAAGTACTTGCCTTCATGTGCAACTTGTACAGTTGCTTCTTGATATATAAACGACTCGTTAGAGATTTTGTCATGTAGAGGCTCTCCAATTTAGCCCACAACGAGGCCACTGAGTTCTCTCGAATTAGGTTGTACATATTCTCCTTCGCTAAACATAGTCAAATCGTACTACACGCCTGAAGTTTAAATTCTTCCCAATCACCATTGGACATATCCGCCGACTTACCTGAAAGCCCTTTCAATGCCTTTTACAACCCTTGTTGAATAAAGATATTTCGAACTTGTATTTGCCACAAGCCGAAATTAATCTTTCCATCGAATTTTTTAACCTAGAACCTTGCATTCAAAATTTTTGCGGACTTCGATGTCATCTCCGATCGTAGAATAAAAACCTAATATCTCTAATAACAATTTATTGCGCGGAAGCTCAAAAACTAACCAATGATCTCACGATGAATGATCAAATAAGAACGCAAAATAAAAGAAAATCAACCACAAATACACAAGAGATAATATTTACGTGATTCGACAATATACCTACGTCTGTGGGCAACGATAATCCACTATATTGATGAATACACAAGAATACAAGAATACTCAAGCCTCACCAAAGCTCTCCTCAAAACTCTAGATAGGTTTTCCAAAGCTTTACAGTGATATCTCAAACTTTAAATTCGGCCAAGGTTTTTCCTTTATATAGAAGTCTCGAATCCTACTTCTAACCCAAGAAAAACTGCCCAAAAATGGAGTTTGTACGTAACTTGGATATCGCGGGTCGCTCAAGTGACAACCAAAGTCGCTCGAGCGACTAAAACCCAAAAAGTTTCTCTTACGGAGTGCTCACCTCGCTCGAGTGGATTTGGTTCCCACTCGATCGACTTAACAAGTTAGAGCCATATAACTAACAAATTCTATGTGGCATACATCCCTAAAAGTGATTTGGTATGCTCCTGATCGTGATTGTTTTGGGAATGTATGCCATGTGTAATCAACATCTAATTGTTTAATTGGTGTGTCATGATCTAGAGATCTCTTGTGTGGAAGATTTTCAAAACATTGAAACGTTCTACTAATTATAGTTCAAAAAACAAGAGTGTCACTAACCATTTTGAAAGTAGAAATTTTTTTTCTTTTTCAAAAAAGGCCAACATTTTATTTGATTCTAAACAAAGTTCTAAAAACTACCAAATCCCACTTGATTAAACTAGTCAAATCAACTCCACCTAATTTTGACTGAGTTCTTTTATAGTTTATTATGGTTTAGCGTTTAGGGTTATTATAAGTTCAAGTTTTCAATTAATTTTCTATAAGAGCCTTCAAAATGAGTCATAAAACATGGGAGGTAGTCTTTGACCTTCATCGATACCAATATTTAGGGGTGGCAATGAGTCAGGCTTATGCTTATATTTTTCTAATTTTTCAACAAGCCCAACCTAATTTCATCCATTTTCGAGGTGTTTTTCCCGACCTTGGCACATTTCCACCCTCCCCACTACTCGATCTCCATATGCTCAGGACTCCGCATGTAACAACCCTGACTTTTGCTACCGTTGACTCATTGACCTTGCATGATCATGTGACTATTTTGACCAGTTTGACTTTGGTCAAACTTTTGATGTCCGTGACACGGTCTCTGACCTATTTTAATGGGGTAAACGCACCCAAACACAAATCTGAAAATCAATTCCTAACTCGAACTTAAAGTGGAGTTTGAACCCTTGTGCAAAGTGTGCATGTTGCACACGACTCAAACCCTGAAATCGGACCAAATTCGATTTTTGCCTTTTGGAAGCCCTAAAATTATAACATTGGGCTTACTTGATTAATATCAATAAATAATTTAAAATGAAAAGGATAGCGTGCGCATGAACAAGAGCGATCAAGTGCACCATGGGCACGAACCTAACCCTAGCCAATAACCCAAATTATTATATGTCTATATGTACAGATGTACGTTGTCTAGGTATGATAAATATTAACCAAGTCCCCCTCTCTGCACACCTGACTTCGTGTACGTGTCGGTGAGATATACGGTACATGTCTTGAAGTTTCAAGATATTTATTTCTACGTGTTCATATGAATATTCGTGTGAGCCATTATGCAAGCCATGTGATGGCACAGTGGTCAGGAACTTGTGTCGTAAATAGGAGGTCTAGGGGTCAGACCTGTTAAGTGGACTAAGATATCATTTTTTACCTTTAGATAAAAGCTAATACACCATTTTGGTTTGCTAGCTTCACATCGAACCAAACCCATTAGTTATAAGTGAAGCTTCTCTTGGAAGTTTCATTTGTTTGAAAATTTTAGAGAGAAGATAAAGAGAAGAACTTAAAGAGAAGAAGCTCCATCTCCCTTGCCCCTCTTCTTCAATTGTTGTTGATCTCCCTCTCAAATTTCTTTGTCTTCTTAAATTTTTGCCCGCAAAGAAGCATCGATCTTGACACGGTTACGATGAAAGAGTGTAAGAGAACTCTCCCTCTCCTAAACCCTCTTTTGTTTTAGAAGCCCTAGCTTCCATTGATCTCCATCAAAGTCTTCATTCACTCAAGAAAGCCTTTAGTTTATTGTGCACATCGAGAAGATTCGATTTCAACTCCGTGCGATCATTGAGAGGAAGAGATTAAACCATCAGATGAGCAAGGGGGTTTGATATCAAATCCCATCGATCTCGATCATCATAGATGCTACTTGGAGCAAGGTGTTGAGACTATCTCGATATTTTAGCCATAAATTTATACTTCAAATTTGGATTGACGCGATTCTCACGGCGTTGAAAAAAAGACAACGAGATCTATAACTTTGAGTGAAATAGAAATTTCATGAATTAAATATTTTAAGGGTTAAAATTGAGCAAAAAGTTTGGACAAGTTCTACATGATCCAAGGTTAGCACGAACTTTTCTATTTCGCCTTGGTTTTGAGAAAATACTTAAATACGTCAAAGTGATTAGTAACATCGAAGTTATTAGTGATTAAAATCAATCCTTAATGCATCATCGTAAATGTGATGTAGATGAAGGAATTAGTCGCCATCAATAAGGGTCATCTCACACCTTCTTGCGACGTTAGGAATTGAGGTAGGGAAAATTCAATGCGTGATTTCATTTTTACCTTCGATTTATAGTTTTGGATGATATGCCTGAATTGAATGTGATTTTGACAAATTGATTTAGAATCTGTTAAATTTGACCGCATTAGACATTTGAAATAATTGAAATATTGGTTTGAAATTTCATTCTTCAAATCTCGAAATTTGAATATTTAATCTCCGAACTTTTGAACACTGAATCTTTGAAATTTAAATTTGAAATATAGGGAAAACTCAATGTGCAATTGCATCTCGATTTTGATTCATAGATTGTATGATGTGTTCGAATTGAGTTGTGATCATTAGAACTGATTTAGAAACTTGATTTTTGAATTATGAATTCATTTTGAACCTTTGAAATATTGAATCCTTCAAATTTGACTGCATTGAACTTTGAACTTCGAATTTGAATTTTAAACTTGAAAAATAAACTTAAAATCCTCGAACCTATGAACTTGATTTTGAATATGAACTTCGAATATGAACATCGAATCTAAATCTGATCAAATCAGATATGAACTTATATGAACACTGAACTTGACATGAACTGATATGAACATTGAACCTGACATGAACATTGAATCCGAATTTGAACCTTGTATATGAACATGAACATCGAACTTTGAACTTCTTATATAAATATGAATATCGAATCTGTGAACCATGAATCTGAATTAGAACCTCAGAACTGCATCAAACTTTGTATATGAACTTTGAAATTAGAATCCTTCGAATTCTAAAACAGGAATTCTGAATATGAACTTTGAATAGGACTCTAAACTCCGAACCTTGAACTCAAAACTTTGAACTTTGAACCGTTACGACGGTATATCTGTATGTGGTACCGTTACGGTGGTATATCCGTATGTGACACCGTTACGACGGTATATCTGTATGTGAACCATGTTGTAGCATGCATCAAATCGTGACGACGGTATCTGAACTTAGAACTTTGAATATGTGTCTGAACTATGAATGTGAACTTTGAAATTAGAACCTTTGAATATGAATCTGAACTCTGAATCTTAACTTTAAATTATAACCTTTGAATATGAATCTGAACTCTAAACTTGGAACTTTGAATATGAATCTTAACTTTAAAGTAGACCTTTGAATATGAATTTGAACTCTGAATCTGAACTTTGAATTTAGAACTTTGAATATGAATTTGAACTTTGAACCCTAGCTATGTGATTTCGAATCTAAGAACTTTTGAATACTGTTTGACATTAAGCTGTTCTGAAATTGATCATTGAACTCATTGTTTCACATTTGTTTTGAATTTAAGATCTTTGAATTTGGTTTTGATATGAAAACAATTGCCCTTGAAATTTGATATGAAATATGTCATTCCATTCGATACAAAATTGCCTTTCTATCTTAAATATGAAAATGCCTTTGAAATCCCGTCCTTGAATTCTGTTTTGATACTAAGATGTCCCTTTTATTTTTAGTCATTGAATCTATGCATTGATGTGATAAGATGTGAATTGGCATTGAACTCTCCCTACTGAACTTAGACTGTTAGCTCACCCCGACACTAAGTGTTACAGGTGTAGATTTTGATCAGAACCCCGAGCTTAAGACGGATCTTGGTTACGTTCCTGAGGAGTAGTTTTGGACTTCGTATATTTTGAATTAAGTACATCTTTGAGATTAGTTTTTTGTATATACTTTTTGTAGCTTATACCACTGCTTAGGTGACAATCGGCCGTCACCGGTGACTCATTGTAGTTTTATTTAATGTTCGATGTTAGAATGGAATCTTTTGTTCACTGCCATATATAATATTTTTGCTTTGATTTTTGCATTTGTATGGATGTACCGAGTGTGAGTGATCTGGCGATCCGGTTTCTTTAAAAAAAAAATCGGGTTGTCATAATTGGTATAAGTATCATCGGATGATTCAACTTTCCTAGAATTTTGTGTAGGGAAAAACGGGCTATCACACCACCTCTCATGGAGATGATCCTAAAACGGGCACTAGCTTGAATTGTGATAGGGGCTTTGGTCAGGTCCAACTGGTTGAACCCTAAATGTAGTTCAACTAATTTTAAAATCGTTGGATGCTAGGGTTTTAAAAGTAAATGCAAAAGATAAAAGTTAAGATTCCCTAGCATCAAAAGGTCTTAAAGTTGATTGAACCACATTTAGATTTCAACCAATTGGACATAACCAAAACCCATTGTCATAGAACAAAGATTACTCGTCACCCATTTGCCAAAAATTCTTATTGGCCCAGTCCGTTCGGTCCCGAGATGCTCACTATGACTTGTAGGGGTGTATTCGGTTCAGTTTGGTCAGTTTTGGGCCAAAATCACAAATCAAACCGGTTATAATCAATTTTTAAATGTTCAAACCGTCCAATTGTTGAACCAATACCAACCCGATTTAATTCGGTTTCGGTTTAGTTCGGTCGGTTTCGATTTTCCTATAAGTTCTACTTGTACATAAAAAAATTTCCAATTTCTCAACCTGTTTTACACTTTTACTATTTTCATTTTTTTTGGAGTTGTTTTACTTTCATTGAAATTTCGGGATAATCGATGATGTAACTAGCAATAAAATAATTAACATGATATAAAGATGCACTCACAACCATAAATTGAACACAAAAGATTTTAACGTGGAAAATTCTTTCACAGGTAAAAATCACGGGATCTATCTTAGATCCAAGGCAAATAATTCACTATAAAAAATAAATTCTTACAGTGCTTATGAATAAAATGTTTTATCACTCATCTCACCAACAACAATCACATCCCACAATCGTCCCTTTCATAGTGTAAAGTTATCGCCTTTAACCGCTGTCTCTCACGATAGTCCACTCGATTCACACGAGCCAACAAAAAACTTGAAACAAACAAATTTAACCTCAGATCACAGAGGTAAAAGTTTTTTTGAGATTTAGATCAATTCAGAACAATAATAAATTATCTCAAGGAGAAGGAAAATAGAGAATCATGAAAAGCGTAAAAAAATTTCTTAGAAATTTAATATTCCCGAAACTCTAACTTCCCTTTAATAATCGTCGGGACATGGACGTCCGTGAATCATTCGCGGATATCCGTGAGTTCAGGCACGGATGTCCGTCCAACCACCAATAACAACTTGTTCTGTCACATTGATTTTACTTGGCATTTTAACACTTGTTGGGAGTACTTCTAGGTTTGATCATGATTATGACAAATTAACTAACAATTTCCCCTTTTGTCACAATCATGAAAAACCTAGATTACAAGGGCTTAACAAAACAAAAATTACATCAAATTTACTCTCATCTAAGTCTTATACATTAATCTAGTATGCAATGAAAAAATTACAACTCTATTTCTCCCCCTAACTAATTTGGTAAGTATAATCAGATAATATAAAAATTAAGATGATTATTGACACATTAACCACATTTACCTGTTACCTGAAATAATAAAACAGAGGATCAAGTGTAACAGGGAATATAAAAAAATAAAAATCATACCAATACACATTGAATAAAAATCATAATTATCTCTCCCTTTTTGTCATAATGTGACAAAGATTATAACGAACAAGCACACATGAATTAGGAAGCACACATTAACATGCAAAAAGATATATATATATATATATATATTTGAACAGTTCTGTCCAAGATCGACGACCATCTGTGAATGAATTCGCGTGAAAACAGATTTTGAACCATCCAAAGAAACACACAAAATTTGTACAAACGTTCGTGAAGGACGGCTTCGAACATTAACTGCACTTTACCCACGTTCGAGGCAGTTGAACCAACATGAGAACGATCGTCTGTGTTAAGATACAGACGTCCGTGATGTTGCATGTGCACTAAACTAGATAGGTCAACAAAATAAGGACATCTGTGAAATGTCAACGGACGTCCGTCCAAAAACATATGCACTGTAGAACCTATAAAAGTTGGACGTCCATGAAATTTGAGCAGATGTCAGTGAATAGCAGTGTGCACAGTTCCAGTTAGGTTATAAAACAACGAAGAATTCAGAGAAAGATCTGTTCAAAACTCAACTATCCTCATAAAAAGAATGTTTAATAAAAATTAATAATCAGCAAGAGGAAACATATGCTATTTATCCAAAGAGACAAATAATCTATCATGGAAGGTTTTATAAATTATGTGATCAACAACATGATTTTAGTTAGGGATGCAGGTTCGATGTATTGAGTCGAACCAAACCCGATATTTTCGGTGTTCGGTTCGGTACACCACAAACCAAACTATGAATCGGTTCGGTTTGGTGTACCGATGTGCAGAAATACCCAAACGAAAATCGAAACCGAAACTACTTTTTTGGTATTCGGTTGGTTCGATTTGGTTCGGTCGATGTGCAGAAATTAGTACCATTTGTGCTTGCAAAAAAAAAAGAATGGGGGAGCTAGGTAGACTAGTCTCAGTAAAAAGCTTGACGGGGTCTAAGTGACCAGCGCTTGCGGCTAGATGTAGAGGGGAGGGGCTTATGCGAAGGATTTCGGTAGCAAGGTCATGGTGCCAGAATCGCATAGCAATGTGGAGAGGCGTGTTGTTTGGGGAGTTACAGAGAAGTGGAGATATGGCCTATTTCCTTCTTGTTGGATTTGGTTGAGAAGCTCAATGTTTTCGTCTTTGGCATCTTTGTGGAGTCTTAGATCCATATCTCCCCTCTCTCGCTCTCTCTTGAAATCTATATCTCCCTTTAGTTGAGAAAGGGAACGGTAGTTTAGAGGAGGAGAAGAAGACGCGAGTGACTTAGGGATTAGGGCTAGGCTTAGAGGAGGATAAGAAGACAGTGGTGAATTAAGGATTAGAGCCAGATGCAAGTTGTAGCTCTGTGTCTATTACTTTATTTATTAAAATGGAGAGGAAGAGACGTTTGTGAATTTTTATAATAGGGTGTTAGGGAAGTGTTTTTTTATTGGTTGGCTTTCTTTCATGCAGATCGATTAACGTGGACGGTCGTTTTAGGGTAGAAAGATTGGGCGGCTGGAGATAATGGGTTTAAACATGAAACGTGGGAACTGGTCAGTTCAGGTTAGGTTTACACAACCAGTTCGGGTCCGATTCGAGTCCGATTCGGGCCAGTTTTGGCCTACTAAGGGGTCGATTTACTCAACCTACCCATTTGATTTTTGGTTTCTAGCTACCCAAACCAAAAATCGAACCGATTTCGGTTCGGTTCGATTTGTGTCGGTTTTCGGGCCAGATCGGGAGGGCCGATTTTCAGTTCAGTTTAGAGTTTGCATCCCTAATTTCAGTATATTAAATAGATATAGACATATATCATTAAATTTCACTTAATATGCGAGAGATAAACAAAATTTCACATGTATACATTTAATCTCTGCTTGCTCATTATATAGATGCGCAATCAGTAAAAAAAAAAATGCACGTAATAGATATATATGTCATTGGCAACCGATGAGAAGACTGTTAAGAAGAAAAGAAATGAAAATCACTTGCAAGGATATAAACTTATACTTTTGAACAATAGCAATGTGACTTAGTGCAATACTCGAACCTTTTTAACCTTTCTAAGTGACCTATGTATTGAGATTTAAAACAATGCCTCCCAACTAACAGTTTAGGGCATTAGACGTCCAGACATCCCTATGGTTTTACTTGCTCGAGTCAAGCTGGCTACAAGGTTGAGCGAGTCACAGGGTAATTTTTCACATGCGATAAACACAATATTGTTTTACCTTTACTTGCTTTTTACTCGACCCATATAACGAGTGTTAGGCCAATGACTCCCAATCCAGTTGGCTCAGGGCATTAAATATAAAACACTCTTATGGGCTTAATAACTCGAGTCGAATAGGCAAGATGTAGGCAAATACAAATTTTTAGCTATGACTAGTTTCAAAATAGTTGCAATGACATATATGATTATGAAGAACATATTTCTTTGCAGTAAATACAAATGAGTATAATGAATTAACAATGATTAAACAAAGACATAATTATAAAAGATTAACTCAAGATAAATTAAGTTATATCTCTTCACATCTGACCATATGCATTTCTTAGATGTAGCATGTTATATCATACAGAATCATGAATCAACACAGAAGGTTCAGAAGTTTCTTTGAACGAGCAGCACATAAAAAACAAACGTTTAAACCATCGAAGAAAGAATCCTCAACAGTATACCAGACGTGAGGATCCATAGAAAAGCTCTCATCATTGACTTCCAGTAAGGATAATTAGAACCATCGAATAAAGGAGGTCTAGTTGTTGATGCACCTTCTCTAGAAAGATCATGATATCCCGAGATGGTCATTACACTCGACTCGTGAGAATCAAACCAAGTGTACTTGCTCTGATACCAATTGAAATTTTGGGATAATCGATGATATAACTACCAATAAAACAATTAACACGATATTAAGATGCACTCACAACCACAAATTGAACACAGGCGATTTTAATGTGAAAAACTCTTTCACAGGTAAAAATCATGGGATCTATCTCAGATCCAAGACAAACAATTCACTATGAAAAATAAATTCTTATAGTGCTTATGAATGAAATGCTCTATCACTCATCTCACCAACAACGATCGCGTCCCACGATCGTTCCTTTCATAGTGTAAAGTTATCACCTTCAACCGTCGTTTCTCACGATGGTCCACTCGATTCGCACGAGCCAATAAAAAATTTAAAATAAACAAATTTAACCTCAAATCACAGAGGTAAATTTTTGTTTGAGATTTAGATCAATTCAGAACAATAATAAATTATCTCAAAGAGAAGGAAAACAGGGAATTCTGAATAGCGTAAAAAAATTTCCCATAAATTCAATATTCTTAAAACTCTAACTTCCCTTTAATAATCGTTGGGACACGGACGTCCATGAATCACTCAAGGATGTCCGTGAGTTCAGGCACGAATGTCCGTCCAACCAACAGTGACAACTTGTTTTATCACATTGGTTCTACTTGACATTCTAACACTTGTTCTTTCCTCAAAAAAAAAATTGTTGAGAGCATTTTTAGGTTAGATCATGATTATGACAAAATAACTAACAATAATCTATTCACCCTTAGTAACAGACAAATGATCATGAACTCTCTCTCTCTCTCTCTCTAAGAATATGGCAAAGAATCAAAACACTAATAGTATTTCAAAATTATTCACTATTTAACTAGAATTTATCTGGTGAGGGCTTTCGGTTAGGATATGGTAGATCTCAACCAGAGATTGCCCAAATATCAACTCTAATTCAACATTTAGAGAGAAGGGGAGAGGGAGGAGAGAGAAGAATGATTGAACCTTTAGAAATTAGAACCCTAAGTCTCTGCTCCCTAATTCAACGTCTTGTGAGATTCGAGCCTTAAGTAAGGTTGTGAAACACTAAATTTGGACCCAAATTTTGGACCGAAAATCTAAGGCCCAATCGTCTGCTTGACTCAAGTTGACTATATATATAGTCTGGTTCGGTCGGTTTTGGCTTGGGAAGGCCTGAAATCGAAACCAAACAGAACTTTTCGATTTTTCTTTTTGTCAAACCAAACCCAAACCGATATTCGTCCAAATCGGGTCAAAACCGGCTGTTCTGTCCAGTTTGGTTGGTTTAGTTGGTTCGGCCAAAAAATGCACAACCCTATTGACTTGCTTCTCGGATGAGCGAAGCCTGTCTGGTTTGCAGCCATGAGAGTTGTACTCCATTTCACAATCGGAGTAGCACACACTACAAAAAATAAGACTATTAGCGGCAACTAAAAATTGCCGCTATTATACAACTAATAATCTATTTTTTTTGTAGTGAGATTTCTCTTATTATATCAAACCTTTGAAAATTTAACTTTCACGGATTTCTCACTCACTACCTGGTGCATTATAGCCACAGAATTTTATTCGCAAGCTGACTTTTTGATAGATTTTGGGCGTAAAAAAATTGGACTGTCAAATTTTTATAGGAATAGGATACATTTGGGGCTAAGGTCAATCAATCTCCTTTTGTTGGTCATAAAACTATTGAATCAGACAATAGAGGTTTTTCGTCCCAATCTAGAACAAAATATAACCCTAAAATCAGGGGATGCACATCACACTCAAATGTAATTTTAGGATCACTGGATAAGATGTGAGCCATATGTAATATAAAACTGACCGTCTGATTGGAATCCCATGCTCTCAAGATCCATTTTCTTGAAGATTGGGACAAAAAACAGTATCCATAGTCTGAGTCATTGCAGTCAATGTATGCCGATTAGAGGGGATGGGTGAGATCACAGTTTCACGGGTATTAAGAATAATACCATCATCACTTTATAGCTCTAAAGTCTGTGAAAGTAAAATATAGGTTTAAATGGCGTTAGGTACTCCTTTCTTAGAAAACGAGCAAGACTGTAAGACACAAATCATAGCGTGAACCAGCGATGAACCTAACTACTTTTGACGGTCAGATTAATGTCAGTCCGTGAGATTTATTTGAAGGTACTATTATTTGCAACCATAAATTCAGCATATGGCAATCAAGTTTTTCATATGAAGAAGGCATTGACCTTTTTGAAGAAGAAGACGATCAAAATAAATTTATTTTTTTCCCGGAATCATTAGCCATCATGACTCACCTATTAGATGATTGGTTCGATGTTTGATAACACATGATATAAACCTCCAAAAGTGAGCTTGATTATGTGAGTACCATGAGAATGGCTCTGAGAACTTTTGGGTATATATGCCAAGTGAAGCCATTATATAAGAGTCCCATAGTGCGGTCGAAGATTGAAATGAAAAACTGTCTTAAAACAGGCAACGGATCTGTAAGTAAAAAGTATTTGGCTGCAAATAACGATGCCCTTTAATTAAGCAAAATTTCAAAAAGGCGTCTCAGACCAAAAGCAAGCAATCAACTCGGCGAGCATTATTTCCACGAAAAGAAAGGAGAGAGAGAGAGAACAAAAGTACAAAACGTAAAAAAGCAAGGGGCATTTTGGGGAAAAAATCATCTCGGTTTCTTTCGTACGAAGCACAGGTCCGAGCCTCTAGGCTGGGAACCCGAGCCTAAAAACCCATCTTTCTTTACACTCGATAGAGAAAAAGAAAAGACGAAGAAGGGGAGAGAGCAGGAGCTGCATCTAAAACTTGTGTGAACACACAAACGAACTTCTCGGATTTCGCCTTCTTATCCTACGCAACCCCTCACTTTTCTCTCTCTAAATCTCAGCTCACTATCCTACGCCCTCGATCTCCATTCTCGATATTAGGGTTTGACAATGTGAAGAAGAGCTTCCGAGTATGGCTGGTAATGGCGGTGGAAATAGTAGTAGAAATGGCGGATCGGCGGAGACGTTGTTTCCAAATCACGAACAGGTTTGGTTTTTTTCTTTTAATCTCTTTAGCTATCACTCTGAATCACTTCTTTGTTTTTTATTTGACTACTTATTTACAGCCTGATTCGTGTTTTATTCGTTCTCTGTTTAGATCTAGGGCATTGCGAAGAAACTTTTGAATTAGCATTTCGATTCATCGCTTGGCATTTCTAATTTTGCTGTAATATGTGATTTTTTTTCTAGCCACACCGACCGTCGTAATTTAGTTGAAATCTGTTGAGATTACTCTGCGCTGTTCGGGATTTGACCTGCAATCAGATTTTAGTATTTGAGAACTAATTGAATTTTCTGTAGCTATTTTGTTTGCTTTGATGGAGCATTTTGCGAGATTTGTTTGTAGGTTAAAAGAGTATTTTTAGATTTGCTACGGTCTTTTACTAGGGATCTGATGTTTTAGAGGGATGAAATTCCGTGTATAATGTGGAAATTGAGCGTGTCAATGATTGTTTCTGTTTTCAAGTTGAATCTGCATACAGGGGATCGGATTTCGGTTTTCTCATTCTTGTTATGTTCAATTATTCCAGTCTTTATCAGGCTCGATTTAGGTTTTTACTAGTAATAGGAAAGAAGACTATGACTCTTCTTCAACCTTTTGCAGTTCTGTTACTTTTCTCTCTTTTTGCATTTTTCCGCTAAAATGTTAATGATGATGTTCTGGAGCAAGAATCTTTGTGACTGTGCGAATGGGTGTGTTTACTAGTAAACAAGCATATGCTTTTAATGGTCAATACCTATGATATCAGTGTTTCCCACTTGAGAGATGGGAATTTTTTGGCTGATTTCGTACTAAAGGCCAAATTCTTAAGTATAATTCGACAAGTAGACTACTTAGGTTGCCTGATTGTTAGTGCGAGAAATCGCACCAGTGATCTACTTATAAAAAGCGGAAGTTCTGAGTTTGAATCCCACCCTTGTTGGCCACTCGCAGGGATTTATTCCTACTGACTGTTACGTGTGATGTGAGGGTGTTGCACGTACTTGGGGACTTAGTTGGGTGCTTTAAGAGGCCGAATACCCACTTATAAAAAATAAAGTCTTAACAGAAAGTTAAGGCTTCATGGCTTCCTCCAAATCACAAATCATCTCAAATTAAATTTTGATTTTTCATGTGTGTTCTTTAGGAAATCTTGAATTTGCTGGGTAGAGAGTCTGTAACAGACTTTAATAGATCCATCATTGACACTTTCGCTGGACCTGTTCGGATATGCACTAGCAAGGAAGCGGAGTTGAGGGATGTAGCACTGGGCATACAAAAGATATGTAACATGGGCATCGACAATCTAATAATGGAAGGAGATTCGAAGTGCATGGTGGCTTGGTAAAATAACAAGACAGATGTTTCGTGCGGATATTTAGGGATCAAGGAATCGACAAAAAGTTAAAAATAAAAGAATGTTGAAATTAGACATATACTCGGATTGGGTAACCACTAACCAGGAAGCAGAGGGAGCGGGCAAAAATGCAGAAATAGTGACATAATTTATATACTGTATTTTCGTTATCTTTTTCTTTTCTATTTTTTGCTGGCTTTCACATTTTAGGGTGGTTAGCTCCCTCATCTCTTGATCATGTACTTGCACTTTATACTTATCGAAGCCTCATTAATTATCCAAAAAAACCCAGGAATACCACTCACTATGGGGTCAACCCTATTATTTAGGATTTTCTTGACTTCTTAGAAATGCAAAGCAAAAGTAAATGGCTGAGATAAGTGGAGAAAGGTGAAAATCCTTTCCATCACAGAAAGAAGGAATGTTAAATAGGTTAAACTGCAGGTAGAGAGGTTTACCAATTATAAAAGGCAGGAGGTAAATGAGGGTAGCTTAAGGATTCTGGACTTATTTTGCCATAAAGATAGGCCATTTGGTTATCAGGACCCCGAGGGCAATGAATTTTCTCCTAGTAAATTTATGAAAACATATTTTATTAATAATGATCATAGTCACTAAAATTTTGACTTTTTAAGTTGCGCTTGCATAGCGAATAAATCTTTGGATGATCTTTCGTCTTTTAATCACGACTTATTGACAAAGTCATGATTTTTTTTTAAATGGCCTTTACGTTATAATCACGGCTTATCCGATTAGAACATACTTTTTCTTTCTTATTCTTCATCTTTCAAATTTTTTCAATTACTTATTGAAAAGGAGGAAATATAAATCCAATAGGGAAACATCTCATGTCTCCTTTTTCAGAGCCAAGTTTAAAATGAAAAACTCTTATTTCTCATCTCCAAAAAAAATAAAAAACAAGTTAACAGCAATAGAGTTCTACATTAAATCTCAGGATTTGAAAATTAAAAATCTTAGGTTTAAAATCCATTTTCATCTTAAATCTTTGATTTTAGCAAGGATCAAAATTTTGGCCGAAATGACCGAAATTATCGGTTTTGGTCCCCACCGAAATGATAATTTGGACTGAATTTCGGTCCAAATTTGTATGGGACCCAAAATTTCGATCGAAATTTCTGCCAAATTTTCAGTTTTTGGCCGAAATTTCAGTTCAAACTTTCGGCTTCGGTTAAGCCCGAAACCGAAATTTTACCTGATATTTTGATCCTTGGATTTTAGTATTTTATTTCTACTTTAAATTTTTTTGACTTTTTCCAGACTTTTCCAATTTTTGTGATTTTTTATTTTGCTGAATAATTCCCGAGTTTCAAGTTGGTGAATACATTGATGATATGAGGGAATTATGGTTCTGTGGGATTTTAGGGCTTGTTGCATGATGGTGTGTTGGTGCTGTGGTGTGTAGTCAAGGATCAAAATTTCGGCCGAAATGACCGAAATTTCGATCCAAAACTTCTGTTTCGGTCCCCACCGAAACCGAAACGAAATCCCATGATTTCGTTTTTTTGAATGGGGTTGAAGATTTCAACAGAAATTTTGGTTTCGGTCCCCCACCAAAACCTAAACGAAATTTGGAATTTTGATCCTTGTGTGTAGTCCCGGATGATAGGGCACCTAAAGTGAAAGCTTAGCTGCGTCCCTTTTTTGATAATGACAAATCCCAGTGGTTTGAGCTTAAAACTAAAAGTCAATAGTGGACAAATTGTCACATAGATATTTGATTCGAGGGTTTATTTATGTATTTTGTTATAACGACTTTGTAGTCTTTCCAATGTTGAGAGAGTCTTTCCGATGTTGCCTTTTGGACCTTGTCCTTGCTTGTATGGCTTCTATTGTTTTCTGTCTTCATTTTCTCTTGTTAATTAATCTTGGGATGATAGAAAGTCATGATGTCATTTTTTAATTTTAAATTTGAGCTATGTGATTCAGCAGGAACTGTTTGTGGCTTATTTTGTTAATAAAGCATATGCCGACCCCAAATACATGGGATAAGTTGATGATGATGATAATGATGATTAAGCATATGTGTTATATTTAGTACTGTATATATAACTCAAAAAATCACTTTCAACTGTGTAGCTGTGTGATGCAGTGGTAAATATTTGTGGCCTATAATAAAGCGTATACCGACCCCAATTACATGAGACACCGTGAAGAGTTTAATTATGATGATTAAACATGTGTTATATTAACTATTATGGATATATCTACAAAAGATTTCTTTCAACTTTCAACTGTTTTAATTAAAAAATTAGCATAAAATGTTAGGATTCCACCTTGAAATGTGGAATGATTCCTTTCTTTAATGTCAAAATAAGTTTTTGATAATTTAAAATAAAATAAAATAAATCAAAACATTATCTGATTTCTCACCCTCTTATGTTTTCCCTGAACAGAAAATTCTGATTGTATATATGCCAAATTTTCCATCCTGCTTAAGCATTGGCAGTGAAGTATTCTTTTTGAGGTGATTGTGAGGTCTTGTGTGTCAACCAGCTGAATGTAATAAGTTTCAGGTCCTACACATGAGCTCGCTTATAAAAGAATATAAGTTAGCCATTTCTTATACTACTAGTAATACAGTATTTTATACACTAATAGGTACTGTAACTATAGTAACAATGAAGATATGGTATGATAGTTATAACTTTAAAATCTGCAACCAATCAATATCGAATAATTAAAACCTATGATTTCTAATGTTCAAAAAAAAAAAAAAATCTGTAATTTCCTCATAAAATTTCAAAGAGATAAATTTGTCATATTAGGTTTAGAATATCACATAATCGAACCTTCCAATATGGTATTGACAATTACTGAATATATTGTCTATTTGGCGTGTATTATATGTAAAATTCTCCATTCATACTTTCCTTAAGTCCATGATATCTTCTAGAAAGGATTCCAAAATATGTGTTCTAAATTTGTGTGTCCGGTCACATAACAATGAAATGGTTTGTATGCCGAGGACTATGCTCAACAGTCCAAAATGATGTAATTGATCTATTTAAGGGATGTTGGTTTCTCAAGCTTTATCATTGGGTTCCATGAATATGTGCTAGTGTTTTACAGTATAAGGTTTCTGTAAGATCCAGGTTTTCCTTTCTTAAAGTTGAGGTTTCATGAAGCATTCATGTATTCACCCTCAATTTGACATCATTTCTGGCAATATAGGGAATATACTTTATTCCCTCAATTTGAACTAAAGAACAGATATTAATTCCCATCGTGGCTGGATTGAATATACTTTAAATATAGGGAAACTGAAGCCTCCAATGAATCTAAAGTAGAAAAACTTTGTAATTTGTCAAATCAGCCTTGTGGATGGTATAACAAACCATGGTCAGCTAAAGTTCTTTGTTATTACATTCTAATGCTTGTATGATTGTTAAGCTCATACTTTTTCAATTTTTATATATTAACTTTGATTGGCATATATGTGGGAGAAGGCAATGATGATGAAATGTGATTGGCATTTGTAGATACTTGAATAAAATGTAACACATATACATGTGCCTCTCTTTTCACAGCAGCGGAGATGGGTAGGCTGCTTGGGTGGGCTATCCTGCTTTGGTTCACAGAAGCGGGGTAAACGTATTGTTCCTGCTTCTCGTATGCCGGACGGAAACACATCTGCAAATCGCACAAATGGGCCTCAACCTACCGGGCTATCGAACCAAGCCACAAACCTAACACCTTCTCTTCTTGCTCCCCCATCCTCACCAGCATCCTTTACAAATTCAGCCCTTCCCTCGACGGCGCAATCACCCAGTTGCTTTTTGTCCTTGTCTGCAAACTCACCTGGTGGTCCTTCATCAACCATGTTTGCTACGGGGCCTTATGCCCATGAAACCCAACTGGTCTCTCCACCCGTTTTTTCGACCTTTACAACCGAGCCATCTACCGCTCCGCTCACCCCACCTCCTGAGTTGGCTCACCCCACTACTCCCTCTTCCCCTGATGTCCCGTTTGCCCAGTTTCTTTCATCTTCATTGGATCTTAGAAGTTCCGGCAAAGAGAATGGTTTACCATTCATGTCATCAGGTTATGTTGCTTCCAGTGATCTTCAGACAACGTATCCTCTTTATCCTGAAAGTCCTGCGAGCAGTCTGATTTCACCTAAGTCAGGAACTTCAAGGGATGGCTTGTCTTCATCTTTTCCCGATCGAGAGTTTTCTTCTCAATGGGGCGCTTCGGATTCTGCCCGAGATGCTCACTATCCTAGGAATGGCCCATCGAAGCTATTTGGACTCGATAATGCTACCTCGAGAAATTTCATGCTGTCTGATGATTGCAGTTTCTTCTGCCCCGCTACATCTGCCCAATTTTACCTAGACCAAGCTCAGCAATCATTTCCATATGGTGGAGGCAGGCTAAGCGTTTCCAAGGAAGCTGATGTTTACTCGAGCAGTGGAAATGCACATCAAAATAGGCACAATAAAACTTGCAAACAAGATGTAGAGGAAATCGAAGCCTACAGAGCATCTTTTGGGTTCAGTGCAGATGAGATTGTTAGTACACCTCACTACGTGGAGATTTCTGACGTACTAGATGACTCGTTTTCCATATCCCCCTTTGCCTCCAATCAGCCATATATCGAAGTATCTGAATTTCCAAATAGAGGGGTAAACATGCAGACAACACACTCAAACTTGTTGGATCCCCAAGGCCCGAAGCCGACTTCAAATTCGGTTGTTGATGGAGTAGATGGTAAAGTGCAGGCCACCTGCAACGGGTGTACAGGTGAATCATCTTTCTAAATTGATCTTAAATAAACCCAAGTTCTTGGGAGAGTGTTTATAAGAGAACAGTACCTGTAGGATGCACAATTTGGCGTTACATCTTATTATTTCCAACAACTTTCATTTTTGGGAGCTACAACTTGCACACGAGAGTTGTAGCACAGTTTAAAAGGAATACTTGGTGTTTTTGGGATCTGTGTCACATGGAACGTCATCTGAGCCGTCTGATGTGAAGGGCGTGATGTAAAGATCTTTGGTTCCAAAGATTGGCACAAAATGCGATCTCTGTCATTTGATTCAACACCTTCAAAGCCCATCATTTGATTCGATGGTTGACTGGGATGAATCATATGATGGAGATCATGTTTAGTGGCAATCTTTGGCTCCAAAGATCTTTAGATCATGGCCTTCACATCAGACAGTTTAGGTGGTGTTCCATGTGGCATAGATCCCAAAAATACCAACTCTTTCTTTTTAAATCATGTGCCACGGTGCAAATCTCGTGTGCAGATTGTAACTCCCTTCATTTTTCCAGGTTGATTTGTTTAGATTGCTACTGATAAAAATAATGTTTAGATCGGTTTTTTTTTCCTGCTTCTCTTACTCTTTTTTTAAAAAAATTTGAAGTTTACATGATGAAGCACACTTTCTGCTAGCATTTTAGGATCTGAGGCAAATATAGATCTGTTTGTGACTAGTTTATAATGAAAATATTTTATAATAATAACTTTCTTCATTGTGTGCAGTAGATCTTAAACCATGTAAGCAATTTGTAAAGACTTCAGCAAAGGAATCCAAAGAAAACATACTGGCGGCCGAAGAGGAAGATCTCTTGTCAAAGATGGGGGACATCAAAGTTGGCAGAAGGAAAGGGGCCGGCCTATCAAGCTCCGATGCCGAAATTGACTACGGAAGAGGGAGAAGTGTGAAAAATGGCAACAGAGATGTCCTTTGGTGCGACGATTAGTGGGTCACCCAAGTGGTGCTTCGTATCTGTACTGATTTGCAGGTTATCTTTATACACAATGTTACTACTAAATATGTTTAGGGGGGTGGGGTGGGGTGGGGTGGGGTTGCTGAGTGGTAGATCGAATGCTCTAACTTGATGTGTTGTTAAAAAAGAAGTGTATTTTCCACTACATTCTGACTACTCCTGATGTTCTGTTGATATGCTCTAATTTCTGATGTGCATTCTGATCTCGTTTGTATTCTATTTTTTCTATGCCACTATAGAGTTCTTACAGTTACAGGGAGTAGTTACCTGTTTGATTGTAGGGAAATGAAAGGGCCTACGTCGGAAACCCATTGACTGCTAGGATTTGGTAAACAAGGGAAACTTTTGTTGTTTTACTAATTGATATGTTATTTCTATTTCCAATAATCTTCAAAATATGTTACAATTTTACGCGCGGTGGGGAGTGTCCGCTTATTCTCACATGTCTTTGGACATGCTTCTTTCCTTAATAGATCCGATGGTTCACATCAAAGGTCAAATCATGCGCCATTTATTATGCGTTTTTGTCAAAAATATTGAATACGAAATGAAAATCATTCTTCGTTGTCTTTATTTTTTATTCTTGATTTTCATCTTTCAATCTGAGCAAGTAACAGTGTAATAGTATGTTATCAAAAGTCAGTGCTCGACTTCTGATCAGATCTGTGAGCTGTTGTATTTTGGAGGCGTTGTGTGAAGAACCGTGAACCGATTCGGATGCAACTCATCTTTAAGAGAGCGATCTAGTCACAAATATCAAGAATTCTCCAATGAAAGTTCATCACAGATTATCTATTTCACAGTAACAATTATCGGCAAATCAGGTAATTCTCGGTTTATTTATTTATTTGCAACAATACTCTTGGGTTGTATAATACTTTCCATTGTTTACCTCCATCTCATCCAATCTGTATATTTATCCTATTTGAGACTTCCAATTTAAATTAATTATTGGATTGTAAAGTAGAGCTTAAATAGTAAAATTTGTGCTAATGTGACACTAAATGATTTTTAATCATAACTCAATCCTCCTTCAGCCATCATATTCCCAACTTTTTTCCATAATTTAAGTTTATCATTGTTTCTCATTATTTGAACAATTAATACTTTGTCATTCGATAGCTTGTATACTAAAGGTTTTCTTCTCGTATGTTTATAGTTAATGCGTTCTTGATCAACAGTACGGGCTCCATGAAGATCCTTGATGCTATGAGGATTGAGAGCTACTCTCTTATGTTATCAGGATTGAGAGCTACTTTATTGCTCTATCATTATGCCATGTGGCACGCATGTGACCAATCTAAGTTGTCAAAGTGGCAATCCATCATTGGAACCTATCTCAGCCCAAAGAAACATTTCTATAAGTGGATGTAAATCATCTGTTGATGAACTTTAGTATCACTCATTCTAACTGAAAACAATGATTAATATTATAGTCATCATATGGGATGATTTATCTCCCTAAAACTTTATTTTTGGGCATGTTGCATTTTAATCTATGATTTATCACTTTGACGGAGGGGATCAACCACATCTTAAACCACTGATGATTACGATTATGTAAAGACCATTTTGGGGTTCAAATGATGGTTAGGAGAGTCGGGTCCTAAAAAATATTGGCATGTACCCGTTAATTTTATATGGCTTTTAACTTCTTTGAATAGGCTTAGATATTGCGAGGAATGTATAGCGGATGGTGTGGACTAAGGATCAAAATATCGGTTTTGTTTTCGGTTTTAGGTATGGCTGAAACTGAAAATTTGAATTGAAATTTCGGCCAAAAATTTCCCTCCCATACATACTTTGACCGAAATTTTGGTTCAAATTTTTGTTTCAGTGGGGACTGAAATAGATACATTTCAGCTGATAATTTGATTTATCAACCGAAATTTTGAACCATAGTGTGGACCCATTTAATAAACCCGGCGTAGCTATACTCCAAATTGTTAAATTAGGGCTGTCAACGGATCGGGTCAGGTGGGATCAAAATTTTGGCAACGAAAAATAGCGTATGCGCGACCCAAATCCTAACCCAAAACCCCAACCCAAATCCTCTCGGACCCAATCTAGTAAAAACTCCCTATTTTAGATGATTATATATATATAATATCCACTCGGTTGGATGCCTCTTGCTTGATGGATCAAGTTTATGTGCCCGGCTTGGTAAAAATATTCAAGTCGGTTGAGTTGGGTATCAGGTTGGCTAGAACGGTTGGCAACCCTATTCTCACCCGTTTAATAGTAAGTATGACAGAATCAGATGATGGAGATTATTTTTTGTTCCAATCTCCCTCAAGATAGATCTTCAGCTCATAGCATGCCTATCAGACGTTCAGATGTTGATTTCACATGGCACACGTCTCTAAAAGTAAAAGTTAACTACTTTGCCCATCATGGTCCAAATCCGCTTATAAATATGTCATAGTAATTAAATATTAGTTGGACTTTTGAGACTATCCAGAGTTTATAATTTTAGTGATAAAGCAAGCTAATTTTATCTTATAAACACTTATTTTTGTAGTACGATCAAATTTGAGTCTTTAATTCTTAATCTTTTAAACGATGTTTAAGTTTTTTTTTTCGATTCTTTCTCTCCAAAAAAGTGTAGGTAGTATTTTTTTTCTTTAGAAACATCCCTTAGCAGTTAGTTTTGTGCAAGAAAATTTAGTGGCTATCTTTTCTTACGAAAATATGTCTTAACATTTATCTTTATTCCGGTGTCTATTTAAAGAGAATTATTTTTACTTTTACATACATAAGAAAAAGGCATAACAAGAAAAAGATACAAAAGAGAATTCTTTTATCCCTGTTTCATTATTTTTAGGTATATTACGTAGTGTTTAAAATTATTTTTTGTGAGTGCAAACACAAAAGAAAATTATAGAGGGCTGAACTTGATTGTATGTTGAGAACATGCTTGATATTCTCTTCTTTCATTATTGCGTTTCTAATCGAAAGGAGGCAAATAACGTTTATAAAAAGCATTTTTCATAATGTGTCTTTAAGTTCTACCCTTGTTTCCATCTTCTTTAATTTTTGCTTTCATCCTTCTAATATTTCCAACAGATGTGTGCCACTTGGTATAACATTAAGCGCAATTTAACCATGTAAAATTAAAGTGACCGACTCTCCTCATCATTTAAGCACCAAATGGTGTTTAAATGATCTTACACTATTTATTAGTTTATGATCTTGAAAATCCATACCGTTAAACTGATATATTATAAGCATGACCCTTTGATTGGGTCATGCTCTAGCGATGGATTATCACTTAAAAAATTTAGATTGATCATAGATATGTACCACATGGGACAATAATAAATCGTACTTCAATGGTGTAAGATAATAGGTGACTTTTAAATAATGCAAGATCATTTAAACACCGTTTTATGTTTAAACATCAGCCAGGAGCTATTATCCCAAAATTAAAATTGTGATACTTTAAATGTGGTCCCATCATTCCACTATAAAAGGGAACTCTTCTCACTTTGGGCCTAAGTTAAAATAACACGTCCTCACTTTGAATTTATATCATATAATGTCACGAGGCACATAATTTTATCGTCTAAGTGGCAGGATATCTTATACACCGTGCTGATTGTAAATAAGTCCCCACCCTATTATGATATTATCCTATCACACTTCTTTAATATAGAATCAAATATCAGGTCAAATCAGTCAAATATTTGTTCTCATCAGTCGATATATATCCAATATGAATCCAATATAATATGAGAATTTTAAAAAAAATAAAAATTAATACATATTAATATTGGCCAATATTTGATACCTTGTATTGGAACTCTACTAAGATGCCGATATTTATTGGTTATCAAATCCGAGCCCGTGTAAATAATTCCCAAACAAAGTTTAATTTGGTTATTAATTATTGTAGACCAAAAACCATGAAGGCATTGAAAGGAAAAGATTAAAATGGCATCACATCACTTCAATGAATACTGTGGGCGATGGCAGACTTGTGTCATTTCAATGATATCTCCCATGATATCAAAATTTCCGGCAACTTGTCACTTCTTCTTTTATTTATTTATTTATTTTTATTTCTTTTTTTTTTTTGTCTTTCAGCACCCTACTAATCTCATGAGTACATGCGCACTCTAAATTCATCACATGTCCGGTCAGTACAGAATATAAATCTCCAGGATAGCCTCAAGGAGGAAAGGAAATTCAAACTCACGTCTCCTGCTTTTAAAAGCAGGTATCTGGCCAGCTCACCTAACTCCTTGAGATTAACTTGTCACCCATTTTTATTAACCCTTTCTCTCACTTATGGTTTCAAATCTCGGAAATTCGCTCTATATTGAATAGGGCCGATGCAAAGGTGAGAATTAGTACTTTCACGAGTGTTTCTCAAATAGGGCTGATACAAAGGTGATGATTAGTACACTTTCACAAGTGTTCCACATAATATTGTGTATAATTTCAAATATATAAAACAAGCAAATTTCTCTTCAGCAGCTAAGGACCAGAAATAGTATGATTCTTGCAATGTATGGCCTGATCCTTAAACCCATGCTCCCACTTTCGGGTTTTTCCTATTCATTTTAAGCGCTTTTCTAAGATAGACAGTACATTAATTACCTATAGAGAGAGAGAGAGAGAGAGAGAAATCAGAATATTAGGCCTCATTTGACAACTTTCTAGCAATTCTCTGAAAAAGCAGAGAATCCCTTGTGGTAGATATCCGTGGGATCGATTGCAATTCTCGGTATTAGGAAAGCCAAACTGCCACGTTCCTAGAAAAATGTAGAATCTGACCTTTTTCCACAGGAAAAGACTTGACTCCTAGCAACCAAATGAGGCATTAAAGAGTATATTCTTAAAAATACGCATTATATGATAGGTCATCCTATATTTTATAAAAGAAAAAAAAAAGGTAGATTGATTTGTTAAGATAGATTATATATGATTAAATTTATTTTAAGAAAAATAATTATTTTGAAAGATTTTGATTAGATTTTATTTGAATTATATTAAGTTATTAACCTATATAGATATAGAGTATGTATGTGCTGACCTTGAACTGCAGCCAAAAGATTTAAACTAATTCGCTTTTTTTGTAATTTTCTTACTTGAGCTCCAAGAAAATAGATTGTAGATTGTGGTTTGTGCAAACCTTTACTAACATAAAGTGTCTAACTAGGAAAATAATGAAAAATAGATTCGATTCAGCTCACTCGTCTTAAGCATAGTGACCAAGTTAGGATTCGGAAATAAATCAGCTTGGAAATTTTTTTGAAAAAATCCAACAAATTTTGGGAAAAGTACAATCAAAACTTCGACAAAATATAAAAAATAAAAGTTTGTGGCCAAATTCAAGAAAAAGTTATTTAATTCGTAAAATTCAGATTTTTTTTTCAAAAATCTTTCCTGACTTTCAAAAAGTCGGCGAATTTGGTTACTATCGTCTTAAGTGGAGTTACAAAGTAACCATATGTGTTTGGCAAAGCTCCTGCTTGGGCTTGTGTTTGCACCTAGCCCACTCCCCACCTGCTTCTTGGGAGAGGTTTTAACTTAAAATTACGTCATCGGTTCTCCCCACGTTTACCAAACACACTCTCGGGATGTGTTGACGCCCCACCAAAGCACGGAGCATCGAGGAGCGGTCTGGGAGTATTGCCAAACACAATCTTAGCCTTTTAGCCAATGGATCCCATCAAAAGCTGACCCCGACAAATTCAAGGCCCTTAAAAATCCACGAAATCGAAAGCTAAAAAAGGTTTTTAGCAAGTGACAATGAACGCTTCATGGCTAGATCCAGGGAGCCGGAACTTCGGGGGGTTCCGGAGGAGGTGTGGGGAGATCATTAGGTAAGCAGTTAGGGCGCCACGTTACTTTATGCTTGGGTAACTTTTGAGATGTTATACATGGATCAAAATCTCGATTTTGTTTATCCGAAGCGTAAATTGGTCAAATTTTTGGTAAATTTTAGATTTTTTTGAAAATATAATCCGAACTTTATTTTATTGATTTTTTTAAACTCTTTAATATTATTATAACACATATTTATACTAGTGAGGCTAATTTTTGTCCGTTTAAAGTACTTATACGTCTAGTATTAGGTATACGACCAGACAATAACCAGCTCAATATGTTTCCTCAAGACCCGTCCAAAGCATCATTCCATCGATTTTTTACGCGTCCTGGATGGCTCATACTCATAAACATTATGCTACGTCGCACAATATAAATAACCCAAGAGCATTCATATTAAAGAAAAAAAAAAAATCAAGAGCACCATTTCCATTGCTCAGTTACAATTTATTGGCATCAGGGTGGCAATGCGCACCTGGCAGCGTAGAAACTAGAAACCATCTCTCTTTCAGTCTCTCCTTCCATCTATAAATCTCCAATTGGGGTTTGGGGAGACAGAGGAGGAGAAAAAAAAAAAGATAAATAGAAAAAGGAAAAGAAGATTTGAAGCTGACAATGACGGGGCCAATACTTAGGGTAGCAGCAGGAAGGCGTAGAGGCCTTAGAGCTGATTGGCTGGCTAGCAAGAAGGCATGTAGGCCTTGAAGCTAGGTGTGTGACGCACGAGCGCGGAGGCGTGTAGGCCCTTGCGTCGCGTGTGTCTTTCCTATGTATGGCGTGTATTATGGCTACTCGAGCTAAGTGAGGATCTAGTGGCGTGTATTATGGCGTGTATTAGCAAGAAGGCGTGTATTAGCAAGAAGGCATGTATGGCGTGTATTATGACTAGACGTGCGCGAGGTATGGAAGCTGGTCTCAAGGGAGTGGTTGGTATTGCATGAGCCTTGTGTGCCACGGAAGGAGTCTGTATGTCATGGTGGTATATCAAACCAATACCTTTGAGATTCTCCTGAATGACTTGAGGTGGTGTTCGTAACCATACTTGGAGGAAGGAGTCAGGAGCTATTCCTCCGCACGCGAGTTATGCGGCACTGAAAGGTGCGTAGTGATTTTCTAGACTTGAAAGGGTGAGCCTAGGATGTTACTTCGACAATGTCGTGTGTCACCCAAGGTGAGGTTGTCATGTGGCCCCGAACTACGCGTCGCAGTGCACTTGTATGGGCAATGAGGGAAGCACTCGAGGGCTACGTGGGACACGGTAGTGTATGATAGCTGAGGGTCGGATACAGACGTGTATTAGTAACGGGGAACGCGCACGATGGTGGGCTTGGTTCGGTATGTCGGCGAGTTATGTTAGAATGGGACGACGTGAGGAGCTAAATGCCAATGTTACGAAGCAAAGTACTAGTGCAGGGCACGCGAGGGTGAAACTTGAGCAGGCCAAGCGAGACACAGAGGTGCAAGCATGAGTGTCGTAAGGGGCACAATGCGATGAATGGTAGGCCTCGGAAAAAGATAATCATGAACGGGAGTTCTCGTCCTCAAGGCAGGTGGTATCATAGTCTGATGGTTGGATAGGCTAGCCTCGTTGCACGCGGCATCAAGGCGTCGTACGGGTGTGCTAGCCGGTGTCGGGTTGCGCCCCCGTGACAGAAGATATCAGAGCCAAGTTCAATCCAGATGAGGCGATGTGGTGTCAAGAGGACACGCGATATGGTGTCAAGAGGGCACGCGAACATCTTGAAGTCAGATCTTTCTGAATGAGATTACGTTGGCGACCCAGAGCTAAGAGGTGTGCTCTGATTCGAAATCGGTTGCTGGTACAGGACATGATGGTCTAGACCTTCGGTATGAGGCAGTGTAAAGGATCAGTGTGTTGCAAGGGGTCAGGATCGAGAATATAGTTAAGCGGGTTATTGCGAAAACTGCAGTGGGCTTTGCTGAACAGAAGAAGGGGTCAGAAGCTCGCTGCTTTGTTATAAAACGATAAGGCATGGTGTCCGTGAGAGACGAATGGCTGAATAATTGATTCAGAGGAAGCAGATGTGAGCAAAATGCTTGGTGAATGGCATGGTGATGGATAGCACTAGTATGATACAACAATGTAAAGAATCAGTGTGTTGCTTGTTCATAGGTGAAGCTGGCTTCATGTCGAGTGAAATGCGGATAGCGCCAAGTTTGAACTAACAGGGAGGTGCCAAACCTCGAGGTTAGATATTGGGTGTCAACATGGTGGTATGTTAATGTTAACAAGTTGGGAGGAGTTGATATTACGGAGTGGTGAAAGATGTGACAGGGCTAATACTAGGGGGCAGGAAGGCGTGTGGGCCTTGGAGCTGGTTGGTTGGCTAGCAGGAAGGCGTGTGGGCCTTGGAGCTAGGTGTGTGACTCTCGAGCACGAAGGCGTGCATGCCTTGCGTCGCGTGCATCTTCCATATATATGACGTAGATGACTACTCAAGCTAGGTGAGGATCTAGTGTGACGATTAGACGCGTGTGGGGCGTGGAAGCTGGTCTCATGGGCGTAGTTGGTGTTGCATGGGCCTTGTGTGCTGCATTTAAAGGATTCTGTGCCATGGTGGTATGTCAAACCAATATCTTTGAGGTTCTCTACGGATGGCTTGAGGTGGTGCTTGGACCATACTTGGGGAAGGGAGTTGTGGAGTTATTTCCCTATACATGAGGGTCATATGCATCAAGGGTGCACGATTGTTTCCTAGGCCTGAAAGGGCGGGCTTAGGAAGTTGCTACGGCAATGTTGTGTGTCACTCAAGGTGAGGTTGTCATGTGACCCCGGACTATACGTCGCGGTGCACTTGGATAGGCAACGAGGGAGGCACTCGAGGGCTACGTGGGACACGATAGCTGAGGGTCGGATGGAGACATATGTTAGTAACGGGAAAGGCGCACGATGGTAGGCTTGGTTAGGTATGTTGGTGAGTTTTATTGGAATGGGACGGCATGAGGAGCTGCATGCCACTATTGCGAAGCGAAGTACTAGTGCAGGGCACGCGAGGGTGAAGCTTGAGCAGGCCAAGCAAGGCACAGAGGTGCGAGTATGAGTGTCGTAAGAGGCACAATGCGATGAATGGTAGGGCTCGGAAGAAGGTAACCATGAACGGGAGTTCTCGCCCTCAAGGCGAGTGGTATCAGAATCTGATGGTTATGTAGGTTGGCTTCATTGCACGTAGGGTCATTAACGGCCAGCCAAAGCTAAGCCCTTGATAGTAAATGTGTCCGTGTTCAGTCATAAGTAGAAAATAAACGGGCCTAAGTATGTGTTAAAATTTTTGGCTAGTAAGTTTAACCAATCCTTGCCCTACTATATTACCATTCAACCACTTGAACTGATTAATAAGGGGGTAAATGAGTCATTTTACCCCCTTTATTAGTTTATTAGTTTATTTAATCTATAAAAGGGCTTTGGGAACTAGGGTTTCTTCTTATTCTATCCTCTTCCATTCCCAGCCGCAGCAAGCTCTTCGTCCTCTCTAATATCTTCTTAGCAAATAGCAAGTAGGAACTCTTCTCCTCTCAAGCTCTAAAAAAGAAAATTCTTCTTCTCTTGCATTCTCACCACAAAGAATCGTGGTCCCTTCTCTCTCTCTCTCTCTCTCTCTCTCTCTCTCTCTAGGCCTAGGGTTTCTTCACCATCAACGGCCAACCACCAAATCGACAGCCATATCTCTCCTAGAAGATGGCTAGCAACGAGCACCACTACGTCAAGACTGCAAGGGTTTTAGCTTTCAATCCGTGCTCGACGCCCCCACCACTACCGCACCCATACACCACCAATCCACCACCATCGACTTGCCAATAAATTTATTATTTTTATTATTATAAATCAGTGCAGTAGTCTTTTTTTTAATTAATTTTTTTTACTCTATTTTTGTAAATCTATTTTTTTTTCTGTTTTAATTTGTCTGTTTTAGTGTTTTAATAATTTCATCTCTAATTATTTATTAATCTAGCTTTTTTTTTTTAAAATCTATTTAAATCAATTTATTCTGCTTAAATCAGTTTAAATCATTTTTTGTAAATCAGTTTAAATCAAATTATTTTAATTCAGTCTAAATCACTTTTAAATCAGTAAGACACTAAGTAATCTTTGTGATTATTTTATGATAATCTACCTGATTATTTTATTGTAGTTTTAATTTATGCCTAACTAATTAGTAATCTACTTGTTTTAATCTGTCTATTTTAATGTTTTATTAGTTTTATCTCTGTTATTTATTAATCAATCTATTTTTTTTTAAATCTGTTTAAATTAATTTATTTTGCTTGAATCAGGTGAAATTAGTTTAAATTATTTTTTGTGAATCAGTTTAAATCAATTTTAAATCAAAAAGTAATCTCTGTGATTATTTTATAATTATTGTAGTTTTAATTCATGCTTGATTAATTAATAATTTGTCTGTTTTAGTATTCTATTAGCTTTATCTCTGATTATTTATTAATCAATCTATTTTTTTTTTAAATATGTTTAAATTAATTCATTCTGCTTAAATCAATTGAAAACTTGAAATTAATTTAAATCATTTTTTGTGAATCAGTTTAAATCAATTTTAAATCAGAAAATAATCAGTGTGATTATTTTATGATTATTGTAGTTTTAATTTCTGCCTGATTAATTAGTAATCTGCCTGTTTTAATCTGTCTGTTTTAGCGTTCTATTAGTTTTATCTCTAATTATTTATTAATCTGTCTATTTTTTTAAAAAAATCTGTTTAAATTAATTCATTCTACTTAAATCAATTGAAAGTAGTTTAAATCATTTTTTGTGAATCAGTTTAAATCAATTTTAAATCAGAAAGTAATCTGCTTATGATTAATTAGTAATCTGCCTGATAAGTTTTAAATCAATTTTAATTTATGCCTGATCTTTTTGTTAGATCTGCCTCACTGCCTGATAATTTTAATTTTGTTTAATTATTTTTATAAATCAGTTATTATTTTGTGTTAGATATGTCAAATCCCTTTAAACTATTTGAGGATCATGACATTGATGAGATAGAGGGGGTGGACAATGATGTTGATATCATTATGAGTCTTCCCCTTGAAGGAAATTCATTACCAGCAGGTGGTGTGGGTCCCTCTACCTCCACAATGCCCGTTGATCTAACGATTCTGACTCTCTCTACTTTAAACCCCAATGAATGCCCTAATCGTAAAAAAGGAAAAGGACAACTGTTGCCTGCAGTTATTTTAACGTAGTGACAGTAGGGGGAGTCCTCAAAGCCGAATGTAAGCTTTGTAAAACACAATTAGTTGCTGAAAGTATTCCTAATGGAACTAGCCATTTAAAAAGACATGCCGAAAAAACTTGTCTAAAAATAAAAAGAGTTAACAATGATAGTAAACAACAACAGTTGTGTGTGGATGGAAAAGGAGTTGGTAACTATAAGTTTGACCAAAGTAAAATTCGTGAGTTAAATGCTCGAATGATAATTTTGCATAAATTACCATTTAATTTTGTTAGTCACGTTGGGTTTATTAACATATGTAAAAGTCTACAACCCAAACATAAATGGTTTCTCGTAACACAATTAAAAAGGATTGTTTTGAAGTCTTCAAAAAAGAGAAAATAAAATTGTTTGGACTTCAAATCAAAGGGTTAGCTTTGCTTCGGATATTTGGACTTCAAATCAAACACTTGGGAATATGTGTCTAACTGTCCATTTTATTGATGAGAGTTAGAATTTGCAAAATCGTGTGATTAACTTTCCTTTGATCCCTTGTCCTCACACGGGTCAAGCTATTTTTTATCATATTTTATCATGTATTATTGAATGAAAATTAGAGCATAAAATTTCTGTTATAACATTAGATAATGCATCTTATAATAAAAATATGACTAAATTTTTAAGAGAGCATCTTACTAGAAGGAACTTACTTCCAATGGGTGGTAAGTTATTTCACGTTCGATGTTCCGCCCATATTCTCAATTTGGTTGTGCAAGATGGGTTGAAAGCCATTAAAGATATCATTTTCAATATTAAAGAGAGCGTTAAGTATATTAAATCATCACAATCCCGCCAACAAAATTTTAATATTTTGGTAAAAGCGAATGCTAAGCACATTTGTGGAGGATTATCTCTAGATGTTCCAACTCGATGGAACTCCACATATCTAATGGTTAAATTTGCATTTCTATTTAGAAATGGATTCGCTTGGTTAAAAGAGCAAAATTCAAACTATCAATGGACTCCATCGGTTGAAAATTGGGTTAATGCCGAAGCCCTTTTAGATTATTTGAAACTTTTTTTTAAAGCTACAAATATTTTTTCCAGTACCAATTATCTAACCGTTCATTTATTATTTCATCAAGTAATAGAGATTTATATACAACTTAAAAATAAATAACCGATGAAAAGGTTACGTGGGCACATAATATGGCTAAACTAATGCTAGCTAAATTTGATAAATCGAAAAATATTCTTTACTCTTCTCAATTGCGTGGTTTAGATCCTCAATTTAAAATGTAATATTTGGCCTTTGTTTTGATATTTTGTATGAAGAGAATTGTGATACACATATGAAGAATGTACTGATTTGACAACCATATTTGATGAGTATACTTTTAAATTTGGTTCCTTTGATGATGGTAATAATTATAAATTACCTCCGAGTATTCCAATCAATGAGAGTGGTCCTCAAGTTTTTTCATTGTGGTAACAATTTAAAAATAAGAGTAAGTGAAGAGGGTCGGTTACTTTAGAAACAAAGTATGAATTAGACTTGTAGTTAGAGAGCCCACAAGAGCCTCAAACTAGAAATTTTGATATTGTAGCATAGTGGAAAATTAATTCAACTACATATGTGATTCTTTCCCGAATTGTGCAAGATGCATTAGTTATTCCCTTCAACGATTGCTTCAAACTGCTTTAGTATCGGAGGAAGGGTGCTTGATCAAACTAGAAGTTCCTTACATCCAGAGACGGTAGAAATGCTAATTTGTAGTCAATATATGATACGTCATAATTATGGTGGTGTTGTTGATATAGATGAGAATGAAGGATTATGAGTGTTTTTTTAGATTAATTTTATTCGAATATAACTATATAAATTATGTTTATAAACATAACTTATATAATGTGTAAGTTCTAAACTTCTAATGCTTGTGTATTTTCTGTTTTGCAGGTCATTGAACATGAAGATTTTCATGAAAAATGATTGGAAAGGAGATGCATGGAAGCTATTAGAAATTATTATGGAGATGCATGGAAGCGCTATTGTAATTTGTGATTTTTATAATCTTATAATTTCTAAATTCTAAGAACATAGCTATAGGCCCATGGCCCAAAGGTGGCATGTGATGTGATGGGTCGATACCTTATTGTTTTGTATAATTTTTATATAATATATAAGTTTTAAAATTTTAATGCTTATATATTTTTTTGTTTTTGCAGGTTATCGATTTTCATAGAAAATGATTGAAAAGGAGATGCAAAGTGATTGGAGATTTTTATGTAAATTAATTTCATAATTGTAATTTGTGATTTTAAAATTGTATAATTTCTAAATTTTAAGAACATATATGCCCCATGGTGGCATGGGATATTCTTTTTTTTTTTTATAACAGGATATTCTATTTTCTATTTCTAAGTATGTTATTTCTAAATAATTATAGCCTAAAAAACTATTGAAAAAAAGTTACGGTGAAAAAGCTTTAAAAACTTAAAAATTTATTAGAAATCCGGCCCAATATGGGTCCGAACTCGTGCCCAAACCCGGGTTTTTACTCAATTTATAACGGGCGGTTCGAGTTTTGACCCCATTTATAACGGTCGGGTTTTTCAAAATGAAGTTCGCCACAAAATTTAAAATTGGTTCGCCCACCAGATAGCTATCAGGTCGGGGTTGCGCCTCCATTATATTTCTAATAAAACGTGCCTATCAAAAAATCCGACCCGAACCCGACCCGTTGACAGCCCTTAAGGCATGCGGCATCGAGGCGCCACACGGGTGTGATAGTGTTGTTAGTCGCTACTCGTGACATGATCTTTGGAGGATTATGAAAAGTTTCTTGCAAATCCAATGCATACCAAATTAACGAAAACTCTGCTCAATCAAGTAATTTCTTCCTCTTCTTCGTCAATCGATCTCGTGCTTTTTTTTTTGTGGTTTTAGATTATTTAATATGGGAAATCATATTATCGACCGAAATTTGAAATTATCGGCCGATAGTTTCAAATTTCGGCCGATAATTTCTTATTTTCGGGGGAGGGTCGATAAAATATAGTTTTTCGATTTAGTTCAAACCGAAACCAAGTCATCTCAACCAAAATTTCAAAATTTTGGCCGAAATTTTGACCCATGGTGCCATATGAAATTAATATATGTACCATTTGAAAGGTGTGTCATATCTAAAGATCTTTAGTATAAAAGATTGAGATGAAAAACTATCTCCATCATTTAATTCAAAGGCATCAAACTCTAGACAAAATTAATAGCTACTGCATGAAATGTACACCATTAACTACACAGTAATTTTCTAAAATAATTGGGTGCGACAATGTTGACTACATGAAAATCAAGATAACTTATTTAGAATGTGATACATCTCTCCCTATATATACTTTTCTTGAGTCCATTTATTTAAGGGAACCACCATCCCCTCTCCCTCTTATTAACTTAACCAACTCAATCTATTGGAAAACTAGGGCAAAAGAGAGGTAATGTGGGTTCAAATTCATGGAAGAATTGAAGAACACGAGAGAAAGCCTTTCAAGAACAAGTATGTTTCATAGATGTTGATGTTCTTTGAGTGTTTGGATCAAGCCTAGGTCTGTTGAAAATCTTACACGTGCATCAAATCACAGACATATGATAGTTCCACATGACACACATTTTAAAAAATGATCCAAATATCAAGGCAAAAGGCGCTAGGGTCAGATATCTAATACTAACTCAAAACTAGAAGGTATAACCATCCATATCGTAGCTCGAAAAGGGAGCGAACTCCCTTTTAACTAAGTAGCTCATAGCCTCGTACTACGACATAGCCTTACCATATGCATAAACAGGCTGATGACCGTTGTTTCGAAAGGTATAAAGGGGCAACTGCCCCCCCTAAGTCCCAATTTAGCTCCGCTGAATGTCGAGGGCAACAAGTGTCATGAATTATCATAAGATTATCAAGCTTATGAAATCAGGTCAAACACCAGCTTCAACGGATGGTGTCTATGATCTAAGACTCTTGGTGCAATAAGCCACAAAATGAGAGAATTGAAAGGTCTGTTTGGTAATTCTTGACTCGCTCCACACCATGCTAAGCATCTATGTTGCTGAGGCGGAGCAAGGCGGGAGCTGCAGAGCGGAACTGGCCGCTCTGGGGTGGATCCCTCGCAATCCTTACAAACTAATTGTGTATAGCTTCCAAGGAGAAAACTATCTTTACTTTGAAGTTTGAACACCCTCTCTCCTGCAAGATTCCACGAATAAATTAAATGGACTATGGAAGCCTTGAAATCCGGTGCTTGAAGGATGTGCATTCGGCACTCTGTTTGGGGCTGAGTCACTTCTGTCTCTGGAATCGAAGCTGCTTCTTTTGTTTTTGTTTCTTGATACGGGAATCACAGCTGCTTCTTAACAAACGCCAATTACAGATCCAAGGTCACTTTTCAATGCCCACAAGTGATTCCATGGCCCTGAAAAAGCACTGCCAAACGGGCAGGCCGTTTGTAGAGAGAACTTGTAGAAATAAGCAAGGTACCTGAAATAGGTCGAGATTGTAATATTGTTGGAGGATTTTGAGTGGGGATATAGGGTAACAAAGGGGGGGAACAAAAGCAAGGCATCAAGTATCAGCATATATATAGATACGTCTCGGTTACTCGGCAAACTGATCCCGATACCAGGAGTGGTATCGTTATCGCCCAATACTGCACCTTGTGTATTTGGTATCAGCCAGACCTCTTAGTTTCAAATTTATTTCTTATTTTTAAATGTCTCATTTCTTGTAAAATACAAGAAATGTAATAGTTATACTTGTATATTTGTGATACACCCATATATTTTAGCACACTCAGATTTAAAAGATAAAAAATCACCCTATCAGCTGATACCAATTCCTATGGGTGATATGTATCAGCCCTTCGCAAACTGATACCCGATTTGATACTTTGAACAAAAGGCTCAGTTTTGGTGGCAAAGGAATGTAGAATTAAATAACAGTTTAACCTTTGTATCAGATTCCAAGTGGTGTGTAGAGTTTGCAGTCTCAGTAAGATTCACTCGGGAAAAAGCCTTGAGCGAGCAATTTGAGCTCCATATAGATTGGCTGCCAGTCCAAGTTTAGGATAGGGAAATGAGTGTTCCTCCTAGAATATTCAGCTGACTTGAGACTCCACCCTTTTTTTAATCAAAATAAGGGGGTATCTGGCCTCAAGAGTACCTGACAAGTCCCCTGGTACATGCAACACCTTCACATCACACATACCAGTTAGGGATAAATCCATGCGAGTGGCCAACAAAAAGTGAGATTTGAACTCCAAACCTGCGCTTGTTGAGGCATGGTCCACTGGCAATGTCAAATAGACTATGGTAGAACACAGGTGCAGCAAGTGCCCCACTCACAAGAGGGTAACAGTTCATGGATCCTGTTTCTGGGGCAACAATAAGGAAGGAGAGGAACCACAGCATTTTGAGGGAAGATGGAAGGACTGCACTACTTTGTCCAAAAATCAGCGTAGGAGGTTATGGCCCCAGGTCATCTAATCGGCTAGGTCACTTGGGTTACATGGGCTTCGGGCTTGTGGTGCCTTTGATGTACCATCTCTTTTCACTTTCTGTTGCACGGTGAAGTTACCAAGGTAATTGGGCTTCCTTTCTAACCACACCTTTTTGCTCTAAGCTGCTACTACAACAGGTTCAGACCCACCCCATCATCCAAAGCTTCAGCTCTCACATATAGCAAAATGCTGCTTCCATCCTTCGTTCAAAATCACAAAATGAACTATAAACAGAGACACTGCTCTCTGGACACGCCGGATTCAGACTCAAACACAACTTCTAAAATTTGGTCAAAAGTCAACTCCAACACCAGTTTGTCATTTTATTACTTAAGCATCCATACATGGCGCATTTATGCCATGTTTTTTTTTAATAGATAAACTAGGATTGAACCTTTGACCTCAATGTTTCAATAGTGTCAACCTTCTGGTTGAGCTACAGGCACAACCCAAATCATAAAATATGGGAACAAAAAATTACTCAGTTGAAATATAATTCAAAATTCCAAAAGTTACCTCTTCACTAAAAACTGACAGAAATTGTTCATATATGCAGCAAAAGAAATTTTCAGTAGAAAGATAAGAGATGAAGTTGAGACGACAGTCTAAAAATAAAACTCTCCAAATAATCCCTAAAAGTTGTAGATGGACTAGGCTGCAAATTAAGCTGCAACAAAAGTTTAAAACCAGTAGGGCAAGAAGTACCCTTCATCCATGAACACATGGAGATTTTACTTGAGAGGAATAAACCTGGACGAGTGGGTGGCACCAATACCAGGCCGTCCATGCTTCACAGGCTTATATGAAATTGAGAACTCTGCCAAGTAGTGACCGATCATCTCAGGCTGCAACAAGGAAATTCAAAAATCAATGAACTGATTGATTCATATTCTGCAGAAAAGCATGCCTATTAGTACCCACAGTGATCAACAATGGAATAAACAAAGGGACAGGAATCTAGCCATCAAGTTAATTATCACTTAATATAATAGAAAATATGAATGGGGACGAAAATGGGTTGGGTCGACCCACTAGGAATTGGGTGGGCGTCTTGGTTACAGAAACTCAGACCTAACCCAACCTGAATCAAGTTTTGGGCCGAATTTAAGTACTTATAAAACAGAATTGAAGATAGAATTTCAACTCTTTAAGAGGATTTTTTAATCTTCGTGTTAGAATTAATCATTTCCGGTTTTTAGAATCTTATTTCAATTTGAAGTTTGATCATCTTCTCTAATTCAATAAGTGCAGTTTATTATCACTTTGTAACTCAGTTCCGATTTTTTTTAGCATCCAAATGGATATTCATGTGAGGCATAAAGTACTTTTTTCTATCATCCCTCCAAACCCCTGTTTCCACAGGGAGAAACAGGGGTCCCATCGGCTCCCCGCCCACTCCCTGCGTGATTACCAAATGCACTCCCGGGGCACAGCGCATGATTGAGGCTGGGAGGGGCAGGGAACATGGTCAAATAAAGCCTAAAAGTACATAGTTGATATTTTATCAAAGAACTTTTTTTTCCTACCAATAGACATGAATAACCATTTAAAAATCCTACCATGGAGAAAACAGATGGAACACGTAGGAAAGAGGGAAGAAACGGTAAGCTCATGCAGTAAAAGATGTGAAATTTTAGATTTTGTGTCCCTATTTAATTACAAGTAAAGGTTTCTAGTTGTTGGCATATAAATTAAGCAAAAAAGGAGTATGAGAGTGACGTACCTTGATTTCAACCTGATTGAAGGTTTTTCCATTGTAAACCCCAATAATGCTCCCAATCATTTCTGGGACAATGATCATGTTCCGAAGGTGGGTCCTCACTGGTTCGGGCTTCTCACCTGGAGGGGCCTCGCGCTTCTGCTCATATTTCAATACCAACAGTAGATTTTATGAGAGTGGAACTCTACTTTGTAAACACAAAAGATGAAATGGAACAAACTATGTATCTGATTAATTTTTAGGGAAACATCTTTCAATATTGTCAATTTATCATATAAATTGTATGCAAGCGTGGTGATTTTTCCATGTATATAGCTTGCAAAGATGTCAGGAAAATCAAAAGAATGGGCAATACATAAATTGAGATGGAATCACTCTGGAGATCCAAATCTAAATGAAATGAGTCTGAATTGAAATAGCATGTAACCATTTACAAAAAAAAGTCATATTGCTGAACACAGAACACAAAGAGACCAGTTTCAATTGGACATCATCAAAACTCAAACTGGCTCATTGATAAAATCAAAATGTGCTCTCTCTCTTAGATACACAGCTCCCACTCATCTCATTAAATCTCTGGCAGAGGATCAGGAAATTGGCGGAACAATTTGATCAAACTGTCAATCAACTTATCCCTATTTTTTTGTTCTTTTCCAGGCTAGACAGAGCCTTAAAAAAATTGCTAAGAAACTCTATGCAATCCAGGAATAAGTCTGGCAAGTTACAAGTGGTTTTTCGTCAGCTCTACAATCCATATTCAAACTGGATCAGCATATGCTCAAGTCCCAATCGACGCAGTTCAATCAAGGGTCCGGTTTAGTGTTTACAGCACTGAAAACCTATAAATTTATAGAGTACTGCATGGTATTTTAGCAGTATTTTACCACAACGCACAACCAAGGCAATATGCAATATGTAGGACGAAAATAAGATATGTAGTTTACATTGGTGGTATATTAGTCACCAGTATGGCATAAGAAGAGTTCACAACAGATTGAAAGAACAAAATTTATGAAAGGTAGCATGAACAGAATGGGAAGAGCAAATTTCCATGTCTTTTTTATAAGAGAAGCACAACACGGTAGGGTATGATCCAGAATCCAGATCCTGGATCCAGGAATAAATTATATGCTGAAAACCAAAATAAGCACTCAAAACTCTGAAGAGCCTAGGGAAAAGGAATGGAAGAACACTTGCATTAAAACTTTTAGAGCAAGAAAATAAAACAAGTACACTCATATTGTAGGAAGAATAGAAGCAGCTGCAAAAATGAGCAAAGAATCCCATTCAATAAAGACCTGCAAACCTAAATGATCGGGTAATCATGTAATTGCATCAAACCTACAAGTTGTGTTACATTGGCACTTCTACTTTTTGGATTTTTGCCGTGCCAACACTTTGGTGGCACTTGGCACACGTGCTGAAACTTGTGGCACTTGGACACTCCTCGAACAGCATGAAACTTTTAGACATGTATGAAGATACCACATAATACCATCAAAATGCTCATCGTTTTTACAACGATAAAATAAACTTGTTTTTTAAGTGTAAAATTTAGTAACTGCTAAATAAAAAGGGTCGTTGAAATTGATTTTTATAATATAGTATACTTATATTTAGGTTCATGCCATATCCTATGTATCTTTTCATTACATATTTCAATTGACTCTCTAAGATTTTCCTTCAATTTTTTCCTACATATGTTCTATTTATTTCATTTATTTTTCTGAAGGTCGTGTCGCCATATTGGAATCTTTATTGGCACCTTGACACTTGGCACCAGTGCCATGTGCCTAGGTAACACACGGCTTACAACGTCTTAAGAGAAGTTACATAAAAAAATAAAATGAACTTACTCCATTTTCTCAAGGGAGTGTCCGTATATTATGCGTATGTACAGGTTCAGCAAGCTATAAGAACATTTGTTTTGATAGCTAGCTAACTAGTTATCTTTCAATTAGGAAAGGTTTAGAAAACATGAACATAATTTCCCATCACAATTAAATTAAGAGTAATAGCACCATATCTATATATATATATATATATATATATATAGAATTAATTAGCAATAGAGAAAGCATCATAAGGTAAGGCATAAAAAAGAATTCTAATTTATATTGAAAGGGTTCTGTAAGCCCTTTTGATAGCATTGCTATCGTTTTATCCAAATTGCAGTGAGTTAATTAAAAAATAAATTAAAATATGATTCAACCTATTCGACCACAACCTGCAGAATTTATCAAGTATCGGCTACTATATATCAAAATCCACCAAAACAAAAATCACAAATCCTCGTATAAACATACCGCCTTGCGGAGCTTCTTTATCAGAGCCATCGGTTTCCTCTTCAGCCCCCGCTGAAACCTATAATAAATAAATAAATCACCCCTTGCGAAATAATAATAATAATAATAATTCCTGAAACAGGACAAAATGGAAAAAAAAAAAAAAAAAAAGAGAGAAAAGTATTCACCTTCTGCGAGCCCTAGCATTGAAGAGCTTGACGAGCTCATCGGTTCCCATATCGAGAAGCTGATCCAGATCCACTCCTCTGAATGAAAACTTCTTAAACGTCCTCCTCTTCGGCTGTGCTCCCCCAACGTCCACATCTGCGTCCGCCTAAACAAAGAAACATCAAAGAAAAATTAGAGTAAACCCTAAAAATCATCATATGTTGTAATCAGAAGTGTGGTGAAGAAGAAGAAGAGGAAACCATGGCTGCCGAGAGAGCTTCAGTTTAGGGTTTGCAATCGCAGTTGAATTTTAGATTTACCGATTATTTATAATGGACCGATCGGGCTCTGATTCGGCCTGGACCCGCCCTAGAAATAGGAGTCGGTTTGAAAAGCCCCATGGCCCCAAGACTTGGCATGGGCCTGACCCGGTTTTAAAATAATAATAAGTGTTTTTTTTTTTTTGAAATAAAAATTATAATAAGTGTTAATTACTAAAAGGTTACCTGACCCTGAAACCAATGATTCTTTCAAATTAGGTGATTGAGATAATTTGTCACCCTAATCTTCCACAAATAGAACTTGAGATCATGAGCCATCCATTAAACATTAAGTTTGTGATTCCATGTGTCACGTATGCTAAAAAAATGGCACTAATATCATTTCTGAGTATGATGTGTGTTATATGATTCAAGTGTCATTTTTTTGAAAATCTTTGACATATAAAATCAAAATTGACCGTCTAATAGTTGCAACATGATCTCAAGATCTATTGTGTGAAAGATTGGGGTGAAAAAATATCTCTATCATCTGATTCGAATGAATCAATAATTATCAAAGAGTCTGAGATATCAGCGCGATTAGAAATAGTGGGGCCACATTTAGAAGTACCTTACTAAAATATACCTGATATCAATTCATAGAAAAAATTAGTGAGGAAGAAAAACGGAAAATTAATGAAAAAAATTAGTAAACAAAATAATCTTATAAATCATATGCCAAATGAAGAAATAGAAGGAATATACCCCAACACCCTAACAGGGCCCAACCCAAATTTGTTTTAAAATATAAAATTGAGACCGACTCTCCTAAGTGTCATTTAAACTCCAAAATAGTATTTAAATGATCTTATACCATCAATAGTTTAAGGTATAGGTAATCCAAATCATTAAAGTAATAGATCATAAATTGCAGCATTAGAGGCTTGGAAATTGTGTTTTAGGGACATTTAAACCATCTTATTTGTGGATTATAATATCAACCATCTTTTTTCATTTTTATCGTTGATGCTATAGTTCATGAATAGGATGACTCCGTCACTCATCATCATGTTTTATTGGGCTAAGACATATTCGAAAGATAGATAGATCGTCAGTTGGGTAATTTAGAGTGATCAAAGATGTGTACCACATGTCGCAATGGTAAATCACACTTCAATAGTGTGAGATAAAAAGTGACATTTTAATGGTATAAGATCATTTAAACACCATTTGGCATAAGCCATTATTATCCCTAAAATAATATATCTATACTTTTATATAAAAGTGAGAAGGCTATCTAATTTTAGATTCCTTCCTATTACAAAAAGACAAAATAAGTAAATGTCTATATAATAATCTATATAATAATCTTATATTATATAAAAAGGCAAAATATTATATATCTATATAATAATCTTTGAAATTATAAAAACAAAGCTATAAGATAAAATCTCTCCTTTTGGTAATTTGATTTTTGGTTTTGAGTACCTTTAAATCCACCCCCCTAATCCTTGGATTCACTCACACTGAAACACATGGACTGTGATGAATCAGACGATGGAGATCATTTATCCTCCCAATCTTTCACATAATGGATCTTCATATTATGGGCGTACTATCAAATGATCAGTGTTTTATTTCATGTAGCACACATCTCAGAAAAGTGACCTTAACATCACGGGAATGCTTAAAATTGATTTTAAGGTCACTTTTTTTAGTGTACCAATGATTTTTTTCGGTGCTCAATGATTTTTTTTTTAACACCCAAAATTATCAGCGATAATTTGAAATTATCAGCCGATCATTTGCTAATCAATTTGAAGTTATCGGCCGATCATTTGCTAATCATCAAATTATCGGCTGATAACTTCAAATTGTCTATCGATAATTTTTGGGTTTTTTTTTTTAAAAATATTCGCGCACCAAAATTTCGGCCCGGACCACAAGATTTTGGACAAAATTTCGTTGGGATTTTCGACCGAAATCCCGAAATTTCAGTGGGGTTTGAAACCGATTTGTTTCGGCCGAAATTTTCATCCATATTACAAGGTATGACATCTTGGCGTCTGGAGTACATATGACGATATAATCTGGATTTTTGACATATCGATCTATCGGTTCGATACTTCTCGGTCCTCCACTTGATATCGGTATTGCACGTCTGAGTTCGTATCGATTCTTGTAGAGACTTTGGGGTTTTTTTTCACAAGGGGATATGTATCTCATCGGCCAATATCGGTCATCCATGGACCGATACTGAATCTACCGAAGTTTCACACCTTGATCCCAAACGATTAACGCTTCATTTAAGTCGAGATTAAGGATCAAAATTTCGGCTGAAACGCATCAGTTACGAATCCCATCAAAACGAAATCCCGAAATTTTTGGTCAAAAATCATGGCCTTCAAATTCTTGACTGATAATTTGAAGTTATCGGCCGATAATTTGCTAATCATCAAATTATCGACTTGGAATTTTGGGTTTAAAATATATATATATATATATATATATATATATATATATATATATATATATATATATATATATATATATATATAGGCACCAAAATATCGGCCGACATTTCTTCCGGTATTTTCGATCGAAATCCCGAAATTTCGGTGAAAATACCATATTCGTTTTCGGTTCCAACCGATATTTCGGTGCCCAATGATTCTTTTTTTTAAACTCAAAATTATCATCCGATAATTTAAGTTTTAAAAAATAAAATATTATATATATGGGCACCGAAAGTTCGCCCTGGCCTACAATATTTTGGCTGAAATTTCATTCGGGATTTTCGGCCCAAATCTTGAAATTTCAGTGGTGTTCGAAACCGATTCGTTCCTGCTGAAATATTAGGATTTTGGCCGAAATTTTGATCCATGTTATGAGGTATGACAACCTTCGCGATACTGATACATAACAGCGATACGTATCGGTTTTTCAACAAATCGATGCGTATTAGTTCTGATACTTCCCGATCCTCCAACTCTGTATCGGTATCGGCTAATACGGGCCCGTATTAGCGTCGTATAAATTGGTGATACATATTGGGGCCGATTCTTATTGGTCCTCCATAGACCGATACTCGATACCAAGTTTGACACCTTGATCCCAAACGATAAAGACTTCATTTTACTTGGGGTCATGGATCAAAATTTCGACCGAAACGCTTCGGTTTCGAACCCCACCGAAACGAAATCCTGAAATTTTCAGTCAAAAATCACGGCCTTCAAATTCTCAATCGATAATTTAAAGTTATCGGCTGAAATTTCGACCTGGCTCACAAAATTTTGGTCAAAATTTTGATCCATGCTCTAAGGTATGACATCTTGTGCGATACCAATACATAACGACGATACGTGTTAGCTTTTCAGCAAACTGATACATATCGGTTCTAATACTCTCGGTCCCCCAACAAGGTATTGGTATCCGTATCGGTCGATGCGTATTGGATATCGATTGATACATATCGGTTTGCGCTGAGACCTTGTGTTTTTTTTTTTTTGTAAAAAGGGCCGAATTTCACACCTTCATCCAAAACGATAGACTTCATTTTAGTTGGAGTCTTGGATCAAAATTGGTGAAACTCCGGTTTCGAACCCTGAATGAAATCCCAATTTTGGGTCAAAAATTACGGCCTTCAAATTCTCAGCAGAAAATTTGAAGTAATTGGCTAATAATTTGCTAATCAGCAATAATTATCGGCCAATATTTTGAAGGCCGATAATTTTGGATTTTAAAACAAAACAAAAAATGTATGGGCACCAAAACTTTGACTTAACCCATCACTTTCGTTTTGGATTTTTTGGCTGAAATCTTGAAAATTTGGTGAAAATATCGGATTCGGTTCCAACCAAAACCAAAATTTTCACCGAAAAATATCAGTGCCCAATGATTTTTTTGTTAAATACAAAAAATATTTTTAAAATTTATATTGTAACGGATTATTCTACAAATAAACGGCTGGCTCTCACGTGCATTGCACGTGCAGGGTCCACTAGTATATATATATATATATATATATATATATATATATATATATATATACTTCATAGGAGCGAATACTTGCACACGAGATTTGTACCGTGGCACATAATTAAAAAAAAAAAGACTTCATTATTTTTAGATTTGTCCACGTGGAACACCATCTAAGCCGTTTGATTGAAAGATTATGATTTAATTATCTTCGAGGCTAAAAGTTGGCATGAAACACGATCTCTATCATCTGATTCCATACAGTCAAAAGGTCATTGTTAGAGTCGATGCTTGACTCTCAAAAGTTAAATGATAGAGACGTAGTTCATGCCAACTTTTAGTCTCAAAGATCTTTACATCGTGATCTTAAAATCAAACGGCTTTGATTATGTTCCACATGACACAGATGCCCAAAATAACAATGCCGTACTTTTTGGCCATGTGCCAGAGTACAAATCTGGTGTGGTGTGCAAGTATTAGCTCCCAAGAATCTTTGCACTCAACCCACATTTCAGGAGCTCAAATGATGAAGATTATTTTTCCCGCCAATCTTCCACACAATGAAAACTTTCAAATTGTGATGCCACATGGCACACATGAGAAAGCATCATAAGGTAAGGCATAAAAAAGAATTCTAATTTATATTGAAAGGGTTCTGTAAGCCCTTTTGATAGCATTGCTATCGTTTTATCCAAATTGCAGTGAGTTAATTAAAAAATAAATTAAAATATGATTCAACCTATTCGACCACAACCTGCAGAATTTATCAAGTATCGGCTACTATATATCAAAATCCACCAAAACAAAAATCACAAATCCTCGTATAAACATACCGCCTTGCGGAGCTTCTTTATCAGAGCCATCGGTTTCCTCTTCAGCCCCCGCTGAAACCTATAATAAATAAATAAATCACCCCTTGCGAAATAATAATAATAATAAAAATTCCTGAAACAGGACAAAATGGAAAAAAAAAAAAGAAAAAGAGAGAAAAGTATTCACCTTCTGCGAGCCCTAGCATTGAAGAGCTTGACGAGCTCATCGGTTCATATCGAGAAGATCCAGATCCACTCCTCTGAATGAAAACTTCTTAAACGTCCTCCTCTTCGGCTGTGCTCCCCCAACGTCCACATCTGCGTCCGCCTAAACAAAGAAACATCAAAGAAAAATTAGAGTAAACCCTAAAAATCATGTGCCAAATGAAGAAGAAGAAACAAACCATGCCGAAATGAACAACTCTTAGAGCTAGGGTTTGGACTTGCTACGGATTTTCAGCTGCCGATAATACTTTCTTTAAAGATGACCAATTATATATACCTAAAGCTAGGGCATACGATTGACAAAGGGGCCTGACCCGACCCAAATATGCTTTTAGGGCCCGGCCCATGACCCAATCCATGTTACCCTTATTAATGTGCTGAGCTCCCATTAGGTACCCCAACAATCAATGCATTTACCAAGGCTGTGGGATAATTAACCTAAGGGCACAGCTCTCCTAACCCTAGTGCTTAAATGAATGTATCCCATTGATGGATTCAAGGTGTGGGCCATCCGCACTGTCAAAATGATAGATCATAAGTTGAAAGGCATGGGCCCAAAAATCAAATTTTTTGAAAGGTTTTAACCATTCGATTTGTGCACTCTAATATCAACCATTGTGTTTAGTTTTAATGGCTGATATTCAAATTCGCTAATCTGATGGTTCACATCCACTTATGGACATAATTCTTTGGCTAAAACATTTTCCAACGATAAATTGCCTCCTAAACCATTTAGATCAATCATAAATCGATGTCAATGGCATATTAGGAAACCACACTTTAATGGTGTGAAATAAAAAAATTTAATTTAGTATTGGTATATCGTTTGTCCCTTAAGCTAATTATCAAAAGGAAAAAAAGGGGGATTGTAGGATCATTTGTAGCTAACTCGAGATATCAAATTGGTTTTAACAAAGTTGGGCGAATTTAACAAAAAATAGGAAGCTTTATTTACACTGTTAAACTAAATTTGTGAATGCACGATTCCACCATAAAATTCATTGACTATCTTGAACTGTTGATGGAGATGTTTTATATCCCAATCTTCCATTAATAATTCTTGAGTTCATAGTGCACCTATCGACGGTCATATGTTGATTCCATGTGCAAGCATACCCAAAAGTGACCATTTGATAGGTATGCCCATGATCCCGATCACTTTTGGGGATGTGTGCAATGTGGAATCACGATCTGACCATCTAAGAGATGCACCATGATCTCAAGATCTATTGTGTGTAAGATTGGGATGAAAAATGATCTCCATCACCTGATTCAAGCCAGTCTAATTTTTATGGTGGAAATGTGTGTGTTCTTCACAGGTTTAATGAGTATAAATAACGCTACCCATATTTATATGAGTATCTTTGCTACCCATATTTATCTGAGTATCATTGTTCGCGCTTACTTTCGAAACCTAATGCAACCCATTGACATCTTGAGATCAGACAATGCAGATTATTTTCCAATCTTCCAGACAATGTGACATCCATTTCAAGGATCAGGTGTCACATAACTTGGACAAGATCGATGAGGTACCACTTAAAAAATTTAGGCATAATCCAATACATATCCACCATTGAGAGTGTGGTGTAAGGTGCTCAAATTCAATGCACCAAACTGTGTCAGTGTTATTCTATCATTGACCCATCAAATTGTAGACACCCATTATCGGCATGCCTAACTAAATTGACGTGAAATTCAAGTTATTTAGGGCCTCAAACACACATTGAAAAATTGGGGAAGATTGTAATGACATCACATGAGATCTCCCAAAGTTTAGAGGCGAAATCTCACTGTACATGATTTTCTAGGCAAAATTATAACAGTAGAGGATCATTTACTCATGTGCTTTAAAGTATCTATTTTTGTTTCATGCAGGTTCTTACCTCCTGAATTTCCTATTTGAATTAGATAGGTGCGAGAGTGCTATAAATAAATAATATAATTTATAAAAAATTAAATCTAATTTCTCTTGCACCCATTTGGATGAGAATTCGGTTCTACTTGATCACATGTATACGCCATGTAGCATAGTGAATTATTTTTTAATAGTGTAATATCAATAACCTATATATTACTAGTATAAGGTCATTTAAAAGTCAATTTTCATTTAACGCTGTATTGTTGAAACATCTCGTCGAGTTGTAAGACATCTGTGTCTAGGGGCTGTCAAGGACAACTTGGATACTGAGATTTCAAACCATGGTCAGTATAGTCACTTCCTTTTAAATGAAAGTAGCTAACAAACTAACCAGCTATCTTTCAATCAGGAAACATCAAGAAAAGAAGGCACATAACTCCCTATTATAATTAAATCAAGAGTTTGATGGCGGACTTGAAAAGCCACCTACAGACGCTTTACACCCAATCATTCCAGATAACGCTTGCATCCTCAGTCTTACCGCGGCTGCTTGCACAGAGCTAGCCGAAGCTTATTCCTCAGATACCGTCATTACTTCTTCTCCGGGAAAAGAAGTTCACGACCCGTGGGCCTTCTACCGCCATGCGGCATTGCTCCATCCGGCTTTCGCCCATTGCAGAAAATTCCCCATCGCTGCCTCCCGTAGGAGTCTGGGCCGTGTCTCAGTCCCAGTGTGGCTGATCATCCTCTTGGACCAGCTATTGATCATCACCTTGGTAAGCTATTGCCTCACCAACTAGCTAATCAAACGCGAGCCCCTCCTCGGGCGGATTTCTCCTTTTGCTCCTCAGCCTACGGGGTATTAGCAATCGTTTCTAATTGTTGTTCCCCTCCCAAGGGCAGGTTCTTACGCGTTACTCACCCGTCTGCCACTGGAAACACCACTTCCCGTCATATTTACATGTGTTAAGAAAAGAAGGCACATAACTCCCTATCATAATTAAATCAAGAGTTATAACATCATATATATATATATATATATAGGAAGCCAGTTCCCTAGGACGTGGTTTTAGGGTTGAACCCTACAACATGGCCAGTTGGGCACCATGTGGCAGCCAACTCGAGGATCGAGCGCCACGGCAAGTTTCCCAAGGTTAATCTGGTACCATCTAGAAATTCTTTTTAAAAAAGATTGCTTTTCAACCGTTGAATACTGGGTCAAAGTTGAAAAAAATTCAATGGGGTGAACCACGATATTTGACCTATGATTTGAAGGGCAGAAAAGTCTAGAAAATATCTTCTTTTTCTAAAACCCTAGGTGGATGGATGAACGCTAGGGGTAACAGGTGTCATTTTCGGATTTAGGTGCCACATGGCAACCCAAATGGAGTGCGTTGTAAGGTTCAAACTCTACAACCATGTCCTAGAGAGCTATATATAGCTATATGTGTGTGTGAGAGAGATAATTCTTGTTGCAATTAGCACTAGGGCAAGCATAAATAAGCTATCACATACATGTGTTTTTTTATATCTTAAATCAAAATTATTGGTTTGTAAGCCCTTCAGAAAGCATAGTTATCACCTACTGTTTTGTTTGCATCATTCGCATCAAAGTGAAACAATTTATAAATAAATAAACCACAGTTTCCAATCAGTCAGTACTAATCAGATCCTGTTGGAACCCCGGTTAATGTGTGGGGTCCTAAGTGGGGTGTGTTGTTCTTAGGGATAGGCCTTTCTTTTGATTTGTGTCACTTGATTGTATACCGCTTCTGTCGTTTCTATATAATCTTATTCTTGATCAAAATAAGTACTAATCGATCCATCAGACGCCAACACCCTATGAAACTATCATCTATACATCTGTGTTTCTTCATTTGCATAACACTTATATATATATATATATATATATATATATATATATATATATATATATATAAGGTGTGAGAGAGTATAAACATACCGCCTTGCGAAGCTTTTTGATTAGAGCCATGGGCTTCCTCTTCAGCCCACGCTGAAACCTAAAAAAACAAATCAATATTAAAATCACCCCTTGCGAAATAATAATAATAAAAATTCACAAAGTGACAAAATAGAAAAAAAAAAAAGAGAAAAGCATTCACCTTCGAGCCCTAGCATTGAAGAGCTTGAGCGAGCTCATCGGTTCCCATATCGAGAAGTTGATCCGGATCCTCCTACGAATGAAAACTTCTTAAACGCGTCCTCCTCTTGGTGTGCTCCCCAACGTCCACATCTGCGTCCGCCTAAACAAAGAAACATCAAAGAAAAATTAGAGTAAACCCTAAAATCATATATGCCAAATGAAGAAGAAGAAACAAACCATGCCGAAATGAACAACTCTTAGAGCTAGGGTTTGGAGTTGCTCTGATTTTAATTTGCCGATAATACTTTCTTCAAAGATGACCAATTATATATACCTAAAGCTAGGGCATACGATTGACAAAGGGGTCTGACCCGACCCAAATATGCTTTTAGGGCCCGGCCCATGACCCAATCCATGTTACCCTTATTAATGCCGAGCTCCCATTAGGTACCCCAACAATCAATGCATTTACCAAGGTGGGATAATTAACCTAAGGCACGACTCTCCTAACCCTAGTGCTTAAATGAATGTATCCCATTGATGGATTCAAGGTGTGGGCCATCCCCGTCAAAATGATAGATCATAAGTTGAAAGGCATGGGCCCAAAAATCAAATTTTTTGAAAGGTTTTAACCATTCGATTTGTGCACTCTAATATCAACCATTGTGTTTAGTTTTAATGGCTGATATTCAAATTCGCTAATCTGATGGTTCACATCCACTTATGGACATAATTCTTTGGCTAAAACATTTTCCAACGATAAATTGCCTCCTAAACCATTTAGATCAATCATAAATCGATGTCAATGGCATATTAGGAAACCACACTTTAATGGTGTGAGATAAAAAATTTAATTTAGTATTGGTATATCGTTTGTCCCTTAAGCTAATTATCAAAAGGAAAAAGGGGATTGTAGGATCATTTGTAGCTAACTTTCGAGATATCAAATTGGTTTTAACGAGGTTGGGCGAATTTAACAAAAAATAGGGAAGCTTTATTTACACTGTTAAACTAAATTTGTGAATGCCTTGATTCCACCATAAAATTCATTGACTATCTTGAACCTGTTGATGGAGATGTTTTACATCCCAATCTTCCACACAATAATTCTTGAGTTCATAGTGCACCTATCAGACGGTCATATGTTGATTCCATGTGGCAAGCATACCCAAAAGTGACCATTTGATAGGTATGCCCATGATCCCGATCACTTTTGGGGATGTGTGCAATGTGGAATCACGATCTGACCATCTAAGAGATGCACCATGATCTCAAGATCTATTGTGTGTAAGATTGGGATGAAAAATGATCTCCATCACCTGATTCAAGCCAGTCTAATTTTTATGGTGGAAATGTGTGTGTTCTTCACAGGTTTAATGAGTATAAATAACGCTACCCATATTTATATGAGTATCTTTGCTACCCATATTTATCTGAGTATCATTGTTCGCGCTTACTTTCGAAACCTAATGCAACCCATTGACATCTTGAGATCAGACAATGCAGATTATTTTTCGGGCCAATCTTCCAGACAATGTGACATCCATTTCAAGGATCAGGTGTCACATAACTTGGACAAGATCGATGAGGTACCACTTAAAAAATTTAGGCATAATCCAATACATATCCACCATTGAGAGTGTGGTGTAAGGTGCTCAAATTCAATGCACCAAACTGTGTCAGTGTTATTCTATCATTGACCCATCAAATTGTAGACACCCATTATCGGCATGCCTAACTAAATTGACGTGAAATTCAAGTTATTTAGGGCCTCAAACACACATTGACAAATTGGGGAAGATTGTAATGACATCACATGAGATCTCCCAAAGTTTAGAGGCGAAATCTCACTGTACATGATTTTCTAGGCAAAATTATAACAGTAGAGGATCATTTACTCATGTGCTTTAAAGTATCTATTTTTGTTTCATGCAGGTTCTTACCTGCAGAATTTCCTATTTGAATTAGATAGGAGAGTGCTATAAATAAATAATATAATTTATAAAAAATTAAATCTAATTTCTCTTGCACCCCGGCTGGATGAGAATTCTGGTTCCACCACTGATCACATGTATCTGCCATGTAGCATAGTGAATTATTTTTTTAATAGTGTAATATCAATAACCTATATATTACTAGTATAAGGTCATTTAAAAGTCAATTTTCATTTAACGCTGTATTGTTGAAACATCTCGTCGAGTTGTAAGACATATGTCTAGGGTCGCCAAGGACAACTTGGATCGAGATTTCAAACCATGGTCAAGATAGTCACTTCCTTTTAAATGAAAGTAGCTAACAAACTAACCAGCTATCTTTCAATCAGGAAACATCAAGAAAAGAAGGCACATAACTCCCTATTATAATTAAATCAAGAGTTTGATGGCGGACTTGAAAAGCCACCTACAGACGCTTTACACCCAATCATTCCAGATAACGCTTGCATCCT